>CM060428.1:52670129-54100809 GCA_030545235.1 Helianthus tuberosus
TCGGCTTTGTCCTTATTGAATTGTGATGTACGTATTGAATCATACAAAGAATTCAATTAAGGACTCCGATGAATGATACCCATCCACAAGGATCTAATTATGAGGATAGAAAGATCCTACATGGATTTTTGGAGTTTGTGTAACGGGAGGTGTTCCGACACCTTGCACTAGGCGTGCTTACGTCGATACACAAGGTAGAAAGTTCATGAGGTTGAGGCGCCAGATATGTCAAGCGACATATGAAGCAGAGTTTGAAGGTTGAGCAGCAGCAGGATTTGTAACAGCTTTGCTTTGGATTGCAAAGCGGCACATGTTAACCAAATGTCTCCATCGTCCACCGTGGGTACATTTGAAACAAGGTATTTGATTTGAATAATGACGATGGCATTGATTGCACCAAGGAGCAGTTCCCTTAAACAGCTTCATCCCTGAGATAAGTCATGGGGATAGCTAAATCATCGGTCCTCTGGAGTATGACGCCTATTTGCTGGGTAGTTGCAGCACCTGGTTCGGACATTGTTGTTGCGATGAAGAAGCATCTTGAAGATAACGAAAGGCATAGGAGGAAACAAGCGAAAGATAGTCAAAAGAGAATAACAACACATGAAGATTGTGTCCATTTGTTTGTTACCAGAGGCAAACAAATGAGATGGTGACTAATCAAAGTAAATGGGTCAATATAATGTATCGCGAAGACATGCTCGCCTATAAGTGAACACTCATCCCAAGAATTCCCAGGTAAGCACAACTGGTCTCGCGTCTGATGAGATGTATACGAAGTGCTTGCCTAGACAGAAAACCCAGAATACAGGCATTCACCCTTCCAGTTTGCACGTGTTCACATTATTTAAAACCCAAAACCTTGACGAGATTTTGAAAATTCAAAGGGGTTCAAAACCATATAACAGAGGGTTCAAAACCTTACAATAGAGGGTTCAAAACCTTGTAATAAATCATCCTAGAACAGATGATTAGTTTTCAAAGCGGTTTTGAAATTTATGTTCTTGTTGTGGTCGTCGCCTAAGGATAGGTGACAGTATTGTTTTATGACTAAACGCAAGTAAACTCGCGTTAGGGTCCTAAGAAGGTTATAGACTAGGTCAAAGCATTACTAATAACCTAATTCCCTATAACCATTGGCTCTGATACCATCTTTTCTGTCACACCCCGACCACGTAGAACATACAAAACGTGGCGGAAATGTCGGGGAGTGTTGTAACAGAATTAATTGTTTCAAATCCATGGCAATTGAAGTTTCGTTTTATTGATTAAAAGTGTTACAATGTCTTAACAAACAAAGAAATACAACATAATTAACTAGTCTTGCATCTTTTATTGTCACTAAAGCCCAAGTCTGCCTATGTGTATCTTGATCATCTTATGCAACAGCTCCTGAAAAACACATGTGAAAATAGGTACGTCAGCATAAAAATGCCTGTGAGATACATAGGTTTTGTGAAAATAGGTTTCATGACTTAGGTTTGAGAAAATGTTTAGTCATGAACCTTGTTAATTTGCTTTGTCTTGTAAATCATTTGAAAAACGATAAGATCAGATGATATGTATAAATAAGAGAAAAATGTATGGTTAACTGAATAACCATTGTAAAATGAGTTTGTATAAGTTAAGTTGCTTGTAAAACAATGTAGTATGAAAAGTATGTTATTTGTATAAAATGTTATATGTCTCAAACTGAAATGATTCAAATAACGCTACGATATGTAATACCATACAAACACTTATATATAGGAAGTACCAGCGGCGTATCCACCATGCTTGTATCATATTACACACGCATCGTTACTTAATCACTTAATCAAACCAAACCACCAAAGTAATGTTTAACAATTATAGAAATGTTTATGTATGGTCAATTACGGTTCACACGGTTCACAGATACAAACGGTTCATAGATACAAACGGTTCACAGATACAAATGATTACAACGGTTCACATAGTCAAATAGTTATAAACGGTTCAAAATGTAATATAATGTGTTCATATACTGGATGAGCATATGCAACGAAATGTAATGTAAAACAATGTACTAAGTATGCACACAATGGACATACATAGCATAAAATGTAATGAAATCATGTACTATAATGTACTAACGAACATAGCAGGTATATGATGTGAAAACGGGAAAGCATGAAAGTAACAAGTAGGCACATGTGTTTCACCCCAAAACAGTTTGGAAAACAGTAAAAGAGGGGTCTATGTACTCACTTGAGATTGCTCAGAAGTCCTTGAGTAACAACCAAACAATGCTAGAGATCGCGGATATCAAACGGCACCTAATATAGGTAACTATATTAATAAACCGGACCTAAATCGGAAGATCTGATAGAATGAGGGTTCGTAAACCAAACGAGTATAGAGACTCGTGTCATATGGTTTAACAAAGCCTACATACTAAATGAAACCTTAATCTAAAAGCTTACGACCCATTACGACCCGTTTAGGTAGCTTATGCTACTTTAACGCGTCGTTCGCGTGAAACGCGTTCGGACCGCCTAACTAGTCCTATGACAAGTGTTATATGCCTAAACATGTTACATAATCAGTTATGTGACAAAAGTTTAGGTTACATATGCTTAATTACCAATTATACATGAAAAGGGTATTCTGGTAATTTACCTAAGGCATATAAACTACCTATCATACAACTACTTAAACGATGTGACCATAGGGTATAACCTCGGAAGGTTATTCCCTACCTACTATGGTCACCTAATGAGTTTGGTCGGATCCTAATGATCGACCAAATGGGTCGGGTTCGAGGTATAAGCGATTTATTAGATCGCTTACCCTACGACCCTAGACAACGTGGTAATCAGTAGGCATAGTCCCAAGGGACTATAACCAACGTGATTACACTCACGTTGCGAAGTTCAAACGAACTTCGCATTGACCATAACTGGTCAACGCAGAAAGTCAAACAAAGTTTGACTTTCAGACTCGAAAGACTCGAAAAGCAATAAAAGAACGAAAGAATACTTACGAAGGGTCCCCGAATGCTAATCTCGATCCAAGAACTCAGGTATGAAACAATGGTTTCAACTTAGAGCTCTCAAATCCAGATTCTTGTGAGAAATGAGGTTGGGGTGGATGGGTATTTATAGGAATACCCGAACCGTTAGGATCGTTTCATGGAAACCGTGCTCGAATCCCATGCGTACACTTGTCGGAAACTCATGGTGACTAAAAATGGGTCTAAATGAGCTGAATGTGCCTGTGCAAATGTGTGGGTGAGGTTACAACAGCTGGAAACTGCTGACTGTTTAGTCTGATCTGTTCTGCAGGTTGCCTTACGGACCTCAAAGCTGCCAATGTTGAGGTCCGTATGGTAACAACTTTGGCAGATTTACAGTTTTGGTCCCTGCAGTGAAATCAGCCCATTTTCGACACGTTTAAGGCCCGTTAACCCCATTTCAAAGCTCTAAAATGAAGTTAAAGTATAGGGAACTTAAAACATGCTCAAAAATATGTCGGATGTCGGTTCGTTTGGCCGTACGGTTGCGTTGTTCGGTTAATTACGACGGAAGTCGTAACGAACGCAAAAACGATCCAAATTAAGTGACGAATCGATTTTTCTCATGCCAAACACTAAAATAAAATATTTTAGTGCTTACATAAATTTTTGGATGTCCGGAAGTATTCAGAACGTAAGTTATGCGCGAAAATGCAAACTTGTGCACTTTTTGACACTTTTAGTCCCTGAATGACCCAAAAGTTTATTTTAGCATACCGAACCCCTTAAAGCCTATTTCTAAGCTATGTAAAGGATATTTGTGGTATGTTTAACTTATGGTCATGTTCCGGAATGTCTGTTACAGTTCAAATTGGCATACTTTCGCAGTTTGTCAAATTCAGTCCCTGTAAGCGAATAAACTTTGATTTCACCACACCAAACCTTCCAAAACTTATATCTAAGTTATGTAAAGGTTATTTAAGGTATGTTAAGCCTATTTCACTATTCCGGAGTGTTCGTTGGATTAAACTGGTTATATCTACACATCAGAGCGCGTATAACCCTCCAGAAAGCGATTTAAAGCTTGAAATCGAACAAGAGTCGATATGTGCAAACGATACACATATTTTTACAAATCCCAAGTATGAAATACAATATTTCATTGGTTTGGCATTTGATTGATGGTTGGAGTGACACAGGTGTCACAGCGATGAAAACGGGTAAGCTGGCCCATTTGGTTAAGGAAATTAAGGAAGGGGTAGGGGACCGCAAAGGGAAAGATGCGAGGGAGCCTGGAAGGGAGGATGTAGACATGATTCGAAGGAGGGATGAATTTGATACCACCAGAAGTGTAAAGGCTAGAATTCTGGGCTCCCCAGACCGCATGAAAGCTCCCATCTTGATGCCACACCTAGAGGAAAACGAAGTGCAGCGACTCCCTCTTAACATTTCAGCCATAATAGCTGGCCACCAGGTGGCCAGAATACATGTGGACGAGGGATCCGGGGTAGAAGTAATATATGAGCATTGTTTTCTCAGATTTGACAGGGATGTAAGAGATAGACTCGAGGAGGACGCTATCCCCCTAGTAGGCTTCAACAACAGTGTATCACACCATTTGGGAAAGATCAGGCTCCCATTTACAGTCGGGGTAGGGGATCGTGTCCGAACTATAAACCTAACTTTCACGGTGGTTCTGGCACCCTCAAAGTACAATGCGATCCTGGGAAAACCTGGGATTGGAGATCTACAAGCAAAAGCATCAACCCCACATGGAGCTCTAGTGTTCCAAACGCCAAAAGGCTTGTCTTGGGTGAAATATGCATACGAAGTAATCTCCTCCGTATCTGAGGGGGAAGCATCCGAGAAACCCTAAAAGGATGGGGTCGAAGAGTGGGTCCTTTGGGACAGATTCCCGGAGCAGACGGTTAAAGTAGGAAGTCACCTAAGTGACAAGTGCAAGAGTGCTCTCAAAGAGCTGCTCCTTCTCAACATAGATGTATTTGCATTTCAACATGGAGACATGACGGGAATCCCAAGAAGCTTGACCGAACACCGGCTCAATACATACACCTGGGCAAAACCAGTTAAACAGAAGAAACGAAGCATGGGCCCCAACAAGAGGGGGGCCGGCTGTGAAGAAACCAGGAAGCTTCTCAGAGCCGGAATAGTCAGAGAAGTGAAGTACCCATCTTGGGTTGCTAACCCGGTTATGGTCCAGAAGAAGGACGGAGGGTGGAGGATGTGCATCGACTTCCAGGATCTAAACAAAGCATGTCCCAAGGACTGCTACCCCCTCTTAGAGATAGACGTCCAAGTGGACTCCTTATCTCAGTATCTCCTGAAGTGCTTGTTGGATGCCTACAAAGGGTATCATCAAATACAAATGTCAATGGAAGACGAGGAAAACACCGCCTTCATCACCGACGAGGGGACATTCTGCTATACCAAAATGCCCTTCGGGCTCAAAAATGCCGGGGCCACCTATCAAAGGTTCATGAATGCCCTCTACAGAGAACAATGGGGGCGAAACTTGGAGGTATACATCGATGACATCGTTATCAAAAGCCTGACTGAGATGGCCATGATAGATGATATAGCTGAAACTATTCGCACCATGCAAGATGTTAACATGAAGCTGAACCCTGGGAAGTGCTGCTTCGGGGTAGAAGAAGGGAAATTCCTGAGGGTAGTGGTTACCAAGGGTGGAATCAAAGCTAACCCGAAGAAAACTCAAGCTGTAGCTGAAATGCGAACCCCCAGGTCCCTGAAAGACATCCAACAGCTGAACGGAAGGCTAATCGCCCTGAACCGCTTTTTTTCAAAAGTAGCTGACAGGACCCTTCCCTTTATAAAGGTGCTGAAGGATTGCCTTCAAACGGACAGGTTTAAATGGACCTCTGAGGTAGAAACCGCTTTTTAAGAAATGAAGGCCTACATCTGCAAACTCCCAACCCTAGCCACCCCAGTACCCGAGGAGCATCTACTCTTGTATCTATCCACCTCAAAAACAACCATAAGTGCGGTTATGATGGTGGAACGGGAGGGAAAGCAGATACCAATATATTTCATCAGCAGAACCCTCAAGGGCCCTGAGGAACGCTATATGCCCCTAGAGAAACTGGCTCTAGCTCTCGTCTTTGCATCCCGAAGACTCAGAAGGTACTTCCAAGGACATAGGGTCACCTTAATGACAGACCAACCCTCCAGAAAGTACTGAGGAGGCCAGAGTTGTCGGAGCGGCTGGCTAAATGGGCCGTAGAGCTGGGGGAACACTCCTTGGAGTTCAAACCCTGGACAGCCATGAAGGGACAAATACTGGCCGACTTCTTAGCAGAAGTCCCTGAGGACGAAGAAAAAGAACTTTTAAAATGGGAGGCCTTGGAAAGGGAAGAAAAAGAGAAGGAAGACGAGGCTGTGTGAAAACTACTCACAGACGGAGCCTCCAGTGAAGAGGGGAGCGGAGCGGGCATTACATTGATAAGCCCTGAAGGAGTTGAGCTAACCTATGCCATCAGGCTAGATTTTGAAAACACCAACAACACTGCAGAGTACGAAGCCCTCTTAGCAGGGATGAGGTTAGCCAAAAAGATGAAAGCAAAACATGTGGAGGCCAGTACAGACTCGCAGTTGGTGGTCAAGCAATACCAGGGAGAATACGAGGCCAAGGACAGCACAATGGCTCAATATGTGGCAAAGGTAAAGGAAACAGCTAAGGCTTTCCGGACCTTCAAACTAGAGTATATCCCCCGCGGGAGAAACAGGAAGTCTGATGCCCTCAGCAAGCTTTTCTCCGTGGCATTCGATCATCTGGTAAGAGAGGTCAAAGTGGAAGTCCTGACATCCCTCTCCCTCGATGCAGCTGAAGTGGCCACAATCGGGGACGAACAAGAGACATGGATGACACCGATTGTAAAATTCCTTAGAAACGGGGAATTACCCGAGGGAGACTGGGCAGCCAGAAAAGTAAGAGTCAAAGCTCTGCAATACGAGTTGATCGACGGAGAGCTTTACCGGAGGTCATACCTGGGTCCATCTCTGAAATGTGTTGATAATGAGGAGGCCAAATACGTGATTAGAGAAATACATGAGGGGATTTGTGGAATGCATTCTGGGCCAAGAACAGTAGTGGCGAAGGCAATGAATGCAGGATTCTATTGGCCTAGAATGTTTGAAACAACATCAGAGGAGATCAAGAGATGTGACAATTGCCAAGTCCATGCACCCATGACACACCGCCACAAACACCCAATAATAACTGTCTCAACATCTTGGCCCTTCCAAAAGTGGGCTATCGACATAATCGGACCATTCCCGGAGGGTCCAGGAGGGGTCAAATACGTGGTGGTTGCCATTGATTATTTTACCAAGTGGATAGAGGCAAGGCCCTTGGCAAAAATAACAGGGGAGCAGATGAGACGGTTTGTGCTAGACAACATTATCTGCAGATATGGTGTCCCGAAGGAGCTCGTGAGCGACAATGGTGTACAGTTTGCTGGAAAACCCTTCAGGCCATGGTGTGAGCAGATGCACATACATCAAGTATTTACTTCCATCACCCATGCCCAGAGCAACGGGCTAGTGGAAAGGGCAAATCAAAGCGTCATCAAGGGAATAAAGGGGAGACTTGGAAGAAAACAAAAAGGATGGCTGGAGGAATTACCATTTGTGCTATGGGCATACAGGACCACCCCTAAGGACTGCAATGGGGAAACTCCTTTCAGCTTAACTTACGGGACGGAGGCAGTCATCCCGGCTGAAATAGGGTCCCCGACTTCCAGAATGAAGCTCAGGGAGGCAGAGAACGAAGAAGATCTCCGGATGAACTTGAATTTGCTTGAGGAGAGGAGAGAAATGGCAGCAGTCAGGAAAGCTAAGTAAAAAAAGCGACTTTAAAGTTACTACAATGCCAGGATGAAGAAGCTTAACCTCGTCCCAGGGGACCTGGTCTTAAGAGCAAACGAAGCCAGCCTACAGGAGAACACCGGGAAACTGGGGCCCAACTGGGAAGGACCCTACCGGGTCACGTGGGCAAACGGCAAAGGAAGTTGTAAGCTGGAGACACTTCAGGGCAAAGAGGTCCCAAGGACATGGAACCTCATGCAGCTCAGGAAGTACCACATATGAATCAGAAGAAAATCTTTTAGGAAAACGGCAAGGGAGCCACTTTTGTAATGACTAACTGATAGTCAGGGGCTTACCCCCAAGATAAAAGTTTTTGTAAAAACTTGTACTGGGGAAACTTGGTCCCCAAGAAATGAATGACAAATAGGCAACTCACTTGCCCCCTTTTGACAAAATGACAGGTGTTATATCAAGGCAGACGTGCCTAGTAGAACTATAAGCCTAATAACAAACAAACACATGTGCACAAGGTATACCAAACATACCAATCGCCCGGTTGTGGGGCAGAATAGGGTCTAGCTAACCCGGAGGAAACGGACAAACGAACCAAAAACATAATCTCACATTATAAACTTGTCCAGTGATTGGCCTCGAACATACAATCCTAGTTTATCAAACAAACCATAAGCACAACACACCTCTGTAAACAAACTACAAAAAGAAGTCTTTCTTTATTCATTTGCAAAATGAATGTACAATGGGAAGCCTTACTGGCTTTAGCAAAAGCAACTAACATACAAGCCAACAAGCATAACAAACAGACTAAAACACAGTTTCTCGCAAACAGCCCAAAAGTCTTTAGGAAAGTGCCGACCTGATCCCTGGCAAAGGCCCCTGCAACCTGAAAAAACACAACAGAAAACAAGCAAAAGAACAAGATAGTAACATACAGTCATAGGTTATATGATTAAGTACTTAGGAGAACCCCTACACAAAGGTTCTCCTTCCAAACACCAAAAAAGTTTAAAGTATCCTAGGGTAAGTAATTATCCGAATTACAACCATATCGAAAGAGGTTAATGTTCAGAAATCACTGGGGACCACCCCCAGACAAAGATTTCGGAGACGAGGGACCAGCGGAGGAAAACAGGGCTTTCAATTCATCTATTGATATCATGGGATGCTCCAGGATCTTCTTGAGAATGACCGGGGTCTTACCCCCAAACTCCTCGTCTAGCTTAGACAGCCGCTTCTTGGCTTTGGAATTGTAAAGCGGAGTCTCAACCCCCCCATAGCCAGGATTCCCTCAGAAAAAGTAAAGGCCCTCGTCGGATTTTCGTACATACGCTTCCACTGGACGGTTTCATTGGCAGACAAGGTGAGAACACTGTCTTCAATAGTGGCCTCGACGTCTCTCGGCAGTGGAGACTCCGGTATCATGGCAGCAGAAATGAAGATAAACCGACTCTTCCATTCTTTAGGATAAGTGGAAGTCGGCATAAAAGAGTAGCAAGGCCGAGACACGCTGTTCTGCCGTTTGGCAAAGGGGAACCAATCCCCATCAGAGATTAGTTTATAAAACATGCAGAACAAGGGGACAGACGGCTCGCCGGAGACGGCCGCACAAGATAACTCGAAATGCAGCACCCTCATAAGCCCTAGAGGGTGCAATTGAGAAAAGTGAACACCGAAGTGCCGTAATAGGGCTATCTTGAAGGGAGAAAGGGGGTACCGGACTCCACAGGAGGAAAATGCCAAAGTGTAAAGGACAATCCTATCGGGAGTGCACTCAGCCGGTTCATTAGGGCCCGGCAAGGTGGGAGAAAAACGCTCAGGAATATTGTAAGTCTCGACAAAGGACTTCAAGTCCTTCGCTGTCAAGACCGATCGAATAGCAGAACGACCGGTACGGCTCATGGTTAAGAGAGAAATGGTGATCGGAGAAATATGATGGAGAGAAAGAAAGAACCAGAAGAAATTGAGAGGAAGTCTAAAAGATAATGGGGGTATTTAAAAGAAATAACTGAAAAAACAGGAAACCGTCACATCACTCGTCCCTTCAAAATTTAAAAAGGGTGTGCACGTGTATTTAGGGGATTAACCCCCGCCACTAGTATCCGGCGAAATGATGGGCCTCGTGAAAAGAAAGGGAAATTAATGGTTAGTCAGAAGCGGGCCGACATTCGTAGCCCAAGAAAATTAGCCTCCTTCTTGTACAGTTATGACTCAGCCCCGGATCATGAGCCTCGGGTCTCAGAACCAGGGACTAAAGATGACTTGACGACGGGCCAATGGGGATCCCATTTACACGCTTTGGGCTGTTTTCATGCGGGCCCAACAGGCAAGGCCCAAAAGCAGTGTACCTTGCCCGTTAAGGTTTTCTCTTTGGAAAATGAGCGGGAAAAAGGATCAGAAGACACAGGCAACATTTAATACTTGATTAGAAAAGGATCTCTGGCTGGAAAGGGTACTTCCTAGCCGGAAATCATTAAATGATGCTGCCATCTTACCGTTGGGGGTCAGACACGTGTCTGAGCCCCCCGAAGACTCTCGGAATCCGTCGGATCATCTTACTAAAATATCTCACATGGGAGATAAGACTGGACGGTTATATATAAGAGCAAGGAACGGTGATCAGAGGAGGTTTTCAAGGTATCACATTTAAAGCTCTCTCATTTACTTTTCTCTCATTTATTCCGACCAATATTCTTATACATTAATCACACACATATTTATTGGATTCACACCTTAGAGGAAGCATTCCGGTGATCACACTCATCGGAATAAACTCCTCCAACTCTCCGGAAAGTTTACTTATTCTCACGCCGGAGCTTGGTCACGGATCCCCCTTCCGGGGCCCTCCGTGACGAGGCTAACGGTTTACTTTTTTGTAGCAACGAAGGCCGGGATATCTTGACGTCAGCGAAGATCCATTGAACGTTAGCCGGGATTTGGGTATTCGACAATAAGCATACTTAGCGCAAGTTGTCGAGGTACAATTGGATGATGGATGACGCAAAAGAAATGGATCTGACTCGAAACAATCGAAGCAGATTTAGTAAACAATCTTCACTAGAACGAGGTTACAACTAAAAAGCAAAGAATATTAGTTAGGTTATAGTTGTGAAACACATGACGATTGAAGAAGATGATGAGGTAAAATTAACTAGCAATTAGCACACAATTGCAAATAGAGTAATCAAAAGCAGGTTGGAAACTACAAAGTGAAGTTTGTGATTGATCCCACATCGGTGGAGCAAAAGAAAAGAAATGAAGTATGACGTGTATAAAACAAAGTGTTGGGGCGTGTTTAAAAGTATCTTTGCGCTTGGGGCAATGACGCAGCTAATGAGGTGAGGTATTTCCAAACCCCCTCTTTGGCTTTGGGTCTCACTTAGCCATCGAGAATTTCTGGAAGGACTCCCTTTTGAGGGGAAAGTCCTACAACTTTCAGTTTAAAGTTTTTATTATCTTTTCCTACTTTAAACAGATCTGAACAACGATCTAATTATATATGAGCTGAACACTAAAAATTCTCCTTTCTTTAGCAAAATTCGTGCTTATTGCAACTAGAGGTGCACAAACCGGTTAATTTTAATAACCGGTTCGGTTAACCAGTTATACCGGTTAATTTGACTTTTTGACTTTAACCGGTTAATGCTTTAACCGGTTATTACTTTAACCGGTTATTTTTTTAACTCGTCCGGTTAATTACTTTAACCGGTTCGGTTAATTAACCGGTTATTTTCGGTTATTAACCGGTTTTTTTTGCCTTTTTTTTGAATTTTTCGGTTAACCAGTCTATCGGTTAAAAAACCGGTTTAAAAAAACCGGTTAATAACCGGTTATTATACTAAACACTTATAACCGGTTACTAACCTACGGTTAAAAATAACCACTAACCGGTTATTCCTAAATCTGTTATTAACCGGTTACGGTTTCGGTTAATAACCGGTTACGGTTAATTAACCGGTTATTTTGTGCACCTCTAATTGCAACAGGTGTTGTGAAATCCTACCTAGGTAGAGTTTGTTATAAGGCTGATTCATCTAAGCATAAACTACAGTCTTATGAAGTCTTATTTGTGTATTCCTTTAGCCAGTAAATGAACCTTCTTGAGCCCAAGACAGAGTTATTGGCATGAAGATAATGGTAGTATTGATTTGCCATTTTCTTGCTATGATTTTGATTTAACAGGCTGGTGGCCCAATATGAACCTTTGAATGGGCCTTGTTGATAATTTACAAACCATTGCTTATCAACTACTTAGTATTCAACTTTTAGATTATAAATATCGGATTAGAATCAAATACAAAGGCTCCTTAAAATAAGAAGTGTACAAAGGCTCCTAAAAATAAACCCACTACAAAAAAAAAAAAAAAAAAAAAAACAAAACACCTGGTTGGGGGTTTAGGTTTTTGGGTGGTGGTGGGTGTTTAGTTTTTTTTTTTGGGGAGGGGGGGGGGGTGGTTAGGTTTTTGGGTGGGGGTGGGTGTTTAGGTTTTGGATGGTGGTGTAGTGGGTTTAGGTTTTAGTTTATTGGACACTTGTCACTCTATAAAGCCTTCTTACACTTCTTACAATTAGGAGCCTTTGTAGAATAACTTAACCCTATAAGACTACACGGTATGGGGTTCGTCCCCATTCCGTCTTGCTTCGACGACGGAGGGAACACCGTGCCGCCCCCCCCCCCCCCGTCGCGTCGTCCGCGTCGACTTCTCGCCGTTTGTGACGGTCCAAAATGGTGGGGCCCAAGACTAAAGTAACTGTTAAAAAAAATTTCTAATTTAATTTATTTATTCAAACGGTTATAATTCAAAAAAACACCCAAATCACTCCCACTTTTATAAATACTCACCTCTTTTACACATTTTTTCACAACTTTTCACCCACTACAATCTCACATCTCTCTCACATTTTATAACCCCTCTTCCATTTTTATAAAAACTCATATATTTTTATACCATTTTTTACCCGCTAGTACCTCATCTCTCTATAAAAAATTATCATGTCTTCACCTTGTCCCATTTCTTCAATTTCTTCAATTTCTTCTATGTCTTCATCGTCTTCGTCTGCGTGGTATTCATCATCTTCGGAAGAGGATGGTATTATGCACAACATGATTATGAACGCGGCTCAGGTCTTCATGGCGGGTGCTGAAGGGTCGTCCCAACGGCTAACTAGACGAGCAAAATATAACCGAGACCAAGAAGGTATTTTTTAAGTTTTTTTTTTTTTTTGTAAGTTTATGTTTTTTTTAAATTTATTTTTTTTAAGTTTTTTTTTTTTAAGTTTATGTAATGTTTTTTAATATTAATGAAAATATTTTGTTACTTTATTTGTTAAATGTTAAAAAAAAGTTGAAGATTAAAAAAAATAAAAAAAACATAAAAGTGGTGGAGGACTATGACTAGGACCATCCTCCCACGCCTTCTAGTTTTGGAGGATGGACCATCCTTGGGAGGACTATGACGTGGCGCCTACGTGGCGAATCATCCTCCAAGGATGGTCCATCACCATACCCACTAGCCTAAATATCAGATAATGTCCAGACCATAGGAAATATCAACAATAGAGTAGTTATTTCATTGTTTTGTTGCTTTACTTTTCATTCAGTAATATCATGTAAGGCTATATTTAGCCACCAGTTGGTTTGATTAAAAGTATGAATGAAAAATATTTGAAATTGTTCCATTTGGTTTTTGTATTCTTGATCTTATTTTTGGGAGATTAATCATCTTGAATCGGCTTTATCGCAACCACACCCTGCCAACTCAGCAGCTTTGCCCTATGACCTGACATCCTTAAGCTAGAAGAAAAAAATAACTTTGCATGAGGAATCAATGGAGAAACGATGCTAATACTCTTTGAGAGCTTATCAATATGAGAGCTTGCCGTGCACTTTTTTTTTTTTTAAAGCGTAAAGGATGATTCCTTACATTTGTAAAGGTAAAAGACATACACTCAAATATGGTATAACCATAAAGGGCGAAAAATGTAATTTACCATCCCTTTTTTTGTCATTTTAGTGGGTTTTATTAAAACAAAACTTTAAATTACAAATTTTAGTTTATTATATTGGCCATTTGCTCATAAACTAGTGGCTGAAAGCCGTGTGTTGCGGTGGCGCTGTTAAATTTATAAGCTCGGTTTTGACGACTTATACATTACTATTGACTACGCGGAAGAATTCCCATGTCGAAACGATGGTAAAAATAAGTTGGTGCAACGGTAAATCCAAAATTTTATAAAATTTTGTATGTAAAAGGTTGTAAGAGGAAAAAAAAGTAAAATAAAATAGTCAAATAAACATTCAAACAGCTTTGAGGGCTTGTACATACGTGCTTCGATTAGTTTTACACTATCACGAAGAATCAGTTTTGAATGATAAGATTCCCTCACGCGACATGATGGAAATTCGGTCGGTATTGGTTCGGTTCTTTATAGTACCAGCACACACTATAACAACCGAAAGAGAACACCAAAAAATTAGATCGTAATATGCCAGAAGAATATCAACCTGTGATTTATATCGATTGAAAACCGTATGAAAACATAAAAACAAATACCAGTACTTGTTCTTGTTCTGAAATAAAAATAAACGGTACCGATGAGTAAGAACTATGGGGGTTTCTATAGATAGAAATTAGTTTTATAAAGTTTTATAATTTTAAGTGTGGCTATTGTTTAACCTTTGGTCATACAATTTTTTTTTCACATGACGTTTCCTATCATTGCGTCACACACAAAAAAAAGTGATGATAAGCAAAATGGCAATGGTGTGACTAAAGATTATGTAAAACCACATGAAACTTTATAATTTTAAGTGTGACTACCATCTAACCTTTAGCCACACATGTTGATTTTGTGCATTACACATGCTATCATTCGGTCACATAAAAAAACAAAATAAGGATGGTGTGGCTAAAAGTTATGTAAAGCCACATGATTTTGTTTTTTTTATTTTAAGTGTGGCTATTGTGTAATCTTTCGTCACACCAAAATAAGCAAAATGACAATGGTGTGACTAATGATTACGTAAAGTCACATGAAATTTTGTAATTTTAAATGTGGCTATTGTCTAACCTTTGGTCACACATATTTATTTTTCCCATGACGTTAGTACCATTTCGTCACACAAACAAAATACAAAGTGACTATGGTGTGGCTAATGGTTATTTATAACCACACGAAATTTTGTATTTTTAAATGTGACTATTGTCTAACCTTTGGTCACACATAACTTCTTCCCATAACGTTTGGTATAATTCCGTCACACAAACAAGAAACAAAGTAACTATGGTGTGTCTAATTGTTATTTATCATCACATAAATTTTATAATTTTACGTGTGGCTATTGTCTAACCTTTAGCCACACTGTGACAACTGGCACGAAACCGGTAATTTCCGTACAATTTAACTATTATTTAATATCTGCAGTTATGTGCTTAAATATCAACATTGTTTGATTACATGCTATACTTGTGAATTCATGCACGTTTTATACTTCAAATATTGCTTTATGCATTACTATTATCGTTGCGTCAGAAAGACTAGTAAACTTACCGGTAAGACACACAGTGTCAGCAACACTGCAGAAAGCAATCAGATAATGGAATTAGGGCCTGGGAGTAGGTCCAACGTCTCAAATACATTAAAACCCAAGTATGGATACAAGGGTTAATATATAAATTTTCCGGAAACTAAAATATGCATTAAAAAGCACCTAAAACACACTCTAAATACTGAATTTTTCATATTTCAGCAAAATTCAACATTGTAACAAGTTAGTAACATGTAAAAATACGACTAAATGGTCCTGAATGCTTTCCTAAGTGTCGGGAATTAAAAGTGTCACAAAAGGGTACTTAAAGATCACTAAACGGAATAGTTTGACACTTTAACGAACCGGTATCTAACCGAACAACCGGACACTACCCGAAACATTAAAATTATGCTAGAAGCATTGTTTTATTATTTCTGAGTTAGTTATGATCACCGAACACCCTAACACACTATATAACACCATATTAACTATAACACTAACTAAATCTCTTGAAATCTAATTAGATTACTTAACCACCATCACAAACTAACCTAGACCCCCCCCCCCTCATATTGACGGGCACCAAGGGTGGCCCACCATCAAGATTTTGCTTGATACTACTAGATTTCCTTGATCTTCCTTTGATTTGCTAAAGATCATGTTGTGTACTTGTGAAGCATAATACCCAAGGGATAAACATTAAACATGGTTATAAGAAGCACTTCATCATCAACATCTTTCACACACTTCACCTTCACCTCTCTCTCCCTCCCTTGCTCCCCTCTCGGCCGAGATCACCACCCCACACCACCACCACCACCACCACCTTCATCCATTGTTCATCCATTCCAAGCTCATCCTAAGGTGCAAGAAGGTGTCTAAGGAAGTTTGGAGCTCTTGGAGATTGAAGGACCTTTTCCATTTGCTTTTATCCAACACATTTGTCACCTATATCATCTTGTGTTCATCCCTAGCCATAGAGCTAGTAGTAAGGCCCTATTAATTCCTTGTTACTTCATATTTTGATGGTTAAAAGATGATGAACATTGTTAATCTTGAAGAACACTAAAGAACATGATCATGAATCTTTAACATAAGCTTAAATAACATAAGAATACATGTTGATTGTGTTGATTTGCTTCTTGATGATTGATTATTTATGTTAGTGACGTTAGACATCATAAGAAACCTACTAGATTGTGATCAAACACATGATCTAGTAAGTTAAGGTGATGATCTTGTGAAAGACCAAGATGATCATACTTTATATACATGAACTTGAATGATGAAATTTGTTTTCATATGTAAAGATGATTTAAACAAAATACAAACCTTGTAAATAGATGATTACAAAACTAATTTTCCCAAGAAACCAAGTTTATTTATAAGATTTACAAAGTCATGGTTTTTAAGTAAACTAATCATATTTTTTTTGTGTTAAATCAAGACTAGGAACATGATTGTAACAAGAAAAATACAAAATAAATATTTTTAGAAAAATCATCTTACAAGTTGTAAACACCTAAATCTTTCAAGAATGAAGTTTATAGAGAAGTAAATGTATTTTGGAGGGTAACTAAGTCTACTAAACACACTACCAAGTTACTACAAGTTTTTATGAAAGTTCAAGTTCATGATTATTATGTAAATAGCATAGTTTTGGCACTTGGTAAGTGTAGGTTGTTTAAGGTTGATTATTGATTACTTGTGATAATTTTAAAAAGAAAATAAACACATGTTTTGAAAACATGGGAAACCTCTATTTTTAGGGGAAACTATGTCAAAATTTCTATAAAATTTTGACACTTAGAAAAATATAAGTTTTTGTGAAACTTATTCCCTAAAGATTTACCTAACAATATTTACCAAGGTTTTCCTAATTTTTGTGTAAATTTCAAGTAAGAAATGATGATTTCTTCAAGATAAAAATTGATATTAAGTATGTATATTTTTGAGGAAAATATATATATTTAATTGGTCACCAAATTTTGTGCTAAGTGTATGTAATATGTATTATACGTAATAGTGTATTAGGACTTGAAAATACACTAAATACTCCCAAGGAGCAAAAATACAAAAATACACATACAACATGTATAGACGAATAAAGGAGAATATATTTATGAAAATATATTTCTTAATAGATTATGTAACTTGGACAAGTTATGGACTTAAAATGTATTTTTGGACAAAAATACATAACTCGGGTGAAAAATACAAGACACTTATATTTATTGGAAAAATAATATAAGTAAGGCACATAGTTAAAAATATAAATTATTTTTAACAACAAGGAACACATACATAAAAGATGGTGACTTGTACTTGTGCGATGCAAGTCTAGTGACTAACGTTAATAAAACACGTATAGGTCACGACGCTATAAAAACCAACCGGTGAAGTTTATGGCGCAAGATACGCAAAGTTGTGAGTTCATGTCCCCCTTTTCTTTTAACTGTTTTCAGTTTTATAACTTCGGGGGTGAAATACATGTTGCAAGTGTTACAATGTTTACAAATGGTATGATGAATACAAAACTAAGGAATGATACTATAGATCATGTGACGAATAGGGTGCCATAAGCACCATTAATCAACAATATACCTAGACCGCAGGACAAAATGTTAGATCTAATGGGTTTCAGGCAGCCACACTCTGGGCCACATGCTACCTGGAGTGCTTTTGTGTCTCTAGTCGTGAATCGACAACTAAAAATGCCTATGGTTTGGATGCTTCCTATGTCGTTACACATGTTAGTGGCCTTGCAAACCACTAGCGATCTTGTATTCCTTACAATTATAGGACACAGTTTCGGATACGACTAAACAAAATACATACAATGTTTTCATACAAGTATTCAGCATTTATTACAACAATTGCATGAACTCACACCAACATTATGTTGACGATTTTCCAAAAACTCACATGTATTTCAGGTAACTAAAGTGGATGTGCGCGTGGTCATACTCTTGCTCTTGGATGTTGTTTATGTTATTAGATTTGTTGTGTCAAGACTCCGGTGCCCGTTTTGCTGGGTTTGGTTGTTATGTCCCACTCCGTGTGGTGATATAAGGACCAAACCTTTATGTTTGTCTTTTAAATAAAGTTGTAAACTTTTCTGACAATATGCTGTCTTGTGATGTAAACACTTAACCTATGTTTTTAGTTATGTAATGTTTTGGCATTTGGAGTTATTTTTACGAGCATGTAGTATGTTTACCATTCGTATGCAATGAGAACCTTTCAAGATCACACCTCGTGCTTCCACCTTAGAAAGGGGTGTAACAGATTGGTATCAGAGCTGCGATTGTAGTGAACCAGGATTCTTTCTTGAGTCTACACTACAATCTTTAGGATCCTCGCACGAAAACAATTTTTCAAAAGTTTTCATTGCATAAAACTTTCCGCGACATCCATTACCTGAAACTGTTCTCAAAGAGTCAAGTAAGGACACTACGAAACTTGGGGTGCACTGGAATAGCACCTGTCTTTGACTAAGAAGTACTTGCAACTATGTGTGATAATTAATATATACATATACAAGAAATAGAATATCATAGGTATACGTGTCTTCGTCTGAAAGCAGTGGCCTATCTGAAGGAAGTGATCCGATGATGAAACGAACTGTGTGGACTGTGCAAGGAATTACGTAATTATGGATGCATACATAATTATGGAATTCAGTGCACAGAAACCACAGCAAGTCTTGTCACGTATCAAACGAGATTCCTTCAATACAAGAAAAGGTCAAACGTGAACACCCTCACCCCTCCCCCAGCCTATTAAATGCTCTTTTGGAGTAATGATTTAGGGTATAAGGACAAGAACCGCCAATGTGAAGAAAGATATTTTATCCTTTACATATAACTTGTACTTTGGGGAAATGTAACCCTTATGCACTTTGTTTACCTCGCAAACAATGATGTAACAAGTTGCCCTAATATGTGTAAAGACTCGGTGAATATATCATGACACATCAGTATTTATCTGTTTATGCATGCTTGTTGCTGTATAAATTAATTTATACGTTTGGCGGATTGTTTGATGTCACCTATGTGGGTATATGTCTGTGTATATATACTACTACTATCTCGTCTGACGATATCAAACAAATGTCTAACTCTGTTGTGTTGTGTTCTGTTAGAACATGGCACCGAGGAGAACTGTGAACAATCAGGATTCCGATCAACCCCCTCCTCCTCTACTGCCAAGGACTGCTGAAGAACTGAACGCCCTACCGGAAGAAAGGATCTCCGCAGCTATCGCCCAATACGAGGCGAACCGCACCGAACAAAGTGGAGGACCAAGCAATGCTAGACGTAATGGCCAGGGAGATACATCTGGAGGAAATACAGCTCAAGGCTACACCTTCAAGCAGTTTCTCGACTGCAAGCCACTGAACTACGACGGCACTGGAGGTGCAGTGGCTTTTGTACGCTGGACGGAGAAGACTGATTCCACTATCCGTATGAGCAAGTGTACCATGGATCAACAAGTCACTTTTGTTACGGGGTTGTTTGTTGATGAAGCTTTGACTTGGTGGAATTTGCAAGTCCAGACTCTGGGTGATGATGCTGCGTACGGCATGACGTGGGATGAACTAAAGGAGCGAATGAGAGAAAAGTATTGCTCTCGTACTGAACTCCAAAGGTTGGAGACTGAGTTCTGGCACTTGACCATGGAAGGTGCAGACATTACTGGTTATACCCGAAGGTTCCACGATTTATCAAGAGTGATCCCCTATATGGTGACTCCCGAATTTAAGCGCGTTGAACGCTACATCTGGGGATTAGCTCCAGAATTTCGCAGTATGCTAACTTCGGCTAAACCTGCAATGATCACTCAGGCTGTAACTCTGGCTGTCAGCCTTACTGAAGATGCTGTACGTATGAAGAAGTTATAACTGAATCCAACTGAAAAGACCGAGACGCATGCTGAGTTGTCTGGTGACAACGGGCCTGAATCAAGTGACACGTAACAACAAGGGTTCCAACAACAAGCAGCGTGATATTAACCCACCTAAAGAGGAGAAAACCTTTGCAGCGGCAAATGATACTGTAGCTAGAAGATACCAAGGCACCCTGCCTAAATGCCAAAAATGTAGCTATTATCATGAAGGAGCTTGTCGCATTCCAAGATGCGACAAATGTGGTAGGTTGGGTCATCAAACAGAAGATTGTTGGGGAAGAGGAAACGAAGGCACTAATAGGAATGGAAGTGATAATAGGAATGGGAATGAAAACCGTAACGGTGCTGGTAATGGAAACGGTGGTGGAAATGGCAATGGTAATGGTAACCGGTATGGTAATGGAGCTGGGCAGAACCAAGAATGCTTTAGTTGTGGAAGCAATGACCATTTCAAGAAAGATTGCCCAAGGGAGAACAATGCTCAGGCTCGAGCATTCGTGATTGGAGCAAGGAACGCACGCGAGGACCCTAATGTGGTCACCGGTACGTTTCTCGTTAACAATCACTTTGCATCCATACTATTTGACACTGGTGCCGATTATAGCTTCATGTCAGTGGAATTTAAACGTATGCTTGGAATAGAATCTAGTAGATTAGATATTCCTTATTCCATAGAACTAGCCAATGGTAAACTTGTTGAATCGGGCGAAGTTGTTAGGGGTTTTACATTAGAACTTGGTGAGCGAAGATTTAGCATCGACCTCTAACCTATTCAACTGGGTAGCTTCGATGTAGTGGTCGGAATGGATTGGTTGTCCAAGAACAAGGCTGAAGTTGTTTGCCATGAGAAAATCATTCGCATCCCTCTGACGAATGATGAAACTCTCATCGTGCATGGAGAAAAACGAGACACTCCTCTGCGAACCATCAGTTGTATAAAGACGCAAAAGTGTTTAAGGAAAGGATGTGTTGCTTTCCTGGCGCACGTTGTAGATAAGAAGGCTGAGGAGCCGAAACTCGAAGACATTCCTGTGGTGAAGGTTTTCCCTGATGTTTTTCCCAAAGATCTGCCAGGACTACCTCCGCAACGAAAAGTCGAATTCCATATAGACTTGGTTCCAGGAGCCGCTCCTGTAGCCAAGGCACCCTATCGGCTTGCACCATCCGAGATGCAGGAATTATCTACACAACTCCAGGAGTTGTTGGATAAAGGATTCATAAGGCCAAGCTTTTCACCTTGGGGAGCTCCAGTATTGTTCGTGAAGAAGAAGGATGGAACACTGTGGATGTGTATCGATTATAGAGAGTTGAACAAGCTCACTATCAAGAATCGGTACCCATTACCGAGGATTGTTGACTTATTTGATCAGTTGCAAGGATCGAGCTACTATTCCAAGATCGACCTTCGATCTGGATACCATCAGTTAAGAATCCAAGAGGAAAGCGTACCAAAGACTGCATTCCGAACACGTTATGGGCATTACGAATTCCTTGTGATGCCATTCGGACTGACGAACGCGCCAGCGGTATTTATGGATCTGATGAACCGCGTTTGCAAACCATATCTCGATAAATTCGTGATTGTATTTATCGATGATATCCTGATTTACTCGCGAACAAGTGAAGAGCACGAGCAACACCTCAGGACCATTTTGGAACTACTGAAGAAAGAGAAACTTTATGCAAAGTTCTCAAAATGCGAATTCTGGATTCGCGAAGTACAATTCCTTGGTCACGTTGTGAACAAGAAGGGCATTCATGTAGACCCAGCTAATATAGAAGCAATAAAGAATTGGGAAGCCCCCAAAACCCCAACTGAAGTTCGACAATTTTTGGGCCTAGCGGGCTATTACGGGCGATTTATCGAGAATTTTTCCAAGATAGCTCAACCGCTAACAACCCTTACGCAGAAAGGCAAGAAGTACGACTGGGGTAATAAGCAGGAAGAAGCCTTCCAATTGCTCAAAAATAAGCTATGCGATGCACCAATACTATCCTTACCCGAAGGCACTGAAGACTTCGTGGTATACTGCGACACTTCGTGTCATGGTTTGGGTTGCGTGCCCATGCAACGCCAAAAAGTCATCGCTTACGCTTCAAGACAATTGAAGGTGCATGAAAGGAATTACACAACGCACGACTTGGAGTTAGGCGCGGTGGTTTTCGCTTTGAAGATCTGGCGACACTATTTATATGGTACTAGATGCACAATCTTCACAGATCACAAAAGCCTACAACACATATTTGATCAGAAGGAATTAAATATGCAGCAACGACGGTGGGTCGAGCTGCTAAATGATTATGACTGTGAGATTAAGTACCATCCTGGAAAGGCAAACATAGTAGCAGACGCGTTAAGTCGAAAAGAAAGGGTTAAGACCCTAAGAGTTCGAGCATTAGAAACGACTATTTGGACGAGCCTCATAGCACGCATTCATGACGCACAACAA
The DNA here is from genome assembly GCA_030545235.1 of Helianthus tuberosus. NCBI lineage: Eukaryota > Viridiplantae > Streptophyta > Magnoliopsida > Asterales > Asteraceae > Helianthus > Helianthus tuberosus. The sequence continues at coordinate 52,692,853 of CM060428.1, forward strand.
GAAGCCCTTAAGGGGGAGAATCGTAGAGCTGAATACCTCCGGGGTATGTTGAAGAATTTGGTACCAAACGAAGAGGGAACCTTATACTTTAAGGGGCGTATTTGGGTTCCGCTCTATGGCGGTATTCGAGAAGTCATCCTTAATGAAGCTCACAAGTCGAGATACTCGATCCATCTAGGATCGGACAAAATGTATCAAGACTTGAAGGAATACTATTGGTGGCCGAGGCTTAAAAGCGATGTTGCTATTTACGTTGGTAAGTGCCTAACCAGTGCTAAGGTTAAAGCTGAATATCAGAAACCGTCTGGTCTACTGCAGCAGCCCGAGATACCCATGTGGAAGTGGGAGCAAATCTCAATGGACTTCATAACAAAATTACCCAGGACCCCTAGAGGGCATGATATGATATGGGTGATAGTCGATTGGTTAACAAAGTCTGTGCATTTCCTACCGATCCGGGAGAAGGATAGCACTCGAAAGCTTGCTGAGCTGTACCTGAAAGAAATCGTGGCACGTCATGGATTGCCTATCTCAATTATCTCAGATAGAGATGGACGTTTCGTATCAAGGATCTGGCAATCCTTCCAGGAAGCCTTTGGATCTCAACTAGATCTAAGCATGGCCTTCTATCCGAAAACAGACGGCCAGAGCGAACGAACCATACAAACGCTAGAAGATATGCTTCGTGCATGTGTTATGGATCTAGGCGGCAGCTGGGATACTCACCTACCTTTAGTTGAGTTTTCCTATAATAACAGCTACCATACGAGTATAAAAGCCGCACCGTTCGAAGCTCTATATGGCCGCAAGTGCCGCTCGCCATTATGTTGGGCAGACGCTGGAGACAAACGTATGGTTGGTCCTGAACTTGTTTAAGAAACGACCGACAAGATTATGTAGATCCGAGAGCGCATTAAGGCGGCTCGAGATCGACAAAAGAGCTACTCTGATCGAAGACGAAAAGCCTTAGAATTCGAGGTGGGAGACAAAGTTTTGTTGAAGGTCTCACCTTGGAAGGGCGTAGTAAGATTCGAAAAACGTGGAAAGCTGAATCCACGATACATCAGACCATTCAAGATCTTAGAAAGAATTGGTACCGTGGCATACAAGTTGGAATTACCGGAAGAACTTAACGGAGTACATGATACGTTTCATGTGTCCAACCTCAAGAAGAGTCCAACTCAGGAAACAGTGATCATCCCTGCGGATGAAGTGCATATTGACGACACACTCCGATTTACAGAACAACACGTTGAGGTTACAGACTGGAAAGTCAACAAGACCCGGAGGAGTAATGTCAAACTTGTCAAACTACGTTGGAACTTTAAGCACGGACCCGAGTACACGTGGGAACGTGAAGACCAGTTTAAAGACAAGTACCCCTACCTGTTCAAGAAAACTCCTGCGAGAGATAGCTCAGTCTGAATTTCGGGACGAAATTCTTTTAACGGGGGGAGACTGTGACAACTGGCACGAAACCGGTAATTTCCGTACAATTTAACTATTATTTAATATCTGCAGTTATGTGCTTAAATGTCAACATTGTTTGATTACATGCTATACTTGTGAATTCATGCACGTTTTATACTTCAAATATTGCTTTATGCATTACTATTAGCGTTGCGTCAGAAAGACTAGTAAACTCACCAGTAAGACACACAGTGTCAGCAACACTGCAGAAAGCAGTCAGATAATGGAATTAGGGCCTGGGAGTAGGTCCAACGTCTCAAATACATTAAAACCCAAGTATGGATACAAGGGTTAATATATAAATTTTCAGGAAACTAAAATATGCATTAAAAAGCACCCGAAACACACTTTAAATACTGAATTTTTCATATTTCAGCAAAATTCAGCATTGTAACAAGTTAGTAACATGTAGAAATACGACTAAATGGTCCTGAATGCTTTCCTAAGTGTCGGGAATTAAAAGTGTCACAAAAGGGTACTTAAAGATCACTAAACGGAATAGTTTGACACTTTAACGAACCGGTATCTAACCGAACAACTAGACACTACCCAAAACATCAAAATTATACTAGAAGTATTGTTTTATTATTTCTGAGCTAGTTATGATCACCGAACACCCTAACACACTATATAACACCATATTAACTATAACACTAACTAAATTTCTTGAAATCTAATTAGATTACTTAACCACCATCACAAACTAACCTAGACCCCCCCCCCCCCCCCCCCCCCCGCGTATTGACGGTCACCAAGGGTGGCCCACCAACAAGATTTTGCTTGATACTACTAGATTTCCTTGATCTTCCTTTGATTTGCTAGAGATCATGTTGTGTATTTGTGAAGCATAATACCCAAGGGATAAACATTAAACATGGTTATAAGAAGCACTTCATCATCAACATCTTTCACACACTTCACCTTCACCTTCACCTCTCTCTCCCTCCCTTGCTCCCCTATCGGCCGAGATCACCACCCCACACCACCACCACCTTCATCCATTGTTCATCCATTCTAAGCTCATCCTAAGGTGCAAGAAGGTGTCTAAGGAAGTTTGGAGCTCTTGGAGATTGAAGGACCTTTCCATTTGCTTTTATCCAACACATTTGTCACCTCCATCATCTTGTGTTCATCCCTAGCCATAGAGCTAGTAGTAAGGCCCTATTAATTCCTTGTTACTTCATATTTTGATGGTTAAAAGATGATGAACATTGTTAATCTTGAAGAACACTAAAGAACATGATCATGAATCTTTAACATAAGCTTAAATAACATAAGAATACATGTTGATTGTGTTGATTTGCTTCTTGATGATTGATTATTTATGTTAGTGACGTTAGACATCATAAGAAACCTACTAGATTGTGATCAAACACATGATCTAGTAAGTTAAGGTGATGATCTTGTGAAAGACCAAGATGATCATACTTTATATACATGAACTTGAATGATGAAATTTGTTTTCATATGTAAAGATGATTTAAACAAAATACAAACCTTGTAAATAGATGATTACAAAACTAATTTTCCCAAGAAACCAAGTTTATTTATAAGATTTACAAAGTCATGGTTTTTAAGTAAACTAATCATATTTTTAGTTATGTAATGTTTTGGCATTTGGAGTTATTTTTACGAGCATGTAGTATGTTTACCATTCGTATGCAATGAGAACCTTTCAAGATCACACCTCGTGCTTCCGCCTTAGAAAGGGGTGTGACACACACGATTTTATATGGCCATTTTTGTGTAATTACCCATTTTATTTTCATTTTTTTTAAGATTAAAAAACTTTGGAAGATATGTGCTTTGGTCACATAAATAAAAAAATCAAACAAATTTTGTGACCATATATCGCATCTAGCCACACTTTTTTAGTGTAGCTAGTAAATGTCACAGTTTTATTCGTAAAGTGTGGCTAAAGGTTTTGAGTTGTAATACAATAGTCATATAAATAAATAAAATGTGTGACTAAAAGTAGGTTTGAATGTTTTTAAATGTGATTAATGACCTTTAGCCACACATTTAACCGAAGTGTGGCAGAGTAGTTTTAGAAAAAGTGTGGCTAAAGGTCTATTTTGACATAGTAAATTAAGAACCCATTACAGTTGGATTTTAATATAAAGGAATTTGGGGTTGAAAGTTTTGAAATTGACATGATGTTGTTAATTAGAAGACATTAATTAACAACCCTACTATAAGTGTGACACACATTTATTTATTTTTTCTAGGACTTAAGGGTGGACTGGGTGGTGGGTGATGGGTGGACGTGATGGTGTGATATACCGTCGTAAAGGGTGTATCACGAATGATGGAATGGTTGGGGTTGATGAGTGTCGTAGCGTATGGAGGGTGGTTTGTGAAGATTATAGCTGTTGAACGGCAATATCTCCAACCGTTGGGGGCCCAAATTAAAAAAAAAGATTTTTTTACCCTATATAAATACATCCAACCTTTACTCATTTTATACATACTTCATATCTAAGAAATACACACTACAACACCCAATGTTCAACAAAAAAACTCGATAGAAGGCTCAAGCAAAAAAATGTCCACTACGAAGAAATTTTTTAGACCGAAGGTTCTTGCTAATTTGTAACGCCCCAAAATCCCTATTTTGACTATGGGCGTGTGTTTAAATAGTTTGGCATGATGTTGGGTAATTAGGGACACTTAACCTAGTTAAATGTAATGTAAACTTTTAAGTGTAAGTATGTAGTAGTGGTAAACATGTAAACTAATAAAACCATAAGAGTTGGAAATGCACATATAGAAAGATGTATTGGAATGTTGAGGTTACGGGTTCGCTAACCATATTATTGGTGAGTGTGTTTGGAAGTGCAAGTATATGAACGTCGGTCTTTCGAAGAGTCTATACCGTATTGGAATGATTGAAAATTTGAAAGGATAATCGATTGAAGTAACTTACCCAGATAGAATGTGCTACGGACATTTTAGCTTATACAATATTTTATATTTAATTGTCACCTCTTACAAACGGGTTGGTTGTATGTGGTGATAACAGGATTTCACCGATTTTATTTACCATCTTCGAGGATAAGCGGGTGTAATTGAGCTAAGGAGCAAGGATTGTTCAGAAAGGAGGATCACATAGCTGTCATTTATATTATAGTTGATACAATGAATAAAGATGAATGTTATAGCTCTTTAGAGAAAACATATGTCATTTTATAAATGAACTTTCAGGTATGTCAAATCATTTGTAAAGAAAGAAATTTTATGGTTCGTATTCTTCCGCTGCGTCTTTTCGGTTAAAATGTGTTTGGGACTTACATAATCTTGGCGAACCGGATAGGTATCGTTTACAAGAGAAACCGATACCCGCCCAACCGTATCCACTTTATACATAACACTTCTCACACCCCAACATGCCAACCCAAGTCGCAAACGGTCATTTTACTTTATCACCCGACCAAAACCCGATGGGTGATCAAATGGTTGACCGTTTTGTGTATTGCAGGCCTACTGTAACACCCTTGCTTGTTTAATACAATATTTTATATAAGATTTCGTAAAAATGCATGTTTATACGATTACACGTAAGTATGTCAATACGAGTTTACTAAAACTTTTACAATTTAAAAGTTTAGAACAACTTAATGTAATTGAATTCGTCGTTTAAAAGATATGACGAAACGCCGCGCGAAAGCTTTTAACTTTATTGTGTTCGGTTCTTCTTCGAGCTTGATCTTCATCCGGGCACTCTTGGCAATCACCTATGATCAAAACCAACTTAAAAGTTAGTTTTGATAGTTAAATAACAAGTTTAAACAAGTTATATGGGTCAAACAAACAAAATTAAACGTTTTTCAGGTTCAGGGGGGGCTAGGCGTCACGCCTAGGGGCTAGACGCCCCACCTAGCCCCCTTTTTGGCAGAAAGTCTTTAAACTGTTGCTGCATATTCCCAGCATGACCCGATTTCACGGAAACGAGCATAACTCTCTCGTTTTTAATCCGTTTTACCCGATTCTTTTTCCTACGCGTCCGTAATTTAATTCTCCATCATATGGAGTTAAAATCCAACATCCAACATAATAAATTTTGAGACTTCTAAGCCTTCGACTCGTTACCTTTTTACCAAATCTTAACCCGTTTATGCATTTTATCAAACAAACATATTTGTTTGATCCTTATATCACATACACTTCTTCAAATTAATGTTATCTACCACTTTAGGTTCTAATCACAGGTTTATTACACAATTTAAACCCGTTTTTGCTCGTATGCTTATTTTGACCTGTTAAGGGAATTTTAAGCACTTTAAAGCTTGAGATCGCTTTCATTCATTTCTAGCATCTTATTCCTACATTTCTTATCAAGTAATCTTCAACTACAACTCTTTGTGTGTTGGATTTAAATGTGGATATCTATATGTTCCGAGTTTTACCCTTCGGATTGTTATTTTACAGCAAGACTCAAATAGATCTATTTGACTAACGTAATACATCTTTCAACTTCTACACTTATTCTAAGTATTTATTTAATCATGAAACTCGTTTCCAAACAACCTCTAAGGGTTGTTTGTTCAATTTAGCCTACAAGGGCGTTTTGGTCAATTTTGGTCCTTTTACGACGAAGGACTCTCTCTCCAATTATTTGACTAAAATAGCACTTTTAACTACAACATAATTATGCGTACCTGGCCCAGATCAACAAGTAGACCCGATTTATTCCTCGTTTTCATTATCACACAATCAATGGTGACGCAATTATCCGATTTGCTAATCGGTCCTGTTAACATAAGACTTGACAACCACATTAGTCGATATTGTCAAATGGTGTTATCACCACCATTCGACCCGTTTGGACTATATGCCCAACGTTATCTATTTAATCAAAAACATCGTTTTTGATTTCCAATTCATACGTCCATCCCATCACGGATTTTATTACCATACCCTTTTTCTTTTAAACTCTTTTCTTACAAATTCAACCCATTTCGACTTACGCTATGGGTATCCTTTTAACCTTGATTTACATTAGTCGACACTTGACCAATTTCCATTTTTGCCCTTTTTCCCTCATTATTAGATTACACTACAAGGTAATCTTAACGAAAATCCATATTTCCAATATTATCATTATCCCGTTTACAACGTATCGAATAAACGAGTATTCTACATAAGTGTGTAAATTACACTTACCTCGCATCCACGCCACGCTTTTCTTTCCGTACTTGCTCCGTTTGACCCGCTCCCTCCTCCAAGCTTTCACCTAGTTTGTTACGCGTCAAACTATTGTCAATCATTTACAAGGCGGTTAAATTAGTCATTAACAATCACGACTATTCCACCTCACTTATTTTCTATGTCGAAGCTACTGTTCGACTTCATGCTTAGTTAACTTAGTTTATCAAAGTTAACTACTTTCAATCACATGGTTTACAACATTAAGTCTAAATCAACATAGTATTTAGAACCCTTATCACTTCATATCACATGTAATTGCCATATCATTCAAATACGCGTTTTCACTCTAAATTTCAACACTTTAGTTCTCATTTAGGCATTTTAACAAACACCTAATATGCATAATTTTACATATTTACTAACTAGTTCATAACTAATTATTTTCACCAAGATTTACATCAAAATCTAACCTCTATGTCTAGTGTTCATGAACTACATCAAGAACTTATATCATAACAATCAATATTCATCAATTTAACACTCTAATCCGAGTGTTCATCATATTGTCAATAAACCCACTTAGCACATAATAGGGTAATTATCAAACCCCTAGTATTGACACCAATTCATCAAGTTTTTCAACTAGGGTTTGTTTCTAAACGAAGATTTCATCATAATAACACTCATAGATTCAACATTGATTTCAGAATTTCGATTATGATTGTTCATAATAATCTCAAAGTATCACTAAATCATAAAATTCAACATACCTTGTGATCCCCACGACTAGGTGATCATTAATACGTGTTCATGCATCCGATTCGGGCTAGATTTGACCTTCAATTTTGTTGATTTGTTGAAGTTAGGGTTTGAGCTCCCATGGAGCTTCTCCTGATCGCATACGTACACACATGTGTGTGTGTTTTTGATTTTTTTTTATATAAGTGTTTTAATAAAACACTTTTCTAGTTGTCCATGTTTAGTCCCTCAAGTTTAGAGATTCATAAATGAAACTATAACTCATAGTTTATTATTTAATTACCCACTACTAACTAGGTTAATTTTACCTAGTTAACTTAGTGGGTTCCGGGAGTTAAAACCCGTTTTATTTTAAGTCCCGTTGACTCGGGCTCTTATAAACTCAATTCCTTAATTCTTTGATTCGCTTGTATTTAATTATTAGGATTTCTTATTTAAATCCAAATATTTACCGGGTTATTTTTACTGCTAACGGTACTTTACTCGTCTTTTAGTATTAACGGAGTTTGATTACCAAACCCGTTTTCGGGGTGTTACACCTACCTCCCACTACCAAAACAATCCATTTCACAACCTGGTTCGTGATCTCGATTCAGACGAAGACTACGAAGAAGAAGAGCCGCTAGCCGATGAAGAGGAGGAAGAAGTACAAGTGAAAGTTCTCGTGGAGGACGGGGAAAAATAAGAAACGACCGGGGGGGGGTACCTTGGACGGAAGAGGAAGAGGTTTCCTTGGTGAAGGCTTTCTTACATATTTCTGAGGACAAAAGGGTCGGGAATTGACAACAAAAAGGGTGTATTATGAAACGAATTATCGCACATTTTGGAAAACTACATGGTGCTACTACTCGAGGCATGGATCAAATGACAGGCAAATGGACAGATTTAAATAACAAATAAGTCGATTTAATGTGTTCTATATACAAAAGGTATATCTTTTATTACATTTTTATATATAAAATCTAAAATATATAACTTTTCTTTTTTTAGGCTCTTATTAATTGTATATTGTTTTAAATATATTAGCTTCGCAATCAACCAAGTGGAACGAATGATGTGAATGTAATCCAAGGAGCCCTAATCGGGTACTGAAGACTCTGCTCCAAGAAAACCGGATTTATTCATTTGTCGGCTTAGGAAATTGCGAGGAATCATGATAAATGGGTACCCATTCCATTGGTTGATCTTGATGTCCCAACGGGTACTCGTGGACGTTCTCAAACAGATCGAAAATGTCCAAGAACCGTATCAGACGTTTCTCATAGAATACAAATGGGAAATTTGTCATCATCATCATCATCATACTCAGTAAATCCCATCAATTGCAAAGCTAAGGTAGGATTTGAGGAGGGTAAGATGCAGACAATCTTACCTTTACCCCGTAGGAATAGAGAGTATGCTTCCTGTGAGACCCCCTTTGTGCGAAGTGGAATTGGCCCGATAACTTTTAGGTTGTTTTTTTAATTTCCTTGAACTCGGTATTTTTTTTGCAGCCTTTGTTTTTTAGGTTGTTTGTTATGAAGTTTTATTTTTATTGTACTTTTTATTTTAATGCAATTTTTATTTATTTGTCTTTCGTATTTTATTTTGATTATAAGTTTAAAAAATAATAAAAAATGAGTGATGAAATGTGATAAGTGAATTTTGATGGAATGAGATGTCAAATGGTGATTTGATATGACAGTGTGATGAATGATGAAATATGCTGACCATCCCTTCCACCCTAAGTAAGTAGATATTTTTCCGTGTCACTTAATCATCAAAGCCGCTTGTTGTGGTCAAAAGTTAAAAGCAATGTTTTCAGAACCGGACCGGATGTCAAATCGGTTTCTTACCGGTTCAATGGTTTGACTGGTCGGACCGGACGTAAGAACCAGAATGTATCGTAAATATTATAAAGAGTTAATTGCCCGAATAGTCCCTGTGGTTTCACGTTTTTTTCACGTTTAGTCCTCACCTTTAGGAAATAGCAGGTATGTTCCCTATGGTTTGTCATTTTGTTACTCGGATAGTCACCTGACATTTACTCAGGGGACTATCCGAGTAACAAAATGCAAACCATAGGGAGCATACCTGTTATTTTCAAACTAACTGACATCTACTCAGGGGACTATCTGAGTAACAAAATTACAAACCATAGGGAGCATACCTGCTATTTTCAAAATGTGGGGACTAAACGTGAAAAAACGTGAAACCACAGGGACCATCCGGGCAATTAACTCTATTATAAAAAATTAATAGGGTTAAATCTGAAAAAATATATAAAAAACCGGTCCGATGGGCCGGTTTCCCGGTCCAACTGCCGGGTCGTCGATTCAACTCCGGTTCAATGCATTTCCGGCCCGATACCATGACCCGGAACGGCTCAACCTTCGGTTCCTGGTCCGACCGGTCCGGTTTGGGTCTGAAAACAATGGTTAGAAGATAAGAAAGATTAAAATTTCTACAACAAAATCTCAGGCTAAAAGAAATCCACTTTAACGCTTATCAGCAGATTCAATTCTTCTTGATTGTAACAACTTCTGTCAATTTCTGAGATATTAATCAAACTCATTTTGCATCCAAAATCTTCACCAAAATGGGGTATGTGGGTTAATGCTGAAAAATGTACGAGACAACCAACTCTTCCTTCCTTGATCATTTTTCTTCTTTGTGACATGACGACGATGGAAAGAACCCCTGGTATGTGACAATCAAACATTTTACCAATAATATTGTTGTCACAAAAAAAACATGTATGTCATGTAGGCTCGTATAATACATGCTTAGTAAAAATAGTGTTAAATCAAAATATATATTTCCATACATACAAACATGTATAAATATTTCTAAAAGGCCCACAAATATCTTAAACATTAGACAATTTTCCAGTCTCTAAAGTGTGCAGTTTTAAGTTGTCATTTCTCATACGGACATACACATACATGTATTTATAGGACTAGAACAACTTAAACATACGAAAAAATACCTGCAAAGTTGAGGAACTGTCCATGAACCTGCATACTCATGTGTCGACGTACGATTCACAAGCGATCTTTTATATTTTCGCCAGTCATCGAGCATGATTCCAATATCATGAACCTTGTTCTCCAAGCCAACACAACAATTGGCATGCATTGTGCATACTTTGTTGAGATCTTTGCTTGGCTGACAAAACCCTCCAAAGTAACCGGTATCCAGGAACCGAATTCTTAACCCAACATTTGTGATGAAAGGACTAAACTTGATTTTGTTGAACACATCTTGATCATGTAGGCGTGGATAAATTAGCCTTGAGTTATACCAAAATTTATAAAATTGAATGGTTTTGTTATTTGACTTTACATAATTAAAACCTCCATTTGGTTTGTTTTTTAAGTCTAATGGGTTACCATTAAAATAATCACTGGCAATTTGGAAATCAGCCTCCATATGAAACTTTGGAAATGGGTCTCTAAACTACATTATGTCAGCATCCTACATGGATACATATATATAGGAAACAAGTTAGGTTAGTCAAACCTAAAGAGGGTGGTCAAATTTGAAATTATGTAACTTCTGTTACAAAACATAGTTATTTACTAAATTGCATGAAACTAGAATTACGACCCGCCGCAATGCGGCGGGGATTTTTTAGTTATAACTAAGTCGATTTATGACGCGCACGTTATGTTGAACCTGTCAAACGGGAAAAAATAGACGAAACGTAAAAACGTTAAACCAAAGACGCACGTTGCGATGTATTAAGTCACAAAATTTAGAACGAAGGATAAAGCGAAAAATTTGCGGAAAACAAAAGCTATAAAGGACCAAAGCTGAAAGTAAAAAAAAAGTTGTGAGGATAGATTGGAAAAGATAAAAAGTTTTGTGTTAAAAGTAAAAAAAAAAAAATAGTTTTGGATTAAAAGTAATTTATGAAATACTTTTATGTGAAAAGTAAAAAAAATCAATTTTTTTTTAAAAAACCCCCAAAAGCCAACGTTTTAACAACCATATGCATAACCATTTTTTGTTTGAAAACCCCTCAAAGCCAAGATTACCACACATAAGTAAAAAAATCAAAGTGGTTAAATTGCAAAAGATGGAAACTTTTGAATTAGAAGTGAAAAATCAAATTAATCAAAGGGGTTAAATCGTATAAGATAAAAACTTTTGAATTAGAAGGGAAAAATCAAATTAATCAAAAGGGTTAAATTACCAAAGATTAAAACTTTAAACTTAAATTATCAAAGATTAAAAGTTTAGGGTTAAAAAGGAAACAAAGATTAAACTTAAAACTTAAATTGTTAGAGATTAAAAGTTGAAGGTTAAAAAGGAAAATTCTAGTTTTTTTTTTTTTTTGAAAAACTACCTAAGCACATGTTACAACAGAGGTATGCATATTGAACTTGCTTCTTTATAAGAATAAAATATAAAAGAGGAAGAAGCGAATACGTGAAAACGAAGCTATACCCTAAATCAAGAACGTTTCGTAGAAAATCAATTCTTCTCCACATCATCTTCAAATAATCTTGTGTCATATAATATGCCTCTTCGGAGAAATCCGTTCCACGAGTGCTAAGATTGTAACAATGCGGATGTAACATCAAGCAACGAGCATACGCCTTTTGGTCTAAAGTAACAACAATCAAGTGTTTCAGAAACTTCTTTGTTTGATTTCCGATACGAAAGCTCTCCAAAAGCAGATCGAACATAGAGTTCGGTTCTGCCCATGCATCATTCAGAGTTGTGATTATAACTGTGTTATTGTTCATTGTAGCATTTTTTAATATCATTTTCAACTCATCCAGATCAATATCCTGTTAAATTAAAAAGTTAAAAATGGAAACAAGGATTAGAATTAAAAAAGATTGTTTTTTCTTGTTCTTTTTTTTTTTTTAATAAATTTCAATTGAGGAATTTATTGGATATAGGGGTGTTGAAAAAGTTCATGTCTTGCATCGTAGCTCGACTTGAATTCGGCTCATTAACCGGCTTAAATTTTTTTATTTTGTATATTTTAATTTTAATTTTAAATGTATTAAAATAAAAAATCTGTAAAAATAAGATAAAATAATTCTTCTACTCTTTTCACAAATAAACAAATAAAACACCCACTATGTATATTCCTTTCTTTTCTGGTTTCTGAAGATGTATGGTCTCAAATTCTGCGTCGACAAACGCAACGCCATGCAAGGGTCGTACGCACGGAACCATACCCAAATCAGTTGTATCTAACACTTAGTTAATTTCAATAGATTAGCGCAAGCCTCATCAGCGCGAGTCTGTGCATGCCAGCTAGGGCATAATACAACTAGCACGAACGTTGGAGCATGAGGTCAATAGGCACGTGACAGTCTGTGTCCAGCAATGTCTTACGATGAATGATCGTGCAGGAGACAAGAAGTACACAAGGACACTGAGGTGTCACCAATCATCACGTGCCAACCACTACTCCATGATCTCCATTTAACCGCTGATGACAGACCTGACAAAAAGGACAACTGCCAGGCCATGTGGATCCATTCAAGGTGTGCCACTTCTCTTTCGCCTGCAAACACTAACGGTCTTGTTTAAATAGACAAACAGGATATTCCTTGATGTCGACGACGTGTCCAAGGCCCATCAGCCTACCTCCCCCGTCATTATCTTCGGCTATAAATAAAGGACTTGCTCTCCAAAATTAAGGATCGCTCTTTTGCTCTCTCACTTAATACACACACTTATTATCCTCAAAACAAGTTTTTATTCTCACAGCGGAGGGTGATTACAAGGAGATGCCAGAAGCCTACGCAAAGGACGCGGTGTTTCTCTCTCTAGGTTTTTGTGGTTTTGGGAGAATGAAGGAAGGTGACAGGTGATGGTTGTCGATGGTTTAAACACGGTGGATGTTGCTGTGGTTGTTGCAGGTGGTTTGACGGTGGCGGAGGTAGGTAGAGGTGGAAAGGAGGCGGTGAGGATTCAACCTTCGCCGCCTTTCTCCTCCTACTCAGATCTGGGGCAGTGGTTAGTGGTTGGAAGTGGTGCGGTGGTAGGTGGGGCGGTGGAGAACAGTAAGTGATGGATGGTGTTGGTGATGTTGAGAGTGGTTGTCACAGCCAAGCGTAACCGCACCATGATATTGTCCGCTTTGGCGGCCAGCACGCCCCCGGCGTCCGCCCCTCACGGTTTTCAAAACGCTTCATGATGGTAGGTATCCAGACTCTTATAAGAAAGCCTTTGTTCCCCTTCACAACCGATGTGGGATGTCACAATCCACCCCCTTTAAGGGGTCCAGCGTCCTCGCAGGACCTGGCACCACCGGTTCGGCCCTGGCTCTGATACCATCTGTCACAGCCCAGCGTAACCGCACCATGATATTGTCCGCTTTGGCGGCCAGCACGCCCCCGGCGTCCTCCCCTCACTGTTTTCAAAACGCGTCATGATGGTGAAGGTATCCAGCCCCTTATAAGGAAGCCTTTGTTCCCCTTCACAACCGATGTGGGATGTCACAGTGGTGGTGGTTCATGGCGGTTGCTGGCGGGCGGTGGAGAACAGTAAGTGATGGATGGTGTTTAATGATTATTTTGATAATTTGGGTGCCGGAACAAACTCGTAGGTTAGGGGCGGGTGTCTGTGGGAGGTGGGTGGTGGTGGAGCATGATGGGTGTGGCGGAGAATGGGGTGGAGAAGATGATGGTTGCAGAGATGAGAATGGGGTGGAGAAGATAATGGTTGCAGAGAATTGGGGTTTGGATTAGGGTTTGCTTATAACTCATTTGGGGAAGATGAAGATTTTTTTATTTAGTTTTATTATTAATTAATAATCAGTTATAATAAAATGATAATGACCAATTTACCCCCGAAGATAAGGACAAAAAACAAAGATTTAATTTGAGGAATATGAGTTGAATTCACTTTTGGACCAAAATAGCACAAAACTGAAACCACAGGGACCAAAATAAAAGTTTTGGACTAAAGTGGTAAAACTGATCAAACCTCAAGGACCAAAATAACAGTTTACTCTAAAAATAAGTTTTGTCTTTAAAAACCCAAGTTTGCATATGCTAAATAAAATATAAAGTAATCTTATAAAACATACAATCATCAAAATGTAATCATCAAAATATGTTTAAGAAAAGCTGATTCTATACACACACCCCCTCCCTCCTGATTATACCCCCCTTGTGAGAGGAAAACTGCCGGTCCCACGCAGGCCCCACCTGTAAGTATGTGAGAGGAGGGGGGTGTAAAAAGTAATCAGGGGGGGTGTAGAAAGTAGCAATCGCCGGCCTAGGTCCCTCGTCAATCCTCGAACTCAAGGCCCAATTATACAAGAGCTGATCTGGAATCCAAGCGGCTATGGAGTCACACTCGAGTCAGAACTGGTGGTGGTGGAAGCGATTGAGCGGCGGCCGAAAGCTTGTGGTGGCGATTGAGCGGCGGCGGCCGGAATATCGAAGTTCTGTGGGTGAAATCGAAGTTCTGTGGGTGAAGTCGCCATAGTGGGTGAAATCGAAGTTCTGTGGGTTTTTGGAAGCCTACCACCAGCTTTCGGTGTCGTCGGTTGTTTTTTTGGGGCTTTTAAAGCACAAGTATAAATCTGCGTATATATAAATTTTTGGGGCTTTTTTATGTCTGTAAATGTAAATGGGTTTTTATGAAGGAATGTTATAAAAGACTGGATGATGATCGGGTTTGGATGTTGTTTCTGCGTATATATAAATTTGTGGCGATGATTGGTTGCAGTCGTGGCTGCATCTGAGCCTCTTTATTTTGCAAGACGATGATGATGATTATAAATCTGAGTCGGATGTTTATTTTTTTCATTTTTTTTTTTTGTAAATTTGATGATGATGGTTGCTGGGTTTTATAGAAAGATAAACACTGGGTTTTATGAAGAAGGAAATAAGGAATGTTATAAAAGAGTGAGATAAACACAAGTTACCCCCTTATAATTGAGAAATTTCAAAAACACCTCAATAGACGGTATAAAGTAACTTGGTTAGGGGTTTGGATGAAAATGGCAAAAAGTTGCAAACGTGGGGGGCTAAATAATACCAAACTGTCATTTTGGACGAAAATGGCAAAAGTGCCCAAACCTCAGGGACGATTTTGGCAATTAACTCTTTATTTATTTATTTTTATATAAGTTATATATATTAAGTGTGTATATATATATATGTTTGAGTAAACTGCCATTTTGGTCCTGAGTTTTGGTCACTTTTCCACTTTAGTCCAAAACTCAAACCTTTTAAATCTGGTTCCCCGTGATTTCACTTTTATTGCCATTTTGGTCAAAAAATGAAATCACATGATATTTGGCTAATAAAATCCTGCTATTTTGTCCTTTTCCTCAAGGCAAAATAGTCATTTTAAGCATTAATATATATATATATAATAAAAAAAAACCCTCACAACTCACACTCTTTCTCTAAACACCCCTCTGTCTCTCTCTTCTCTCTCTCTCTAAACTCCAAAGCCCGGTTCAAACTTCAAAGAGTGCAGTAGTCAGCAGTGCACTCATAACCCCTCTTATCTACAATGGGATCAATCGCCACCAGCTCTAGCCAATTCCTCACCCTCCGTCACCGTCGCACCCGCTCTAACCTCCCACCTCCACCCTCCTTCGCCTCCATCACCACCTCCACCATCAAATCCCAAAAAATCTCATCTCAAAACCCTAACAAACCCCAACGCTCAAACCCTAGCTTGTTCTCCGTCAAAAACCTGCGCCATTTCGGCTGCAGCCGGTGTTCTGTTCCACGTAGCATATACAAATCCGTCCATAATTGGCTTCTCCGGTGGTAACGGCAGTGGAGGAGCTTCCGGAGGTGGTAACGACGGCGGCGGCGGCGCGTGGTGGAGGAGGTTGTTGTCACCTGAAGCTAATACAGATGAGAATCAGTCATCAGAATGGGATTCACATGGATTACCAGTTGATATTGTTGTTCAATTGAACAAACTTAGTGGATTTAAAAAGTAAAAGGTATCTGATTTAGTGTTTCTAGATAAAGTTAAGTCTGTTACTGTAGGTTCAGATGATTCGTTTTTCGAAATGGTTTCGACTAAAGCGGGTGGGGTGTACACCAAAGCTTAGTTACAGAAAGAGCTAGAAACCCTTGCTACTTGCGGTATGTTTGAGAAAGTCAATTTAGAAGCAAAAACTAACGCAAACGGAATGGTAGGTGGTGGCGGTGGTGAGAAAGGGGGAGGAGGTGGCGGTGGTGAGAAGGGGGGAGGAGGTGGCGGTGGTGTTAGAGAGAAGAGAGAGACATAGAGGTGTTTAGAGAGATAAGAGAGAGACGTAGGGGTGTTTAGAGAGATCGAGAGTGCAGAGTTTTGAGTTTTTATTTTATTTTATTTATATATATTAATCTTTCAAATGATCATTTTGCCCCTGAGGAAAAGGACAAAATAGCAGGGTTTTAATAGCCAAATATCAGGTGATTTTATTTTTGGACCAAAATGACAATAAAAGTGAAACCGCAGGGACCCAGATTTAAAAGATTTGAGTTTTGGACTAAAGTGGCAAAAGTGACCAAACCTCAGGAACCAAAATGGCAGTTTATTACTATATGTTTTGTTTCTGAATAGTTAAATAAAAATGTATTTGGTACGGTGGTTTCTTTCCCCAATTCAAAGAGTTTGCATTAATTTACCAAATTCAAAATTGAAGAGTTTGCATTAATTTCCTCAAGGTCGATTCCTTCAAAAGCCTTCTTAGGCTACACGGTATGGACCCGTCCCCCCTCCCGTCTTGACCCGGCGACGCCAGCTACACCAACCCGCCCCCCGTCCCCGTCCTCTCCGTCGGTTCTTGGACGTTGGCGACGGAACCAAATGTGGGCCCCAATCTCAAAAAGTTACCATTTAAAAAAAATGGTGGGGAGGACTATGACTAGGACCATTCTCCCATACCCTCTACTTTTGGGGGGATGGACCATCCTTGGGAGGACTATGACGTGGCGCCTACGTGGCGGATGGTCCTCCAAGGATGGGATGTCACCATACCATCTAGCCTTAGGGTATAAGGAGTCGTTAGACACTTGAAAGTGGTAAACTTCAAAATCAACCAATGAGAGTGTGCCATGTCAAAGTGGTAAACTATGCTTAAAAGTGTTGGCAATGGTTAGACACTTTATAAATTGGTAAACTATTTAAAAAAAAAAGAAAAATATGTGATTGGTTGAGATGGCATGAACCCCACCTCACACACCCCCTCTCTCTCTCCTACCCTCCCTCCCCGCATCGGCAACCCATCACCGAACAAAAATGGCAAAATCGGCAAACTTGGTGCTGGCGGTGGTTTACCGCATCAGTAAATTGGTTTACCGAAGTTTGCCGATCTCCACTCCGTATCCCCTTAGGCTGTTTAATTTTCATTTTTTTTTCTTTTTTCCCAATTTATTTTTTACTTTTTTCATATTGTTTTGTTTTACGCGTTTTTATTCCTATTCAGTTTTAAGTTTTCTTTTTTAGTTCAAAACTGAAAACTTTTATTATTTACTTTTTTTTATTATTAAATTTAATAAAACAATTTTTGTTTTGTCTTTTCCTTTTGTTATACAAAAACTAATAAAACGAACACGTTTTGGACATGTTACGACTATAGTTTTTGTGTTTTCTTTTTTCGTTTGCTATATCGAGTATATTGAAACTAACAAAGTTTCCTCTCGGTGCAACACGGAGGTTTGATCCACTAGTTTGAATTATCTTAATTTTTATATATATTATAAAAAGGTTATATTTTATTGCCCCATTTTTTTATTTATTCTTATATTTTCTAGTATATAAATATGTACTAATTCAAATATATTTATCTTTTATTTACAAAATTGAGTTATTGACTTTAGAGTATACGGGTCCGTTTTTTGCTACTTGCCCCGGGTCCAAAATTATTTTATAGTTTATTGGAGACGGCCCCTGCAACCTGGTAATTAATACTTTTGGTCACCAACTTCTTTTGCCCGAAACAATGGCCCTGGCATGCTCAACATCATAAACACATGTTGTAGGTGCCGAACCAATGTGTTTCAAAAACCGAAATGATAAGTTATAAAGAATTCAGTCATAAATCATGTGTTTCAAAATTCAGTCATAAATCATGTGTTTCAAAAACCACGTCATTATAACCGTAAAATGTGTTTCATCATGGTAAAATATATTTATGAATATTTTAACAAATGTAAAACCATATGTAACAAACTTTTTTTTTTTTTCTAAAAAAACAGAAAAAGTAACATACATGTTTTGTTACGTTTTGAACCAAAAAAAATAAAAAAAGCACCGACTACTTTTTTATTTAAAAGTTCAGAATATTGGATCAGATTTCTGTACGACCCCTCGTCAGAACGCCGTCCTAGAATGCTTGCGGGGCCCCCACGCCCAAGATTTTCTATCGGTCATCCCCATCGAGGGCTTAGGCCAAAAGATGTCAGCCGTTGAATACCGTGCTATCTTAAAATATCGGCTCATGATTCCTATGTTTCCTGATGATGAGCAATGCCCGATTTGCCGGAAAGCTTGCTTAGACCAATTTGGGGAGCATGCTCTGCACTGTAAAGAACTGCCAGGTTTTAAGTATAGGCACGACTGGGTGCGGGATGTCTTGGGGGACATCCTCAAACGGGCGGGGATCTCGGTGAAGAAAGAAGCCCCCGTAAACTTTTTGACAGATCCGAGGGAAGGAAGATCCACATTGCGCCCCGCGGACGTTTTAGTTTTCGGGTGGGATGCAGGTAAACACGCTTGTGTTGATCTTACCGGGGTTTCCCCCCTTGTAGGCTTTCGGGATACTGGTTTTGTCCCTAGTCAGGCGATTGCAAGGGCGGCAGCGAAGAAAATGGACAAACATGCAAAAGCCTGCGAGGATAATCAACATTCCTTTATCCCTTTTGCCTTTGATACCTTTGGCTCGCTAGCCCCAGAAGCCATCAGATTTCTTGAACGGGTCCAACGGGTTGTTCACAGCAACATTTCGTCTCCTAGAGATCGGGGTTTCGTTTTTACTAGGTTAGGTTTCGCTATTCAAAAGGGGGTAGCGGCGCAGCTTGTTGCCCGCTTACCGGCTATCTTGGTGTAATTTGTTTGGCCTTATATATAAAATTCTACCAAAAAAAAAAAAAAATATTTGTATCATAATGCACTTTACATCAATATCGCAGGTAAGCGAGCAACAAGCTGCGCCGCTACCCCTTTCTGGATAGCAAACCCTAGCCTATTAAAAACAAACCCCTGCCCCCCTGTTGATGAGCCACTGCTGTGGACAACTTGTTGGACCCTAGTCAGCAAACGGATAGCTTCTGGAGCCAGGGATCCAAAGGTGTCGAAGGCGAAGGGGACAAATGCATGTTGGTTATCAGCACATGCTTTAGCGTGTTTGTCCACCTTTTTAGATTCTGCTTTCTTTACCGCTTGTCCTGCTACAAACTCATTTTCCCTTAACCCAGCTAAGGGAGAGACTCCTGTGAGATCTACACAAGCATGTTTCCCTCCCGCCCAGCCAAAGACGAGCAGGTCCGTTGGTCTCAATGTAGATCTCCCTTCCATGGGGTCTGTAAGGAAATTCACCGGGGCCTCCTTCTTGGCAGAAATCCCCGCTCTCCTCAAGATGTCCCCCAAAACATCCCTCACCCAGTCATGCCGGTATTTGAAACCAGGGAGCTCCTTGCAATGAACAGCATGCTCCCCGTATTTATCCATGCAGGCTTTACGGCAGATTGGGCAGGTTTCGTCTTCTGGATACATAGGGATCATCAGCCGGTATTTGAGGATAGCCCTGTACTCAACAGCCGACATGCATTGCCCCAGCCCCTCGATCGGGATAACAGTCAAAAAGTCTTGCGCATGGGGGCCTTTCAAGCACTCAATCACCGCCTTCTGGCGGGGAGACAGATCAAGTGTTTCTCCCAGATTCCGAGCGATTTTCTCAAATAGAGCATTCGCCAAGGTTTTTTGTGGCTTTGGGGGGGCGGTGTCCATATTAGAGAAACCGCCAATGTCAAAGTCTGGAAGAGAGACACTTAAATACTCGAGGGCCTGTTGGTAGTCTACGTCAAGCTTATCAACCCCACTGTTCCGAAGGATGTGGTCTTGCAATACACACGACTGGGCTCTAGACGCCACAAAAGCATAAACTCCAACATCCCGAGCTGAGAGGAGGCCCAAACCACCCAGGCGCATCGGCAAAGATGCCAAACGCCACTGAAGTTCACCAAAGTAGGGCCCCCCACAAACAACAATGTCTTCAATAGCCTTTCGGAGACCATCGTCAAAACAGGATACCGCATTTGCCATCAAGTGAGGTTGGCAGGTCCGCAGCCCAAACAGTAACTTAGCTACCCCCATGCATGACCTTAAAAGAAGAAGCTCGCACTGGGGGTCCTGTAAGCAGGGCAAGAGTTTCATAAGGTCAACCGCTGTCGATGCCCGCCGCCCTGCTAATTCCCCAATAAAAGTAGAGTCTCGGCTAACCGCCCCCCCAAGGAGCTTAACCCCCCTCACAGGTCTACATATCCCTCTCGGAAAAAGGCCGTCCTGCACCTTGAGACCGTCACAAGATGGCCAGTACACTTCCGTTTTCTTAATATTGAGATGGAGCCCTATGGATGGTCCCTCCGTGTTGATGATGTCCAAGGCTTTAGCAACTTCCATTGCATTACCTATAATCGTGCCATCATCCAAATACCAAGCATGAAAGGGGAGGTTACAGTGCTCCTGTACACGGAGAATAAGGGGATGTAAGGCTAGGGCAAAGAGGAGGGGCCCCAAGGGATCTCCCTGTTGCACTCCAGTGGTGGCCCCAATACACTCGCTGCCAACATACAACCGAGCGGGTTGGGCGTACAGGAACTGAACCCACCGATAGATAGATGGGCAACGTTGGTGGACCTGCTGGAGGAACGCTGAACGGTCAACCATGTTGAAAGCATTGGTGAAGTCTACCGTAAGTAAGGCCATGGACCCATCTTCATGAAAGGAGTTAAGGAACCTGTTCGCACTATGAAGCACCGCCTCCGCCCCATTTGGTGTACCAACCCCAAATTGAAAATCCCCCAAATACTTGGCCATGTCCTTCCCAACCTTCTTCATAGCCACCTTAGAGACCAACCTACGCCAGATGCCACCCACTGCGATAGGCCTAATACCATTATCAGGTTTCAATAAGGGGGTGAGGGGGGCTGAGGCCACAAACTCTGCCAACTCTTTAGGGCAAAGCCCTTCAAGCCATAGGTTGACGACTCAAGTAATAGCTGTGAGCAGACCCGAGGAACTTACCGACCCTACACAACCAATAGCGTCCAACAAGTGTTGGGCCCGCATCCCATCTCTGCCACAAGATGTCCCTCTAGGGAAGGATTGGATACATTTAAGCACGCAATCCTCTGCTGTATTAATAGTGGGTTGGACAATGGGGTTGGAAGGCAGTGATGGGGGTGGCATCACCGGGTGTTTATCAATAAGAGCTTTCATGGTTGATTCTCCAAAGGGGGCAACCCCACTAGAACAT
Source organism: Helianthus tuberosus (assembly GCA_030545235.1). Taxonomy (NCBI): domain Eukaryota; kingdom Viridiplantae; phylum Streptophyta; class Magnoliopsida; order Asterales; family Asteraceae; genus Helianthus; species Helianthus tuberosus. The sequence continues at coordinate 52,714,679 of CM060428.1, forward strand.
AAAACTTTGACCGCCGCCGTAAAATGCCCATCCCTGACCTTCCGCAGGCATTGCTTGATATTGGGATCCTTTTTATTGTCTTCGCCCTTTCCGGAAACCCTCCTAGGCACCTCAGAGTCCCCCTCGCAGCTCAAGAGAGAAGAGACCAGATCTGGAAAACCCGACCCATCTTTCCACAATGCAAGCGCCTGCAAGATGCTGCTGCACTGCAGGGATTTTCTATTTCCTGATCTCCGCTCTTGCCTGGAAGAAGGCCTGACAACCCGCAGTGTACAACCCGGCAACAAAAGCAACTGAACCCAATTTTCAACCGAGCCTGGAGACGCCACCACTTTACGTAAGGCACCCATTAAAACCTGAGCGAACGCCATTCGACAACTTGGGGGGATGCATTTGACGGTTTGAAAACGGAGTGAAAAAACACGCTCGAGAAGGGCAACATCGATTACCACCCCTTCCGGGGAGAGTGTTTGAGGGTCGGCAACCACTTGGCATGGCTTCCTAATCCCAACAATGAAATCGTCCACGTCTCCCGAGATTTGAGTAAAAGACACCATCTCATCACCGTGTTTGCACCCCCTACTAAGGGCATGCAAAACCATGCACTCCCCACATAACCATTTGTTTCCTGCCCTTAGGACTTCCCCCACATTCAGAAAAAGGTCCAAATCCTTAGTGATAGCCTCCTTCACATAGGTCTTCCTGTTTTCAGTCTTAAGGTGGGTGCTTTGTATGTGTTCAAGAAGGCGAAAAAACCCACTAGACCCCGGTTTACCATCCTTGCATTCGTGGAAATGCTTTAGGGGGCAAGCTCTTAACCCACTATCACATGCTGACGCCAGCCAAACAGCCTTGGCGTTTCTACCTCTACGCGCGTGGGCCATGCACAAAATCAAACGCAAACAGAAAAGTAACACAATAAACCGCTAACTCGAGGAGGGTTAGTGGTAAAAGAAAAAGAAACAGAGGGAGTAAAAGAAACGACCCTCTATACGCCGGGGGGAGGGTAGCAACCCCAAATTGCCCACCCTCAAGAGCACCCCTGCACAAACGTGTCACCCCATAACCAAAACAAAAAGGTATAATCTCTGCACAAACGTGGCACAACCTCTTCCGAATTCGCGCGGTCTGGAGGATTTCAAACAAAGTGGTGGATTTCAAACGAAGTGGTGGATTTCAAACAGAGGGAGCAAACGAAGCGGTTGATTTCAAGCGAAGTGGAGGAATTTCAAACGAAGTGGAGGATTTCAAACGAAGTGGAGGATTTTCAAACGAAGTGGAGGATTTCAAACGAAGTGGTGGATTTCAAACGAAGTGGAGGATTTCAAACGAAGTGGAGGGTTTCAAACGAAGTGGTGTGTTTCAAACGAAGTGGAGGGTTTCAAACGAAGTGGTGGGTTTCAAACGAAGTGGAATCAGCCTAAAAATAAAACCCTAAAACGTTTTTTGGAAGAATCAGCCGCCACCAACTCGTCTTCTTCGTTTCAAGTCCCAAAAACCCTAATTTTCATTAACGCCGCCGCCAAGGATGGTAACAGACGATGATGAACAGGTAGATGCCAGTAGATGCAGGTGGTGGATATTGGAGGTCGACGGTGATGAAGATGACTGAAGAAGAGGCCGGAGGCGGTGACAGATGGTGGTTGAAGGTGGTTATGGAGATCCGACGAAGGTGGTGGTGAAGATGTAGTGGCGACGAAGGACGGCCGCCGGAGAAGATGACCGGCGACATGGTGGACCAGAGACGATGACCCTTGGTTTTTTTTTTTTAAAGATTAGGAATTTCTGAAGAATAATGAAATTAGTGTATGCTATGGGAGATGGATAAAATTCTGGTGATCATATATAAGATATTTGTATGTTTTATATGTATTTTTTGACCGATGTTACATAAAATTTATACGTTTTTTAAATAACTATTCGGCGTTTTTTTTTTCAAAATATTCGAAAATATGCACGTTACATCCTCTAAATTTTTAGAAAAAAAATTGTTGCATAAAATTTTTAGGAATTTTTCCACCTCAAGTAGGTTTTGTGTCTATAAATGCTATATATATATATATATATATACACACAAAACAGCACATATGAATCTTGATAGTTGGCACGCCAAACATGGGAATGAAGTCAACAATCAGTCTTCCTTCGATGCATCCCAAAATACTTGAATAAAAAAATGAGGAAAATAAAAACATAAAAAACCAAAAACAGAATGTTTATAATCAAATCATACAAGTTTTATTAATCTCATTTTCTAATTGGGGTTGGCTAAATGCACCCCTTTTTACTAGTCATACCCCCCTTTCTAAAAATATAGTTTAAAAGTTGTTAAATTTCACCCCTCTAAACAATTCAAAGATTGTTTTTGAAAACTATTGTGTTTCTATAATTTGAAGACACATTCTCTTACTAGTATTTTATTATGTTTCTATAAAACGTCATTAAAATTAATAAAAAAAGATATTTTTTATACAATAAAAAAGTTTGAGAACATTTTTCTGAAAAGAAAAAAAACAGTTGCTTTTGTATTTTTATTTATTTCGTATTTTAGTTCTCTCATCTTTCTATTTCTATTTTTATTAGTATTATTATTATTATATTAAAATGTTTTTTAATATAATTAACAACTTTTATTTATTAAAAGTAATAAGACGTAAAAAGAAAATAAAACATTAGTTAAGTTGGCTGGCTTTAAAGCTTCATTTATTTTTTTGTGTAACATTGTTTATACAAACCGAATTCGGATACCCACTTTAAGCCGCAATGAACAAAAAAAACCATTTCAAAATTAAAATGACTCGCTTTAGTTTAAAATGTAAGAAAATGATTATTTTGCAAATAATAAAAAAAATCTTTTTAAATAAAATAACGTTTTAAAAACAAATACTAGTAATAATAATAATTAAAGAATAAAAAAAATGAAAGAAATACAAAAGGGTTTGAATTATATTAATGTAAAAGTTGAAGGAGAGAGTGCATTTAGTAGAAAAAGGGGTAAATTTAGCAATACCCTTTCTAATTTATAATCAAATCATACAAGTTTTATTAATCTCATTTTCTAACTAAGATAGTTACTTAATCATGCATACTTTCCATTCTCAGTCAGGCATAATTAAATTACACTTGCGTATAAACCTCTCCTTAATTTGATTATAACATTAACTTCCAGAAAACACAACTAATTAATCAAATTCCAAACCATACTTATTCATTTTCTGTATTTATTTTTTTTATCGCCGATCCCAATCAAAGTAAAGTATTGTGCAAAGACAAATAAAAATGACAAAAAAAAAAAAAAGAACAATCAAATGAATTATATGCTTACTGAATCAGCTAGGAATGTACCCGCGGCGAAAGAGTAGTAGTCGCCGGAAAATGGAGAGGTATCAGATGAGTGGTAAACAATCAAACATGAAAGTGCCACCACGGCAAAGATTAGCACCATTTTAGGAGTTTGCTTGAGCAGCTGGTGGTACGGGTGGTGCGGGCTGAACTCCGGTGGTGATGGTGATGGAGATGTCTCATATGGATTTCCGGCGGCCGCCACTACAAGAAAAATGACCATTTGGGACTAAATTATGAGGGACTGATCTATTAGTCTCGGATACATAGTATCTGGGACTAATTTATTAGTTACTAATTGTATTAGAGACTGATTTTTTTGTGACTGATATCCGTGACTAATAATCAGTCCTTAATACTTGGACAACTTATCTGGGACTGAATTTTAGTCACAAATATGTTAGTCTATAAATAATTTTTGGAGGGAAACTTATTGGTTACTGAAATTCAGTCCTAAATAACTGCCCCCATTAATAAAAATGGCGCCATTTTATTGGTCACTAATATTCAGTCACTAATATATTTGACACCGAGGGACTAAACTATGAGGGACTAATCTATCAGTCTCGGATACGTAGTATCTGGGACTAATTTATTAGTTACTAATTGTATTAGAGGTTGATTTTTTTGTGACTGATGTCCGTGACTAATAATCAGTCCTTCATACTTGGACCATTTATCCGAGACTGAATTTTAGTCACAAATATGTTTGTCTAAAAATAAATTTTGGGGGGAAACTTATTGGTTACTGAAATTCAGTCCTAAATAACTGCCCCCATTAATAAAAATGACGCCATTTTATTGGTCACTAATATTCAGTCACTAATATATTGACACCGAGGGACTAATCTATCAGTCTCGGATACGTAGTATCTGGGACTAATTTATTAGTTACTAATTGTATTAGAGGTTGATTTTTTTGTGACTGATGTCCGTGACTAATAATCAGTCCTTCATACTTGGACCATTTTTCTGAGACTGAATTTTAGTCACAAATATGTTTGTCTAAAAATAAATTTTGGGGGAAACTTATTGGTTACTGAAATTCAGTCCTAAATAACTGCCCTCATTAATAAAAATGACGCCATTTTATTGGTCACTAATATTCAGTCACTAATATATTGACACCGAGGGACTAAACTATGAGGGACTAATCTACCAGTCTCGGATACGTAGTATCTGGGACTAATTTATTAGTTACTAATTGTATTAGAGGGTGATTGCAAAAATGATTCCGATCCTAATTGATCTTGGATCATCATGCTTTCATCAAACAATTCTTCTTGCGTCGTTGGAGCCTCCTCAAAGCCTCCACCATAAATTGTATTATAAATTATAATCTTGTCCTAAAAATTCTAGTGTACTGTACATAAACAAATTTGGGATTGATTTTCAGTCTCTAATAATCGACACATATTTTCCAATTTTAAGGGAATATATTAGAGTCAATGGTCATGTATGGTCATTGGCGGTCAATAACATCAATGATGATCAATTAAAATCATTAATGGTCAATTAAGGTTGATGATGGTCATTAGTAGTCACTTAAGCTATAGGGTGTGGTCATGACCCTCATGATCACCATGACCCTCTATGTGAGTGTCATGTCACTAATCTCCTGAATTGGTGTATAGGCATTATGCCTAGTGGAGATAGATATGATCGGGTGGTTCCGCTGGTGGCACGATGATACTCCAGTGGTCCGTCAGTGATCCAAATTTGTCGTTCAAAAAAAAAAAAAAAAAAAAGAAAAGAAACCATGGTGGATCAAGCAAGGGGATGGTGTAGCCTTTCATTCATGTTCCTAGGTGGCGAATCATGTCCCAATCATGACCCCACACCCTTTAGCTTTATGATAAATGATATCCATATAGGCTAATTGATTGTTAGTTATGATCATTCATGATCAATTATGGAAATATTAGCCAATGATGGTTAAGTATGGTCAATATTGGTAAAAAATGTTAATTAGAGACAACTACGAGGAATGAGGGCAATTGTTAGCCATTGAAGGCAAATGTTATTGGGGATGAGGCTCTCCATACCCTCCAGCCTTAAGAGATAGCATCTGAATGGTCATTAAGAGGCTACAAACAGCCCCTTAGACCAAGCGGTATGGGGGCTGGCTTAGGCCCGGCGCCGGTCCCCCACACCGCCCCCTCGGCCCGTGACATGAAAACCGGCTCCCAGACGACGATTGTGACGGGCCTCATTTTCAAACAATTAGCCGTTGGTAACGGCTATAATTATTAAAAAAAAACTTTTTAACTTTAAATAAATACCCCTCCTTTCATCCATTTTCTCCCATTCTCATCCATTTTTATAAAAAAAACACTCCCTTTTTTATACAATCATGAATCCGTTCAACCCAAACAACCCCAAGCCGAACAATCCCAACCCGAACAATCCAAACCCGAACCAACCTAACTTTTTTTCATGGGTGTCTCCACAATTTACGTTTTCGGGTTTCCAACAATCACCTAACGCCTTCTCCCAAATGTCCCAAGTTCAACAAATGCAATAATACCAAGCACTCCAACAATTTATTTATGTTGTTTTATGTTATATTTTTTAATTTTTATGAAGTTTTTATTAAGTTAACAAAAAAAAAACTGAGAAAATTATAAAATAATTAGGTGGGGTAGGCTCATCCTCCACCTTCCTTAAAAAGCAAGAGCCCATCAACATAACTTAGCCAGAAAACACAGCACACGGATACCAATCCCAAACATCTCATCCACCGTCCATTCAAATCACAATCAGACAGCTATCATTCTCCCTCCACACACATGGAGAAAGAAACTGTACTCTCAATTCTCTCTCTCATTGTTCTTCGTCTTTCTCTCTCTCTCTCAATAAACATATACAAACCCTCAAGACATATTACTCTCACACTCTCTCTGTCTCTCGAATTCAATTAAGCAGGCACCAAACAAGCACCTCCACTCTCTCTCTCTTTTGCAAGATTAGCAAACACAGGAGCCAGCAAGCTTCTCCGGCGTCCCGATTTCGGGCAATACACCCCCTGAATCTCCATCTTCTCTGGCCACGGCTCCTCTTCTTCGTGTGGCTGACAACAGCCCCCCCCCCCCCCGTTCTGTAACCGACAACCGGAGCCGGAGCCGGCGCTCCAGCGAGTTCCTGGTCAAGTGCTCCGACACCCCAGCCCCTACACCTCTCTCTCTTGTCGCCGGTTTGGTCGTTCTCCTGGCGACGCTGATGATCGATGATGATGGTGTGCTGCTGATGATGTTGAACGATGATAATGATGATGGTTGAAGAAGACCGCGTGGCGGTGGGGTTCTGCAACGACGGAGCAGCCGCACACGACGGTCGGCGTCCCCGGTAAACATCTGGCTTATTTTCTTTCATTTTTTTTATGCGGTTAAGATCTACGTGATTCCGGCTCGATCAACGATTGTTTCAGGAGGACGACTGTGATGGTGGTTCCGTTATTCTTTTTTTTGTTGTTCTATCTCGGTCCAGTTCGGAATTAAGCACGGGAGTCTTGGCTCGGGTTTGGTCTGTTTTGGGTTTAGTGAAGCTGGTGGTACCGGCCGTAGTAGAGGAGGTGGTTAGGTATTGACGGCTTGAGTTGGTACGATTCAGATTCATTTCAGATCTGGTGTGGTTCGGTTCGTGACTCGGGTTTTGGATGGGCAACTCAATGTTAATGTTAGTTTGATCTAGGATCTGACTTAGTTTAACTTACTTTGTTGGTGTTTGTTTGATTACTGTTTTGAAGTATTAAAGTTTAGAATTAATATGCTATAATTATAATGTTATGGATTAAATTTGTTGAGAATGTCATTGTATTTAAGACTCTTATTAGTCCTAAAAAGTAAATATATTACCAAATGTGCATGTATACTATCGACTATCAAATGTAGTATCAAAGACTATTTTTTAGTCTTCAAAAAACTCATAACCAGAAACAGTTATAGCATCGGCGACTATTATTTAGTTACGAAATTAACATATTAGGGATTGATTATCAGTCTCTAAAAAAACATATTCGGGTTTGAAAAAGTTCTTAAAAGATACAAAATTTCAGTCTCTAAAAAACATATTCGCGACTAAATAATGACATCTAAGATTATTATTTTAGTCCTAAAAGATAAATTGAATATGTTATCAGGGATTAATTCTCAGTCTCCAAAAGAACATATTATTAGGGACTGATTCTTAGTCTCTAAAAGAACATATTCAGGACTGAAAAAGTTTTTAAAAGCTACATATTTTCAGTCCCTAAAAACATATTCGAAACTAAATAAGATGACATCTAAGATTATTTTTCAGTCGCTAAAAAATATATTAAGGAATGAAATGACATGTTATCAGGGACTAATTCTCAGTCTCTACAACGTCTATTAGAGACTGAATTGTCATGGAACCCAAATCTAAGTAAATGTATCTGGGACAAAATAGACAAGGTTCAAGTACTGATTTTCAGTCCTGAAAGGCCTAGTATCAAGGACTGATTTTCAGTCACCGACGAAATGTATTCGAGACTGAAATGATGTTGTACCACAACGTATATTGAGGACTGATTTTATATGTATAGGAGACTGAATATCAGTCTCTATTGGTGTCATACAATCGGGACTGAAATTTAGTTACTAATGAAAGTATCTAGGACTAGACAATTAGGACTGGCTCGGGACTGGCAAAATCAGTCCCTAATAACCATTAGGGACTGATTTAGGAGTTTTAGAGACTGATTTTTCAGTCTCAGATTGCGATCTTTTTTGTAGTGCGCCTTGTTGTTTCCGATCTCTAGGCCCATAATAAGATATGGTCTCTGGTTTTGTTCTTTCACGTGGATTATGGTTTATATATACATGATTAAGTTACAAAACAAATCCCTAATATTGTTTAATTTGCACTTTTTTACCATCTAAGTTATAGCTTTTTATGATTTTAGTCTAGTAATTAGTAACGCCCTGCTTGCGGTATGCACATATAATGTATATAGGTGTGGGCGTTCGGGGGGCAAAAGTGAAAGTGCACTAATTTTAACGTTATTTTACTAATTTCGTGAAAATAATATTAAAATAGGGAGATGGTTAATCATGCATCATGTGATGGCGTTGATAGCCGAAAGACAAGGGAGTACATGCACTAATTGGCCTTTGTCTTAATTGCCGAGTGTTATGTGCCTTATATATGTCCAAGGCTTAATACAAAACTATCATCGAGCCGGGGGTCTCACTGGAAGCAGACTCTCTATTCCTACGGGGTAGAGGTAAGGTTGTCTACATCTTACTCTCCTTAAACCGACCTTAACATTGCTATTGGTGAGATTTACTGAGCATGATGATTAGTCTAGTAATTAGTAATTTTACTCCAACTTGATAGTAATAATAGAAGGCGATTATTAACTGGGAAGATTACCAAAACAATCTAGATTACCATTTTTTTAAACGGTCATTGAATTTTAGTCGTTCAAAAAGCACGGCTAAGTTTTAGCTGGACCCAAAAGTGGGAGCCTTAGCCGGGATAAGCCTTAGCCGACGACCAAAAGTGTAGGCTAAATCTCAGTTATCACAATCGATGAAGTTAATGTGACGGCTTTTGAATTACAAAAATAAGGGTTAACTACTTTGGTGTAAGCTAAATTTCTACGACTACTTTGAAAAATTATATGATCGACATGACTATTTGTGTATTTTTCCCATATTAGTTTCGTTTTGGTCACATAAATGAGTTGGATAATTTAGATTGGTTACTATGAAAATTGGTTACTCTCTTCGTGGCTTATACATTTCTAGTATGCATAAGAATAGCATAAATTGTATTAATAAACGGGCATGTCTAGGATCATTCGTATCGCCATTTTATGAGTGTTTAAAAAGTTTAGGCCCTCGGCGAGATAAAAAAAAATGGTCCTATCCGCCCTGTAATATAAATTGAGTGAGCCATTTTATCATTAATTAATTATTTAGTTTGTGTTTTAATTTTAAACTTTTTAAAATTGTTGAAACTCTAAGTATTAAAACAGATCGACCAAATTAGAAATAAATAAAAATATATATATTTAATAAAACTCTTTAAGGTACGTATGACAACTTCGAGTAAAATCTAAAGATGTTTTTCTCGCCTCCCTCTCCTGTTAAATTTTCCTATCTTCTATTAAATGAAAATGATTTCAAATAAACTAGGTGGATTCGCCCGCGCTTCGCGGCGGGATACTCTTTTTCCCTAATGTCATTTGACGCAACACGTTTGAAGAGTTATAATCGAATACAATTTTTAGGCATTTGAAAGTATGCAAACTAAGAACCTTGGCTTTTAAAAGCCACCTGCTCTACTTGTTTCAATAGCTATACACTGTCTTGTTCCAAATGACATTTGCAGCTCTCAGAGAACATAAAAAGGGACCTTCAACTCCGTCAACAAACCCATCCATTTGGTAATCAGCACTGTGCACCAACCTCGTGTGTATCGAGTGGGTAAACATCTTGATACTCCTTGTCCTAAAGATTAACCATTAACATGGTTATAGCTGAGCTGGTGTGTTAAGTGTTAACAATAAAATGCAATCTACTATCTAAATCCGTAATGTTACACCGATTATAGTTACTTATGAAATACAACCTGCAGTTTCACCTGCTGACCTGTTACCTTACAATTGGACCACTTTTACTGATTAAATAAAAGTTACACCTTGATTTGTTACAATCAACGAAATGTAACCTGCAACTCGGCCTTGCAATATATCATGTTATCAATCAAGATTCAACAAAAGACCTGTTATCCCAAAAGCACAAAACAACAACATTGTAGAAGAACTATATACAGTGGCGGACCCAGGAATTATTTTTTGGTGGTGCGAACGAAGGGTTCAACCAAATTTTCAAGGGGGGCGCCCCCCACCCAAGCCAAAGCTTGGGTCCGCCCTTGACTATATAGCTTTTAGCAATAAAGAAAAAGCAACGCTCAGTTAAGGGCTTAACTAATAGACAATTTAGACATAATATTTTGATAACAGCCATGAGATCATCTCATAAGAAGATGTGCTTTCTAAATAATTAGAGTTGCTCTCTTTCTAATATATATCATATAATATGTGTTACAATATTACAAAACAATCGAAAATTTTCCTACCCTGTATCTTTTGTCCTTTTCTATATGAATATAATTAAAAAAGCTGTATAGAAAATAGTTCCTCCATGAGAACAAAAAAATTGCTTTTGCAAGTGTATGTAAAATTAGTTCCTTGATCTAACCTGTACTTGAAGAGCAGCCTCCCGTCCAAGTGTGAACATCTGTACAGTCCACGTTCCTTTAGAGAGATGAAAATTAGTTAGCTAAGAAATAAATGTAAATCCATTTGAAAACCAATTCAAATAGAAATTCAAGCATTACCACAGCACCACAACTCCAATGGAATCAAACTCTCAGCCTTTTAATTTCATCATAATCAAATCCTTCGACACCCAAGTACTTATATTCTTGAGACCATTTACAAGATTTTAGGATCTTACCAAACTAATTCCGTAGAAAAAATTCCTCTTCAGTCCAATGCACACCATGTTTACCTTTGGTTTATTTATTTTTTTGGGTGTTAGTGTGGGTGAAGAAGATGGGAAAATAATCGGTGGTACGATGGTAGATAGGTGTTGCATAAACCCGATTCCGAGCGGTACCAGCTACCACCTACCAGACCGTTTAGATCTAACAACGGTGGTGGTGTAGCAACCAAGTCAGGCGAAAATGTATAACCACCGCCAAACCTCTATCGACTTCCCACCACCAAAAAAACACACCGCAAACAAAGCCTCTGTCTCAACCCCCGGCACCGATGTGCCGGCCGAAAGCCTAATTTCGTACCTTTTTCCTCATCAAACCCCATCACAACCGCCATCATATACCACCACCACAGTGAACAGAGAAACAATAATCCACCATAAACAAACCAAAAAACCATAGTTCCACTCCAACTGTCTGATGGAGGATACACCTCAGAGAGAAAAAGATATGACAAAAATGGCGGTAGATAATAACGCGTGTCAAGGTTTAAGCCCACATGATAACACGTGTTTGCTGGGATTGGAACTCAAACCCAACAAAACAATTTACCGGTGTTAACCTAACCGTTAAAAGACTATTCATCACCATAGAACAGCACCTCAAGCAATCATTAACCACTGTGATCTTATTTTCTTAGCAATTTTCCTTATAAAAATCAAATTTATGTTAGCCGAACGCGACGCCACGCCAACAAAAGCAAACATAAATCTAATTGACAAAACAAAGCACCGGTCACAGTAGTCAGAGCAGCATCACACACTCGTTAGATGAGTATATATACTAAACTAATTCACAAATCAAGCACAAATTCTAATACCTAAACGGAAATATCGAACCTTATAAAGAACGCGAGGATGGACGGTCAGCAGAGGCATTTCCGTAATTCCCAATCTCCCGTCGGCAACTCCTCCATCTCCACCCTCCACGCCTCTGGCTAGCCATATTCCGGGTTCTGTGAGTCACACTAGTCTTTTAGGCTTAGGAACCCACCAGAATGTTGAGCGAATCCTAGAAGCGACAGCCGTCACGGTCGCCGTCAACCACCACCATGGGTGGCCGGTCGGAGACGTGGCCGGTTTTTCCATCACCGCCGCTCCTCTGTCTCTGCATATCGCTGCTCTATCTCTCTCTCTTACTACGAAAGAGAATGGTAATTGGGAAGCGGAACCGTTAACCACCACTGCCTTATACCGTTTGCCGCGTCAAAACCACCCGACCATCATCACCGCCAAGAGGGTGGCTAGCTGAAGACGACGGCTCTGCTCTCTCTCGCCACCTCTAATCTGTCTCTCCCTCTAAACCCTAATCTATGTTCATACAACAAAAGAAAAGGATGGGAAGATAGGAAGCAGTGGAGTTTAGTATTAAAACCCTAAATTGCCCTTCGTTACTGTTCAATGCCTTCACTTATTAATATATAGGGCAATTAACTAAACAACTTTATATATATACTAGTCGTTTACCCGCGCGATGCGGCGAGAAACATATCACTTAGGTTGGTGGGTTTAGGGCTATGTACGGGGCGGTTCTCGTTTTCCAGTTAATTTATCAGTTTTCTCGTGATATATTGTATATTGTAAGAAAGTTTGATCTTACGTAAGATGTTAATAAATATCTTACGTTTATTGATGCTAAATACCTGAAGCATGAAACATCCAAACGGGTAACGGGTAAGGCATTCGAGTATGAGACCATAAAACTATTAGGTTTAGTAATGTTATATTCTAGCAACTTCATTAACCGTAAAAACAAAATTTTATATTTTGATATTATTTATATATTGAATGTCCTATAAATCTCTCTTAATGTTTTATCATTTAAAAAAATACATATGTTGGATATATAGAGGTTTGAGTGGTAAGAAAAAGAATTGTACCTGAAAATCATAACGGGTTTTTTTTTAAACAAGCATACCCGGTGTTTGACGGGTATTTAACCGGTTATAAAACGCCGTTATGCAATAATGTATGGGACTAAGATAGTAAGATTAGGACTCTTATTAGTCCGTGTCCCATTGTCCTTTTTAACGACCGAATCTTGCAAGTCCATGATGACCAAATCTTCCTTAAGATTCTTCTTTTGTTATAACTTTCTTTTGTGTAAAGCACTTGCATTGTGATGAATAATACATTACATTATTTAATGGCATCATAATCAATAGTATTAGAATTAAGTGGCATCTTGGTGGTGGAATAAGACTTAGGGACCATGAGATCCATTTAAAAATGCCCATTCACTCAACCATAAGTGGCAATTCCAAATTAAACCTGATGCCTATCCACAAAATAAATTCAAAGCATTTGTTTTACTTTCAAATCATTAGATATGGTCGACTATTATGACTGGAAGGGTTCATTGCAATCTTATAATCAAAAGGGTTACCTGCAGAAGGGGAGTTTGGAAATGTAGTAACCAGCGATAAAGGATACGATGTGAAACGTTAATACGAACCAAAGCAATTTGAGACCTTCTACAGAAAGAATTTGGGCCCGGTTAATAGCCAGCGGGCTGCCAATACAAATAGATGTACAAAACATAGCCACAAATGGCATCACGGGTTGAAGAACAGATACAACTGTTTTTGTATACGAATTGAGTACTAAACCGAGTGTCACCGGAAAAAGAACAACCTGCAAATTAACAAAAAAAACGCAGAAATCAAAACCAGTTTAGTTATAAATGCCGGTGAGCAGAAAACCAAAATAACCGAACCGTAACCGAAAATAACCGAACCGAAACAAAATGGACGGCTCGGTTTTTAGATAACCATTTTCAATAACCAAAAAACCCGAACCAATAACTTACAATAGTAGGCCCAGTCCATATATTTTTATGTTTAAGCTTAAGTTGTTTAGAAGGTTAGCTTTATGTGAACAATATAAATTAAAAAGATTAAATATAATAACTTAAATGTAAACATCTAAGAAAGATTCTGAAATTTTCGATTATACTTTTTATTTTTGAATCTTACGTAATTTTGTTACAAAAACCAAAAAACCCGAAAAAACCAAACCGCTGCTAAAACCAAAAAAAAAAAAACGGACAGAACCGAACCGTGCATACCCCTAACAAATGGATTGAACGGGTTTGAACTTTGAACCAAGTTTATAACAATCACTGGGTGCTAATTTGATTAGTACCTGTAAGATTGATTTAGACATTGCGATAGCATCAACAGGGACAACGGAACCGATGAGAAGACCGGTTAAAAGAGGGGTGAAAAGAACAGAGGCGATGGTACTTGAACTGGTTAACAAAATGCTTAAAGCTACATCCCCTTTGCTCAAGAAGCTAGCGTAGCTAGACAACTGTGCACTCGAAACACACACCATTAACACAAATCCTGCATAGAACATGGGAGCTACACCGAATAATCTAGCCACGAATACACCAAGAGCCGGTTTTAATGCGTATTGGGCTAGAAACCCCATGGATAATGGTAAAGGCCTGCAAATATGATAAGATCACGATCAAAATCTAAAACCCGTCTTATATTTTGATGTTAATTACATGCATTTTGAATTAACCGAAACGTAGGTGAGTAATAGCGCAAATATAGAGTGACCTTTTGAAAGCAAGAGCGAAATCTTCTATGGAAAGCTTAATACCAATTGACAACATTATCATATAGGGTGTTGACCCGTTACCCAACCCAGCTGCCACATTATCATCTAGACCAAGAGGTTGTAAGCATGTAAAGGTACTTCGGGTCACTTTTATCAACCTGACTCGTTTCAGTTTTAACTAAGATTTTAAAGTAAACCCATTTGACCCATTAGTAATCATATTGTTAACCAACAAATGACCTTAGAATTCAAACCAAATCTTTTGTTGTGGGAATGTTTGTCTTGTTTTTTTAACCAACCCGTCGGTCAAACCGCCCCGGTCTAAGAAAAGCCGAATCAAGAATCTCGGGTCTGTTGGTAGCAGCAAGAACAATGACTCCATTGTTACCACTAAATCTATCCATTTATGTGAACCAGCAAGCAGCGAATTCTTAACCATACCCCCTCCCCCCAGCTTCAAATAAAACATTCATGTAAAACAAACAGATACACATATGCAAAAATTATTAAATGTCTAAAATACCCTTAATGTAAAAAACAAACAGATACACATATGCTCAATACCTATCAATCTAAGCTACATACACATAAGTACAGTACTTTCATACTGCAATTTGTGCCTATAATATTCAGTATTCAGCTGAAGAGAAATCGTTTAAAAGTTGGCTGAAAGTTATCCAAAGTTTATTTATAACTTATTTCTTCTAAAAAAATATTTAATTAACATGTTAGTGAAAATAGAATTACTTTTGACCCATACGATAGATTTAACCCACAACTACTTTTGACCCATACCACAGACAGTTAACTCAAATACCAAAGGTCAAAATGATAGCTGACCTTGTTTGACCAACAATAACCATTTTGATATAATGATATGTCACCTGACCCGCCCGGCCGGTTCATCATCCCACCTCAGGTAATAAGTTAAAATACACGAAGAAGACTTGCAAGTTGCAACATCGAAAGATTAAAACTCACGTCATATTGGTGTAAATCCTTACGAGACATCTCAGCAAAAAAGTGGTTTGCCTTGACAATGCATCTGGTCCCTTTACTACCCAATCCTGGATGCATCGGAGGTTTAAGAGACTTGTTGGAGGCTAGTTCACGCCAAATAGGCTCGTCTTCTTGCACAGAGACCTTCTGAGACGGTTTGGGCTCGGGTCCGTCTTGTTGCACAGAGAGCTGCTGAGAGGTTCATCTGGCTCAGCTTGAAACATAAGCTGCGATGTGGTCACAGGCTGCAGAGGCGCCTGTGTGGCTTGGTACAGGTCGGGAACCAATGACCTTGAAGGTCAATCAGCATAGCCCTAAACTCACCGATGACCTTGAAGGCCCTGAATTCAAGAAAACACAAATTGCAGATATTGTTGGTTGATGATTTGAAATGTCTTTAAACGCATTAAGTTTCAAAGATTATGTGATTGTAGAATTACAAAAACCTTGTAGCTTCCACTTCATTGTCGAATAATCCAAGGTATACATACCTGCAAACCAAGCTTGCAGATAAAAATGCATAAAAAACTGAAACTTTCAAAGCTAAGTAAATAAATTAGGGCATCTTTGAACAAGAATTATTCCAATATATTATAAAAAAGATCAAAAAAAGCTAAAAGCCAGGTAGCTAACTTACCTTCCATAGGTTCAGTAGCATCTATAACAAAGTTAAAACCATGGCTAGGTGGCAAAAGAGTTGTGTACACATCGATCAAAACGGATAATTTTCCAATACGAGTCAATCGCCGAAGCTTTTTTTCTCGTAACAAATCTTCCAAGATTTATAAAGAAATCCATAAACATACTTCTTTGTACCAACAGCGTCAATTTCATCGATGAAAACAATAGACGGAGACAGGTCATCAGCAACCCTAAAGAGTTCTCTGACCAGCTTAGGACCATCCCCAAGATACTTTTGAATCAACTCACTTCCAACAACACGTAAGAACGTTGCTAATGGTGAAATCCTCACAGATCTGGATAATTTTCCAATACGAGTCAATCGCCGAAGCTTTTTTTCTCGTAACAAATCTTCCAAGATTTATAAAGAAATCCATAAACATACTTCTTTGTACCAACAGCGTCAATTTCATCGATGAAAACAATAGACGGAGACAGGTCATCAGCAACCCTAAAGAGTTCTCTGACCAGCTTAGGACCATCCCCAAGATACTTTTGAATCAACTCACTTCCAACAACACGTAAGAACGTTGCTGATGGTGAAATCCTCACAGATCTGGATAATTTTCCAATACGAGTCAATCGCCGACGCTTTTTTTGTCCACCCGTATTCCTTTAACCATAAAAAACTAAATCAGATTATAAGAAGTATATTTACAAATAATCCACAAAATACAAATTAAAACCGAAAAGACACGAAACTGAATTAGCGTCTGAATTTTCCGGCAAGCTCAACAAATCTGTCGTGGATATTGCTTGATTTCAAAAATCATTGCAAGCCTGCAAGCAACAAAGATAATTTATAATATCAAAAGAAGGAAAAAAAGAAACAAAACTAATAAACGATTCTTCACAAGAAAATCCAGATCCAGTTCTTTACTCACCTAAATCTTAATGGCTTGGCAAAGTATGTACCTTTTAGTCGCAACCACGCTAATCAACAGTGTAAATCCAAGTAGATCTGATGCACAATCAGAGTCAAACTAACAAAAGCATATTCAACAAAGAAAAATTAGGTCAAAACCATCCAACTGGTTCAATAACTCCAACATAGTCCTTTGAATTTCACGTTCACCGCCAGAGTGGGCATCGTATCTGCATCAAGAACCCTAGTTAGCCCTCTTTCTCGTAACAAATCTTCCAAGATTTATAAAGAAATCCATAAACATACCTCTTTGTACCAACAGCGTCAATTTCATCGATGAAAACAATAGACGGAGACAGGTCATCAGCAACCCTAAAGAGTTCTCTGACCAGCTTAGGACCATCCCCAATATACTTTTGAATCAACTCACTTCCAACAACACGTAAAAACGTTGCTGATGGGGAAATCCTCACAGATCTGGTGAGAGATCTGGCGAGATCCGAGAGAGAGGCCTGATGAAGTCTCCATATAGCAATCGCCATAGAGAGAGAGAGCAGAGGATGAGAGGATGAGCGACGGACCAAATGAGAGATGAGAGATGAGAGAAACCTAGTTTGTGTGTCCGCGTGTTTAGTTTAGGGGAAAGGGTATAAGTGGAAAATGAAGTTTTCTGGTGCTTAAAAGACTTGTACATCATGCTTTAGGGGTGTTTTAAGGAAATTTCAATGACCTTAAGAAGTCCTTTAGATATGTATATTATATATAGTATAGATATAGATATAGATATATAGGGTAAGGTTCATGCGAGAACCAATGTGAACACAACCTAAAATAGCTAAAAAAAACCTAACCCCCACCCCCCCCAAGCTAAATGCTAAAAACCCTAAACCCCCCTCCCCACCCCCCAAGCTAAAATGCTAAAAACTAAACCCCCAAAAAACCTAAAAAAAAAATTTTTAATATTTTTTATGATAAAATCGCTACTTTTAGTAGCAAAATTTTTTTTTAAAAAAAAAATTAAAAATTTTTTTTTTGCTACTAAAAGTAGCGATTTTTTTATAAAAAAATATTAAAAAAAAAATTTGTGTGTTTTTTAGCTATTTTTAGGCATTTTTGATTGTGTTCACATTAGTTCTTGTGGTTCTCGCAATAAAGGGTGGTTCCTAACGGATCTTTGTCCTATATATATATATATATTGACTTTATCCTCAACTTCCATCCAATTTATAACGCCAAAACATACAAAAACATTATTGAGTTTTGTTCTCAATAAAGTTTAGCTGTATGGGGTGGACAACATTGTTAGACATCTTTCTTAACTGAGGATTAACAATGTTGTCCATCTCATACAGCAAAACATTATTGAGTTTAGCATGACCAAATTTAAAGATTTAAGGTACTTTTATTTAGTGGCGTTCTTTTTCTCGGTAAAACGCCAAAAAGTTAAAAAATCAAACATTGTCCCTTGGATATTCAATATTGTTCTACACGAAGTTTTGACGAATGGATTGTTAGCTAAGGGGTGTAACTTAATAACATTTCCCTGCATGAGATGGACAAATTTTCAAGAAAAAGAGGCTGATGTAACACTTTGTGATTCCAAATGGCGACAAAAAAGCTACTTCAAAAACAAAAAAACAAAATGAATCATATGAAAGTCGAAACAGCCAGTTAACACGATTCAAAAAAGAAGAAAGAGACTGGTGACAGTGAAGAATTGGAAGATCAACTGTTTATATATATATATATATATATATACATATATATATATATATATAGGGGACCGCTAGAATGAGAACCACCTCGAGTTATGAGAACCGCGAGAACTACTTGATCCGGGGCGAGGTGGACCAAATTTTTTTTTTCAAAAACGTAGATGCATGTATTATAAACACATTCGTAAAAAAAAATAAAAAAAAAAAATGCCGTGTGTGTAGTTTTTTACACCACAAGTTTGTGGTTTACGAGTTCCGTTCCGTAAACCACAAACTTGTGGTGTAAAAAACTACACACACGACATTTTTAAAAAAAAAATTTTTTTTACGAATGTGTTTATAATACATGCATCTACGTTTTTGAAAAAAAAATTTGGTCCACCTCGTCCCGTACGGTGTGGTTCTCGCGGTTCTCATAACTCGAGATGGTTCTCATTCTAGCGGTCCCCTATATATATATATGTATATATATATATATGTATATATATATATATATATTTAAATTTCTATTTCAGTTTATTGTTATATAATAACAACGCCATATATAATAAAAACGCCACACAACCAAATGCTTGTCAAAACGCCATCATGCCATAAAACGCCCAAAAACTCCCAAACTATAATAAAATTACTTTGGACAAGTATTATAAAAAACTAAAAAAAAAGTATAAAAACCAAGGTTCAAGAAAAATAGAACAAAGTGCCATCTTTATATAAAACCTCATTAAAAATAAAAAAAGGCCAAAATCTCGAAAAGGTAACTAGAAACAGTAACTACAAAATAGTAAAACTGAAGTGACGAAAACTTTATTATTAACAACATTTATTATATTAAAATATAAAACGTCAAACTTGAAAGATGGGACGTGTTACAGAGTTCAGAGATGAAGCTTATAAAAACAGTAATTATAAAACAGTAACTAAAACGACAAATACTTTATTATAATAATACACCGCCTAAACTACGCGCCAAAACACATCCTATAAAATGATACCTCTCAGCAACTTCCATTTGATCACACCAAAAAAACAAACGCCAATATTCCTAAATACTGCTCAATGTAAAACGCCAAAAATTTAAAAAAATCAAAGATGACTAACATGCTTTATAGGATATTTAGTATTGTTTTACGTGAAGTTTCACTGAATAGATTGTTAGGTGAGGGGAGTAACCCAGTAAGATTTTGCTGCATGAGATGTACAAATCTTCAAGAAAAAGATACTGATGACAGTCATATGTCATTTTGTATTCTTTGTTCTTGAAGAAGGCTTGGATGAGGAGAAGAGATCAATGACACTGAAGAGTGGGATGATTATAAAGATGAAGATCAAGTTGAAGAGCAAAGCGAAAAACCCACTCACACGTCATAGATCTATGTCCCCAAACGTCAGACCGATGGGTTTGTTAAGTTTTACATAAAACGCCATATATTTGGTGACAGTTCTTGTGGAATTGAAGAAGAGAGAGACTGATGACAATGAAGATTGTGAAGAGAGATACTATTAGGATTTTTAATTTATTTTTTTCGCTTACGTTTTTTTCGCCTGTGGTTGTAATATAATTTTTCGATTGTAAAAGGCCAAGATACCACAAACGCCAAAATGTATATAAAAAATAATAGAACAATGGGCCATCTTGTCTTAAAACGCATTTGAATCTAAGAACAAACAATGGGGCATCATCCTAAAAAGTCTTGGCCATACTTAGTATGGATGAAGCCATTCAGAGAGATATTCTGACCCTTGGGGTTCCAATGGCCTACGATTTGGAAACGCCATAAACGCCAAAATATTAATACAATGAAACCATTAAAACGCCATGTAATTATTGAATTTGGTTAACGCCAAAAAATCTTAAACGCCAAAAATAAATCAATGTTGTGAAAAGCGGAATTGGAAAGCGGAAGATAAAATGACAAAAAAGCCCATACGCCCTAATTATATCGCGCGCCACGTGTTAGGCCAGGATGCGTTCTCACCGTTCTCACACTTTTGGGCGTTTTCTCCTGATCTCGTTAATATATGTTAAATATTCATTTTTTAAATTGCGTATACACGCGGGCAATAACCTAGTGACTAGTGTTACTGTAAAGGAAACTCAAGAAAGTTGATGACCTATATTTAGTTTAACAGGGGAAGTACAGAAAATTAAACTAAATACAAAGTTCATGTATCTTAGTGTTAAGATTAGATCGGAGGGTATGGGCTCCGTCCCCGGTCCGTCGCCCCCGTCCCGGATCGTCCCACACCGCCCCCTCCCGCCCCGCCCCGTCGCGTCGCTGGCGTCCTCTCCCGGACACTAGAGACGAGCCACCCCTCTTGTTCTCTCTCTCTCTCCTGCATGCTTTAATTTGATTGGCTGATTTAAATTTGGTGGGCCTCTCTTGGGTAGCCATGGCTTCCCCTCCACACCCTTGGGTAGTCTCCAAGGGGATGGTCCTGCAGCTTCGCTTAGTTGGCGCCTACGTGACGGATGGTCCCTTTAGGGACTATCCTCACCATACCTCATGGTCTTAGTAAGTTACAATTTGGAGTCTAGAATGCAGGAGCATACCCATTAAGAGCTCAAAGGGGCCGTCACACCTCTTAAAAATAGTATTGTTTTTTATTAAAGGAAATTGATCCCTCCTCTCCCTTCTAAAAGTTTCGTTAAGTTTCCCAATCGCCTTAATGAAAAAAAATTAGGTCCAACACTGCTAGAATGTATTTGTAATTTGTTGAGAGTCTGTGGAATATGTCATAGTCTTGAATGGTTGTTCGTACGTGTCACTTGGGTATTAGGTTTAGATGTATACACAATCTCCCAAAACGTTGTGTTGCTTCATTGGCTATAATAATATACTCCATCGACAGTGTTGTAAACTAGTTTTATATCCCTCGCGTTGCGATAGGGGTGCACTAAATGACAATTGAGTAAAATACTTGGGTGTAAATGGGAGTTTTATATCCCTCGCGTTGCGATAGCGGCGCAGTTTGTTGCCCGTTTACCAACTATCTCGATGTAAATTATTATTATCAATATATACTTATAAGAAAGATTCTTAAATAACAACCGCGTAAAATACAAGAATGTAAACAAAAGTTCACTAAATAGTAGGGGTTGTAAGTGAAAAATTATACTAAATGAGATAAGGAAAAATTACAAGTTTTGTCCTTTATCTTTATAGTACTTTACAGGCGGTGTCCTTTTTTTCAAATGTTGACAGGCGGTGTCCTTTAGTAGGTATTTTGTTGCAAGTTTTGTCCTTTAAGCTTAACCCAGTTAGATTTTCTTGTTAAATCTTGTCACCCAAGGGTATTTTAGTCTTTTTACCCATTTATTTATATTATTTAAAAGAATAAAACAAAATATTTTTAAAAATTATTATTATTATTATTATTATTATTATTATTATATCTTTATGTTTCTGCAACCACCACCATCAAGCACCACCGTTCACCACCCTGAATCACCACTTGCCATCATCAACCACCACCGGCAAGTTTCCAATTAATCCCCAACCTTCCATGTTTAACCTAGTCTAAGTTTCTCAAAACAAACCTCACAGTGATATCATAACAAACAATTAATCCCCAACCGGCCATTTTCAACCCAATTTCCGGTCAAACACTTTCACAATTTCATCAATCTCCAATTTCCCCCAATTTTCATCAATCTCCAATTTCATCGTTTAACCGAAACCACCATATAATGTTCCACCCTTCATCGTTTAAATCAGATTCAAAGCATCTAGGGCTTTTCCCTGTTAATTAATAGCATGTGAGAGAAAAAAGGTTTTGAAGATCAGATTCAAGATTTAAACGTGACTAGCACGCTTCATCGTTTAAATCAGAAGACCAGATGTTCCACTCTACGGTGGCCGCCGCACCTGAAGACCAGAAACATCGACGACAGTTCACCACCATCTTCACCGCCTTAGCGCCGCCACAACAACCACCCACTACCCCTCCGTTCACCTCCACCCGAGCCGCACCTGAAGACCCATCCTTCATCCTTATTTACAGAAAATCATCATAATGTTCCACCCTTCATCGTTTAAATCAGATTCAAAGCTTTCGATCTCATATTCAAAACCATCTAATTTGTGGGTTTTCGATCTCAGATTCATAGCTTTAAATCAGATTCAAAGGATTTGAAGATTGAAAAAAAAAAACGGGCTTCTAGATTCGATGGTGATGATGAACAATCAATGGGCATGAATTTGTGGGCATGAATCCAGAGAAAGAGATGGAGAAGAGTGAAGGAAATTAGAGTTTCTGGGGGATTATAAAAGTGGGGAAATGAAGTGGTGGGGTGGAAAAGACATAATTACCCTCATGTGTTTATCATGTGCCACAAATTAACTGAGTTGGGTGTAAAGGACAAAACTTGCAACAAAATACCTACTAAAGGACACCGCCTGTAAAGTACTATAAAGATAAAGGACAAAACTTGTAATTTTTCCATGAGATAATACATATACAATCTAACATACGAGACATCCCTATTCACAATTTCTTTTGTTGTATGGTGTAACTAATCAAACAATGAATTTTTTGCAAAAGTAGGTGTCTTAAGCCAGAAAAGAGTGCCATTAGGTGGTCACCAACATTGTTTTCATATCTAGGTAAGTCACACATTCCTTCAGCGACCTTGAAGCTCATTTTCTGCAAAAAGTTAGAGGTTCTGCAAAAGCTGCACAAAGTAATGAAAGTTGCAGATTCATATTACAACCTTCTGAAAGTCGCCAATTCATATAACAATCTTGCCGAAAGTCGCTGATTCATATAACAACCTTCTGAAAGTCGACAATTCATATAACAATCTTGCTGAAAGTCGCCAATTCATATAAGAACCTTGCTGAAAGTCGCAAATTCATAAAGCAAACTTATAATAAGTCGCTGATTCAAAGGACAATGTTAATGAAGGTTGCTGATTCATAAAACAATGTTAATGAAGGTTGCTGATTCATCCTACAATGTTAATGAAGGTTGCTGATTCATCCTACAATGTTAATGAAAGTTGCTGTTTGACCTTGTCGTTTTGCAGGGAGTCAATTTTGTAATTGTTCTGAATAGTTCAGTATGCATTTTATAACCCAAATATAATACAAACAGATGCACCACAATTCGTCTGTAACATAATGTGTTTGTTAAAATTATATAATGTTGATTTTGAAATTGTGTCTGTATGATGTTCTTTATAAAAGATGTTCGTTGCTTGATATTTCTGGCGATACGAAAATTTGGTCAATGTATCATCATGCTCTTGGATCATTCGGGACCTCATTCATCATGATGTTTTTCTCAGTTTTAATTTTCGTATACCAAGTGGGAAGATCTTGTGTGGAGGAGAACGATCATTCTCATCTACCATCCCCTCCCGTAAGGTGTACGAGGACAATAAAAACTGCTGTTGTGGATGCTTCTACGACTGCTATTGAGTCTTCTGAAAGATTTAGCAGCCGCTGAGGTTGTTCTCATCTACCACCTCCTCCCGTAAATTATCCTGCAACTTCTGGTGGGGGCATCACCCCCGTTTTCGGTAGGAGATTTAGATCCTATTGTAATGTTGTTCGCCGAACATCACCGAGGTTGCAGAATTCTTAGCATCCTTAACCTTAGACCTCTCATTTCCTTTCGCAAAAAAAGTTGCATCAGGAAGCTCGATATACGTAGAAATGGGACGGGTTTAAATTCACTGTATTTCTGTTCTAATTGGAAGCCCGACAAACAGTCTTGCAATTAGAAATGATTTGTTAAAATAGTACGAAGTGAAGTAACATTGTATTTCTGCCTGTATGTAATTAAAATAGTACTGCATTTATGTAATTTGCGAGTTTGATAGATCCTATTGTAATGTTGTTGAATTACCTAATAAATAACCTTGTTAAATTTTGTGTTGTAACATGCCTTGTTGCGAACCCGGTGTAAACATAATTTCAATGATGGTTCAAACGAAAAAATTAGAACTACTTCAAACGAATAATAAAATCCGAATAACTGACTAGTTGAAACGAACGGTACCGTATATGTATTTAAAGTTGTTTTAAGAGAACTTACATTTTTACTTTTTAGAATATTAAAAAATAATTATTATATGTATATTAACCCACAAGATGGTAGGCTCCACCAACTATCTTGTTCCTCCAACACTATAAATACCAATTGGATTAGGTTCTCAACCCACACTAAGTTTCTTTAAAACAGATAGATACTAAACAAAATCCAGCTTACACAACCCACTCAACCTTAACATTTCTTAACATTTCACTTTCTTAGATCATGGATTCTTTTCGGCCATACCTCGTAAGACTATATTGGGGCGGTGTGTTTTCCTTTGTTAACGGGGCTGTTTAGTTTGACCAATCCATGCTAACAACCTCTTTCCTTATGCGACATAAATCGTCGTATGACCAATTGGTGGATTCAATCGGTAATCATGTTCAACTATAGACAGAATCGGTGCGCCTTTCATTGTTACTAGGGTACACGTTTCAGGGCATATCTCAGACAACAAAAATTTTCAACAATGTTGGTGTTGAAATGATGAACTATTTAGCAAAAGTATCGGATGGCAACTTCGTTGCCGAGATCTATGTTCAGTGGGAGGCAGTCAATCCTGTCCAACACATGAGTTTCACAAACCTTCTGCATGACATTACACAACGTAATGTTGTTGACACCCAAGATTCCGATGAAGATGACGAGGGATACGAGCAAACAACTCAAGAACACCACTTCATGCCTCCTGTTGATAACATAGTTCCCAGTTTGTGGTCGGTGACAACAATAATGACGGTTTTGTTGATTCGGAAAGTTGCAACACCGAAGAAAGTTCTGAGAGTGAAGAGGTACCACCATCCGACGATGACACTTCTGACGACGAGGCTGCAGTCAACCAACACACTGAGTTGACCCTGGCTCAGCCGAGGCCTATCATTCCAGGGACACATGACGACCCAGACGAGGACGAGGAACTTACGGATTACATGTGTCCGGATTATGAAGAAAATCCAATGGACGTATGGAATCCAAAAGTAAAACAAATACGTCTCGGCATGTATTTCAAATCTAAACAGGATGTGGACCTTGCTGTCCGAGAATGGAACATTCACCGTGGAAGGGAAATTTTTGTGATGGATAGCAAACCAACTTTATACAAAGTTAAATGCTACACCAGAAACAAAAATTTTAAAAACCCTTTCCCTCATGCTCGTTTGTGTGAATGGCATGCAACGACATCAAAACAGAAACACCAACACCTGTGGCAAATTACCAACTGGGCGCTTACCCACAGTTGTTATTCCACGGTGGTACGCAACAACAACAGGTGCCTTATATCTAAGGATATTGCTGCACACATCCTGCCACAAATTCGTACAGACATTGCGTTGAAGGTGAAACACATCAGGACGCATATAAAGCAAGCGATGTCTGTCGATGTTACGTATACAAAGGCGTGGCGTGGACGAAGAAAGGCAATTGAGAGGATATATGGAACCTGGGAAAGCAACTTTCAGGAGCTGCCAAAGTACGTGTTACGGCTTCAGTCTCGAAACCCTGGTACGGTGGTTTCATGATTTCATCACGCACACTCGGTTCCAGGACATCCAACATTCAAATATGTTTTTTGCGCATTTGGTCCTTCTATTCGCGCGTTTCATCTTTGCCAGCCTATTATCTCTGTGGATGGCACACACTTGAAAGGAGGGTACCGTGGTAAGTTGTTGGTTGCGGTAACCAAAAACGCCAACAACTACATAATGCCAGTGGCGTACGCTCTAGTTGACGAAGAGACGGTTCATAGTTGGTGTTGGTTTTTCCAAAATTTGAGGGAATACGTCACCAGAGACTGTAACAGTAGAATTTGTGTTCTATCAGACCGTCATGCCGGGATAATTAATGCGATGGAGAACCTTGTGGATTGGAGGGAACCAAACGCCTACCACCGTTGTAGTCTTCGACATGTAAGAAGCAATTTTAGTGGTAGGTTCAAGACCAAATCTCTTAGGAAGCTGTGTTGGATGATCGGGAGCACAAGTCAACACAGAAAGTATGTTTGGGCTGTGAGGGAAATGCGGATGTTAAATCTGGATGCTTGGAACTACTTGAACGACATCGACAAAAGCAAGTGGACTATTGTGCATGACCGCGGAAACCGTCGTTGGGGTAACCTTACGACGAACATATCCGAGTCTATGAATAATGTCTTACGTGAAGCAAGACTACTGCCAGTAAAAGCCTTGATTCATTATACGTTCACCAAGGACGTATCAGAGTATGCTCGGCACGCGCAGATGGCCCAAAGCTGCAATACCCCTCTACCCCCTCGAATTTGGTCCAGGTTTAACAAGTTGCATTCCGTAGCCATGCAACATGAAGTGTCCGTCTTCGATGTCAGAGAAGGTCGCTACGCGGTAGTTTCAAGGGAAGAAACCAATGATGACGGTGGAAACGAGTACACCGTTGAATACAGACGCAGGCGGTGCTCATGCGGGAAATGGCAAATGCTTAGATTCCCTTGTTCCCATGCTATCGCCGTTTGCGCTTGGAGGGGTAAGCAACCGCATGACGTTACCAATTCCATATTCCCCACCACCACCTATCAGGAACAGTACAGCGGTCATTTTTTCACCCTGGGACACAAAGATGAGTGGGAAGAAGCGGACTGGACAAATCAAGGGGACCCTTCGAGGGTCATAACACATCGAGGCAGGGTTCGTTCAAGAAGAATTCAAAATGAGATGGATGTTAACTACCACGATGAACCCCAGGCACGTCGATGCAGCAGATGCGGAGAAACCGGGCACAACAGAAAGACCTGTGGCCGACGTTAAGTTAGTAACTTGTTGTGGTTTTTACTGTTAAGTGTAAGGTGTATCCTCCTATGTTTTGTGTTTGGTATTTCTGTTTGAATTCTCAATTGGTGTAATTTAACAATTAAGACATTTGTTCCAAAATTCACTAAGAAACATTAAACACAACAACACACATATTATTGAATTGAAAATACATAAGACAGCAGCTAAGGTAGAATATGGTGGGGTTCAAAAAGATGAATCAGAATCGCTATCGTAATTCTGATACTGCTCCCATGGATCATCACTAACCACTGCGTCATCTGATAACGCGTTTGAGTCTCGATCGCTGTCGGATGGCTCAGTATGCCTACAGTAGTAGTGGTGTCCATAGCTGCATTGTGGTCTCTATAAGGCTGCCCCCCTTTCGACAACTGAGATGTACGGGCTGCTAGGGTTTTGTGGTGCTGCCATGAAGGAAGTTTGATTTTGATTTTGCTGACTATGATGATCTGGACGGTAACAATGTTGTTCTAGCGTTGAAGGTCTGGGAGGGGCATGCAGCTGTTCAGTGGAGGGGAGCACACTGTTAGGGTTTGGTTATCGAGCAATATGGTCACGGTTGGTTTGGGGTTCAAGAAAGTTATGGTTGGGTTGTGGTGAACAGAGTTACGGTTGGGTTGTGGTTCAACATTTGCAGGGTTTGGCTCCCCTTCATGTATATGCAAATGAAAATGAATGTGTAATTTGTTATCACCATCTGCCATCCGAATGACTTGTGAGGTGAGGTGAAGATGTGAAGACATATTGGTGTGATAGGTGGTATTTATAGACAGGAGAAGTGTAGGGGTGGGTAGTTATTAGAATACTAGTAAACATAACCTACTGATACAATAAACGAGAATAACCTTCCACTAAAGACAAGCCAAATGAGGACATAAAGTGCTGATATAACAAACGACAAAAAACTTTCAACTAAACACCACTACAACAAACATCCTGCAACAAAACGAGCAACCCTATTTCCAATGGCAGTCACATCTAGATGATAGTTCCGAGTCTGACTCTTCTCCAGAATATGGGTTGTGCCAAACACAGGACCAATCTTCTTCTTCTTCCCCATAGTTCCAAGCATCCTTCAGGACTTCTGGGTCGTAATCCTCCTCCGGGTTAGGGTTGAAATCAAACTGTTGATTGTCATAGGTCCAAACTTTTTTAACAACGGGGATTTCTTCAACCTGTTTCTTTTTTCCAAGAATGTCCTTCTGTTTCACCAGTTGATGATTCACAGCAGCACCGGAAGACGATCCTCCTTCCTCGACAGGTTTAGATTTTTTTTGATTTTTTTCCTTCCTCCAAATCAGGAAGCTTTGGGGGTAGTTCCCATTCCAAACAAGCTTTGATGTCTTCTTCACTCATGCAATTGTTTTGAAAGTGGGAGAAAGGAGGTAACCGTTCTTACCATTGCGCTTATCCATTACTAAGAAATGGTATTGCAAAGATGAGGACCAATGGAGGGGTGTTTTCCAAGGGACTTTTTATAGATGAAACAACGACCTAGTATAACATTTCTGGATGAAACAACGACCTAGGATAACATCTCTGAATGAAACAGCGACCTAGTATAACATCTCTGAATGAAACAGCGACCTAGTATAACATCTTTGGATGAAACAACGACCTAGTATAACATTTCAGCATGAAACAGCGACTTTACTACTTTAATTGTTCAAACATAAATAGTGACTCATACCACCATCTCAAATAGCACCAACCACACACAATAAATGGGGGACCCGGAAGACTCGTTCTTGGAGCTGGAGGAAGTTCCCGATACCCCCCTGAAAAGATCCCCAGAAAGACACGCTGGTATTATTACCCAACAGAAGAGTCTAGATCGTGATCAAAAAAATGTAATGGCGTTCTATCATAACGGCGATTCTTCTTTCTGTTATAGCGAATTCCTTGGAAGGAGACAAATCGGGTCCGAGTTTTGGGGTGCCCTACTTGGATACGAGAACTACGGTTACTTGTCGCCACTGGTAAGGAGTATAAATATAGGTTCTCCAAAAATTATGTTTTATTCTTATGTTATAAAACTTTGCCCGTTGTAGCATGTGTGTGGGTGGGTGACGAGAATGATGAGGTTCAGATGGATTTTAATAAAAAAAAACAATCATTTGTATAACACACGTCTTCAAAAAATTGGGGAGGTAAAACCGTCCAACGCAATTTCCTTGATGGGTCTTTTAAAAGTTTAGACTGTCGTAGCCGCATCAGCCTTAACGTCCACGCTTGAACATGCTGCCATAAAAATAATATATCTAATCAGTGATTTGTATAATAAAAACTAATAATGGTAGGATTGGAATTACAATGTCATTTAGGCATGCATTAGATTCGTAGCCTAGTAGGCTACCCCAAAAGCTTCTAGGTAGCTGTCTTTCCCCTAAAAAGCGAGAATAACAAAAAGGGGAATCCCCCTTTAGGTAAAAATCAACAGCATCCCTAGACCAATTTTCGGACTTGTCGGTTGGAAATGCAAATTTTTTTCTTTCTGGAGGGCTGCCACCAGGTTTACTCGACTAAGCGGACGACCCGGGGTTATTTAGGATAACGTTTCGGGTCGTATTTGGAACAGACGAAGTGTTAGAATGACCGTTTGGATGTCTTAATTTGTTTAGAATCAAAAATGAGTTTCTCTGGACCACATGCGAATTGTTTTGCTCATCAGCTACTTGATTGTCACCTTGGTTTGCCATAAAGGTGGTTGTGGTTTTTGTGGAGTTCTCATTCCCTATGGTGGGGGTATTTATAGTGAGTGGAAATTCAATTAAAAATCATTTTTCTTTTTGAGAAAAATGCATATTGGTTAAAAATTGTGAAATGCCCTTTATACCCTTAATGATAAACAGATATAAATACCCCATTCCCTAAATCTATCCAACCGATTTACTTCTCTTCTTTTGTGGCTCCCTGATTTCATACAAACCCTAATTCCCAAATCGATACAACCTGAAGATGTCTCAAAAATCCGCTGCAAGCTCCAACAAGAAATCATCTTAGGGCGGGGAAGCTTCTCAATTCCTCTGTTCATGTGGTGCAGCGACTTGGTACAAGATTTAAAAGACTGAAGCTAATCCAAATCGCCGCTTCTTATGCTGTGTAAGTTAAAATTATAGTTGATTGAAGTTAATTATATGGCTATTTCCTGATTGTTGTGTTTTTACAGAAGAAAGATTGTGGTTTTATACGGTGGGCTGATACACCTTCATCTCCAACTTCATATTCATGCCCTGGTTGTGAGAAGGTAATACCAGCATTGTTAAGGAGCATGGAAAACAAAGATGATTTGGCAATTAAGAAAGCTAAGGAAGTGATGTTTTTGAAGATGTGTTTATTGTTTACTTGGTTCATGATTGTGGTGGTTTATGTGTATTTTTAGTTTAAGTTTTAGAAGTTCAGTATCAGTTTACTCTGAACCAGTTATTGATGTCTCTTTTTGGTTAATGTAATGAACTTTTTAATGCTATGAAATTTGTTCAGTATCAGTTTACTTTGAACAATAAAATAATAGTAAAATATATTGCATAAATAACAACAACAAAAAACACTACATATTAATAAAAATGTATTACACTCTTAAACCAGTTAACTATGGGTCATTCGGTGGAAACAGGTTCAAGTCAAGACGCCAGTCTAAGGGGTTTGGTTCAGCATTTTGATAATCCACGTGCAGGTTAGAAGCTGTGGGTCACTAACGGTCGAATGGACCTCTTCTCCTTAAGACTCGGGCAAACCAGTTACATGAGAGACGTTGAACCCGAAGGACCAGGTCTACAACGTTCAAGTGGGGAATATCCGCCGAATCCTGGTTTAATAGGATAGTTTGTTGAATTTCTTTTACTATAAATAGATGGGGCGGATCAGATTAAGGCACGCAATTTTTTCACACACTCTCTATCGCACACTTTGCTCTCTAGCTTCTAGCAATCACTACACACAAACACTTGTACTCGAATTACCTTGTAACACCTAGTTGATCCGCATCACATCCTACACTGTATCCTGATATTCGAAGTAATAGAAGAACAAGGCAGCTGCGATTGTCAGCTCCCGAGGTTTTGTGCCGGCGATCTAGATTGATCAAGGGCTTTCCTCGTACATCTCGTGTCACCCTTTCCTATTTTGCTCATTGTCTGATCATAGATACAGCTCTATATCCTGAGCCGTATCCTGAAACTGTTTTTGCAAATAATTTGATTAAGATATTTTCGACACTCGTTTCTAGCACACTACCTCACTTAACTAATTTGATCACTTAATTGGTTCGGTAATTTTTGACCAAAACAATTTGGCGCCCACCGTGGGGCAAGTGGTGCTATTTTTACTAAAAACTTTAGTAAAATCATTACTCGGTTTTCTATTGTCAAAACTTTTTGCTACATTGTTTTCAATGGCCTCGAGATCAAACATGAGCTCTTCCACCATGTCTGCTACAACCTCTGCAACAATTGGTTCGGTGCTTCCACCTCCTCCAAGAATGCAAGCCTCTTCACAAGGAGCTGAAAGTCATGTGGCTCGGGATGTTATCCCCGCTCCCAGTGCCCAAGGATCTGGTCCTGTTTTGGCTTCTAATGATGAAATTCTGAATTTATTTGGTAGTGTACAGGAACAGATGGGGCAACATGAGGAAACTAATTGGATGCTGATGAGAGAGATACAACTCTTGAAATCCGGCCCAAGTAGGCCTGCTGAAGAAACTGTCACTCGTTTGCAACCTAGGGCTTTGAACTTCAGTTCTGCAGTTTACACCGAGGATAACCGGGGGAATATCGTGCCAAGCCATTCTCACAATCATACTCCTGAGATACCCTCCTCGGTCAGGATGTCAACTGTGAGGAGCTCAGGATATGCTTCAGGATATGGCCAAAATACTCAGACCGGTAACGTGTCAAATAATAATATTCTTGCTGCTAACAATAATGGATCTTTGCAGGATGCAGGTATGACATCAACATTTACTAGGGAGCTTCAGAAATTGAAGGACATGATATCCAGTGTACCTGGAGTGGTCCAGCCAATTCCGGAAGTGTCCCAAGAGAGCCACAGGATATCCCGCTTTGCATATCCTATCTGTGATGCTGAAATCCCAAAGAGATTTCAAACCCCCAACATGAAACTGTATGATGGGACCACGGATCCTGAAGAGCATATTGCCCAGTATAGAGAAAGAATGGAGATTAACCCTGTTAGGATTGGAGGCTCTCGTGATTGTGCTTGTTTGTATAATTTGAACAAATCAAACAGAAATGAACATAAATTTAAGTGCAGCGGAAGTGAAAACAAACTTTGTAAACACAATCATGAAGAGAAGTGGATTTGATAAACACTTGAATTGCATCAGTCGAAAGATTACAAAGTAAATCAAATGACTACAAACGACCATGCTTATAAATAAACTCCCCCTCAGCCTGATACTCCAGTGGTTGGTTGCACAAGATGAAAGGATTGAATTGAGGAGAAGAACTCACTCAAGACGAATCAAATATAACAGTACAGGGTACTGTTATATTTATAGGCAAACCAAACCACTGATGTATCTCAACTGACGTCACCATGAAAGTGACATCTAACAACCTAACAACCTAACAACCTGTAAACACTGTTCTATACAAACTACTGATGTCTAACAACTGATTGATAAGAAAATATAAAACATGGGTAAACTACTGATTCACTTTCCACTGTTGTAGCCAAAGCACTGATGTTAAGCATTAGTGCTTTCTTCAAAGGTGATCAGTCCTTGAATGGGCAGTGCTTGTGTCTTCAGCCGTACTTAAGAGACAGCAGTAGATAGAGCGTCAGTGTTTGTCTTTTAGCAATCTTTAGCGTTTCATCAGTGTTTGGTTCATCAGTTGTTCTTCTGAGCAGTACTTAAAGTATATCAGCTGTTAGATAACCACTGTCAAGGGGAAAGCTTAAAGTAAACATCTGCTTATTGTGAATCCACTGTTGTGAACCAGTTTTGGCTTTCATTATCTGTTCCTCTGGTAGGGTTCAATCCCAACAATCTCCCCCTGGAACAGATAATGCCAAAACTCTTCATTATTGTGGATTTTTATTCCTCATCAAAAGTTCCCTTGCTTGTCTTTTAAATTCTTCTTCAAATTCTTTGGAACTTGTGTCATCCTCATCCCTGCATAGTGAAAGTTCAAGGAGATCCTGCAAATCTTCAACACTAAGGCCTAGTGCTTCTTTCCTTGATATGTACTTCACTTCGCCATTGGATCTGACCAAGGTCAATACGTGGGTCTTTTGATCAGACATCCACTTTAGTACTTTTGAACCCAATGGGTTTCTTGGGAGAGATTTATTTCCTGATGAGTTTGGAGATTTTGGCCTTGAGAAAAATTGTAAAGCAGTATCCTGAACTTCAGACATTTGTTTAAAAGCCTATTCTATGACTTGATTTGTTGCAGCTATGTCTTCTGCAGCTTCTTGTTCAATCAGCTCTTGTCTTTTTCTTTGTTCAAGTTCAGTTTCTGTGATATCTGCTGCAGGTTTGGTTAATACCTTTTTGAAAAGGTTTTGAAGACTCACTGAACTATCTTCTTTTAGACCCATTTTCTTGATGGCTTCTGTGAAGTACTTAGCTTCCTTTTCTTTTTTTCTTCACTGGTCAGCAGTTCCCTCTTTTCTTTTCTCAACATTGTGACAGAGGTTTCTGCTGCGTTGATCAGTGTTTCAAAAGTCTTGATCTGCTCCTTTAGCTTTTTGTAGTCAGACTTTTTAGGAGTGTCAGAGACTGTCATCCTCCTTTTCTTAAGCCTTTCATAAGCTTCATCTGTTTGCTGCTTAGTCCATTTTGCTATGGCATTTGCAGTATCCACCCTTGCATCCACCAGCTCCTGCTTCTTTCTTTTATACTCAGAAGTAAGATCAGCTATGAACTTCTTGTATTTGTTCCAATTTGGAGCTGTCTTCTTCTTTCTTGGATCATTTTTAATCCTTTCAATTCTGTTAGCCTCATGCTTTAATGCAACTATTGGCCATTCTTTGAATTGTGTTTCTTCAGCAGGATAGAACTTTTCTTTCATTATGTATGCAAGGTATTCTTTTCTCAATTCTTTTCGCTGATCTGCTTCAGGAGATAGGTTTGACATTTCCTTGTTCAGATCACTTGCATACTCTTACATTTGTTTGACTTTGGTGAGCAGGAATTCCATTCTTTCCAAAATGGCTTCATCACCTTGATCCTTGCATTCAACTTTGGCTCTTATCTTAGCTTGTCTTGTTTTGAGCTCAAGATATTCATCCATATCGTCTGGGATTATGAAGCCTATGAGAGAAGGAAATCTCCTTTTTGAAGCATCATCTTCGGTGTAAAATTGTTTCATCTCATTTTTCACAGCTTCAGGCTCCAGTGGATGTTTTGCAGCCTCAGGGTCATATATGTCATCTGTTGGTTGAGTTGTTTTTCTTTTTCGGGTGTAAATTGTTTCTGGTGGAGTGGTGCTTTTAGGTGGTTTATTGATTGAAGCAAATATGGCTTGAGATGTAGTGAGGGTATTTGGACCAACAGTAGTTGTAACAACTGGTGTTTCAACTACAGTTGTCCTTACAACAGATGTTGTAACATCTGTTGTCTTCTGCCTTTTCGCAGGAGGTGATGATGGTGATGGTGATGTAATATTGATGAGAGCAGTGATATATGACTGACAAACAGCTGTTGAAACAACTGGTGTTCCAACCTCTGTTGTCATTACAACTACTGATGTATCAGCAGATGTCTTCTGCTTTTGAGCAGGGGTTGGTTGAGGTGCTGGTGATGATGCTGATGAGGTTTTGGGTGGGGCAGTGGTTTTGGTGGTGTGTGGTGAAGTTGTGTGTGTTGATGAGATGACAGCTGTTTGGCTAGTAGTAGTTTTTGTAACTACTGCTGTATCAACTGTTTGGATGGATGTTTAAAATTTTGTGGTTTGAGGTTTAGATGTCTGTTTTTGATTTTCCGGTTCAACATAAACACCATCCTCAATTCCCTTCATCTTCAACTACTGGATTTTCTCCCCCTTTTTGGCATTATCTGGAAGGGGGTTATCCATGAAGAGGATAGTGGAGGGAACTTTTCCACCATGGGCAGTCCTTTGTATGCTGGCCTTTATAGCCTTGATGTCTGCTTGAGTATCTTTAAATCTAGACTCCACCATGTTTGTTAGCATTTTTACATGCATTTCATGCTGCTGATCAGCCGTTTGTTTCTGTTTCTCTAGCAAGGGTTGAAAAAGATTCCAGAGCTCATTTGCAGCAAGTGCTTGTGGTTGAGCAGGTGCTTGAGGTGGAACAGCATTGGTCTGTGCTTTTTGAGCTTTTAATAGCTGCTGCACCATATCCTTTATCTCAGCAAGTGAAGTTTCAAGTTTTTCAACTCTGCCCGTCAATTCCTGATATTTTGAATCATCACCCACGTTAGTAGGATCATCTAAATCCCCACCAGCAGTGGTTGTATCAATGTGTGACTTAGGAACTGAGTCCCAAAAATCACCCTTTGATGCCCCTTGTTCTTGGTACTGGGGACTTCTTTCTTCAGCACTTGATAATCCTTTGATGATACCAGTGGTTAAAACTAACTCGCTGGTGATTACCGAAGGTTCTATAGAAGAAATTGCCTTCAAGGGAGTCTTACTAATGAAACAACTGTCCAACTGAAGATCTGTTAATCCATCAGTTGTTGTTGCTGCTCCACTTGAACTACCACCCAGAGTTACTTGTAACTCAGGGGGTGTAACCTCCTCAATTGTTGCTGGGATAGCAGGAGTAGTAGCATCAGACCTAGTCACTTGTGGGAGTATACTCTCAGTGACAGGTGATAGAGAGGAACTGGTTTGTGTCTGAGCTATAGCAACTGCATGCAACAAGGGTATTATTGCTTGTGGCATTATGATTGGTGAGGGTATGGGTGTTGAAAGAGACATGTCCTTGGATCAGGACTGAGGAAGATGGATCCGATTGGATCCAGAGCTTCATAATTTGGTGTCCCTGTGATTACAACCTGATCCTTTTGTGAGGATGCAGGAGGAGTTTGAGGCAATGGTGGAGATCTTTCTACCAACTGCTGTGAGGAAGTAGCAGCAGTGGTTTGTGGTGACAATTGTGTTGTCACAGGAAGTTGCTCTGGGATCTCATCTTCCAGAGTTGCCTTTTTCTTGGGTTTGGTGGGCTTTTTGTAAGATTTTCTTTTGGTCTTTTTGGTGATGTCAGGTGTGGGTTTCAAAGCAGTGGTTGTGCTGCTCTGATCACCTGGAGCAGTGGGCTCAACAGAAGATGCCTGAGGAGCAGTGGTAGTTGCTAAATTCTGCTCAGGCACCTCTGCTTTTGTTTTTATAGGTGCCATCATGCTTGAGAATGTTTCAGTTGTTAGCCCTTTTATTTGAAAATAAGCACCTTGTTTAAGCAAATTTTCATTTTCTTTTTCAAATTTTTGTTTAAAATAATAGCTTAAAAACCTTGGAAAAAGTAAAAATGATTTGCTATCAGCATTTTTTACCAAGTCATTAAAGATTTCCTGGGAATAGTTGTAATTTTCATTATTTAAAATAGCATAGCCCAGACATTGAATCTTTAATGGTATTTCGTTAAACGCTGTTGTTTTATTTGAAACACAACTCAAAAGTGTGTGAATAAAAACCTAGGTGCAGAAGGGAAATAACCTTTTTGTAAGGTATCTACCCTTGATTGTTCTGCATACCCTCTTTTTAAGAAATCCTTTTTTAACTCGGTTTTATCAAAAGAAGGTTTACCTTTCTGATCGTCGAGTTTAAAGACTTCAGAGATTGATTGTGGAGTGATTTGAATCACTTTACCCTGTATCGAGGAGTTAATGGCTATGACTTTATCATCTTGTTTTTCAAGCGTCGCCTTTTTCCAAAACTCTCTCTGGGTTTGTAGATAAATGGGAGCATCTGCTGTCAACAAAGTTTTGTACTTTGATACAGATAATGTATCAATGATGGAGTCGAAGGTGTGGTTATCGGTAGGTTTTGTGAGCAAACCCAGATAATTATGAGGAGATTTGTATGGTATCTCGATGGATTCTTCGGTCGTTTGAGCGACCTCTTTGGAAGATGATGTTGATTTTGGTTTAGATTTTGATTTTGATTTTGTCATTTTTGTGGAGAAGAACGAAGACTGATTTTAGGAAGAAGGGTTGAAAACTGCTTTGAGAAGAGAATTTTGGAATTCAATTCGACCGTGTAAAACCCTGTTTGGGGTTTTGATCAGGGTTTTATTTAGGGAAAAAGTAAATGCTGATGTGGCAGCGGTTATAAAGATCTGAGGGCTAAAAACTGACCACGTGTCAATCCGCTGATGAAGAGATGTTTTATGAAGGACAGTTGTTTTGAGAGCCACTGATGAAACATGCATCAGTGGTTACAACGGTCAAAATGAGGATAGTGGGTGATTTTTACTATCAGTGGATAGCATGTCAGTGGTTGTAACGCAGAATTTGAATATCAGTGCTTACAATGAAGATGGAAGAACAGTGGTTGACTTTCAGCAGTGGTCAGTAGTTAGAGAGCAGATGTTTAAACAAAGCAGTGTTTAGGGGTGAGATAATGATAGCGATTTGAAAGCCCATTATGTCAGCAACTTTTAAAGAAATATTCATTCAAGGTTTTGCCACATGTCATTTTCACATTTCGAAGCTTTTACGAATTTCTGACAGTGGTTTAGTACCCCAGATGATGAGAACTTTTTGCTAAGGCAACTCATTTTCGTTTAATATCAAAATTAAAACATGAGTGCCCCAGTAGTTTAAGCACTGTTTGGCAATCAACCTTGGATTAACGTTTAAAACAAACCAGAGTATGACATGACCTTGACATATGTACCATTTCCTTTTGACCCATTTATGAGGACAATAATACCAAAAAATAAGGTACTATATCCTGACAGGGAATTGAAACTATTGCCAACAAAAACAAGCAAAAGTTAAAAATATATTATTCTTAAAAAAACGAACAATATATCCTGGTAATTTGAGAAAATCCTTTTAAAAAATGGTTAAAGGCTTTTCTGAGAACAACATCAAAAAGATCTGGTATATTTTCAAAAAATATGTAATCATTCATTCTCAAGTTTATGAACACGGTCAGTGGTTTGACAGCAGTGGTAGGAAATTTTGAATACATTTTAACCACTGTTAGGTACCATTTTCTTGTCAATTGATTGCAAACATGAGGACACATGGACACATGAGCTTTGAAGATCCTGTTATAGATCTCGTTACCATGTGATGATTTTGAAGATTTGTCTATTCCTCTTTTAAGTTCATTTACTGGGAATACTATTGTAACCTGAATTTTCTGAACAGATGAATGCACACAGTTGCTTAGTGACCATTATTACCCCAAACTTTGACTCTTAAGTGTTTTATGTTTATACTCTTTTCTTCTGACTTCAAAAGTTTTGAGATAAACACACTTCTGAGTTTTTGTGAATTTTCTTCTTCCCTTTTTACCCTTCCCATTTATAAGTAATGAATTACTTACTGGGAGGTCTTTGTTGAGATAAGCCTTAATCCAATATCATTTTGCAGTAATGTTTTGAGAGAATTGGACATGTTTGCACAGGTTTTTCAAGCAATCTCACATTACATATGATATGGACTATGTTGATCCCTGATGTTCTGAATGTATTTTAACATAGTTGATTTTGTCCTTTTGAGGATCTCAACCTGTTTTCAACACATAAGATCTGAATGACTAAAGTTTTAGTTTCCCTCTTTATAGGTTATCAAAAACACTAATGTTTTACGAACATAGGTTTTTGTTAATCTGAGGTTCATACTTTAGCATTTAATAAAAACATCACAAATTTCTTAACAACAGTTGAAATCAATTTTAAAAAGAAGAAATAATACCATAGTTTAACAGACATGTTCTCAGATCTGAAAACTATGAGTGACTTTTGCATGATATCAATTGTTGTGTAAGATTTGTGTGTCATATGACATCTTGGTTGTTTTACAGAGTATTTGAATGGCAGTTTTAAACATTGTTACTCGTTACTCTGTTTTTCAACAAAATACAACCAACCTTAGTATCAATGAATTTTGAGCCGAACTGTTATGTCAATTTGACTGTTAGATCGAAATTGACTGTCCAGGCCCTGATACCAACTGTTAGGATCGGAGGCTCTCGTGATTGTGCCTGTTTGTATAATTTGAACAAATCAAACAGAAATGAACAGAAATTTAAGTGCAGCGGAAGTGAAAACAAACTTTGTAAACACAATCATGAAGAGAAGTGGATTTGATAAACACTTGAATTGCATCAGTCGAAAGATTAGAAAGTAAATCAAATGATTACAAACGACCATGCTTACAAATAAACTCCCCCTCAGCCTGATACTCCAGTGGTTGGTTGCACAAGATGAAAGGATTGAATTGAGGAGAAGAACTCACTCAAGACGAATCAAATATAACAGTACAGGGTACTGTTATATTTATAGGCAAACCAAACCACTGATGTATCTCAGCTGACGTCACCATGAAAGTGACATCTAACAACCTAACAACCTAACAACCTGTAGCACTGTTCTATACAAACTACTGATGTCTAACAACTAATTGATAAGAAAATATAAAACATGGGTAAACTACTGATTCACTTTCCACTGTTGTAGCCAAAGCACTGATGTTGAGCATTAGTGCTTTCTTCAAAGGTGATCAGTCCTTGAATGGGCAGTGCTTGTGTCTTCAGCAGTACTTAAGAGACAGCAGTATATAGAGCGTCAGTGTTTGTCTTTTAGCAATCTTTAGCGTTTCATCAGTGTTTGGTTCATCAGTTGTTCTTCTGAGCAGTACTTAAAGTATATCAGCTGTTAGATAACCACTGTCAAGGGGAAAACTTAAAGTAAAAATCTGCTTATTGTGAATCCACTGTTGTGAACCAGTTTTGGCTTTCATTATCTGTTCCTCTGGTAGGGTTCAATCCCAACAATCTCCCCCTGGAACAGATAATGCCAAAACTCTTCATTATTGTGGATTTTTATTCCTCATCAAAAGTTCCCTTGCTTGTCTTTTAAATTCTTCTTCAAATTCTTTGGAACTTGTGTTATCCTCATCCCTGCATAGTGAAAGTTCAAGGAGATCCTGCAAATCTTCAACACTAAGGCCTAGTGCTTCTTTCCTTGATATGTACTTCACTTCGCCATTGGATCTGACCAAGGTCAATACGTGGGTCTTTTGATCAGACATCCACTTTAGTACTTTTGAACCCAATGGGTTTCTTGGGAGAGATTTATTTCCTGATGAGTTTGGAGATTTTGGCCTTGAGAAAAATTGTAAAGCAGTATCCTGAACTTCAAACATTTGTTTAAAAGCCTCTTCTATGACTTGATTTGTTGCAGCTATGTCTTCTGCAGCTTCTTGTTCAATCAGCTCTTGTCTTTTTCTTTGTTCAAGTTCAGTTTCTGTGATATCTGCTGCAGGTTTGGTTAATACCTTTTTGAAAAGGTTTTGAAGACTCGCTGAACTATCTTCTTTTAGACCCATTTTCTTGATGGCTTCTGTGAAGTACTCAGCTTCCTTTTCTTTTTCTTCTTCATTGGTCAGCAGTTCCCTCTTTTCTTTTCTCAACATTGTGACAGAGGTTTCTGCTGCGTTGATCAGTGTTTCAAAAGTCTTGATCTGCTCCTTTAGCTTTTTGTAGTTAAACTTTTTAGGAGTGTCAGAGACTGTCATCCTCCTTTTCTTAAGCCTTTCATAAGCTTCATCTGTTTGCTGCTTAGTCCATTTTACTATGGCATTTGCAGTATCCACCCTTGCATCCACCAGCTCCTGCTTCTTTCTTTTATACTCAGAAGTAAGATCAGCTATGAACTTCTTGTATTTGTTCCAATTTTGAGCTGTCTTCTTCTTTTTTGGATCATTTTTAATCCTTTCAATTCTGTTAGCCTCATGCTTTAATGCAACTATTGGCCATTCTTTGAATTGTGTTTCTTCAGCAGGATAGAACTTTTCTTTCATTATGTATGCAAGGTATTCTTTTCTCAATTCTTTTCGTTGATCTGCTTCAGGAGATAGGTTTGACATTTCCTTGTTCAGATCACTTGCATACTCTTCCATTTGTTTGACTTTGGTGAGCAGGAATTCCATTCTTTCCAAAATGGCTTCATCACCTTGATCCTTGCATTCAACTTTGGCTCTTATCTTAGCTTGTCTTGTTTTGAGCTCAAGATATTCATCCATATCGTCTGGGATTATGAAGCCTATGAGAGAAGGAAATCTCCTTTTTGAAGCATCATCTTCGGTGTAAAATTGTTTCATCTCATTTTTCACAGCTTCAGGCTCCAGTGGATGTTTTGCAGCCTCAGGGTCATATATGTCATCTGTTGGTTGAGTTGTTTTTCTTTTTCGGGTGTAAATTGTTTCTGGTGGAGGGGTGCTTTTAGGTGGTTTATTGATTGAAGCAAATATGGCTTGAGATGTAGTGAGGGTATTTGGACCAACAGTAGTTGTAACAACTGGTGTTTCAACTACAGTTGTCCTTACAACAGATGTTGTAACATCCGTTGTCTTCTGCGTTTTCGCAGGAGGTGATGATGGTGATGGTGATGTAATATTGATGAGAGCAGTGATATATGACTGACAAACAGCTGTTGAAACAACTGGTGTTCCAACCTCTGTTGTCATTACAACTACTGATGTATCAGCAGATGTCTTCTGCTTTTGAGCAGGGGTTGGTTGAGGTGCTGGTGATGATGCTGATGAAATTCTGAATTTGTTTGGTAGTGTACAGGAACAGATGGGGCAACAGCAGGAAACTAATTGGATGCTGATGAGAGAGATACAACTCTTGAAATCCGGCCCAAGTAGGCCTGCTGAAGAAACTGTCACTCCTTTGCAACCTAGGGCTTTGAACTTCAGTTCTGCAGTTTACACCGAGGATAACCGGGGGAATATCGTGCCAAGTCATTCTCAGAATCATACTCCTGAGATACCCTCCTCGGTCAGGATGTCAACTGTGAGGAGCTCAGGATATGCTTCAGGATATGGCCAAAATCCTCAGACCGGTAACGTGTCAAATAATAATATTCTTGCTGCTAACAATAATGGATCTTTGCAGGATGCAGGTATGACATCAACATTTACTAGGGAGCTTCAGAAATTGAAGGACATGATATCCAGTGTACCTGGAGTGGTCCAGCCAATTC
This sequence comes from Helianthus tuberosus, assembly GCA_030545235.1. Lineage (NCBI taxonomy): Eukaryota > Viridiplantae > Streptophyta > Magnoliopsida > Asterales > Asteraceae > Helianthus > Helianthus tuberosus. Next base: position 52,757,379 of record CM060428.1, read on the forward strand.
CGGAAGTGTCCCAAGAGAGCCACAGGATATCCCGCTTTGCATATCCTATCTGTGATGCTGAAATCCCAAAGAGATTTCAAACCCCCAACATGAAACTGTATGATGGGACCACGGATCCTGAAGAGCATATTGCCCAGTATAGAGAAAGAATGGAAATTAACCCTGTTAGGATTGGAGGCTCTCGTGATTGTGCTTGTTTGTATAATTTGAACAAATCAAACAGAAATGAACATAAATTTAAGTGCAGCGGAAGTGAAAACAAACTTTGTAAACACAATCATGAAGAGAAGTGGATTTGATAAACACTTTAATTGCATCAGTCGAAAGATTACAAAGTAAATCAAATGATTACAAACGACCATGCTTACAAATAAACCCCCCCTCAGCCTGATACTCCAGTGGTTGGTTGCACAAGATGAAAGGATTGAATTGAGGAGAAGAACTCACTCAAGATGAGTCAAATATAACAGTACAGGGTACTGTTATATTTATAGGCAAACCAAACCACTGATGTATCTCAGCTGACGTCACCATGAAAGTGACATCTAACAACCTAACAACCTGTAAACACTGTTCTATACAAACTACAGATGTCTAACAACTGATTGATAAGAAAATATAAAACATGGGTAAACTACTGATTCACTTTCCACTGTTGTAGCCAAAGCACTGATGTTGAGCATTAGTGCTTTCTTCAAAGGTGATCAGTCCTTGAATGGGCAGTGTTTGTGTCTTCAGCAGTACTTAAGAGACAGCAGTAGATAGAGCGTCAGTGTTTGTCTTTCAGCAATCTTTAGCGTTTCATCAGTGTTTGGTTCATCAGTTGTTCTTCTGAGCTGTACTTAAAGTATATCAGCTGTTAGATAACCACTGTCAAGGGGAAAGCTTAAAGTAAACATCTGCTTATTGTGAATCCACTGTTGTGAACCAGTTTTGGCTTTCATTATCTGTTCCTCTGGTAGGGTTCAATCCCAACAAACCCTATCCCTCCGGAGCTCAAGGAAGCATGCCTGTGCAAGGGTTTTGGCTCTACCTTGACAGGATCAGCCTTAAAATGGCTGTTAAATGTTCCTCCTCACTCAATTACTTTGTTTGCTCATTTGGTTAATTTATTTAATAGTCAGTTTTCTTACAGCCTTAGTTTTGAGAAACTAACCAGTGATCTTTACAGGATAACTCAAGGACCTCAGTAATCCTTGAGGGATTATGTGAACAAGTTTAGTCAGGAATCCTTGGATATCCCACATCTTGATGTTGCAACAACTGTGCAGGCTTTTAAAATGGGATTACAAAAAGATTCTCAGTTTTATCTGGATCTTGTAATGAATCCCTGCAGGAATCTCGACGAAGCTCGTAACAGGGCCTTGAGATATATTCGTTTGGAAGATGACAAAAAGATGCAAGAGAGGATGAATTCTACCTCAACCTATGAATCAACCAACAGGAAATCAGAATCCTTGTATAAACCGTATCGCTCTAAGCCATATGACAGAAATGACAACAAGAAAGTGAATGTTGTTGAAGACGAGGATCCTGAAGAATATCCTGAATTATCTGAATATTGCTTTTCTGATAACATACCTGAGTTAATGTATGCTATGCAGGGTCTAGGAGACAAAGCTAGGTGGCCTTGAAAGAATCAACAAAAAGCTGATTGGAAGGATAAATCCAAATGGTGTGCCTTCCATGAAGATTTCGGACATGTAACTGAGGATTGCATTGCTCTAAGGAAAGAAATAAGCTACCTATTGAGCAAGGGGTATCTGAAGGATCTGCTGGGAAGAAAGAAGAATAAAGGACAGGATCCTGAGAAGGATCCTGAACGAGCAGCATCACCCCCAGCAGATGCCAAAATAATTAACTTTATTTCAGGAGGATCCGACATTTGTGGGACTTCGTATTTTGCGGCCAAGATACATGCAAAAGAGGCTAAGACTGAAAGGGGAGTTAAACCAGCCAGGATGACTACCCTCACAACTGATAAAGTGATCACTTTCGACAGTGATGACAGGGATACTGTCCAGGATCCTTACCATGATGCTCAAGTAATAACGTTATATGTCGCTAACCATTTTGTACGCAGGATATTGGTGGATAATGGCAGCTCCGTCAACATAATCCAACTAGAAACTTTGAAAAGAATGAATGTATCTCCAATGGGTATTACTTCAAAATCCATCGTGCTTGTTGGGTTCAGTGGAGAGGCCAGGAACACAGTGGGAGAGATAAAGTTACCAGTATATGTTGAAGCTCAACTCAATACAACGTTTCTGTGTGATGGACTCCCTATCCTGCTACAACATCATACTAGGCAGGCCATGGATCCATGACATGAAGGCTGTGCTATCGACTTATCATCAGTGCATCAAGATCCCTACCCCTTGGGGGGTTGTCAAGGTTGATAGTGATTAGCAGGAGGCGAAGGAATGTTACTCATCCTCAATGAAATCCTCAGTAAAGCCTAATGCAGCATAGCAATTAAAGATGCGGGCCCAGGATATCGTGGAGGCTTCGGAGCAGGATGTAAAGAAAATAATCCTGGATCAGGATAATCCGGATATCTCGGTGCTCGTAGGAACCAATATCCCACAGGATATCAAAGATCAATTGACTAATTTTTTGAAATGCAAGATGTCAACATTCGCATGGAAGCACGAGGATATGACAGGTATTTCCAAGGATATTATAACACATAAGCTCGGTATTGACAGGACATTCAAGCCGGTCCAACAAAAGAGAAGGAAATTTGCTCCGGAGCGAAATGTGATCATCCAAGAGGAAGTTGAAAGACTACTAAGGAGCAAGATGATTAGAGAAGTGAAGTTTCCTAAATGGCTTGCGAATGTAGTTGTGGTACAAAATAAAAATGGGAAATGGAGAGTTTGTGTAGATTACACAGACTTAAACAAAGCCTGTCCCAAAGACCCGTTTCCTCTACCTTATATTGATTCAATGGTAGATGCTACCGCCGGCCACGAGATGTTAACCTTCATGGATGCCTCTTCAGGATTTCAGCAAATCCAAATGGAACCCTCTGATCAGGAGGATACTGCTTTCATGACACCCGCAGGTATTTATTGTTATACTGCTATGCCCTTTGGTTTGAAAAATGCAGGTGCAACATACCAGAGGTTGGAAAACATGATGTTTAAAGACAAGCTGGGGGACACCATGGAGGTATATATTGACGATATGGTGGTGAAATCTAAAAAAGCTGAGGATCACCTCCAGGATATTAAGGGAGCATTTGATATCCTGGATCAATATAACATGAAACTGAATCCTGCTAAGTGCCATTTCGGAGTGGGGGCAGGAAAGTTTCTAGGATATATGGTGACCAAAAGGGGGATAGAGGCAAGCCCGGAGCAGATTAAAGCTATCCTAGATATAAAATCACCTTCGAATATGAAGGATGTTCTACGGTTAACAGGCCGAGTAGCAGCATTGAACAGATTTATTTCGAGATCCTCGGAAAAGTGCAAGGAATTTTATGATATCCTCAAGAAGAATAAGAAGTTCGAATGGGGAGCAAAGCATGAAGCAGCCTTGCAGGATTTGAAGCAGTATCTTTCAACCGCACCCTTATTGATGAAGCCTGAGGATGGCGAACCGTTATCCCTGTATCTTGCAGTATCAGGGAATGCAGTAAGTGCTGTCCTTGTAAAGGATCATGAAGGTTAGCAGTATCCTGTCTATTATGTTAGTAAAAGTTTATTAGATGCTGAAACTAGATATTCTCATCTGGAAAAATTGATATTAGCCCTAGTTATGGCATCAACAAAACTTAGACATTATTTTGAGACACATAGGATTCATGTTAAAACTAATTATCCTGTTAAGAACGTGCTTAGGAAACCCGAGATGTCGGATAGGATGGCTAAGTGGTCAGTAAAATTAAGTGCCTATGATTTAGTTTATGAGCCTAGAAATGCCATAAAGTCTCAGGCTTTAGCTGACTTTGTGGCTGATTTCAATAGGGACATTCAAAATGAAGTAGACTTAGAAGTACAGCAGCTAGGAGAAAACTTAGAATCCTGGACATTATATACTGATGGTGCATCTAATGTAAGAGGTGTAGGTCTAGGTATACTACTAAAATCGCCACAGGGGGACATATTACCCCAGGCTATTAGGTGTGAATTTCCTGCTACTAATAATGAGGCAGAATATGAAGCTTTAATTGCAGGATTAGAGTTGGCTAAAAATATGAGTATCAAGAATTTGCAAGTATATGTTGATTCTTTGTTAATCACTAATCATTTTAATGGAACCTATGCAGTTAAAGGTGAGAAGTTAATCGAGTATCTCGAAATTCTCAAAAAATTACAGGATATTTTGATATTTTTACACTTGAACAGGTACCAAGAGAGGATAATGCTGAAGCTGATGCCTTGGCAAATCTGGGATCATCGGTCAGGATACCTGAAAGAACCCGAATACCAATATTACATATCCTATATCCTGCGACGAATCCTCAGGATAAGGAAGTAATAAGTATTCAGGATCCTGATGATAAGTATCCCGAGGAGGATCCTAAGTCCTGGACGGCTCCAATCATGAGATATCTCAAAGAAGGACACATCCCAAAGGATGAGAACCCTAAGGCCTTTAGAATGAAGGTATCACGATTCACTATTATAAATAATGTTTTGTATAAGAAATCTCTTGCAGGACCATATCTGAGGTGCTTGGAGGATCCCGAAACCAAAGAAGTGCTTAAGGATATACACGAAGGGGATTGTGGTAACCATACTGGGGGCATGTCATTATTCTCAAAAGTATTAAGAACAGGATATTATTGGCCGACGATGAGAAAAGATGCTGCAGAATATGCTCGAAGATGTGATGCATATCAAAGACACAGTAACATATTACATCAGCCGGCCGAACCACTTTATCCTATAGCTTCCCCTTAGCCATTCATGAAATGGGGAATGGACATAGTAGGAAAATTGCCAAAGGCTCCAGGAGGAAAGGTCTTCATGCTGGCAATGACCGATTATTTCTCTAAGTGGGTCGAAGCTGAAGCATTTGTTCAAGTTAGAGACCAAGAAGTAGTATCCTTCATAAAGAGGAATATCCTGACCAGATTTGGAGTACCAGCTGAAATCATTTATGACAATGGATCTCAATTTATAAGTAAAAGGACTACTGACTTTTGCAAGAGTTGGGGAATCAAAATGATCACGTCTACACCGGTACATCCTCAAGCAAATGGACAAGCAGAATCCTCGAACAAGATAATTGTCAACAACTTAAAAAAGAGACTAGGGGCTAAGAAAGGAAGATGGGCAGAAGAATTACCCTTTGTTTTGTGGGCTGATAGAACAACCGTGAAGAATGCTACTGGGCAAACCCCGTTTTCCTTAGTATTTGGAGCAGAGGCAGTGATCCCGACAGAAATGGTGATACCTACAGCGAGATCCAACCTCAGGGATCCTGAGCAGAATCCTGAAGTCCTATGCTAGGAACTGGATACTATTAATGAAACAAGAGACGTTGCAAGGCTAAGGATGGCAGCATATCAATAGAGGATATCTAAAGCATATAACAAGAATATAAGGACTAGAAGATTTCAAGTTGGAGATTGGGTATTGAGAAAGGCTTTTCAGAATACTACTAATCCTGCTGATGGAATGTTGGCTCCAAAATGGGAAGGACCATATGAGGTTGAATCAGAATCAGGAAAAGGAGCATACCGACTCAAGAATATGGAGGGGGATATGCTACCGAGATCCTGGAATGCTATACATCTAAAACTCTATTTCAAGTGAGTATGGAATTTAAATTCTAACTCGGGATGGTATGGATTCTATCTCTTTTATTAAATTTTGATATTATTTACTGTTTTGTACCCATTACTGACTTAAGCATCGGAGGGGTGTTAGCCAGGCTAACACCCACCTTAGCTTACGATTGTTTTGCAGTATATGCTTCGGGATATAGCACCAGGATACACACTCAGGATACTTCGAAAGATTAGAGGATTGGCCCCCTCTCTCACGTCTAAGGGATCCTGATCCCTTCACAGGTTTAAAGGTATTCACCTTTCTTCAGAATTGGGTTTAAACACCCCGCCTGGAGCGCAAGTTATTCGGGAATAGTTCAAGGTGGCGGGACCAATTCATGTAAAAGTGGCTGACAATTTCGTTACTATTGGCTATATCCTGAATCCTAAAGGTATATGAGGATTGATCACCCTCTCTCACGAAAGGGTATTTTCATACTTTCTAAGGTTTAAAGGTTTTCACCTTTCTAAGTCTTGGAGTTTATACACTCCCGCCTGTAGCGCATGAAAATTTGGGATTTTCCCCAGGATACTAAGGATTTATCTCCAGTATATTTTTGGGTTTTACCCCTATAACACAAGAATTGTCTAAACAGTTGGAACTAATGTTCAAAAATTTCTAAGTGTTTAAAGACTTCATGCACAGGGGACATTCCTTCTAAAGCAATTGCGTGAAGCTCAAAAGATCAAAATTGGGCTAAGTGTCTCGGACTGGGGACATCTTAGTACGAGAAGTCGCAAAAGGGGTTGGAGTTTAATACTAGGGTTACACTCAATTCCTGGTATGATCTTTCCTTTGTGAACCTTACATGAATTGTTTAGCTCTGGTTAAAGCTCAAATATCTTGAAAAGGATATATATTTAGGATATGTCTTCAAAATGTGTTTTTGGGATACGTTTCGGAATATTTGATTGAAATATTTGGGAAATGATACTTGGATTGAAAATTAATACTCTGATCTAACAAGTATTATCAAAACAGGTTTTAGAAAATAGACTATCTTTTATTCTTTAGAAGTTTTGTCTAAAATTGATTGAATTTTGAGAAATTCTATTTGATAAAGGTCTTCATAATATATCACTGAGTATATTGATCAGGATATTTTCAAAAGATAGTTGCACAAATTTTGCAAAGCTAAAATCTACACTAAGAAATGCATGACAGAAATTAGGAGGCAACAACAAACAAGTCAAAAGGAAGTTATATTATTAACATGTCAAAAGTTGTGCTTTTGGTTTCACCTCAAACCGAGGCCTATCCGCCAAAAGCATGATTAGTTTTTACCATACTTACATAACGGTTGAAGGTTTTATCTCAAAACGGGACCTGTCCACCTCCAACCGTTACGTCATTCAAAACAGGTTATACTAACCGATGACCAAGGGCTTCACCCTGAAACCCAGGACCCATCCACCTTTGGTCATCGTATTGTACTAATGCAGGAAATATAAATTGTTCAAAGACAGGAAATGTAAACTGTTTAAACAAACCACAACCATTGAATTTAAAAAAGTGGGCTCCGGCCTTGGCACGTATATCCATCATCGCCCACTTCGCTGCCTAAGGGGCAACACCTTCCTGACCAGCAACCTCTTTCCCAGCATCTGCACCGGCATCACCCTCAGGATTCTTCTCAGCATCATCACCAGCATTGGCCACCTCCTCTGCTGCCTTAGAAGGCTCTTCACCAGCATGTTTTGCGGGATGTGCAACAGGTTGGCGTCCAAGATCCTGTAATTTCGCTTCCCAAGCCTTGACATTCCAGGAGGGGCATTCGAAGCCCAAGGCTTTGGCCTCATAAGCCATCCTTAACCTGGCTTGGAGAAGGGAAATAACAACGGATCCTTTAAGGCCATCCCGATAGGAACTCATATCCTGCTGGAATTGAAGAAGGGAGGCATCTAGCTTGGCTTGAGCATTTTCGTTAGCTTTATGAAGGGTAGCTTGGTGCTCCTGGGTCATCGCCTTGAGTTTATCTTCATATTGCTGGGACTTGGCGGCCGCAATCGCTCCTTGATCAGCTATAGTGGCTTCAGCTTTTTCGAGCTTGATCTCCAACATCTTATTAAGCCCGCAGGCATTTTCATACAAGTGCATGAGACGATCCAAGCCCTGCAGTTGAAGACACAGGTATCAATATAAAATGTGTAGGATAATGGTTAACATACATGTTCAGGATATCGGATGGGAATTTATACCTGCTTAAGGAATGAAGTGGCTTCATTAAATCCATGGTTCTCAAGATAAAAAGTCTCGGAGGTAGCTGGAGAATCCGTTCCCTTTCTCTTCCGGGCGCTGGCAGCACGAGTCATGGAGGCTGGAGGGAGCTTGGGAATAGCAATAGCCTTTGAGCCGCTGGATTTGGAGGACGTGGTGACCTGGGCGCTTGATTCCTTGTTTACCGAAAGGGGAGCGGGGTAGCTGTCTAGTTCATCGAGATCAAAGATCTCTGGAGTCTTAACTGGTGCTGTATAAAGGGAAGAAATATTTGATCCATGAGTATTTTTAAGCTAATACATACATTTCGTACTAACATACTTACCAGACATCTCGGAGCTGGATCTCTGGCTTGAGCTTGCAGATAATAGGGAGAAAGTTCTTTCGCTCTTTGGAAGTTGGTAAATGCTTTTGATCCTCTGTTCAGACTCGACGCTTGGAGGGGCAAGTTCCTTGAGATTTGCTGCACAAAAGATAAAGCTGTCAATTCGAGATACAACTTCAGGATACGATTGGGGATATTCCTAAAACCCTAAATCCTACCGGAAGTCAGCCACTTCACCGGAAGGTCAAAACCTCCAGTAATAGAATCCCTTTTTACAAAAAAGAACTTTTGTTTCCATTTCTCCTCATTCTTCGTGGCTTTAAGAACAAGAGGATTTTTGGAGGTAGAGAAAAGGAGAAAACGACTGTTGCCGTGAGAACGAAGGCGATAGACCATCGAGAGATCTTCGATACAAAGATCAGGGGTAAAACGGGATCTGATTTGGTCTAAGGTCACCAGCACTCGCCAAACCATAGGCATGGTTTGGGCAAAACTGAGACCAGTAAGCTCAAAGAAGCGGGATATAAAGGTTGGAAACGGATATCGGAGTCCAATAGAAAAAGGGTAAGCCATGAAGCAGACCCATTCGGTGGTAGAGAAATCCGATCGGACTTCCCTATCGAAAGCACGAATGATTGTTCCAACGGGGAAGGCACTAGAAGCTTGCAAAGAGGCTATGTCGGCATTGTCAAACGAGCAGATTTCTTTTTCGGGTTTTTTAAGAAGATTTTGGGCTTCAAAGGATGGAGTCGGGTCGCCTGTATGAGATCTCGTTTCGCTAGCCGTGAAGAATTTTGATAAAGGAAAACTGAGGAAAAGAAGGGAGGAGAAAAGTACCTGAGAAATCGCCTGGAATATGGTGATAATGATATGTGATAAGTCGGTCAAATAAAAGCTGAGTTTGGAGGGGGTAAAGAGTAAATGTTGCATTGAAAATTGCACAATGTCACCTCAATCGTCGTTTCGATTTAATAACCTCGATTTGCGAGATAGGATTTTTAAAATATATCCATTGGATTGGTATACCAACAGATATATTTGGGGACAATTGTTATGGGTCATTTTCTGAGCGTATATATATCCTGACTAATATTCTGCTTTTGATTGTTTACTTGTGATCAGGATATTGATAACATCCTGGTGCGATATCCTGGTATTAACTAAATAATCCACGTGCAGGTTAGAAGCTGTGGGTCACTAACGGTCGGATGGACCTCTTCTACTTAAGACTCGGGCAAACCAGTTACATGAGAGACGTTGAACCTGAAGGACCAGGTCTACAACGTTCAAGTGGGGAATATCCGCCGAATCCCGGTTTAATAGGATAGTTTGTTGAATTTCTTTTACTATAAATAGATGGGGCGGATCAGATTAAGGCACGCAATTTTTTCACACACTTTCTATCGCACACTTTGCTCTCTAGCTTCTAGCAATCACTACACACAAACACTTGTACTCGAATTACCTTATAACATCTAGTTGATCCGCATCACATCCTGCACTGTATCCTGATATTCGAAGTAATAGAAGAACAAGGCAGCTGCGATTGTCAGCTCCCGAGGTTTTGTGCCGGCGATCAAGATTGATCAAGGGCTTTCCTCGTATATCTCGTGTCACCCTTTACATTTTTGCTCATTGTTTGATCATAGATACAACTCTATATCCTGAGCCGTATCCTGAAACTTTTTTTGCAAATAATTTGATTAAGATATTTTCGACACTCGTTTCTAGCACACTACCTCACTTAACTAATTTGATCACTTAATTGCTTCGGTAATTTTTGACCAAAACAACGATGAACATTCAACAACATAGTGAACATTCCATTAACACGATGAACATTCAGCAACATAATGAACATTCCATTAACACGATGAACATTCAACAACATAGTGAACATTCCATTAACACAATGAACATTCATCAACATAATGAACATTCCATTAACACGATGAACATTCAGCAACATAATGAACATTCCATTAACACGATGAACATTCAAAAACATAATGAACATTCCATTAACACGATGAACATTTCAGCAACATAATGAACATTCCATTAACACGATAAACATTCAGCAACATAATGAACATTCCACTAACACGATGAACATTCAGCAACATAATGAACATTCCATTAACACGATGAACATTCAGCAACATAATGAACATTCCATTAACACGATGAGACTATAGCAACATAATGAACATTCTATTAACACGATGAACATCAAGCAACATAATGAACATTCCATTAACACGATGAACATTCAGCAACATAGTGAACATTCCATTAACACGATGAACATTCAGCAACATAGTGAACATTCCATTAACACGATGAACATTCAGCAACATAATGAACATTCCATTAACACGATGAACATTCAGCAACATAATGAACATTCCATTAACACGATGAACATTTAAGCAACATAATGAACATTCCATTAACACGATAAACATTGAGCAACATAATGAACATTCCATTAACATGATGAACATTCAGCAACATAATGAACATTCCATTAACACGATGAACATTCAGCAACATAATGAACATTCCATTAACACGATGAACATCAAGCAACATAATGAACATTCCATTAACACGATGAACATTCAGCAACATGGTGAACATTCCATTAACACGATGAACATTCAGCAACATAATGAACATTCCATTAACACGATGAACATTCAGCAACATAGTGAACATTCCATTAACACGATGAACATTCAGCAACATAATGAACATTCCATTAACACGATGAGACTATCATCTTAATTTACATTAAGGATAGACGAAGTTCATATGAACTTAACTTGGTACTTACCCTTACCCGTAATTTCTTACATGGTTCCCTATATATAACATACCAAACTTCATTTATAAATAAGAAGTCATTCCGAAAATCACTTACCTTATGCGTCCGTGTTCATATCCAGTTCCTTGCCTCATCTTGGTCCGTTAGCCTTTCGTGCTTGATTACATCTCGACATGATCCCTATACTTTCATGTCATCGCAATCACATTCTTGTTAGCATACATGATTGTACATATTAACGATCATATCAAATGCATATCTCACATTTGACTTTCATTAGTCAATTCTAACAAGCACAAGGCATATTCCCACAATCATATCTTTTCAACTCATATAATTCATCACGTCATCACATATAACATATATCATATCCACAAAAAACCCCCCATGTCTTTGTTTCTTCCAGCACCCTTTCAGGTGAGCATTTCCCCCCTCTCAAACACCAAGTTATTTCTGCTCGACCAAATACACCAAATCGTTGTTTGAAAGACCCAAGTATATCAATTGTTTCCAGAATTTTGAGCCCAGCACATGTACATGATAATTTACCGGATCACCCAGACCAAAAAAATAAATGGCTGGAAGTCTGCACCACCTTGCAATTCCATCCTAAACCTTTTGCGTGAATGGGCACGTGCAGAAAACGTGTTCGGTAGACTCCTCTTCATCTCGACACAACTCACACAAAGCGGATGGCACTTGTACGCCTCTCCTTAACAAAGACACCCGTGTTGATAGTCTATTCAAGTTTAACCTCCACACTAGAATGTTAACCTTGAGTGGAATCCATCGATTCCACGAGTAGACGGTAGCTGCAGCCGTTTCGTTGTTTTGCACCAAGCACCTCCTCAACCCACCGAGAATAACCCATTTGAGTCCAAAGATCAGCTCCATTTATCCCCTTCATCAGTCAGCGAGACGTTGGACAGCATCCTAGAAAGCTGCATAAAATCATTATGCTCAGCAGTCGACTGGAAATTGAAAATCTTACACTGAAAACTGATAGTTAACAAAGTTAAAACTCAATATGAAATCCATTTATGTGATTAACAAGTCATTTTTGTTTTCTTTCTGCAGCCTTCTGTAAGGAAGCAGCACAGCCTACAGACACAAGGGACCCAAATTTGAACAAACTCAAACACCAACTAAAGCAAACAATAAAACATCCATACTTATCTAACCCAATTTAACATTCAAACATATAAGAGTAATCTCTTGCTAGAGAACTCTGCCAACTCACATATACCACAACTCACCTGAAAAATAATGAATTGGTGACAACAAAAGTTCCCACTTTTTAAACCAAGAAACTCCTCTTGAGTCTTTAACCCGGCTTAAGTAAAATACATGGGAATTGCAGTGCTCTGTCTGGTGCCAAAGAATCTATAACATGTCGTAGTTACCTGTTAAAAACATAAAAAAATATATGCACACAATGATTATGTTATCGTCGTAAAGTTATTCAATCCTCTTTTTTTAAACATAAATGCTTTATACTTAAACTGGCAACATCTTGTTTAAAAGTTTTCGATTGTAACATATACATGTAAACATATTTATACGTACCTCGGTCGTCGCCGTCTTCTTGATCTTTTTTGCCTTGTCTCAACACATGAATGCCTTACATTTGTTAAGTCATTCAATCTTGTATTTAAAAAAAATACGCTCAAACTCGATGCTTCTGGTTCAATCATATATTCTCCATACTTTATCAAAGAACTTTTAACCAACTTTTGTAATACAATCCAAGTTTCTTTCAAGACTACATGATTGTTCTTCTAAATTGCCTCCCCTGAATTTTCTAAAATGGCAACTGATGAAGCAATATACCTCAAATAAACATAATTAATAGGCAAAGACACATTTACCCCTAATTAATATCCTATCCCTAATTTCCATTGGATGCATATTTACCTAGATCTATAGCTAAAATTTTGTCTAAGTAAAAACATAAGAAGTAAGAGGATAGGTTCGACACTTTGACCCGCGACCTCCACAAGTTGTATGACAAAGGGTGGGTCATTGAACTTCAACGCAAATGGAAGAAAATAAACTAACCTGAATGGACTTCACTAACATTTCAAGTCATTTAATAACATATGAGTAAAGATAAGGATGTGGGAAATCACGTGAATATAAATTATAATAACAACTTATAACCAGTAGTATTATAAGAGGAGCACATTAGCAGTAAAGATAAAGAATGGGTTTCAGTCTATGTTTGAAAACCAAAGACCAGTATTTATGCCAGACAAATCCCACCTCTTTCCACACCCCTTCAAACCTCAATCCAAACCCTCCTCTAATCAATTGAATCAGGACAATACACCAAAACCCTAACCCCCAATTTCGCCCCATTCCTCTTCAATCTCCCTGAAAAAACTAAAAAGAGAATTATAACTATGTACATCAAGTAAAACAACAGGAATTAAAGAAACAGAGCATGAAATCAGCAACTTTGTGATCAAAATCAACATAAATTAATCAAACAAAAAAGTAAAATTAGGGATACAACAGGAATTAAAGATGAAGACCTTAATTGAAGCGTAGATGTGAGATTTTCATCGGTAGATGAAGCGATCGAGATGGGTGTGTTGTAGAACTTCAGATGGAATCATCTCTTACGATAGCAGTCGAGAATGATCAAAGATGGGTGTTTGTGATTTGTGAGTGAGATGTAACAGATTTATGGTATTGTCATAAACATGGGTTTTATGATTTTTGAGTGAGATTTCATTAATTGCTTGAGGTGGTTGGGTTTGACCGATGATCACTTGCAGGGAAGAAAGAGAATGATGATGATGTGTGTGTTTTTGTGTGTGTGTGTGAGAGAGAGAGTGTGAGAGAGAGATGTATAGAGATACATTGCCACGTAATCGACATGTAATCCTTTCCATGTAAGCTTGGTTGTGTCACGTCGGACAAAAAACAAACTCAGTTAGTGGAGATTTAACTGGGTGGTGCCATTACAAACAAAAAGTCAAGTTGGGGGGTGCTAGATGTCAAAGTGTTAGTTGCGGGTGGCAACGGCCAAAGGCCGATAGTTGGGGGTGATAAAATCCAAAAACCCTTTTAGGGTTGGTAATTCACTGAGTTTTGTGTGCTGGTGGGGATAAAGGTGAGCGTGTCCTTTTTTTTTACACGCGTAAGAAGACTGAGATGACACAAGATGGGCCGATAACCCCAGATTAACCCAAGTTAATACACATGGATGACCAGATCAAAAGACCATTCATTTCTATCCTTCTATTAATAGATATTAATAATTAATATTAGAACTTAGAATGAGTTTTATTAAGGGTATAATAGTAATTTAATAAGAGTAATTTTAATGAAATGGATAAATATGTAATATATATATTAAGGAGGGGAAATATGTAATATATATAGGTTAGGGAGGGGAAATATGTAATTGATTTAAGGATTAGGTAAATATGTAATAAGTGACCCTATTTTTTATGTGTCCAATATCTATACATATTGTACATTTCTAAATATGTGTAGATATTTTTTTGCCACATCATCTTAAAAAAGATTTAAGTATTTATTTTATACTATTCAATATCTACACATATTGTATATTTTTAAATATGTGTAGATACTTGTTTTGTCACATCTTCTAAAAATATATATTTACTTTATAGGTATGTAATATCTACACATATTGTACATTTTTACTCATGTGTAGGTATTTAATTTGCCACGTCATTTTCAAAAATAAAAAAGTATATATTAACTTAGTTTATCTACATATTTTTTGTTTAAATTCTTATATGTTGGTAAACATAATCATTTACCTACATATATATTCATTTTTTTTACACATGTGTAGATAATTTAGCTACACATGACGAAAATTTGCTACATGTGTAGGCAATTTTGGGGGGGGGGGGGATTTTCCCACCAACATCAAATGTGGCTAAAATGTATTACCAACACATATTAAGTGTCAATCATTATGAAAATATATCATCAACTTTTACACACACATATAAAAACATGTGTAGGTAAATACCCACACATTTACATGTGTAGGTAAACTTTGTGTGGGTAAACACCCAAATTTCTTGTAGTGCATGTTCATCTTGTCTAGATGATTAAGAATCTAAGCTCATGCATCCAATTTGGCTCCAATCTCCATCCTAATTTGATCAATTTGGATCATTCTTGAGTTGAAGAATGGTTTCTTCTCTTCTCTTCTCTCTCTCTCTGATCGAATACACATACACACACTACACACACTTAGGTGTTTTATAATACTTTCATTCTTTTTTCCAAGTTTAGCCCCTCGTGTTTGCCATTCTTTCTTTTTGTCACAAAACTTTATTCATTATTACTTAACCTACATATCCTAACTAAGTTAAAAGACTTAGTTATTTTATTTCTTTCCATTACCCAAGGAACATACTGACGAAATAAAACTTCTGGTTTTTGGGGTGTTACAAGTCTACCCCCTTAAAGGAGGTTTCGTCCCCGAAATCTTCTCATTCCTACCGGACTATGACTATGTTTATTCATTTAACAAATCCTAAAGCATACTATTACCCGAACCCACTCATGGTTAGGATAGAGTCTTTGTTCGTGAACAAGCATAATTATATATTTTGTTTCTACTTTCTTAATTAAGCATAAAACTTTCTTACCTTTACTAATCATAACGAATCCATAAATTCCAATTTACTCACCAATCATACTCAATATTCTATTCTTACGTTAGTCACATTAGTACTTGTCACGGGCTTACTAATGCATCTCACTATTAGTATTCCTTCTAATAATTTCATTAGCATATGAAAATTTAACCATAAACATACACATACTACGAACATTTAATCAAAGTTATCACAACAAAACCACTATGTCATACTCCTTTATTCATACTTATCTCGGAAGATAAACATCATTCTACGTTTGCTACCGCTATATGATATTATGTATACCCTTATGTCAATTTCGATACATTTCACGCATCACTCACAATGCACACATGCGCATTACTCAACAACATTAAATCTGGGCTATAATTCATTCCTTTTTTGACCTTCACAAGTCAACATTCTACATTATGCCATACTCAAATACCATCCTTTTGTATGGAATGTATTATTCAAATTGAACTTCTTCTTAATAATCATAATTTAAACATGTTACTAACCTTGCATTCATTGCGTAGACTAACGATCCGCAAACCAGATCGGCCCTGATGTGTGGTTCAGGTAAAGGAGAAACCATTGAAGTTTGCACAACACCATCCTTCTCAATACATGCCACGAATCAGGTTTGGTCCAGGTAAATTTAAATATTGGTGGCCTGATCCGTTTGAAAATGTTAAAAGGTTTATAAATTCCACCATTAAAATTCTAATAAATAATAAGGAACGGGTGGAACTGAACGGGTTGGACCGGGGCTGGATAAAGGAGAAACCTCCTGAGAGAGTTTGAGTGTGGGGAGGTTTTGTAGAGTTTGTATAGTTTGTATAGTTTGTTCGGTTTATTTGCAGTTTTCTATTCTTTTTGTATATTGAGTCGTTTATTTTGTACCATGAGTCTAAGTTAGTATCGTTTGAGTCGTTTTTTTAGAGTCGGTACTGCGTTGGTTTTTGCTTGTTTATGTTTATGCAGGTTTGAATATGTACCACCCGTACTCAATCGCCATTCGGGTGATTTTGGAGCTGCTTTTCGAATATCAAGCATGTTCCGAGTATACCAGTTAGAGTCAGAGCAGATCGCGACCAAAATGCTATACGATCGAGCTGGATCAGACGAGAGATTTGGAACATACGCGTTATTATAACCAGCTAAGTCTTTTCCAATTTGCCCTTTGTCTTTTATTTCTTATTTATTTTTAGTTTTTGAGTCGGTTTCCATCATACATTGAGGGCAATGTAGAGTTTAAGTGTGGGGATGAGAAACTGTCGTTTAGGTCTTAGTTAGTGAGTCTTGAGTCATAAAAGTTTAAAAAATTAAAAAATTAAAAAAATGTCTTTTGAATAAAGAAGTTTGCAAAATTAATACGGAAAATGATAGAAAAGATGGGTTTTTGTTCGGGTTCAAATAATGATAATATGAGATTAATTAAGTCGAGTTTGTGTCTAGTTTGGGATATGTGAATAGGTCCGGTTTGGTTTTAGGTCCCTTTGAGTTAATATTACCTTAATTGTCGGTCTAATAGTGGGTTTTCATCTAGGGAAAATGGGAAATTAAAACCGCCAATAAGAGTATAAAGAATGCTGTTATAAGTTAAAACCGTTAGAATTTGTAATCATGAAAAAAAATAAATAGAAAAAAAATGAGCTAGAAACTGAATGAAAGTAGCGCAGGCCTATGTAATCTTGGTTGGAGATAGTGACTTTACAACCGGAATACCTCTAGGATGTGTGAAATCGAACTTGCAAATAAAAAAAATAGTAGCGAAGCCTAAGTAATCCGAGTTGCGGATAGCGACTCTACAGCCGGAATGCCTCTGGGTTAGGGAAAGCAACATCTACGCTCGTTAAAAAGAAAAAAAAGTGATGAAAAGAAAAAAATATTTGATTTTAAATTCTCTTGGTTTTGATATAAGACGGTTGGGAATTGGTCCAGTGATCGTTCCTTTTGTTCTATAAACTTGGGCCGGATTAGGTGGACCGTAGATTCTAGCGTGAGACCCTAGGTAGATTGACCGCACTTGAACTAAATTTGCATGATAAGGGGCTTAGAACTGAGTTTGGGTTTAAAGGGACAAACATATTTTCAATCGCGGCTAACACAAGTTTTGATCTTAACAAGTATAAATAAGTTTTTGACCCGAGTATTTATCCATCTTTGATTCCATTTGCATAGATTCTTTTTCAGGGACGAAAAAGGTTTAAGTGTGGGGATATTTGATGTGTGGTAAAATACACATATTTGTCCCATGTAAATTGTATATTTTTGTATAGTTTTTATTTGTTTTTATTTAGTTTTAGTGTTATATTATATTATTTTGTGTAGGTACTGGTGCAAATGAAGCAAAAGCGAGTAATATTGAAATATCCAGCCAGTTGAGTAGAGTTGATCGCCAATGACCAATTTAAAAGTGTCGCTATTTTCGTTGATTTGGTAAAACTCATTCTATGAGCTAAGGGGTGGCCCAAGAGAGAAATAAGGAGGACATGCAAATTAATAATTTTGGAAAGAAGTAGCAGCTCCTGTATCGCTTATTCCATAAATTCAATGTTATTGATCCATTAGTGCATCATGACCTCATCCAATTCAATGTTATTGATTCGCTGATGTAAGCCTAAAAGTATGGAACTTTTATTTCAGTCATACTACAAAATCAAAGACCGTTGATTTTTATTGAAAGATGAATCATTCGATGGGGCCGCATAGAGCATCAAGAATTAATGGGGCTTGGCCCATTACCAATCCGTATGTGAATAGAAAAAAAAGGAGCAATTCTTTGGACGCCAATTATAAAGAGTGACGGCAGGGTTTATTATTGAGGGGAGAGATTCGACATACATCACATCAGAGTTCGACGGCTAGACATACTGATTCGTAAAAGGGGCGAATAGGAGAAGAAGTGTATACGGTTCAAGTTCAAGATCTACGATTCAAGATTCGAGTTTGGGTTAGCGATTAGTTAGTTTCAGTTTCGAATAACTTTGTGTTTTTCAGATTTGATACTATGTTTTGCTACTCGTTTCAGACTCGTTTTATGTTTTTAGTTATGATTATTGGCTAGTTCGTATTTTCTACCCGGGTTTGTGATGAATATGTATTGATAATTGGTGATCTTTCGGTTTTGGTAACTTATTAATGGATAAATATTAAAGTAAAAGACCTATCAATATTTGACTACATGTGTGTGCATACTTTATTCTAATTTATTATCATATAATTGTTCCTCTTGTGTCTTTGTGAATGTCTTTCATGTATAGATGCATGTTAGGTTACCTACTTTGTGTTTGTAACTAGTTTATGGTTTACTGAGCTCGTATCCCATATGAACATTGTTTGATAATTTAGAGGAGTTTAATGTTCTGCCTATTCTTGAGACCGAGAGGAGATAGATAGTTGGGATTGTCTTTGGTGCTAGGTATTTAGGTGTAGTGAGACCGAGAGGGGATCTGTCTAAGTTCCCTAGTATTATTTGTTTTCCTAAGTCTTGTCAAGTGTTTTTAGGTTACCCCGTACACTCTAGGGTGTATTGTGATTAGTGAGACCGAGAGGAGATCTAGTCTTTGGGTACTTTAGTATTGTTGGAGAGATCGGGAGGTGATCCAACTCATACCAGTGAGCTTTATTTGACCTTTAGACCTTAGGAGAAGTTGATGAGACCGGGAGGAGATTCAACCTATCTTTAGTCTTAGAGTGTCGTATTACTAGAAGCTGGTTCCATCATAGTTACCATTGCCGAGAGAAAACCGATAGTCATGAATAGGATTCCAAACCTGGGTAGTACTTTCTCATCCTTGATTCCACCTTAGTAACCTTCAGCGTGCGTCTAGGTAGTCTAGTTCGTCTTAGTTAATTCCTTTAGTTTAATTAGTTAAAACCCCAAAACCAAATCAAAATCCAAATAAACCAGTTAAGTAATTAGTTGAGTCAGAGTCTAGTTTAGCGTCGCTAGTGTCTCGTGGGTTCGATACTCGGACTTCATTAGGCTTTACTACGTACGATAGGTACACTTGCCTGTCAGTGGTGTGACAACCCTCAAATTTACATGTATTCCGTACAATTTATTAATGACAATTAAAGTACTTGACGACTGTGTGGAATTACTTAACTGCTCTCTGATTACTGTGTTATGCTTACATGTATTTGTAAATATACTAGTAGTATACAGAAAAGTTACTAAATAGTCCGGTATGCTTTCCTGAGTGTTGAAAATTAAAAACGCTACAAAAATATATATATAGGACGCTTTACGGATTAATTAAGCAGTTTAACGAAACAGTATTGAACTGAACAACCGGACTTTACCCGGAACATGAAAATATTGCCAAAGACGTTGTTTACACCTTTCTGAGCTAGTTAGGGTCCCCGAACACCCTAACACCCGTTATATTACATAACACACTAGTAACTAATTAAATTCCTAACTAACATAACTAATCACTTAACTATTTGGTTGAAATCAAACCATAAACCCCCCCCCCCCCCAAACCGAACGGTTCCCCAAGGGGACACACCACACCCATTTTTTATTATTTTAATCCCTTTGTCTAGTATCTAGAGGACACATTGTTTGTTGGACAAAAGCACAAGATGGATTATAAGAAAGCTTGGGAGATAAACATTTCATTCACAAAACACTTAACAAAAAAAAATAGCTCTCTCTGTCCCTCTTGCCTTGTGATCGGCCGAACACCATCACCACTACCCAACCATCATTCCAATATTGTTCAACCATTTTACCTACATACATAGAAGCAAGGGATCATACAAGGAGGCTCGGTGCTTTCGGAACCTCAAGAACCTCTCTACGTTGCTTTTATCCACCTTGTTTTCGCTTTGATTCTTCCCTAGCCTCGAGCTAGTAGTAAGTGCCTCTAAACATCATGTTGATCTTGTTTATGGTGGTTAATAAGTGATTTAACGGTTAAAATTTAGAAACACTAAATAACAAAACCTAAAGTTTTGAAAATAAGATGAATAAGTTGGATAAAGAGAAGTTATGTGTGTAAATCATGTAGATCTTGTGTTGTTATGATTCTTGGTTGATTATCTGATGTTTTGCTGGTTAATATTGATGTTTGATGTTGTTGTGATCACTAAACATGTTAACAGAATCAATCGAAAACGATTTAGAAGGTTAAAAGCTGAAACAAGTAGGCTGATTGGTAATTACAGCCAACTTCAGTTGGCTGTAACAGGACCACAACTTAACAAGAAATGTATTTTCTGAAGTCTAAGGTTATGTATTATGAAATACGGTTCTAATGGCACTGGAATAATAATTTTTGGACTTCGTTTACTATTTTTAAAGCGTCGTTTTGTAACAGCAGCTAGAGCTGCATTTTTTCTGCTGAAAATATGCGTTTTGTTTTCTGTCATAACTTGAGTTCTGTGTAGAGTTAGATCATGAAACTTGTACTGTAGATGAAAACTGATGTATTTGTAATTACCCCACTGTAATTTCGTAAATCGGACTTACAATGAATTTTTAATAAATTGTTCCGTGGACTGTGGTCAGAAAAAGATAAATCTAAGTTCAGTCCGGAAAATGAATTTTTATAAAATATTACTAATGAACTGGACCCCGATATTTTTACACAATAAAATTTGGAACGTTTAAGACGTTCTGTAAAAATTTGGGAATTTTTGGAATAAGCTAACTATTTTATTAAAATGTACGAAAACAGCCCGGTTTTGAATATTAATGCTGAAATGACATAAGTTGTAATTTGCATGTCTAAATGTCGGGTAGGTTATCTGTGAATGATATAACATGTTATATGTGTTATGTGCATCATCGTATGTTTGTTTATGAGTGGGGAATGGATGGGAAACTTATATGGGCATAAACCGTTAAAGTGATGCATGTTATGTGATAGATGCGTGTAGGAGCTTTGTGCTCTATTTGAAAATCACTAAATGACTAACTGGTAATCATATTAGGGTGTGATTGACCGACCGTGACTGTTAGCTATATTTGAGAATCTAACCGAGCAAACCGAGGTGAGTTCACACACTTTCTAAGGCATGGGATTCCCGGTGGTTTGGGAATGGGTTAAAGAATTAAAACTAAATCTACATATCCCCTTGGGAGGATATGTACGGCCATCCTCCATAGGTAGGGTGCCATTATTAATCCTACGAATTCTCCTGGTGCAGAATACATACGTTCGTCCTCCTGGTGTAGGACAACAACCATAAAAACTAGCTAGACAAAACTCTATCAATAAGTCCCTCTTCATTATATCGACTTAATCGCCGAGGCCAATGGCGAGCGGGTCATTAGTTAATAGCGCTATTAGGTTTAACAAACCTCACACCGTGCCGGTCGGACGGGCGTGTACTAATGGACTATGGCAGACTATCAGTGATGATAGACGCTGATATAGGGCACAACTTATTTGCGTAGTAGTCGATATCATACCGTCTAGTAGTTCACACGGGGAAAGCCCCCACTGATTATGGTTATGGTTTGGGTAATGAAAAAGGAACTGGTTAAACATACTTTCAACTGCGGGGTAACCCCCACGACAATTAAGCCAACGAATGTCAAACCACGTTTTTCAGAAAACAACTTAAAACTAAACAAACGTGAACTCACTCAACTTTGTTGTTGACTCGTTGTTACATGCCTTACAGGTCGCTAAACGCTTGGAGCTTGCACGAGGAAGGAGTCGTTGTGGTGTACGGACTGTTATGTTCCGTGCTTATTATTTAAATCCTTATGAACTTATTAAACTTACGTTTTGAACTTTAACTTATAAACTATGGACTTATGCTTTTGGATTTACTTTTATGCTTCCGCTGTTTAAACTAAACATGGTTAACTAGCTTTGGTCACCAATCGTATTGTGGTTGGTCTTATTTACTTAATTACGATGTTCAATATGATTGGTGGCTCGATCCTGGTCACGTCACGCCTCCAAGCGGTGGTACTCCGCATGGTGGATTTTGGGGGTGTGACAAGTGGTCTATCATTTAGAGAGTCTTAGTTTATAAATTTAAAACTAGGGTGTCTAGATTAGGTTTAGTTTTTATAGACCGCATTCAGCACATCAAGTTTTTGGCGCAGTTGCCGGGGACACTTAGGCGATTGCGTTATTAGCTTTGACTGATCTTATTTGTTTAATTGGTCTTATTTGTAGTTTGAGTCTTAGGGTTTGTGTCTAGTAGTAGTGGGTCTAGTCGTTTTTGTAAATATATTTTTATTAGTTAATTTTTTTATATATATATTTTTATCATGTGTTTTATATGTGGAGGGACTCATTACACCAAATATTGTCCAAACGATTCGGAGTGTCCCATAGATTTCGATGCTAACCCTCTTGTGCAGCCACAGCCATATCAGTCTTGGAATTGGCAACCAAAACAAACAACAGAGGACTTTCGTGACTGGATTAAGGCTGCTAAGGAAGAAAGTGATAGGGCAATGCAAGCCGCATTTGATATTTTAAATTCACAGAGCCTGAAAAGTCAAGGCCGTTACACTTATGATATGAATGGAAATTATCTAGGATATCAAACGGCTGAGGGTAAGATGGACTACACAAATCCAGATCCGGGGGGAGAAATGTGCATTGAGATCTCACAGTCAGGTAAATATTACGATTCTACTTTTAATTATTATAATTCTCATGAATCAGATTTACCCTTGTCTTGTGAGGATGATGTCATGTAGGTTTCACATTCTGAGCCCTTGTATGAAGAAGATGAGGATCACACTCATGAACCGGAGACGATAATGGATGTTGAAGTCCCACCTCCGGTTCAACAAGTCGTTAATTCCAGCTATTGGTGTCCCACGCCATGGAATATCGATGACGACTTTTGGAGTGATGATGAGGGGGTAGTTGAATAGGTAGAGTTAGAGGTGCTCGACTACACCACAGTTGAAAATGTTGAAGTTGAAGAAGAGCCACTAGACAAGATGGAAGATGCGAAAATTGAGGAGCATGTACCATCTTGGGAGGAGGAGTTTGGTGATGAGTTGGTAGGTTTGCCAACTCTTGAAGATGAAGAGTTTGACCCGGTTGGTGATCTTGCTTATTAGAATCATTACTTGTAGAGACGCCAACCATGGAGATCAAATATGCACCAAACGTAGAAGAAGAGATAGTGGTTGAGGAGTTTGATAGCCGACCCATGGAGAAGTTAGAAGATGGACTGCCACCACGATCAAGAACACGGGAGAGGGCGAGAAAGAGCTTGGATCAACACCTGCCGAGGATTCAAGGATGGTACCGAAGGAAGAAGAAGGAGAAACCATTGAAGTTTGCACAACACCATCCTTCTCATTACATGCCACGAATCAGGTTTGGTCCAGGTAAATTTAAATATTGGTGGCCTGATTCGTTTGAAAATGTTAAAAGGTTTATAAATTCCACCATTAAAATTCTAATAAATAATAAGGAACGGGTTGAACTGAACGGGTTGGACCAGGGCCGGATAAAGGAGAAACCTCCTGATAGAGTTTGAGTGTGGGGAGGTTTTGTAGAGTTTGTATGGTTTGTTCGGTTTGTTTGCAGTTTTCTATTCTTTTTGTATATTGAGTCGTTTATTTTGTACCATGAGTCTAAGTTAGTATTGTTTGAGTCGTTTTTTTTAGAGTCGGTACAACGTTGGTTTTTGCTTGTTTTTGTTTATGCAGGTTTGAATATGTACCACCCGTACTCAATCGCCATTCGGGTGATTTTGGAGCTGCTTTTCGAATATCAAGCATGTTCCGAGTATACCAGTTAGAGTCAGAGCCGATCGCGACCAAAATGCTATACGATCGAGCTGGATCGGACGAGAGATTTGGAACATACGCGTTATTATAACCAGCTAAGTCTTTTCCAATTTGCCCTTTGTCTTTTATTTCTTATTTATTTTTAGTTTTTGAGTCGGTTTCCATCATACATTGAGGGCAATGTAGAGTTTAAGTGTGGGGATGAGAAACTGTCGTTTAGGTCTTAGTTAGTGAGTCTTGAGTCATAAAAATTTAAAAAATTAAAAAAAATAAAAAAATAAAAAAAATGTCTTTTGAATAAAGAAGTTTGCAAAATTAATACGGAAAATGATAGAAAAGATGGGTTTTTGTTCGGGTTCAAATAATGATAATATGAGATTAATTAAGTCGAGCTTGTGTCTAGTTTGTGATATGTGAATAGGCCCGGTTTGGTTTTAGGTCACTTTGAGTTGATATTACCTTAATTGTCGGTCTAATAGTGGGTTTTCATCTAGGGAAAAAGGGAAATTGAAACCGTCAATAAGAGTATAAAGAATGCTGTTATAAGTTAAAACCGTTAGAATTTGTAATCATGAAAAAAAAATAGAAAAAAATATGAGCTAGAAACTGAATGAAAGTAGCGCATGCCTATGTAATCTTCGTTGGGGATAGTGACTTTACAACCGGAATACCTCTAGGATGTGTGAAATCGAACTTGCAAATAAAAAAAAAGTACCGAAGCCTAAGTAATCCGAGTTGGGGATAGCGATTCTACAGCCGGAATGCCTCTGGGTTAGGGAAAGCAACATCTACGCTCGTTAAAAAGAAAAAAAAGTGATGAAAAGAAAAAAATATTTGATTTTAAATTCTCTAGGTTTTGATATAAGACGGTTGGGAATTGGTCCAGTGATCGTTCATTTTGTTCTATAAGCTTGAGGCGGGATTAAGTGGACCGTAGCTTCTAGCGTGAGACCCTAGGTATATTGACCGCACTTGAACTAAATTTGCATGATAAGGGACTTAGAACTGAGTTTGGGTTTAAAGGGACAAGCATATTTGCAATCGCGGCTAACACAAGTTTTGATCTTAACAAGTATAAATAAGTTTTTGACCCGAGTATTTATCCATCTCTGATTCCGTTTGCATAGATTCTTTTTCAGGGACGAAAAAGGTTTAAGTGTGGGGATATTTGATGTGTGGTAAAATACACATATTTGTCCCATGTAAATTGTATATTTTTGTATAGTTTTTATTTGTTTTTATTTAGTTTTAGTGTTATATTATATTATTTTGTGTAGGTACTGGTGCAAATGAAGCAAAAGCGAGTAATATTGAAATATCCAGCCAGTTGAGTAGAGTTGATCGCCAGTGACCAATTTAAAAGTGTCGCTATTTTCGTTGATTTGGTAAAACTCATTCTACGAGCTAAGGGTGGCCCAAGAAAGAAATAAGGAGGTCATGCAAATTAATAATTATGGAAAGAAGTAGTAGCTCTTGTATCGCTTATTCCATAAATTCAATGTTATTGATCCATTAGTGCATCATGACCTCAGCCAATTCAATGTTATTGATTCGCTGATGTAAGCCTAAAAGTATGGAACTTTTATTTCAGTCATACTACAAAATCAAAGACCGTTGATTTTTATTGAAAGATGAATCATTCGATGGGGCCGCATAGAGCATCAAGAATTAATGGGGCTTGGCCCATTACCAATCCGTATGTGAATAGAAAAAAAAGGAGCAATTCTTTGGACGCCAATTATAAAGAGTGACGGCAGGGTTTATTATTGAGGGGAGAGATTCGACATACATCACATCAGAGTTCGACGGCTAGACATACTGATTCGTAAAAGGGGCGAATAGGAGAAGAAGTGTATACGGTTCAAGTTCAAGATCTACGATTCAAGATTCGAGTTTGGGTTAGCGATTAGTTAGTTTCAGTTTCGAATAACTTTGTGTTTTTCAGATTTGATACTATGTTTTGCTACTCGTTTCAGACTCGTTTTATGTTTTTAGTTATGATTATTGGCTAGTTCGTATTTTCTACCCGGGTTTGTGATGAATATGTATTGATAATTGGTAATCTTTTGGTTTTGGTAACTTATTAATGGATGAATATTAAAGTAAAAGACCTATCAATATTTGACTAGATGTGTGTGCATACTTTATTCTAATTTATTATCTTATAATTGTTCCTCTTGTGTCTTTGTGAATGTCTTTCATGTATAGATGCATGTTAGGTTACCTACTTTGTGTTTGTAACTAGTTTATGGTTTACTGAGCTCGTATCCCAAAGGAACATTGTTTGATAATTTAGAGGAGTTTAGTGTTCTACCTATTCTTGAGACCGAGAGGAGTTAGATAGTTGGGATTGTCTTTGGTGCTAGGTATTTAGGTGCAGTGAGACCGAGAGAAGATCTGTCTAAGTTCCCTAGTATTATTTGTTTTCCTAAGTCTTGTCAAGTGTTTTTAGGTTACCCCGTACACTCTAGGGTGTATTGTGATTAGTGAGACCGAGAGGAGATCTAGTCTTTGGGTACTTTAGTATTGTTGGAGAGACCGAGAGGTGATCCAACTCATACCAGTGAGCTTTATTTGACCTTTAGACCTTAGGAGAGGTTGATGAGACCGGGAGGAGATTCAACCTATCTTTAGTCTTAGTGTGTCGTATTACTAGAAGCTGGTTCCATCATAGTTACCATTGCCGAGAGAAAACCTGGGTAGTACTTTCTCATCCTTGATTCCACCTTAGTAGCCTTCAGCGTGCGTCTAGGTAGTCTAGTTCGTCTTAGTTAATTCCTTTAGTTTAATTAGTTAAAACCCCAAAACCAAATCAAAATCCAAATAAACTAGTTAAGTAATTAGTTGAGTTAGAGTCTAGTTTAGCGTCGCTAGTGTCTCGTGGGTTTGATACTCGGACTTCATTAGGCTTTACTACGTACGATAGGTACACTTGCCTGTCAGTGGTCTAGCATTTAGAGAGTCTTAGTTTATAAATTTAAAACTAGGGTGTCTAGATTGGGTTTAGTTTTTATAGACCGCATTCAGCACATCAGGCCCGCTTCTTCACGAGTCCGTATCAAAACCGGATCGATCCCTTCCTTCCATTTAATGAGCTTCTGCTCGTGCACATCCTTTCACCAATTCGATTGGTTTTATCACATTAAGAGTTCTACCACTATCATCTACAAAATTGGCAGTTAGCACAGTTCATTTAAACATTCATTCTACTAGGTGATTATTCACCGAAAATTCTTCTACAAATTTCCTACGTACATACTATAACATATCACACATTCTTTTTCTTACGTACATTTTTTTTGTTATTTATTTCGCCAGTTTCTTGCAGTTTGACTTTTCAAGGTCAAACTGGCATTTCTTACTTATCGTAGATGTATTGGAGTACACGTTCGTACTTCTTTCCATTCGTGCTTACTTGCAAAGTCTTTATTATATCATTTCAGTATTTCTTGCAAAAACATACCCTTCCCGTCCATACTTAAGTTATTTGTCTAGGTCGTAGTCGTCATTCATCCCGATTCCCAAGAGTCAATTAATAATATGTCTAACACATAACTTATTTCTCCAGTCTAAAGTTTCTTGCTACTACAATGGTTTTTATCGGTTTTATCTTCTTGACAATTCAAGTACTTCATGCTATCTTAATATTACTTGCTTAATAACTTATCAACTTACTTCGTTTGACTTTTCAAAAGTCCAATTGTAATTACATTCTGATCTACATTCACCAATTACCCAATTCTAACACACCCCTCTCTAGTCGAGCAATAAGCTCCTATTAAATGCATAACCTTTATACATACCTGACGCAAGTCAAAATCCATTGACTCGTTATCCATACCTTGCTTGACTATTTCCTTCCAGTTTGTGATAGTAACATTACCGTACATCATGCTGACCTACCATTAAATAACTTGACCATTTCAAACATTAAATACCGGGTTCAAATGACAATCACCATTTGACCCGCATAACTCATTTATCCTTTCAACCATTCTTGTATACAATACATGAGCATAATTATATTCATATATTTACATATATATATATATATATATAGAAAGTATAATGTACAAAACGGCTTAACCTACATTAACGTACGCGACAAAAAAGATAACGTGCGTGATTATTTTTTTGATCAACTTAACGTGCGTGATTTTGGATCCCATGCGTGATTATAAAAAAAAAACTGATCCCATGCGTGATTATATGTTCCATGCGTGATTATAGCCCTGATCTGACGGTTACCATTGTCGCGTACGTGAAGTATGATAAGGGCTTTTGTATGTTAACCTAACCCTATATATATATATATATTGGGGATGGTTCAAATGAAAACCACTTTTATTGTGAAAACTCGAAAACTAACTAAAAAAAGCCTAAAAAATACACCAAAATTTCTTTTTTCAATTTTTTTATAAAAATCGCAGGTTTTTGTATATAAAAAAAACTACTTTTTCAAAAAAAAAAAAAAAAAAAATTTTTGTACTACATGTGCACTACAAAAAATTTTTTTTTTTGTTTTTTTTTAATTTTTTTTATATACTAAAAGTAGCGAAAATTATTATGCAAAAAAAAAAAATTTGGTATATTTTTTTGGCCTTTTTAATTAGTTTTCGAGTTTTCACAATAACTAGTGGTTTTCATTTGAACCTTCCCCTATATATATATATATACGGTAGGGTTCGGCTACAAAGTCCATTTTTCCTATAAAGTGTACAAAGTCATATAACACCACAATTCCAGGCATAAAACACACTCAAAACCCACAAATAACAGAATGAAGGTCACTAAAACACAATATCCAAACCCTAACAGTCCATAGAAACTTCAAACACACCATCATAGAACTATGAATATAAAACACAACATGATAATCAACATAAAACACACTAAAGTTAGTCATTCGATAATCAAAGCCTTATCATTCAAAACACAACATAAAACCCACAAGTATGATGTTTTAGTGATCTTCACTTTGTTATTTGTGGGTTTTGAGTGTGTTTTATAGCTGAAATTGTGGTGTTTTATGACTTTGTACACTTTGTAGGAATAATGGACTTTGTAGCCAACTCCCACCCTATATATATATATATATATATATATATATATATATATATATATAAGTTCAAAACATAACTTGAATAATATCCGCTTCTTAAAGAATATTTACTCGTTCGATCTATAATTACTTAAAATTTTGAGCCTTTCATTCTTGTCATTCATTCTTACTTATTTGATTCGTGCCTATTTACGAATTTTAAACTTTTTCATTCTATCATTCATTCCCTTCTATGTTTCGAATCCATCTCGCGGTTTCTAACATATCTTTCATTCCTTTCATGTTTCGAATCCGTTTCGCGGATTCTAACATATCATTCATATCTTTCATTCCTTTCATGTTTCGAATCCGTTTCCTGGATTCTAAAATATCATTCATACTTCTCATGTGTATTTGGTATTTTCAAAACCCTGAAAGTCTTACATTTCCCTTCACCCTCACGTCCACCTACTACCTAATTCTAACGGACATACCTGTAACAATTATAACGGTCTCACGAACGTCATATGTTTCTTGTGTACTGGCCAGGTACACAATCCACATACTAGTTTCGTGTCTTCGTGTAATCGTCACCTTATGTCCGAAGAATTAGGTTTCGGCACGTGTAACATTTTCAAGACTTCATTACCATTCTATTATTATATTCCTTTTTTAAAAATTTCTTTCACTTGATAAATTTTACCGTTACATGCACCCAAAGGTTAAATTTACGTACCTGGGGTCAATTTTTCTTATCACATGCCTTGATGCCGGTCCTAGACCGCATTCACGGATCATCCTCTCCAAGCAATTATGCTTACGTTACACATAACATACTGTTAGTTTTCTTCAAATACATACTTAAGTACATACTTACCTTTGCTTCTATCCTTAGATCTTGATCGAGTCTCAGATTGTACGGGTTCTTTGTCATAAGAGCACACAAGTTTGAGTCCAAGTATTTACCTCCTCATACTTGATTTCCCCTCAAACCAGGGCCCTGATACCAACTTGTAAGACCCTATTCACGATTTGACCCAAAACGACGCAGCGGAAAATGAACCGTAAAATTTCTTTCTTTTAACTACTCTAACATACTTAAATACCGTTTAGGTCAACCCTTTGTAACACCTCGAAAATTCACGTCCTATAATGTATTGACACGTGTCATATGTTTGAACGTGTGAAAGAATGTTCTAGAAGGACTAAAGTTGACAAACACGGAAAGTATGTGAATATACGAGTTTAAAATGTCAACAGTGAATAAATATACTTTATAATAACCCTACATGATGCTCATACCTTCAAACGAATAAATCATGGATCATACGAGGCTAAAAATGAAAGAAAGTGAGAGATTACAAACTACAGGGGTTAAATGTGTCAACATGTTTAAGTTATACCTCTGAGTGACCTTTTAACAAACCCGAAGCTTTGTAACGGTTAACTTTGCTCACTAGAATGCACGATATAAATTTCATAAAGTTTCGTTATCGTATGAGAAAGTTATGATCGAATTCGTATACAAGGGGTTAAAGCGTCAACGATGAAAGTTATGACTTTTGGGGTAATAACAAAGTGATCAAGGACTAAATAAAGCGGGTATAAGTCTTGGAGCCCTTATATGTCGATTTGGAGGGCTCATAATGCAATTTATACAGTGCATGACCCTTCGAAAGAGCCAAGAGCCAAGATGCAATAATGGAAAGATTTGAAATCTGATTACAGGATTCAGGCGGGCCGCGTAAAGCTTAACAAGACTTTACGCGGGCCGCGTCAGACGCCCAGATGCAGAAACTTTAGACAGCAGCCTGTTTATGCGCATAACCGACCCAAAACAGATATTTTCACAACATGGGCGACCCCTAAACAGTCCTAGGCACTTAGGGACATCTGTTGATGATCCATGGCCATTGATAGCACTTGTTGTCAACAATCTATGAGAATTTAAGCACTATATAAAGGGCCAAAGTTGCAACCATTTGATCACACCTCATTCCTGCATTCCTGATCATTTCTGGAGCTCCAAAGCAGACTCAAGTGATCACTAATCATGCATAGGACTTCAGTAAGTATGCTTAACCTTTCTTAGTTAAGTTTTTGCTTAGTTTTAGCTTAAAAGTCAAACCGTCATAATTAACGGTTGACTTAGCGATTAATCATTGATGGTCCAGTGATTAGTCGAATTGAAAGTAGTTATAATTTGGTAATTATGTGGGCAATAAACCCTTAAAAGGGCACCCTCTGATTCCCACTCTAACTAGGTCAAATGTCGGGTCAAACTTGTTATTAAAAAGTCAACAGAATGCTTAATTTCCAATTTATGCATAATTAGCAATGTAGAACCCATACAACCTGTTTGATCATTAATATAACTTGGTAATTAATGTAAGAACATGTCTAAACATGTTCAACCCGACAATTTTCAGTGGAGACCCGGTTCGGAACCGAAAGTCGCATAATTTGACTTTTGCTTTGACTTTCAGTTCTGACCCGTTTAAGCATGTTTTAGAAATGCCTTAGAGCTTTAATTGGACCAGGTTACATGCTAGTATAACCCTCTGTGATTATACACCTTGGTTCATTAGTTATCCAATTAATATGCATGTTTCCGTTAATTGCCTATATGTTGACCATTATGCCCTTATTACCATAAAACGTGATTTTGAAAATATAAAAGAGTAGAAACCTTAGTTACTGATTTATAAACTTGCACCCAAAATTTGACATCATTTTGAGGTGTAGATTGAGAGTTATGCTCATTAGCGTAATTAGAAAGCTTCTTTAGCGATTAAACGAC
The DNA here is from genome assembly GCA_030545235.1 of Helianthus tuberosus. Lineage (NCBI taxonomy): Eukaryota > Viridiplantae > Streptophyta > Magnoliopsida > Asterales > Asteraceae > Helianthus > Helianthus tuberosus. The sequence goes on from CM060428.1 coordinate 52,789,752, forward strand.
ATAATTAGCGTATAGCCTATTTAAACCTACTTTTTGATATCAAACTTATTACCCACTGATGTAATATATTATTTTGGGATTTTTGAAGATTTTTAATTAATTTTAGGCTGAGCATAACTTAGAGTTATAAGCTTAATCCGGTAATTTTCGGTTTTGCCCTTTCGGGCTATAAAATGAGTTTTACATATATTTTTGACCCCAAACCTTTTGCTACTGATTTCATATGATAAATAAATTATTTTAAGCCTTCTGGAATAATAAAAATATCAGCTTTCTGTATAAAACCCGGAAACGGCTTCTAATCGCCTTTTTAAGCGTTTTTAACGCATAGTATGTACTAAAACTATTTTAAACATACAAGGGTTGATACCTACTGATATTTTAGGTAAGTTATAATATTTTAACAGTAAGCAAAAGTTGTTTAACTCAGACTTCAGTTTTGAGCTTTTCGGCTTATGTGAAATTACCAAAATGCCCCTACGGTGCATAGTTTGGTTATAATTGATAAATTTCACATATATACTTTATCCTACTGTTATAACTTATTAAATTAAGTATTTTTGCTGATTATATCGGACCTGTAACTCAGGATAATACTTAAACTCTTTTATAACCTTGTAAAAGACCAAACTACCCTTACGGGGCATAGTTTGTGTTTAAATTCGTTTCGGGCATAATAAAAGATATCTTACTGATGTCACAACATATTTAAGGCGTATTAACTTAGGAAACCTGTATATGGCTCTCATGAATACCCGTTACGCCTCTTACGCGTTCGGTTCGGTTTATGAAACTAGTTTACATAAACTAGCCGAAACGGGTCAAACCTTATCGGTTTTATCTCAAAATCCAGAATGTGTTTAGATTACCCATATAAGACAAGTCTTCAAACTTGTCGGGTCTAAATCACATTCTATTCCGGTCTTCGCTTAATCGTGCGTACGAACCGTATCTTTAAAACTAACCGGTCTAAGTTTAGGCTTAATTAAAGACCCGTTAGGATTCTAATAGGTTATTATAAACCTTCGTTCCAGAATAGGAGGACCAGTAAAAGCTACTTGCATTTGCTGTTTGTGAAATATACTTGCAAAGGTAAATACTTTTAACTTATTTTCCCCTATACGGGCTTGGGGTACGGTATATAAAATACCGCTTGGTCGGGCATTAAATCTTCCATTGTATGGTGGTTAATTGACATTGATCGGCCCGTTTAAATTGTTTTGTTTGCTTAAAGCCTTTGGGAGGTTAATGAACATGTCCCGGATATCCTTGGCATCATTTTATGAAATGGCCATGACCTAAGCGCGGGGTGTAGGCGTACACCCGTCAGTGCAATAATAGATAATGTGGTGTGTCTATTAATCTTTAACCCGGCACGATCCAGGCTACTGAACGCATAAGGAACATGTAATTCTTTTACAAGTTTATTTATTTAAGTAATTATCCCAAGTTATAAAATGTTTATGCCACGTGCATCCAAATAAATTTTCAATCATTTTTAAAACGAGTCAGTTGATTGTATTTACCAGTGTAAACTGACGTATTTTCCCAAAAAGATTAAATGCAGGTACTAAGCGTAATAGGCTGGATTTCTCCTTAGCATCAATAGAAGTCTCGCAAGCTTAAGATGCCTAAAGTCTGTTGAACTACTGTTTCCATTTTCTTTGATCCTTCTGTGGATAAACTTTCGATTGTTGTGATACTTGATATTACGATATTATATTCGATTGAAATATATCTTTCATTTGCTTCCGCTGAGCATTTAAATATTGTGTTGTTTGACTATTATGTTTCCAACCACGTCACGATACTCCCCACCGGTGACACGTGGAATTCGGGGTGTGACACCCTTCTAACATAAATGCATCATTCATCATTTATTTAATGTAACTATGTTAACAAATGATTACATATAACGTGACCGCTTTCCTGTACAATCCATGATCTTCAACTCGATCCTCGTTCACTTGTCCATCATAAATATCTGACTAACCTGCGGTCACCATATATAACCAACACTTTAGTACATGGTAACATCATATATAATTTAATACGTATACTTAAAAGGCTATATCACATTCTAACTACGTAAGGTATTCCATTGAAACATCCTCTAAATTTTATTTACCCGAGTCCGACATCAATTCCTCGAGAGTCCGGCGTTCCCATACATGCACTCCATTTATTTCATTCTCAATAGTAACATGGTTAGGAGTACGTAATCTCAAACATATTGAAAACCCACATCTTCACATATATGTATATACACTTTCATATATCTAAGTACATTCAGACGTATCCCATTCATATGTACGTACATACAAGTTCACACTACGTACACACGCTACAGTTCCATATCTACAAACATATCAACACAAATCAATGCAGTTACAAACAAACATAACCGACTAATTTCCAACAAACATGATGAACATTCAGCAACATAATGAACATTCCATTAACACGATGAACATTCAGCAACATAATGAACGTTCCATTAACAAGATGAACATTCAGCAACATAATGAACGTTCCATTAACACGATGAACATTTCAGCAACATAATGAACATTCCATTAACACGATAAACATTCAGCAACATAATGAACATTCCATTAACACGATGAACATCAAGCAACATAATGAACATTCCATTAACACGATGAACATTCAACAACATAGTGAACATTCCATTAACACAATGAACATTCAGCAACATAATGAACATTCCATTAACACGATGAACATTCAGCAACATAATGAACATTCCATTAACACGATGAACATTCAGCAACATAATGAACATTCCATTAACACGATGAACATTCAGCAACATAATGAACATTCCATTAACACAATGAACATTTCCGCAACATAATGAACATTCCATTAACACGATAAACATTCAACAACATAATGAACATTCCATTAACACGATGAACATTCAGCAACATAATGAACATTCCATTAACACGATGAACATTCAGCAACATAATGAACATTCCATTAACACGATGAACATTCAGCAACATAATGAACATTCCATTAACACGATGAACATCAAGCAACACAATGAACATTCCATTAACACGATGAACATTCAGCAACATAGTGAACATTCCATTAACACGATGAACATTCAGCAACATAGTGAACATTCCATTAACATGGTGAACATTCAGCAACATAGTGAACATTCTATTAACACGGTGAACATTCAGCAACATAGTGAACATTCCATTAACACGATGAACATTCAGCAACATAGTGAACATTCCATTAACACGATGAACATTCGGCAACATAATGAACATTCCATTAACACGATGAACATTCGGCAACATAATGAACATTCCATTAACACGATAAACATTCAGCAACATAATGAACATTCCATTAACACAATGAACATTCAGCAACATAATGAACATTCCATTAACACAATGAACATTCAGCAACATAATGAACATTCCATTAACACGATGAACATCAAGCAACGTAATGAACATTCCATGAACACGATGAACATTCAGCAACATAGTGAACATTCCATTAACCCGATGAACATTCAGCAACATAATGAACATTCCATTAACACGATGAACATTCAGCAACATAGTGAACATTCCATTAACACGATGAACATTCAGCAACATAATGAACATTCCATTAACACGATGAGACTATCATCTTAATTTACATTAAGGATAGACGAAGTTCATATGAACTTACCTTGGTACTTACCCTTACCCGTAATTTCTGGCATGGTTCCCTATATACAACATACCAAACTTCATTTATAAATAAGAAGTGATTCCGGAAATCGCTTACCTTATGCGTCCGTGTTCGTATCCGCTTCCTTGCCTCATCTTGGCCCGTTAGCCTTTCGTGCTTGATTCCATCTCGACATGATCCCTATACTTTCATGTCATCGCAATCACATTCTTGTTAGCATACATGATTGTACATATTAACGATCATATCAAATGCATATCTCACATTTGACTTTCATTAGTCAATTCTAACAAGCATAAGGCATATTCCCACAATCATATCTTTTCAACTCCTATAATTCATCACGTCATCACATATAACACATATCGATATAACACATACCATTTTACATTCTATAACATTGCAAGTGTGACAAAATCCTAACCTTGCTACTTATGCACAGTTGACTTTCAGAAGTCAACGGTTTATCATATGAACTTCCTACTTACTAATATACGCACTTTATATACACTTAACACCAAACCACATTTGATTTCATCTAACCATAAGTAAATCAACACATAATGTGCATCATATTACCCAAGCATCGAGTACAACTTCTAATGCATACTATTTACCAAATGATATAAATAACCAAAAATCATACATGTATTCCATCGGAAATACATTTCTTATGTTTAATTACCAAAAAATACATGACATCCTCATATTATACATTTTCATCCATTACTTGCATGCGATCTTATCTAGTAATCTCACCTAGACATTTCATCAAACACTTGGTGTGCGTACACCATTTAATGCACAATTTACAACTAATTCATGCATAATCTTCCAAGTTCTTACTTTCAACCACCAACACAACTAAACATCAAACTAACTTCATACCATATTCAACCTAACTTGCAAGAGTTCATCATATTCAACATAATACATCAAGAATTACACAAATATTGAACATGGCTGATTCACTCACTTCATCTTCCTCACCACTACAAGTGGGTTTCACCCCCAAACATCAAATTAATCAAAATCATGCATAACACATGTTCTACATGGCGATTCTAACACATATACATGATTAATTTCATTCAATTTTGTGGATTAAACATAACCCACTTCATACAAGATCACCAAATCACAAATTTCAACTTACCACATGTTCATCTTGTCTAGATGATTAAGAATCTAAGCTCATGCATCCGATTTGGCTCCAATCTCCATCCTAATTTGATCAATTTGGATCATTCTTGAGTTGAAGAATGGTTTCTTCTCTTCGCTTCTCTCTCTGATCGAATACACATACACACACTACACACACTTAGGTGTTTTATAATACTTTCATTCTTTTTTCCAAGTTTAGCCCCTCGTGTTTGCCATTCTTTCTTTTTGTCACAAAACTTTATTCATTATTACTTAACCTACATATCCTAACTAAGTTAAAAGACTTAGTTATTTTATTTCTTTCCATTACCCAAGGAACATACTGACGAAATAAAACTTCTGGTTTTTGGGGTGTTACACACGAGGATATGAAACAAGGTCCACCGGCTCCTGTGTCAGATGAGTCGGATATTGTGTGTATTCTAGAACATTAGACATCTCAAGGGCCCGATACGCCGCACTGTGAATAAAGTCCAGATCTTGAGATCGGTGAATTAGACCCATCGTCTCCGACTGCAAAAAAAATTAATAATTAATTTTTATACTAACAATAAATAATAAAGGTAACTTTGAATAATTTTAAACTTATATATACCATCATTTGGGCCCTTGCTCCTTCGTCTTGAAAACCGCTCGTAGGGCCAACTGGCAACTGTGGGTTCGTCAGATATAACACGGTATGTTGCATGTACCATGCCATGTAATCATTGGCAACGGAAACAGATGTGATGAGTTCCCCGGTGACCAAGTTTTGATGACGTGCCTCCCACCCACGAACATACGGATCGTGACGAGTTGTCCAGTTCCACTCGGTTTTCCCGCACCGGTTCATGGAATGAAGCCTGGCATGCTCAGTATTATCTATGGCAATTGGGTTAGGTATATACTGCAACATGCCAAACTGTCTCATCACTCGTTGAGGATAGTGATGCTCCACAACCGAGTAGTATATCAGAGGGCAACAACTCCGCCAAATTCCCATACCACTCCTGACATATATCGGGAGTCTACCCACAATGTCGTCGTAGGGTCTCCAATTAAACTGGAAAAAAATCAATATTTAGAAACGTGTTCAAACAAACTTAACTTTTATATGTCAACAACTAACAACCATATCGTTGCCTCGGTCATAAATTGCAGCTGAGATCTATATGATCTCAGGCAATGTGTGGGAACCTCTGTACAGGTTAAGCTTCCCTTCCACATACAAAGATAAATAATAAATTAACATAGTGTTATATACATACCAAAAAATAAATTTAATTTTTTCCAATTCAGTCTACCGAGCAGCTAACGGGGCATTGTAGTGGAACTCGGCAATAGCAGGAGCAAAACAACGAAACCTCTCCCAAGCCCACACTTGTAGAAGCGCCACTGGGCCAGTAACGGCTATAGCATTAGGTGCTGCAGCGTTACAAAGGTTTCTGTAAAGGTAAGATAACACAGCACTGCCCCAACTATATCCCGAACATGCGGACAAGTCTTCAAGAAACTCTAAAAAATTTAGAGAAATCAGGTGGTTTGCATTATCAGGTAAGACTGTGCACCCTATCAAATAAAATATTATTTGACGTGCACGAAAAAGGCAGTCTTGATCTGATGCTTGGTTTTCAAAAAAATTCGACTTTATTTCTTTTAAAACTCGCGTCGACTTAACCCTTTTGCCATTCACTTCAGCTTCCTCAGGGGTAAACCCCAACACATCTTGACACTTGGATCTTGCAGTATACATTGTCATACCAGTGTCAGCCCCAGATATAGGCAACCCATCCATTGGTAGCCCCCACAGCACGTTGACATCCTGTAATGTCACAGTGGTTTCGCCAAAAGGAAGGTGAAACGTGTGAGTTTCTGGCCTCCACCTCTCAACCAACGCAGTTATTAAGGCGTGGTCTATATACTGGTACCCAATTTCCAGTATCCCACTGAATCCTGCTGCACGTATTAAACCTTCTACCATTGGACCAACCGGATTTTTTTCATATGCTGCTAGAACGATCGATCTGATCATTTAATATTTATTGGGTTACTATAATTTTCGGGATTTTTGAATACCTCAAACGCCCGGTGATCCTTGTTCAAAAACAACACCGATGCATTAAGAGGACCAGGATGACATTCAAAACTCATCTTCGGCAGATAAAAGTTCACAGAAAATTTATTGGTAAAGCAAGGTTTGAAGCTTCGTTTGTTAGGTGTTTGAAACGAAATGTGCTTGTGGTGCTTGTGCTTTGGTTTATGCTCATCTTTAAAGACCTGTTTCTCCTCTGCATATATGACAACTTCAGTGATTTGATTACACACACCTATCTCTGTATCACTCATCACTGTATTCATTTGTGAATGCATAGTGAAAAACAGTAGACTTCTTACACAACCAGATTTTAAAAATTACAAATAAAGTAAACTTTGAAGAGTGTAGTCATATCATGTGGGATATGAATGCATGCATTTGCAGAGGTAAGTTCTTTTTTTTATGTAATCGTACTGCATATGGCAGTCTTTAATGGCCACAAATTTAAATTTGAGCTCACATGTGACTCCTGCAAACAACAGTCTCAGGCTTGCATGTAATCATAGCCCCAATTTGAAATTAAAAGTCACATGTGACTACTGCCACATAGTCTCAGGATTGCTGCACCATTTAGCGATTTTCAGGAAGAAAGCTACATCAAACAGCGACTTTTTAAAGACTACCATATCAAACAGTGACCTTTTATAAGAAAGCTATATGATTCAGCGACCATTTATAAGAAAGCTGTATGATTCAGCGACTTTCAGCAAGGTAGCTACATGAAACAGCGACTTTCAGCAAGGTAGATACATGAAACAGCGACTTTCAGCAATGTACCTACATGAAACAGCGACTTTCAGCAAGGTTGTTACATCAAACAGCGACCTTCTTAAGGTCTTTATTCAGAACAGCGACTTTCAGCAACGTTCTTACATACTTGCAGATTTTGCAGCTTTTGGTCAGCATTCAACTTGAAGGTCGCTGTTTCATACAGCTATTTACCTAGATATGAAAACAATATTGGTGACCCACTAATGGCACTCTTTTCTGGCTCAAAACACCTATTTTTACAAAAAATTCTCAAACAATTACTATATGATAATAAGAAAACTTAATGAACAGTGACAAATTGTTTTGTCTTCACCTGCAACAAGAGACTAACAGAAAGAAAGTGAGAAACCAGATAAAAAAAAGGTGCCTGAGCGGGTTCTAAACAAAGAGAGGCGGTGGCTCTAGGGTTCCAGCCGTTGGACCTGGCAACGACCATAACCGACGGTCCCGCGAGGCCAGTGGTGGTAGCGATTTGGGTTGACAGAGGAGTGACGACTTCCTTTTCAAGGGTTGGTATTCCGGCGAGGTGTTTTTCGATCTAAATCCCGACAATATTCCGGTAAGCCTCGATTCGATCGCATGTCCTATAATTATTTAAATCGATCTCTATTCTTATGGTTGAAGTTGTTTAGTGTTATTCTAGACTCCGACCAAAATCCGGTGAACAACGACGGTGGTTGTAACGGGTGAACTGCTGGCGAATAATGTCGAGAATATTTGATTGAAATGGTCCAAATTTCTTTCCAAAGTCAAAATCAAAATCAAAACAGTGAGCGGCCATAAATCACATCGCTGCTTTCTCTCTCTAGAATGATTCAAAGATGGCACAAGAAGAAGACCCAACTTCCACTCATAGCAATCGTCTTCTTCCTCTTCGTCCTCTGCACCATCTTCTACAACGAACGCCGGTTCCAAGAAATCCACCGGATAGAAAACCGGAAACCAAATGATATGGCTACTCAGAATGATGTCAAGAAGACATTTTCTTCCCTCAATCGCAGTGGTTCGAAAGCTTCTGCTGGTTTGTAATGCGTTTGTGTTGATTCTTTGTTTATAATTGCTCCGTAGGGTTTATGTTTTTGGGATCTTTGGTTTGGTACGTTTATTGATCTGACTGATCTTGGGAGAGATATTAATGCAAATTTTTATTTTGGGGCCATATCCCTTCGGTTTTAAAACGTTTAGTGTTAAATTAATCCGCCAGTATTTGTCTTATTGTGAGTTAGATAATAGTTTTCATCTCTAAAAATGGCAGGGACTTTGGATAGATTCAGCACCTGCAACTCTACAGTAAAGTACAATGGAAGATCTAATTTGAACACACCTTTGCTTCAATCTGATGAACAAGAAAACACAAAAGATTCGTGCAATGTGTTTTCGGGCATATGGGTATTTGACAACATTTATGTTCCGCTTTATAATGAATCCGATTGTCCATACATGTCTGACCAATTGGCTTGTCACAAAAATGGAAGACCTGATTTGATGTACCAAAACTGGAGATGGCAACCTCATGGCTGTGATTTAAAGAGGTAATGTTTGTTTCAACTTTATCGATATTCATAACTCGATCAAATATAGATCATAAGTGTCACTTGATTACAATTTAGAATCAGGCGTTATAAATAAGCTGGTTTGGGTTCTGTATTATGATTTAATCTCAAACGGGTCAAATAAGAAAATGTAATTGAGAAAATGAATCAAATGGGCCGACGAGGTCAAACAGATCTAAAGTGGCCCAAGTGTATTTTCAATTAATACAACCTAAACATTAAGATTATTATTGTTTTGTAATCACATTTCATGCATTTGTTACTTCAACATTTATGTGTAAAGACTGAAAATATATAATACAAAAAACATACTGTAACAAAAAAAAAATAAAAATAAAGCAAAAACAAAGCCATCCAATCTTCCACTGTTATTTTGCGATGAAAAATATGATGGGGGGAAATAGAAGAAATGGCAATACAGTACATATGTTCAAAATAAAGGTTTTTTTACAAGGGTGGTTATGGGGTATTTAAGTTTTACCTATGGTGGGTCCGGGTGAGTTTTCTCTTCAGGTCTCAAATTCAAGTCTGGGTGACATGGTTTCTCATTGAGGGGTTTAAAACGTGGATCTATTGTGTGGGAAGAAGCCAGCATTGAAGTTGGTGAAGTTCTCAACCATGGCCGGGTGAGGATAAAGCTTGAAAAAGGTTGTGAGGAGAGAAACGTGGGAAGAAGCCGGTATTGAAGTTGGTGAAGTTCTCAACCATGGCCGGCTGAGACAAAAAAGCATTTCCGTGTTTCTTAAAAGTAAATTTGGCATATCATGTTATTACATTAAGAATGATTCAGTTTAGTGTGATCGTGTTATGAGTTTGACGTATATGTTATCATACCAAGAATAATTTGGTTGAGCATGTCGCAACGCGGCGCTGTGTACATAACTAGTTCAAAATAATAAAAAAAAACAGTGTATTGTTTCACTCTATTGTTTTGATCATCAATTGCATTCCTGATTACCAACAGGTTCCCCTTTAAACATGTGACAAACTAATTTAGCCAATCTTTATTTGTAAATTTAGCAACAACTTCTCAGTTGCCAATACAACCGCCTTTTCGTTGCAATTGTTATTTCGACAAGACATTTGAAGGTGAGGTGAACAGTCGTCGGAAAAAATACGAATCGTCGCCGGTGGCTCGACGAGACGAAGCTATCTGGTTTAGCGGGCAAGGTTCATTGATAGTTCCACCGTGGGCTTATCTAATCCTACCTTCCTCTCTAATTCAGATTTCGTCGATCTCCATTCGCTTACCGGGATTGGATTCCATCGTAGTTGCATCTGTTAAGTTTCCGGTCTATCTCTAACTCCTGATTATTCTCGGTTCCTTGATTGCTTAGTAGGCCTGATATCGATCGTATCTATCTATTTAGCCCTGTTTGATCGATTCGAGTTCTATTAACCTTTTAAAGCCGCCAAGTATAGTCTGGAACATCGGATATGGACAACAAGTATGATGAAAAAGAGGAGGGTGAAATCGAGGAACAACAAAAGGAACAAGAGATGGGAGAAGGATACGAGAATGAAATCATTAAGGAAAAGGCAATAACTTTTTATGTCTCTAACATCCACCCACACATCTCCGACGGTGACCTTTGGACGGAATGCAAGAATTATGGGCAGGTGGTAGACGCATACATTGCAAGGAAACTCGACAAGAAGGGGAAACGGTTTGGCTCGCTTAGATTCGTAAAAGTCTATGATACAGAGAAGATGATAAAGGCTTTGAATCAAATGAGCTTTTTTAGATGGAAGATTAAGACAAATGTGGCGAGATTTGTGAAGGTAGTAAAAAAGGAAGAAAGAAACAGGAATGTATGGAGAAAAAAACCGGAAGGATACACGCAGCCAGCATTTAACAAACCAACGGAACACAAGGTGCCAGGTGCAAAACAAGGAATGACATGGGCGGATGTGGCTAGAGGAAAAAGACCACAACAAGAGGATGGAAACTGGTTAACATTTGCAAATGAATCAATTCCGTATCTCAAATGGAAAGGAAAATCAGTAGTGGGTGAGCTTCAGAAAGTTGACTATCTAAAAGCAGTCGGGAAGATGAAGAAACAAATGGGTCTCAGAGATGATCAAGTAAGGTATGGGGGGGGGGTTAACTGTCCTAATAACTTTTGATACTGAGGAAAGTTTGGTAAACATGTTAACTGAAAAGGATGCATTGTGGAAAAGGTGGTTTAACAATGTAAGAAAATGGAACGGGGAGCATATACCATTCCAAAGAATCGCATGGCTTAGAATCAGTGGTGTCCTGTTACAGCTATGGATAGACGGTGTATTCAATTGTGTGGGAGAAAGGTTCGGAAAAATCATAAAACCATCAAACGCAGATGAAAACGATATAAACTTTAATTACGATGCAGTAGGTGTTCTGGTAAACCATGGTTCAACAATAAACGAAAAAGTAACAATTAGATGGAAACATGAGCTCTTCGACGTGTGGGTAACGGAAGAATTTCGGTTCTGGACGCCAAATCTACGTGCAGAATCTGAAGATGGCCCAGAACCACCGCCAGCGGTTTCATCAGATACAGATAATTCGGAAGGGAACCAGGATCCAGACAACATGGAAACAGATGAACCGGTGGATGATCAGAGCAACTCGGAAGTTGGGAACAGTCCAGAGCCGCCGGAAAAGGAGGTTACGGTGCCGGAAAAGGAAGCGACGATACAGGTGGTTAATGAAGGAAGCTCAACAGTTGGAGAAGGAGTATCGAATAATGTGAACGAGGTACCAGAACATGAAATATTCAATGAGGAGAGAGAAAAGGAAACGGATAATGGGAATTTATTGGAAAAAGAAGTCAACCTTGGAATATCAACACCTGGCAATAATGACGTAGAAGCAATGCAACCAAATTCAAATAACACAAATGAAGGGGTACCTCGAATTACAACATTATTTGGGCCAACTGGGCTAATCGAGGATAATGTGGGTGGGCCGCCCAGGTCAGCTCAAAACAAAAGGAAGAGGTCCAGTATTACGGATTGTCGTACTGGGAGCCTAAAGCCCAATCATACCATCACTAAAAAGAAACTTCCAGATCTAAATCTGGATTTATCCGATGAATCTAGATTACGTACCAAGAAGAGGGCATTAGGTAGGAGGGATAAAGTTCATAAAAAAAGAAACAAGGCCAAAATAAGAATACCTGAAGTAGACAATAACCACATTGATCAATTCGGTGTTGGGTTAGATGATGACTATGAATCAGATTGGGTGGAAGATTCAGGACAAGAGGAATATGTGGGAACGACAGTCCCGGAAACACAGGAGAACGTAAGGTATGTAGACTCAACAGAGGTTCAAAAGGAGGTCAATGAAACAATAAAGGTGGGAGTGGTGTTGGGAATTGACCTACTACAAAAAGAGACGATGATTAGAGAAGCAGTAACGGAAGATCAGGTGGATGCCGGTCAGTCATGAATTACGGATCGTTTAACATCAAAGGAGCCGGGGGGGGGGGGGAAGGGGGTAAGGATCAGAGAGCTCATAACAAAATACAATCTTTCCTTTTTAGCAATTCAAGAGACACAGTTTCGGGATATGCCATTAAATATTATCAAGAGGTTCTGGAATAGTTCCGATTTCGAGTATTCGAAGGTGGACGCAGAAGGGAGATCAGGTGGATTGTTATCAATATGGAGTAGAGGTACGTTCAAAAAGAATTTAGAAATTAAAAATCAAAATTTCTTACTAATAAAAGGTCAAATAACGGGTCTTGAAGAGGAGCTAGTAATTGTGAATGTGTATGGATCAACAATCCAAGCAAACAGAAGACGTTTATGGGATGAATTACTAGATATAAGGAATAGTATTGATGGCCAGTGGATACTACTTGGAGACTTTAATGAAGTACGAGAAGCAGAAGATAGATATAACTCACATTTTGATGTGAACGGTGCATTGTATTTTAATAATTTCATAAGCAGTGCCGGGCTCCAAGAATACAATATGGGGGGTAAGAGATTTACTTTTATGTCAGGGGATGGGACAAATCTAAGCAAGATTGATCGGGTTTTAGTGTGTGATGAATTCATGACCAAATGGCCAAACGCGACACTGCTAGCTCTAAATAGGGATATTTCAGATCACAGTCCACTCATTCTCGTAACAACAGATAACAACTTCGGTCCGTCCCCATTCAGACTATTCAACACTTGGTTCGAGATGCTGGGTTTTGAGGAGGCTATGAAAAAAGGGTTGGCCAAAACATGCGATTCTACGTTCAAAGACGAAATTCTGGCTTATAAATTGAAAATGATTAAAGATGAACTAAAGTTATGGCGAAAAAATAAAAAAGAAGAGGAGGAGAAAGATCTTACGGAGGCACGAAACAAAATTATAACCCTTGATAATTTAGCAGAAAACAGGAGACTCACGGAGGAGGAAGTAAGAACCTGGCAAGGGTGCAAGGCGAAGATGAGAGAATGGTATCAGGCACAATTGTTGGATCTTCAACAAAAGGCAAGAATGAGATGGGTTGGCTTGGGAGATGAGAACACAAGCTATTTTCATGCAATCATCAATAGTTACATAGCAAGGAATAAGGTCAATGGTCTCTGGATTGAAGGGCAGTGGATCTCGGACCCGATAATGATTAAAAACCACTTTCAGAATGCTTTCAAGGAGAAGTTCGATGAACCAGAAAGATCTAGGCCCCGTATCGGCTCGGAAGGTTTTTCGAAGCTAACACAAGGCCAAGCGGAGGGGTTAGTAGCACCATTCTCATTTGATGAAGTACGAGCAGCTGTGTGGGATTGCGGAGTCTCTAAAGCTCCCGGTCCGGATGGCATAACTTTCAAACTTATTAAATCATACTGGGAGGACTTCAAGGAACTAGTAATGGAAGTTATGAATCAATTCTACACACATGGCTCGATTCATCATACGTGCAGTGCATCCTTTATTGCTCTAATACCCAAGGTGAACGATCCCATGACACTCTCTGAATTTAGACCCATTTCACTTATAGGAGTGGTAAACAAGATCATCTCGAAGGTACTTGCAAACAGGATCAAAGGGGTTATAAAGAAGGTAATTTCGAATGCACAATCAGCTTTTGTCTCTGATAGAAATATAGTGCATGGACCTTTGGTTATAAATGAAATCGTAGCATGGGCGAAAAGAACAAAAAAAGCATCTTTGTATTTAAAGCAGACATAGAAAAGGCATACGATACGCTTAATTGGAAATTCTTAATTTCCATACTAACATACATGGGCTTTCCAGCAAAATGGAGGAACTGGGTTATGGGGATTTTATTTGCAGGTAGAGGCTCGGTATTAGTAAACGGATCTCCAACGGGGGAGTTCCAATACAAAAGAGGTTTACGACAGGGTGACACGTTGTCACCATTTCTGTTCATAATAGCAATGGAAGGTTTACATATTCTGATGGAAAGGGCAAAGAATGCAAGTATATTCTCCGGTGTCAAACTACCAAGTAACGGACCAATTGTAACTCATATGCTATTTGCAGACGATTCAGTTTTTATTGGCGAATGGAAAGAGGAGAACATAAAGAATCTGAAAAGGATACTTAGAATCTTCTACTTGGCGTCGGGATTGAAAGTTAATCCAAGAAAGTGCCAATTGTTTGGAGTATGCTATCCGGAAATAGAAGTGGAGAATATGGCCGAGATCTTCAAGTGCAAACCAAGTAAGTTTCCATTTACTTATCTTGGATTAAAAGTAGGTGCGAACATGAATATAATAGCAAATTGGAAAGAAGTGATTGATACATTCAATAGAAGATTATCTAATTGGAAAGCAAAGAACCTATCATTCGCGGGTCGGGTAATATTAATCAAGTCAGTTTTGGGTAGCCTACCAAATTACTACTTGTCATTATATAAATGTCCGAAAGCAGTAATAAAAACCATGGAAGGAATAAGAAGAAAGTTTTTTTTTTTGGGGGGGGGGGAAGCAGCTTGAAGAACAAAATTAGATGGGTTAGATGGGAAATAATTGTAGCATCAAAGGACTTCGGGGGGCTCGGAATCGGAAACATCAAAGACTTAAACTTGGCATTATTATTAAAATGGTGGTGGCGACTAAAAATGGAGCCAAACCAAATAGGGGTAAGAGTTGTAAAAGCAATACATTGGAATAGAAGAAAGATTATGTCAATTCCGGTGAAAAAAAACACACACGGGGGTATGGAAGAATATTGGGGAGATCGATACCGAGTTTGCAAAAAACAACATTAACATAAATTCATGCTTAAAAAGCAAAGTGGGAATTGGGGATAAGACTATGTTCTGGGAAGATACTTGGCTGGGAAATGAACCACTGAAGACTCAATACCAGGAGATATACCAACTAGCTGTGGAAAAAGGGGCACTCGTAAAGGAATATTATAAGGCACATAATGGAGGTCGTATGTGGGAATGGGCATGGTTGAGAGCACCAGAAACCGAGAGCGAAAAAATGGAGATGGAGGGGCTGAATGATCATCTTATGCAATATCCGATACGGGAAATTAGCGATATGTGGTATTGGAAGGACGAGGACCAGCTTTCTTTTACGGTTAAAGCGGTAACAGAAACGTTAGCACAACAATTGGACTTGAATATACAAGGTGGCGACTTCGTTTGGAACAAGTGGGTGTCCAGCAAAAGCAATATGTTTACATGGAGAGCTATTGACAACAATATACCGACAGCAAAAGCATTAGGGGGAAGGGGGCTGATTTTGCAGAATAATAGGTGCAGAATGTGTGATTTAGAGGAAGAAACAGCCGACCATGTGTTGCTACAGTGCAGGTTCGCAAAACAGACATGGGAAGCAGTCCTCGAGTGGCTGAAGTGCAGCGATTTAAACTTGGGAGAATCCTTGAAGCAAATGTTACACGGAGTAAACGATTTACAAAGGGGCCGAAACAAAAGGAAAATGATTCACGCGGTCGTTTTACAAACAATATGGAGACTATGGAAAGTTAGAAACGATAAGATTTTCAATGGTAAATCGGGCGAAATTCAAAATGTGATAGAAGGTATAAAAGAAGAATCATACCATTATGTGGAAGAAAGATCAAGATTTAAAGCTATTTCGCGACAACAATGGTGGGATTTCAACTTTATAGCATAGTACTCTTGATGTAATTTTTGTTTTGTTTTCGTTTTCCTTGTTCTGTAATGACAATCGGTGGCTCTCAGTTCCTGGCTGGTAGCTTTCGATTTTTGTTTGGTAGAAATAAAGTCCCGTTTGCTATTCAAAAAAAAAAAAAATTTACAAGTGAAGTACATATACATATTAAATAACATCACATTGCTACACAGTGAAGTACCATGCTTTTAGAAATTATAATATACATGTTAAATACATCACATTGCTTACACAGTGAAATACCATGTATTCAGGAATTATAATATATACATATTAAATAACATCACATTGCTACGGTAAAGATTAGTTCCTTCTTATTTTTGTCACCGAAAGTCTTTCTTTTTCTACTTGAGCCAAATGAAATCTAAGCATTTTTTCATTCAATTTTATTAACCAAATTTGAAATATAATTAATTGTGAGTTCAATACTTAAATACTTTTTCCCTATGTTTTTATTAAACTGGTTAAACAAATTGTGCGTTGTATTTTCTATACTTTTTAAATTTCAGAATAGTTATATATAGTTTTATCTGATTCCTTACGTAAACTAGGTTTAAAAAAGTTCGCCGCGTTACGGCGAATTTCTTTTGTTATTTAGTATGTGTTTACATGTGTTTTGAAATCACTACGAGCGTGTTGCGAACGGAACTATGACAAGAATAAAAAGAAAATGTAGAAAAAAACACTAAAAGATAACGGAAAGAAAATCAACCAAAAAAGTTGTATGGTAAGGATGTTGTTCGTATGAAACCCGTGGTCAAGGATAAACAAATTGTTATGGGTACCGATACCAAATTTGCCGAACCGAAAAATCTTAAGTACCAATTCGGTACCGACTTTTGTTTTGAAGATTTGGAAATAAATATATATTGACATAGACAATGATTTGCATGGTTTATATAGGTGAGTGAGGATGTACTTAAATATATGATATAAAAAATATAAACACAGCACATGAGAGTATTAGGTGGCTTAATTGAAAAAAAGGAGAATGTCAAACACATTACCTGTAAATTTAATAAAATATATAAATAAAATTATTGCATATATTACCAAAAGTGCCCTTAAGTTGACGTTGTTATTTATAAAACATTAGGGGTAATTCGGTCAGATTACTATGCACACTGACTTGACGGAGAAATATAATGGGCAGAACGCGGTGTGCGATATGCCGGTGATTATAAACCTCTAAAAAAGTTTCGAGTATCAGAAATGCACAACTCGTAAAGATGGTCTTTTTTTTTAATTTCAACAAAACATATCATTTTTATATATTTGTTTTGGTGTTTTTGGTCGTTTATTGATAATTTATAGTTTCTATAATTTATTTTTAATAACTTGTTTTTCTTATCAATGGTTTTATAACTTGTTTTTCTTATCAATGGTTTAGTGAAAAACGTATTTTTTATAAATTTAATTTATTATTTTGGGTCGTTTATTAATAATCTATAGTTTATATACTTTCTTTTAATCATGTATTATCTTCTATTATATTTTAAAGGTAATTATTATTTAGAAGGCAAGTTGAATTTTAATAAGCTAAATATCAATCATTGGTGGATTATAATTTATATTGGTAATTTTACCGATGATATCCCTAACTAGGGGTGCAAACGAGTCGAGCGGCTCGCGAGCTACTCGAGATCGGCTCGAAACGAGTCGAGCCTTATCGAGCCCGAGCCGAGCTTGAGCCTCAAAACAAAGCTCGTTTGTTTATCGAGCCCGAACTCGAGCCTCGCATGTGAAGCTCGTTAGGCTCGTCGAGCCTTAGTGTAAACGAGCCGAGTCGAGCCGAGCTTATTTAAACTTGTTTACAAGCAGACCTCGAACCTAAAAATAAGCTTATTTAGTAAACGAGCCCGAGCCCGAGCTTCATTTATCGAGCTCGCAAGCCTAAAAAGTCTACTATCTATATATTATTTTTATTTAATATACTAATTAATAGATAATAAACGAGCCGAGCCCGAGCCGAGCTCGAGCTTGAGAAAATACAAACGAGCCAAGCTCGAGCTTTGAAAACAAAGCTCGAATTTCGGGTGATCAAAATAATTTACTCCATAATCACCATGTCCATAGATTTACACGTGATATTCACTTGATTTCATTCATGGATGATTATGAGCAAAACAGGGGTACCTATATTTCGGGTGATCAAAATCAAGTAAAATTCAAGTGTAAATGTGTGACTAGCAAGTGTTTATTCCATTTACTTTTGATATTTTTGGTTTTCTGGTGCCAGAGGTTGTCGATCTACTTAGTCGAGTTCAAAGGGTCATGCATAGTAATGTTATGACCTCGAGATCTATGGACGTAGTTTTTACAAGACTTAGTTTTGCTATTCAAAAGGGTAGCGGCGCAGCTTGTTACCCGTTTACCAACTATCTCAATGTAAATTCATAATAAAGTAGTGTTAATAAAAAAAAAATGTGTGATGATTATGCAATTGAGATTGGTTGACAATAGAAATAAAACTTAGTGTATTTTCTTGTATACCCAGTTGAGCTAGTCCGTCCACTCCGCAAAACCGTTCCGGAGAACTACACCCACGTTAAAAATTGTGGGGATTGAGGTGAAGAAACTTGGGATCTCGAAGGTGGTATCTTTCAATGGTGAAGAAGGGGTTGTGAGTAGGCCCGGCAATAAAAACTCATTTAAGTATTTTGGGTCATTATAAAAATGAGAATGGATCAGGATGGGTAAGGAAATAATTAAGGATGTGTCAGGATAAGTTGTAAGATATCTATTTAAAATAATTCTGGGTAAATGGGTAACTCTAAAAAGAGCATTACAGTCACAGTCACATTCTTCATCCTATTCGAGTGTTCGTAAACGTTAACTTCACAATAAAAAACAGAAAATTAAAAAAATCAAAAAAATGAACTAAAAAATCAGATAAATAAAAAACTAAAAAAAACCAAATAAAAAAATCAGAAAAGTTCAAAAAAAAAAAAAAAAATAAGAAAAAATAGAAAAAAAAGTTAAAAAAATTCCTAAAAAAATAAAAATCCCAAAAACAAAAAACATCTAAAAAATTTAAAAAAATGTAAATATAAAATTTAAAAAAAAACTAAAGAAAAAGGTAAATAAATAAAAAATAAAAAAAATTAAAATTCCCAAAAAAAATCAGAAAAACAAAAAAGTAAAATAAACAAAAACTAAAAAAAAATTAAAAAAGCAGAAAAAATCAGAAAATTAAAAAAAGTAAAAATTATTTTTTTTAAATTTTTTTATTTTTTATTTTCTGATTTTTTTTAATTTTTTATTATTCTGATTTTTTTTATTTTTTTGGGATTTTTAAAATTTTTAAATTTCTTTGATTTTTTGGATTTTTTTTCTGTTTTTAATTTTCCTTATTTTTTTTTATTTTTTAACAATTTTTGTTTTTTACGGTTTTTTAAGTTTTTTTTTTGTTTTTTTCTGATATTTTTTTTTCTGAATTTTTGATTTTTTTTGGGATTTTTACTTTTTGGATTTTTTTTTAGATTTTTTACTTTTTCTTATTTTTTTATTTCATTTACATTTTTAGAATTTTTTACCTTTGTTTAGTATTTTAAGTTTATTTTTGTTTTTTTATTTTTCTGATTTTTTATTTTTTTGTTTTTTCAAATTTGTTTTTTTTTATTTTTATTAATTTTTTAAGTTTTATTTTTTGCCTATAATCATTGAAAGTCAAACCAATATTTACCCAAATTCATCTTATTCTTTAATAAACCCATATTTATCCAAACGCATCTAACCCATATCCATACTAACCTTTTTCTTAAAAAACCATTATCACCTAAACCATCCTAACTCATAACCCAAACCTGCTTAACCCATCACTTTTGCCACACCTAGTTATGAGAGAACATGAAGGAAGTTGGAAGGGGGGTTTGGGAGGTGTGCGAATACCGCCCCTACATGCGGGATCTCGCTAGAGGTATCACTTTTGAGGGTTTTCTCCGACTCTACTCCATCTACACTTAGCATTGGTTGTTAATTATTTGTTATATGATTTTCATGACTCCTCATCTACCTATAGAGGTCATTGTTTGTATCATTGTATTTACTTGATTAGTTACATGTTGCGAGAGTTCACATTCGGGCTGTTCAAAATGCTCACGGCTTAGAGCTCGCTCGAATTTAGCTCGGAAAAAGCTCGCTCGATATGACTCGGTTTGAAAGTGAGGCGAGCCGGCTCGGCTCGGTTAGAAAGTGAGCCTAGCTCGGCTCGGCTCTTGACGAGCCAAATTGGCTCGGTTTGGCTCGCTTGGTAGCTCGGCTCGGCTTAGCTCAAATTATTTTACTTATAATATATTTTATTTTTATATATGTATAATATATTACAAAAAAAATATTTGAGTTAATTGCCAAAATCGTCCCTGAGGTTTGGGCAGGTTTGCCATTTTCGTTCAAAATGACACTTTTGTACCAAAGTGCCCCCAACGTTTGTAACTTTTTGCCATTTTCATCCAAACCACTAACTTAGTTTATTTTTCTGTTAAGTTGAGGATACTTGGATGAAACTGGCAAATATAAAACCACAGTGACGATTTTGGCAATTTACTCAAACTCTTTTAAATTTCTTTTATTTAATTAATTTTTTTACATATATAATAAAAAAGAATATACATGCAATTTTTATATGAAAAAAATAATAGCTTTGTCACATAATTTTTATAAATTTTCATCCAACCACTAATTAAGTTAATTTTTCTATTAAGGCAAAGGATATTTATAAACTAAGACATAAATTAATTTCTAATTTTTTATATAGATCAGTTTTATAAAAATAAAATCTACTTAAACCTCTAAATTTTATAAAACTAAAATGCTGGTGACCTTACTGAAAAATGTCAAATAAAAAAATCTTATCAAATGTACCAACTTTGTAATTGATCTTCTACTCTTTTAATTTCGCTCATAAGGAAAAATAGAAGCCGGTGCCCCCCCCCCCCTCTATTAAACAATGTATCGTTACCAAACCTTAAAATTACCTACCAAATTGTAATTATAATGCTATGAACCAAAAGTTTGTTTACTCAAGCCACTCAGAATAAGTATTAGTTAGTTACCCTCACAATCTTAATTAAATAAATATTTTATTTCTACCAACATATTTCCTAGGTGCTCAACACATTTAAAAAAATATGTAACGTTTTACAATTTTTTTCTATCTCTACAACTGATAAATACTAAAAGTTGTAATCGATTGTTATGTGTTGCACACCAATGACGTTTTCTCTTTATAAAACCGATTTATATAAAAAAGCTGTAAATTAATTTCTGTCTTAATTTATAAAATTTAAAACATCATTCACTTTAACAGAAAAAATAAACTGAGTTATTGATTTGGCTGAAAATTTATAAAAATTATGTGACAAAACTATTAATTTTTTTTTCTAAAAACTCCATGTATATTCTTTTTTATTATATATGTAACAAAAATAATTAAATAAAAGAAATCAAAAAGGGTTTGAGTAATTTGCCAAAATCGCCCCTGTGATTTTATATTTGCCAGTTTCATCCAAATATCCTCAACTTAACAGAAAAATAAATTAAGTTAGTGGTTTGGATAAAAATGGCAAAAAGTTACAAACGTTGGGGGCAATTTGGTACAAAAGTGTCATTTTAGACGAAAATGGCAAACGTGCCCAAACCTCAGGGACGATTTTGGTAATTAACTCAAAATATTATTATTTACATGTATTTAGACTTGTAGTTTGATTCTATAACATATTTAAAGGTTGATTGACGTGCTAATGAACAAATACTGTATTTACTTGAAAGATAAAACTTATTTTGCATTGTTGAATGTGATTTTGGCTTGTAATGTATTACGTTGAACTTATTTTGAATATGTTCTTTTGAAGTATTGAATAATATTTTAGAATACTGAATTTTGAGAGCTATGTATTAATTTTTATTTTTAAATCGAGCCAAATCAAGCCGAGCCGAGCCAGCTCGGTTTAAAACAAAGCCGAGCCCGAGCTTAGATTTTCAGCTCAATTTCAAATCCGAGCCAAGCCGAGCCAGCTAGGTTTATAATCGAGCCGGGCTCGGCTCGGCTCATGAACAACCCTAGTTCACATGCGTGTAATACTGGGTCATGAGCAGTGTCGGGCCCATAAATTATTTACTGGGGTGGAACGTTGGTTTTAACCAACATTATAAGGGTTGCAGTCAAGATATTTGCCTATAAAATACACTAATTTTTTTTTTTCCAAAGGGTATGCTCGCCCTCCCAGCCTATAACCTAGTTCCGCACCTATACATGAGAAAATATGAGAAATAAAATATTGAAAAGCAAGACAATAAATTACATATCCTACAATAAAACTTAGTCTCAAGAAAATACACATTTGTTATGTCATTGCCAATAGAATTGTAGCTCATTTCTATGCATTTTTTACATATAAAAAACATTTTGTATGTTTTCTAACCCATAATCTTAAAGAATTGTGCAACCTAATATTTAAGTAACATTGTATACAGCGATCAACTCTTTATTCCTTGACCAACTTTCTTCTTTGGAGCACGAGGACGACGGAAAGAATCCCTGCAGGTGATAATCATAATGTTACAACACGGCATTATTAGCACTGCAATGGATTATGGATATACCATGTTCCATGATAAAGGAATAAATATAATAAATTTACTTCACACTATGTAAAATTCTAAATGGATAAACATGACAAAAAATAATAATATTCGTAGAAGTACAGAAATAATTAAATATTTATAAACGTGTAGAAATGATAATAAAGGAAATTAAAAAGTAGGCATTGGAAAGTTTGATATCCTATCCAAACTTAAGCAGTGTGTTCATGCTTTTACATGTTCAACTTGAGTGTTATATTAACAATCAATATGTAGATATTTACAAATAATTTGTCAATGTATATATTTTTCAGGCAATTAAAGATTGGTGTCAAGGTGTGTAGCTCAAGGATCAAACACAACTCAATAGTGGCCATGCAAAAGGAGAATCACTAGCGCCATGCAGAAGGGGCTCATTTTAGACCATAAAAACAATAAGAAGTACAGCATGATATTAGGATATCCAATAATGACCATGTAGTTGCTAGACATGGCTCGGATGATTAAAATCCTTGAAACCTAAACGATGGTGTGTTTCCGGTATTTTTTTAATAAAGTTATCAAGAAAGTCGATTTTGAAGTGAGAAACAACCAGGGGCGGACCTAGCATGTTACTAGGTGTAGCCCCCGCTACCCCTTGACGCTCCGAGCGTAGTGTAAATTTTGGAAATTTTGACGTTTTTTCGATTTCATTACCCCTTTTATATGAAACGTTGCCCCAATAAAAATTTTCTAGATCCGCCACTGGAAACAACCAAAGCTTGTAAGGATGGTCGCCCATATTACATAAGTGGACCTAAAGGTTTGGGATGGGGAGCGCCATTGAATTGTTTTATTTATTTATTTATTTTTTGTGAGGAGGGGGGGGGGGGGGGGGGGGGGGGGGATAATACGAGCCTAAAGGATGGAAGAATACCTGCAAAGTTGAGGAACTGTCCAAGAACCTTTATACTCTCCTCTTGTTTGATTCACAAAAGATTTTATATATTTTCGCCAATCATCGAGCATGACTCCAAGGTCATGAACCTTATTCTCTAAACCAACACAACAATTAGCATGCATTGTGCACGCCTTGTTGAGATCTCGGCTTGGTTGACAAAAGCCACCAAAGTAAGCAGTATCGAGGAACCGAATTCCTAATCCAATATTTTGTACGAAAGGATCGAACTTGATCTTGTTGAAAACATCTTGATCATGTAGGTCTGGGTAAGTCATCCTTGACTTGTACCAAAACTTGTAAAGTTGAATTGTTTTCTCATTTGATTTCACATAACTAAAACCAGTATTTGGTTGGTTTCTCAAGTCAGATGGGTTTCCATTGAAGAAATCACAAGAAGTTTGGAAATCAGCATCTTTATCAAACTGTGAAAATGGATCTCTAAACCACATTATGTCTGCATCCTGGATGTATATAACAACAAACCTAAAAGTGTTCAGAGTTGTTAAATTTTATAGATAAAAGGGTTGCAAGTTTTCTTATGTATTTGACACTAGTTTGTTTGATGGTTTCTGTACAAATTTTGTAACCCACAAGATGATTTCTCATGTTGGTATTCTTTAAAATTCTTTTTAAAGCTGTAAACTTTAAAAAAGAATTTAGACTTTCATAAACATTGTAATTTAAGAACTTAAAAAAAAAAAAGAATTTTAACGTTTTTATGTATTTATCTATGCCATTATTTGGTTGAAAAACAAATATAAAGGGTTTTGATAATGTGAAGTGTAAGGATTGTTTTTAGGCCGGAGAGTGTGGTATAAAGCCCCTAGGGGCTTTATCACGCTACCTCAACGTCACGTCAACGCCACGTCACACAGGGGGCTTAAAGCCCCTTCCTTTAACTTGCATGGGTGTGGTATAAAGCCGCCTTTACACTATAGCCCCCCCCCCCCCCCCCCCTCAATCCGGCGGTGTGGACGATGGCGCCCGGGGGCACTACGGAGGGTGAGGTGGCGTTAAGCCACACCCACCAGCCTTAGTGTTGCTGTGTACGGTCTTTAGCATTTCTAGAACCATGAAATTTTCTCTTAATTAAAATTGCACGATTTGTTCATATTGTCTAATTTTTTAACCCACAAGATGATTTCTCATGTTGGATTCAAAATTAGAGATATTTTTATGAGGACGAACAAAATTAATAAAATTATAAAAAAAATACCGTGAACACGAAGCTATATCCTAGATCAAGAACCTTGCCTAGAAAGTCAATTTTTCTCCATACAATCTTCAAATAATCAGCTGTCATAAAACCAGCCTCCTCAGAAAAGTCCATTCCATCGGTGTTAAGATTGTAGCAATGCGTATGTAACCTCAAACAACGAGCATATGCCTTTTGGTCGACAGTTACAACGACCAAGTGTTTCAAAAATCTTTTGGTTTGATTCCCAATTTGAAAACTCTCCAAAAGAAGATCGAACATAGACTCTGGCTCAGCCCATGCATCGTTTAAAGATGTAATAATAACGGTATTATTGTCCATTGTTGCACCTTTTAGTATCCTGCTCAACTGACCAACGTATATCCTTGTAAATAAAACTTTGACAATATTAAAGTTAAAAAAATGGATCGATAATTATTAGGAAGTTCTAAATGTGGGATCCCACCCAGGATAGTACAGATGGTTAATGATTCCAAAGTTGCCCCAGTAAATACTCATAGAGGCATAACCCAAAGGGGAATAATCAAGCCAAATAATAGAGTCAAGCTCAAGTTCGAATATGAATGTTAAGCCAAAAGTAGGTTAGTATTAATCGACTTGATACTCTTGTATTAGACAAGTCCGGATACTTTTCAGCACACTTTAACTAGGCTGAATTAGATAGTACGGTAATTATGTAATATTATAGAAGTATGCCAACAATTACCCAACAACCGGTGGTGATCACCAAGCGATCATATAATATCCGAAAACATTAAAAAAAAACAAACATATTTGAAAGATTAGTTTCGATATTATGAGACGTCTTAACAATATAAACAATTAATTTGTCATTTTCTTTAGTTAAAGAGAAGGAAAAAGTTAAACAATATGTAAAAAAATAACTCATCGATTATCGGATATCGACGTCAGGTTTGGGATAAAATATCCTAAATTTCATATAGAATTTCCAATAAGATTTCCTAAATTCTTTTCTAGTATTTCTAGGCTAAGACTTAATATACATATACATCATACATGTATATAGAAAGGAAGCCTAAAACGAAAACCCATTTAAGTTAAAAAAAAAACCTTACTAAAAACCTCATGTAATATTTTTATTTTTTTCTATAAAAAATAGGGAATGTAATATCCATAAAATTCCATTAAAATTGCAACTTTTTATAAATAATTTTTTAATAAAAGCCGCAATTTAAATGTAATTTTAAAAAATATAAAAAAATTTAGCATTTAGTTTTGAGATTTAATTTTACATGTACGTTTGAATAATTACTAAGATTATTTGTCATTGTTTTTGAAACAATAATTAAATAATAAACTAAATGAAAATATTCAATTTACAGTCTTTATGTGCTATACATACCACCCGAGTAGCGGAATCAGACTTGTATGATAGGGAGGGGGGGGGGGGGGGGGGGCACAGTCTAACTTTTATATAAACAAAATTTATAAATTTGTTTATTAATTTTGAAAGACGTACTACGATCGCTACAACGATTTTAAATTGCTAATGGTAGCTAGATATTTTTACTTTCGTTTTGCGTTTTTTTATAAAAAAACAGTTCTCTACATTATTAAGTTAAATTAAACGATATAAAGTAAAGAGAAACGGTATTAAGTAATTAAATAAAATTAAAAGACAAAATAACAAGAATTTATAGAGTTTATATATTTTTAATATACTAAATGAAAGGAAAATAAAAAAGATAAAACAAAAAAAAATTTATAGAATGTTATATTTTTAATATAAATCAAAGGAAATTTTAAATTTACACAAAACGAGACAGCTGATGTAATTCTCAAATAAGGACACTTACCATATGTACACTTTTATCTCATCGTCTTCATCATCTAAACCTAATACTAAACTGTCGTCATACTTCACCGGCTAACCGGAGAAGGAAATTTTGGGCATGTACTCACGTTAACTTCTTTTCTTCTGATTTTCTTTTAACTAGAGCTATAGTTAAGGGGTCAAAGTATCAATAAACATCACCGTTAGATCTTGGTTCGGTATGAAATTTCATCAACCAGAGGGTGGCCGGAGGGTCAAGGAACCCTCCTGACCCCCCTGTAGTTCCGCCACTTCCACCCGCAATCAGAACTACAACACCCACTATCTCCGTTTTGCAGCTAGATATTTTGTTATTGTATGAAAAGTATTTTTATATTATTACATATTTTTTTTACTAAATTAGTTACATGATTCATTGTAAATTGTTTTTATTTACATGATTATTGATTAGAATATTTGATACTTTATTAGATATATAGCAGCACATCCTTCACGGTAAAACTGGTAAGGGATGAACTCCGTTCTGCAGGTACGGTTCAGTAGGGGAATTTGTAATGAGTTGGTGCAGCTGGGCTACCCCAAAGGTTAATATAAATTCGTTTTCATGGAAGTGTGCTGAAGGCAGGATACCAACCAAGGTGGAACTGGCGAAAAGAGGAATATAGGTTGGAGACTCGATGTGCATTTGTTGTGGATATATTTTATATTTGATTGATTTTTTCAATGATATATTATGTTCGTTATTATTTTTTTTTAATGGCAAATCTGGATTACTGGCGGATCACTAGAGTATAATCGTGTCATCAGCGAAATCATCCGATCATATCTACCTCCACTAGACTACAAATATGTTTGTTATATTTGATAACTGAATGTTGATTAGTCATTGGGAATTGAATGTTGATTAGTCTTGATTATATTATGTTAGCTTCAAATTTATTGCATAATTTGACTTTAAATTATCAATCTCATGACATGGAAAGATTTTTCATAAGAAAATTTTGATTTGGTTTCTCTATTCTTAATTTGACTTAAAATATTTAATTCTATGGCACATATATGAAATATTTTTCAAAAGAATTTTTTTATTAGGTTTCTATTTTATTATTTGACCCAACTTAATCAAGTTAGACAAAAATTTTAAAGTGTAGGGGGGGGGGGGGGGGCGTAGAGAGCCTTTCCCTCCCCCCAACACCTTCACCAAGTGGTCTAAGGGCATGTTTGACAAAGCTTATTTTAACAACTTATTGATTTATTTACTTTTTGAAAAGTTAAAAGGTGTCTGGGTTAGATTATTATGTGAGGGGGAAAAGTAAATAAGTCACTTCATCCTGACTTATTTACTTTTCCAAAAAGTCAATAAGTTATAAGTTGCTCCAAAATAAGCTTAGCCAAACATGCCCTAAATTAAGTTATTTTTGCTTTTTAAGTGTAACTAGCAGGGTGGAATCCATACGTTGCGACGACCCCATAAAAAAATTGACATTATCTAATTACTTAAAAAGGAATGTCGGTGAAATTTACATGTTTTATCCTTCCTACTTATTTCCCTTTAGCTCTTCAAGTTTCATTATTTTCTATTCAGTCCCTCTACATTGCTTATATACTTTGTTTTTTTTTTGTCTATGGTTTCTTATTGTTGGTTTCCTCTGTATTGTTTATACACTTTATTTCAAATTAAATTGTCAGGTTTTATGATATTTACGCAAATTTAACAAATATATATAACTGATCTTTTAATTTTAATAATAAGAGTTAAATGCCATTTTAGTCCCTGTGGTTTGGGCAATTTTGCCAGTTTAGTCCAAAGGTTTCATTTTTAACCTGTGGGTCCAAAAAGGTTTCACAGTTGCCATTTTAGTCCACTTGGTTAACTTCATCCATTTTTTCTGTTAACGAGAAGGCCAATTCGGTCATTTTGTATGTAATTCTGTTAACTAAAAGGGCAATTCAGCCATATAAAATGACCGAATTGGCATTCTCGTTAACAGAAAAAATGGATGAAGTTAACCCAGTGGACTAAAATGGCAACTGTGAAACCTTTTTGGACCCACAGGTTAAAAATGAAACCTTTGGACTAAACTGGCAAAATGGCCCAAACCACAGGGACTAAAATGGCATTTAACTCTAATAATAATAACAAGTCATACCAAATTAATTTGGGTTTTTGTTCTAGAATAATAATTTTAAATATCCTTTACCGTAATTTAAAACTATTTAAGTAAAAGTAATAAGGGTTGATATATAATATACGTTTTTAACTTCTTAACTATTTTATTAATTTAATTTTCTTTCAGTAAGTTTCGTTCGTTAATTTCTTTTGTTTGTTTTTATTATTTCTTTACTTTAAAAAGACTACTTTTACGCGCATATTTCTGTGTAAATGTCTGTATAAATTCGACTTAGTATACGTTTCGATGTAAACTTTTTCTAGAAACATGTTAGGTCAAATATAGTACATTTTCGTTTAAAAAAACCATTTTTCGTGTATATTTTTATGTACGTGTCGGTATAAATTCGAAGTGTTCTACGTTTTGAAGTAATTTTTTTTGGGAAACGAGTCAGGTAAAATATAATACGGTTTCGTGCTTATTTTATGTACATTTCGTAAATTTTGTTCCGAACCGAAGTTGAATCAAATTGTGGTTTTTTTTTCCTTTTTCCGTTTTGATTACACGTGTAAGTTTTTTCTTAATACCTGTTACGTTTTCTATGTATGAGTTGAGTCACTTATAATTGTACGACATAAATTTGATTTACTTTACGTTTTGATCCAATTGCAATGCTTATACAGGTTACAATAAGTTCAAACAGATACGTCGAAACACGTATTTTCATATGGTTAACTCATCACATAACGCTTAGACTATAATCTATTTGATGTTTCTGATGTACCCCGTCGCAACGCGCGGGGGTTCTGTTCCTAGTAAAAAATAAAGTACAAATCGGAAGGCATATTTGTAGTCTCAAGTCGAGACTATAATATAGCTTACTATAACATTCAAAAGTTTTCAATGCACGTATCTACATCAGTAATTTGAACATTAAGTCAAGTTGTATGTTATCACCTTATAAAAAAATGAATAGTAAACAAGAGGTGATATGTAATAAAGGGGGAATTTAATTTAATAGATTATTATAAACATTTAAAACAGTTGCGACATTTCTTCACGTAAGAAGATTCTATACGATAAAAGTCGCATTTATTTTCTTCGCTTATTTTTCTATTCCCATCTTGATTATTATGTATTACCTAAATTTAGAAGAGTACGACACAAGTTACATTTGTTTTCTCTCCTCATTTGTATATTAAATAGGGGAGCTTCATTAGAAAAGAAAAAGAATAAAGGGTATGATTGTAAAATATTAAATAGTTTTACTCTTATCTTATTTACTATTATCTTTAACTAATTAATTAGTTATAATACTATAATCCTCCACACAAAAATTTTTGTCTACACATCAAAATTTACCCTACACGTTTAGAAATTTATCCTACACATATTGAAAATTATCCTACACATTTCGAAATTCATGCTACAGACGTCGTAATTTATCCTACATTTTAAAATTTTAAATTAATTTTTTTTCTTCTTTAAAAATATTATTTTTAAAATAAGTTACAAATTTAATATAGTTAGCAATTAAAAAAGAAAACTACCAATTAATGATCTATCTAAGTTTACTAATATACACTTACACTAATATTAAATACAAAAATTAAATGAAGTAAAATGGGGATTCTTATTGGTTGAAATTTTTTTCTTTTTTATTCTTACAAAAAAATTCTTCTTATTTGAACAATCCAATATATATATATATATATATATATATATATATATATATATATATATAGAAAGTGTAAATAGCCTGAGATTGATCAATTGTTTGATCAATTTCGTCCAATTCGTTTCAATTTTCTTTTCTTTCAGTTCAAATTGGCTATTGTTCGGTCAATTTCATCGAATTGGGTAACGACGACTCGAAATCAAACCGTAGAACAGAGGATGATGAACATGACTAAGCTTTGATTCAGACCGTAGAACAGAGGATGCAGGAACATGACCAAGATTTAATTCGATTGGAGTCAGCGGTCAGTAACAATGGTATCAGACCGTAGAACAGGGGATGCGTTTTTTGAACTGGAAGTTAGGGCATGCGTGATTATAGGTATATAACGTGCGTGATTAATGTATTTGAGTTTTATAATGTACGTGATTTACAAATGAACGTGCGTAATTATATGTCGTACAGGTCGCACGTTAACAGCTATTGTAACCTTTCTCTCTCTCTCTCACTATATATATATATATATATATATATGCCATTTATGCATGCTTTAAGATGTTAAATTAGAAAAAAAAACTTTGCTAATAGTCATTAGATGATAATTCTTACATACTTGTGAATGAAAAAAAAATTAAGGGTAAATTGCATTTTATGTCCTTTAAGTTTTAGCAAAATTTCAGACGATGGCCTTTAACTAACAAATTTACAGCGGATGCCCTTTATGTTTTAATTTCTTTACAGGCGGTGTCCTTTATCCCTAAAAAGATGACAAAAATAAAGGACATCCGCTGTATAGAAATTAAAACATAAAGGATATTTGTTGTAAAGAAATTAAAAATAAAGGTTATCCGTTGTAATTTCATTAGTTAAATGACAACGCCTTAAATTTTGCTGAAATCTAAAGGACGTAAAATGCAATTTACCCTAAAACTAATATGTATGTATATACACACTGACACAAATTCTTTATGTTGGTTTTCATCAATGTTGTAACACCGGATCAGACCTGTAGAATCGAAAGATGGACCCTCGATGTTTCGTGAGAATCGAAAGGTGGACCCTCGATGGTTCGTTTCGCATAGATAAACCTCCAAATGTAGAGTATTAGACTAGCCATTTTTAAAGGGTGGCAGCCTGGTTCAATGAGCGTTTTAAAGTATAAACGTTAAAATATATAGGGTAAATTACAGTTTTGGTCCTTTATGTTTATCTCGAATTGCAATAAATGTCCTTTAACTTCGATAATTACAGTCACAATCCTTTATTTGTAAAACTCATTACAGCCTACGCCATTTAACACTAACCAAGTTAAAATTTTCAATTAAGTCATATCACATGATTATCATGTGAGGGCGTTTATTTCTTTTTGCGCCAAATAAACGAACATAAATAAATAACATCTAAAACCAATATTTTTTTTTATCAACTATAGGTCAACACATCCTGCATTTGCCCTAACCCACTTACACTTCAGATCTGAATCTTCATCAAAATTTGAGGTTTTAGATGATTTAAATTAGTTAGTTTAGGGAATGGAGATGGTCTAAATGCACGGAAACAATGGAATGATTAAGATTTACATATGAGGACTAAAACCACCATGAGGATAACAAAATGTTTGTTGCAGGCGGCTGAAGTAAATGGGCTTTAATGCTTTATTCTTCTTTATCTTTCCGGTGATGTTTACCGGTGAGTATTCCGGCTAAACGATGGTTATCGCCACCGGTGAACGTCTTAAACCATGTCGCCAGAAACCACGTCGAGCTAGACTGACATCTGAAACCATCTTTATTATTATTGTTCAACAAATTGATAACTTAAATGTGTTGTCTTTTATTTTTTAGAGGAGCTAGTGGCGGCTGTGTTAAGAAAGATTTTGAAATTGTTGTTCAATTTGGGTGTGGATGATGATAATAAGGTGGGTTTGTTGGTTGAGGGTTGTTAAGATCTGGAACCGGTGGTCGTGGGAGTTGGTTGGAGATTTGGTGATGGGATTTAGTGGCGGTGGCGGCGAATTTGGTGGTGGTGGTGGTGGTGTGGGTTGGTTGGAGAGGTGAGAGAGAGAAGTGAGTGGTGGTGGTGATGATGGTGGAAGAAGAAACTAGAAAGGGAAGAGATGAAGTAGGTTTTTAAAATTAGGTTTTAATTTTTTTCTTTAATTAAGTTTTTAATTAAGTTGATAAAATGACTAAACTACCCTTAACTGAACAGACTTAACCAAATTTTTTAACCTAGTTAGTGTTAAAGAACGTAGTGTGTAATGAGTTTTACAAATAACGGATTGTGACTGTAATTATTGAAGTTAAAGGGTATCCATCGCAATCTGTGATAAACATAAAAGACGAAAGCTATAATTTACCCAAATATATATAATTCTCAAGTATCAACTAGGCTTTCTTCCCCAAAATTTTATACTAAATTACACCTCCTAATAATATACGGAGTGAGGGGGCATGAAAGAGTAGTGTTATTTAACACGCGTCAGAAAAAGGAGAAGTGGGGGAGTGGAAGCGGCGTGGTCAGTCACGAATTTATTAAAAAATAATAAATAAGAACCAATAAAAAACAATCAAAATCCACCAACCAATTAAAAGTCTCCATACTCTTGTATATCTAGTAAACATGTTTATCGAAAATATCTTTCCTAGATAATATGACTTAAAATTAGGATTTATTAATAGGAACTGAAATTAAAACATTATAAATAAGCAAGTTATTTATGCATATATGTCTTGTATCTAATGCTTTGGGAGATTTAAAAAAAAACTTTTTTTTTACTTTTCACCAAAAGTATATGATAAATTACTTTTAACCAAAAACTATATTTTTTTTTTACTTTTATCCAAAACTTTTTATCTTTTACAATCTATACTCACAACTTTTTTTACTTTCAACTTTGGTCCTTTATAGTTTTCATTTTTCGCAGCTTTTTTGTTTTATGCTTCTTTTCTAAATTTTGGGCTAACACATCGCAACGTGTGTGTGCGGTTTAACGTTTTTATGTTTCGTTCTAAATTTTGCGAGTTAACACGATGCAACGTGCGTGTGTTGTTCAACGTTTTTACATCGTCTATTTTTTCCCTGTATGACAGGTTCGACATAACGTGCGAGTCCTAGATCGACTTAGTTATTAATTTTCATGTTAAGGGTTTCGGTGTAATTTCTTCACATAAACACGCCGGAACATCAGTGTTTGTGGTCGTTACGGTAATGTGACATTGATGCTATTTGGCATGATTTTACGCCCCCGCCGCAATGTAGGGGTGTTTAATACTAGTTACGATCTATTTTTTATATATGAAAGTATTTGACAACTAGAAAAATTTTGGTGTTGTAATGTTGTATGTATATGTACCTAAACTAATCACTCCCCTTAAAAATCTCTTCATTAGTTGTTTAAACAATATATATAATTTATTCTTTCAAAAATAAATTAAATTTTTAGGTTTATGTAATATTATAGATGTGAAATGACTGAGATGCCCTTCAACCTAACACAAAAGTAATATTTGTTAGTATTAGTACCATAGAATATTACAAATTGAAGTATGATTTTAAACTATTGGTACCTTTATATAAACCATACAGACTAACGGTGTAATTAACTCTAAAATTAATTATAACATCATACAGTTCACCCGACACTAAACCAATATCATGTTCAATGAGCCATTTGTTTTCAATACATTTTTAATTAGGTGTGGCTAAATGCACCTCCATTTTTACTGTTTATACGTCCATTTCCAAAAATATCATATTTATAATTTTTTAAATTCCACCATTTACCTTTTATGTATTATTGTTTTGTTCAATTGTTTACGGTTTCTTTTTTCAATTCATTCCCTGTTTGTTTTTTTTTTTGTCAATTCTTGATTGTTTTGTTTAAGTTTCTTTCTCTTTTCACCCGGATGATTTTATTTTGTATTATTTGTTGACTGTTTTTTAAGGTTTTTTTTACACAAATGATTTTGATACTTATTAAAAATTTGATTTGACGTGAAAGAATTTTTATATTACATGTTGCTGTATATTATTTATATAAAAACATGATGTGTTTGACAACTAAATTTCATTTACCTCACTTTATATATCGAACTGTTGATGTATAAACAATATACATCAAAACAAAAATATAATACATAATAAGTGAATACAATTATTAATTGAATAGAAATATGACATTTATGAATCGATACTTTAAAAAAATAAGATTAAGACTATGATGAGGTCTTTACGTTTAAAACAAATGAGTAACACATTAAAAAAACAATGTGTTACAAACTTAATACATACTAAGTGAATACAATCATTAATTGAATTGAAATATACAATTGTTGATTGTATTTATTTACAAACTTTAGGGAGGGAGTGCAACCAGTAAAATTAAAAAAAAAAAAAACAGGAGTACATTTAGCAACACCCTTTTAGTTTCAGTTGCTAAATAGAACCGTAGCGATGAGGAGGACTTAAAACGGGTATAGGAATTATATCATCACGAAACTTTAGAGCTAATATAAAAAACTAGAAACATGATAGATAATATGCTTACTGAATTTGCACTGTGATTGTTGTAGCCTCCGGAAACTGGCAAGGTGATAGAAGAGTGATATATAACCAAACACGAAAGCGCCATCGTGGCAAAGATAATGACCATCATAGGAGTTTGCTTGAGCAGCTGCAGCAGGTAATAGTGGTTGCAGTTGGATTCCGGTTGTGGTGGTGGTGGTGATGATGATTGAATTTTTTCATTTGGAACTCTAATAGTTCCCTTGTTGTTTCTGCTCTCTAGCTCCATCGTATGATATGGTTTATGGTTTTGTTATTTTATGTGGCTTCTTATAGCCTGCCTCTCCA
This sequence comes from Helianthus tuberosus, assembly GCA_030545235.1. Classification (NCBI taxonomy): domain Eukaryota; kingdom Viridiplantae; phylum Streptophyta; class Magnoliopsida; order Asterales; family Asteraceae; genus Helianthus; species Helianthus tuberosus. Next base: position 52,825,344 of record CM060428.1, read on the forward strand.
ATGGTAAATTAAGTTATCAACAACTTTGATTACAAGTTTTCTTCCCATTATGTCAACACACATCTAAAACCGTTTGAAGTTTTCTAAACCTTTAAAATAAGCTTTGAAAAAGGTTGACATTATAAGTATAGGCTTTCCAAGGACCTCACATAAGGTGGTTTTAGTGAATAGTCAATAAACACATAACTTACACCCTACTCACACAAACCTGATTTAGAATATAATATGAGGGTTTCTTTACTTATAAATTAAGGTACGGAGAGTCAAAAACGACTTTCAAATAATGCATGTGGTTAACTTGTGGGCATCTGATTATTGATTTTTTTATTTGTTACTTGTGATATGCTACGTGATTGTTTTTTATATGGTTTCAGATTTCCGTTAAGAAAAATATGTTCTAAAATTTTAAATGCTTAGAAAAAATGTTTGTATATGTCTCATGAATTTTCTTATAAAGGTATAGCTTTAAAGTTTGAAAGATCAAAATTCTGGAACTTTGAATAATTCGAAAGTTTGAATGTTTGAAAGCATGTTGTATATGAAATGTAGTACAAAAGTCTATGATGCATTTTTTTTTTTAAGTTTAACCTAATAGCTAGTGGCATCTTGAGGGTGGGATAAGACTTTGGGACCAATAGGTCATACGTTCGATTCCCACAAGAGGGTTTCCCATAGTTATTGGGTTTCCTCCTGAATTGGAGTATAGACATTATGCCTTATGGAGATGGATATGATCGGGTGGTTCTGCTGGTGGCACGATTATACTCCAGTGGTCCCTCAGTGATCCAAATTTGTCGTTAATAAAAAGTCTATGATACATTATTGTGGCATAAAATTGTCTAGTACAATCTGTCACGATATGTTGAGATCACCTCATCTCAATTTGTTAGGGTTGTATTATTGGCACACCTTAGGGGATTAAATCGACACCCTCAATACGCATCGTATAGGCCTATACAATGCGTATTGAGGTGGGTTCAAACTTCTATGTCAGTCAAAGGCTGACAATGTCCCCTTATCAAAAAGTAATACGCATCGTATAGGCCTATAAGATGCGTATTGAGGGTGTCGATTTAATTTTTAAAATTTGCAAGGTAGCTTCCTATCACGCGGTAGCTTTCCGTCACGCGAAACGAAGAAGCAGCACTTTGGACATTTGTTGGTCTTCAAACATCTAGGAAACATTATTTGAAAATACCCCTGAATTTATCGAAGCTGTAGAATGAGATCCTCCACTGTTGGGTTATCATCTTTCAACCCCATTTTCCCTAAATTTATCGATTCTGTGTTCCAACGGGGATGCAATGCAATGATTCCTCTCAATTGAATAAACGGACATTTGCTTCATAGGACTCACTTGAATCGTCTCGGATGTAATAATAGTACGTTTAGCATCTGTGCCTGCTTGAATTACAGAAAGCAAAGGATAACGGAGATGAACATTGTATTTATCATGAAAGTACTGAACAACCGAGATAACAGCTCCGGTTTCATCAGCTGCATTTGGAACCGGAGAGTTGAAAAAACTGCAATTGGAATTAATCTTGGAATATCATACTCTTGTTACCATATGACACATGATAAAAGCACTTCTCTAGACAATCTAGGATTATGTTCCCTAAATTGGGAACCACGTATTTGCATCAAGATTTACGTCTGATGTCCAAGTTTGATCACATTTGACTTCATATACGGCAGTCCAATGACTTTCTTTGTCACACCCCAACCGATGGCGGAAACATCGGGGCACGGCACTGAGCGAAACAGATTGTCCAAGAGAAATCCATAACAACTAAATTACCAGATAATTAACATCATGTCCCATACCATAACTCATCCAAGTAAAACAGTTATTACAGACATAGATATCTCATAGACAAATAAATGTTCCGACAACTCAGATTTAAATTGTTCGTTTGTTTCTAGACTCATCCTACTTGATTCTACAAAAGCAAGTATCCTAGCATCTCAAACACCTGTCACATATGTTAAAATAGAGGTCAATACACATAGTGTAAAGGTGAGCATACAAGTTTAATAGTAATAGTAGCGAAATCGAGTTTACGCATAACCAGCATGTAACATGTATAATGTGAAGTAAGTAGGTTATCGACAATGAAATATGCACAGACGTGACTGCGAGTTGTAGAAGGCGCAACACATATCACCACTGTGACATGCGAGAAAAGCCCTTAACAACCCCTGTCCACGACAGGTGCTGAGTCCAAACTATAGTACTATCGTTGCTAAGGTGTCAGGCAACAATCACTGTGTAAACATAACATACAAGCATTCATCGAGTAACACGTTTAACATGCAGTAACGGTTAGCGTATAAAAGTGTTTGCGTTGTGTGATCGATGTGATTTGATATAAGTAACGTATGTAACACCCAAAAGTGCTTGAAGCAAAAAGGGATCGAGTATACTCACATATCGTGTTTAGTAAATAAACACTCTCTTGGATTGAAGGGAGCGCTGAGCGGAATTAGCCTGAACAGTTAACGATAGCATAAGCAAATGAACGGCGCGTTAAACGGTGAAGAGTGAACCAAGTGACGAATGGTCATCCGATTGGATGACAATCCGTACAGATGATCATTCGATCGAATGACAATCCGTTCAGATGGTCATCCGTTCGGATGGCCATTCAGTCGAATGTCATCGTTTGGGATGGATGTGTTTGTGTATGATGACTTTGAAGTTTTCATTGTAGCATTTTGAAAACAGATAAGTATCTCTTCCTTTCAGGTCGTTCGATCGAACGGTCGTTCGATCGGAGAGCGATCCGTCCAGTGAGACACTTCAGAGAATAAGTTCACAGCAGGATTGTCATTCGATCGGATGATCTTCCGACCGGATGGCAATCCGCTAGAAACTGATGATCTTGAAAATTTGAAAAAAAGTTTAAGTGTTGAAGACCAAGTGCAACCCGATCGGATTGTCGTTCGATCGGATGGCAATCCGATCGGACGGCAATCCGTCCGACAATGTGATCGTTTTGAAAACTTGGATATTTTGTTAAGTTTGAAAAGTTTGCAATTAGATCAAGACGGCATGACATCGTGTCTGAACAACAGGAACCGCATTAAGTCCAGGTTATCCGATCTGCGGGAATCACCCCGTCTGACCAGCTAACTGTTCTTAATAGTAGTTCATGTTCAAACCAAAATCGGTTATCTCTTTGATAGGAATCAGCTCTCAGACGACACTTCACTAGAAAATGAGTGGTAGGCCCGAATGAGCTCCGATTCTATCGGTTTTGAGTGCATTAAGTGTAAAAGAGTTGAAAGAAAGTTGTGAAACCATCTTTCAATCCTTTTAATCAAGAAAATGTTTAGATCCGTGCGAAATCAGTGTTTAATCATGTGGAAATCATGTACATCTGAGTTGTTCTTGGTGGAATGAGGCCAAATCTTGAAGTTCATAAGAACCACATGATGACATCATCCCAGAACACCTCAAATCCACTGATTTCATGGTTAAAAGTGAAGATTCAAAGGTGAAAATGATGAAGAAGTGTGTGTAGATGATGGATGTACAAGATTTGAGGAAGAAACTTACAGGAATCGCGAGAAATAGAGAGAAAAGAGAGTTGAAGGCGCTGGTCGAACGAGAGAGCTGTCACATCACTGTTGGTGATGTGACAGGGGTTATATATAGGTTTCCAAAAGAGGAAACTGGCGCACAAGGGTCGGATCGGATGGCAACCCGATCGGATGGCCATCCGATCGGATGGTCATCTGTTCGGATAACCATTCGATCGAATGGTCATTCAGTCAACTGGTTGTCGCGAGTTGGTTTTCGTGTTTTCGCTTAACGCGTCTAGCGTTGCGATGCATTTCGAGTGAGCGATGCGATAGTGTTATCCATTAGTTACACAAATAACCTAACTACTAATTAACATAAATATAATCCCTGAATCTCGATTTTGCGATGAGATTGCGTTGCGATAGAGTTGCGATTGCGTTTGCGAATAATCACCTCAACATAAACATAACATGCACTAGTAACACGTAATAGCACACACACGTAAAACAATATCCATAACCTATAATTCGAGTTGCGATGCGATAGCGATGAGTCGATTAGCGATTAAACTGCGATTAAATTGCGATTATTAACAAGTACTCCACATAATACAACTAAAGCGAGTTAAAAATAGAGTATCAGTACAAGTCAAAGAGTACAATCAATAATTAAGCAAGGAGTGACAGATCACAATTAGCAATCTTTTCTTCCTTTGACTTTGACTTTGACTTTGACTTATACTTTGACTTTCAAAACGCGGGTTGTTACAGCCTCCCCTACTTTAGGAAATTTCGTCTCAAAATTTAAGAAGCAGGCGTAACAAATAGTTGCGGATACTTCGCCTTCATGTCACTTTGGAGTTCCCGAGTGAAGTCGGCTCCGCGTTTGCCTTCCCAGCGAACCTTCACAATGGGAATGCGTGAGCGTCGAATTACCTTGGTTTCTCGGCCCATGATCTCGACAGGATTCTCCACGAAGTGTAATGTTTCGTCCACTTGTAAATCTTCAAGAGGGATATGTAATTCCTGGTCGGCTAGACATTTTCTGAGGTTCGAAACGTGGCAAGTTGGGTGGACGTTACTCAGTTCCTCCGGTTATTCGAGTCTGTAGGCCACTTTGCAATCCTTTCCAGAATTTTAAAGGGTCCAACATATCGTGGCGCGAGCTTTCCTTTCTTGCCGAATCTGATCACCCCCTTCCAAGGTGCAACCTTTAGGAGTACGTGATCGCCAACGTCAAATTCAAGGGGCTTGCGGCATCTATCGGCGTAACTTTTCTGACGACTCCGAGCTTTCAGTAGATTGTCTCGAATTTGGAGGTTTTCGTCAGTCGTTTCTTGCAACAACTCAGGACCGGTAATTTGCGCGTCCTCGATCTCGTGCCATACAATAGGCGATCGACATTTTCTTTCGTATAATGCCTCAAATGGTGCCATTTGGAGTTTTGTTATAAAATCCATAGCTGTACCCTCCCATTTCCACATTGGGATCTCGGGTTGTACGAGTAAGCCAGAGGGGCGTTGATGCTCAGCCTTAACTTTGGAACAAGTCAGGCATTTCGAAACGTAGATAGCGATATCCTTCTTCATGCCCGGCCACCAGTACTTGTAGCGCGTGTCCTGGTACATTTTATCGGTACCGGGATGAATAGAATACCGGGATTTGTGGGCTTCGTCTAGTAAGGTTTGTCGCAAATTGGTACGATTAGGAATCCAAATTTGGTCTAGATAATGGAATATACCATTCGATTTATTCACCAGTTGTTCGCCATCATTGATCATCCTTTCTTTCTTCAAAGTGCGTTCGGTAAAACATGCATGTTGGGCGTCGCGGATGAGAGCTTCGAGATTATGCTGGGCTTGGGTATTACGAACGCTTTGCAAATAGCTTCGTCGACTGAGAGCATCGGCAACGACGTTTGCTTTGCCTAGATGGTAACGAAGCTCACAGTCGAAATCGTTGAGGAGTTCAACCCATCGGCGTTGGCGCATATTCAGCTCTTTCTGGTTAAAGATGTGTTGTAGGCTCTTGTGGTCGGTGAAGACCGTACACTTGGTACCGTAAAGGTAGTGTCGCCAAATCTTCAACGCAAAAATAACTGCACCAAGCTCGAGATCGTGAGTTGTATTGTTCTTCTCGTGGATCTTGAGCTGTCGAGAGGCGTACGCGATAACCTTGTCCCGTTGCATGAGGACACAACCAAGACCAAGGTTAGAGGCATCGCAGTAGACTATGAAATCGTCGTTTCCGTAGGGCAGTGAGAGCATGGGAGCGTTACAAAGCATAGCCTTGAGAGTTTGAAAGGCCTCCTCTTGTTCAGTTCTCCAAATAAAAGGTTTGTCCTTGTGCGTAAGCGAGGTAAGCGGTACAACGATTTTCGAGAAGTCAGCGATGAATCGGCGGTAGTAACCCGCCAATCCAAGAAAAGAACGAACTTCAGACGGGTTCCTTGGTGTAACCCAACTCTTAACAGCTTCGATCTTCGCAGGATCGACATGAATTCCTTGACTATTGATGACGTGACCGAGGAATTGAACCTCCGCAAGCCAGAATTCACACTTGGAGAATTTAGCATAGAGACGGTTTCCCTGGAGTAACTCAAGAACCAAACGTAGATGTTGCGAGTGTTTGGTTTTTGACTTGGAATAGATCAGGATATCATCGATGAACACGATGACGAAGTGGTCGAGAAAGGGTTTACACACGCGATTCATTAGATCCATAAAACTCCAGGAGCGTTAGTCAAACCAAAAGGCAAAACAACAAACTCGTAGTGACCGTATCGGGTTCGAAAAGTGGTTTTAGGTATATCTTCCTCCTGAATTCGTAACTGGTGATAGCCTGAGCGTAGATCGATCTTCGAGAAACACGTAGTACCATGTAGCTGATCAAACAAATCATCGATTCGAGGCACGGGATATCGATTCTTGATAGTAAGCTGATGTGCGTAGTGCGTGATATGTTTTTATGTATATTTTAAGCCCTTTTTTAACACTTTAGTCAAGTTTTAAATTTATAAAACACAATATTTTACTAACACTAAACACACATATGGGCAATTGCACCCATCATGGCGTAGTATAGCGTTGGTAAGATACCGAGGTCGTCGAAGGATACAAGAGCTTTTAGTATCGGTTTATCCTCAACGTCTAATCAAATCAAAATTTTATAAAAAGTTTTAAACATGAAAATAAAAAACTAAAAATGCTGAAAAATAAAAATAAAAATAAAACAGATAGCCAAGATGAATCACTTGGATCTGACTCACCTTTAGTGTAACCTTTGATGATTTCCGCACTTTTGCACTTTTTAAGAGATTATCTTAGTTATAGTAGTAGGCCCCTCTTTTGAAGGTGACGTTACCCTCAACCCAGTAGCTTGAGTCAGCAAGGATACAATCTTAAAGGGTTGGAATATTGAATAATAATTAATTAAGTTATTAATTCGTAATGTGGTAGGCCCCTCTTTTGATGGTGACGTTACCCTCGGCTAAGTGGTTTGAGTCAGCAGGGATACAATCCCAAGTAGCCGGGTTAATGTATTAATAGTAGTTTACATATGAGGGGATCAAGCCGTTCACACCCCCGCCATCCAATACCAGTGGGTATTGAAGGAGGTCCTAGTAACCTTGACCCAGGTCCTTGCAGGATCTATACACTGAATAAGGCAAGAACCTTATCAAACAATTCCCTTAATCCTCGATCAGGTAGCCAACATATCTCTATATAGACCGTAGATATATGAATGGTGTAAATCTTTTATTTTATATAGACAGTAAAATAATGTCAAGACACCACTGACAAATTATAAGGAAGTTTCACCTTCAACATAAGAAACTAGTTATTAAACTCATTAATACAAAACCAAATAAAAAGTGCGAAAAGATTAAAAATCAAAAGTATTACACTAAATGCTTGTTTTCACCAAGTGATGTAAGAGACTTAGGCAAACATGGCCTTTGATTGTCAAGAACTCTTACTATCAATCTTGGATCCCGAGACTACTACACACACTCTACGAATCTTAGCGTTGACCACGGCCCGTTTTGAGCTAGGCACGCCCCCATGTTGGGAATAGAAGCTTCTATAGCTTTGTCCTTTCTGCAGACAACTGGCCAAGCCCCCGTGTCCGCTGGGCATGGGGCGAGTTCAGCCTTCTGTTGTCTTGATTTTGCTTGGGAAGATGTTGTTGAGGGGTCGGGCATGCCACGTTTATTCCTTTTCTTGTATTTATGTTAGATTTTGCTGCATATTTGTTCCTTTTGTTCATTTACGCTCATTTAATCCTGAAAATACAAAAGGAAGACAAAAACACACTTTTCCAACATTAGTACTAAAAATGGTTAGTTTTATGCCTCATTTGATGTAATTTATATGTTGCATTTTACACACATCAAATACCCCGACACTTGAATTTTTGCTTGTCCTCAAGCAAAACTCTTTATAATGTGGCTTACACGCCCAAATGGAATGGGTAGAAGAGAAGTTTTGGGCTTCTCTTGAGTGTCGAGAATCCAAGATCTTTATTGGGTTTTATTTTTATTCTATTTACAATCCTATTCGTTATGATTTATTTAGAACATTTCATAAGAGAAATTACTTATTTGGGCATAACATGCCTCTTTAAAATTCCATTTATATACAAGTTCACATACCTCACGGGAGATCACTCACCACTCGGCCGAAGATGTATTTTTGTGAAACACTCGAGGCCGGCATGGAACTTACTTCTACCATATGCTTGCCAAGCAATCAATCCTCCTCCTTTTTAACTATAAACATTTGTAAATATCAAGAGGACTTGGGGAAGGGTTAGGCTTGGGTTAAAGGTAGGTGGTTTTGGGTTAATGGTTACTAAAAAGGACGAAAAGCGTAAAAAGCGTTGGTCTTCGTAAAACTTTTTGTTTTTGTGACTTTTATTCAAATAAAGCATTTTCAAACAAAGTTTCTTTTGAGGAACTTGTTTGTTTATTGCTATACTTCATTTTTTTATAAGGAACGTCACATGAAAACCCAACTTTTTACTAAAATAAAGGGTTTAAAAAAAGAGGTTTTTGTGGGTAAAAGGGTGTTTGTTTTGTTGGTTTAGAAACGGGAAGGTTTAGGCTCAAAGGGGTTAACTAGGGGGATTTTGGGTAGGTGATAAAAAAATGAAAAATAATGGTGTTGAAAAGAAAAAGGGTTAGTCCTAATGCCTCCGTTATTTTCTTACTTGGGTTTAAGTTGGTAAGGACCGGGAATGTATCGTCATGGCAAGTTCTAGAGTCGTAAGAAACCAAGCAGCTATTCACACAAGAAATGAAAAATGAGCACTTAGTTTAAAGATGTATGCTTTTATGCTCAATAAAGGCTCAAAACTCACTTTTTGTGGGAATGGGTTTATAATGTGATCAAGTATATATAATCAAATTTTAACTAGATTTATCATGCCTTTTCATAATTTTCTTATGTTGGTTCCTTTTATCACGACGTTATCGGTTGTAAATTCGTAAAAATATAACCTTTTTAGAACTTGTTATTCCCAAATTAAACCAAGACAAGAAAAAAAAAGTTTTTGAAAAAAATTTGGGGTGATTAGCAGTTCCAATAGAGTTTTGTGTAAGGCTTGTTATTAGGACTTGCAAAATTCAAGGTTTTAGCATCCCCACACACTTAAATTACACATAATCCTCAATGTGTCCTAAAAATAAGTTTTTAGATTGATTGAATCTGTAAAAAGGTGTTTAAAAACAAAAATTTATGTTACTGGGCGTCTGGACACGGGCCCGTGTTGATCCGGGCACGGCCCCGTGTTCATATTGCCAATATCATAATTAACAGAAGGCTGGGCACGGGGGCGTGTTCAGTGAACACGGCCCCGTGTCCAGTTACCTGAAATGGGCATTTTCTGCAGAACCTCGGGCACAGGGCGTGTTGGGCTGAGCACGGCCCCGTGCTGAACTTGCTGTAATGAAGAAAAATTGTCGGGAGGCTCTGTTTTTGTGCATGGGGTGTGGGTTCAAGTTTCCCTTAGTAACCTCCATCATCCCGAGTGTGTTTTATTCCTGAAAATTAAAACTAAACTAGAAAGCATAAAAGTTAATCTAAACTAAAACTAAGGATAGTTCCACGGAATGCCTCCGTGGTGTGCCACGTTTATAAGGGTCCTTGGCTAGACCCAAAGTCAGTTATATGTTACCCAAGTGGGATGTTTTGCATCCCATGTTGCACCTTCGGAGAGCATCATCCAAACTTGAGTCTATGACTTTCATGTAGTTGACCGGGTCGTCGTCTTCTACTCTTTTCCCAACCCCAAATTCCATTTCCTTGTCCCCAACCCTCAATGTTAATGTCCCACCATTCATATCCACCATTGCGTAGGCGGTGGCTAGGAATGGTCTTCCTAAGATAAGTGGTACCTCGGTATCTTCCTCCATATCTAGTATGACAAAGTCGGCCGGGAAAACAAAGTCTCCAACTTTTACCAATAGATTTTCGGCGACACCTTGTGGATACTTAATGGACCTATCAGCGAGTTGTATGCTCATCTTTGTAGGGCTTGTTTTCCCTAATCCGAGTCGGTCAAACATTGATGCGGGCATGAGGTTGATGCTAGCCCCAAGATCGGCTAGTGCATTGCGTATGGGTGATCCCCCAATTGAACAAGGGATTGTGAAGCTTCCGGGATCTATTTTCTTTTGTGAGAGTTTGTTGAGTAGCAAGGCGGAGCATTCTTCACTTAAATTAACTAATTGCAATGATTCAATTTTTCTTTTGTGAGTGAGAAAGTCTCACATAAATTTTGAATATTTAGGCATTTGAGTGAGGATTTCTACAAATGGAATATTGACATGCAATTGTTTTAGTAGGTTTATGAATTTTGTGAATTGCTCATCGGTCTTTTGGAGAAGTATCCGACCGGGGTAAGGTACCGGAGGATTCTTGGCAGGCTCTTGATTTGGTGGATGGGTGTTGGTGAAGTTGCGGTTTGGTTAGACGGGCTCTTTTCAGTTGGAGGTAGCGGAGCCTCCTCGGGACCTACGGTACGGTTTCTCAATGTGATGAGATGTACTTGCATCTTTGGGTTGGTTTTGGTATTGCTGGGTAACGCGACTTGTGGTCTCTCGGAGAAATTTTGAGCTAGTTGATTTAGTTGTTTTTCAATGTTTTGAATACTAGCTTGTTGGTTTCTAAAGTTCGATTCCATTTGTTGAAATCGATCGAAGTTTTTCTTTTCAGTGTCGGAGATGATGCGTGAGATAGTATCTTCAAGCCTTTCTCGTCCCCCTTGCTGTTGTTGAGAGAAATTTTGTGACTCATTTCTTGGTTGTTGAAAGTTTGTTCGTTGGTTTTGATTTTGTTGGTTACTACTATTGCCGGGTTCTCTCCAACCAAGGTTAGGGTGGTTACGCCATCCTTGGTTGTAGGTAGCCGTCGGGGGACCTGACGGCCTAGGTTTATTATTAAGGTAGTTTACCATTTCTGTTTGATTATCCATTTCTTTCATACAACTCCAATTTTCATGTGGTCCACCACACCCTTCATAAGCCATAACCGAGGCCGTTTTTGCCATTTCTAACTTTTTGATTTTTGAAGAGAGGGCCCCAATTTGAGCTTGTAAAGAGGTGCTTTCGTCAACCTTATGGGTGCCCGGGGCAACAGATTTTGTGCCTCGGGGAGTGTGCCACTGAAAATTGTTTTGAGCAATTTCCTCAATTTGATTATAAAATTCATTTGGGCGACGATTACCTAGAAGTCCCCCGGAGCTCGAGTCAAGTGTTTGTCTTATGTGTGGCAACAACCCATTATAGAAAGTGGATACTTGTTGCCATACCGCAAGACCATGATGGGGACACTTTCTTAGTAGCTCCTTGAACCTTTCCCAACTTTCCTATAAGGATTCCCTGTCCTCTTGTGAGTATGTATTAATTTCAGTCATTAATTTAGCCGTTTTTGAAGGAGGGAAATACTTATACAAAAACTTTTGGGCTAGTTCATCCCAGGTGTTTACCGAACCAACTGGGAGGGTGTTAAGCCAAGCCTTAGCTCGGTCTTTTAGCGAAAATGGAAACATTCGAAGGTGGATGGTGTCGTTTGATGCTCTGTTGATCCGAAAAGTATCACATATTTCCAAAAAGTTGGTAATATGTAAATGGGGATCTTCGTCTGCCAGCCCATGGAAAGTTGCTGAGTTTTGGAGCATGGATCAAATGCGGCCGGAGTTCGAAGTTGTTGGCATCGACATTCGGTGCATTAATAGCGACGCCGAGATTACCTACTGTGGGCCGTAGGTAATCCATTAGAGTACGTTGATCTGCCATTGAAGTGGGTCCCCGGAAACTTTCTCTTGGTTTTTAGCTTTAAGTCTTTTTCTTAGAAAGCGTTCGGGTTCGTCTAGAGGTTCTTTTATGTCTTTATTGGAACTGGAGCTCATGCACTGCGTAGGAAGTTCAGGTGCGGCGCCTGGGTTACAAGTCCTGCGATAAACAAAAAAAAATTGTTGGTCAGAAGTTTCACCACGGCCCTGTGCTCAGCTGAACATGGCCCCGTGGTCGGAGTTACAGTGATTTTTTTCTGGATCCCTAACACTGAGGAGTTCAACACGGCCCCGTTCTGCACCAACACGGCCCGTGCTCAACTCTCTATAACTCGGAAAATAAAAACTACCAGTAACGATGCTGGCACGGCCCGTGTCCGACCAGGCACGGCCTTTGCTGAGCTCTTCAGAAGCTGAAAAATTAAGAAAAATCCTAAAAAAACAGAAAAAATAAGAAAAACGATTACGGCGTTGATTCCTAACTTTCTTAAAATCCTTGTGTCCCCGGTAACGGCGCCAAAAACCTGATGTGTGTAGTGCGTGATATGTTTTTATGTATATTTTAAGTCATTTTTTAACACTTTAGTTAAGTTTTAAATCTATAAAACACGATATTTTACTAACACTAAACACACATATGTGCAAGTGCACCCATCGTGAGCGTAGTATAGCGTTGGAAAGATACCGAGGTCGTCCATGGACACAAGAGCTTTTAGTACCGGTTTATCCTCAACGTCTAATCAAATCAAAATTTTAGAAAAAGTTTTAAACATGAAAATAAAAAACTAAAAATGTTGAAAAATAAAAATAAAACTGAAACAGATAGACAAGATGAATCACTTGGATCCGACTCGCCTTTAGTGTAACCTTTGATGATTTCCGTACTTTTGCACTTTTTAAGAGATTATCTTAGTTATAGTAGTAGACCCCTCTTTTGAAGGTGACGTTACCCTCAACCCAGTAGTTTGAGTCAGCAATGATACAACCCTAAAGGGTCGGAATATTGAAAGATAATTAATTAAGTTATTAATACGTAATGTGGTAGGCCTCTCTTTTGAAGGTGACGTTACCCTCGGCTAAGTGGTTTGAGTCAGCAGGGATACAATCCCAAGTAGCCGGGTAAATGTATTAATAGTAGTTTACATATGAGGGGATCAAGCCATTCATACCCCCGCCATCCAATACCAGTGGGTATTGAAGGAGGTCCTAGTAAGCTTGACCTAGGTCCTTGCAGGATCTATACACTGAACAAGGCAAGAACCTTACCAAACCATTCCCTTAACCCCCGACAAGGTAGCCAACATATCTCTATATAGACCGTAGAGATATAAATGGTGTAAATCTTTTATTTTATATAGACAGTAAAATAATGTCAAGACACCATGGACAAATGATAAGGAAGTTTCACCTTCAACATAAGAAACTAGTTATTAAAGTCATTAATACAAAACCAAATAAAAAGTGCGAAAAGATTAAAAATCAAAAGTATTACACTAAATGCTTGTCTTCACCAAGTGATGTAAGAGACTTAGGCAAACATGGCCTTTGATTGTCAAGAACTCTTACTATCAATCTTGGATCCCGAGACTACTACACACACTCTAGATGGATGATGGTGGTGGATGTGGGTGTTGTGATGCTGGTGGAGTGTGGGTGAAGTAGTAGAGAGGTGGTTTGCCAAGGGATGCCTTTGAAGTGAACCAAGCACCTATATTTATAGCCTGCACAGAAGCCCAGACACGGCCCCGTGTCCATTGGGCACGGCCCCGTGTCCATCCTTATTCTCTTTCTTCATTAAATGCAATTTGTCTGCATTAGCTCCACACGCACCCGTGTACGCTGGGCACGGCCCGGTGTGCAGAAGCGTATCTGTACTATCAAGATTTGCTTGGATTCTGCGAATCTTAGCGTTGACCACGGCCCGTGTTGAGCTGGGCACGCCCCCGTGTCGGGAATAGAAGCTTCTATAGCTTTGTCCTTTATGCAGACAACTAGCCACGCCCCCGTGTCCGCTGGGCACGGGGCGAGTTCAGCCTTCTGTTGTCTTGTTTTTTCTTGGGAAGATGCTGTTGAGGGGTCAGGCATGCCACGTTTACTCCTTTTCTTGTATTTATGTCAGATTTTGCGGCACATTTGTTCCTTTTGTTCATTTACGCTCATTTAATCCTGAAAATACAAAAGGAAGGCAAAAGCACACTTTTTCCAACATTAGTACTAAAAAAGGGTTAGTTTTATGCCTCATTTGATGTAATTTATATGTTGCATTTTACACACATCATAAGCTTATTCAATTCCCTGTAGTCGATGCACATCTGGAACGACCCATCCTTCTTTTTGACGAAAAGGACAGGCGCGCCCTAAGGAGAGGTGCTAAGTCGAATAAAGCCTTTATCAAGTAGTTCCTGGAGCTGACTCAAGAGTTCACGCATTTAAGAAGGAGTGAGACGATAAGGCGCTCTAGCAACAGGATTTGCTCCAGGAATAAGGTCGATTTGGAAATCGATATCATGAGTGGGAGGTAAACTAGGTAAATCATCAGGAAAGACGTTGGGAAACTCACGAACCATAGACACCTTGTCTATTTCCTTAACTTCCTTTTCCTCAGCTACTACGATATGTGCCAAGAAAGCTTGGTAATCCTTGCGGAGATACTTGCCAGCTTGGACACATTACATGAGTTGTAACTTCTTCGAAGCGACTTCTCCATAAACACACAATTGATCACCGTTCGCGAGAGAGAAACGAATCATTTTATCGAAACAAACAATTTCAGCATGATTCTCCCGAAGGAAATCCAAACCTACTATGACATCAAAGCTACCAAGTTGCATCAGAATAAGATTGATCGGGAAAACGTGACCGTTGAGATCGAGGGTACAGTCACGCAGAACGGAACTAACGGTGACGGTTCTTCCAGTGGCAACTTCTACGTCGAATGTTGATGGGAGGTTAACGCGTTTTACGATTTAGGAGCCTTTCGATTCAAACGATACAAAACAGTTATCGGCTCCAGTATCAAATAAACACGAAGCATATATACCATTTACGAGAAACGTACCATTAACCACGTTGTTGTCTGCTTGGGTCTGGCGGGCATTGATGTTGAAAACTCGCCCGCGAGCTGCTTGTTGAGCTGGCTGCTGCTGCTGCTGTTGGTGTTGTTGTTGCGGTGCTGGCTGTTGCTGCTGCTGCGGCTCTTGCTTAACCACTCTATTGGGGCAGACGTTTGCGAAGTGGTTGGGATCACCACACGCAAAGAAAGCTCTTGCGTGAGCAGCGGGGGCATGAGCTGCTTGTCGTCCTTGCGAAGCTGGTAGAGCAGGAGCATGAACTTGAACTAGGGCTTGGCAAGGACTGGTACGGCAGTTGGCGGTGAAATGGCCGTACAGGTTGCAGTGAACACAAAACCGGCATACGATTCCGACCGGGTGATGATAAGTATAAGTAGGGCAGAGCGGGTGGGACCAGTGTATGCACGCTTGGCTAGCGGTGCATTGGGCACAGGTGCCGCTACTTGGCGGTGTTGAGGTTGCGGTTGAGCCATTACAGCTTGAAGTGGTGCGGCAGTAACTGCACAGTTCTTGTTGTTGGAGCTGTTGTTCTTTCTCTTGTGGCAAGAGGGCTTTGAAGATTGCGAGGCGGCGGTTTCAGAGGTGGGAGCAGCGGTAACTTGGTGCAGATTCTTGGAGGCTTTATCAAAGTAACCAGCCCTAACTCGCTTGTCATTGATCTCAGCAGCGAGCAGGTAGGTTTCCTCGATAGTTGTCGTCTTTGCAGCCTGAACAAAGTCTGCAACACAATCCGGCAGAGCACGGATATACTTCTTGATCGTAATCTCGGGGGTAGTAACTTGACCTGGGCAGATGATACTCAGCTGCTTGAAGCGAGCAGTTAAACCAGCGTTGTCTCCACCATCCTGCTTGATATGCCAGAACTCGTCCTCCAGCTTTTGGAGTTCGTGGGGAGGGCAGAACTCTTGCATCATGATGTCCTTCAACTCATCCCACATTAGCCCAAATGCTGCATCGTTCCCTCGTTTGTTTCTCTCGGCAGGCCACCAATCTAGCGCCTGGGATTGGAAGACGCCAGTGGCGTTAACAGTGCGAAGGTTTTCCGGATAGCCACTCTGGCGCAGGGTGACTTCGATTGAATCAAACCATTGAAACATGGCCGTAGGCCTATCTTCGCCGGTAAATTCTTTGGGTCCGCATGCTTTGAACTGCTTGAAGCTAAAAATTGCCTTAGGAGTATCAGTCCGTGATTCTTCCGAAGACTTGCTAGCGTTTTCGTTCAGCTCGCTACCAATTTGCGGAATGACTTTCGCCATTTGCTTGGCGACTAGTGTAGCAATGCGTTTGTCTTCGTGATTGCGTCGAGCGGAGCGAGCAGTGTGTGATCCAAATGACGACATTGTCAGCAAACAGACATCGTCACAGGACTCAAACACAATTTCGATTAACCCTAGTATAGTCTAGCGATTCACCCAAGTCTTCTTTATAAAGCATAGGAACACATCAAAGCACATAATCACGTAGACACATAACTCACAGAAACATGTAATCACATAAGCACAGAAACACATAAGCACGTAGAGCACCAAAAGCACATAAGGCACATAGAACACAACAATCATGAGGACACACTATATTTTGCACGTATTCACCTACATATATTGCACGTATTCACCTATCTTTCATAGCAGCGTAGAGCGATCGAGCATTGCGAGTGCGATTAGCGAGTAGCGATTGCGAATAACACAAGCGATTTGTTAGCGTATTGAGATAGATGTGCAGTGCGAGGTGTGCGTGTTGATCAAACCGAATAGCGAACAACGAAAAGCGAATAAATTACCAAAAATCGAAACACATAAAATCACATAAAATCGATAAATTTACAGAGTTGACGGCGGCGAAATCCAGAATCGAAACACATAAAATTCAAAAAGAGATTGTCTCGGCTTGATAGACGTTGACTACCCAAAGTGATTCGACTGCTCTCAAGGACTCTGGGTGCACATTTTGGCTTAGTAGACCGTGCTCACACCTCAATCCGGGCGATCGGCACGCATCCATTTGGCCATTACGTGACCTTAGTCGTTGGAACCCATCGAAACTTTGGTGAGAGTTTTGTAAAACCAAAATAAAGAGCGGAAGGAGTCATCAAGCTTTGGGTTTCACCCCTGACTTAATGACTGCATCCCTATTTGTGTGATAGAATCACGAGATAGATAGAGAGAGTCGCGTCGAAGTATGGATTTCACTCCTAATTCAACGCAAATTCTCTTGTTTATAGGAAAAATAGCGTGTCGAACGAGAGATTCGATCGAGAGTTTGCGGTTTTCACACCAAATCTCAAACAGATCATCCGTTTGTGTGTGTTGCCAGCCATAGGAAAGGCTGATCTTACGCGGAACTGTAGTATGCGTTGTTCGCGCAAGAATGTAGTGTATAGCGAGTTCGAGCGAGAATATCAAATAAGCTCGTGCAAAACCCATACTGGGTATGCACACGTTGGTCTGTTGGTACTTAGACTATAGACTAGGTCAATTCTAAGACATCGTCCTGGACTAGGTCGAGTCTTGCCTAATTCCCAATAGTTATGGCTCTGATACCAATCTGTCACACCCCAACCGATGGCGGAAACATCGGGGGGTCGGCACTGAGCGAAACAGATTGTCCGAGAGATCTATAACAACTAAATTAGCAGATAATTAACATCATGTCCCATACCATAACTCATCAAAGTAAAACAGTTATTACAGACATAGATATCTCATAGACAAATAAATGTTCTGACAACTCAGATTTAAATTGTTCGTTTGTTTCTAGACTCATCCTACTTGATTCCACAAAAGCAAGCATCCTAGCATCTCAAACACCTTTCACATACATTAAAATAGAGGTCAATATACATAGTGTAAAGGTGAGCATACAAGTTTAATAGTAATAGTAGCGAAAGCGAGTTTACGCATAACCAGCATGTAACATGTATAATGTGAAGCAAGTAGGTTATCGACAATGAAATATGCACAGACGTGACTGCGAGTTGTAGAATGCGCAACACATATCACCACTATGACATGCGAGAAAAGCCCTTAACAACCCTGTCCAGGACAGGTGCTGAGTCCAAACTATAGTACTATGGTTGCTAAGGTGTCAGGCAACAATCACTGTGTAAATAAACATAACATACAAGCATTCATCGAGTAACATGTATAACATGCAGTAACTGTTAGCGTATAAAAGTGTTTGCGTTGTGTGATCGATGTGATTTGATATAAGTAACGTATGTAACACCCAAAAGTGCTTAAAGCAAAAAGGGGATCGAGTATACTCACAGATCGTGTTTAGTAAATAAACACTCTCTTGGATTGAAGGGAGCGCTGAGGGGAATTAGCCTAAATAGTTAACGATAGCATAACCGAATGAACAGTGCGTTAAACGGTGAAGAGTGAACAAAGTGACGAATGGTCATCCGATCGGATGACAATCCGTATCGATGGTCATTCGATCGAATGACAATCCGTTCGGATGGCCATTCAGTCGGATTGACATTCGTTTGGGATGGATGTGTTTGTGTATGATGAATTTGAAGTTTTCGTTGTAGCATTTTGAAAACAGAGAAGTATCTCTACCTTTCAGGTCGTTCTATCAAACGGTCGTTCGTTCGGAGAGCGATTCGTCCAGTGAGACACTTCAGAGAACAAGGTCAGAGCTGGATTGTCATTCGATCGGATGGTCTTCCGATCGGATGCCAATCCGCTAGAAACTGATTGTCTTTGAAAATTTGATAAAAAGTTTAAGTGTTGAAGACAAAGTGCAATCCGATCGGATTGTCGTTCGATCGGATGGAAATCTGATCGGACGACAATCCGTCCGACAATCTGGTCGTTTTGAAAACTTGGATATTTTGTTAAGTTTGAAAAGTTTGCGATTAGATCGAGACGGTATGACAACGTGTCTGAACAACAGGAACCCCATTAAGTCCAGGTTATCCGATCGGCGGGAATCACCCCGTCTGACCAGCTAACTGTTCTTAACAGTAGTTCATGTTTAAACCAAAATCGGTTGTCTCTTTGATAGGAATCAGCTCTCAGACGGCACTTCACTAGAAAATGAGTGGTAGGCCCGAATGAGCTCCGATTCTATCGGTTTTAAGTGCATTGAGTGTAAAAGAGTTGAAAGAAAGTTGTGAAACCATCTTTCAATCCTTTTAATCAAGAAAATGTTTAGATCCATGTGAAATCAGTGTTTAATCATGTGGAAATCATGTAGATCTGAGTTGTTCTCGGTGGAATGAGGCCAAATCTTGAAGTTCATAAGAATCCCATGATGACATCATCCCAGAACACCTCAAATCCGCTGATTTCACGGTTAAAAGTGAAGATTCAAAGGTGAAAATGATGAAGAAGTGTGTGTAGATGATGGATGTACAAGATTTGAGAAAGAAACTTACAAGAATCGTGAGAAATCGAGAGAAAAGAGAGTTGAAGGCGCTGGTCGAACGAGAGAGCTGTCACATCACTGTTGGTGATGTGACAGGGGGTATCTATAGGTTTCCAAAAGAGGAAAGTGGTGCACAAGGGTCGGATCGGATGGCAACCCGATCGGATGGCCATCCGATCGGATGGTCATTCGATCGACAGGTTGTCGCGAGTTGGTTTTCGTGTTTTCGTTTCGTGCGTCGAGCGTTGCGATGCGTTTCGAGTGAGCAATGCAATAGTATTATCCATTAGTTACATAAATAACCTAACTACTAATTAACCTAAATATAATCCCTAAATCTCGAGTTTGCGATGAGATTGCGTTGCGATAGAGTTACGATTGCGCTTGCGCTTGCGATTAATCACCTCAACATAAACATAACATGCACAAGTAACACATAATAGCACACACACGTAAAACAATATCCATAACCTATAATTCGAGTTACGATGCGATAGCGATGCGATAACGGTGAGTCGATTAGCGATTAAACTGCGATTAAATTGCGATTATTAACAAGTACTCCACATAATACAACTAAATCGAATTAAAAATAGATTATCCATACAAGTCAAAGAGTACAATAAATAATTAAGCAAGGAGTGACAGATCACAATTAGCAATATTTTCTTTCTTTGACTTTGACTTGTACTTGGACTTTCAAAACGCGGGTTGTTACTTTCTTCCCACGTGTCTGCACCGTGATCTTCATATTCTTGGTTCAATACCAACTCCTCTTTAGTAGTGTTTGTTTGAGAACCTGATTCAGATACACAACGGTTCTCCAATTCCATATCAGTAAGCAAATACATAACGGTTCTCTAATTCCAGATCAGTAATGTAAGGAGAAGCGTTGAGATAACGGACATCCACCAAGCTCAAAAAGAAAACTTGTTTTTCCCATAGTCACAAACGATTGCGGTTTGTATTTCCCATAGCCATCGTTTCCGTAGTAAAAGACGGTTGCGGTTTGCACATTCAACATACGTGTGTTGTAGTTTGGAAAGATGACCGAATAGAGATCTGAATAACAAACTGTGGAGAACTTGTTTGCGTTATACTTCAACATACACTAAAATACTCTAAAATACGAAAAAAAACTCTAAAACACAAAACAAAACTCTAAAATAAGCAAAAATACCCTAAAATACGATAAAATACATGAAAATATGCTAAAATATGCTGCGATATGTTAATATACGTCATATTACGATAAAATACATTAAAATACACCGAAATACGTAAAAATACCCTAAAATAGGTTAAAATAAGCTATAAAATACATTAGAATACGCTCAAATACGTAAAAAATACTATAAAATATGCAACAATATGTTAGAATACGTAAAAAGAAGCAAAAATACATCAAAATACGCGACTAATGATATTTCCTCATGCGTATACATATAACACGGCATTATGCAGTACAAGTGGATTTCAAACAAAACTGTACGTAATCATAGAATACGATATTCGCACGCAACCAAACGTCACTGAAACAACGTATGTTGAAGGTATACGTCATAAAACGACAAAATATGTGAAAGTTCGGCAAAAAACTACACGTATACGTGTTGAATCGAGGGAACACGATAAAACTAAATTTGAAATTATGCCATATACGAGCGTATAGGCCTATGTTGTATCGTATATTGGCTTAATACGCATCGTATGGGTCTATGCGATGCGTATTAAACTTAGAATTTTCTCAAAAATACCCCTGAATTTATCAGAAAACAGGGGTATTTCAGTAATTTCATCGATTAATACGCATCGTATAGGCCTATACGATGCGTATTAAACTAAAAATTTCTCAAAAATGTGTTTCGAATCAAGGGTCCCATCATTACAGCCACTTGTTTTCAACGGGGATGTAATTCAATGATTCCTCTCAATTGAATAGACAGACACTTGCTTCATAGGACTCACTTGAATAATCTCGGAAGTACTGAACAACCGAAATAACAGCTTCGGTTTCATCACCTGCATCATTTACCGTGGAATGCATCCATATTTCTGTTAATCGCACAAACAAGCATGCCTTGAATGAGTCTAGAACACTCATAATCCTCAACCGGCTTTGAAACCTG
Source organism: Helianthus tuberosus (assembly GCA_030545235.1). Taxonomy (NCBI): domain Eukaryota; kingdom Viridiplantae; phylum Streptophyta; class Magnoliopsida; order Asterales; family Asteraceae; genus Helianthus; species Helianthus tuberosus. Next base: position 52,846,741 of record CM060428.1, read on the forward strand.
ACGAAATCTATGAAGAAACTGTTCGATTTCACGGTGAGTGGACAAATTAGCGATGGAGAAACTGTTCGACACCGACATGCATCAGGAAAAAAACATATAAAGAACCTTCAAAAGTTAGAGAATATACATACTTCAAAAGCTAAACATATTTTATTAGCTATTATACCTCGTTTGATAGCAAGATAAGAAGGATGAGATATCGGCAGTTAGCTCGAAGAAGTTTCTCTCGATCATTCAACATGTGTGATCCAGAGGTCGGTCTCGGGTGGGCATAAGGTATGCAGATAGATAATCAGGTGCTCCAGTATAATTCCCCTGTTAACAATGTCCTGTTAATTGTTTCAGATGACCTGCTTGGTAACAAAGACGAACACGTTACGAGATTCTTTGAGAATTAGAAAAGGAGAAAATACGGAACGACAAGGGTGCTGGTCTTTTCTCCCACGCGTGATCCAGATGTCGGTCTCGGGTGGGCATAAGATTCGTGGGCCCTATTGTCGCATCTGTGACTCCATGGAAAATGTGATTAAGGTAAGTGTGCCGTAAAGTTGCACCTGTTGTCTAGAGAAGCGCTTATATCATTTGTCATATTAGAGAAACATAATTTTACAGACGATTTAGAGAAACATAGAATATGTAAAGTTGCATCTGATTTTTAAAACATTCCCACTGACAAAATATTTTAAAATTTGAGAACCACATATTTGTGTGTAAAAGATCGGAAAGATGACCGAATAGAGATCTGAATATCCCCTTGGTAGTTGTTACCATATGACACATGATAAAAGCGCTTCTTTAGACAATCTGGGATTATGTTCCGCAAATTGGGAACCATATATTCGTGTGTAAAAGCACGGAAAGATGACCGAATAGAGATCTGAATATCCCCTTGGTAGTAGTTACCATATGACACATGATAAAAGCGCTTCTTTAAACAATCTGGGATTATGTTCCGCAAATTGGGAACCACATATTCGTGTGTAAAAATCTCGGAAAGATGACTGAATAGAGATCTGAATATCCCCTTGGTAGTTGTTACCACATGACACCTGATAAAAGCGCTTCTTTAGACAATCTAGGATTATGTTTCGTTTTAATATGCCGCTTAAATCTCACATTGTAGACTGGTGGGCTTGAATGGTTTTAATATATTTCATCTTGAACTATCTAGTCTAATACTTGAAAATGGATATGATCGTGTCAAGATCTTTATCTATCATGTCATCGACCAACTGCTCGAAATCCCTTTAGTTCCTCTGGTTCGCATTCGACACAACACAACAAAAAATAAACTTCAAAAAATCAATGCCATGATACGCATCGTATAGGCCTATACGATGCGTATCAAGCCCGCCGCCAGACATAACCTGCACCTGTCAGACTACCATGTCTTTTACTTTATTTCAATACGCATCGCATAGGCCTATACGATGCGTATTGAACTAAAAAAGTGTGCGGATAGACGGGGGGTGTGCCCTTAGAAAACCCCATTTGTTAACCCATTCTATGCGATGCGTATTGAACTGAAAAAGTGTGCGGATAGACAGGGGGGTGTGCCCTTAGAAAACCCCATTTGTTAACCCATTGAGTTGTTAATTTGGCATTTATTATGTACACTTTGGTACTCATTCAATATTTTGGTACTTTATTTACAGTTTGGAGTCATATGAATTGATTGTGGGAGAAAAAAGTACATACTAATTAGAAAATAGGTTAGTGTGTGTGATCAGGGGCGCAGGATGATAGGGGGCGGACCCCCGAACTTTCGCGCTGTAGTGTTACGTATGCCTCCGAACTTTTCGCGCAGTAGTGTTACGTATATACTTTTCGTATAGATTTTTTTAGGTATATGCGTCCCCCCCCCCCAAGTTTAAAAAAAAAATTATGTATATACGTTTTCGACCCCTCAGTTTAAAAAAATTATGTATATACATTTCGACCCCCCGGTTTTATAAAAAAAAATATTTATAACCCAAAATCATATTGTTATGTTTATTATAACCCAAAATTAAAAGCCCAATCAATGACCCAAATACCCTTTCTATAAAAAAACCCCAATATCTGTTGATTGGATTACCAGGTCGCTGAACAGAAGAAGAAAAGGAACGGCTGAACAGAAAGAAAACCAAAATCGCTGGGCAGTGGGCTAGCTGGTGTTGTTCGATCATCGCTGAACAGAAAGCAATGGTTGGAATCGATTTAGTGTTTCTTCAATCTTCAAGGTATATGTTTTAACTTTAGGTTTAATATATTTAGGGCTTCAATTTATGTGATTTAGGTTGAAACTAGGGGTGAAATTGGTCCGATTTTTTTCCCTTAACTTGTTGAAACTTATTGAATCTTGTGAAATTTAGGGTGATTTGTTTTGTTAACTTGTGTTATTAGATTATGCTATGAGGAACAATAAAATCGTAATTTCGTTTTTCAAAAGAAAGAATGAAGAACCGGTTAATGAAGCGAATAATGAGATTAAACGACCAAAAGCTTCAACAAGCGAACCGGTTAATGAAGCGAATAATGAACCGGTTAATGAAGCGAATCAAAACATTCAACAAGAGCATCATGATATTCCTCAAAATCCGATTAACATTAATGAAGTGGATTTTAGTAGTCTAGAAAGAGATCTAGCTAAGCGACTCGGAATGTGGAAATATCCAATTAATATAAGGGAGCAAGTAAGACTAGGTTATATATCATTGGGAGTGTATCAAATAAAGCTTGATGAGTATAAGCCTAGAGGTCCAAAGAACAATCTTCGTAGATTTAAATATGCTTGGTTTGTTATGTTCCCCAATTGGTTAGAGTATTCTCCAACGAAACACAAGGCTTATTGTTTCCTTTGTTATTTATATTGTGATAAACCAAATGAGAGCCACGGTCATAGTGCGTTTACTAGTGAAGATTTGACAATTGGAAAAAAGTTAATGATGGGGATAATTGTCCATTGTTGAAGCACATTAAATCTTCAACTCATAAAAAAGCTTTTCTATTATATACGAACTTGTTGATTCAAAAAGCCCCCCTTGAAACTTTCATGGAAACGCAAAGTGAAGAGAAAATTAGGAAGAACCGGTTAAGATTAAAAACAAAATTGATGTAGTTCGTTGGTTGACATACCAAGCTTGTACCTTACGAGGACATGATTCTAAGAATCAAGGTAACTTTCGTGAATTGCTAAAACTTCTAGCCTATTATAATGATGATGTTGTAGAGGTTTCGGAAAATGCTCCATTTCATTGCAAGTATACATCTTCCGATATTCAACAAGAAATTCTTAGTATTATTGCAAATAAAGTTCGTAAGCATATACGTAGCGAAGTGGGGGATTCATGGTTTTGTGTCATGGTTGATGAGTCACGGGATGAGTCGAAAAAAGAGCACAAATGACAATGGTTTTAAGATTTGTTGATGCTGAAGGGGTGATACGGGAAAGGTTCTTGGATTTAGTTCATGTTACAGATACTTTATCAGCGACCTTAAAAGTAAATTTATGGAATACTCCATTGCATTACAATTTTGATGTTAGTAAAATCCGTGGTCAAGGCTTTGATGGTGCTAGAAATATGAGAGGAGAATGGAATGGATTGCAAGCACTTGTTCGGGAATATAGTCCTTAGGCATATTATGTTAACTGCTTTGCTCATAGGTTAATTACTTGTTCTTTTTTAACTTTCTTTCTTCGAGTTTACTAAAATACTTGTTCTTATTACATATTTGTTTTTTGCTCACAGGTTACAACTTGCCTTGGTTTGTGTCTCAAGGGATGTGACTCCTATACAACAAATTCTTCTCAAACATAGTTTTCATAATTAATGTGGTTTGTGCTTCTAGTAAGCGTCATGATGAGTTACAAATGGCGAAGGCAGTTGAGATTAAAAAGTTACTAGAACTGGGTGAAATCAAATCTGGAAAAGGACAAAATCAGGTTGGGACATTAAGAAGGGCTGGTGATACACGTTGGGGTTCCCATTTTAAATCTATTTGTAGTTTGGTTAACATGTTTGATGTCACCCGTGCTGTTCTCAAGGGAATAATTGAAGACACGACTCATGCTACTAGTTGTCAACGTGGAGATGCTAATATAGCTTACGGTTACTTGCAATCATTTGAGTTTGTGCTTGTTCTTCACTTGATGAAAGAAGTAATGGGAAAAACGGAAACACTTCCTCAAGCATTACAAAAGAAATTCCAAGACATCCTTAATGCAATGGAGTGAGTTTCTGCAACAAAGGTTAGTCTAACTAATTTTAAAAACATTGGATGGGATTCACTATTTGAAAAGGTTCATTTTTTTGTGAAAGGCATGACATAGCTATGCCTGATATGAGTGCTCCATATACTTCTACTCGGTATCGGCCTCGTAAAAAAGGTCTTCATGTTATATTTGAACACTATTACCGCGTAGATTTGTTTATAGAGACATTGGACAAACAACTACATGAGCTAGGTAGTAGATTCAATGAGCAAGCAATAGAGTTGTTATCTCTTAGTGCGACTTTATGTTCAAAAAAGATTAATATTGATCAGATTGTTCTTCTTATTAAGAAATATTATTCTAACAATTTTACAGAGCAAGAGAGAAATCTATTACGTGGTCAATTGGATAACTTTCAAGTTGAAAGAATAAATAATCCCAAGCTAAGTGGGGTATCAACTCTTTCTGATCTTTGTAAAACTATTGCGGAAGTCAGAAAAATAACATATACCAATTGGTTGAAAGAGTGTGTCGGCTAATCTTGATGCTTCTAGTTTCGACTGCAACAACAGAAAGAGGATTTTCGGCAATGAAAATATTTAAGAATCGCCTTCGCATGAAGATGTTAGATCAGTATCTAGCAAACAATATGGTGATTTACATAGAAAAGGAGATTGCTATGAACTTTGATTCGGAGTCCATTATTGAAAAATTCAAAAATCTTAAAGGAAGACGGGCATAACTATAATTCTTCATCCAGGAGAACCGGGTACCCACCTTCCTCTCTCATTTTTAATGTTTTGATGTCTTTGTTCATTTGTTTGTTAAACAATGTTTACGTTTTAATATTTGAGAACATTTTGTATTTGATATTAATGTTTGACCCGACCCGAATCGAATCACTGATGTCCGACCCGAACATACACCTCGAAACTACGCGATAAATTTTTTTTTAGGTCCGTTACCTTCCGACCCCCGAACTTTTTTTCAAGCTTCGCCACTGAGTGTGATTTGTCCACACACAAAGGGTGGCTTATTGGGGTTTCCATTCTAGGCATTGGCCTAAATCAAGAGCATGTCATTCATTCTTACAAAGTTATCATATATAGTATATGTGTTATTATCCCATATTAATTGCAAAACACAACTAGTTTGCCATTAGGAACAAAAGGCCTAAATTAAATGACGTGGTCGAGCGTGGCTATAAATTTTTAGATTATTTTAAGCATTTTCGATTCGTGGATCAAGCTTTAAATTTATATAACACGATACAATGCTACCACTCTACACACGTTAGGGCAAGTGCACCCATCATAGACGTAGTATAGTGATGGTAAGATACCAAGGTCGTCCAAGGACACAAGAGCTTTTAATACCGACTTATCGTTACCATCTAATCTAACCAAATTTTGATAAAAGTTTTGAAAGTTTTAAAAGATAAACTAGAAATAAAAATGTAAATGAAAGGAAAAAACAAATAGACAAGAAAGAATCACTTGGTTCCAACTCCTCTTTTATGTATCCTTTGATGATTTTCACACTTTGGGGTTTTTAAGATATTATCTTAGTTATAGTGGCATGCCCCTATTGTGAAGGCGACGCAACCCTCAACCATATTGGTCTGAGTCAGTAGGGATACAGTCCCACAAGGTCGGATTATTGAAAGATAGTTAAATAAGTTATTAATGCGAAAAGTGGTAACCCCCTCTTGTGAATGCGACGTTACCCTCGACCATATTGGTCTGAGTCAGCAGAGATACAGTACTGCAAGGCCGGATAAAGTTTTAATAGTAATTTATTTATAAGGGGTTCAAGCCGTTCTTAATTCCCCCGAATGCGACGTTACCCTCGACCATATTGGTCTGAGTCAGCAGAGATACAGTACCGCAAGGCCGGATAAAGTTTTAATAGTAATTTATTTATAAGGGGTTCAAGCCGTTCTTAATTCCCCCGATTTGATGCTATCTGGGTCAAGGGAAGTCCTAATAAGCTTGAACCAAGTCCTCGCAGGATCTATACAATGAACGAGGCAAGAACTTTACCCAAACACCCTTCTAACCCCCTTCCAGGCAGTTAACGTGCTTTATATAGATTGTAAAGACACGAATGACTGAATCAACGAAACATGAAGAAATGTTTAAACAAAGTTCACTTTCAATATAAAAACTAGTTATTAAAATCATTAATACATACCCAATTAAAAAGTTGCCAAATATTGGAAATAAAAAATAATACATAAAAGATTTGTCTTCACCAAGTGATGTAAGAGATTAGCCAAGCATGACCATTGTTTGACAAGAACTCTTACGATCGATCTTGGATCCCGAGACTATTACACACTCTAAAAGATGAAAGATAGATGATGGTGGTGGGTGTTGGTGTTGTAGTGGTGGTGGAGTGATGGCAAGTGTGAGAGAAGTAGTTTGCCAAGGGATGCATTCTCTTGAACCAAAGACCTCTATTTATAGCTGAAACCAGAGGTCTGTGGTCTTCTCTTTCTCTCCCTTCATTAACTACAGATGTCAGGTCTTGTACCAACACGCCCCGTGGTGACAGAGCACGACCCCGTGGTGAATGTACTTGTTGTACTATCACAGATTCTACGAATCCTAGAGTTGACCACGACAATTGTTGAGTTGGCACGACCCCGTGTTGGTTTGTCTTTTGTTGTTGTCTTTTTCTGCAGGGAATCTTGACTGGGCACGACCCCATGCCTGGTGGGCACGGCCCCGTGCCTAAGCTTCTGTTTGTGTTATTTTTGTTGTTTTGGATGTGGATGGGAGTTCGGCATGTCTTGTCACTCCTTCGTCTTTGTATTTGTGTTGGTTTTTGCTGTTAATTTGCTCCTTTTATTCATTTAAGCTCTTTTGATCCTGTAAATTAAAAGTAAACAAAGAAACATGCTTTTTCCAACATTAGTACCGAAAAAGGGTAGATTTTATGCATTGTTTGATGTAATTTATATGTTGCATTTTGCGCACATCAAGTACCCCCGCATTTGAATCTTTGTTTGTCCTCAAACAAAACTCTATTATGTGGCTTACACACCTAAACGGAATTGGTAGAAGAGAAGTTTTGGGTTTATCTTTAGAGTGTCGGGAATCTTGTTTTTAGGTAAAATGGTGAAAAGCGTAAAAAGTGTCGTTTTTTCGAGGAATCTTGTTTTGTGGCTTAGAAAAAAAACTTTAGCCAATGCTTTTTTTAACCAAAGTTGAAACTAAGCCATACTTGCAATTTTTATAACCGAACTTTTTACAAAAATAAAGGATCTAAATATTTTTTTTTTTGAATCTGGGTGGTTGTTTTTGGAAAAGTTTATATTTTTGTGGATTTAGAAACGAAAGTGTTAAGGCTCAAAGGGGTTTGTTTATATTTTTGCGGATTTAGAAACGAAAGTGTTAAGGCTCAAAGGGTTTTAACTAAGGGGATATTTTTGGCAAGGTATGCAAAGAAAAACAAAGGTTTAGAATAAAATGGGTTATAGTTCTAATGACTCCATCAGTTACTTACTTAAATTTATGTCGGTAAGGATTAGGAACGTATTGTTTTGGCAAGTTCTAGATTTGTAAGAATTAAACGGGCTATTCACAAAAGAAACAAAAAATTGAGCAATTAGTATAGATATGTATTTGTATGCTCGGTAAAGGCTCAAAACTCCATCTTTGTGGGAAAAAGGGTATAGTGTAAAAGTGTATATATAATCAAATTTTACAATGATTTGTTATGCCCGTTTTTATAATTTTCTTAATTGATTCTTTTTATCACGACGCTATCAGGTGTAAATTAGTAAAAACATAATCTTTAGAACTTATTTTTCCCAATTAAACCAGGATAAATAAGAAGAATTAAAAAAACAAAAATGTTTGGGGTGATTAGCGGTTTTCCAATGCGAGTTTTGTGTAAGGCTTGTTTTTATGACAAAAGATTCAAGTTTTAACATCCCCCACACTTCAATTAGACATTGTCCTCAATGTGTCCCAAATAGGATTTGTTTGGATTAAATCTGCAAAAAGTGAGGTAAAAATAACAATTTTTTTGGTTACTGGTCACTGGGCACGGGGGCGTGCCTGGTGGACATGGCCCCGTGGCCAAAATGCCAATAACAAGGTGAACAGAAAACGGGGGTGTGCTTGGTGGGCACAGCCCGTGCCACATTCTCTGTAGAAATTTTTTTACAACAGACATTTGGGCACGGGGGCGTGTCTGTTGGGCACGGCCCCGTGCTGCAGACTCTATTATTTAGGTGTGTATCTAAGTCCACCCTAACTTTGTTTCCCCACATCGTCATCTATCAACTTGCAACATATATTAAAATATAATCAACAAATATGTAGGCGAGTATACAAGTTTGAATACGTTGCATAATATGAAAATGTTTAATGGTGCTCATATCCAACATGATAAAATGTATACAAGTTACTAACATGTTGTATTAGTGTAAACTATATGTCAAACCGGAGTTTAACGCAATTGTGATTACCCAACATCGTCGAAACGAAGTGGGTTTGATGGTGTTTACTTTACAGTTCCACAAGAATACGGGCGAGGCGTTAATCCTATAGCACTATAATTGTTAAGGAAGGCTTGAAAAGTTAATGAGCATACTGACACAATGTAAACATAGCATATGAGTTTAACAAGTATAACAAGTTTCATGTTTAATGGTGGATAGAGTGTGATTGATAAACATGTTTAATTGTGACTGCATTTTTTGTATATATGTACACTAGGTTATCACCCGGGATTGCTTCTCGGGCTGGAGAAAGTTATTAATATACTTATTTTTTATGAGCAATACATACTTAAAATGATACAAAATGAGTGACATATTAATGGAATCAAAATTCAATAGTTTACATTATAAGATACCAAAAACTTCTTTATAGACTACATTAGAAGTCTTATTTGTTGGTTTTCCATAGGCGTCGAATATCAATGTTTTAACTCCTTCTCTAGTCTTGACCCTTGATAATGCAACGTACAACTGACCATCAGTGAAAACAGGATCTTTCAAATACAGACCAACTTTTGATGAGGATTGTCCTTGACTCTTGTTAATTGTCATGGCAAAACAAACTGATAACGGAAATTGTCTTCGTTGGAATTCGAATGCTATTTTTTTGTCGGACGGAATCATATTAAGCCTTGGAATAAATACTCTTGTGCCGATATTACCGCCAGATATTACTTCAGCTTCTATTACTCGTTTACTTAGAAATGTAATTTGTAAACATGTACCGTTACATAAGCCTTTCTGTTGATCGATGTTTCGGAGAAGCATGACAGGAACACCAACTTTAAAAACTAATCTTTGATTAGGCAATCCAGAAATCTTAAGTGCATTCAAATTTTCTGTTGAGTATAAACCTTCTTGAAATGAATCAAGCATTTGTTCAGTTTGAGATATGCTATCGGAACTCAAATACTCTTTGGCATCACCTGGAAATAACGAAAGCAATCGATCGTTAATTTCATGAACTATGTCATTTTTTGGTGCTAGAATTGCTCGCTCGGAAAAAAAAACAGGATTCCGAAATTGTTCCATAATTGAAGGGTATACGAAGTCAATTAAGCTTTGTATCGGATCAGAAATATCGGTGATTAATAGATCATCTGGTATCTCAATAATTGCTTCACCATCATTATCATCTCCCAACTTTCCTTCACCAATATCAAGCAGCCATTTTGCAAAATCCCTGATTGAGTCCATATTAGAACTTTCAGCTCCAATTGTTAGGCGCATGTTTTTAGTCAACCTTAACAGTTTGCACTTTGAAAGAGCTTATAGACGCACAAACTATTTATTATCTGGTACCATTAGGAATAACTGGTAGGATTTGTCTAAAGTCACCGCCGAATACAAAAACTTACCCTCCAAACGGAACATCAGAACGAATACTCCTACCGTCGGAAAATACGTCAGACATCGTCCTATCTAAAGCTTCAAAGGCATGTTTGTGGACCATCGGTGCTTCATCCCATATGATTAAGTGTGTTTCCTTTAATAATTTGGCGATATCACTATTTGGCTTAATATGACACATCGAATCTTCTGTGAGATTAATTGGGATATGGAAGCAAAAATGGGTTGTCCTTCCATGAGAAAGTAATAACGAAGCAATACCACTTGAATCAACATTTAAAACTATCTCACCTCTACATCGAACAGCTGAAACCAAAGTCTTCCATAAGAACGTTTTTCTAGTTCCACCGTAACCATAGAAGAAAAATGCCTCCTTTACGGCTTGCAACTACTGCCATTATTTCGTCAAAAACCGCTCGTTGTTCATCCGTCGGTGACTGATGCAACTTATTAAACTCAGCTTGTACTTCATCTATGTCATGTGATAGCTCTTCATTGATTAGACGATTAGTAGCATCACGTAACGAATCGTCATCAGGGTAAGGCATCGTGCTAAATACTCGTAACGACGAACCATTCGAAACTAAATATTTTTCAATTTCCAACAAAGTAAGGTTCTTAATTTGATGTTCAGGAAGCACTAAACCTAACAAATGAAAAGAAAAATAATGTTGTTAATAATCAAATCAAAAAGTAGAATGTAAAATAAAAAGACAGCTGAGAACCTGAAATATTTGTTTCTTTTTGAAGTCCGTATACAATATCATCTGCTAAGTATTTCCACGTGTTCTCCCACACAAACTATGGCCGTGAACGTGTATTTGACAATAGCAAGGTAGCAAATAACGCTCGGAGATAGCCAGCATGTCCTTCGAAACTTGCTTCTTTAATGGCCTCAACGTATTCATTGTCATCATCTAAGAGCCCCATTGCGTAGCAAGCATCTCTAAAAGTCGGGAATAACTGGCCGTTAACAGTACGTATTTCCTCGAAGGATCTGGGCCCTTTAACTTTATTCAGAAGTATCCTCAAAAAATAAGGTTCGCCTAATGCAGGAGACATAGAATGTATACGGCCAAAAGTCTAGTACGTCTTACGTACCTGCCAACATCTATCTTTAAGTTTCTAAACAAATTTGGAAGGAAACTCGACATAAGTCAGCATTCTAGCATCTTCATTTGACTCGTTCAATTTCATCCATTGAACAAATATTGAAGAAGCAACTGAAGACTTGCTTAACACATTATCAATATCGTCATCCGCACCATACAGAACATTCTGTTGGCCCGGCATATGAAAGGGAAGCCTCATAACTGCAGGATACCTATAATGAACCTCGTTTGAGAATATTCTCCATGATGCCTCACAAGCTGAAATATATCTACAATCATAATATTCCTTTATCTCATCTCTTGGCTTATCCTTTATGCTTGGATTTGAAACCCCAGAAACAACCGCAATAGCCATATCAGGGCCTTTGATAATGTACTTGATGTGTGTAAAATGCAACATATAAATTACATCAATTGAGGCATAAAACTAACCCCTTTTTTGTACTAATGTTGGAAAAAGTGTGCTTTTGTCTTCCTTTTGTATTTTCAGGACTAAATGAGCGTAAATGAACAAAAGGAACAAATATGCAGCAAAATTTAACATAAATACCAGAAAAGGAACAAACATGGCATGCCCGACCCCTCGACAGCATCTTCCCAAGCAAAAACAAGAAAACAGAAGGATGACCACGGCCCCGTGCCCAGCGGACACGGGGGCGTGGCCAGGCACCTGCAGAAAAGACAAACTGATAGAAGCTTCTATTCCCGACATGGGGACGTGCCCAGCTCAACACGGGTCGTGGTCAACGCTAAGATTCGCAGAATCCAAGCAAATCTTGATAGTATAGATACGCTTCTGCACACGGGAGCGTGTGGAGCCTAATAAAGACAATTGCAATTAATGAAGAAAGAGAAAGAGGATGGACACTGGGCCGTGCTCAATGAACACGGGGCCGTGTCCGAGCTTCTGCACAGACTATAAATAGGGGTGCTTGGCTCACTTCCAAATCATCCCTTGGCAAACCACCTCTCTACCACTTCACCCTCACCCCACCACCATCACAACACCCACATCCACCATCATCATCCATTATCCATCTTAGAGTGTGTGTAGTAGTCTCGAGATCCAAGATTGATAGTAAGAGTTCTTAATAATCAAATGCCATGTTTGCCTAAGTCTCTTACATCACTTGGTTAAGACAAGCATTTAGTGTAATACTTTTGATTTTTAATCTTTTCGCACTTTTTATTCGGTTTTGTATTAATGAATTTAATAACTAGTTTCTTATGTTGAATGTGAAACTTCCTTATAATTTGTCTATGGTGTCTTGGCGTTATTTTACTGTCTATATAAAATAGAAGATTTACACCATTCATATCTCTACGGTCTATATAGAGATATGTTGGCTACCTGGTCGGGGGTTAAGGGAATGATTTGGTAAGGTTCTTGCCTTGTTCAGTGTATAGATCCTGCAAGGACCTGGGTTAAGCTTACTAGGACCTCCTTCAATACCCACTGGTATTGGATTGTGGGGGTGCAAATGGCTTGATCCCCTCATTTGTAAACTACTATTAATACATTAACCCTGCTACTTGGGATTGTATCCCTGCTGACTCAAACTACTTAGCCGAGGGTAACGTCACCTTCAAAAGAGGGGCCTACCACATTACGCATTAATAACAATTAATTATCTTTCAATATTCAGACCCTTTAGGATTGTATCCTTGCTGACTCAAACTACTGGGTTGAGGGTAACGTCACATTCAAAAGAGGGGCCTACTACTATGACTAAGATAATCTTTTAAAAAGTGCAAAAGTGCGGAAATCATCAAAGGTTACACTAAAGGCGAGTCGGATCCAAGTGATTCATCTTGTCTATCTGTTTTTATTTTATTTTTATTTTCGGCATTTTTAGTTTTTATTTTCATGTTTAAAACCTTTTCTAAATTTTGATTTGATTAAACGTTGAGGATAAACCGGTATTAAAAGCTCTTGTGTCCTTGGACGACCTCGGTATCTTACCAACGCTATACTACGCTCACGATGGGCGCACTTGCCCATATTCTTGTTTAGTGTTAGTAGAATATCGTGTTTTATAAATTTAAAACTTGACTAAAGTTTTTGGCGCCGTTGCCGGGGACACAAGGATTTTAAGAAAGCTTAAAATCAACGGCCTAATCAGTTTTTCAAAAACCTTTATAAAATCGCGCACACATTTTCTGCATTTTAGTTAGTTTTTGCATTTACAGTAGACTGAACACGGGGCCGTGCTGCATATTTTTTTTCAAAACTCCCAGATACAGAGTCTGAACACGGGGTCGAGCTCACTGAACACGGGGTCGTGTCCAGCCTCTGTTTCCGTTTTTATTTTTGTTTTCTGGTCCCGAGACTCTGTTGTGGTCTGCTGAGTGATTCTTATGGATCAATACTCAGGAGATTACAACTGCCACTATGAGGAGGATGATTAAAGGGAAGACTATTGCACCATTTGTGGTAATCCTCATTCGGTACAATATTGTGACCTCTTTGAACCATCCACTTCATACAACTACTATGAGGAGCCCAGGTACGAGCCTTCAACTTCATATACATCCTATGAAGAGCCAAGGTATGAACCTTCTCCCTCATACTCATATTTTGATGAACCAAGGTATAAGCCTTCATACTCATACTTTGAGGAACCAAGATATGAGCCTTCACCTTCATATGCTTACTATGAGGAACCATGGCGTGAACAACCCACCTCATATGAGCATTATGAAGAGCCAAGTTACTACCCTTATCCTTCATATACTTACAATAAGGAAAAATGGTGTGAACCATCTACCTCATATGAGTACTATGAGAAGCCAAGGATTGAACCTCCGAATTCAAGCTTTGATAATACTTATTCAACTCACTTTGACAAACCACCAACTATCTCACCTGTACCTGAAAAGATAATAGAACACCTTAAAACTATCGAGTACTTTATAAAAGAAGCCCGCGCAATGGAAGAATTAACTTGTAATAAAGAAGAAATAGTTGAAAAGGTAAAAATGGAAGAACAAGTAAGTGAAAACCCGACACATGAGTTAAACAACGAAAAAGGTGAGTCCGACAACGTTAAAATTCAAGAAGAGTCTAGTTTTAAAGAAATTAATCTCTTGTCACCTTCTTTCGAAAATCATTGTTTAGTACCCACTCATGCTAAGTTTTTAAAAGAGTTAAACACTAACACTAAAATTGACGAAATGGTAAGCATTAAGTTAACAAATGATCAAACTACGCTAATAAAAGAAGATCCATTTGAAATTAACATTACACCGGTTCCATGTTTTTTTCAAAATTCCTTTATTAGTAATATTACAATTGATAAAGATCTTTGTGTTAATATAATTCCAAACTACATTTTCGAAAAATTAAGTATTGATGATTTTTCTCCACTTCAAATACCCATTTCTCTATCTAATCGGAAAGCAATAAACTCAATAGGGATAGTTGAAGATGTGTTAGTCCAAACAAATCAAATGGTAATCCCAACCGACTTCGTCATCCTTGATGACGCTCCACTAGTGTTGGGACGACCTTTTGTAAAGACCCACGAAGCTTTGAAAAATCGGAAGTATAACAATCTACCCATTCAATTAGGGGTATTAAAAAAAAGTGTCGATCTTAAGCGTTCAATGAAATATCCATCCGGCAATAATGACCCCCTAATTGAAGATAAAGATGAACCACCCGATACAAGAGAAGAAATTGACCACTTTGTTGAAGAAGAGGTCGCCATAGAACAAACATTCTTGGTTCTTGATCAAAATGAGCAACCAAATAAAGAGTCTCCTAAAGACCCACCTCTTGAGCTTAAAGAACTTACAAAAGGTTTGGAATATGCTTTTCTCGAAAAAGATGGTAAATTACCTGTAATTATTTCATCAAAATTAACTAGTTTAGAAAAAGAAAAATTAATCACACTTTTGTAAAAACACAAAAACGCGATCGCTTGGAAGCTTGTAGATATTAAAGGAATAAGTCCTTCCATGTGCACGCACAAAATTTTAATGAATGATAACTATAAATCGGTAATACAACCACAACGTAGAGTAAATCCAAACATCCAAGAAGTGGTTAAAAATGAAGTCATCAAATTACTTGATGCCTGACTCATTTACCAAATCTCCGATAGTCCTTGGGTAAGTCCCGTCCAAGTAGTTCCTATGAAAGGAGGTATGACGGTAGTAACTAACGAGAAAAATGAATTAATACCAACAAGAACCATCACAGGATGGAGTGTATGTATAGATTACCGTCGATTTAATGAGGCAACAAGGAAAGATCATTTTCCTTTACCTTTTTTTGATCAAATGTTAGAAAGATTATCCGGTCACAAATTTTATTGTTTCTTAGATGGTTTTTCAGGTTACTTTCAGATACCGATAGCACCCGAAGACCAAGAAAAGACAACATTCACATGTCCCTATGGAACTTCTACTTATCGACGTATGCCTTTTGGTCTATGTAATGCCCCCGCAACCTTTCAACGTTGCATGGTGGCCATCTTCCATGATATGATAGAAAAGACAATGGAAGTCTTCATGGACGACTTTTCTATCTTTGGAGATTCATACGACCAATGCCTCGATAACCTTGAACGAATGCTATCCCAATGTGAGGAAACTAACCTCGCCCTTAACTGGGAAAAATGCCATTTCCTGGTAATGGAGGGAATAGTACCCGGTCACAAAATCTCAAGCAAAGGAATGGAGGTTGATCGAGCAAAAATAGACACTATTTCTCGATTACCACCCCCATCCTCTGTTAGAGCTATCAGAAGTTTCCTTGGGCATGCCGGATTTTATAGACGATTTATCAAAGACTTTTCAAAAATCTCAAGACCTCTAACAAAATTACTTGAAAAAGATGTCCCTTTCATCTTTGACAAGGATTGCAACCAAGCATTTCTGACGCTAAAAGAAATGTTAGTCAATGCGCCTATCATGATAGCGCCTGATTGGAAATTACCTTTCGAAATCATGTGTGACGCAAGTGACTTTGCAGTTGGAGCTGTCTTGGGACAACGAATAGATAAGCATTTTCACCCAATTTATTACGCTAGTAAAACACTTAATGATGCACAAGAAAATTACACAACAGCAGAAAAAGAATTACCAGCTGTGGTATTTGCTTTTGATAAATTTCGTTCTTATCTTATTCTTTCTAAAATGATAGTTTATACAGACCATGCAACCATTCGATATCTCTTTAAGAAACAGGATGCTAAACCACGTTTAATTAGACGGATTCTACTCCTCCAAGAATTTGACATTGAAATAAAAGACAAAAGATGAGTAGAAAACACCGCTGCAGATCATCTTTCTCGCTCGGAAGATCCAGCTTTGGAGGCAACTAGGGACGAGCTAATAAATGAAAAATTTTCAACGGAGTCCCTAGAAATGGTGGAATACCGAGAAGAGCCATGGTACGCCGACTATGCTAACTGCTTAGCTAGCGGTATAGTCGCAAAAGGATGGCCACATCATCAAAGAAAAAAATTCTTTACCGATGTAAAACATTATTTTTGGGAAGATCCTTATCTTTTCAAAATGTGTGCCGTCCAACTCATCCGTCGATGCGTACATGGTAGTGAAGCAAGAATAATTCTTCGCCATTGTCATGAAGGTCCATACGGAGGACATAATGGTGTCGCTAGTACCGCACGAAAGGTATTTGATTCAGGATTTTATTGGCCAACCATTTACAAAGACGCTCAAAGTCTTGTCAAGACATGTGACGCTTGCCAAAGATCAGGTAATATTTCTTCCAAAAATGAAATGCCACAAAATGGCATTCTTGTTTGTGAAATTTTTGATGTGTGGGGACTCGACTTTATGGGACCATTCCCACGGTCAAAAGGAAACAAATATATAGTTGTGGCAGTAGATTACTTGTCAAAATGGGCCGAGGCCGAAGCGCTTCCAACAAACGATGGAAGAGTTTGTGGTAAGATTCCTGAAACGCTTATTTTCTCGTTTTGGAACTCCAAAAGCATTAATAAGTGATAGAGGTACCCATTTTTGTAACCATCAATTTGAAATTTTTTTAACAAGGTATGGGGTCTATCACCGGATCTCAACAGCATATCACCCTCAAACAATCGGACAAGCCGAAGTGACTAATCGATGTTTAAAAAGAATATTTGAAAAAACCGTAGGATTAAATAAAAAGGAATGGGCTGATAAATTAGATGACGCTTTATGGGCTTTCAAACTGCGTATAAAACAACAATAGGTACAACCCCATATAAGCTTGTCTATGGAAAAAGTTGTCATCTGCCGGTAGAGATAGCACACAAAGCCTACTGGGCAGTTAAAAACGTAAACTTGGACTTAGGAATAGCCGGTAAAAATCTATTTTGTCAATTAAATGAATTAGACGAATTAAGAAATCACGCATACTCTAACTCCGAAATTTATAAGGAAAGAATGAAAAATTTGCATGATAAACACATTAAACCTAATGAATTTCGGGAAAGAGATCAAGTTCTATTGTTTAATTCACGACTTCGATTATTTCCTGGTAAGTTAAAGCCTAGGTGGTCGGGACCTTTTTCTATCACCCATATTTTTCCACACGGTGCAATTGAAATTAAATCTCGAAATGGAATCCCATTCAAAGTCAACAGCCAACGACTAAAGCTCTATCAAGGATTCATTGAGGATGAAGAGGAGGAAATCTCGCTACAAGCGGCCGAAGAATAAACAAAGGATTGATGCATCAACATCATATCTTGTAAGTTACGAACGTCGGGAAAGCATCTAAACCGGTAAGATCTCTAAAACCAAGTTTCGGGAAACAGGGCATTCACACGTGCACTTAAAAAAATATTTTAATTTTGCCCACCCACGGGGCCGTGTCTAGCGGACACGGGGCCGTGTTCGCGCAACTGACGGGGATAAAACCCCTTTTTCCTTCATATTTTTCATTTCAACACGCCCCATTTCTCCAAGAACTCTCTGGTTCCACCAGAAATTTCTGCAGATTTTCACATTCCTCCGACTTCTAACAACGCCAAGGTATGATTCTATCATCTTAATTAGTTAGTTTAATAACTTGCATGTAGTTTAACATCAAAAATTTGGGGAAAAATCTAAGGTTCTTCAACTTGAACCGAATCAAACCTCAAATTTTTGCTTAGATCTTTTAGTATTAGTATAGATGCATATTATAGGAAGTAAATCAACTTGAATTGTTTGTAGATTTGCCCAATTTCTCACGAAAACCTCAAACCCTTGTTTTTGAACCGAAAAAGATGAAATTGAAGGGGTAAAAGGTTTGTTTTGGGAAAAACGGCAGTTGGGGGTTTCATTTACGGGGAAAACCGCCCCTACTGAACCAAAAATTTTCAAGTTTTCAGGACCGGGTCGAAAAATGGAGTTTTTGGGAAACAAACGCCTAAGCACGGGCCGTGCTCAGCGAGCACGGGGGCGTGTCCAGCTGATTTCTGGCGAACATGGGGCGTATCCACTGAACACGGGGTCGTGTTCAGCTGACTGTTTTCAGTTTTCTTCAAAAATTTTACTGTTTCATGCTAATTGTTTGGTGTTTTCTTTCAGATGGCCAAGAAGTTTACTAGGTTCAACCCGAATGAGTGGGCTGCTCAAGCACGGTTTGAGGTTCTCAAGAAAAGGCCCGAAGAAAACCCCAGACAAGTTTGCTTGGATACTCTAGAAGCAGTAGGCCAAATCGACCGCTTCAACAACCTTGTTATTGGCCCACTAAGAGCATCTCTTTGCACTCGGCTCCACTCCGTGCACGAGTATAACGTGGAATTTTATAGCACGTTTGCCTTCAAGGCAAAAGCGGAGCCGTTTGACAATGAGGGGGTGGAATTCCGTTATGCAGGGGTTATGTACTCAATTTCAATTGCACAATTTAGGGCAATCATCGGGTTGTATGCTGAAGAGGATGCTGGAGAGGAGGAGAACACTGGTGGTCTCCGCGAACTCCCACAAGACCAACGCCAAGCAACATGGGCTCAGATTGGGGAAGGACACTATAACCAGAGCCAGACCAAGAGCACACAGTTGCGGGACCCTCTCTACCGCTACATCCATAGGGTCCTCAGCTACTCCTTCTGCTAGAGACATGACAGTGGTGGTGTTGTAGGTTTGCGTGATCTGATAGTCCTCCACTACATTCATAACCGTATAAACCTCGATGTTCCACACCTGCTACTTCGCAACATGCACTTGTACCAACTTGCCACTCCCCCGACCCCTATCCTTTTTGGAGGGTGGATCTACCGCCTCTTCAAGCATTTTGTGCAAAGGATGCCAAGGTCCTTCCAGAAGGGCCCATGGTCGAGAAAAGTGGACCTTGTCATATGTCTCTCCATGAATTTAATCAACGAAGCTAAGGACGGGACGGTTAGATTTCAGACGGTTCAAGGGCATGTGTGGAACCCTCAAGAAGCTCTAGTCCTTTACGCTCCACAAATCCGTCCTCCTCCACAGTACCAGTATCAGCACCATGGTGATCCGGGCCAATCCTTCTCTCAAGGATGTGGTTTTCCTAATTTTCAAAGTTAACATGATTTGTTGCAGGAAAACCTCATGTGCACCCGAAACACCTACAATATGGCAAGCAACACAGTCGGAGTTATAGAGAGGAACATCTCCGAAATTCAAGATGACATCAGGAATATCCGGGAGTACATGGCGGGCCAAGGAGGGGATGATGAGGACGAGGATATGGATTGAGCGGGAGGCGTTGGTGGTGGCATTACACGATTGAAGGTCGTAATAGGTTAACCCTTTATCTCTCGCAAACAATTTCATGGCTTGCGTGCCACTTGTTGAACAATTTACTTTCCGTAACTCTTTTACTTTCCTGCATTTTTCTTTTTTTTTTTTAGTTTGTGTTGTGGATGTTGAAACTATGGTAAGGTAGGATGTTGGTTATTTTGTGTGGTGTGGTATTTTTAAGTAAAACGGGTACCTACGAGGCTTGGAAGCACTAAATACTAGTGCTACATAAGCCTGGAAAACAGAACCGAAAGCCGAAACCTGCTTTCAAGGATTGCAGATTGTCAACACGGGGCCATGCCCAGCCGGCACGCCCCCGTGTCCACCGCCCAGTACCTGCTGTTTGTTAAAATTCTGCCCTAAATGGGGTCGTGTTAACAAGGCACCCCCCCCCACCCGTGTCCACCTTCTGTAAGTTTTCGTAACTGGCAGTCTGACCACTAGGCCGTGCTCACCCAGCACGGGGCCGTGTCCAAATGCCCAGTAACATCAAAACCTTGTTTTAAACACCTTTTTACTCATTCAATCAACCTAAAAACTTATTTTTGGGACACATTGAGGACAATGTGTAATTTAAGTGTGGGGCGGGATGCTAAAACCTTGAATTTTGCAAAACCTAATAACAAGCCTTACACAAAACTCTATTGGAACCGCTAATCACCCCAATTTTTTTTCAAAAACTTTTCAATTTTTTTTACTTGTCTTGGTTTAATTTGGGAAGAACAAGTTCTAAAAAGGTTATATTTTTACAAATTTACAACCGATAGCGTCGTGATAAACAGAACCAACATAAGAAAATTATGAAATGGCATGACAAATCTAGTTAAAATTTGATTATATATACTTGATCACATTAAAAACTCACTCCCACAAAAAGTGAGTTTTGAGCCTTTATTGAGCATACAAATATACATCTTTAAACTAAATGCTCATTTTTCGTTTCTTGTGTGAATAGCCGCTTGGTTTCTTACGACTCTAGAACTTGCCATGACAATACATTCCCGGTCCTTACCAACTTAAACCCAAGTAAGTAAATGATGGAGGCATTAGGACTAACCCTTTTTCTTTTCTACATCATTATTTTTCAATTTTTTTATCACCTACCCAAAATCCCCCTAGTTAACCCCTTTAAACCTAAACATTTTCGCTTCTAAACCCACAAAACAAACACCCTTTACCCACCAAAACCCTTTTTATTTTTAAACCATTTATTTTAGTAAAAAGCTCGGTATTCATGTGACATTCCTTTTTGCAAAAAAAAAAAAAAAATTGAAGTATAACAATAAAAAAACAAGTTCCTCAAAAGAAACTTTGTTTGAAAATGCTTTGTTTGAATAAAAAGTCACAAAAACAAAAAGTTTTACGACGACCGACGCTTTTTACGCTTTTCGCCCTTTTTACTAACCACTAACCCAAAACCACCTACCTTTAACCCAAGCCTAACCCTTCCTCAAGTCCTCTTGATATTTACAAAGGTTTATAGTTAAAAAGGAGGAGGATTCATTGCTTGGCAAGCTTATGGTATGAGTAAGTTCCATACCGGTCTCGAGTGTTTCACAAAAATACATCTTCGGCCGAGTGTTGAGTGATCTCCTGTGAGGTATGTGAACTTGTATATAAATGGAATTTTAAAGAGGCATGTTATGCCCTAATAAGTAATTTCTCTTATGAAACGTTCTAAATAAATCATAACGAATAGGATTGTAAATAACATAAAAATAAAACCTAATAAAAGATCTTGGATTCCCGACACTAAAGACAAGCCCAAAACTTCTCTTCTACCCATTCCGTTGGGGCATGTAAGCCACATTATAAAGAGTTTTGCTTGAGGACAAGCAAAGATTCAAGTGTGGGGGTATTTAATGTGTGTAAAATGCAACATATAAATTACATCAATTGAGGCATAAAACTAACTCTTTTTTAGTACTAATGTTGGAAAAAGTGTGCTTTTGTCTTCCTTTTATATTTTCAGGACTAAATGAGCATAAATGAACAAAAGGAACAAATATGCAGCAAAATCTAACATAAATACAAGAAAAGGAACAAACGTGGCATGCCCGACCCCTCGACAGCATCTTCCCAAGCAAAAACAAGAAAACAGAAGGCTGACCACGGCCCCGTGCCCAACGGACACGGGGGTGTGGCCAGGCACTTGCAGAAAAGACAAACTGATAGAAGCTTTTATTCCCGACACGGGGACGTGCCCAGCTCAACACGGGCCGTGGTCAACGCTAAGATTCGCAGAATCCAAGCAAATCTTGATAGTACAGATACGCTTCTGCACGCGGGGCCGTGCCCAGTAAACACGGGGGCGTGTGGAGCCTAATAAAGACAATTGCAATTAATGAAGAAAGAGAAAGAGGATGGACAGGGGGTCGTGCTCAATGAACACGGGGCCGTGCTCAATGAACACGGGGCCGTGTCCGAGCTTCTGCACAGGCTATAAATAGGGGTGCTTGGCTCACTTCTAAATCATCCATTGGCAAACCACCTCTCTACCACTTCACCCACACTCCACCACCATCACAACACCCACATCCACCACCATCATCCATCGTCCATCTTAGACTGTGTGTAGTAGTCTCGGGATCCAAGATTGATAGTAAGAGTTCTTGACAATCAAAGGCCATGTTTGCCTAAGTCTTTTACATCACTCGGTGAAGACAAGCATTTAGTGTAATACTTTTGATTTTTAATCTTTTCACACTTTTTATTTGGTTTTGTATTAATGACTTTAATAACTAGTTTCTTATGTTGAAGGTGAAACTTCCTTATCATTTGTCTGTGGTGTCTTGGCGTTATTTTACTGTCTATATAAAATAAAAGATTTACACCATTCATATCTCTACGGTCTATATAGAGATATGTTGGCTACCTGGTAGGGGGTTAAGGGAATGGTTTGTAAGGTTCTTGCCCTGTTCAGTGTATAGATCCTGCAAGAACCTGGGTCAAGCTTACTAGGACCTCCTTCAATACCCACTGGTATTGGATGACGGGGGTGCGAATGGCTTGATCCCCTCATATGTAAACTACTATTAATACATTAACCTGGCTACTTGGGAATGTATCCCTGCTGACTCAAACCACTTAGCTGAGGGTAACGTCACCTTCAAAAGAGGGGCCTACCACATTATGCATTAATAACTTAATTAATTATCTTTCAATATTCCGACCCTTTAGGATTGTATCCTTGCTGACTTAAACTACTGGGTTGAGGGTAACGTCACCTTCAAAAGAGGGGCCTACTACTATAACTAAGATAATCTCTTAAAAAGTGCAAAAGTGCGGAAATCATCAAAGGTTACACTAAAGGCGAGTCAGATCCAAGTGATTCATCTTGTCTATCTGTTTTTATTTTATTTTTATTTTCAGCATTTTTAGTTTTTATTTTCATGTTTAAAACCTTTTCTAAACTTTTGATTTGATTAGACGTTGAGGATAAACCGGTATTAAAAGCTCTTGTGTCCTTGGACGACGTCGGTATCTTATCAACGCTATACTACGCTCACGATGGGTGCACTTGCCCATATGTGTGTTTAGTGTTAGTAGAATATCGTGTTTTATAAATTTAAAACTTGACTAAAGTGTTAAAAAGGGCTAAAAATATACATAAAAACATATCACGCTACACACGCATTAGTAGTTGAACAAATATTTGACTAAACCGGCTTGATTACACAATTCGACATTGATGTGTGCTTGATATCTTTTTAGAAGCCTTTTGTTATACGGAACAACACTTCTGTTGTCCAATGTAACACCAGATTTTATAACTGTGTGGCCTGAATCTCGTCTTCGGTAAATAGGGAAACCATTTGAATCAACTGTTGTATGTGGTGAAAATTTCTTTGGAAAGTTTTTTGAACATCTTTTATCAACCATGCAAGGACAATTCAAATTAGCATTTCCACACGGATCGTGAATCATATAATCACTTACCAAAGAATAAAGTTCTGGATCTTCATTTTTATCGGGAATCTTAGTGGATATAAATGGATCTATGTGATCTATAGTCGGAAGTTTATGATCGACCTTCATAAATAAGCATATATGTGCATGAGGAAGACCACGCTTCTAAAATTCTACCGTATAAACAACTAAATAGAAAGAAAAAAATAAATTTAGTACTTTATACAACTGATTGCAAATTATACATGAAAAGAAGAAATGTAAAAAAAAAAAAAAAAAAACTAACATACCAGCATTAATCTCACCGTGATAATTGGAATCCTTCAAATCTTTGAGTATGGAATCGAGCTTCATTTTAAACAATCGACACAATATGTCAGGCCTGTCCTCGGCTTTGATGGTGGAATCTTTAAGAATTCTTTTTACTTCTGGCCATTTAGGATTACAAGTTATAGTTATGAAGAAATCTGGGTACCCGTACGACTTACATAAGGCCATTGCATCGACGTAGTTTTGTTGCATGAATCTTGCACCTCCAGTAAATGATGAAGGTAGTATAACAGGCTTTCCAGTGTCTTTTAAAACTTGTTTACCTTTAGCTTTATGCTTTTGAAGATTTTCAAATGTTTCAGATCGAAGGTTTGTTTGTTGTCTCCGAATGTAATGTAGTCTCTCGCTCTCGATCATCGTATATGCGTCAACCAAAAATTGTTGTAACAACCTTCTTCCATTAAGAATTGGGGAAAAACCATAATTTCTATCTTGGATCCTATATGCAAAAAATTCTCTCATCGTGCACTTTGGCTTTATTTTCTTTTGTGTCGCAATGAAATCTCTATGGGGAATATCAATTCTATATCCGTCATCACCATATGGGAAAAGTAACGAATATTGCAAAGCAAGATATGATGGGTTCAATTCGCTAATACGCTGAAGCATTCCAGACTGAGTCTCGAAAACAATATCACGATGGTCTATAGCTTTATCTATGTCTCCGACAACCAAAGCAGCAACTTCAGACGTGGTCGGTAAGTTATATGTTCTGCCATCTTTTTCTCTTTTATACATAAGACGAGGTTTAAGGTTGGCCTCTGGGGATTCGTGAAAATGGTCTCTGACCATCCTATATGTCTTAACCAACATATTTTCTGAATCTAATAAATTACTCAAATATTGTATCATTTCAACATCAAGCTCTTTATCATTAGACGACGAAGGTCTGGTTGTTTTGCTGACAAAATATAAAAAAACAACATAAAGTTAATATAGTATAATTATAATAGTACATTGTTTTTATAAATAAATATACGTAAAAAAAATGGTGCTTAGTAATCACACATACCCGAATAATGCCTGTCTGTTTGTTATTTCATTTTCAGTGTCATATATGTATAGCTGACAAAATTGAGATTGATTTCCATCAGAAGGTTTAAGACTACCGATGCAATGATAGTTTTGGCCACTTATATGATATATAAATGGAGCATTGCCCTTGTTGATAGTAGAATCAACTTTTCAACCCATAGATGTAAAAGAGAACATAGAGTTGTATCGTCTTATATTCTTCTGGAAAAACTTGTTTTTTTTTCATTTGAGGAAGAAAACAAATTTTTATAAGACGGATACGCATCCTTTAAAGGCGGTAGCTGAACTTTACCATACCCACAACACATACTATAAGTCAGCTTATTCATAGTTATTCTACCTTTTCCACCTTCTGATGTCCATAACTTTGCACTACAGATTTGACATGTAAGAACTTGGTCACCATGGTCCAAATAATCTATTATAAAACAACTAATAGTTATATTTCAGTTAGAATATAATAAAAGTCCAAAAACGATAAAATAAATTTAAACCTTTAGATATCCCTTTATAAGGGTCGTCCACTGTGACTAAAACCACATCGTCGTGGTTAGGGAAATGAGAACTGAATAACTTAGCATGTAACTTACTATTAAATTTTTGTTGTGATGAATTCGGATCCTTTGAAGATGAACGCGACTGATATGATCTTTTTGACATACTATACGTGAATAACAACAACTTAATGAAAGACCAGCACAGAAAATTACAAGAAAACAAAGTTGTTCATATTAAATTTGTAGAATAGGTAAACGAAATGGAGTTGATGATAATTAGATCCTCTGTGTACAATGAACTAATGAAAGATGCACATACAATTACCTTCGGAAAGTTAGATACGTATGAATTGGAACATAAACAATTGAAATGGCTGTATGAATCTCTTTGAAAGGGGGAAGTTGTTTGTTTTGAACTTTATTAACTATTATGCATAACAGATCTTGTAATGCAAGATTAGAGGTTTACATAAAAGCCTTAAATCTATTATATAATCAATTATAATAATTGAGATTAGTTGTTAATAATAACGTTTAGGAAAGAAATATTCCATACAATATTTTAATTTAAATTTGCTGATTTCATTCTCGGTTACATTAAATTAAGTAGTTTCTAAAATTAATTTTTAAGTTCCCATTTATACATAATAAATCATAGTATTATATTTTATGTAAACTGTAAATTTTAAAACATTAAGTGTTAAAAAAATGATTATAAACCAAAAAACCGAACTTCAATAATAAAAATTAAAATTGAGTCTAATACATTAAACAATGACTGAAATACGAAATATTAAATTATTGTGACTAAAAATAGTCAAAAATGATTTCTTTCATAGTAACTCTGTAGTCTTCAATCAAAATGATTCTCATCGTTTTCTTCATTGATCTTACGCTTTGTAGAACAACTCAGAAATGTTGGATCAATGTCATACAGCTCGTACAGATTACGTTTGCCTTTTGCAATATTCTGCTCCTGTTAATGCAAAATTTTTTTGTTATTACTTGATTTAAAATTTTACATTTTAGTTTAATAAATAATAATATGTATTTTTTATAAGCATAATTATTACATGTGCAATCAGAAGGCTCTTCTTAACATGGGAAATAACATAATCATCGATGCTTATCGTAGTGATATCATAAACTTCGTCAAAGTTTTCGATATTATAGTGGCTAACTTGAATCTTATAAGCAAACAACTTTCCAACCAAATACTTAATCTCCTTTGGAAACGTCGGATAATCACCGATCTGTAAGTATTTTACAACTGTTAAAAAAATTATTATAGAATAAAAGTACTTTGAAGTGGAAAAATACCAATGCATTCTCTTTTAGCAATTCATCAGCAGACTTATTCAAAACCTGTATAGCTTGGTCATGAAATAATATAAGATGAGTTGAATCACTATCATCCTCAACTTCAATTTTAATCTTAAATTTCGGCACATGTTTTATGATGTGTTCAAAACATTCATAGTTAGAGCAGCGATAGATTTCGTATTTCTTAAAATCAAAAGAACCATCAGTTGGAAGGTATTGCTCAATCTCCATAGTAGCCTCGTGTAAACACGTTGGACATGTCATGTAGTGCCAACCAAAATCGGTAAATATGTTCTTGATGGTACCGAATATGATAAGAGACTTTGGCTACAAAAAAGTAATTGTAAAATACAACAAACAGTTAAACTACATAATTGGAAGGTGCAACGGAAAATTAATTACGCATACCTTAGTTATTTCCCATAACACATCAATGCTACTGAAAGATGCATTGTTCAAAAACTCAGAAGACACATCATGACATTTTGAAGACATGATTGTTTATAAATAAAAGGCAAAATTCGATTTGAGATAATAGATTTAATGTAAAAACGGTTGTATTTATAGCCTTATAAAATTCGTTAACATTGAAAAAAGATTAGGAAATAAGAAATCTATTGTATAATCGCGATTTTCTAACATTATAAAATATGACAAAGATTTTGAAATAAAAATAGAAGAGATATAGGAATAAAATTAAGTGTAATCATTTAATAGTTCCCTTTAATATTATTGAATAATATAACCGAAATTTGTTAATATTGAATAAAAATTTCGAAATCTATTATATATTTGCTATTTGGCATGTAAAAACTTGGAAACTGTTTTTGTAAAATATTAGTTAGTAATTGTAAAACTAATAATATTTGGTAAGGTTTGAATGGCTAAAATATAATGAAAAATTCAATGGTTTAATTTTATGAAATATGATAAATATTTAGAAAGTCTTTTAATATTGAAAGTAACTAATATAGTTTATATTTAACATCTAAAGACTTCAATGGTTTAATTAAATAATCTCCTTTTATTTCTCATTTGCTATATTAGATAAGAAAAAGATAAATACTAATTAATTTAAATAATACAAAATGAAAAAAAAAACTAATTATGACATAGCCGTTGATTATCAACACCTATCACCTCAATACCTTCTCCTAGGAGTGTGCACGGTTCGGTTCGGTTTTTGGGTAAAATCAAAACCGAAACCGAAATGTCGGTTTTTGGGTTTTAAAAACCGTTCGGTTTCGGTTTTTCGGTTTTTACGACGGTTCGGTTCGGTTTTTCGGTTATTTCGGTTTTTGGAACAAAATTATGTAAGATTCAAAAAATAAAAAGTATAATTTATATTATAACAATCTTTTTATATGTTTATATTTAAGTTATTATAGTTCACCTCTTTAATTAGTATTGTTTACATAAACCTAACCTTCTAATATATTTTTATGTTTCTTCAAAGTTTTATTAAATTTAATTTTTATATTAAATTTTGTTATATCTTATAGGTAATAATAAATCATTTCAGTTATAATGTTTTTATTATAAACACTTTACATTCATGAATAAAATTAACATTTTCTACTAGCATTGGGTTAAACACTTAAACAATTTAAACTTAAACATAAAAATATATGGATTGTAACTTATCGGTTCGGTTCGGTTTTTTTCGGTTATTGAAAACGTTTATCCGAAAACCGAACCGAAATTTTCGGTTATTAAAAATCCGAAAACCGAACCGTCGGTTTTTGTTTCGGTTCGGTTTTTTCGGTTTGGTTATTTTTGTTATTCGGTTACGGTTCGGTTACGTCGGTTTTCTAGCTCACCCCTACCTTCTCCCAAACAAATTTCATCATTACCATCTATTAATTAAACTTATCAAAAAATTACCAAACATATCTCACTTCAACAACAACTCTCCATCAACGGCTAGGGTTTTCAACTTGGTTTCTTACATTATTTGGAAGACAATCAAAGGGTACCGAAAAAAGGTTGAAGTATAATTTCAAAGAGAAGGTACGATTCTTGTAATCGATTTTGTCAATCAGTTAGTATTTTTTTTATCATAAAATCAGTTAAATAGATATTTAAGTATAGATCTGATGTAGAAAGAAAAGGGTAATCGCTTATAACAAAAAATCAGTAGTATTTATAGATTGCATGTTAAGAATATCATCGATTTAGTATGTTCACAAATTTGATAGATGCTATAAGTGATAAAAGAATAAATTTATGCTTAACGAACAAAGGTAATGGTTAAAAGAATTAATTTTTTACTAAAGTTAGGTCAAAATTATAACTTTATGTTAAACAAATAGGTTTAAGCAATACGGAAGTAAATACAGAATGGGTAAGAGAAAACTTTATTTTTTTTAAGAAATCATCATAACATTATAAATTATGAATTTTAGTCACAATAAGATGTTTGGATTAAATATGCAAAATTTATGTGATTTTGATGATTTTAAAAAAAAAATATAATAACATATTTAACCATAAAAATTATGAATTTGAAATAATATGTACCATACATTGCAGTGTACAAGATGGGTTTATCGTTTGTCCAACTGATGGAAGAACCTAAAGAGCTTTCGTTGGTATGTGTACTTTCCATTTCTCGGTTGATTAAATATAACGTTGTCACCATATGAAATATTTACATATGTTAGTTTGTATCTACTATACAACATATAATGTATATATCAATGTTAATGAAGCTGGTACGTGTTGATTTGTTAAAAAAAATGGGGAGATCACTGGCAACATATGAACATTGAGGTTCGTCATGAAGACGGTAGACATTGGACGGTACGACTTAGACACATGGATCAGCTACCAGTATTAACAGATGGTTGGAGGGCTGTTGTTAATTTGTTAAAAAAAACACTTGGCTGCTATTTAGAAGCATAGGGGACAAAGAGTTGGAGTTTTATCCTTTTCTAAACAACGTGGTGAATCCTACATAACAAAGAACAATTACACAAAACTGGGTCTTACGGTAAGCGTACTGTTTGATAGTTAATGAAATGTGAACATTGTACAGAGTTGAAATGTAATACATATCTTAGTAATTATAATTTTTAGTTTATTTTCATAACTTGCAGGTAATTCCAGATGAATTTATTAACATATTTACAGAAACCACGCTAAACGACATTTACCAAATATATGCGGGTGGTAAGTACCAGGATGTAATGGCAGCTAAACTTCATGTTACTTATGCTTTTACGGAGGGATGGCCGAAACTGTGTGAGAGGTTGAACATATGTCATGGTGACACACTGATATTCGAGAAGATTGGTAATGTTATATTTCATTTGAGGGCATTCAGGAATGGAATTGAAGTTTGATTGGGTATTCAAGAAGAAGCACGAGACAGCGATTTCTGTGAAATAATATCTCAATCAACATTCCAACGAAATGCTTATTTTGTAAGTCTCTTCCTGTTGAAAAAAAAAGGTATCTCAAATAATTATGATTACTTATATTTCCAATTTTTATTTACAGAACTTTGTTCAATCTGATAATGCAACGGATACTAGTGGAGATACATTGATGAATGAGGTAGTGTGTTATACTTTGCATTTTTTAATATTAATTTGATTAATGAACTAATGTACTTTTGTTTTATGTTTTTTATATAAATTAAAATCGAATACAAATTAAATATCAGGTTAACGACATTGGAAGTGAAACTGAGAAGATGTTGAATACCACAAAAGGAGTTCTAAAATGTGAGCAATTGACAACACCAAAAAAGAATACTTCGTGTTCTGAGGTTCACATCAATGAAAATGTAATAATCAGTTAATATAAATATAAACCGCATTACATATGATTAGTATCTATTTGATTTAGAAAATTGATACATTATAAATATGTACTTAATAGGTTGAGAAGAAAGGCAAAAAGGTTGCACAAGTTTTTGGTTTAACATCAAAAAAAGGAAAGGTGATTGACCAAACTCCAGAAGTTCTCACACCAGCAGTTTCAAACTGTCGTAGATCATCAATCAAAAGAGAGGTAACCTTTAGTTTATTCAAATGTGTAATACACCTATGAGTGATTGGGGAAGGACCACAATTAAAATTATTTATTGATTTTAATTGATATTCAACTTGAAAGGTTGTTAACTACTATGAGAAAGTATCGAAACTTGGACAAGAAAGGCAAACCAGACATCATAGTGGAAAACGGAAAAAGGCTGAAATTGATCCAGAAAATTACAAGTTTACCAGAAAAGGAGAAAATAGATTGGTATGATAATTTGTATCATCAGTTGTAAGTGCATAAATATGAATTATAGGGTACATTATAATAATGTAATGTAACATATTTTATGTAGCGTCTTCCAAGCGAGGAGATCTGGTCTTACAAAGAAGCTTCATGAATTGAAGATTAAGACTTTGGATGGCAAAATGATGGATAACAATGTGGAAATAGAAAAAAATGGTGACGCACCGTGTTACACAATGGTGAATTGGGGTAAATTTATGTCCTCAAATAGTTTGAAGAAAGGTGACATTCTTCACTTCAACTTTGTTACCTCAACACATGTGATGGAGTTAACAAATGTGGATCGAATTTAAGACATGTGTAGCAGGATGGTAATATGTCTGTTTGTTGGTTTATGGGTTGTTAATGCTTATGGTTTTTTGGGATATTTATATACTTGCATATGAACATGTTGGTGGTAGTTTTTTTGCTAAATGTTTAGTTAATATGTAAGTCTATGGGTGATGTGAAGTTTTTGAAACAATATATAAGTATATGTATGAATGTTAAAAATATTGTTTATGTTAGGATTATATTTTATCATGAGTTGTCGATTTTAATCGCACATTACTAATACTAAGAAGCAAAATAGATATATATATTATTTAGATTATAAATGAGAACCATTTAGCATTGATTTCAAACTGAGAAAAAACGCAAACAATACTTTTAATATTGATGTGAACGACGTTGTTAGTTGTCATCATTGTAAACTTGATACACAGTACGTTCACCATTCTCAATTATCACCACCTCCTCGGAAACGTTTACATTTGTCTGAATTAATTGTTGATCATCAAACGTATAGAGTTCAATGAGTTGACGCGGCCACAATTCCAGCAAAACAGACAAAGTAATAAAGGAACCTTGTTCTTGGAGCATTTCCTAAAAAAATAGATTATACAAATATGAGATTAATAGCAAAATGAGTTGTTAACAAAAATAATCGTATTGTAAAGTAAAGACTATAAAACAATAAAATTTACCAGATAGTCTTCAACATAACAACCATGTTTGAAAGCAAATAAAGAAGATGACAGGCCATCACGCCATTGTTTAGATACCAACTTGAATCGATGTATTGATTTGGTATCAATCTTGATTAAAATTTGAAAAAGTATCAGTTCAAAAGGAAGATCAACCATTGTATCTTAAATACCTAAAACATTACAAGAAGATATCAAAAAATCGATTTTAACAAAAAAAAAAAAAATAAGAAAGCCTTTACATTATGAAAATCACATTTAATATGATAGTTCATGAAAACAGAGAAGATTTTGATGAACATAGGTTATACATATTCTTTAATACAAGTTATATATATTTTTTTGTAAGCTTTGTACATACAAGTTTTAACGAGGATGGCTCTTCTAAGACAGCGACGCATGAGGGACTCATTTTTCTAAACCTGCATTATACCAATATCTGTTATAAACATTTACTATTGAACTTGAATCCATACATATATGTTCATAGCAATAACAAAATTACGTGTTAAACAGATTTTCACACACACTTTTTTATAAATATGCCTTGATCATTCTAATATGTATAAAATTTTTACTGATATAATTTAAGCAATATTTTCAATATTCCTAATCATATTCATAATCTACATCAAATCTGTGTATGCATACTTTCAATAATACAATATACAATACACATATAAACAATACTAAAGGAACTTTTATCAGATCATTATATTTAATTACAATATTACAAATACTCAAATTAGTCAATAATTTTTTACTAAAAATTCTCCTTTTATAGTGTTCAATATTAGTCTTAACATATGAGTTAAATATAATCGTATTTTGAATATTAGTGGACAAAAAATTTTCTCAATCATAAATTTTATATGAGAATCATATCTATTCAATCATCGAAATCACACTATTAAGCAAGAAATTTTATTTTTCATAAGAAGATCATCAAAATCTATCAACCAAATCAAACTATTAACCGAAATTATATACATTCAAACACATGCAATACATATAATCCCTCTTAAATACATATAACATACACAAGTTTCAATTTAATAAAAACCTAAACTCCGATTTCACGTCTAATTATTCATTAATCGCCGGAAATAAACACAATTCAGGAGTTATTTGTACTATCGAAGATAACTTCAGTTGGTAAATCAAAGTGACAATCGTCTTATAACTGATCGGAGATGAAGTCGGAAAAGTACCTTTACTAATTCTTGAACCGCCGTTGAAGTTTCTTGTGCGTGGTGATTGAACAGGAACTGATTTTGCAGAAGTTGAGTTGATATATTGTAATGATGTCTCTATATTTAAATATTTATGTATTGTTATAGATATTTTACTTAACTACATATATTAATAAAATAATTAAACTCGACGGTTATATTTTTTTACCAATATTTAGTTATATATATTTTACTTAAATAGATATTGCTTTTGTATTTTAGGATATAATTTTGTTATGAGAGCTTTAATATTTTTACAACTAATTGTAAATCTATTTACAATTATAGTAATGAATAATCATATTTTTAAGTATTATTTTGCAATTTTCTGTTATAAATACATACTCTACATTTTTTGTTTCATTCTATGTGTTGCAAGTACTATTCAATCTTTAGTCATCTTTCTGATTTTTCGTGTTTTGGTTAACATGTATCGTCATGGTTCGAATTTTATCATAACTATATTTGATCCGCTATCGCTTCAACAGGTGCATACCTCTTCCTATTTATTTTTTTTAAGTAATTATTCGTATTGTTTTATCTTTTATTCCAAACAATTTTTCCTTTTGTTTTTTGTTTTTCAGGCTATACCTATATGTATGGGTAGATTTATATGGATGAATAAGTTAGACTCTTCAACTGTTAGTCTTAAATTTGATGAAACGCATTCATGGTCTGTTGTTATCAAATTAATAGAAGATGTATCCTACTTTACCGATGGATGGTGTGAGGTTTTAAACTACTTCGGCCATGAATCTTTCTTCATGATTTTCAGCTATCTTGGTCATCGTACTTTCAAGTTCAACCTCTTATCTCATGATCCAAATAAAGAGTATGGAAAATCGTTCTGTAAAATTATTAAAAATCCTTTACAAAGTCCAACGGTACGTAATTTTCTTATAGATTTAATTTTTAATTTTTTGTTATTACGATTTATTAAAAAAAACATATTACGCATAAATGTGTAATAATTATTTTTTGTACAGGTTATACCAAATACTTTTATTTCAAAACATTATGATTATCATTTACCCGATAACTTGGTTATACTTAATATATCCGATTATCATCAATGGGAAGTCCGTATTAGGAAGATTGGTCCAAATTATTGTTTTGCTGATGGTTGGTTTAAATTTATAGAAGATCTAAGGTTAAATCCTGGTGATATCCTATTTTTTCAAATAAAGGACGTCACACATTTTAATATTATGATATTCAATAAATATGGTCGGCAAGTTTTGTTAAATAACACTCCTTTGATTGAGCAAGAATATGAACATATTAGCAATGTGGAAGGTTATCGACAAGTTAGTGACGATGCTAACTACCATTTTTTTGCAATGACAGTAACTCATCAATTGGTATTATACTATCCTCTTTTATATTAATTTTTTTTGTTTTTTAGTCTTTTTCATATAAAAAAAATTTACGTATTTTTAATCTTCTTACAAAATGTAGATCATTCCCAAGTCAATTACTGACTTCAATGGTTTAAATGAGTTTTCTGAAGTAAAGATCAAAGTTTTTAAAGGAAATACTTGGGTTAAGAACCTTTCTACACAATCAATATTGATGGTCAAAGAAGGTTTGTCAATCAATTTATTATGTTACTTATTACTTCTCTTTTACCCAATTTCTATATATTACTAAAAAAATTTTCATATTTTTTCTATCATAGGTACGGTGTTATTGGATGGCATGATATACTTCAAGCTGAGCATATTTCCTTAGGTGACGATTGTTTTTTCAACTGGTCTAAAACGAATTCGAGGTTATTGGTTACGAAACTCCAGCAAGCAGAAGTGTTAGAGTAACAGAGTTTCAGTTTATATTGAATATCCGAAAAACATATTTCTTACATTTACTTTTCGATCCCCTTTTTTTACATTTGTAGTACGATGAATTTGTTTTTTTTAATATTTAAATTCAAATTGCCATGATAACAACGTATTTTCTTTTGAAAAGTAACAAACATATCATTTTTCAACACCGCGATATTCGCGTAGTACGATGAATTTGTTTTTTTTAATATTTAAATTCAAATTGCCATGATAACAACGTATTTTGTTTTGAAAAGTAAAAAACATATCATTTTTCAACACCGCGATATTCGCGGGTATTATCACTAGTACCTTAATGAATGTATGAAATGCTATTGCATGAGTCATTTATAAGAAGGGTCTATGGTGTATTATATAAGAATCACGATATCAAATATGGAATTGATTACTTCACAAGAATTTAGATTATTAGAAAATTTAATTGTCATATAATTTGAGGTATTTAGGGTTTTTAGGTATACATTAAATGTTTTTTCCAAAAATAAATATCAATCAAGGTAATTTAAATATACTATTTTCGGATAGAATATATTTAAAAAAAAATACTTTTAATTGTTATTTTTAGAAGAATTAATAAGGTCAAAAATCGTTTAATACTAAAAAAAGGAAAACTATATGTAATAATTACAAGTAATATAAGAAAAGAAATGGAAAAGTATATGGAAAACTACCACGCACATATTACAAAATTATAAAGTAAATAGTATATTAATCAATATGAAAAACGTGTATACTGTTTCCCATTGATTCAAGGTTCAATAAATAACATTAAAATTTTATTATTTACGTAAATAGTATTATTAAAATTGTAGATATGCCTTAAAAGAAATGAATTCAACTATTGTTTCAATACAAATTTGAGTTTACGCATTAGCATTTTATTAAAGTTAGGCATTAAGTACTAAACATAATTTAAAAACTTTAGTGGAAAGTCATAATATAAAAAAACCAATTACACCCAAGCAGATCCATTGTTAATAATATACAATAAAAACATATAGTGTAATAATTGTATAATGAATATAATAAAACAGTATAATGATGTGTTTAAATAAGAAGATAAGTTTATTCAATTCAAAATTCAACGATTATCCGAAAACATAAAACCACCAACTCAAAATCTAAAGGAAAACCAAAACCATGTGTTCAAACAAAATACCATAATGAAACCAAACAGTGAAATTGTTTATAAAAAGCGGGAAATTATTTCTCAGTCTTTGGAATCAATGTCTTCGAAACACCAACACCTTCATCTTCGACCATTTCATCACTCATGCGGCACTTTGTCGAAGAACAACGTAATGCATCATCTACTTCGTACACTTCACCAAGATTACGTTTTACTTCACAAGAAGACGCCTGCTTATTGCTTCCAGCTCCATTGGAGATAGGCGTAGCGTTGTCACCGGTGCATGACACGTCATCCTAATACAAAAGAAAAACAATAAGTATAAATCTTACAAACAAATTAAGTAAAATACTAAAATTATTGTATTACCTTAGTAACCTCAAAAGCATTAGACAAACTAGCGGACACCGGAACACCATACGATTCCGACTGCTCATGCTGTAAGTAGAAAAGAAACAATAAAATAAAACACACCTGATTATATTTATATAGATTTCAAAACGAAAGGAACATGAAACAATAAAAATGACATAATTAGGAATTAAACCTGGTTAATATTGAATTTGGCGTAGAGAGCGGCAATTATGTCATCATCGTTGGTTGCCATTGCAATACCGTAGTTTTTAACTTGATACTCAATGTTATAGTAGGTAATATTTATGACAAACGCATATTTCTTTCCAACCAATGTGTCAAATACCTCAGGATATGGGTTGGGTATCTCTCCGGAATTAACAACCTATAATTTTATACAACTAATTGATAAATTACTACAAGTACAATAATAAATAACGGGGTTAAAGAATATGATTACCTGATCTTGGACAGCAAGTAAATCTTTGGCAGATTTCTTAAAAATTTTGTAAGCTTCATAATCAAACAGGGTTAATGAAACAGTACCAGAAGAATCTTGCACCCTGATAGGTATCTTGAAACTATTAAAGTTAAAAACAAATGAGAATGTTAATATTACTTAAAAAATAATTTCCGTTTAAAATTGTATAACGAATTAAAAATAATATCAAACCGCGGAATTGCATAAATGTCCACTCCTTGACATTCATTGTATGTACACACCAAAGCCTTTGTTTCAGCTGCATCACATGAACCATCATCACCCTCTTTGGTTACAAATCTATCCTCAACCGGTGATTTGCAGTGGTTACAACCATTGTAATACCAAAGCTTATCAATGCATATGGCCGTGACTGTGCCGAGAACCAACACCTTCTTTTTCTATTAATATTAAACAGAAATATTAATCTTAAGATACAAGTATGTAATATACGTATTAGAAAATACAAAAAAAATTAAAGTATACCTCTAATATGGTTCCAAGTAAACCAATGAGTATGAAATCTCCTTTGTTGAGGAACTCATCTTCCACAGTTGAAATAATATAAGAACCAACATTCTCATTAGATGAGGACGAAGCAGAAACTTTCGCAGCATACCTAAAGATATTAGCATGATAAATAGACATGAAATAATGACTAAAATTATAATTCCAATTAATATAATATTGTTTGATGTTTGTTTCGATAGTACTAAATATACCTCTCTCTGAAAGATGAAATTTCTTCAATGTCAGCATTATCAATAAAAAGTTTACTTAGATCAAAACTGTTGGCCACTCCACGCTTGCCTGAAATGGAATAGAACACAGAATTAAATCAATATTTACAGCATAAAAATTCTAAAATATAACTAAATATAATTATAAATTATAAGATAGTAACTAAATACACAATATTGTATTGTAGATTTATAACCTACCTTTGTAAAGGTTTACCGTACCAAAGTGACAAATGATAACAACAAATTTCTCTCATTTTTTGTCATTCATGTACGCAAACATGTCAACCACAAAAGAGTCCCACAACGTAACCGGACATTTTTGACCTCTAAAAATAGGAACATAAAATATAAAAACATCAAACAAACATTCTAATGTATACAATTTTTAAATTTTGTCTAGTAAATAAAAAACTCACTCAAGTTCTTCAATTTCATATTGAGTCTCTTTCCTTTGCTACCATCCTTCTTTGTTATGTCTTCTAAGTTGAAACACACTTCCACAAATCCAATAAAATCTAGCAAAAAAAATATGTTGTTAAAACAATATAATATTAAGTAGGTATAAAATGATTAAAAATTAAAATATAACTCAAAACATACAATATGATGCAATACACATACCAATAGTAGTATTAACTTCTACTTTATTTTGAACAACAACCTTGAGGTTAACGAAATTAAAATTGTATATCAGACCAGATCAGACCAGTCAAGGCATTTCTCAACAGAAGTGTAGAAATACAAAGATATTTTTTCATTCCTGTTGACACATTTAGTAGATGACTTATTAGCAGTAAGAGAAGGTTTGGTAATAAGAAGACATTGATCCAGCTGCAAGAACTTTTCGAATCTTTCTAACATCTTATGAAGACAGCTCGCTTGTATCATATTTCCCTAACAACATGAAAAATGCGATTACATATATAGAGTAAAATATAAAATTCGTGTATTTAGATTTACAAAAGTAATAAAATAAAAATTAAATATATACGGTACCATCTCATCCATGAAAATCATACACTTTCATTTGATAACATAATTACCAAAAGATAAAATC
Organism: Helianthus tuberosus; assembly: GCA_030545235.1. Taxonomy (NCBI): domain Eukaryota; kingdom Viridiplantae; phylum Streptophyta; class Magnoliopsida; order Asterales; family Asteraceae; genus Helianthus; species Helianthus tuberosus. Next base: position 52,885,821 of record CM060428.1, read on the forward strand.
TAATGTTAATTTAAGAAATCCAATGTTATTTTAAGAAACGGATAATTCAATATAATTGATTACCTAATTTATCGAAAATAGTGTTCAAGATTTGTATCTCCATAACGAAGAGTGCAAAATCTCAGCACAAATTTGAATTCGTCTTTTAATTTTAGAAATAAATTGATTTTTTATCTTGGATCCTGATTGTTAGGGATTTATGACTAATGGTTTATTCTTGAATAGTCAACGATTTAGTTTAAAAAAACCGTACTAAAAATGGTTGTACGATTAAGTATAATCTATATATCTAATAAAGCAAACCATTGGGGGACACTTGGCACCCTATGGTTGATGCCAAATAAGCAGCCACATAAGCAATCCATGTGGCATAGCTTATAGGGTCCGATAGAATTTGGCTTCTCACGTACGCTTCTTCTCTACTCTCTCTCTCTCTCTCATCATTCATTGTTCCTCTTCTAACCCTAATTATTTGCTCTGTCTCTCTCTGACAAACACGGCGATGAACTCCATTGAAGGTTTCAATTGCGAAACTGCTTTTTCGAATATTCATCAATGGCAGCCATGGCTCATCAAGAAAATCCTAAATCGATTTATACACAGAGCTTTCTTTTGACCCTATTCAATCGTATTCATCAGGTAATAATATGATGTTAACCATTTTTTTGTTAAATCAATCGAATATTCATCAATGGCAGCCATGGCTAATCAACAAAACCCTAAATCGATTTATACACAGAGCTTCCTTTTCACCCTATTCAATCGTATTCATTAGGTAATAATATGATTTTAATCATTTTTTTATACCGATGCATTTGAGAACAGGGATTATTACGTCTCTGTTCAAGATTCGGTTGACGATGCATTCAAGAATGGAGAATCTGAACCCTAATCTCCACGGTGAGTTTATATTACAGTTATCTTGCTTTGTTTTAACTTTGTTTCAGCGATTTGATGTTAAGATTTTGGGTTACATCTTGATCACTTCTATATGTCCAAAGGTCTTCAACCGCTGTACACTCGAATTGAGGTATATCAATTTCTGTTGTTAATTAGGTTACGGTTTGATAGTTTAATCAGTAAGAGTTGAAATTGCCTTCTATTTGATGTAGTTTGTGGAATTGCTTGAAATTTGAACGATAGGTTATATCAATTTCTGTTGTTAATTAGGATATGGTTTGATAGTTTTATCAGTAGGAGTTGAAATTGCCTTCTGTTTGATGTAGTTTGTGGAATTGCTTGAAATTTGAACGATATGTTATATCAATTTCTGTTGTTAATTAGGATACGGTTTGAAAGTTTTATCAGCAGGAGTTGAAATTGCCTTCTGTTTGAGATGTAGTTTGTGGAATTGCTTGAAATCTAAACGATAGGTTGGTTATAATTGGTTAAAATTAGAATGTGAATATCTAAAACCTAGAAGTGTGTTTAGGTTGTGAAAGTCAAATATTGTGTTCATGTCTATATAATGAAAAGAGTTACATAGCATACCTTGCATTGAATCATGTTTCTGATGTATGGTTTTCAGGTTATCAGAAGTGTCTGCCAGTGGTCTGGTGGAACGAGTCAAACAGAAGACAACATTCATAAAGCGTATTGTTCTCTTATTGAAAATGCAGAAAAGTTCATATACATCAAGGTAAGCCTTGGGATATATTATTTGTAATTATAATGACACCAATATGGGTCCTATACGTCTTTATCTTTGGTGGATATCTATATTAGAGAACACGCTATCAAATTTAAAGTTTAAGGGCCTATGTCGTAAGTGTCAACTACAGCAAGATAGCGACCATAGGACCCATAATGGTCAATCACAACAATACGTGTACATCTCTAAAGCTGAACTTTCTATGTTTGTTGTTGTTTCCTTCCAGAATCAGTTTTTCATTTCTGGCCTCTCAGATGACGATGTCATACAAAATCGTGTATTGGAAGCTTTATACAGACGTATCATGCATGCGCATAAAGAGGAAACGTGCTTTAGAGTTATCATCGTCATACCACTCTTACCAGGATTCCAGGTATACCTCTTACCTATAAATAGGTTAATTTGGGCTTCGTTTGATTTGGTGGGACAATGCCTGCATTGGTACTCCACCACCAGTAAGTTGTAATCTTCATTTTTCTTAACTCATAAGTTCCTTCATTTCCTTAATCCTTACACATAAATTTATATAATTTCAGGGAACGACTTGTCATGCGCCAGTGGTAAGTATCATAAATCAACTTTTATATGCAAAAAATTGGATCTTTTATGGTTTAAACATTAAATAAACTCTACAAACCAGGCGTTAATGTTTAAAAGATGCAACAGCTTGCGACTCAATGGCTTAACACATGTAAACAGTCCACGAGTGCATATCATAGTAACTACTTGCAACAATGTCATCGTGTCTAATCTTCATATCATTGCCCCGGAAACAAGCCCAAATACTGATGGCATTAATGTAGCTAGCTCCACCAATGTAAATATACGCGATTCAGTAATAGAAACAGGTAACTTCTTTGCTCCCATTTCCAATTTGTCAAAATAATTCACTTAATGTTTTCTTTACACTTATGCCATCATATCATATTGCATGACTATATATAGGAGACGACTGTATTGCTCTTAGTGGAGGTTCATCTGATGTCAAAATCAGTGGTATCATGTGTAGGCCAGGCCATGGAATTAGGTTTAGCTTCATATATTTCCAAAAATATATATATTTAGGGAAATCATCACTAAATATATTACATCATGAAACATGTTACAATATTTACCATTTCATGTAGCATTGGGGCCTTGGGGAAAGGAGGAGCTGATGTGGTGGAAAATATAGAGGTTCGTAATTGTACAATGCAAAAAACCTTGGCCGGAGTTCGAATCAAATCTTGGCAGGTAATAATGAATACCTTACTCGTGAAACTAAATTAAATGCGCAACAAATTTTGATTATTTAAGGATGTAAAGATAGAACACCCCTAAATGATAAAAAAAAAAAAAAAAAAAAAACAAGAATTAGTCTGTTGCAGCATTACTGGACTTTGGACCCCTACACAAGAAATTGACTAAATAGGGCTTAAAAACATTATAATCAGATAATCACTTTCAAAACACATTGCTAAACACTCTTAAAAAAATTACAAGTCATCTATGGTTTCTTTGATATATAGGGGGAGCGGTTATGCAAGGAATATATCATTTAAGGCCATCAAGTTTGATGCATTTTATAACCCTATCTTGATCGACCAATACTATTGTCCCACTCAGCAAGACTGCATAAACTCTGTAAGTACATCTTTTTGAATTAAACTATCTTTTCTATAACTTAACAAATGAAAGTTGTTTCCAACTCTTGATTAACACATTTCTTTGTGTGGGATTCTTGAATAAACAGACATCAGGTATCAAGTTAAGTGATATATCATACAGTGGAATAATGGGGACATCAATGATGGACAGTGTGATAAATCTAAGTTGCAGTGAAAGTGTGGCATGCACCAATATTGCTATGGATAATGTGTATATCAGTTCAATAATCCCAGGAAGAAAGGTTTTTGGAAAATGCATTAATGCACATGGAAGAATTAGCCATGTTAAACCTTGGTTTAACTTCCTGAAACCTTAGTTCATTTAAATTGATGCAGTTAGCCATGGCACTGTATTTGGGCTTCGTTTTATTTTTGACGGGTCAAACAGAATGGATCGAAATATATCCAAGGTCACTAAGCCTTCTTATTTCTTTTATTTAATAAACATTTATATTATTATTACCAGATTTTATATGTTAACACACTAATAGTTTGTAAAATGAAAGATAGTGGATACAAAAAAATGTTTGTGGTTGCTCTATCAGACCCGACCCATTTTGAACTTTGGCTTAAAGCAATAACGAATAAACTGGGGCGTCTAGATGATGGTGGGGTTGCAACAGTGAGAGCTATAATGCATTGGCAGTACCGAACCATTTCCAGGGGACACAACTCGATACTACACAATCTCAATGCACTTCTTGGACCTAAAACAGAGGATTATATATCATTTTATGGCCTCAGGACGTATGGCAGACTTGGTGATGATGGTCCCATTGTTACAAGTCAGGTAATGAAATGTTTTTGTGTTGTTGGGTAATTAATTTATGAAGTGAGAATGAAATGATAATGTCTTCTGTTTTATTATTTTTCATGCAGGTGTATGTGCATAGTAAAGTGATGATTGTGGATGACTGTATCACGTTAATTGGATCATCCAACATAAATGACAGGAGTTTGCTTGGGCATAGGGATTCTAAGGTGCAATTTTAGATTTACATTTTATGGTCATAGTGGTTTTTTTAACAATTCAAAATAAACAATGTTATATTGAAGAAATTTTTTCATCAGATTGGGGTTCTTATCGAAGATAGAGAATTTACCAAATCAACGATGAATGGAGAATCTTGGAGTGCCGGGAAATTCGCTAATAGTCTCCGGCTTTCTCTATGGTCTGAACATCTTGGTCTTCACGGTGAAGAGGTTAGTGCCATTTTACCTACTTAAAAAAGGTAATAAACACCTTTTTTTTTCCATCAAGCCTCTTCATTTTGTTTCAGATAAGTTGTATTAGAGACCCTGTGGCTGACAGCACATACAAAGATTTGTGGTTAGCAACTGCAAAGGTAAAAAATCATGGAACAAAAGCACATAATAATTTCTTTGTTTATTTTTTTTTCATTTGATCTTCAAGTGATAATGTTAATGTTTGGCATGAAAACTCCCAAATTTGATCTTCAAGTGATAATGTTAATGCAATTGGGGGATGTTTGGCGAGTAGGCCAACTTGGTCAACCGGGTCAGGCGTGGCCAAAGCTGTTCAAATGGTCAACGTGTGTCAAATTCTGTCAACCTGGTCAATCGTTGTCAAAATTCTATGTCAGGATATGTATTTTCAATCATTAAACTTCGTTACACTTTTATTAATTTTATTGTTTTTGTTGTTCAGGCCGTGTCTTTTTAAATAGTATTAAATTTGAATAAAAATAATAAGTTTTTGATTGAAGCCGCGTGTAACGCGGGCATTAGCCTAGATATTAAAAGCACCAATACTAGATAAATAAAAGTTAAGGACAATCTCTATCAACGGTTGGATTGTATTTGAAATATCCAGTTTTCTCACATGGTCAGCTTTATGTTGCGTTATCAAGAGTTAAAAGCAGAGCCGGTGTGAAGTTGCTTATACTAGACAAAGATGGGAATGTAACGAGTAAAACAACAAATGTAGTTTACAAGGAAGTTTTTTTCCGGCATTTGAATAGTTTTCTGTTTTTTTCTTCCAATGTATGCGTTTGTACAAAATATAATATTTCAAAGTAAATAATATGGTTTTGGATGAAGCCGCGCATCGCGCGGGCATTAACCTAGTTATAATTATAAATTAATTATAGAGAAATATAGGAAACTATTTAAAAGAAATTAAATACAAAAATTCAAAAACATCATTATTTTTTAATCAATAATCAATCAACACCAAAAATAAATTACATAAATTTGAAAATTTATTTCTTTGGTGTCCTAATATTCAGAATGTAATCAAAATAAGATTTTGATATAAATATTTTATTCACACATTACATTTAAATAGAAATATAGTGTAACAAAAATGATTCTCTAACAAAACTTATAAACCAACACAACTGAAAAGCATAGAGAATTGGCTGACATTGTATGTGAACCAAAACTTCATAACCAAACTTGATGTTCAAATCATAGATAGCCAAACATATATAACAAAGAAATGTTTAAAACATAGTAACCAAAGATATTCAAAAAACAAACTAAAAACATAGATACCCGAACATATTGTTCAAAAAGAGTCGTTAGTAAAACAACAAAACGAACTACTTGGAAACTTTCTTCAAAATCAACTTATCTGCATCAGGAGAGGTGACGAAGGTGCATCTCTGAGGTGCAGGGATTCCATTGGGCTTAGTGAAGTTGGTATGCCATCCATTCGCAACATATCTAAATCCACCACCATGTTTCTCTGGTCGAAAAGTAACAACGGTATCAACTCCAGCAAGATTTTGAATTGTCATCTTCCGAGAGACATCAACACGAGCCATACTCGCCACTTTGCTATTAAGGTGCTACAACAAAAGTAAAAATAAAAATAATCAACACCAAAACATAAATTATAAAATTTTATAACAATAATTAACTAATGCATACAAATATATCATTATCAAAACTTACAAAATGACGTGGATGATAATCCCATACAAATTCAACAGGATGATAATCAGGGTCCTGTTTGACATCATCAGAAGCACCACTCGAATCTTCAATGTCGTCCTCGTCGAAATCATCATCAATGGACACATCACTGTCATAACTACCAACAACGGACTCATCATAATCAGAAGGTTCAAATAAAGCAGCTTCCTCCGGATAAGATCGAAATTCATATCAACATCATGTTCAACATCATCAACATTGTTTACCAAGGGAGTTGAATTTCACAAATCAGGATCAGAATTGACCTGTAAACCAATTCTAGGCATAATGACCTCAGATCCATTCACATCAAACAATGTCAACTGAAAGTTGTAATCAAAGAGATAGCGTAAAACAACCACACATTCATTACGAACACCTAGATGTTGTACAATGTTGTTCCATCCATCCATAAAAAAAGTAACATTTGCTATCAGGATCTTTCTCAACAGATACATCTAAAGAGTCGCATGGATTAAGATGAACCTTCATTGGTCTTCTAAGTTTACCAAGACCAACAGTGTTTTTAACAACATAAGTCGGTAGAAGCTAATATAAAATAAATATTATAGGTTATATAGTAAAAATTATAAATGTTATAAATATACCAATGTATTAACACTTTGATCATTGAAAACATGGCAGAAAGACTCTATGTATTTCCTATTCGGCAAAGAGGAGATCGAAGTAAACAAAGTGATGTCTGGATCACATAGTGGATAAGGTGTTTCCTTGAAAAAAGGTGTGAGTATAATTATATGGATTAACTTTCTTGAAAAGAAGTATACATCCCTCAGATAAACAAAGGTCAGCCACCACCTTTGACCATCCTTCTGTAAAGGCAAAAGTACTGTAACACCCCGAAAACGGGTTTGGTAATCAAACCCCGTTAATACTAAAAGACGGGTAAAGTACCGTTAGCGGTAGAAGTAACCCGGTAAATATTAGGATTTAAATGAATAAACCTAATATTTAATAAAATGTGAATGAATACTTTTAAGGAAATAAGTTTATAAAAGGCCCGGGTTAACGGGACTTAAAAATAAAACGGGTTATAATTTCCCCGAACCCACCAAGTAACTAGGAATATCAACCTAGTTAAATATGTGCCTAAAAAAAAAAGAAGGAAACTTGGGAAATAACCCTTATTATAAAGCTACAAACTAGAGGGGCCAATGTAGGATAACTTAAAAAGTTATTTAATAAAACAAAAAAAAATAATACATACACAGTGTGGGCGTGTTCTTCTGATCGACCAGGAGGGTGCTCCAAGGAGCAAAACCCTAGTTCACACTAAATGGCTAAATTGAAGCTCGAATCAAGACTCAAATCACTGCATGAACACATAAAAACGATCACCTAGTCATGGGGATCACAAGGTATGTTGAATTTTGCTATTTGGTGAAACTTTGAAATCTTGATGAACTATCATAATCGAAATTCTGGAGTGAATGATGAATCTATGGGTATAGTTGTGATGAAATTCATGTTTAGAAACAAACCCTAGTTGAAAAACTCAAAGGATTAGTGTTAAAAACTAAGGATTTGATGTATTCCCTTGTATGTGCTTAGTGGGTTTTGGCTAAATAATGAAGATGATGATATGTTTGTGCTAGAAATCATCATAATTGATAGTTGAAGCAAGCTACTTAAACAAATTGCAAGTTTAAGTATTTGCTTATACATGATTCGAAATGGGTTTTGAATGTTGTAGTGAAATTAGTGATTTAATTCATGAATATGGATGTTTGAAATCATGTTAACTACTAATTGATAGGTAGAACTTGAATATATTAGGCGTTCGGATGAATGTTAGTGGTATGACGAAATGGGTTTCACTCGTATATGAGGGACCCTTAGTCCTTGCAAATTGAATGAACAAATTAGTCTTGATAATCACTTGAACAAGATAAAGTGTTGAAAATGTAATAAACTCGGCTAGAACCTTGGTTAAAAGTGTGGCCTAAAGATAATGCCTACCGAGTAATCAAAGAATGCCTAAACTAGTTGATGAACTTGAATGTGCATCTTGTATATTAATGGGCATTTGACTTTTAAAAAGTCAAACCGACCTACCATACGATAAATGGTAATTTTTGATATGAAATGCGTAAGGTGGAATAATCGTATTGAATTATGATTAAACTAACCACCTTGAAAACGATGATGATAGTTTGACGCGTAACAAGCTAGGTGGAAGCTTGATGAGGGAGCGGGTCAAACGAATCAAGAAGGAAAGGAAAAGCGTAGTTCGGATGTGAGGTAAGTTAAGCTTACGCCCTTTTTACTTTTATTACAAAATGCTTATTTGTGAGCATGGAATACGATTTATATTAAGTAAATGAAACATGATGTTCCGGCGCGATATAATGCTAGTCGGAACAAGTGAAAATGGTGAAATGGTAATCCGGACATGGGTTAACGAATAGATAAAGGGATTTAAAACGACACCATTTGGCATAAGTCACAATGGGTCAAATAAAACAGGAAACGACTTTCAAGTTGGATGATTTCAGAAAGTAACCGGGATAGGTTAAAGGGGTGAAATGGTAATTAAGTGCCATCTTATAATGACAATTGGTCATTTTGACTAAACGGGTCAAATGGTGTTGTTAACACCATTTGTCAATAATATTTGATGATTTCTTGTTGAGTTTTGTGATCACAGGAATTAACACATGGTTAGCATTGCTATTATCTAGATATTAATAGCGAAAGGTGTTAAAACGGGTCAATATGTTGATCCGAGCCAGGTACGCATAATTATGTTGTAGTTAAAAGAGCTATTTTGGTCGAATAATTGGTGAGAGTCCTTAGTTGTAAAAGAAGGACCAAAATCGACCAAAACGCCCTTGTAGGCTAAATTGAACAAACAACCCTTAAAGGTTGTTTGGAAACGAATTTCGTGATTAGATAAATACTTAGAATAAGCATAGAAGTTGAAAGATGTAATACGTTAGTCAAATGGCTCTAATTGAGTCTTGCCGTAAAATAATAATCCGAGGGGTAAAACTCGGAACATATAGATATCCACATTAGATCCAACACAATTATATTTGTGGTGGAAGATTACTTGATAAGAAATGTAGGAATAAGATGCTAGAAATGAATGAAAGCGATTTCAAGCTTTAAAGTGCTTAAATACCCTTAACGGGTCAAAATAAGCATACGAGCGAAAACGGGTTTAAATCGTGTAATAAACCTATGATTAGAACCTAATATGGTAGGTAACATTAATTTGAAGAAGTGTATGTGATATAGGAATCAAACAAATACGTTTGTTTGATAAAATGCATAAACGGGTTAAAATTCGGTAAAAAGGTAACGAGTCGAAGGCTTAGAAGTCTCAAAATTTCTTATGTTGGATGTAGGATTTTAACTCCATAAGATGTAGGATTAAATTACGGACGCGTAGGAAAAAGAATCGGGTAAAACGGATCAATAACGAAGAAGTTATGGCCGTTTCCGTAAAAACTGGCATAGCTGAACTGAGCTGCAGATCTGCTGGAAAACGGTCTCCTTCGCGTGGCGCGAAGGAGCATCTGGGTTCTTTCGCGTGGCGCGAAAAGCCTTGTTTTGGCGAAAATTTTTTATTTTAATCAGTTTCGCTTCCCGGACTCGTTTAAATACGTTTTAAGTTACGTATGACTAATCTAACTCATGTTTTATGAGTTTTAGGTATAATTTTAGCACCGGAGGACGATCAAGCACAACGAAGAACCGAACACGATCAAGAAATAAGCTTCCGCATGACGTTTCGTTGTTACTTTTAATTGACGAACTTAATTACGTTATGTTCTAAACTTTAAATTGTAAGAGGTTTTAGTAAACCCGTATTTCTGATGTATATATAAATCTTAATTACATGATTGTTTTCGTAAAACATATGTTAATCTTTGATTTATAAGAACGGGTGTTACAAGTTGGTAATCAGAGCTCAAGGTTGTTGACAAATGTGTTCGGTTCGAGGCTTGATCGCAAATCCGGTAAGTACATGTATGTTAATAGTTTAGCATGCTAAAGTGTTGTAAACAACACATAGGGCTATCGTGTGATACACATTACCCCAATTAAAATGATTGATATAGTTGACGAAAATACGCGCGTTGACGCGTATAGTAGAAAAAAAAAGCCTTGTATTATAATACGGGCGATTATTGAAGTTGACGTTACTAACTTTTGTGAATGTTTTAATTGAAGGACACTCGCGTTTGAAGACGACGAGTGTCAAACGAATTGTGGATATGATGATGGAACGGTCCGAAGTATGACAAGAGGAGCATGCTCACCGAGGACTAAATCGCGTAACGACCGCGAACAAGGTTAATGGCAAGGAACGCCCGTCGGGGCAAACATTACCAGGTGCACATTTTAAATAATCGCACAAATAGTAATATGCAACAAATAAGTAGAAATTGAAAGTTGCATATGTAGATTAAAAACTTGGAAAAACCCGAATAGAAAATTTATTCGGGATATTGTTTCCAAGAGAAATAAATAGAGGCGTTACTTACATAGGGCGTGATGTGAAAACTATAAAAAGGTCATGTGTGTCATGTGTTAATCGCTTACTCTGGCCAAGTAAGTAGTGGCATATGATACCATGAACTTCTTATGGCGGACACGTTTACATCCGATGTAGTAAGGGCGGGATGAATGGGACTAATTAAAAAGTACCCAAATGAATCAGATAAGCAAAATAATTGATAATAATGTAAACGCACAACCAAGTGACGGAATCGTATTACATTAGGATAATGAGCCCGAGTGAAAGGGACAAAGAAGCATGTAAAATGATTTAGACAAGTATTGGGAGGGAGTGTACTTACACTCGAACCCAGAAAACGCAAGCATGTAAAATGATTTAGACAAGTATTGGGAGGGAGTGTACTTACACTCGAACCCGGAGAATGCAAACATGTAAAATGATTTAGACATGTATTGGGAGGGAGTGTACTTACACTCGAACCCAGAAAACGCAAGCATGTAAAATAATTTAGACAAGTATTGGGAGGGAGTGTACTTACACTCGAACCCGGAAAATGCAAATATGTCCCTTAACGGGTCGTTTTTGTAAAACGTCAAACGTAAGGACAAAGTCGGAATATAAAAATGAAGCGAGGTCTTAATGCATACTGGGAGGGTTGCAATAATAACGACTTCGGTAAAACACCCGGTTGATGGGTAAGAATTAAACGCATGCGTAAACCAAGAGACGTGGACGCGGGTTGAAAAAAAAACCAAAGGACTTGGATTACGAGTTATGACTATAAAATCTCGTATATAGAAATTGTGAGTGAATATGTTCAACTGTTCGAAGTCGAATGGGTTGAATAAAGAATAAAGTAGATTGTTTATAAGTGATGGATTTCACATTAATAGGTCAAACAGGTTGAATACAATATAACACCGAATGGCACAAATGAGCGCTAGCCAGATAAAGGTAGCGTTAAATGCAAGAGAATAATGAGCCCGGTAATGGGATATAACCAAATAAGAATATATGCAAATCAAATAACAGTAAGCATAAGAAGAACTGACGCATAAATGACGTGAGAAGTCATAAAATCGGAAAATTGTCCGAAAGAAAACAATTATAGCCATGAAACTACAATTAAGGCTAACGGGACCTAAGCTTGAAACCAAACGACTCTTCGAACAAAAACAGGGTGCCTTGACACCAAACATGTATTTTAAGAATGACATGAGTAAGGAGTGATCTACGGGATCAACATAACCTTTAGGGTTATAAACAAATGAAAGATCTACGGACTAAAACGACCCACGGGTCATGATTAGAAAGAAGTTATAAGGACTTCGCCCTAAAGAGGTGAAAGTCTAATAAAAAAATAGCCCATAAGGCTAAGTGATAAAAACCTACGGGTTAATTAGATAAAGTGAGGGAATCGGTTGAGAATCCCCGCATAAAACTAAGACTGTAAAAGAATAAATTATGGACTGTCAATATCCTGGTATGGATAATTGACAAAAGTTAAAGAGAAGATCCTAAAACTACAACTTCGGTTTTAGTAAGAAATAACGTTTTACAAATATGAATACTATAAGGCGAATTCGGAAATAACAAATATCAAAGAGTATGAGTTTTAACATCGATAGGTGCGAGACGGTACATTCGAAAAGAAGAAGTATGATAAAGAAACGTTGAATTAAACTTAAACGTGACGTGACACGCTCAAGGACAAGAAAAGAAATATAGAAAATGATCACGTTGTTATGTGAGTTACGGAGTATGAAGTGACGGCGACTAATTAGTCTAGCCGGTAAAACTATTCAAAGTTAAGAAAGCGTCATAACAAATACAACCACTTGTTAATATAACACAAGCGCGGGATAGACCTGTTAAAAGACTAACGAGACTAAGTGGTCAAGTGACAACTCAGTCAATAAAGATAAAGGGTTATGAGCTGTAAGTAACGGCCCGCGAGGCCTTACACATGAAAGACGTACGCGTCAGTGTACATGAAAACTTTTGACCAAAGGAAACGGGAGCCTTGAAAACGAAACTAGATTCGTTTGATTAAACCAACGAATTACGTAAATAAGGTTTCGGGGACGAAACCTCTTTAAGGGGGGTAGACTTGTAACACCCCGAAAACGGGTTTGGTAATCAAATCCTGTTAATACTAAAAGACGGGTAAAGTACCGTTAGCGGTAGAAGTAACCCGGTAAATATTAGGATTTAAATGAATAAACCTAATATTTAATAAAATGTGAATGAATACTTTTAAGGAAATAAGTTTATAAAAGGCCCGGGTTAACGGGACTTAAAAATAAAACGGGTTATAATTTCCCCGAACCCACCAAGTAACTAGGAATATCAACCTAGTTAAATATGTGCCTTAAAAAAAAGAAGGAAACTTGGGAAATAACCCTTATTATAAAGCTACAAACTAGAGGGGCCAATGTAGGATAACTTAAAAATTTATTTAATAAAACAAAAAAAAATAATACATACACAGTGTGGGCGTGTTCTTCTGATCGACCAGGAGGGTGCTCCAAGGAGGAAAACCCTAGTTCACACTAAATGGCTAAATTGAAGCTCGAATCAAGACTCAAATCACTGCATGAACACATAAAAACGATCACCTAGTCATGGGGATCACAAGGTATGTTGAATTTTGCTATTTGGTGAAACTTTGAAATCTTGATGAACTATCATAATCGAAATTCTGGAGTGAATGATGAATCTATGGGTATAGTTGTGATGAAATTCATGTTTAGAAACAAACCCTAGTTGAAAAACTCAAAGGATTAGTGTTAAAAACTAAGGATTTGATGTATTCCCTTGTATGTGCTTAGTGGGTTTTGGCTAAATAATGAAGATGATGATATGTTTGTGCTAGAAATCATCATAATTGATAGTTGAAGCAAGCTACTTAAACAAATTGCAAGTTTAAGTATTTTCTTATACATGATTCGAAATGGGTTTTGAATGTTGTAGTGAAATTAGTGATTTAATTCATGAATATGGATGTTTGAAATCATGTTAACTACTAATTGATAGGTAGAACTTGAATATATTAGGCGTTCGGATGAATGTTAGTGGTATGACGAAATGGGTTTCACTCGTATATGAGGGACCCTTAGTCCTTGCAAATTGAATGAACAAATTAGTCTTGATAATCACTTGAACAAGATAAAGTGTTGAAAATGTAATAAACTCGGCTAGAACCTTGGTTAAAAGTGTGGCCTAAAGATAATGCCTACCGAGTAATCAAAGAATGCCTAAACTAGTTGATGAACTTGAATGTGCATCTTGTATATTAATGGGCATTTGACTTTTAAAAAGTCAAACCGACCTACCATACGATAAATGGTAATTTTTGATATGAAATGCGTAAGGTGGAATAATCGTATTGAATTATGATTAAACTAACCACCTTGAAAACGATGATGATAGTTTGACGCGTAACAAGCTAGGTGGAAGCTTGATGAGGGAGCGGGTCAAACGAATCAAGAAGGAAAGGAAAAGCGTAGTTCGGATGTGAGGTAAGTTAAGCTTACGCCCTTTTTACTTTTATTACAAAATGCTTATTTGTGAGCATGGAATACGATTTATATTAAGTAAATGAAACATGATGTTCCGGCGCGATATAATGCTAGTCGGAACAAGTGAAAATGGTGAAATGGTAATCCGGACATGGGTTAACGAATAGATAAAGGGATTTAAAACGACACCATTTGGCATAAGTCACAATGGGTCAAATAAAACAGGAAACGACTTTCAAGTTGGATGATTTCAGAAAGTAACCGGGATAGGTTAAAGGGGTGAAATGGTAATTAAGTGCCATCTTATAATGACAATTGGTCATTTTGACTAAACGGGTCAAATGGTGTTGTTAACACCATTTGTCAATAATATTTGATGATTTCTTGTTGAGTTTTGTGATCACAGGAATTAACACATGGTTAGCATTGCTATTATCTAGATATTAATAGCGAAAGGTGTTAAAACGGGTCAATATGTTGATCCGAGCCAGGTACGCATAATTATGTTGTAGTTAAAAGAGCTATTTTGGTCGAATAATTGGTGAGAGTCCTTAGTTGTAAAAGAAGGACCAAAATCGACCAAAACGCCCTTGTAGGCTAAATTGAACAAACAACCCTTAAAGGTTGTTTGGAAACGAATTTCGTGATTAGATAAATACTTAGAATAAGCATAGAAGTTGAAAGATGTAATACGTTAGTCAAATGGCTCTAATTGAGTCTTGCCGTAAAATAATAATCCGAGGGGTAAAACTCGGAACATATAGATATCCACATTATATCCAACACAATTATATTTGTGGTGGAAGATTACTTGATAAGAAATGTAGGAATAAGATGCTAGAAATGAATGAAAGCGATTTCAAGCTTTAAAGTGCTTAAATACCCTTAACGGGTCAAAATAAGCATACGAGCGAAAACGGGTTTAAATCGTGTAATAAACCTATGATTAGAACCTAATATGGTAGGTAACATTAATTTGAAGAAGTGTATGTGATATAGGAATCAAACAAATACGTTTGTTTGATAAAATGCATAAACGGGTTAAAATTCGGTAAAAAGGTAACGAGTCGAAGGCTTAGAAGTCTCAAAATTTCTTATGTTGGATGTAGGATTTTAACTCCATAAGATGGAGGATTAAATTACGGACGCGTAGGAAAAAGAATCGGGTAAAACGGATCAATAACGAAGAAGTTATGGCCGTTTCCGTAAAAACTGGCATAGCTGAACTGAGCTGCAGATCTGCTGGAAAACGGTCTCCTTCGCGTGGCGCGAAGGAGCATCTGGGTTATTTCGCGTGGCGCGAAAAGCCCTGTTTTGGCGAAAATTTTTTATTTTAATCAGTTTCGCTTCCCGGACTCGTTTAAATACGTTTTAAGTTACGTATGACTAATCCAACTCATGTTTTATGAGTTTTAGGTATAATTTTAGCACCGGAGGACGATCAAGCACAACGAAGAACCGAACACGATCAAGAAATAAGCTTCCGCACGACGTTTCGTTGTTACTTTTAATTGACGAACTTAATTACGTTATGTTCTAAACTTTAAATTGTAAGAGGTTTTAGTAAACCCGTATTTCTGATGTATATATAAATCTTAATTACATGATTGTTTTCGTAAAACATATGTTAATCTTTGATTTATAAGAACGGGTGTTACAAGTACCATTGTTCTTGGTGAAGTTAACGTTCCAAACCTTTTCGTTGATACACTTTATGACCTCAATATTATCACCAACCGCAGAAGATAACCATATCTTTGAAAACTGAACAGGTATAACCTTTAAAGTAAACACAAACATACTAAACTGTTAAATAAAAGAATTAACATATTACAAAAATAAATGAACATCAATGAAACCATTGATGCAGAAAATAAGAATACCAAAAATTCTCTAGTAAGTGCTGACATTGACTTATAAAAGGACATTATTGCGTTTGCAATGTTGATCCTGAAATAAGAAACAAACATTCATACCAAAATAATGTTAGTAAACTTAACAAAAATAGAATATCCTAAAATATGAACACTGTAACCGATGTACCAAAGAAACCCTAATAATTCAACATTCAAATAAAACCTCATATCTCACATCCCTATAATCATAATAGTTCAACCTTCAAATAAAACCTCAAATCTCACATCCATACAATCCCCGGAAACTAAACGGACAAAAAAATCATAAATTTAAAAGATGCAACGATGAAATCAATAAACAAAAAACGTAATAAGCAAAATATTTAAGGATAAAACATGATGTCTAAAAAAATAATGAATCAACATGCATAGAAACAGCAAAACCAAAACCCTAAAATCATTAAACACTAAACGGACAGAATTATTAAAAAAAATTGTAAGATAGACATTAGGATAGAAATAAGCATAAATTGATTAACAGAACTGTGAACAAATGATCATTGTGATAAATCCCCAAATCTAAAAACATAAATCGACAAACATTACATTAAAAGATTATCATTAACTTGCACAACAAAAACAAATACTTCGAAGTAAATCTGCAATGTAAAACAAAACATAAAATAAGTAGGGACTCAAAAAAGATGATTAAGTCATGATGTTCAAAAAAAAGGAAGGAGATGAAGATCAAACGGAAAAGTTGATATACAATAGACGACTGTAACTTAAGTACCTTCAAATACTTAATCAGAAGATGATGTAGAGATTGTATCGCCGTTTGAAGAAAGATGTTCTGATCATAGGGATGAAAGATTCGACATAAAGGAGTGTTTTTATCAAGACAAAACTGACAATGGAAAGAAATTAAAGAGAGAAGTAATAATGAAAACCTTCTAGAGAAACGTAATAAGGAAAAGATTATGGTTATATAAGATCCGAATAGTCGGGTACTGTAACACCCGTCTTTATTTAATCGAGATTATAATAATAAACTAAGCATTTTACATGAAAATGTGTCCGTTCAAAAACTTTTAAGAGTTATTATACTTACATATTTAAGCATTCCAAAAGATAGTATCACTTATCTACATAAGTCGTTTTAAACATAAATAAACAACGTCATTGCGGAAGCTTCAAAAGATGAGTGTTCGGTTCTTGACACTTGGCTTGACCTTCATCCGGATGCAAACTATGTTCACCTACATTCAAAACCAACTTAAAAGTTAGTTTTGATATTTTTAAAACAAGTTTAAACGGGTACCATAATCATAACAAGAAAAAATCAAACTTGTTCCAGTGTTTTGGGCCCTCGCGGGCCGCGAAGAAGATACAAGAACCCGTCGCGGGCCGCGACCACTGTCGCGTGACGCGACGATGTTTCCAGTTCGGTGTCGCGCGACGCGACCCCGTGATTTCGACAGAAGCTTGGCTGAATTGATGCTGCATATGCCCAGCTCATTTTCACTAACTTATTATGCACAAAAATGTGCGTAACTTTTTATTTACAAATCCGTTTTACCCGATTCCTTTTCCTATACGTTCGTAATTTAATTCTCCATCTCATGGAGTAAAAACCCGACATCTGAAACCACAAAATTTTTAGATTTCAAGCTCTCGGTTTGAAATTTAATTATGACACTTTTTGACTCGTTTGGGATTTGATCAAACAAACTTGTTGGTTACCTTTAAAGTGTCGTGTAGATCACATTATATCAATTTACTAATATGCAAAGTTCAAATTACGGGTTCTTATGCAAATCTCAACCCGTTTTGCATATCTACTCATTTTGACCCGTTAAGGGTCTTTAACATTTTCAAGCTTAAATCACGCTTCTTTTTAGTTTACATCCTATCTCCATTTTTATACGTATCCCAAGGACTAATTTAACAAAACGCTTATCTCTAAACAACTCTTAAAGGTTGTTTGCCCTATTTTCCTCTCAAGGGCTTTTTAGTCAATTTTAGTCCTTCATTTTGCGACGAAGGACTTTCGCTAATATTTGACCAAAATGTTGCTTTTAGCTATAATTCTAAACATGCTTACCTAGCTCAGGTCAAAGCTAAAACCCGTTTTAATACCATATCAGTTAATTTGCAAATCAATAGCACTGCAATTCCTTATGCTATTCACCCTGTGATCATAATACTTGACCAAAAATCATTAGTCGAAAATGTCAAATGGTGATATCATCACCATTCAACCCATTTGGTCTAACGACCATTTTACTTTCATGAGATGGTATTTATTTACCATCTCGTCCATGTAATCCATTCCGGTTTACACCGTTCAATCATGTTGCTTAAAAATCTTTTCCTAATTCATTTGACACATCATGTTTTACGCCTTTGAGCGCCTTTTTCAAAAACAATTGTTTGTTCATTAGCTCGTAGCCAAATTATTGTATTACCCCTTTTACTCATTTAAGTTTACGCCATAATATATCGTTTCTTAAAACTCTTTGTTTATTTGGTCTACACATGACCGAATCAACGTTTTACTAATTTTACTTATTCCGACCCGTATTGTTACGCCTCGGGTTACCATAACCAAACTACTGTTTCATCTTATTCATAACTACTACAACAAGTAGATAATATAATAGTAAAGTATAAGCTTTACTTACCTTGCGCTCAAATACACTTTTCCTTCATTCGTGACCCGTTTGACTCGTTTCCTCTCCAAGCTTCCACCTAGCTTGTCTAGCGTCAAACTATCATTTATAATTCGCAAGATGGTCAGATTAGTCATCAGTTTTCACGACTATGCCATCTTACAGATTGTATATCAACATCGTTATTCAATCATATTTTAGGTCAGTTTGACTTTCTTAATAGTCAAACTAACCATATGTATTATATGTTTTAGTCGTTCTTTTCTCATTTTCACAACTTCGTTAACAAGCTTATTTGTAGGTATTTTAAATACTTGAAATAAGCATAATAACATGCTTAATATTCATGAAACCATTGTTTTATAAACAAGGCAAAGTATAAACAAAATACAACTTTGCTTGGGTTAAGTTTATTAATAAAATGTGCAGCAACTTTACAATGTAGCTGATGAATCGACTCTTTTGACCACTTTACGGTTTTATTTAGCCCTTCATGATCAAAGATGAAATGTAGAATACAAAAATATCTTTCCAGCCCAAAAAGATCAGCTCAATCCGAGCTTCCTAGAATTAATTATGATTTTCGCAAGATCAGCTCAGAAGTCAAAATGCTTCCAATCAGCTTGCTGTCAAAACAGTTCAGCCGACTTCGGACACTGTTTTGACCCATTTAACATCAGAATTTAACAAACATAAAACGTAGTATGTTTTAATAGCTTTCTGAGCATATAAGGCTCAACCTCACAGGCCGTTCCAGTGATTTTATATGATTTTTTTAAAAACTGCAGCCCAATAATTTTTTTATCCCAATCAGCTTTGTTATATCTTTTTGTTCAAGCATTTCATCAAGCACCTTGTGTGCTACACACAACATCAAATTTTTCCATCCCATTTAAGTGTTCTAAATCCTTAAATTCTAGCATAATTAACAAGTACTAACATCAAACTTCAAATCTAATCATGCATTCACTAATTCAAGTTGCTAGACACCACAAGAACAACGAAACATGGCCAATTTCATCTATCTTAATGAATGCATAAATTTTTCCATAAAACCCTCTTAACACACATAAGGGTAGTCATCAAATCCCTAATCTTTAACATTAATTCAGCAAGTTTTCGACTAGGGTTTGTTTTCTAGACACTAATTCAACACAATATCACTCATGCATGCAACATTCTTTCCGAATTTCGATTATGAGTGTTCATTCTAAAATTCAAGATATCATCAACTTGTAAAATTTGACATACCTTGCGATCCCCATGACTTAGTGATCGTTTATACGCGTTTATGCATCGATTCAGAGCTTGGATTGAGCCTCAATTTGATGATTTGTTGAGCTAGGGTTTATAACCCTTTTTCTCCTGGCTCCTCTTTGTCGATCGAACACACGCATGTGTGTGTGTGTGTTTTAGATTTTTTTTATAAATGATTTAATTAAATCACTTTCCTAGTTACCCACATTTAGCCCCTCATGTTTAGAGGTTTTATAAAGAGGGTTATAAGTCTAAACTTTCATTCTCTTAATTACCCATTGGTAACCAAGTTAATTATTCCTAGTTAACTTAGTGGGTTTCGGGGTTCATGACCCGTTTTATTTTAAGTCTCGTTAACTCGGGCCCTTTTTTTTATATACTTTGTTTCTCTCAAAGTATTTATCCTGCTTTTAATAAATATTAGGTTAATTTGTTTAATTCCTAATATTTACCGGGTTAATTTCACCACTAACGGTATTTTGTACCCGTTCATAAATATTAATATGGTTTGATTACCAAACCCATTTTCGGGGTGTTACATGTACCAAATCAAAGAAGTGGAGGTCCGCATGTGATTTTTAGAACCCGTATCATTTTCCCGCCAAAATGGATTTCTAGAGGCTCTAATCTAATGCCACATCAGCCTAAATCTTTTCATTTATTATATATAATAGATAATAGATGTTGCACCCAAAGTGTTTAAAAATGAAAAAGGGATCGAGGATACTCAGTGTTTGCAAGTGGTTTCCACAAACGTGAGATGATCGTTTAGAGAGGTTGAAGCACCAAATTATCCTAACAAGGATGAACAAGGTGTGTAAGTACAAGTATTTAGAAGTTGGAATGTAAATGAGATTTGAATAAGAAATAAATAATAATAATAATAATATATGAAAATACATAAAAATATTATCTTGACTAAACACTCACTTTTGATACTATTAATTTATGTGTATTTTGTAGGTACTATTTCACCCACTAGAAGTCCAAGTGTGAGGAATTTAGTGTAAGATAAATATTTACCTTTACATACAACTTTCCACCATAAATTGGTTGGTGTCATGGCTAGGTTTAATATTATATATCTTTACTACATAATAATAAATAATGGATTGACAATGATAATTAAATTGCAAAACTAAATAAGTAAATAACAAAAATTAAAGGAGTTAGTACTTTTATATATTTTTAGTATGTACTTATAATTAATGAACTTATAACAATGATGTAATTGTAAGACTAAATTAATAAATGACAAAATTAAAATTATAAGTAGTATGATTAGAGGAGTTAGTAGTTAGCATCATGATTAAAGAGTTAGTATGGGTTAGTAATTGTTAGTGGCATGATTAAAGAGTTAGTATGGGTTAGTAATGTTAGAAATGGTAATAATATGTTAGTTAATAATATTATCTAGGATAGGCATGAATAATAATAGTAAGTTAGATAATATAATAGTAATTAGCAATATGTTAGTAATGTAATTACCATGTTATAGAGGTAGGAGAAATGTCATCCATTGTACCTCTTCGTTACACCGAGAATCGTCAACTTAGGTGATAATCTTGGTTTGTTATGTATAAAATATAAATGACGTACAATAATGGAAAATTGAAAGTTATAAAATAAAACCCAAGATTGGTCCTTATTTTGGTGATGCACCATCTTTGTTTACCATGGTAAAAATTTGGTGACATTCCATAAGGATTTCTCTAATATGGGGAAGTATGAAAACACAAAGAACAACAAGAAGGTGAAAGGAGATGTAACTAACTTTCAAGAGTAAGGAAAAATTCTATGAGAAATGGAAAATAAAAGTGGTGGAATGTGTGTGGTATTTATAGGTGAGAGATTAGGGTTTAAGGTAGTGAAAGAAATATATGGAAAGTTGAAAATTGACCTATTTATATATTTTATTTTTATTTTTGGGCCTAATGTCACGGCTTGTTTGTTTTATGCATTTCTTTTTTGTTACTTGTATAAATTTTAGTTTCTAACATAATTATAAACGTAGTATGACACAATAGTTGATTGATTGGGTCTTGAATATCGAAGTCGGTTTTTTAATGATTTAAACGTGTCTTGATGATTATATGAATAACACCTATGTTTGATTGAACAATTATTAAAAGAGAAAAAAAATAATTAAAATGGATTGCATTATGATCATAAGTCTCGGATTACAATGGTTGAATAAGAAAAACACGGAAACGAATAATACATTAATTGCGGAATGTTACAGCTTTGGTTTACGTGCATGGGGTCCATTTTTCTTAGTTTTTCACACCATTCCACCATGTTACAAACACCACCTTTTTATTTAGAACATCCAACCATTACAAACTAAAAGAAAATCGAAAAAGTACATAATTTTAAAGTCGTAAGATAGATTAGTCTGCTAATGACAAGAAATAAAAACCTTGAAAAGCTCTCCCTATAATAGTTGAAATAACAACCCGGTGGTGGTTTCCGGATGTTGAAGGGCTTTCGAGCTTTTCCCAGTGGGTGTACCCTCATATGTCATTTAGCATTTGCTCAATCTCCCTAGGGAGAAAGATGAAAAGCTCATCATCCATAACTTCTTGTGGGAGAGGGTTGGTGGTCACCGGAACCTCATGAAGTGTGTCTAGAGGTGGTTCCGGTGGAATTTCATGTCATCCGGTGGGGATGATGATTTCTTGAGCTAGGTTCCAATCTTCTTATAGGAGATTGGCTCCATGGGAGGCATAGTAAGAATATTCAACCTTTGGTGCAAAAGGTTGATTTCTTGGAAGCTAGTCTCAAGTCATTGTTAAGTGGTTGACCCGGTTTATTAGGATCTCTTCCATCGATGTCATCTCCTCCATAGCCTCCATTAGCGCACTCACGTAACGGATAAAAGTAGCCTCGATGGAGGGCCTCCTTGCCCTCCTGCTGTTCCCCGTAGTAGTTGACGAAGTTCCACTGTTTTTCTGTTTGACATTCTAAGAAAAACAAGGAGGTTGTCATTTACGCAGAAGATTACCACGGCCCCGTGCCTCCACTTTGGTTATGATTTTGAACCCATAACTCTTTGTTTTAAGTTATTTTTTTCTTTGGTTTTTGAAAGTTTTGAGTGTAAATAACTTGAAACATTGTTGTAAAATATTTATTTTAAGAGAGTTTGGGATTAGAATCACTTATTTATGTTGAAAAAGCTTGAAGCTCTGAAGATTCAAGCTTTCATGGACGGTGAATGTTTTAGAGAAGAAGGAAAGAGATAAAAGTGGCAAAGACAAGAAGGTTTGATGAAACCTTTTTAAGAATATACATTTTTGGGTATATGTGTAGAATCAGATCAGATCTTTGTCTTTGGAATGAGTCCAAGACATGCTGCCAAAGGGCTGACTTTATGGAAAGTGACAACACAGTGGCCACGGCTCGTGCCTGGGTGGCACGGGCCCGTGGTCTGCAACGGGTCAGAGTAGCTTTTGGCAGCTAGTGACCATGAGGCATGTTGGCAAGGCACGACCCTGTGGTGTCCTAACAGATGGGCATGGGGGCGTGCTTATGTGGCACGGCCCCGTGTTGTACCTAAGGTTGCTCTTTACTGGTAGGGACAACACCAAAGTGTCGGATGTACCTAAGATGCTTGTGATTTATACGAAAACACAAGAGGTTGTTGGAAAATAAGAATCCTAAACTATATGGTGGGTGAAACCAACCTTTATTTACCTTATCCGGGCTCTTGTTAAAGAATGTATGAGTCGCATCGCTCTATTCTATGTATGCACTGGATGAAGCCGGTGGTGAGTCCGTCATGGCACAATCGAAACAGGGATGACTATCGCATTCGTCCTCACAAGCTGTTAGGGTACGCGTAGCGGCTTCGATGTCGTTTATTTCTGAATGGGCCCCCATCAAATCGTCTCCTTTGTTAGTGTTTTGTGATGAACACCTCATATCCATCATAAACTCTATTTCTTTTAATTTTTGGAGAATCCTCTTTTCTATTTGGCATATATCATCTGAGTTTATGTCTTATTGAAAAGAGGTTTGATGGCATTCAGATGGATGATAGTTATTGTTTTTACTTTCGCCCCTCTTAAGGTGACTTTCATAGGGGAACGATGGGTTCATTAGGTAATGGGGGTCGAAATTTAGAAAGTAGCATTCTAAATCTCGATGAAACCCACCACATAATTGACACCATTCACCATAAGAATTACGAAAGTAAAATAATCAATATTGTCCATATTTTTGCCAGATGTTATTAACCGTTGGGATCGGATGGTCGTGTTTTGCAGTTGCTGGCAGGGAGACATGGCCCCGTGTTGAGCTAACATGACCTCGTGCCATAGCTACTGTCCGACTAAAACAGTTTTGCCAGCTGTTGTTAAGGGCATGGCCCCATGTTTAGCAAGCACGACCCCGTGCTACATCTGCAGAAAAAATGCAGAAAATCCAAAAACAAATAGAAATCCTAAAAATTAAAAAGAAATAGATAAAAAAATGATTAGGCCGTTAATTATAAGTTTCCTTAAAATCCCTGTGTCCCCGGCAACGGCACCAAAAACTTAACATGTCGAGCGTGGGTAGAAATTTTTAGATATTTTAAGCACTTTTTACTCGTGGATCAAGCTTTAAATTTATAAAACACGATACAATACTACCACTCTACACACGTTAGGGCAAGTGCACCCATCGAAGATGTAGTATAGTGATGGTAAGATACCGAGGTCGTCCAAGGACACAAGAGCTTTTAATACCGACTTATCGTTAACGTCTAATCTAACCAAATTTTGATAAAGGTTTGGAAAGTTTTAAAAGATTAACTAGAAATAAAAATGTATATGAAAGGAAAAAACAAATAGACAAGAACGAATCACTTGGTTCCAACTCCTCTTTTATGTATCCTTTGATGATATCCGCACTTTGGGCTTTTTAAGAGATTATCTTAGTTATAGTGCCCCTCTTGTGAAGGCGACGCTACTCTCAACCATATTAGTCTGAGTCAGTAGGGATACAGTCCCGCAAGGTCGGATTATTGAAAGATAATTAAACAAGTTATTAATGCGAAAAGTGGTATGCCCCTCTTGTGAAGGCGACGTTACCTTCGGCCATATTGGTCCGAGTTAGCAGGGATACTGTCCCGCAAGGCCGGATAAAGTTTTAATAGTAATTTATTTATAAGGGGTTCAAGCCGTTTTTAATTCCCCCGATTTGATCCTATCTGCGTCAAGGGAAGTCCTAATAAGCATGAACCAAGTCCTCACAGGATCTATACACTGAACGAGGCAAGAACTTTACCCAAACACCCTTCTAACCCCTTTCCAGGCAGTTAACGTGCTTTATATAGACCGTAAAGACACGAATGAGTTAATCAACGAAACATGAAGAAATGTTTAAACAAAGTTCACTTTCAATATAAAAAACTAGTTATTAAAGTCACTAATACGTACCCAATTAAAAAGTTACCAAATATTGAAAATCAAAAGTAATACATATAAAAAATATCTTCACCAAGTGATGTAAGAGATTAGTCAAGCATGGCCTTTGTTTGACAAGAACTCTTACGATCGATCTTGGATCTCGAGACTACTACACACTCTAAAAGATGAAAGATGGATGAAGGTGGTGGGTGTTGGTGTTTTAGTGGTGGTGGACTGATGGCAAGTGTGAGAGAAGTGGTTTGCTAAGGGATGTCTTTCTCTTGAACCAAACACCTCTATTTATAGCTGAAAACAGAGGTCTGGTACGGCCCTGTGGTCTTCTCTTTCTCTCCATTCTTTAACTGCAGATGTCAGGTTTTGTACCAACATGCCTCGTGGTGACAGAGCACGGTCCCGTGGTGAATGTACTTGTTGTACTATCACAAATTCTACGAATCCTAGAAATGACCACGGCCCATGTTGTGTTGGCACGGCCCCGTGTTGGTTTGTCTTTTGTTGTTGTCTTTTTCTGCAGGATATATTGGCTGTGCACGGCCCTGTGCCTAAGCTTCTGTTTTTGTTATTTTTATTGTTTTGGATGTGGATGGGGGATCGACATGTCGTGTCACTTCTTCTTCTTTGTATTTATGTTGGTTTCTGCTTTTAATTTGTTCCTTTTATTTGGTAAAGCCTATTTTGATCCTACAAATTAAAAGTAAATAAAGAAACATGTTTTTTTTCAACATTAGTACTCAAATGGGTCAATTTTATGCCTTATTTGATGTAATATTTATGTTATATTTTACGCACATCATAAAAATATACATACGCATAGGGGCGTAAAACAATATCAAAAGTTATTTAGTGGCTAATATGAATTCAAAACAAATGTAAATCCTTTCAAAAAAATCACACACGTATAGGGGACTAAAACAATATCATCAAAATGAGTCAATAGTTTTAAGCAATAAATTATGTTAGAAAAAATGTGGTTTATATTGGAAAATAACACGGATTTTCCAAATGGGATATTTAGATAGAAAAAATAGAAATTTAAAAAATTAACAAATTAACAAATTCTTAAATAAGAAAAGAATTTAATATGTTGGTTAAAGGTAACTAATTCTTTGAAAGTTGTAATTCTTTCTGATAGATGTGCCCAACTAATCTTCTATTTTCTTTATCTTTTTTTGAAGGTAAATTTATTCACAATGGTCACCTCGAAAAACAGGGGCAACAACAACACCAACACCAACAAAAACCAATTACATTACATCAAATGAAAACCAATCATCCAATTAATCACCCTGTTTTTCGATCTATTCCTATACCTCGTTGGGTGTTATTAGTAGTCGTTTTTAAAGCACAAGTAGAGAGACTCTACATCAAATTGTCGTAGATAATTTAAAGGTATGTCCCCATTTAAGTTTATGTTTAGTTATTTATTTTTTCTTTTTAGTAGTTAATATTAGTATTATTATTGGTAATAATATATTATTATTAGTAGTGTTAGTATTATTTTTAAGCACTAGGGTTATTGTCAAGGGCGGGTATTGGTAGCCTAGCCTTAGTTAGGCATGGACTAATCAACTATGCTTAAATAAGGCATCATTAACCAATATCCAACCATGATAATGACTAGTTTGGTATACCATTGCCTAACCTAGGATTATGTAATGTCAGGACTGTGAGATAACACCCGATCTTACTAGCGGTTGTTAAGCTACTTTTAATCAGGTGAGTTATCATACTCGTCTTTTAAACTGTGATAGTATACTCGTCCAAAATGGTAATAATGAGAATGCTACAATATGCATGTGTTGGTTGGGGTATATGGGATCCTATTATGCTTAATGGGGTGTGTCACTCTGAGAAGGGTAATAATGTGTTGTACCCACAGGCACTTCGTGCTTATACTGTCCAGCGACACATGCTCATACCTATGTGACGGCCGTAAGGGGGCATGTCTGGAGGACCGGTATATCCCTTGAATGGTGGTTTGTGACAAGTCAAATGTGGCCTATAAGGTTCAACGAGTCCAAACTTGACTATATTATGGTCACATGTCCATATTATGTAGGCATATAATGTAGATTGTGGTATGTCTTTATAAAATTGTATAGTATGAGTTCACCAGTATATAGCTGACATCGTTTTGAGTATACCTATCTCAGGTGAGCCGTGAGGAAAACTATAGGAACTACTCGACAGTTGTGGAGCTTAGAAGATCAAGGAGTTCATAGTTGTTAGAGCTTGTAAATAAATAAGATTTTATACTCAAACATTTAGAAGTTTTAATGTAAGTTTAGTTTGTTTCAGCTATAAGTGTATCCATTGGGCATAATCACTCGAATCACGGGTGGGGTGTTATAACGGTTGCGGCGGTGTTCGGTGATGGAGGGGGATGGCGATGACAGCAGCGGGTGGTGGCGGTGGTGGGTGTGGTTGCGATGCCGGTTGTCGGCGACGCCAGGTGATGGTGGTAGCGGCGGTCGGTACTAGTGGTAGGAGGTGTTGGTGATGAAGGGCAGAGAGGGAATGGAATGAAAAAAAACAAGCGGTGTGGATGGGATGAATTTAAGAGAATGAAATACTCTATGTAAAGGATGATTTACTGCTTTGATCAACCAGACACATTTTATTCCATTCCCTCGTATTAGTTCATTCCATTCCACTTCTCATTCCTACATACCAAACACTAACTAAGACAAGCACAACAAACATTTTCCATCAAATTTTATATACAATTTTCTTTTAGTTACACCTTCATGCATGTAAGTCCAGCTTTGGCAGTGCAACTACTATTCTGAACGTTTTAGCATTGGAGCGGTTTCATGAGCGGGTGAACGCGGTTTTAAGGAAATCTTGTCAAAAACATTATATCAACCAAAGTTTAACATTTTGATTCATTCGATCTTATAATTAAGCTAAAACTGTGATTTAAATTTTTGATACTCGTTTGAAGAAGTTTACCTTTGTTAAGCATGTTGTTATCATTATAAATTGTTTTGTAAACGGTATTGTACTAAACGTGCACAAATGAACAATATATATATTTGTATTGGTATTTAATTGAAACTCGGTTATTTGACCGCGCGTTGCGGCGGTACACTACCGTGAGCATTGGATTGGCATCGATTTGATTCGTAACAGTACCGTTGCACTCGGTATATAAACCAACATGTGTTTACATTGATATTGTTCGAATGGTATTGATTGGTTCAAATCATCACAAAACTTGTATAGATATTCATTTGTCGTCGTAGAAAAGTTCTATAAATGAAAAATTGTCGAAACCAAAAACCATCAAAATGAATACAGGTACAGGTACAGATACAGATACAGACACAGACACAGATACAGGTAACGGTTTTGTTAGCTACGGTATGGTAGTGATATGGTGTCAGCTTATCGAAAGCAAAAACAATAAAAGTGAATACAAGTACAGAGTTGTATAATTAAAATAAATGCTTTAAATAATAAATTAACATTCATCGTCGGTTTCGGTTCAGTTTGGTATGAAAACGGCACGTTATCCATTTCCAATAATACTTATATCGTAATGTTAAAAAGAAAACATAGGTGCGCACTTAATGTTTTGAAAAGTTAATAAACGCATGTGATTAATAAAAATTGAATAATGAATAAAATATTTTATAGAAAAATAAATAAATGTAAAATAGGACAAAAATTAAATGAAAGTTTACTATAATGATATACAGGAACAAACTTTTTTTTTTTTTTGAAAAGATATACAGGAACAAACTGAAAATCAAGAACGAAATATTACAATTCCTAAAATTAATTTCAAGTCTCAAGAAATGCTCCTTTATTTTAGTTAATAATAGAATAGAATTGCACCTCATTCTATTTAATTTCTGAGATATAAAACAAGCTCTAATATTTTGGATTCATTAATCAAACTTCTTAAGGTGTTGTGCAAGTAACGTTTAGCATTGTATAAGGCGATTAACTCTTGCTTCCTTGGCCAACTTTCTTCTTTGGTGCACGAGGACGAGGACGAGGACGACGTAAAGAACCCCTGGTAACATACAATGTTATGGATTAGGATCAAATACAAAGAAAAAATAAAGAAGAAGGATAAAAAGGATTTTGATCAAATGATATAATATTTGGAGGGTTGAGGTTAGTTTAAAAAAAAAAATTAAAGGGTATAAAAGGAATCCTACATTTATTTACTTTCTCTCTCCACATTGCAAGTCACATGTCAATTCCCCATCAATTTAAAACGTCTATAACTTTTTCATACGACATTTTTTTTAAAACAAGTTCACCATAATAACAAGCGTTTTTTATCTTTAATATGAGTATAATATTACTATATAATATTTTTTTTTCATTTTTACTGGGTTTTTTTTTCATTGTGTTAAAGATTCAAATCATTGTGCCTTTTAACTGGGTTTTGTTCATTACATTTTTACTAGAACTTCTATACATTGTGTTATTATCAAAACTTATACCACAATATTAATTTGGGTTCAGGCCACTACGTTTTTATCAAAACTTATAACACAATGTATGACACAATAAAGATGATGTTATATTTGGGTACTTTATATATTGTGTTATAGGTTCTGGTCATTGTGCTTATCTGCTATCCATTGTGTTTTAATCTATTGTTCATTGTGTATTAATCTATTGTCTATTGTGTTTTGGTGTGTTGTCTATTGTGTCTTTTATTTGCTCTCACTAATTGTGTCTTTTATCTTTCGTCATCAGTTGTGTTTTTAGTCTACTTTCCATTGTGTTTTTAGTTTGATACTCGTTGTGTTTACGTTATGTTCCTTGTGTCTTTTATCTGTTGTCACTGATTGTGTTTTTGGTCTACTTTCCATTTTTTCCGAATTAGACTCTTAGCAACTCCTATGTTCGAAGCAAGATGTTTTCTAATTAGGTCCTGGAAAAGTTCTATTGCAATTTCGCGAGGCAATCCACATCGATGTAATGAAAGTGAAGGGCCCACGACAATCACTGACCGCCCTGAATAATCGACTCGTTTACCAAGCAGAGTCTCGCGAACTCTTCCTTCTTTGCCTTCAATTACATCTGAAAGCGACTTGTAAATTCTATTATGATCATCCATCATTGGTTCTCCGTAGACTTCATTATCAAGAAGTGCATCCACGGCTTCTTGTAGCAATTTTTCCTGAGATATTATTAATTCTTCTGGTGTAGCTATCCTTGTTGTTAATAGAATCCATTTTCTGAAAGATCCTGGCTTTCATGCTTTGGTAGGTCTACGAGATCCTTTTGATGACCTATGTTGTGTTGAAGGGATATCTATATAACCCGATCGATTGCGTAAAGCCCGCGGTAGCAACGGAACTGGGGAAAGTATACAGAAAAGACAGTTCTTTTCTATTATATTAGTATTAATTCATATTAGATTAGTCTATTAATTCATATTAGATTAGTCTTAGTTAGTGATCCTGCCTTAGTAAGTCCTTTCTTCAGTGATGAACTGTTGGTGGCAGTCCTACATTTTGTCTCTGTGGACCAAGGAGAAAGGGGGCTCGGAGGGAAGAGGATTGTACCGTGAGAGAAGCAAGGAGGAAATCAAAGTTTATCAGAAGTTTGGTCTAAAATTCCTGAAAAATTAGCCTTTTATGATTACATCGGAAGTAATCCGACAAAAGGGGGATTATTCAGGGCGGGCTCAATGGATAACGGGGATGGAATAGCGGTTGGATGGTTAGGACATCCTATCTTTAGCGATAAAGAAGGCCGTGAACTTTTTGTACGTCGTATGCCTACCTTTTTTGAAACATTTCCGGTCGTTTTGGTAGACGGAGACGAAATTGTTAGAGCCGATGTTCCTTTTCGAAGGGCGGAATCTAAGTATAGTGTCATCGATTGTGTTTTTAGTCTAGTTTCCATTGTGTTTTCCTTTGATACTCATTGTGTTTTACGTTGTGTTCATTGTGTCTTTTATCTATTGTCATCGATTGTGTTTTTTGTCTACTTTCCATTATGTTTTTATTTTAATAGTCATTGTGTCTTACTTTATGTTCATTGTGTCTTTTATCTGTTGTCATCGATTGTGTTTTTAGTTTATTTTCCATTGTGTTTTTAGTTTGATATTCATTGTGTTTTACGTTATGTTCATTGTGTCTTTTATATGTTGTCATCGATTGTGTTTTTGGTCTACTTTCCATTGTGTTTTTAGTTTAATAGTCATTGTGTTTTACTTTATGTCCATTGTGTCTTTTATCTGTTGTCATCGATTGTGTTTTTAGTCAACATTCCATTATATTTTTAGTTTGATACTCATTGTGTTTTATGTTATGTTCATTGTGTAATACGCAACTGGATTTTCTTATTGTTTTTACGTTATGTCCATTGTGTAATACGCAACTTGGTTTTCGAATTTTTTTTCTAAATGTAACAATATGGTACTTATATTAAAGATAAAAAGGCGCTCGATTTTATGGTATAATTTTTTTTAAAAAAAATGACGTATAGAAAAATTGTGGACGTTTAAAAAATAGGGCGGAAATAGCATGTAACTTGCATGTGCATAATCTTTTTATTCTTTTTTACAGAATTACCCTTTCCACTTGATTTCTTTTGGGACACTTGTCACTCTATAGTGGTTTCTTACACTTCTTATTTTTATACTACTTTGTAGAATAATTCAACCCACAAAGTTATCATTACTTAATGGATATATATATATATATATATATATATATATATAGGGGTAAAATGAAAATTTATACGAGTTGTGAGAACTTAGAGAACTCGGCATTACAAAAGGTTTTTTCAAAAAAAAAATTATCAAATATCCTAAAAAATCAAATTTTCTGAAAAAAAAAAAACTAGTGTTTTTTTCCATCTACAACAGCCGTAAATATTGTAAAAAGTGATGTCATATTTATGTCATCACATTTTTACAGCTGTTATAAGGGGTCGAGAAATACCACTTCGAATTTTTTTTATTTTTTGCGGCAGTCTTTCTAAACATTTTAATCTAGGGGTGTAAAAAATGGGGGCAAAACTCGCACGGGAAGACCGAGTTCTCTAAGTTCTCACAACTCGGAGTGGTTTTCCCTTGATCTTGATCCTATATATATGAATGGTCCCGGTCAAGCTTTATAAATATTGATAGTTGCAGTGTTTTTGTTTTTGGGATAATATAAGCCAAAGGATAGTAAAATACCTGCAAAGTTGAGGAACTGTCCAGGACCCTTTATACTTGCCTGTTGTTGTTTGATTCACTAGAGATTTTATATATTTTCGCCAGTCATTGAGCATGATTCCAAGATCATGAACTTTATTTTCTAAACCAACACAACAATTTGCATGCATTGTGCACACCTTGTTGAGATCTTGGCTTGGTTCACAAAATCCACCAAAGTAAGCAGTATCGAGGAACCGAATTCCTAATCCAATATTTTGTACGAAAGGATCGAACTTGATCCTGTTGAAAACATCTTGATCATGTAGGCCTGGGTAATTCATCCTTGACTTGTACCAAAACTTGTAAAGTTGAATTGTTTTCTGGTTTGATTTCACATAACTAAAACCAGTATTTGGTAGGTTTCTCCAGTCAAATGGGTTTCCATTGAAGTTATCACAAGCAGTTTGGAAATCAGCATTATCAAATTGCGAAAATGGATCTCTGAACCACATTATATCTGCATCCTGGATATATAAGAGAACAGATTTATTATTGTTATAGTTAAAAGGGTTAGAAATTTTTTTTCTGTACTTAACACTAGTTTGTTCATTGTTTCTCTACAAAATTAAACATAGGCATCTAAAATATTTCAAGATACTAATATAGCTTTCTTAGTTGATTTAATTTGATATTTAGATTTGGACTTAGAATGTCAACCTAGTGATACTTAAAATTTAAGGGTGAGCATGGTTGGTCAAGTCTAGTTATAAAATAAAACGAAAGCCATAAGTTACACTTTTGTGTTTAGATTTTCATAGCTAATTGGTTCCGGTTATAAAAAAATTGATTATTAAGAACGATGAAAAGGTTAACTTTGATTTGAAGAAGGAGGATTAAGCTAATATCGATTGATAAATCCAATTATATTTTGAGTTAAAAAAATGTTTCAATCCTATTAATTTATAAAGGAGAATACATGAAAACTAATATGTTATGTATAAAAAATATAATACAACATTTTAGACATAGATATGCTAACGTGTGTGTGTGTATATATATATATATATAAAGTTCGTTTGTATTAACACATATAACCATTACCGAGCCATAAAACCAGTGGTTTGGTTTCTTTTAATTATTTAATTTGTGGTTTAGTTATTTGGTTTTTCTACTCACCCATAATCTAAATCAAAAACAAATGTAAAGGAAAAGGAGTACCGTGAACACGAAACTATATCCTAGATCAAGAACCTTGCCCAGGAAATCAATTTTTCTCCACACAATCTTCAAATAATCAGCTGTCATAAAATCAGCCTGCCCTGAAAAGTCTGATCCATTAGTGTTAAGACGGTAGCAATGTGGATGTAGCTTCAAACAACTGGCATATGCCTTTTGGTCCACATTTACAACAACCAAGTGTTTCAAAAATCTTTCGGTTTGATTCCCAGTTCGAAAGCTTTTTAGAAGAAGATCAAACATAGATTGTGGTTCAGCCCATGCATCGTTCAAAGAAGTAATAATAACTGTATTATTGCTCATTGCTGCATCTTTTAGTATCCTGCTCAACTGACCAACATAGATATCCTTGTAAGTAAAGATTCAAAGTATAATATACCACAAGCTTGACAAGACTCTTTAAACATAAAACCAGGAAGTCTATAAGAATAGCTTGAGCTAGCTCAAGCTTAACTCGGCGTGAATCAGATTATTTTCGAGTATTTTCAAACTGAACACGCATACTTGTAAGTGTTTTGATTCGATTTGTGCCCTTTATGATTATACATATATTTTGAAACCTAACACTTAACTCCTAGTAATAGTTTCATATCAACTTTTGAAAATGAGATATAATTTCCTTGTAATTACAGTACTACTATAGAATAATTATGTATTCTTCATCATTCATCCCATTAGCATATTATCATGACCAAAATGTTGAGGCTTCAAGTACACCTGGTAATGTGCTAAACATATGAGTGTTTACACTTCTCGGATTAAGAGAGTAGCTAAATGATTTAGAAAGTATGTGGGCAATAAGCGTCTACACTTCTCGGAAACCTGCTTGTATGGAGTTAGAACCACTCCCTTAGAGAATCCATGGTATGAGGATACCAGCGAACCTTAACTATAAGTAGGATAGAATCACTAGTCTTTGTAGATTCAATTAGATGACGCGTGACGCTTATAAAATGAGTTTGTAACAAGTGGTATTAGAGTGGGTTCGACCCTTTGGAACAAACTTGTGTTTTCATGTTGTTTCCCATGTTCACAATTGAGATTGCACAATGGTGGAATAATTATAAATCTAATAAGGAGGGCCGATTCTTCGAGTCAAGTTGTTGGGTGAGAATATTATTTCAGGGTGTCATGTGGGTTAACACGGTGCACAACGGTGGTGGAAGCATTAATCAACTACGGGGCTTATGTTTTCGAGTCAAGCTCGTGGGTGGGTTCATTATCCCGGGAATATTATCTGGGGTGACGAGATATCAAAAGAAGTTGTGTGCTTTGGTCAATGGATCGCTATAATCTATAATGGCTAATCTGATAGGGGATTATGGTTAGATGTTTGGCGAATGAATGGAGAGAAGCAAGAGGCAATCTACGGCAAAATGCTAGCTCAAAATTAAAGCTAAATTTGGAGGTAGCATTTAGGGAAAGTGCTCCCATGAATGAAAGCGCATGATATGGTGGCACGAGAATGTCATGGTCAAAAGGTTAGAGGTTTATGTCTACTTGAAAATGTGCTAACTTATTTTTTTGGAAAGTGCCTTCACAATTAACCTTTTCTTTTTGGAAAGCACCTTCACAATTAAGGAAATGTACGTGTTGAAAGTGTATACCCTTTTCTACACCTCACTCACTAGTCATCAATTAGGGTCACTCCCTAAGCAGGAATAAACCAATAAGCTCCATATGGAATAAAATGGTTGATTTTTGTGGATACAAGAACAACGAACAATGCTTGTAATGCCAATTCGTGACACCATGAACCAAATGAGAAAGGCATAATGCTAAAACTTGATGCGGGCCCAAGTGTGGAGGAGCGGGTCATCTTGTATTTGGAGGCCCAAGATCGCTTAACAAAAGGGGCTTCACTAAAA
This sequence comes from Helianthus tuberosus, assembly GCA_030545235.1. Taxonomy (NCBI): domain Eukaryota; kingdom Viridiplantae; phylum Streptophyta; class Magnoliopsida; order Asterales; family Asteraceae; genus Helianthus; species Helianthus tuberosus. Next base: position 52,921,488 of record CM060428.1, read on the forward strand.
TGGCTCTAACTTGGGCTACGGGGGTCCGTTTTGGGCGTGTGACCAGGCGAAGCGAACGTGAGAATGAGCTCCATCTTGCTGCAAACAGCCTACGGCGGTTTGGGTCATCGTCCGGGCCAAAAAAACACTTATTTCTATTAGTTATTTGCATTTTTATGTTTTTTGAGGTATTTTGGGCATTTTGTTTTTGGGCTTGTGTTTGGCCCGTTATCTTTTTTAGGCCCATTTCGAATTTCTGTTCTTATTTATATGTCCCTCTAGTTATTTGAACAATCAGATTTTAATTTTGAGAAAACTCATATTTCACTTCAAATTCCGTGCCCTTTGGGTTGAATTTTGGGGTTGGGGAAGAACTACACGGGTATTCGTAGAATCAACGTGTTTGATCTTCATTTTCGTATCACACGCTACATCAAAACTCATTACTCATAAGGAGACCAAAAAAACCTTCTTACTACATACATATATATACTAGTCGAGAGCATGCATGATGCGGCCCATGGTTTCATCACACACCTACACCCGCCCACACCTCATGCACACACACTCGTAACCCCCCCCCCCCCCCCCGGTGCACACCTTGACACCTCACACAAACAGGGGCGGATTTAGAGGGGTTTACCGGGTTCCCAGGAACCCAGTCGATTTGGAAAAAAAAACATTTTTTTTGTAGTGTAAACCTTGTATGATTTGGAAAAGAACGTTTTTTGTAGTGTAAACCTTGTATGATTTGGAAAAAGGAACCCAGTGAAAAAACTGGCTGGATCCGCCACTGCACACAAACACTTTCAACACACACACACACCATAATATAAATATCATGTGATAGAAATTATTATATACTTAAACAATGTATTAATTAGGAGAAGTGGTGGCAAATTAGGAACTATTACGTAGAGCACTTGTATCCTACCCATCAAAAGTTGTCTTAGACTTCTTAAAATGGAGAATAAATTACAAGTCTACCCTCCTCAAATGTATTATATAGTAGTGTGTGTATATATATTATAAACACTCTTATTTCACAAAAGAATAAATATAACAAATTTATGTAACAACAATGAAGTGAGTGAACAAACCGGTAATTAGCAATGAATTATCAATATATATCTAATACTAATGAAAGAGTCTGCTTAATGAGACATGACATTCTTTTCTTCAATTCACTCTTATTATTATTGTTGTTGTTGTTGTTACTAATATTATTATTATTATTATTATTATTAATTATTAATTAATTAATACAAAACAATGAAAAGTTCTTAAAAACTTAATACTAATAAATGTTTTATTGTTTACTTTGATATGGATCATTTACTTTTGACTTATCCAAAATATATAAGTAGTAATTAGTAACAATTCTAGTTATAATAAACAATTTTACATAATGTCAATGAGACAATACCTTCTTATTCTTTAAAAGGATTTTTTTACTTTACGATTAAAACTTCTATTAAATAAATTATCATTTTAATAGATGAGATTTCTAATGATCGATCCCCTATATATATATAGTGTAGAGTTCAAATAAGAAGAAATTATTTATAAGATGAAATTTCAACCAATAAAAATGATTCTTTTGATATTTGTATTTAATTTTATTGTAAGGGTATATTGGTAACTTTACATAGATTATTAATTTGTAGTTTTCCTCTTTAATAGCTAACTAAATTAAAACTGTAACTTATTTTCAAATATCTATTTATAAAATAATAATTTAGAGTGTAAGATAAATTACGAGGTGTCTAGGATAAAGTGTAAGATCAACATGCGTAGAATAAATTTCAATATGTGTAGGATAAATTTCGAAATTTATAGGATAAATTTTGATATGTATAAACAAAAAAAAAATTGATGTGTAGGACAATAGTGTTTATAAACCAATTTTTTTCAAGGTTGGAGAACTCGCTAGTCGCTAGCGGGTCGGTGAGGTTGGGACTAGCGACTACTCGGGATTAATCGGATCGGACTTTTTATGTATAATTTTAAGTTTTTATACATACATACATATATTTTTATACGTAATTTGTTTTAAGTGGACAAGTTTTGATCGGAATCTGGGAGGTTTTGGCCGGAATATGTGTTTTTTTCCCATTTTTTCTGATTTTTTCCGATTTTTTTTTGTTTTTTCCCGATTTTTTCCGATTTTTCCCGACCGACTAGTCGCGATTAGGGCCGACTAGGGCCGATTAGGGCCGACTAGGCCGACTAGCGATTTTTTTACTGATTAGCTGAAAATTACTCAGTTGATGGGCGACTAGCGACTAGTCAGCGATTAATCGCCGGCTAGTCGCGATTTTTGCAACCATGATTTTTTTCAATACAAATTTCATTGTAATTAAAATACAAAATCAAAAAAAGAATTTATAACATTAAATAGTTCATTTCACCTCTCAAAACCACTCTTATTAGTTTTTTTTAACATGTGTAAATATAACAAATTTACACATGTGTAAATGACAAAATTACACATGTGTAAATTTTCTTTATTTACGAACTCACGTAAATTTAAATGTGTAAATTTAATTTCTAACATTACATTCGAATAATAATAAGTGTAAAAAAATTTTTGAATTTGAGTTGTTTTTTATCAAGTTCTCATGATTTTTTCATGTGTTCTCACAATTCTAACAATATTTAGTGTTCTTATTTAAACATTATTATAAACATTTTAAAAAGGGTGATAAAAATACAATTATACATATTATTATATTATTATACATATTAAAACAAACTTTCCATAAACAGTACTCAAATATTTTATAATATTATTTATACTTTCGATTATTTCATTATTTTATTACTTACATGATTTAATTATTGTGATTATCTATATTATATACTTAAATCGTTATTTTTAATATATATATATATATTAACTCTATAACATTTATGAAATTTGGTAAACATTAGTTCATTTGCTTTGGGCCAAATCAAATTACGATTTTGTCCCTGTTTTAAATTTAAGCTTTTGTCATTAGTTTAAAATTACGTTTTTACCTCCATTTCAAAATAAAATTATGCTTTTGCCCCAGTTAAAAATTACAGTTTTGCCCCATTTAACTGTACAGTTTCGCTATTAGTTTTGTTTTGTTCCTCCCAGCTAAATTATGATTTTGCCCTCAATTTAAATTTACATTTTTGTCATCGTTTTTTTTTGCCTTTACCAATAAAATTACGATTTTGCCCCCAGTGTAAACTACAGACACAAGATAGGGGAATATTGCCAGGAAGCTGCTTGGCACTCCTCCATTGGCCCAATCAATTTACGATTTTATCCCTGTTTTAAAAATTACGATTTTGTCATCAGTTCAAAATTACGTTTTCACCCCCAATTCAAAATAAAATTATGCTTTTGCCCCCAACTAAAAATTACCATTTTGCCCTCGATTTAAAATTACGATTTTGACCCGTTTAAATTTACAGTTTTGCCATTAATTTTGTTTTTTCCCCCACCCAGCCAAATTACAATTTTGCCCTCAATCTAAATTTACATTTTTTCCATCGTTTTCTTTTGCTTTCCTAGTCAAATTACGATTTCGCCCCCAGTGTAAAATTACAGTCATGCCATCGTTTTAGTTTTTTTTTTTTTTTTTTTTTTTTTTTTTTGTGACAAAACTATAGTAGTGTCTTGTTTTAATTGTTTGACTTGGTGTAATTTTTATTTGTGTCAGACGGTTGCCTGGTACACGCTCATTTGTCCTGAAAAATTACAATTTTGCCATCAGTTTAAAATTATTGTTTTTCTATCGTTTTTGTTTTTCTTAAGCAAAAATATGATAGTGTTTTAATTTAATTGGTTGACTAAATGTAATTTTTTTGAGATCGTGATATGAGTAGTATGTACAAATAACCAAAACACAGACGTACATGTTATGAGAGAGAAATATTCGGTTAGTGCCCCGCAACGCGTGCGGGGAAAATCTTGTTTAAATAAACACACACTTAAAAATACGCATATTAAAAACTTTTATGAGAAGTAAAAAAGTTCCCATTATATATTTATTACAAAAATGTTTACAAATCCAATCCTTTCACAATGTCACATACAAATATATGTTTTTAAGGTCTATGAAATTGAAACATGTTATTCACAAGAAAAGGACGATATAATTATTTTTTCCCCTTGATTGTTCTTTTCGACCTCGCTGACACATGTTTCCTTCTAATTTCTCATTATTCTTTTTACATAAATTTTCTTTCTACGGTATCTTCACCATATATGCTGAAAATTGTTTTTCGTATACAAATCAAGACGTCGTGTGTGACTATTGTTTTTTTCACTTTTATCCAAATTATATTAAACGTGTATTTGTGCATACTTTAAAAGACTGGTGTAATAATAATTCCTCTATACAATTCAATCATAATTGTAAAAATAATAAACTAAATCGTTTTATTTTTTGCAATCAATGGTTCATATCTTTAAAAATTTAATTTTACATACTTTTTTTTTTTGAACGGCCAACAAACTCAATCCCGAGCGCTCTCGGGGCACCCACTGGACAAACGGAGTACTCCGAGAGTAACCCGAGTCCACTACCAATTCCGGGAAAAACCCGGTAACCCACCCGCCCGTAGGCACGACGGTGAAATTACCGGTAAAACTCGTTTGGCTCAAGGATCCAACCCAGGTTTCCCAGGGTCTCCTATCATTGCCCACCAGTGACTCACTCTGCACCAAGTGGGAGTCGAACCTGCATTTCTCAAGAGAAAAAATGCAAGCCCTCCACCACTTGATCTAGAGATCATTGGCTAAATATCTATGTTATGTGCATAAGTTTTTTACCCATGTATAGGTTGTATAAATAAACAAATTGTGTGTGTGTATATATATATATATATTTAAAATGTTAGAAAAGATTGAAATGAATTTCATCCATTTCTTGTATTTTAAAATTGAAAAAATGAATAATTTATCTTGTTATTAATTTTTCACAAATAACTGTTCTTTTATTTTTTTTTTTTATTTTTGCGTAGAATTAACACTTCCATGTATGAACCATTAATGTTGTTTTCGTTTCAATAACCAAATTATAGAGACATAATTGATAAATTTATACGCTTACTGAATTTGCATGGTGATTGCTAGCGATGGTAGGACTCATGTGGGATCCATAAAATGGCAAGACAATGGAAGAGTGATAAATAACCAACATTGAAAGTGCCATCATGACAAAGATGATCACCATCTTCGGTGTTTGCTTGAGCATCTGCTGATAGTGATCAAAGTTCGATTCAGGTTCGGGTGGTGACGACGAAGACTCAAGTATTTCATTCGCAACTCCGACGACATCCTTGTTGTTTTTGCTCTCCACATCCATCGTAACTCTATATGGTTTATGGTTTTCTTCTTCCATGTTGGTTCTTATAACAAATTCTGATCTTTTAAAAAGCCTCTACAAAAGCATTTTAAAAGAAAATGTTATCAACGCACATCTTATAATTATAAACCTGTGAAGTTTTCTAAACTTTTACCCGGAAAAACCTTAATTTAACTTACATGAAAAAGAAAAAACTTTCATAAAGCTTATTATAATAAGGCTTTCTTAAACCCTCACATTATAGGTGCTAAGTTGCCATGAGGTATCATATGAACTAGGTTCATGGTAGACATAATCAAATAACGTAGATATGAAAAGGAACACTAATTAGGTATAAAATATATAGTTAGATTCCGGTATAAATGAGTTTTAACATATAAATTAATTTTAACGTGCAAAATGAAGGAGCAATTTTTATTTTTATCTTTTTGAAATTTTTTCTCATCTTATTAACTATGTAATTTAGTCTTAGATTTTAAAAAATCACGATTTTACACTAGTAGATTAATTATTTAATTTTTGTAGAGTAATTATAAGACCACCCGTAGTGGGGCGGTATTTTTAAAAAAATTCAAAAAAAACGCCCTAAAACGCCGCACCCCCATTACATGGGGCGTTGTTTGGCGTGTTTTTTGAAAAAAAAATCGTTTTGGCGTTTTAATTAAAACGCTTTGTTGATGTTGACCGGCCAATCAAAATCCTCCAACGGCTAGTTAACGGCTATATGTTTATTTATTTTATTTTTTTAAACCTTTTACCTATATATATATATATAAACTCATTCAAAATTAACCAAAACTATCTCAAAAACTCTCTCAAAAACACTACCATTTTATAAAAAACTTGATGGATTCCCCTAGTTCTTCATCCATGGTAAATTTTTACTACAAAGAGTTTTTTGCGGATGGCGATGATTCCACCGATGAAGAGGTTGAGCAAGAGGCGGTTACAAGTGCTTGTCAACTAGCGGTGAGATATGTGAAGCATTGTCGTCGCCCCTAAGCAGAAAAAAATAAAAGAGGTTATATTGAACGAGACCGACGCACGGCACACGATCGTTTGATGAAAGATTATTTTGATGAGGCGCCGACATTTTCGAACCAAATGTTTAGGCGTCGTTTCAGAATGAGTAAGCAGTTGTTTCTACGCATAGTCGACGACATGGAAGCCAACTACGATTATTTTAAACAAAAAGCGGATGCGAGAGGGGCACTTGGATTTACCGGTATCCAAAAGTGTACGTCGGCGTTACGAATCCTTGCTTATGGAAACACAACCGACATCAACGACGAGTATCTAAAAATGGGCGAGAAAACAACGCGAGACACCTTGGAGCATTTTTGTCGCGGTACAATTCCTATACTTTACTATAATGTTTACAATTTTTTTTTGAAGCTTATGTTTGTGTATGTTTTTTTATAAAGGTATTATTGATGTGTATGGTGCGCGTTATCTTAGAACGCCCACATGGGACGACCTTCAAAAGATCTACGAGGTACATTCGGCGGAGCATGGTTTGCCTGGTATGATCGGGAGCATAGATTGCATGCATTGGCAATGGGATAACTGCCCGACCGCATGACGAGGCCAACACACACGGGGTGACCAAAAAGGACCCACTGTTATTCTTCAGGCGGTTGCTTCACAGGACCTTTGGGTTTGGTCGGCTTACTTTGGCGTGGTCGGGTCATGCAATGATATCAATGTTTTTGAACAATCTCCGTTGTTAGAGGAGTGGATTTCTGGCAAAGCTCCAAAAGCGTCGTTTTACGCAAATGGAAACTACTACCCTCATGGATATTATTTGAGCGACGGAATTTATCCTAGGTATTCGATTTTCGTGAAGACGTTTAGTGATCCTATTGATGAAAAAAGAGCATACTTTAAAAAGGTTCAAGAGTCTTCACGAAAAGACATTGAGAGATGCTTTGGGGTTCTTAAACAACGCTGGCAATATTTGAGAAATCATTGTCGTGCATGGAGCAAGCAAAAAATGAGAGATGCTATGTACGCTTGTATAATCATGCACAACATGATTTTGGAAGACGAAGGAAAGGCGATATGCCAGAATTATGTGCCAGAAGCCGTTCAAGAGGACCATCCACAGGCGTCAATGGAAGAAAGAGTGAATAATGCGCGAGAGTTGCGTTACGAACCGTACCATTCCCAGTTAATGGTTGATTTGGTACACCACGCATGGTCGGTTCGGTATGTACCACCTGAGGGTGAGGAAGAAACGGAGGACGAGGAAGACGAAGTTGGCGAGGCTGAAGAAAGCGAAGACGAAAACTAGTGTTTTTTTTTTAATTTAGTCGGATTTTTTTTTTTAATTTCTAGTATTGTATTTTTTTTTTTAATTTCATGAAGTATTTAAAGTTTAAAAAAAAATAATTGTGAAATGATTGCATGGGCGTTATTGGGCATTATTCCCACTACACCACTTTTGCAATAACCTCCAATAATGCTCCATGCTGACTGGACTGTCACGTGTCGAATAATGCCCCATGGTGGGGGCATTATTTGACTAAACCACTACACATGGTCTACTGAAATAAATAGAAAGTTCCATCAAGGTGAGAACCATAAGAAGGCATTTTAGCCTTACATCTGTCAAAGTGGAAAAAATAAGTAAAAAGGCATTTTGGTCCGGCATAAATTATATCATATAACCTAATCTTTAAGAAAACCTAGTTCCGTCAGAAACAATAACGTATAATCATCCATCATCGTAGCACTGCAACTCATGCCCATTCACCGTCATCTTACCGGAATAAAAGTTAAAACAGTCGGCTGACGCCGACAACAACCGTCTTTTGTCGATGCAGCCCCAATTTCACCACCATCTCTGCCTCCAAGTTATTTTGTTGAAACTGAAGCAAATGTGATTTTTTGTTGTACGTTGTGAATTTCAGACTCAAAATATTTTGGTATGAATTCTGGAGCAATTCTAGGTGATTTCTGCCAAGAAAGAAGATGATTAATTCGAGATAGCACACACACATATGCAGGTTTGGAGAAAATTGGGTTTTTTGTAAAGGGGAATTGGGCTGTAATAATCCCATCTAGACCTTATTGGCCATTAATAATCCCACCTCAGAATATTCCCCCCATCAGTCCCACCTTTCACATATTTTTCCTACAATGGTCCCCCGTTAAAAAAACTTAACGGAGTTAAGTTTTTTTCCAAATTTCAAACAGATTTTTTAGGGCTTTTGATCAGAACGATAATACGAGTCCATTGATGTAAAACTTACTTTGAAATGGTGCTCCAAGTGACTTGATTTTGGTTAATTGGAAATTTAAACACCCGAATTGAAGCGCCGTTTTCATCGTTTGGAGCACCGTTTCGAGGCAAGTTTTACATCAATGGAGTCGTATCGTCGTTCTAATCAAAGCCCTAAAAAATTTGTTTGTAATTTGGAAAAAAGCTTAACTCCGTTAAGTTTTTTTAACGGGGGACCATTGTAGGAAAAATAGGTGAAAGGTGGGACTGGTGGAGGGAATATTTTGAGGTGGGATTATTAATGGCCAATAAGGTCTAGGTGGGATTATTACATGCCATTAGAGAAAAATATAAGAAATTGTGATTGTTGTTTATTTATTTAATTAATTAAACCATGATGATAAATGGCAATCAAAATATATAACATTTTTTTTTAATCAGGATGTGTTATTTAAAGCTTTTAGAAGTTGTGTTTAATTAGTTGTTTTTATAACACACACTAGCTCATTACGTTTTTGAATTTGTTTTATAAAACACCTAGTTTATTTTGTTTAGTCCATTGAGTTTTATAACACAATAAAAAACATATTCTTTTTTTGTTTTTATTAATTGTGTTTTATAACACTTAAAACACACATTTTTTGTGTTTTTAGTCCATTACATTTTATAAAACAATTAAAAAAACATATTTTTATTATGCTTTTAATACATTGCATTTTAGAAAAACACATTTTTTTTATTTTTAGTCAATTGCGTTTAAAAAACATATTTTTGTGTTTTTAGTCCATTGTGTTTTAGAAAAAAAAACAAATTTTTTGTGTGTTTAATTAATTGCGTTTTAGAAAAAACACATTTTTTATGTTTTTAGGACATTGCGTTTTAGAAAAACACAAATTTTGTGTTTTTAGGCTTTTGCGTTTTACGTATCTGGGTTGTCAATTTTTTCTCAAAAATATAGTAATAGTATACTCGTTTTAAAGATAAAAAGCTCTTTTTATTGTGCAATTTTTATTAAAAAAAATCGTATGAAAAAAGTTATTAACATTTTAAAAATAGAAAGAATTAGAGGATAGAGAAAGTATTGACTTGAATAGACTAGAATGCCTCTAAACTAGCTTACACACCTATTTTTTTGTTCTATCCTCCCCATTTAATCTTAATCATTTATTTTAAATCTAATAGATGAGATTACTTACTAACTTTCTTACCAAAACAATCTTTCTATGAGATCGTGACCCCTATAAAATTACATAATTAATCTACTAATGTAAATTCATGATTTTTTATATTTTATAATTAAATATTATATTTAAGTAGATGATAAAAAGAATTAAAAAAAAGTTTCCTTCATAGTAAGGCAATTTTATATAATAAAACTCATTTGTATTTGATCTCTACCGATAAAATATAATAACTTATAAATAAATTAAGAGATACATAACTTGTAAGAATTGTTACTAGGGGTGCAAACGAGCCGAGACGAGCTCATTTAACGTATGAAAGCTCGAGCTCGGCTCAATTCGAGCTTTATTTCTAAAGCTCGGCTCGGAGGTAATTTTTCAAGCTCGGCTCGGGCTCGACTCGTTTAGTATTTATTAATTAATTTATATTAATTATAATTATTATTGTACACATAATTAAGTTATTTTTTATATTTATATAAATGGTAATTATTATTATATAAATATATGTTTAATATATTAATAAAAAAATATATAAACAGAAAGCTCGTTTAGGCTCGCGAGCTGGTTCGAGCTCGATAAGCGAAGCTCGGGCTCGTTTACTAAACGAGCTTGTTTTTTAGGCTCGAGCTCGTTTAAGCTCGGCTCGTTCGAGTTTTTTTTCGAGCCGAGCTCGAGTAGCTCGGCTCGTTTGCACCCCTAATTGTTACGAATCCCTATAGAGTTTTCATTAATTATCTATATTATCTTCAAGGGGTTAGGATATAATAGGAAGTTTTTTTTTGCTAGGAAGACTAGAAAGTAATCTTAACCATCAATTGATTTAATTAAGGGCTAAGATTAAATGAGTAAAATTGAAGAGAAGAAAAGAGGCGCGTGGCTTTGTGTAATGGTATTCTAGTTAATCCAGAAGAATAGTTTCTCTCTTCTCCAATTCTCCCCTCCCCATTTTTTAAACGTTAATAACTTTTTCATACGACATTATTTTTTTATAAAAATTGCACCAAAAAAACGAGCGCTTTTTTATCTTTAAAACGAGTATAGTATTGCTATATTTTCGAAAAAAAATTTCGAAAACCCAGTTGCGTAAAACGCAATGAAAAAAACGTAAAAAATGACTTTTTTTTTAAAACGCAATGCACTAAAAACACAAAGAAATGTCTTATTTGTAAAACGCAATGGCCAGAAAACACAAAGAAATTTCTTATTTCTAAAACGCAATAGTCTAAAAACACAAAAGAAAGTGTACTATATAAAACGCAATGGCCTGAAAACACATAAAAAATGTGTTTTTACCTAAAACGCAATGTACAAAAAACACAAAGAAATGTCTTATTTCTAAAACGCAATGGCCTGAAAACAATTAAAAATGTCTTTTTTCTAAAACGCAATGGACTGAAAACACATAAATATGTGTTTTTACCTAAAACGCAATGCACAAAAAAACACAAAGAAATGTCTTATTTCCAAAACGCAATGGCCAGAAAACACTTAAAAATGTCTTTTTTTCTAAAACGCAATGGACTGAAAACACATAAAAATGTGTTTTACCTAAAACGCAATTGACTAAAAACACTTCAAAAATGTGTTTTTCTAAAACGCAATTGCCAGAAAACACATAAAACTGTCTTATTTCTAAAACGCAATGGCCTAAAAATAGAAAAGAAAGTGTTCTCTCTAAAACGCAATGGACTGAAAACACATAAAAATGTGTTTTACCTAAAACGCAATGACTAAAAACACTTCAAAAACTGTCTGAACTATGAAGTCGGAGATCAAAAACTGTCTATGAAAATCAGGCAATTTCCAGAAAATTAAATTTTCTGATGCAGCTCGACCCCAGCCAGGGGCTCTGCCCCTTGGACCCCGCCAGGGGCTTCCACCCCTTGGACCCTGCTCCCAGGGGCGCTGCTTCCGGACCCTCGCCAAGATCGTAAAACGCAATAACTCAATTCAAAAACCCAGATCGTAAAAATGTAATTCAAGAATTTCTTACATGGATCGAAGCCGATTTCTTCAACGATTGACGAAATTTGAATGATAGAAACACTTATCAGTGATCGAATCGAACGGATCGAGTGATTCGCTTCAAAATCACGGGAAAATGAGATATTGTATGAAGTTAAACTGGGTTTTTTTTCAAAAAAGTTGAAGAACACGTTGATTGGGTTTTTGAATCATTGATTGGTGATGAAAATCGCACTATAATGTAGTGATTATTGAGATAGAAAGTGAAGAAAAAGTTGAAGATTGTGGGTTTTGAAAATGGTGGGTTTTGAAAATGGTGGGTTTTGAAGTTACTGGGGTAAAGAAGAAAGAAGAAATGATACGATTGACTAAAATACCCTTTCTTTTTATTTTAAATTTTGTCACATGTCATAATCCTATTGTTTTCTATCATTCCTAACCAAAATAAACTTTCTATACTCACCCTATCTTTAAGACCAAAAAGGAAAAATAGTATTTTATAATTAATACTTGGACTAATATAACTTTTTAATGAAATATTACAACTTAACTAATTATGTATATATCATACTACCAAAAAGGAAAATAGTATTTATAATTAATACTTGGACTAATATAACTTTTTAATGAAATATAACAACTAATATAACTTTTTAATGAAATATTACAACTATTCATAGAAAGTTGTCAATTTTTACATCCTTTATAACGTAAAATGTGTCGTGTGTGTATGTTAATAAACATATAATAATTAAAAAAAACGATTTTTATATCGTATAGGGTTGGGATTAGAATCGGTTCAACCTGGTGTATCGAGCGGTTCAACTGGGTGTATCGGGTGGTTTAACCGGTTGTACCGGATGGTTCAACCGGTACTCCCGTCCGGTTTGAACTGATTTTTAAAGCATTGCTTACAAACAACAAATAATATAGCTTTTTTAATGGTATAATTCTATGATTATAGAACACATTATAAAAACCCAAAATAGATACACTACAAACGGAAAACAAAATACAACTTACACCACCACATAATCAATTCATTTACTATATATAATAGATTAAAATCCACGCATCTCTCCCAAGCTAAATCCCTAAGCTTGGACCAAGTCTTTAACCGAAGATAGGTGCCTGCTTTTATTTCTTTCACTTAATTGTCAGATAACTGGATGCCATTAAACAACTTTTCATTTCTCGTCTTCCAGATGTGCCACATAACAACTTGAAAAATCATGTTTAATACCTTTTTCCAATCTTTTGACTCTATCAAACCGTCAACATATTTTAGAGGTTCTCTACTCGAACCAAAAACCACAGTGACTAGAATTATTAGTCAAGCACATACACTCCACCAAATCGACTTTGCCATTGTGAAGGAGGTAATCAAGTGTTCTACTATCTCCTCTTGCGCTTCACATCTAGAACATAGCGTATTCTTTAGTGGTATACCTCGTTTACTTACTTCACTTTTAACAGGAATCCTTCCTAAAACTGCTATCCACACGAAAAAGTTGACCTTCGGCAGCGCCCAATGATTTCAAAACGACCACTCTTCTTCAATACTAGACGACGAGCACTTGATGATTTGGTCTCTTACCGTAGCAACCGAGAACCCTTTGTTGGTATCCGAACTCCAAACCCAACTACCTTCTCCATCACATAATCTGCTATCATATAACACCTTTAGTAGGCCAGCCCATTGGCCCATTCTGCATCGTTATTAGTAGGCCTACTACATGAAATAGTCCATTGGTTTTCTTCAGCTAGCCTAACAACATTATTGGCCATAGTAGTTTGATCCATCATATGATCACATAATTTGAACTAGTGTCATAACTAAACTCCCAAACAATGGTTGTTAAAACTGACAAGACAACACCAAACGTTATTATTAAATATAAAGCACAAAATGTTACATCAAAATATCATATTATGTATATCAGTATATGGTTAGTCACACGTAAATGGCTGATTTTGTAACCAACACTTAAATGTACAACTACTTAACAGTCAACATTGAAAATGTTAATATATAGGGGAAATTACAAAAATGGCCATTAACCAAATCTACTTTCAGATTTGGCCACCTCATGCGTCCTTAGAGTGACGCAACATGCACGTGATGCATCTTTGGGAATACCTTCACTGATACCCAATAAAAAATGGACACGTGGCGTTTTCATAACGTGCAAGTCGGGTCCCAGATGCATGAGGTCACAGGCGCATCAAGCACCAGAAACTTTCAGATTCGCCAGAACTATGGAGGTGCGTCGGAAACTTTCAACACAGAAGGTGTGATGTTGATGGGGGATTGTTGAGAAAGATTGGGTTTTTTGGAGTTGATGTTGATGCCAGAAACTATGGAGGTTCGTCGTAGACGATGTGGGATTTTTGAGAAAGATTGAGTTTTTGGGAGTTGTTTAAGTTTGCTGGAAACTATGGAGGTTCACCGGAGACGATTGTGGGATTGTTGAGAAAGATTGGGTTTTTTGGAGTTGTATAAGTTTAAAATCTCATCGGAAACTATGGAGGTTCACCGGAGACGTCTGAAATATCCTACAACCTTCTACATGCATCTCGTGCATGATGCGTCGCTCCAAGGACACATCAGGTGACCAAATCTAAAAATGGTTTTAGTCAATGGTATTTTTGTAATTTCCCGTAATATAAATCATTGGAATGTTTCATTTTGGTTTCTAAAATCTTTATTTTAATCGCTAGTATAGATAGTTTAGCCATAACCTATTTGTTTTTTTGTTTTTGTTTTTGTTTTTGTTTTTTTCACTTTTAATAGAGTGCAAGAGAAATGGCTTGTAACAAAACGATTCTAACTCTCAATCTATTTTGGGCTTTTTACATATTTCCCCCTTCTAAGCTGCCTTATTACGTATTTCCCCAAAACAAAAAATCAATTACATATTTCCCCTTCCTAACTCATATATATTACATGTTTCCCATTTTCATTAAACTGACTCTTATTTATGACTATTTTACCCTTAATGAATTATTAACTGGATATTTACATATTTCCCCACTCTAATATGTAAAATCAATTACATATTTACCCAAAACCATAATACTCATAATAAAAACATAAATTCCGTTCAAAAACATGAATATCACTACTAGAAATTTGGCATTTTCTAACAAAACCTTGATTTTGGTAAAAGCCCCATTGAAAACTATTTACCACGCATTTACTACACAATCTTTAACGCATTTGCGACAAAAATATGGTGTCGGAAATTTGTGACGAATTTTCAACGCAATTTCAGTTTAGAGCTTTAAAGTTTTGCAACGCACTTGTGACGGAATGTTAAAAACAATTCACAATTAGCAGCAACAAATTGTATAAAATTATAATTAAGCAATTATAACAAAATGTATAAAACTAGTGTAAATTATTCATTTGCCAAATAAACTACCAGGTCTTTAGCAACAATTTTTAAAAACTATTGCCGCCATGATTCACAGAATAACAATTCATAAATATAAAAAAAACTAGTATTCATGAATACAACAAGAAATAGAATCGTTCAACATGTCGTCATCAGGCTCGAGTACCGTGGTTGCGCCGCCTCCTGACCCGTCTGAGCTCGTCAACAAAAAAACCATGAGGTCCTCTAGCCTCTAGTGCTTCTTTTCGCGTCTGTAGATGGAATATAAACTAACAGGTTGCATTGGGTAAACGACTTAACGGGTCAAATGAGAAATCATAACTCATACAAATCTAAGACAATTTTCAACCAGTTGACAAAAAAGGATGTCTATACACTCACCATTACCCACTGTAAACACTTCATGTCATCAGCATTATCACTATCTTAACAAACAAAAGAAAAAGAAAATAAATCAATAGATATCACTTGATTACCTAAACAATTTTCACCAACATTCTCTCTAGTAGTAGTGATCCATCAATTGTACCTTAAAGCCCAACGTCAACGACACTGGTAATTCAGCTAGCAGGAGCCACCGACACTTGCACCTTCATGAACGATTATGATTAAAATCAAAACATCAATCGGAATCACATGATTATGATAATTCTAATTCCCCTTAAATGAAAAACTTGAAGTTGGAAAGGATCTCAATGCACCTGCCTGACGATAAATCCGATGATGTAAGCTCTGCAAATTGGTTTTTTGCATTCTACATGAAGAAATGGTAAAAAAAATTGGTAAACCGTAAGGTTAATCATACATCATACCGTTGAGTTTCGACGAATTCATCAGCAAATAAGGGTTGTAATCTAGCAAATATGGATGCAAGTGGTTTCTTGAATATAAGTAAAATTATTTAATATGCATTTCATTGACCACTGGTTCTAATTAAGAAACACTTTACATGAGACACAACCACTCTATAGGACCTATGTACAAATTTCAGTAACAGACACCATAGATAATAGTAAATACCTTAATTTCAACATTCGCACATCTCAACACCTTAATTTTCTTTCAAATCAACATCAGGTAACTTATCAACATTCGCACATCTTAACACCTTAATTTTCCTATTACTCAACCCTAACTCCTTCAATCAGAACCAATCATAAATCGAAACATCAACAAATATTAAATTCAAAGCAACAGACGAATGAAGAAGATGAACAAGATTCGATTAGTAACATACCTGATGAAGCAGCGATGTGCGACCAGTAGCATAGGAAGAAGAAACGTCGTTGTTGTGTAGGGTTTGGGCGTGTGGATTATATGAACATAAATACGCAGATGAGTTATTAAGAGGGTAATTGGGTAATTTCTCAATAAAAAGGGAAATATGTAATTGATTTTAGGGTTTGGGGAAATACGTAATAAGGCAGCTTAGGAGGGGGAAATATGTAAAATGTTATGTTAGGTTGAAAGTCATGTGAAATTACTTACTTACGAATTTTTTTCAAATAAAGAGATAGGATAACCAATGTTTTAAAAACCGGTTTTTAAATCATATCGGGTTGGGCTTTAAAATGGTTTAACCGGTTGAACCGGGTTGTATCGGAAGGTTGAACCGGGTTACTAATTAGCCCTTAAATTCCATAAAATACAAAATCATCTAAAAAAACAATCCAATCTCTACTAGGATTTATGTAACTTATCATAGTTTTATCTAAAAACAACCATTTTTATTGTAAACTATTAAGCATTTTAACTTTTTAAGAATTTTTTTATTAGCTATAAACAATATTGCATTGTACGAGATGAGTAACAATTTCAACAACGATGAAATATTGGAATAGAAGTCACTAGATTAATTACCGGAAATATAGAAAATCAATTTTACCTTAATATTGTATTTTATTAAAATTTAAGAAATCAAATCTTAAGATAAAGCAAACCGGTATAACGGTTTGAACCGGTAGAACCGGATTTACTGCCGGTATATAAGACATACCGTATTCGGCTTTTACCGGCCTTTATCGTACCGGACTCATGTCTGATATCCGGTTTAACCAGTATAACCGGCCAGTTCATACCGGTATTTAAAATATTGAGGATAACTAAAGCAAACAACGCTACAAAACCAAGCCAAATATATTTTTATTTTCTTGTAATTTTCAATAATAGCTTTATTGCTTAGCATTTTTCATAGCTAGGTTTTCATTTTTCAACACAATTAAGGAACGAAAAGAGATTCGACCAAAATCAACAGCAAGTAACTAAATGAATCAATATATTCGCATAACATGTAAACTTAAGCTATAATGGAATAGGAAAAATATCAATTGTTTTTATGAAATATACAAAGATCCTCAATTCCTCATGTATGATGATAATCTTTAAAGTCTACTTCAATCATCGGTAAATCTTATGTAGCATCCCAAATTTTACTGAGTTACGAATATAATAAAAGAAGCTTATTACTACGTTGGATCCAAAAGCCCATTAAATCAAAAGGGATGGTTTATTTCATTTTGGGCTATTTAATACACACATAAAAGGAAGGGAAAATCTCAATCTTCTCCAAATAAAGGTTGCTATCTTTAGAGAGAGGAAGAGAGAAGAGTGTATATGAGAGGAAAGTCCAATTTCTAGCCAAGATCACCACTTTTGGGCATAGAATCTCGAAGTGAAGGTTAGAGGTACGGACCGGTCCAAAACTGATCCCTCCACAATAAGGGTGGAGGGAGTGGTCTTGGTGACTTGATCGGGGAGGGTAGTTTACCGATTGGGGAACCATTGCCGGGGGTTAATCGGTGAGTGGGGAATGGAGGAGGCAGTGACTACTCACCGAGAGAGACATCGAAAGAGAAGAGAAGAGATAGAGGAGAGAGAGAGGGGGTTAATGGTGGGCTCTAACCCCTTTCAACCATTCACATTTCTTTTAAATTGTTTACCACTTTCTATGTGTATGACCATTGCTAGTGATTGAGTGCAAAATGGAGAGTGGAGTGGGGACTTGGCATGGCATGACATTATTGGTTAGAAAATAAGTTAAACACTCACCATTTGGTGACCACTCCCTCCACCTTAAGGTGTGTAACACCAAAAAAGGGGTTTTAGGCTGGTTAGCTTGGACCTTACTCAAGTGTAAATACATGTGTTTAGGCTTAAAGGGTGTGTTTCCGTACACAGTTTTGCATGGGAACTTCACATACGTCCATTTCAAGTCAAAGGGTTTTCTAAAGTTCGAATCTTGATTCAATTCCAAGGTTGGAATCGCAGCTGTCATCATCATATCCTCATGAACAAAGTAATATTTCACTGCACTCTCTCAGCAAAAACTATGCTTAGCAAAATGTAATAATAGTGAAATGTATACCCAACAAAAGGTATGATTTAGCAAAAACTTCGTAATTGTAGCGAACTATTCGGCCAACGAAAATTTACATGTGTATAGCTGTGGAGTTTTCCATTTATGGCGTGATGTTATCTGGGCGAAAGTTACTTTACGCTTAGTGGTGGTAGCTTGATATAGTTTATGGCATCCTTGACCACGTTGACTTAGTGCTTAAAGTCAGGATTTCTCAGTCAGTTATAGTTCACGTATCTTTAACCACATGTGAGTTTCTAGACCCCTCTTTACATTATTTTTTTGGGGTGGTGTTCATACTCAGTAATGTTCTTGACTAATAATTCTAGTCTAAAGTTAACGTTAGTGTTTAAATCTAACATTG
The DNA here is from genome assembly GCA_030545235.1 of Helianthus tuberosus. Classification (NCBI taxonomy): domain Eukaryota; kingdom Viridiplantae; phylum Streptophyta; class Magnoliopsida; order Asterales; family Asteraceae; genus Helianthus; species Helianthus tuberosus. The sequence goes on from CM060428.1 coordinate 52,940,301, forward strand.
AAGTCTCAAATAGTGTCTAAAGTTAATGTTGTGGTCACACAAGGTGTCTAAAGTTAACATCGTGACCAAATGATGAAATGGAAATGCTTTGTGGCTTATTGGTGGTTGATCCACTACGTATAGTACAATGTGCAAATTATAAGCTTAGGCGTAAAAACAAACGAAAATGATACTTGTGCGGATTACCGGATAATTACAATGAACACATATTAATGCCATCGGTTTAATGTTCCATGCATATTGAAACAGTTTTAGCATAAAAATGTTAACCAGATAACCACCAACGCTAGTTAAAACTAGTTTTATCGTAACGCGACAAGGCGACAATGATTATACTAAATGCAAATATTCATGCATTTTCAGGACATTGCTAGACTTTGTAGACTCAATTAACACATAACTAAGTCTAAATGCACGTAATTAAATAGATAAATAGTGATTAGGTTGTACGGATTAACCTGATTTTTTGTCGTTTGTCACATAATTGACGATAGTTGGATGGTCTGGAGTGAAGCCGAACTTTTCTGGGGTAATTTGGGTAGATTACGTGCCTATTTGGCGAATTCTAAACTACAAGAACTGACACTGTTGTTAGAGCTTTTGAGATCGTTGGTACTTGGTTTTATTAGGTTTTGGATTGTTTAATTATGTTTTAGAATGTTCTAGAAAGTTCAAGGTTCAAAGTGTAATTGTTTGTAAGTTATTGTAACGCAGCGTATTTAATTGTATGGCGTATTTATAAATACGCCAGATAGTCAGAAGTTGCCTATATGTAGTGAATGCAATGAAAACCCTAGCCCAAGATTCTTGGACTAGTTCTTGGTGAAATCTCTTGTGTTGTGATTCTGTTTTTTGAGCTAAATCCGAATATCCAGGTGCTAGTATTGTTTACATCAGTTGGGATTACAAAAAAAAAAACACACTTGTTGTTTGATCCATACAAGAATCTTCATCTTTATCTTTTGATTTTCTTAACTTTCACCCATTCAAACACCTAATCAATAGGTGTTTGGGTGTTAACAATCAAACCACTATGATCCGGATAGCATTTTGGACTCACAACTGTCGTTTGGGCAAATTTGACTATTTTAACTCCTCAACTTTCTTTGTAAAATGAATCATGTTATACTACTAAATGAGTTTTTACATTGTATGTGATCTTACCATTATCCTAGGCCCTAGTACAAATAGTCATGACGAGCACGGAAAACGGGGAACAAAAGCCAAACCTGATTTTGAAATCAAAACATTACTCAACGCCACACTTTGAGGCTATTAGCCCATTTTTTGATGAATAGCCGCACCCAAACTTAGCGTATAACAAATATCGGACAGAAAGCTACTTTTGGTGATTAACTGTAAAGTATTGATATTATAGTCGGAATAGCACAACGATTACACAATTATTTTATTGTAGCATACACTATCAGGTGAGTTTCATGGCCCCTCTTTTATACATGTTTTATTAAATGATTTGGGGGAAAAGCATGTTTTGTACACATACGCACATGAACATGGTTTTGATGCACATGCCTAAGGTTGTTCCAAGTGATTAGAAAGAAGAATCATTGAAAAATATAAAGAAATGATGAAGTTATGCTTGTTTTTGCAACTTAGATGATTCTGCCTTGAATCTGAATTTCCAGCCAACTTGGAGTGTTTTTAGAGTGAAATTTGAGTGTTTGTAAAGTGGGAGAAGTGAGGAATTGAGTTGGGTTTTATAGGAGGTGATTAGGGTTAGTAGTTGAGTGTATTTAATGGAGAGAACACAAATAATAACACAAATTTGGAGCTGGCAAAAATGTTCTGGCGGATTGATGGCGTCGCGCTGTGCGACAGCGTATGGCCCTCCCTTGTAACACCCTAACAAGTAATAACTTAAATATCGACGGAGCGGAAATTCATGCCTTAAAATTTCTTTATAATTTAAACACATACATACATGAAGACCCGATTTCAAAATATTAAACACTTGCTAAGAGGAGATGTTTACATTTACTTCCACATGTTAAAACATTACATAACTAAAACTACGTGACTGTTCTTCCGTACAATCCTTGCTCTTGACTCGATCTTCAATCCTTCTATTCTTCATGACGATGCTAAGTCCGCGCAACCTGCATTCACCACATACATGTGCATCGATTACGTAATCAATGACCAGTCCGTGTTCCTTCTTCCCATACTAATCCTAATGAATATGCTTTCCGTGTACATTCGTGCATTCCAATTCCTTAACCTTGATAAGGACATTAATAGAGTACCTACATTCTCATTTCATACTCAAGACACTGAATTAGTAACTTAATACTCAACTTATTTAAGTTATACAAACACATACGCAAGATTTCGTTCATTCATGCACAATAAATCCTACTTCATGTATAAGTACCTACACGCGTATGTTTATACACATTTCATACCTATATTCATACACGCAAACATACTTACGTACATATGTACTTACATAAATACATTCATATAGTCTGAAGACAATATTAACACAATACATTTTCTGATCAAGTGCATGATTTCGAAAAGCATCATTCATGTCTTTCAAAAACCTTATACATAATTTCAAAATTCATCTCGCATGATTTTAAAACATTTTTGTAAATATATCTACCTAATACACCTACTTTATGATTTCAAAAAGTATTATATATAAGGTTTCAAAAACGTTAAACACATTTTTCTTAAAAGAACCCCATGCATAGTTTTCAAAAATATTTTCCTCATACATTGACTTAACCTTCAAAATTCTGCTTCATATGTCGCCTTGACATATCAAGCATCTCAACTTCTTAAGCATTTTACATCATGTTTTGACCTAAGCACGTCCAGTGCAAGGTTTCAAAACATCTCCAACTTTTAAATCCATATGGGATCTTTTTATCCTCACAATTAGATCCTTGTGGATGATTATTATTCAAATCAGAGTCCTTAATTGGATTCCTTATGTACCTTAATTCGAACACTTTGGTTCCAAATAATCGAAGTCGAATTTTCTTTTTGAATCTTTCTATCTTTATAGTTGGATTCTTGATAACGTTTAAAGTACCAAATGAAATCCACGGAATGGATTCCTAGTGTGCTTTAAATGCATGTACGCAATTTACAAGACAAATTAACAAACAATTTTGTGGTTATGTGACTATGTGTTTACTCATCTTATGTTTTCTTTTATGCATTTTTGGTGTTTTTACTACTCTGGATATTCTTTATCCAAATCCTTGCAGGATCTTTCATATCTTCATATGAGGGATTCGTAGCAGGATATTCAAAAGGTACTACCTTTAATCCTTAAATGGGCTTCTATGTAATAGTTAAGACCCTTGGATTATATAAGTACCACTCCAAGATTCATAAGAGACCCTTTAGTGGTCTAGTCAAAAAGATTGATTCACAATTTGGTTAAAAAAAAAATGACATCTAGTGATGTAGCTGAACAGACTCCTTGATAGTCTATTTAAATCATTTATTGATTTAGTCTAAAGGACTCTATGGCGGTCTAAGTCACGCTCATCACAGGATTGTTCATTTGGTTTTACCCTACACATTATAAAATAGACTGTGTGAACCGTGCAAGGAATTCTCTAATTATGGATGCGCACATAATTATGAAATTTAGTGCACAGAAATCCAGTAAGATTTATTATGTGAAGGAACCGATAGCGACAACAATAACAAAATGAGGACAATGTAATGGAGGTACGGTGGACGCACCAATGACGCTTTATATACTTGTATATATAGGTATCCCTCTTACGTTGCAATCATGATGATTATTAAAGTTACTAGAAGTTCAGAAATCTAGCCAATATTGTTCGATCTTTTCAACTTCATGTTTTAAACTCTTACAAGTTTCCTCTAAATAAATTTCGGGACGAAATTTCCTAAAGTAGGGGAGACTGTAACACCTGTGCCTTCAAGGCCATCAAACAAATACCAAACCAATGAAATATTATATTTCATACTTGGGATTTGTAAAAATATGTGTATCGTTTACACATATCAACTCTTGTTCAATTTCAAGCTTTAAATCGCTTTCTGGAAGGTTATACGCGCACTGATGCGTAAATATAACCAGTTTAATCCAACAAACACTCCGGAATAGTGAAATAGGCTTAACATACCTTAAATAACCTTGACATAACTTAGACATAAGTTTTGGAAGGTTTGGTGTGGTGAAATCAAAGCTAATTCGCTTACAGGGACTAAACTTGACAAACTGCGAAAGTATGCCAATTTGAACTGTAACAGACATTCCGGAACATGACCATAAGTTAAACATACCATAAATATCCTTTACATAGCTTAGAAATAGGCTTTGAGGTGTTCGGTATGCTAAAATAAACTTTTGTGTCATTCAGGGACTAAAAATGTCAAAAAGTGCACAAGTTTGCATTTTTGCGCATAACTTACGTTCTGAATACATCCGGACATCCAAAAATTTATGTAAGCATGACTACATTATATTTTATTGTTCGCCTTAAGAAAAATCCATTCGTCGCGTCATTTGGATCGTTTTTCGCGCTTGTGCGCATTCCGTCGTAATTAACCGAACAACGCAACCGTACGGTTAAACGAACCGACATCCGAGATATTTTTGAGCACATTTTAAGTTCCCTATACTTTAACTTCATTTTAGAGCTTTGAAATGGGGTTAACGGGCCTTAAACGTGTCGAAAATGGGCTGAATGCATGACAGGGACCAAAAGTGTAAATCTGCCAAACTTAAGCCTAGCGGTGCGCTACACTTTTAGCGTAGCGGTGCGCTAGGGGTCTGCTGACCAGATTCAGAGTTTTTAAACAGCAGGCTGCAGCTGTTTGATCCTCCACCACATGTTCCCAATTGCCTAGTCATGATGATAAGAACCATTTTAAGCTTCCATAAGGTCCCGACACTTGTACGGCTTGGATTAAGACACGTTTTCCATGAAACGATCTTAACGGTTCAACGAAAACTATAAATACCCCATACCCCCATTGCTTAAACTCACAAGAATTCTGATGTTGAGAGCTCTAAGTTGAAACCATTGTTTCATACCTGAGTTCTTGAGTCGGGATTAGCATTCGGGGACCCTGGGTAAGTATTCTTTCGTTCTTTTCCTTATTTTATTGCTTTTCGAGTCAGAAAGTCAAACTTTGTTTGACTTTCAGCGTTGACCAGTAATGGTCAATGCGAAGTTCGTTTGAACTTCGCAACGTGAGTGTAATCACGTTGGTCATAGTCCCTTGGGACTATGCCCACTGATTACCACGTTGTCTAGGGTCGTAGGGTAGGCGATCTAATAAATCGCCTATACCTTCGAACCCGACCCAGTTTGGTCGATCATTAGGATCAGACCAAATACATTAGGTGACCATAGTAGGTAGGGAATAACCTTCCGAGGTTATACCCTATGGTCACATCGTTTAAGTAGTTGTATGATAGGTAGTTTATATGCCTTAGGTAAATTACCAGAATACCCTTTTCATGTATAATTGGTAATTAAGCATATGTAACCTAAACTTTTGTCACATAACTGATTATGTAACATGTTTAGGCATATAACACTTGTCATAGGACTAGTTAGGCGATCCGAACGCGTTTCACGCGAACGACGCGTTAAAGTAGCATAAGCTACCTAAACGGGTCGTGATGGGTCGTAAGCAGTTAGGTTAAGTTTCATTTAGTATGTAGGCTTTGTTAAACCATATCACACGAGTCTCCACACTCGTTTGGTTTACAAACCCTAATGCTACCCAGTCTTCCGATTTAGGTCCGGTTATTTAACATAGTTACCTATATTAGGTGCCGTTTGATTCCGAGATCTCTAGCACTGTTTGGTGGTTATCTTTAGACAACTGAGCAATCTCAAGTGAGTACATAGACCCCTCTTTTACTGTTTTCCAAACTGTTTTGGGGTGGAACACATGTGCCTACTTGTTACTTTCCTGCTTTCCTGTTTTCACATCATATACCGACTATGTTTGTTAGTACATTATAGTACATCATTTCATTACTTTTCTGCTATGTATGTTGACTGATAACATGCTAAGCACATTGATTTACATGACTTTTCTGCTATGTATGTTGACTGATAACATGCTAAGCACATTGATTTACATGACTTTTCTGCTATGTATGTTGACTGATAACATGCTAAGCACATTGATTTACATGACTTTTCTGCTATGTATGTTGACTGATAACATGCTAAGCACATTGATTTACATGATTTTTCTGCTATGTATGTTGACTGATAACATGCTAAGCACATTGATTTACTTGACTTTTCTGCTATGTATGTTGACTGATAACATGCTAAGCACATTGATTTACATGACTTTTCTACTTCGTATGTTAACTTAGCATACTTAGTACATCATTTTACATTGCATCTCTGTTGCATATGTTCCAGTAACATATGGACACATTGTTTTACAGCTCTACCTTGTATGTTTACTCTAGCATACTAGGTACATTATCTTCATCTCATGCTTACATTTTGGTATGACATTTGGTTTGTTTAACGGGTCTATATAACATTCATTAACACCGATCATGCCGCTCGGTAGTAAGTAGTGGTACCATAGGACTTGACAAATCCCATTCCTGACATCCCGGGTTTGTTTGGATGTAAGGAATGACTGAATCCGAATACAATTCTTTTGATAACCTTGACTGAAAGGGTTATCCGACTGTCTCAAGGCTTGAATGTTTGCGTTTAACATACTGCATAAGTGTTTGTATCAGTAAAGCATGCATTATTCTACAAAACATAACTTTGATTTAAACCAAGTTTTACTTCAATACTTTGTTTTGTACATTTTTACTTATGGTTTAAGTAGTCTAAATTTTACTTACCATACATATCATTTTTGGTTATACATTACTTGACTACTTTTGGACTATCAACATTTGACATGGTTTATACAAGGACTTTTGACTATTGGTTTAAACATAGACATCTTACATTGTTTGGTTTGGTTTGATTAAGTGATTAAGTAACGATGCGTGTGTAATATAATACAAGCATGGTGGATACGCCGCTGGTACTTCCTATATATAAGTGTTTGTATGGTATTACATATCGTAGCGTTATTTGAATCATTTCAGTTTGATACATATAACATTTTATACAAATAACATACTTTTCACAATTCATTGTTTTACAAACAACTTAACTTATACAAACTCATTTTACATGGTTACTCATTTAACCATGCATCATTTTCTTATTTATACATATCATCTGAACTTATTGTTTTTCAAATGATTTACAAAGACAAAGCAAATTACAAGGTTCATGACTAAACATTTTCTCAAACATAAGTCATGAAACCTATTTTCACAAAACCTATGTATCTCACAGGCATTTTTATGCTGACGTACCTATTTTCACATGTGTTTTTCAGGAGCTGTTGCATACGATGATCAAGATACACATAGGCAGACTTGGGCTTTAGTGACAATAAAAGATGCAAGACTAGTTAATTATGTTGTATTTCCTTGTTTGTTAAGACATTGTAACACTTTTAATCAATAAAACGAAACTTTAATTTCCATGGTTGTGAAACATTAATTCTGTTACAACACTCCCCGATGTTTCCGCCACGTTTTGTATGTTCTACGTGGTTGGGGTGTGACAGAAAATATGGTATCAGAGCCAATGGTTATAGGGAATTAGGTTATTAGTAATTAGTAATGCTTTGACCTAGTCTATAACCTTCTTAGGACCCTAACGCGAGTTTACTTGCGTTTAGTCATAAAACAATACCGTCACCTATCCTTAGGCGACGATCACAACAAGAACATAAATTTCAAAACCGCTTTGAAAACTAATCATCTGTTCTAGGATGATTGATTACTAGGTTTTGAACCCTCTATTGTAAGGTTTTGAACTCTCTATTATATGGTTTTGAACCCTTTGATTTTTCAAAATCTTGTCAAGGTTTTGGGTTTTTAATAATGTGAACACGTGCAAACTGGAAGGGTGAATGCCTGTATTCTGGGTTTTCTGGCTAGGCAAGCACTTCGTATACATCTTATCAGATGCGAGACCAGTTGTGCTTACCTGGGAATTCTTGGGATGAGTGTTCACTTATAGGCGAGCATGTCTTCGCGATACATTATTTTTGACCCATTTACTTTGATTAGTCACCGTCTCATTTGTTTGCCTTAGGTAACAAACAAATGATCGCAATCTTCATGCGTTATCATTCTGTTTTGATTGTCCAATAATCTTTCACCTGTTTCTCCCTATGCCTTTCTTTTTCTTCAAGAATGTCTCTTCATCACGATGACGCCCAGATATCTGAGCAAGCAGCCAAATTCGCTCAGCGAATAGGCGAAGTAGTCCTGAAGACTGTGGAATTAGCTACTGCCATGTATCGTCTCCTGGATGAAGCCACTCAAGAGTCACCAAGACAGGCAGGACCTAGTCAGGTGACAACACCATCAGCCAATAAACCAATCGAGGAATCAAAGACCATGGATGAACAACCCCCTAAGAAGTCAAAGAAGCGAAAGGCTTCTCAAAACTTCGCCATTGTCGCTCACAATGGTCAAGCCTTCCCCAACCAACCAGCTCAACCCCCTGCTAGGAAGTCATACAATGGAACTGCACTCTTGTGCAACCAATGTAACCTTCATCATCACCCTTGTGTGAAGTGCCGCAAATGTCAGATTTGTGGACTTATAGGTCATACAGCAAGGGTTTGCCCAACTACAGCTGTACCAAATCAAGCTGGCGACACTCCTGCTCAAGCTCGTTTCTCACGAGGGCTTTGCTATAACTGTGGCGAGATGGGCCATTTCCTAAGGGATTGCCCAAAGCTTGCTAAGGCAAATCTGACCCACGGATGAGCAGTTGGCCGAGTAGAAGATGTTGCTATCTTATGCTTTTGTTTCTTTCGTTTTCTTGATTGTGAAACAATCTGTCTCGTTCATAAATAAAAGTAGTTGTTCACAGATTCTGATGTACAATTGTAGTTACATATGTGTAGGATTTTCCTATGATACCTACATCAAGGAACTATGTTCCTTACAAACTACTCTTGTGATTCTCTCTTTCAAATGATCGCTCGTGATTCCCTCGAACATTTTAAGTACTCGTTTCATTCTAAGAAACAAAGTATAGAAGATAAAGTGACATTATGAGTGATCATGCTTCTGCACATCAGTGCCTTTGAATCCTTGGTTAGATAACTAAGGGTGTTTTCAAATCTCATACCCATTACGTTTTAATTTTTCAACATACACAGTACCAGTATTTCAAAACAATCTTCATGATCTCAAAACATTTCATATAGTTTGAAAACAATTTTTTCTAGATGCATTGTCTATGTTATTTCAAAAACATTGGCCATGTTATCAAAACCAACCTTTCTAATTTCAAAATATTTCATATAGTCTGAAGACAATATTAACACAATACATTTTCTGATCAAGTGCATGATTTCGAAAAGCATCATTCATGTCTTTCAAAAACCTTATACATAATTTCAAAATTCATCTCGCATGATTTTAAAACATTTTTGTAAATATATCTACCTAATACACCTACTTTATGATTTCAAAAAGTATTATATATAAGGTTTCAAAAACGTTAAACACATTTTTCTTAAAAGAACCCCATGCATAGTTTTCAAAAATATTTTCCTCATACATTGACTTAACCTTCAAAATTCTGCTTCATATGTCGCCTTGACATATCAAGCATCTCAACTTCTTAAGCATTTTACATCATGTTTTGACCTAAGCACGTCCAGTGCAAGGTTTCAAAACATCTCCAACTTTTAAATCCATATGGGATCTTTTTATCCTCACAATTAGATCCTTGTGGATGATTATTATTCAAATCAGAGTCCTTAATTGGATTCCTTATGTACCTTAATTCGAACACTTTGGTTCCAAATAATCGAAGTCGAATTTTCTTTTTGAATCTTTCTATCTTTATAGTTGGATTCTTGATAACGTTTAAAGTACCAAATGAAATCCACGGAATGGATTCCTAGTGTGCTTTAAATGCATGTACGCAATTTACAAGACAAATTAACAAACAATTTTGTGGTTATGTGACTATGTGTTTACTCATCTTATGTTTTCTTTTATGCATTTTTGGTGTTTTTACTACTCTGGATATTCTTTATCCAAATCCTTGCAGGATCTTTCATATCTTCATATGAGGGATTCGTAGCAGGATATTCAAAAGGTACTACCTTTAATCCTTAAATGGGCTTCTATGTAATAGTTAAGACCCTTGGATTATATAAGTACCACTCCAAGATTCATAAGAGACCCTTTAGTGGTCTAGTCAAAAAGATTGATTCACAATTTGGTTAAAAAAAAAATGACATCTAGTGATGTAGCTGAACAGACTCCTTGATAGTCTATTTAAATCATTTATTGATTTAGTCTAAAGGACTCTATGGCGGTCTAAGTCACGCTCATCACAGGATTGTTCATTTGGTTTTACCCTACACATTATAAAATAGACTGTGTGAACCGTGCAAGGAATTCTCTAATTATGGATGCGCACATAATTATGAAATTTAGTGCACAGAAATCCAGTAAGATTTATTATGTGAAGGAACCGATAGCGACAACAATAACAAAATGAGGACAATGTAATGGAGGTACGGTGGACGCACCAATGACGCTTTATATACTTGTATATATAGGTATCCCTCTTACGTTGCAATCATGATGATTATTAAAGTTACTAGAAGTTCAGAAATCTAGCCAATATTGTTCGATCTTTTCAACTTCATGTTTTAAACTCTTACAAGTTTCCTCTAAATAAATTTCGGGACGAAATTTCCTAAAGTAGGGGAGACTGTAACACCTGTGCCTTCAAGGCCATCAAACAAATACCAAACCAATGAAATATTATATTTCATACTTGGGATTTGTAAAAATATGTGTATCGTTTACACATATCAACTCTTGTTCAATTTCAAGCTTTAAATCGCTTTCTGGAAGGTTATACGCGCACTGATGCGTAAATATAACCAGTTTAATCCAACAAACACTCCGGAATAGTGAAATAGGCTTAACATACCTTAAATAACCTTGACATAACTTAGACATAAGTTTTGGAAGGTTTGGTGTGGTGAAATCAAAGCTAATTCGCTTACAGGGACTAAACTTGACAAACTGCGAAAGTATGCCAATTTGAACTGTAACAGACATTCCGGAACATGACCATAAGTTAAACATACCATAAATATCCTTTACATAGCTTAGAAATAGGCTTTGAGGTGTTCGGTATGCTAAAATAAACTTTTGTGTCATTCAGGGACTAAAAATGTCAAAAAGTGCACAAGTTTGCATTTTTGCGCATAACTTACGTTCTGAATACATCCGGACATCCAAAAATTTATGTAAGCATGACTACATTATATTTTATTGTTCGCCTTAAGAAAAATCCATTCGTCGCGTCATTTGGATCGTTTTTCGCGCTTGTGCGCATTCCGTCGTAATTAACCGAACAACGCAACCGTACGGTTAAACGAACCGACATCCGAGATATTTTTGAGCACATTTTAAGTTCCCTATACTTTAACTTCATTTTAGAGCTTTGAAATGGGGTTAACGGGCCTTAAACGTGTCGAAAATGGGCTGAATGCATGACAGGGACCAAAAGTGTAAATCTGCCAAACTTAAGCCTAGCGGTGCGCTACACTTTTAGCGTAGCGGTGCGCTAGGGGTCTGCTGACCAGATTCAGAGTTTTTAAACAGCAGGCTGCAGCTGTTTGATCCTCCACCACATGTTCCCAATTGCCTAGTCATGATGATAAGAACCATTTTAAGCTTCCATAAGGTCCCGACACTTGTACGGCTTGGATTAAGACACGTTTTCCATGAAACGATCTTAACGGTTCAACGAAAACTATAAATACCCCATACCCCCATTGCTTAAACTCACAAGAATTCTGATTTTGAGAGCTCTAAGTTGAAACCATTGTTTCATACCTGAGTTCTTGAGTCGGGATTAGCATTCGGGGACCCTGGGTAAGTATTCTTTCGTTCTTTTCCTTATTTTATTGCTTTTCGAGTCAGAAAGTCAAACTTTGTTTGACTTTCAGCGTTGACCAGTAATGGTCAATGCGAAGTTCGTTTGAACTTCGCAACGTGAGTGTAATCACGTTGGTCTAGTCCCTTGGGACTATGCCCACTGATTACCACGTTGTCTAGGGTCGTAGGGTAGGCGATCTAATAAATCGCCTATACCTTCGAACCCGACCCAGTTTGGTCGATCATTAGGATCAGACCAAATACATTAGGTGACCATAGTAGGTAGGGAATAACCTTCCGAGGTTATACCCTATGGTCACATCGTTTAAGTAGTTGTATGATAGGTAGTTTATATGCCTTAGGTAAATTACCAGAATACCCTTTTCATGTATAATTGGTAATTAAGCATATGTAACCTAAACTTTTGTCACATAACTGATTATGTAACATGTTTAGGCATATAACACTTGTCATAGGACTAGTTAGGCGATCCGAACGCGTTTCACGCGAACGACGCGTTAAAGTAGCATAAGCTACCTAAACGGGTCGTGATGGGTCGTAAGCAGTTAGGTTAAGTTTCATTTAGTATGTAGGCTTTGTTAAACCATATCACACGAGTCTCCACACTCGTTTGGTTTACAAACCCTAATGCTACCCAGTCTTCCGATTTAGGTCCGGTTATTTAACATAGTTACCTATATTAGGTGCCGTTTGATTCCGAGATCTCTAGCACTGTTTGGTGGTTATCTTTAGACAACTGAGCAATCTCAAGTGAGTACATAGACCCCTCTTTTACTGTTTTCCAAACTGTTTTGGGGTGGAACACATGTGCCTACTTGTTACTTTCCTGCTTTCCTGTTTTCACATCATATACCGACTATGTTTGTTAGTACATTATAGTACATGATTTCATTACTTTTCTGCTATGTATGTTGACTGATAACATGCTAAGCACATTGATTTACATGACTTTTCTGCTATGTATGTTGACTGATAACATGCTAAGCACATTGATTTACATGACTTTTCTGCTATGTATGTTGACTGATAACATGCTAAGCACATTGATTTACATGACTTTTCTGCTATGTATGTTGACTGATAACATGCTAAGCACATTGATTTACATGATTTTTCTGCTATGTATGTTGACTGATAACATGCTAAGCACATTGATTTACTTGACTTTTCTGCTATGTATGTTGACTGATAACATGCTAAGCACATTGATTTACATGACTTTTCTACTTCGTATGTTAACTTAGCATACTTAGTACATCATTTTACATTGCATCTCTGTTGCATATGTTCCAGTAACATATGGACACATTGTTTTACAGCTCTACCTTGTATGTTTACTCTAGCATACTAGGTACATTATCTTCATCTCATGCTTACATTTTGGTATGACATTTGGTTTGTTTAACGGGTCTATATAACATTCATTAACACCGATCATGCCGCTCGGTAGTAAGTAGTGGTACCATAGGACTTGACAAATCCCATTCCTGACATCCCGGGTTTGTTTGGATGTAAGGAATGACTGAATCCGAATACAATTCTTTTGATAACCTTGACTGAAAGGGTTATCCGACTGTCTCAAGGCTTGAATGTTTGCGTTTAACATACTGCATAAGTGTTTGTATCAGTAAAGCATGCATTATTCTACAAAACATAACTTTGATTTAAACCAAGTTTTACTTCAATACTTTGTTTTGTACATTTTTACTTATGGTTTAAGTAGTCTAAATTTTACTTACCATACATATCATTTTTGGTTATACATTACTTGACTACTTTTGGACTATCAACATTTGACATGGTTTATACAAGGACTTTTGACTATTGGTTTAAACATAGACATCTTACATTGTTTGGTTTGGTTTGATTAAGTGATTAAGTAACGATGCGTGTGTAATATAATACAAGCATGGTGGATACGCCGCTGGTACTTCCTATATATAAGTGTTTGTATGGTATTACATATCGTAGCGTTATTTGAATCATTTCAGTTTGATACATATAACATTTTATACAAATAACATACTTTTCACAATTCATTGTTTTACAAACAACTTAACTTATACAAACTCATTTTACATGGTTACTCATTTAACCATGCATCATTTTCTTATTTATACATATCATCTGAACTTATTGTTTTTCAAATGATTTACAAAGACAAAGCAAATTACAAGGTTCATGACTAAACATTTTCTCAAACATAAGTCATGAAACCTATTTTCACAAAACCTATGTATCTCACAGGCATTTTTATGCTGACGTACCTATTTTCACATGTGTTTTTCAGGAGCTGTTGCATACGATGATCAAGATACACATAGGCAGACTTGGGCTTTAGTGACAATAAAAGATGCAAGACTAGTTAATTATGTTGTATTTCCTTGTTTGTTAAGACATTGTAACACTTTTAATCAATAAAACGAAACTTTAATTTCCATGGTTGTGAAACATTAATTCTGTTACAACACTCCCCGATGTTTCCGCCACGTTTTGTATGTTCTACGTGGTTGGGGTGTGACAGAAAATATGGTATCAGAGCCAATGGTTATAGGGAATTAGGTTATTAGTAATTAGTAATGCTTTGACCTAGTCTATAACCTTCTTAGGACCCTAACGCGAGTTTACTTGCGTTTAGTCATAAAACAATACCGTCACCTATCCTTAGGCGACGATCACAACAAGAACATAAATTTCAAAACCGCTTTGAAAACTAATCATCTGTTCTAGGATGATTGATTACTAGGTTTTGAACCCTCTATTGTAAGGTTTTGAACTCTCTATTATATGGTTTTGAACCCTTTGATTTTTCAAAATCTTGTCAAGGTTTTGGGTTTTTAATAATGTGAACACGTGCAAACTGGAAGGGTGAATGCCTGTATTCTGGGTTTTCTGGCTAGGCAAGCACTTCGTATACATCTCATCAGATGCGAGACCAGTTGTGCTTACCTGGGAATTCTTGGGATGAGTGTTCACTTATAGGCGAGCATGTCTTCGCGATACATTATTTTTGACCCATTTACTTTGATTAGTCACCGTCTCATTTGTTTGCCTTAGGTAACAAACAAATGATCGCAATCTTCATGCGTTATCATTCTGTTTTGATTGTCCAATAATCTTTCACCTGTTTCTCCCTATGCCTTTCTTTTTCTTCAAGAATGTCTCTTCATCACGATGACGCCCAGATATCTGAGCAAGCAGCCAAATTCGCTCAGCGAATAGGCGAAGTAGTCCTGAAGACTGTGGAATTAGCTACTGCCATGTATCGTCTCCTGGATGAAGCCACTCAAGAGTCACCAAGACAGGCAGGACCTAGTCAGGTGACAACACCATCAGCCAATAAACCAATCGAGGAATCAAAGACCATGGATGAACAACCCCCTAAGAAGTCAAAGAAGCGAAAGGCTTCTCAAAACTTCGCCATTGTCGCTCACAATGGTCAAGCCTTCCCCAACCAACCAGCTCAACCCCCTGCTAGGAAGTCATACAATGGAACTGCACTCTTGTGCAACCAATGTAACCTTCATCATCACCCTTGTGTGAAGTGCCGCAAATGTCAGATTTGTGGACTTATAGGTCATACAGCAAGGGTTTGCCCAACTACAGCTGTACCAAATCAAGCTGGCGACACTCCTGCTCAAGCTCGTTTCTCACGAGGGCTTTGCTATAACTGTGGCGAGATGGGCCATTTCCTAAGGGATTGCCCAAAGCTTGCTAAGGCAAATCTGACCCACGGATGAGCAGTTGGCCGAGTAGAAGATGTTGCTATCTTATGCTTTTGTTTCTTTCGTTTTCTTGATTGTGAAACAATCTGTCTCGTTCATAAATAAAAGTAGTTGTTCACAGATTCTGATGTACAATTGTAGTTACATATGTGTAGGATTTTCCTATGATACCTACATCAAGGAACTATGTTCCTTACAAACTACTCTTGTGATTCTCTCTTTCAAATGATCGCTCGTGATTCCCTCGAACATTTTAAGTACTCGTTTCATTCTAAGAAACAAAGTATAGAAGATAAAGTGACATTATGAGTGATCATGCTTCTGCACATCAGTGCCTTTGAATCCTTGGTTAGATAACTAAGGGTGTTTTCAAATCTCATACCCATTACGTTTTAATTTTTCAACATACACAGTACCAGTATTTCAAAACAATCTTCATGATCTCAAAACATTTCATATAGTTTGAAAACAATTTTTTCTAGATGCATTGTCTATGTTATTTCAAAAACATTGGCCATGTTATCAAAACCAACCTTTCTAATTTCAAAATATTTCATATAGTCTGAAGACAATATTAACACAATACATTTTCTGATCAAGTGCATGATTTCGAAAAGCATCATTCATGTCTTTCAAAAACCTTATACATAATTTCAAAATTCATCTCGCATGATTTTAAAACATTTTTGTAAATATATCTACCTAATACACCTACTTTATGATTTCAAAAAGTATTATATATAAGGTTTCAAAAACGTTAAACACATTTTTCTTAAAAGAACCCCATGCATAGTTTTCAAAAATATTTTCCTCATACATTGACTTAACCTTCAAAATTCTGCTTCATATGTCGCCTTGACATATCAAGCATCTCAACTTCTTAAGCATTTTACATCATGTTTTGACCTAAGCACGTCCAGTGCAAGGTTTCAAAACATCTCCAACTTTTAAATCCATATGGGATCTTTTTATCCTCACAATTAGATCCTTGTGGATGATTATTATTCAAATCAGAGTCCTTAATTGGATTCCTTATGTACCTTAATTCGAACACTTTGGTTCCAAATAATCGAAGTCGAATTTTCTTTTTGAATCTTTCTATCTTTATAGTTGGATTCTTGATAACGTTTAAAGTACCAAATGAAATCCACGGAATGGATTCCTAGTGTGCTTTAAATGCATGTACGCAATTTACAAGACAAATTAACAAACAATTTTGTGGTTATGTGACTATGTGTTTACTCATCTTATGTTTTCTTTTATGCATTTTTGGTGTTTTTACTACTCTGGATATTCTTTATCCAAATCCTTGCAGGATCTTTCATATCTTCATATGAGGGATTCGTAGCAGGATATTCAAAAGGTACTACCTTTAATCCTTAAATGGGCTTCTATGTAATAGTTAAGACCCTTGGATTATATAAGTACCACTCCAAGATTCATAAGAGACCCTTTAGTGGTCTAGTCAAAAAGATTGATTCACAATTTGGTTAAAAAAAAAATGACATCTAGTGATGTAGCTGAACAGACTCCTTGATAGTCTATTTAAATCATTTATTGATTTAGTCTAAAGGACTCTATGGCGGTCTAAGTCACGCTCATCACAGGATTGTTCATTTGGTTTTACCCTACACATTATAAAATAGACTGTGTGAACCGTGCAAGGAATTCTCTAATTATGGATGCGCACATAATTATGAAATTTAGTGCACAGAAATCCAGTAAGATTTATTATGTGAAGGAACCGATAGCGACAACAATAACAAAATGAGGACAATGTAATGGAGGTACGGTGGACGCACCAATGACGCTTTATATACTTGTATATATAGGTATCCCTCTTACGTTGCAATCATGATGATTATTAAAGTTACTAGAAGTTCAGAAATCTAGCCAATATTGTTCGATCTTTTCAACTTCATGTTTTAAACTCTTACAAGTTTCCTCTAAATAAATTTCGGGACGAAATTTCCTAAAGTAGGGGAGACTGTAACACCTGTGCCTTCAAGGCCATCAAACAAATACCAAACCAATGAAATATTATATTTCATACTTGGGATTTGTAAAAATATGTGTATCGTTTACACATATCAACTCTTGTTCAATTTCAAGCTTTAAATCGCTTTCTGGAAGGTTATACGCGCACTGATGCGTAAATATAACCAGTTTAATCCAACAAACACTCCGGAATAGTGAAATAGGCTTAACATACCTTAAATAACCTTGACATAACTTAGACATAAGTTTTGGAAGGTTTGGTGTGGTGAAATCAAAGCTAATTCGCTTACAGGGACTAAACTTGACAAACTGCGAAAGTATGCCAATTTGAACTGTAACAGACATTCCGGAACATGACCATAAGTTAAACATACCATAAATATCCTTTACATAGCTTAGAAATAGGCTTTGAGGTGTTCGGTATGCTAAAATAAACTTTTGTGTCATTCAGGGACTAAAAATGTCAAAAAGTGCACAAGTTTGCATTTTTGCGCATAACTTACGTTCTGAATACATCCGGACATCCAAAAATTTATGTAAGCATGACTACATTATATTTTATTGTTCGCCTTAAGAAAAATCCATTCGTCGCGTCATTTGGATCGTTTTTCGCGCTTGTGCGCATTCCGTCGTAATTAACCGAACAACGCAACCGTACGGTTAAACGAACCGACATCCGAGATATTTTTGAGCACATTTTAAGTTCCCTATACTTTAACTTCATTTTAGAGCTTTGAAATGGGGTTAACGGGCCTTAAACGTGTCGAAAATGGGCTGAATGCATGACAGGGACCAAAAGTGTAAATCTGCCAAACTTAAGCCTAGCGGTGCGCTACACTTTTAGCGTAGCGGTGCGCTAGGGGTCTGCTGACCAGATTCAGAGTTTTTAAACAGCAGGCTGCAGCTGTTTGATCCTCCACCACATGTTCCCAATTGCCTAGTCATGATGATAAGAACCATTTTAAGCTTCCATAAGGTCCCGACACTTGTACGGCTTGGATTAAGACACGTTTTCCATGAAACGATCTTAACGGTTCAACGAAAACTATAAATACCCCATACCCCCATTGCTTAAACTCACAAGAATTCTGATTTTGAGAGCTCTAAGTTGAAACCATTGTTTCATACCTGAGTTCTTGAGTCGGGATTAGCATTCGGGGACCCTGGGTAAGTATTCTTTCGTTCTTTTCCTTATTTTATTGCTTTTCGAGTCAGAAAGTCAAACTTTGTTTGACTTTCAGCGTTGACCAGTAATGGTCAATGCGAAGTTCGTTTGAACTTCGCAACGTGAGTGTAATCACGTTGGTCATAGTCCCTTGGGACTATGCCCACTGATTACCACGTTGTCTAGGGTCGTAGGGTAGGCGATCTAATAAATCGCCTATACCTTCGAACCCGACCCAGTTTGGTCGATCATTAGGATCAGACCAAATACATTAGGTGACCATAGTAGGTAGGGAATAACCTTCCGAGGTTATACCCTATGGTCACATCGTTTAAGTAGTTGTATGATAGGTAGTTTATATGCCTTAGGTAAATTACCAGAATACCCTTTTCATGTATAATTGGTAATTAAGCATATGTAACCTAAACTTTTGTCACATAACTGATTATGTAACATGTTTAGGCATATAACACTTGTCATAGGACTAGTTAGGCGATCCGAACGCGTTTCACGCGAACGACGCGTTAAAGTAGCATAAGCTACCTAAACGGGTCGTGATGGGTCGTAAGCAGTTAGGTTAAGTTTCATTTAGTATGTAGGCTTTGTTAAACCATATCACACGAGTCTCCACACTCGTTTGGTTTACAAACCCTAATGCTACCCAGTCTTCCGATTTAGGTCCGGTTATTTAACATAGTTACCTATATTAGGTGCCGTTTGATTCCGAGATCTCTAGCACTGTTTGGTGGTTATCTTTAGACAACTGAGCAATCTCAAGTGAGTACATAGACCCCTCTTTTACTGTTTTCCAAACTGTTTTGGGGTGGAACACATGTGCCTACTTGTTACTTTCCTGCTTTCCTGTTTTCACATCATATACCGACTATGTTTGTTAGTACATTATAGTACATGATTTCATTACTTTTCTGCTATGTATGTTGACTGATAACATGCTAAGCACATTGATTTACATGACTTTTCTGCTATGTATGTTGACTGATAACATGCTAAGCACATTGATTTACATGACTTTTCTGCTATGTATGTTGACTGATAACATGCTAAGCACATTGATTTACATGACTTTTCTGCTATGTATGTTGACTGATAACATGCTAAGCACATTGATTTACATGATTTTTCTGCTATGTATGTTGACTGATAACATGCTAAGCACATTGATTTACTTGACTTTTCTGCTATGTATGTTGACTGATAACATGCTAAGCACATTGATTTACATGACTTTTCTACTTCGTATGTTAACTTAGCATACTTAGTACATCATTTTACATTGCATCTCTGTTGCATATGTTCCAGTAACATATGGACACATTGTTTTACAGCTCTACCTTGTATGTTTACTCTAGCATACTAGGTACATTATCTTCATCTCATGCTTACATTTTGGTATGACATTTGGTTTGTTTAACGGGTCTATATAACATTCATTAACACCGATCATGCCGCTCGGTAGTAAGTAGTGGTACCATAGGACTTGACAAATCCCATTCCTGACATCCCGGGTTTGTTTGGATGTAAGGAATGACTGAATCCGAATACAATTCTTTTGATAACCTTGACTGAAAGGGTTATCCGACTGTCTCAAGGCTTGAATGTTTGCGTTTAACATACTGCATAAGTGTTTGTATCAGTAAAGCATGCATTATTCTACAAAACATAACTTTGATTTAAACCAAGTTTTACTTCAATACTTTGTTTTGTACATTTTTACTTATGGTTTAAGTAGTCTAAATTTTACTTACCATACATATCATTTTTGGTTATACATTACTTGACTACTTTTGGACTATCAACATTTGACATGGTTTATACAAGGACTTTTGACTATTGGTTTAAACATAGACATCTTACATTGTTTGGTTTGGTTTGATTAAGTGATTAAGTAACGATGCGTGTGTAATATAATACAAGCATGGTGGATACGCCGCTGGTACTTCCTATATATAAGTGTTTGTATGGTATTACATATCGTAGCGTTATTTGAATCATTTCAGTTTGATACATATAACATTTTATACAAATAACATACTTTTCACAATTCATTGTTTTACAAACAACTTAACTTATACAAACTCATTTTACATGGTTACTCATTTAACCATGCATCATTTTCTTATTTATACATATCATCTGAACTTATTGTTTTTCAAATGATTTACAAAGACAAAGCAAATTACAAGGTTCATGACTAAACATTTTCTCAAACATAAGTCATGAAACCTATTTTCACAAAACCTATGTATCTCACAGGCATTTTTATGCTGACGTACCTATTTTCACATGTGTTTTTCAGGAGCTGTTGCATACGATGATCAAGATACACATAGGCAGACTTGGGCTTTAGTGACAATAAAAGATGCAAGACTAGTTAATTATGTTGTATTTCCTTGTTTGTTAAGACATTGTAACACTTTTAATCAATAAAACGAAACTTTAATTTCCATGGTTGTGAAACATTAATTCTGTTACAACACTCCCCGATGTTTCTGCCACGTTTTGTATGTTCTACGTGGTTGGGGTGTGACACACGGGGTTCGAATTCGAAGAAAAACGAAGAATTGCATAAACTTTTTATTTTGTATCTGACCTCCACCGTAAGCTACGGTGGCTACCGTAGCTTACGGTGGCCACAAAATCCATACGGTGGCTTACTACTGCCTTTCAGTGGAAGATAGTCTTCAGCACCTACCGTAGCTTACGGTGGTAGTGCCCAGATCAACTCTCCATTTAAATACCAAAACTCGCATAACTTGCTCGTTTTGCATCCGTTTCACTTGAAACTTGTTTCTAATTGTCCGTAAAACATTTCCCTACATATTAGACTAAAAATCCATACCTTAAGGTCCTTAAACTTTATAAATTACATTACCATTACATGAATCATGCATATATGTTCAACCCTTTTGATTTCGCCATGCACTTTTCGTTGCCTTGCGAACTATTAACAACTTATTACGACTTTCCTTTCCATTTACTTACCTTCTCAATCATTCCTGCAAGACTCCTAACCTTCATAAATAGACTCTAATTATATACTAAGAAGTGAGGTTCGGAACTCACTTACCTTATGTGTCCGTAATCGCATCCGTTCCCTTGCCTCCTTTTGACCCGTTAGCCTTTCTTTCTTGATTCCATTTCCACATGATCCTTATGCTTTCATGTCACCGCAATCACATCCTTGTTAGTATACATGATTGTACATATAAATGATCATGTCGAATGCATAACTCACATTTGACTTTCATTAGTCAAGTCTAACAAGCATAAGGCATATACCCAAAATCACATCTTTTCAAACTCATATAATTCATCATGTCAACGCATAAAACGCATATTGATTTAACGCATGCCATATGACGTTCTAAGATCTTACAATGGTGACAAAATTCTAGCCATGCCTCTTTTGTGCAGTTGACTGTCAAAAGTCAACGGTTTATTGTATAAACTTTTGACTTAACCTCATATATTCGTGACATCATATTTGGCTATACATATGACACTATATATATTTCATACTCATGATGCAAATGTGCTTACAAGCACATGATCACATAATTATATACACATACACATTTACTTACACATACTTTCACATGTTAATGTTTTGTGATTCTACATTTGGCAATATCATCTATGTAACAATACGACATAACTCCATCATTATTACTTACCAATAAGCTATTCGTTTCATATTTCGTACACATTCACTTTTAATTATCATAAATCAAGCACAAGATACAAGTCCCAATGCATAATTCTACCCAATCATACCATCAACTACTCC
The DNA here is from genome assembly GCA_030545235.1 of Helianthus tuberosus. Lineage (NCBI taxonomy): Eukaryota > Viridiplantae > Streptophyta > Magnoliopsida > Asterales > Asteraceae > Helianthus > Helianthus tuberosus. Next base: position 52,963,025 of record CM060428.1, read on the forward strand.
CTCTTACGAAATCCTTCTACAATGCATTTTCTCATGTTTAATATCATCAATCATGTAGTCATCAAATTCTACACATGTTCAATCATTGTTTAGCATATGATTTCACATAATATCTTATACTAAGCATTTCATCAAACACTTGGTGTGCGTACACCATTTAATGCACAATGTACAACTAACTTATGCATAATCTTCCAAGTTCATAGCATTCATCATCAAGTATCCTTCCTACAACATATATATCATTATATTCACATCATAAGACATAGCTATAAACTATATTTTACTCAATCAATCCATATTTACTGAAAACCCCAATTTCTTGAACATGGGTTTCCAATCAAATACCCCAATTAAGATGTTTACACCAGTATTAATGCTAGATAAAAGCATCTAAGCATAATTTAAACCATCTCATCCTCCCAACTTACCCAATTTAGGAGTAATTCATCAATTACCACCAAGTACTCCTATAAAAGGTTTTAAGGGGTGAATTAGGCACTTACTTGATGCTTTGGAGGTGAAGAACACTCCAAAATTCATAGATTTTCCATGCAAGTTCAGATTTTTCCTCTCATTCTTCTTCCTTTGGATCACACAAGAACACACACACACACACTATGTGTGTGTGTCGATACTCACGTCTGCCCCAAATGGGGTTTCCCCCTTTTCTTTTATGTTTAATAAAACACTTTCCAACTTGCTCTTTTAGCCCTTGTAGTTTTTGTTTGTTGTTTGTTAGTCCCAAAATTTCATTCTTTATTATTTAACTTGTATTCATAACCATGTTAACTAACTTAGTCACCCCATATCACGTTGTATAAAAATAAGCATGCTTATAATTTAACATTTGTGTTTTGGGGCGTTACAAGTCTACCATCCTTAAAGGAGGTTTCGTCCCCGAAACCTTTCTCATACCTACTCTTATCTTTTCATTGTACTCATTCAAAGTGCATATTACGTGCTGGTTACATTCGGGATCTTGGCTAAAGATTTCGTTCTCAAACAACATGGTTGTACGCATTGTTCCTACCTTCTTGAATTAAATAATTTACTTTCTGGATAAATTTCTGATCTATTATTAGTGTCATTACGCCTTATGGTGCTAGTTCCTAGCGCGTTTCATTACTAACGGTGCATTCGTCTTTCTATTGGTTACACAATCATAAGTTTACAACTTGTTTCATTCTTGTTAATTAATCACAATACACTCATGCTTCTGCTTATTTGAAATACTTCAATTCATTCATTTTTTTTCATATATCATCTAATAATCATTCAATGATCTTTTAGTATTATCACAAAACCATCCTCTTTATATTTACCTTTCCGTAACTAACACGAGGATTAGGTATCATTTTACGATTACTATCGTTACTTATACCATGGATACTTTTAAGTTAGCATCAAAGCATTTCATTCATATCACTTTACTATTTGCTCTCACTCTTTATACATTACTTATATTATTTTGTGAGTTTCGTTCAACCTATCACTTCTTACTTATCGATTATAAGTTAAGCATGTTACTAACCTTGATTTCATTGGGTAGATTAACGATCTGTAAACCGGATCGGCCCGCTTCTTAATAAGTCCGTGCCAAAAGCGGGTGGTCCCTTCCTTCCATGTAATGGGCATCCGCTCATGAGCATCCTCCTATCCATACCTTGTTAAGATGAACATTACCAACAAGCTTAGTATCATGGTTAGCATTTTCTATCGGTACATGTCATTATTACTTTCTTAATTCCTTCTTAAAACATTAGTGCGTTTGACCCCATTCATAACGGGCCAACTGTCGCAACCCCCGATCCCACTTCCCCGAGAACGGGCGGCCGCGAGCCAGTTTCGGTGGTATCTCGTATTGTCTAATTTGGCAGCGGAATTTTTCATCAGGACCGTAGTTAGAAAACATTGATCAGAGTAAAATACCATGTTTTCATAACATTAAACAAATGGGTTAAAACCCAAGTTCATAGTACACACGTTTTCGTAGGAATAAATCCTATTTATTTAATGAAAACATCTATTTTATTTTTAGGTAACTTTATTGCCACTTTTCCAAGCCTTCAGTGCTGTCCAGCTGGCTTCTATTTGGCTTTCACATTTTGTAATCTAAAACGCGTTTTTAAAAACATTTGTCAGTGGGAAATACTGGTGAGTGAATCCCAGTTTAATCAAGTTTAAGTAAAAACAAATCCCAGTGTACAGTATTGAGGGCGATCCCATAATTATATTTGTTTCCAAGACATATCAATTAACATCCATGGTACTGTCGAACCCGACTTGTGGAAATGTTACTCCTTGACCAGGTGGTAACAATTTTGTATACAAAACCCCAACATACTCATCATAATTGTATTCTTACAAATACTCAATAACTGTTATTCGCATGGAAAAGTATTTAAGGTTTTGTAAAAACAGTTAACAAAAGGTTTACAAAAAGTGGATCAACTCACATTGCTGTCTTTTCCGTAAGGGTTTCCTGGTGATAATCTAAAATTTACACAAACACACACGCATTAGTATAATAACCCATTTTAACATTAGCAATACCCTCCCCGAGACGGCATTCCAATGACTACGTCGGCCAGAACCACGACAGCCATTACGGAACCCTAGATCAATCGGGCAGCGTATCTAATACGTATCCAGGGGTTATAATACTTACAACAGAGCAGAACTTCGCTAATTAGGGGGTATAATACCCGCTTATAAAGCCTACTATTCTGATTTTGAGATTGAGAAAAGAAAATGGGACGAACAGACTGAAGATCCGATGCATTCTATTTATAGTTGCTGAGTTTGGCTTTGTCGCGACCCGCGTAACATAGAGGCAGGGCCTACGCGGCCCGCGTTGACTCCAGGTCAACATGTAGCCCATCCGGATCATTATGTAGGCTCGACATGTGTTGGGCCACGTGGCGGCCCAGGGCCGTGCCAGGCCTTAAGTTGACGCGGCCCGCGTCAGGCTTGGGGTGGGGCTTACGCGGCCCGCCTCAGCCCAAAAATTCACTTTTTTAGTTATTTTTAATACTATTTAATGTATTTGGGGCCCGTTTTCACGTATGGGGTGTATTTTGGGATATCTTAAAATATACTAGGGTGTCAGAAATATTATGAGGGTGTCGGTTTTATTGAGGATTGTTACATCCTCCCCACCTTGTTTTAGAGCTCGTCCTCGAGATCTACTGGAACAAGTGTGGATATTTCCTTTGCATTTCAGATTCAAGCTCCTATGTGTACTCAGGTCCTCTTTTGGAGTCCCACTTCACTATGACCAGAACTAATCTCTTATGTTTGAGATTCTTGACTTTTCTGTCTTCAATCTGTAGAGGCCTTTCTATCAACTTGAGTTGTTCATTTACCTCTATATCCTTAAGAGGTACTACCAATGAGTCATCGGCTAGGCATTTCTTGAGATTAAATACATGAAATACATCATGTATTCCTGCCATTTCCTCTGGTAGTTGTATCTGATAGGCTACAGGTCCTATTCTTCTAATAATCTCAAAAGGTTCAACATACCTGGGACTTAGCTTTCCTCTTTTGATGAATCTTATCACTCCTTTCCAAGGAGAGACTTTCAACAATACTTTATCTCCTACTTGAAATTCCAAGGGTTTGCGTCGGTTATCGGCATAGCTCTTCTGTCGATCACGTGCTGCTTTCAGTCATTCCTTGACTTGAATAATCTTGTCAGCTGTCTCTTGTACTATCTCAGGTCCAGATAGTTGCTTTTCCCCAATTTCTGCCCAACAGACTGGGGTTCGGCACTTTCGTCCATAAAGTGCTTCGAATGGTGCAGCATTGATACTTGTGTGATAACTATTATTATAAGAAAATTCTATTAAAGGTAAGTAATCGTCCCAATTACCTCCGAAATCAATTACACAAGCTCTAAGAATGTCCTCCATTGTCTGAATTGTTCTTTCGCTTTGTCTGTCCGTTTGAGGATGATAAACTGTGCTCAGATTTAACTTGGTTCCCATTGCCTTTTGGAAACTTGACCAAAACTGAGAGGTAAAGCGGCTATCTCTATCAGAAACAATTGATAAAGGTATTCCATGTGATGAAACAATTTCATTTACATATAATTTAGCTAACTGTTCCATACTGAAAGTTTCTTTCATTGGTAGGAAATGAGCTGACTTGGTTAGTCTATCTACAATCACCCAGATTGTATCATTATCTTTCTTTGTTTTGGGTAATTTAGTAACAAAATCCATTGTTATTAATTCCCATTTCCACACTGGCATTTCTAACTGTTGCAATAGGCCTGAGGGTTTCTGGTGTTCAGCCTTAACTTGTGAACAGGTTAAACATTTAGAAACATAGGCTGCTATGTCCTTTTTCATTCCTATCCACCAGAAATTTTTTCTTAAATCCTGGTACATTTTATCACTTCCTGGATGCATCGTATACTTAGACTTATGGGCTTCTTCTAATCTACGATGACGTAGGTTTCCTAATTTAGGTATCCACATTCTTATTTTATGGAATCTCCAAAGTCCATCTGTTCCTTGTTCTAATTCCTTAACCATACCTTTTAGTTTTTCAGCATCATCCTTGATTACTGATTCTTGTGCTTTTCTGATTTGATCATTTAAATCTACTTTTAGATTTAATTTAAGAGAACGTACTCTTTTTGGCCTTTCATGATACTTTCGGCTTAAAGCATCTGCCACTACATTTGTTTTTCCTTCATGATACTGGATGCCATAATCATAGTCACTAAGCATCTCTTATGATCAGTGAATATGGTAACTTACTACCATAAAGGTAATGTCTCCAAATCTTAAGGGCAAAAATTATAGCTCCTAATTCTAGATCATGGGTTGAATAATTCTCTTCATGATTCTTAAGTTGTCTAGACGCATAAGCTATAACCTTTTGGCGTTGCATCAGTACACATCCATAACCTAATATAGAAGCGTCACAATAGACTACAAAGTCTTCAGTTCCTTCTGGTAACGCTAATATGGGTGTATGGGTTAATCTTTGCTTAGGAATTCTAAATGCTTCTTCTTGTTTTGGTCCCCATTCAAACTTAATGGATTTACAGGTTAACTTAGTTAAAGGAATGGTTATTCTAGAAAAATCTCGAATAAATCTTCTATAATAACCGGCCAATCCTAAGAAACTTCTAACCTCAGTTGGTGACTCAGGGGTTTTCCATTTAGTTATCACCTCGGTCTTTGTTGGATCCACATGAATTCCTTCATGGTTCACTAAGTGTCCAAGAAATTGTACCTGTTCTAGCCAAAACTCGCACTTTGAAAATTTAGCATAAAGCTTTTCCTTTCTTAAAAGACTTAAAAGTGCGTGCAAATGCTTTGCATGGTCTTCCTTACTCTTAGAATAAATTAGAATATCATCTGTAAAGACAATTATGAATTTATCCAAATATGGCTTACATATTCGGTTCATCATGTCCATAAATGCGGCTGGGGCATTGGTTAAACCAAATGGCATGACAGTAAATTCATAATGGCCATACCTCGTTCTAAATGTGGTCTTAGGAATGTCCTTTTTCTGTACCTTTAATTGATGATATCCTGACCTTAAATCGATTTTAGAGAAAAATCGAGCTCCTTGCAGTTGATCGAACAGATCATCGATTCTCGGTAATGGGTACCGATTCTTAATCGTGACTTTGTTCAATTCACGGTAGTCAATGCACATACGCATTGATCCGTCCTTCTTTTTAACGAATAATATTGGCGCTCCCCATGGTGACAAACTTGGCTGTATAAATCCCTTCTCTAATAATTCATCTAATTGTTTCTTTAATTCTTGCATTTCTGCGGGTGCCAAACGGTAGGGTGCTTTGGCAATTGGTGCTGTTCCTGGTAGCAGATGGATTCTGAATTCAACTTCTCTGTCTGGTGGAAGTCCTGGTAGTTCTTCTGGAAATACATCTGAAAACTGAGACACTACTGGAATGTCTTTTAGTTCTTTTCCTTTAGTGTTAGTGATTATGGAAATCAAATACACTATAGAACCTTTTCTTATATAACTTGCAGTTTTCATCACAGAGATGAATTTAGTGGATCTAGATGGTTTATCTCCTTTAATTGTGATCATTTTACCTTTTGGTGAATTTACTTGGATTGACTTTTGATCACATAAAATACTGGCTTTATTGGCTATTAACCAATCCATTCCTAAAACGACATCAAATCCTACCAGATTCATTGGGTAAAGGTTTGCCATAAACTTTTGTTTTAAAAATTCTATTCTTGCTCCCTGCAAGATTTCCGAAATCCTAACAGTTTCTCCATTAGCTGTCTCTACTAGACATTCTTGTGGTAGTTTAGTTAATGACTGATTTAGAAGTTTGCAAAAAGAAGTATTAATAAAACTTTGGTTCGCACCAGAGTCAAATAATACTTTAGCAAATACATCATTAACTAAAAACATACCGGCTATCACGTCTGGACTCATCTTGGCCTCATCTGCAGTCAGAACAAATGCTCTAGCATTTTTAGTGTTCCTGTTGTTCAAAGCTGGAGCCAATTTGGGACAGTTTAGCTTGATGTGACCTTTTTCTCCACAGTTGTAGCATAGTCCATTACTGGATTTCCTCCTGCAATCTTCTTCCTTGTGTCCTGGCATTTTGCAAAAATTGCAAAGAGTAGAGCATTTTCCCGAATGCTTTTTCTTGCAGGCCTTGCAGAATGGTGCAGAGGTAGAACCCATATTCCTACGATTGTAATTCCCAGAACGGAATTCTTGAGTAAATCTTTGGGTTAGGTTTCTCCTCTGGTCTTCTTCTCTAGTACGGATTAACTCATCTGTCAAGATATTTGCTAGTGCTACAGCTTCTTCTATAGTTTGAGGTCTAGCTGCCTTGACTACATGTCTAATTTCTCCAATTAATCCCCAGATATAACGACAGATTAACACTGGTTCAGGTGATGCAAGGGTTGGTACTATTCTAGCATATTCAAAGAATGTGGTAGTATAACCCTTACTATCTACCCCGGTCATTCTTAAGTTTAGGAACTTATTAGCTATTTGTTCCTTTTTATTAGGAGGGCAGAATTTCCTTTCTACCGTATTTTTAAATTCCTCCCATTCCATGTTATATACCCTATCACTTCCTCTTGACTGGAGGATAGTGTTCCACCATTCTAAGGCTGAGTTCTTAAACAGATTAGAGGCAAACATTATTTTGTCTTCTTCAGCACACTTGCTTATTTTTAAAACAGCCTCAGTCTTCTCTATCCAGCGTAGAGCTGCAATGGGTCCTTCATTGCCTGAAAATTCTATTGGTTTGCAGGACCAGAATTCTTTGTAAGAACAACCATAAGGCATGGTTCTTCTTCTTTTGGGAATGGGCACTTGAAGTATGGGTCCATTGTTTACACTGTGTTCTGGTTCAATCGGTCGCTTACTGCTATGTTTACTTTTATTATTCGCTTCTTGAATTGTTTGAATAATAAATGGCATTGCATGTATGATTCCTTGTGCCACTATGTGTTGAACGGCACTATTATCCATTTGGTTTCCATTTTTATTGATGCTCGGGTTCTCATTAACCACGTTAATGTTACTCTGGTTATCGTTATTCAGATTTCCTTGATTTCCTTCGTCGGCCATCATAAAACTTTAAACATTTACCCCATATTAATATCACAAAATAGTATTTAATATAGTCAATCACATGACACGCTATTTAGCCAAAAGCGTCGATCATTGCGACTTTACTATATTCATATATTAGGCATCTATTACAAACCAGTACTGAAATAAAATTACAATACCGACTGAAACAAAAATTACACTAATAATAGTAGGCATCCGTACACACATATTTTATTTTATTACTTTATTATTATTTTATTATTATTATTACCATTCCCACCATCATATTACGGATATGGATTCATCCAAAAATCCATATTGCGCTCGTCGTATTTCTAGATGAGTCTCTCTCCCACCTGTCGCATTCTCTCACTGCTCTCTAAAATTTCCTCACCAAATGTCCTAAGTTCTTGTACATTTTCTGCACTCATTAGGGGTGCAGGTTCTAGGACTGGGTTCGGAATCTGGGGTGCGGGTTCCTGGTATGGGGGTGTAGGTGCCTGAAATTGGTAAGGATCTTCTAAGATTTTCCTAACGTATTCATCGTGGTAATAGGGATCTAAAGGGTCCATACCTGGATAGGCTCCTATGTTCTACATGGGTGTATCTTCATGTATCGGGTAGCGTTGCACATAGTCCCTAACTTCATCCCACCAGGGATAGTAATTTGGGTCTAGGGGGTTTGGTGCAGGTACCCTAGGTATTTCTTCCTGGTTGAAGTCATGCATCTCTACTTGGTTTTCAGGGTTTTCTATTTCCATGGGTTGGTCAGGGATTAGTGGCTGTGGTTGGGGTGCTATTATTTGCTCCAGATTAGGGTCAGCTGCAGTAGTTGCTAGGATGTGAATATTGGCTATACCCCTATTTATCATATCCTGGGCATAGGCATCTGTCTCTCTTTTGGCTGCTGCTAGTACCCTCTGGTCTTGTAACTTTTTCATACGTTTTCTACGCTCGTATCCCCCTCGACTGAACCATCCCCTCTTTTTCTGAGGAAATGGCTCTTCTGACTGAGCCTTAAACACAAAGATTCCTTCTTCCGTATCAGCAGAATACCCTGAGAGGGCAGGCTGAGAAGAGGAGGTGCCTTCGCTTCTAGGCGAACTAGACAATTGACGGTACGCATCAGATGGTCCTTGGTCGCTCATACTGTAAACTAACAAATAGTCAAATAACACATAGCAATAAAATACAGTTATGTACGTATTTCCATAATTTATTTCCTAACACTTTACATTTTGATGTCAGCAGAACACTTCTGTGGCTGAATCAGTGGCTTAGCACTGATACCACCTCCTGTCGCAACCTCCGATCCCACTTCCCCGGGAACGGGCGGCCGCGAGCCAGTTTCGATGGTATCTCGTATTGTCTAATTTGGCAGCGGAATTTTTCATCAGGACCGTAGTTAGGAAACATTGATCAGAGTAAAATACCATGTTTTCATAAAATTAAACAAATGGGTTAAAACCCAAGTTCATAGTACACACGTTTTCATAGGAATAAATCCTATTTATTTAAAGAAAACATCTATTTTATTTTTAGGTAACTTTATTGCCACTTTTCCAAGCCTTCAGTGCTGTCCAGCTGGCTTCTATTTGGCTTTCACATTTTGTAATCTGAAACGCGTTTTTAAAAACATTTGTCAGTGGGAAATACTGGTGAGTGAATCCCAGTTTAATCAAGTTTAAGTAAAAACAAATCCCAGTGTACAGTATTGAGGGAGATCCCATAATTATATTTGTTTCCAAGATATATCAATTAACATCCATGGTACTGTCGAACCCGACTTGTGGAAATGTTACTCCTTGACCAGGTGGTAACAATTTTGTATACAAAACCCCAACATACTCATCATAATTGTATTCTTACAAATACTCAATAACTGTTATTCGCATGGAAAAGTATTTAAGGTTTTGTAAAAACAGTTAACAAAAGGTTTACAAAAAGTGGATCAACTCACATTGCTGTCTTTTCCGTAAGGGTTTCCTGGTGATAATCTAAAATTTACACAAACACACACGCGTTAGTATAATAACCCATTTTAACATTAGCAATACCCTCCCCGAGACGGAATTCCAATGACTACGTCGGGCAGAACCACGACAGCCATTACGGAACCCTAGATCAATCGGGCAGCGTATCTAATACGTATCCAGGGGTTATAATACTTACAACGGAGCAGAACTTCGCTAATTAGGGGGGTATAATACCCGCTTATAAAGCCTACTATTCTGATTTTGAGATTGAGAAAAGAAAATGGGACGAACAGACTGAAGATCCGATGCATTCTATTTATAGTTGCTGAGTTTGGCTTTGTCGCGGCCCGCGTAACATAGAGGCAGGGCCTACGCGGCCCGCGTTGACTCCAGGTCAACATGTAGCCCATCCGGATCATTATGTAGGCTCGAAATGTGTTGGGCCACGTGGCGGCCCAGGGCCGTGCCAGGCCTTAAGTTGACGCGGCCCGCGTCAGGCTTGGGGTGGGGCTTACGCGGCCCGCCTCAGCCCAAAAATTCACTTTTTTTATTATTTTTAATACTATTTAATGTATTTGGGGCCCGTTTTCGCGTATGGGGTGTATTTTGGGACATTTTGGGATATTTTAAAATATACTAGGGTGTCGGAAATATTATGAGGGTGTCGGTTTTATTGAGGATTGTTACACCAACACATGACCATTTTTAACATATCACTTTCGTAGTTTGACCCGTTTACGACGGGTCAATACATAACCGTTCCTTCGCAATCGTTTAGCTTATTTGTCAACTTCTGCAGTTTGACTTTTCAAAGTCAATATGCCACTTCCTTATTATTATAAATACACATAACGAAGTACACGTTTGTGCTTCTTGTCAATTCAAGCACGCATACAATTTCATCGCTTCATGCCTTAGTGCTTCTTACGTATACTTGTCCTTTCTATTAAAACTTAAGCATTCCGCCCAGGTCGTTACCCGCCATTCACCTTGACTCTCTAGAGTCGAATCATAAGTTCCTATTAAAAGTATGACCCTATTTATACAAACCTAATGCAAGTAAAATCTATTGATTCTTTATTCATACTGTCACACCCCCAAAATCCACACGCGGAGTAACACCGCTTGGAGGCGTGACATGACCAGGATCAAGCCACCAATCATATTGAACATAACAACTAATAAGTAAAATTCAACCACACAATATGAAATGTGTTCAAATCAATAACGTAGTTAAGTGTTTAGCGGAAGCATAATTGTAAAACCAAATGTAAGTATTAAGTACGAAATAAAGTAATGTTTTTAGCATGGCACACACTGCCATGTCCCACAATGACCGCGCCTCCCTGTGCAAGCTCCATGAGTACCTAACGACCTGCAAGACATGTAACAACGAGTCAACAACAAAGTTGAGCGAGTTCACAGTTGGTTGTTTAGTTATATCATTAGTTTCGTAAATCATATGTTCGTTTTGTAAACCATGTATCGTATTAACTCGCATCGCGGTCTCCCAGACATGTTTGCGAAGAATAGTGTGGGCTTCCCATGTGTATCGTATTAATCCGTATCACGGTTTCCCAAACATGTTTGCGAAGATTAGTGGGGGCTTCCCATGTTATATGTTACTAGACTAGTCGTATCCGTACGTGCCCTTCTTGATCCAAGGACCGTAGCAAGTATGAGTGTACGTAGGTTTTACGTACGTGCCCTTCAATCCGAGGACAGTAGTAAGTATGAGTGTACGTAGGTTTTACGTACGTGCCCTTCAATCTGAGGACAGTGAAAAGCAGTTTAATAGTAATGATATTACAAGTAGTTATTCAATCCCATTCCCAACCCACCGGGAATCCCATGCCTTAGGAGTGTGAACTCACCTTTGCTTTGCTCGGCAGACAATTTACTTGTGTTAGGTTGGTCAACCACACCCTATTATGGTTACCAATAATTGTTAGGTTTTTGTTATGCAAATAGTTCACGTATTTATACATATAACTAACAAGTAACACGTAAGGTATTCACATATCACATATTAAGCATACGACCACGCATGAATATTTAACACTTAATCAGAATTTGTGAACAGTAATGTGGATATCCAAGTATAAATGGTTTGGGCGGCCCAATAACCTTATAGTCCAGTAATATGAGAGTGCGGTTTGATCTATCTGTGCGGTCCATAGTAGCATATGATGTGTAGTTAGTCCAATAGGAGGGTGTGCGGCCCAGTTAAGTCATTGGCCCATTATGTGAGTATGCGGCCCAGGTGTCATGGTCCTATAGCAAACTGTGCGGTCCAAAACCCAGGTGTGCGACATGAAAGGAAGTGTGCGACATGAAGGTGTGCGACTGTGCATTAAGGGGGTTGTACATTGTGCATAGAAGATATTAACATATAGAGTGTACATCATAGATGAGTACAATGTGCACTGGTGTTTGTACAAAGAGATTGGGCCGTCTGGTGTGTGTTTAGTGTGCGGTATGTGAGTTGTACGGCAGACATATTATTTAATATCGCAGTCATTCATTAGATACATAATAATAAGAGAACCATGGTACATATTCTTACAGCTCTCAATCCGTATACACATTCAAACAATCAGACAGTTTATAAAAGCAACTTACCAATTCATTCCAGTCATTATAAAAAAATAATGATAACAGTTAATCATTATTCATCACAACCCTTATTAACATTCAACATGCACTTTTATTTTGTAGTTTTACATCGCAGAGAATTAAAACAATCACAGTGGGGTATAAACTAACCAACAGGGACGTGACTTACTGAGTAATCGGGTAACCCCCTTCAGGTCACCGGGATCTGCCGCCGAGCTTCCCCGAAATAACCACCACCGATGCCCTCTCGTTTCCGTTGTCCCCTCTGCTGACGTTAATATGTCAGAGCTCTGGCGGCTCCGCCACCACCGCCTCCACAGCCGCTGCCTTGCCGAAGGTCACCACACCATCCACCGTTTCTTGTTCCTGCAACCACTGTCCATCATCATCATCATCATCTTTCTTGCGGCGCATCCGGTGTATAGGAGTGACTGGATTAGGGAGGATGTGGGTGTGAGGGTGTAGAGACGGGGTTTTGGGTGTAGGAGAGAAACAATGGTGAGGAGAGGGGTGGCATTTGGCCAGAGTTGGCCGCCGGTCTGAGGGAGTCTCCGGTGACCGAAGGTTAGAAAAGAGAAAGGGAGGGAGGGTATTGCGTGGCTGATAATGCATGGTTTTATCTTTTGAGTATAAGGATTTTTAAAAGATGGGGGTTTATTATGTATATATAGTGGTAGGGTTTTGAAGGTTTAGGTAAGTTGGGTTGGGTTTAGCCCATAGATTGGAACACGAAAATTACCATATTACATCTGAAACGAGCTTGTTCTTAACTAGAATATAACGGTTAATGTAATGTGTGCGTTACTCGGGTTAGTTGTTTAAACAGCACGCTTCTCTCGATGCGGTTATTATTATAACAATAATAATAACAACAACAACAACAACAACAACAATAATAATAGTAAAATAAAATACCGTTCTCTCGATGATCGGGATCGAGAGTACGGGTTGTCACATTCTCCCCATGTTACAGAAATTTCATCCTCGAAATTTAAGCTAAGATATACGATTTGTTACCCGTAAATACACGTAGTTTCACACAAGTCCACGAAACGAATCATGCAAAGCACCTAGCACGTGAAGTCACGTATCAAACAAGGTCACATAGCATGTAAAGTCATGTTGCATGTAAATTCATGTAATCATGAAAATTTTCACATGGTTTATTCTTATTTCACATAGCAGGGAATATTATATAAGTTATATCTACTTTGCTCACGACGCGATTGTACGTGAAATTTTTGGGATACGTGATTTATCTGAACTTGAGTACAACGCCTAAGTGAATATATAAGTTAACGAAGTTAACGGGGTTTGTGTTCACCCTGTGAAGGTCGGGTGTTACATCATCCCCTACTTGAAAGAATTTTTTTCCCGAAAATTGTTCTAAAACGATAGCTTGAAGTGAGTTCCGACGAACTCGATCTATAGATACCTTACAACGCTGGGAAGGGGGGGTTTGGTCACACCCGGTTCCTCAATGAAGTGATAAAGTTGAGTTTATCAACTGACTATCGAAATTAAACCAATATGTTTTAAAAAAAAAATATTCCTCCAGGAATATTAGTTTGAAAAGTATTCCTTCCCAATTCAGGGAGAGTAGTATTCCAGTCTAGAATTTTAAGGCAGTCCCAATCCAGGGGTAGTAGTGGTTCCCAATACCCGGGAATATGTACTTTTCTAAGGACGCGCGTGTAGCCTCAAGCTAGGGGTACCGTATGTATTTCCAAAATCGGGGAAAATAGTGTGTTGTCCCAAACTATGGACATATGCCTTTAGTAAGAGTTGTTAACTCACTTTAGGGTGCGCGTTGTATCAAAAGTCTTGTGTCGACGACGCAAACTGGTACAGTAGGCAAACAATCACCAAAACACTCTTAATAATGGTTGCACGTCCTGAGTAACCAGGGCTAGTGTACGGTTGTTTCACATAAGGTTGAGTTCCATCAACTGTAAATGAAGTAGGTGTTGTTTCCAGCCGTGGACAAAATCGGTAGCACATGCCTGCAGGATGTCTTCAGTAGTTTGTTTGGTTCGACCATTCGTTCGTGGGTGTTAAGTAGTGCTCATGCATGATCGTGAGCCGAAGGATTTGTGCATGCCGTGCCACAAATTGGACGTGAAACGTAAGTCATATTTAGAGACGATGGGAATCGGCGCCCTGCGCCTAGCAGCTACTTCCTTCAAATAGTTGTTTGCGAGATATTGAAAACTTGTCGGTTTCCTTGACCATGAGAAAACGTTCGGTTTTAGTCAGGTGATTCCATCACTACCCAACCGATGCCATCTTCGAGTTTGAGTTACTTACCCATGCCCCGCATGGACTTGGCTAAAAGGTTTTTCTCTTTTTCGAGTATGGAGGCTATCGTTCCCAATTCTAGACCGTGAGTAGTGTAGTTTCCTCACAACCTTGCGTTGTCGAGTTACGTAGGCAATGATTATCCTTGCGTCGCTTCAGCTAGTGCTTCGAGTACTTGAATGGGCATATTGCTGCAAGCAATAATTTCATCAATGCCCTGGACAGGATAGGGTAGAATGGGAGTACCTCATAGTATATCTTTCAATCATTGGAATTGCGAATCCCTGAGCATCTTTCTAATGCTAAGTAATACTCTTTCGAGTTTAAGCCATGAAAGATTGTGTACGTGATTGGAAACTTAGCGTAATGCGGTTTGTGTCGTAGGTGCTCCATGGTAAGGCATAGGTATCGTTCGGATTCCTACTGGTTCCTGTAGTAGATTCGGATGTCGTCGGAGAAATAAGTGGCAAATCTGTCAAGGTAGGGTAAATTCGAATGTCAATTCGAATGTCGTGTCTAAGAAGTCGTATTGGTCGTATCGAGTTCGAAAGACAGTGCTTGTGATATCTCTACCTCTGAGGTATTCTTGGCTCGTTGCCCCTCGGGTCATATTCGTAAAGAGTAATTCGTTCGAGCGGGGTTTGTGCAGAATAGGGCGAGTTAAGAACTTTGGAGTTCGTGAAGTATATCACGAATAGTGAAAACATACAAGAAGAGTAGTCGCAATCCCATGCGTTCAACTCAAGGAAAAACATAAAGGTTTTGGGATTGGCAGCAAGGGTTTATCTGATGTCAAAGATGCAGCTCAACACACACAAATGGTATGAGGTTAAACTGAAGAACGTCATTCACCTATAGGAGTGTTATATCGATATGGTTGGCAGAACAAGAACTAGCTGAAGAAGGATGACCGTCGTACAGGTTTGTAGTGTTAAGGTTCATTGAAATTTCCGTCAAAGTTGTTGGGCTTGCCCACATGCGAAAGAGGAATAGTTCACCTTGATCCACGAACTTAGATGAGTTTGCGACTTATCGAGTCGGTAAGCAATCAAGTTTGGAGGGGTTTCCTTAGATTGAGAATGAATCTGAAATATGCCAGTGTAGTCAAGGGGTTTCGAGGAAAGGACGCGAAAACATGCTCAAGAGAGTCTGATCGTATCAACAACACATCACCATCCTCAAGGTTTCAAGGAGTGATCACCAATGATCAAGGGTCGGACCTTGCAAATCCTCTAAACTAGAGTGAGTTAGTCTTAGTGTCTCAACACGGAAAAACGAAGGCGTAGTGTCACCGTGGTAACGGAATGATGGTTTGGTCTAAGCCAATAGCAGAATCTGGCATTGCATCAACCAACAAACACAGGTTAGTACAAAGGCTAGCGAGCGGTTTCTCATAATTAAGGTAACTATCGTAGACTCAAAATGCGACTCTTGGGGTGTAGGGGGGAGGGTGATATTGTGATCGGTGGAAATCGTGGTATGGTTGTTAGCGTTTCGTTATATCGGTTACGGATCGAAGAAACAAGAAGTTGGTGACATTCATACGAAGAATTGAGTGAAACAAAAAATCCAACAAATAACCGAAGAATTTCTCAGACTAATCCGTTCTCCAGAGATAGTTCCAGTGATGGTAGATGGCAGCACGACACGAAAGGAAGGTTCGTTGCATCATGATCACGTGAGTATATCATTGGTCCAAAACAGAGTTTGGTTGATAGGGTTTCGAGTTGTACAACGACAAATGCGTTTAATTGTGACTGCTTCGTTTCTGGTGACGACGACTAGTGGAGATGATGGGGTTCATCAACATGGACCCGTGAGTATATTGTTCTCCTAAATCCGAGTTCGTTTGGGCCGGTTCTGGTCTACGTGAATGTCGACGTGCAAACCGAATGTATGGACGATCAGATCTGAATTCTAGCTGTAATGGCGGCGTCATGTCGAGACAATCGTATGGATAAATAGAACGCATAAGACAGTTGTCGTAGTGGGGTGAGGAGAAAACAGGAAAAGAATTTGATCATTACATGTCAAGTTTCAAGTAAACCGTTGAGTATCAAAGCGAGCACACTAGGGCTAATAAATGCAACATGCTACTACGTTAACTAAGCATACCATAAACAACGCACCATGCAAATGTAACTAACAAGTAGGTAATATAAACATAGACCATACCATCTAACGTGTTGAGCTTTGATCGTGGAGTGAAGTGTCGTTGTGGATCGTTGAGCACTGAACAGGTTATAGTCTGGTTTTTGTCAAAAAGATTTTTCCCTTTTAAAACCGAGTTCACTATAACCAATGGCTCTGATACCAATCTGTCACACCCCCAAAATCCACACGCGGAGTAACACCGCTTGGAGGCGTGACATGACCAGGATCAAGCCACCAATCATATGGAACATAACAAGTAATAAGTAAAATTCAACCACACAATATAAAAGGTGTTCAAATAAAAAACGTAGTTAAGTGTTTAGCGGAAGCATAATTGTAAAACCCAATGTAAGTATTAAGTACGAAATAAAGTAATGTTTTTAGCATGGCACACACTGCCATGTCCCACAACGACCGCGCCTCCCTGTGCAAGCTCCATGAGTACCTAACGACCTGCAAGGCATGTAACAACGAGTCAACAACAAAGTTGAGTGAGTTCACAGTTGGTTGTTTAGTTATATCATTAGTTTCGTAAATCATATGTTCGTTTTGTAAACCATGTATCGTATTAACTCGCATCGCGGTCTCCCAGACATGTTTGCGAAGAATAGTGGGGGCTTCCCATGTGTATCGTATTAATACGTATCGCGGTTTCCCAAACATGTTTGCGAAGATTAGTGGGGACTTCCCATGTTGTATGTTACTAGACTAGTCGTATCCGTACGTGCCCTTCTTGATCCAAGGACCGTAGCAAGTATGAGTGTACGTAGGTTTTACGTACGTGCCCTTCAATCCGAGGACAATAGTAAGTATGAGTGTACGTAGGTTTTACGTACGTGCCCTTCAATCTGAGGACAGTGAAAAGCAGTTTAACAGTAATGATATTACAAGTAGTTATTCAATCCCATTCCCAACCCACCGGGAATCCCATGCCTTAGGAGTGTGAACTCACCTTTGCTTTGCTCGGCAGACAATTTACTTGTGTTAGGTTGGTCAACCACACCCTATTATGGTTACCAATAATTGTTAGGTTTTTGTTATGCAAATAGTTCACGTATTTATACATATAACTAACAAGTAACATGTAAGGTATTCACATATCACATATTAAGCATACGGCCACGCATGAATATTTAACACTTAATCAGAATTTGTGAACAGTAATGTGGATATCCAAGTATAAATGGTTTGGGCGGCCCAATAACCTTATAGTCCAGTAATATGAGAGTGCGGTTTGATCTATCTGTGCGGTCCATAGTAACATATGATGTGTAGTTAGTCCAATAGGAGGGTGTGCGGCCCAGTTAAGTCATTGGCCCATTATGTGAGTATGCGGCCCAGGTGTCATGGTCCAATAGCAAACTGTGCGGTCCAAAACCCAGGTGTGCGACATGAAAGGAAGTGTGCGACATGAAGGTGTGCGACTGTGCATTAAGGGGGTTGTACATTGTGCATAGAAGATATTAACATATAGAGTGTACATCATAGATGAGTACAATTTGCACTGGTGTTTGTACAAAGAGATTGTGCGGCCTGGTGTGTGTTTAGTGTGCGGTATATGAGTTGTACGGCAGACATATTATTTAATATCGCAGTCATTCATTAGATAATCATTTTGCACATTAACCAATCATTGTTCACGGTTTTATATTTATCCTAGTCAGGAACTAATTACCACAAATCATTACCCAACTATATCATGTAGAATCATTGACTCCATATTATTCAATCACTGTTTCACCAAAAATTATCATGTAATCAGATTCGTTAATCAGTTTGTCATTATCCACTCAACATTCATATTATCAGATTGTTTTCATAACAATACTGTAGTCATGACTTTTATCAAAAACCTTGGAACTAAACAAATCAACAAGTATCAAATATAGTCTGTTATAAAAGGAATTTCATTAAGAACCCCATATATACACCAAATACATATCCAAACTTATTTGTGCTTATCCTAAAACACATTTTAAATCCTATCTTTACCAAATCAGTTAATGGCATTAGTTCAAGACTAAGAGATCAAATAATAATAAGAGAACCATGGTACATATTCTTACAGCTCTCAATCCGTATACACATTCAAACAATCAGACAGTTTATAAAAGCAACTTACCAATTCATTCCGGTCATTATAAAAAAAATAATGATAACATTTAATCATTATTCATCACAACCCTTATTAACATTTAACATGCACTTTTATTTTGTAGTTTTACATCGCAGAGAATGAAAACAATCACAGTGGGGTATAAACTAACCAACAGGGACGTGACTTACCGAGTAATCGGGTAACCCCCTTCAGGTCGCCGGGATCTGCCGCCGAGCTTCCCCGAAATAACCACCACCGATGCCCTCTCGTTTCCGTTGTCCCCTCTGCTGACGTTAATATGTCAGAGCTCTAGCGGCTCCGCCACCACCGCCTCCACAGCCGCTGCCTTGCCGAAGGTCACCACACTATCCACCGTTTCTTGTTCCTGCAACCACTGGATTAGGGAGGATGTGGGTGTGAGGGTGTAGAGACGGGGTTTTGGGTGTAGGAGAGAAACAATGGTGAGGAGAGGGGTGGCATTTGGCCGGAGTTGGCCGCCAGTCTGAGGGAGTCTCCGGTGACCGAAGGTTAGAGAAGAGAAAGGGAGGGAGGGTATTGCGTGGCTGATAATGCATGGTTTTATCTTTTGAGTATAAGGATTTTTAAAAGATGGGGGTTTATTATGTATATATAGTGGTAAGGTTTTCAAGGTTTAGGTAAGTTGGGTTGGGTTTAGCCCATAGATTGGAACACGAAAATTACCATATTACATCTGAAACGAGCTTGTTCTTAACTAGAATATAACGGTTAATGTAATGTGTGCGTTACTCGGGTTAGTTGTTTAAACGGCACGCTTCTCTCGATGCGGTTATTATTATAACAATAACAACAACAACAACAACAACAACAACAATAATAATAATAATAATAGTAAAATAAAATACCCTTCTCTCGATGATCGGGATCGAGAGTACGGGTTGTCACACATACCTTACGATGGTCCTTTCTTTCCAATTAGTGGCATTGCGTGCCCATTCATCAAGCTCACCTATGCGTATGAATTTTAACAGATCAAAACATTAAATACCGAGTTCAAATGGCGATTACCATCTGACCTGTATGACCCATTTATCCTTTCAACCATTCTTGCATACCACGTATGTGCATAAATATATTTATATATGTAAAAGTTCAAATCACAACTTGGATAATATCCGCTTTAAAGAATATTTACTTATTTGGTCCGTACTTACTTACGAATTCGGACTTTTCATTATTATCATTCATTCTTACTTGTTTGATCCGTCTTTCTTACGGATTCAAACTATTCATTCTACTTTTCATTCCTTCCTATGTTTTGAATCCGTCTCTCGGATTCCAACATATCATTCATATCTTTCATTTTTTTTCGAATCCGTCTCGCGGATTCTAACATATCATTTATACATTCCATTACTTTTATGTTTGAATCCGTCTCGCGGGTTCAAACATATCATTTGTACATTCCATTAATTCTATGTTTGAATCCGTCTCTCGGGTTCAAACATATCATTCATAAATTCCATTTATATGAGGTGCTTTAAATTTTCTTGAGAGTCTTATAATTCTCACCCACACGTCCACCTAATACTCATTCCATTCGGACATACCTGCAACAATTATCACGGTCTCATGAACGTCATATATTTCTAGCGTACTGGCCAGCTACGCAATCCACATACTAGTTTCATGCCTTCATGTTGTGACATCTGTGTATTTTAACCCTTGTACTGTTCCGAACAACTTTGTGTTTAATGAAATATGACGTTTCAATTTCAATATTTTTTTAATTATTTGTGACATTAGTACGTTTTCAATCATTGCTCAATTCCAAACTCTCAAACCTGTTCTGGAAGTGAAATCATAAACCGTTACGTAAACATAATCAGTTTAACGCGACGTACACTCCGGAACTGTGACATAAGCCAAACATACCCTAAATACCCTTTACATAACTTAGAAATAAGTTTCGAAGGATTCGGTATGGCAAAAACATGTTTATTTGAACTAAAGAACTAATTGCGACAAAACTGCGAAACAAACGTTGGTGACCGCCCGGATAATATTTAAATCCTAAAAATATTCTGTTATGATGAAAATTTTATCTTTAATCATGTTCGTGTTGAAAAATAAATTGAAACGCTTAAAAACGTTATTTTTCAAAGTTTAAGCGCGTACCACGTATTACTGCGCAACACAGTGCTTATACTGCGAAACGCGGACAACACAGCCAGTATCAGCAACTGAAATCTATTTCAGTGATATTTTGGCGAGTTTTTTTTTATATAATAATAAAAATAATTTAGAACACCATAAACCGGGATTTAAACGCTAGATAAAATACCCGGTATCCAGTTAAATACCTATTTTTATCTAATTTACCAACCAAAATTACACTTAACCCCCCCCCCCCTCTCAAAATTCACGGTCACATATGGGGTGGCCCCCCACCAAAAATATTTCTTAGATCTTTCAATATCCTATTAGATCTTGTTTGGACAAGTGTGTTGCATGCTTTCATTCCATATCTTCCAATATCTCTTATATTATCTTCCATGATCTTACATAATCTAACCAAGATCACAAACTCAATCTATCCGTCTCTCCTCTCTCCCTTGAACCGTCCACCCCTCTTCTCTCTCCATCTTCAAACCTTCAAACTTTGTTCTTCATATTCAAGCTCCATTTCAAGCATATTTCAAGTTGGTGTGAAGATACAAAGGAGTTTCCAAGGTGTTTTCAAGTGATTTCAAGCTCCCTATCATCAAAACCTCATCCAACAACTTACTTGAATCTTGAAGGTATAACATTTATGTTTAAATCATACTCTTGATTCTTGGTTGTTCTTGATGATTTGAAGTTTCTCTTGAATCTTGGAATTTTTACAAACTTGAAATCTAAAAAGAAATGGGTCTTGATACAAATAAAAATGGTGATGTTTATGGGTGTATATAAACCGTACATATATATATATATATATGGGTGTATGAGTTTTGAGTTTTTTTTCTTGACAAACACTTGTTTAGGATATTTGATTGAATGTTTTAGTAACATTTAAGCGATTAACAGCATGCTGAGTAATATTTACAGCCAACTTCAGCTGGCTGTAAACGAACCGTTATAAATCGAAAAATCGATTTTCTGAAGTCTAAATTATATGTTTTAGAAAAACGAATCAAATGGCACTGGAATCATATTTTTTTGAGGTCGTTTATTATTTTTAAAGGTCCATTTTGTACAGCTACAAAAGCTGTGTTTTTACTGCAGAAAATGTGTGTTATGTTTTTCATCATAACTTGAAATCTATGTACAATTTGCTCACGCAATTTGTACTGTAGATGACCACTGATGTCCTTTTAATTCTCCCACTGTAATTTCATCAATCGGACTTACGATGAATTTTAAATAAATTATTCCGTGGACTGCAGTCAGAAAGTGACGAATCTGATTGCAGTCCGGTAAATGATTTTTTATAAAATATTGGTAATGAATTGGATCCCGATATTTTTACACAATAATACTTGGATCGTTTAAAACATTCTGTAAAAATTTGAGAATTTTTGGAGTAAGCTAACTATTTTATTAAAATTCCCAAAAACAGCCCAGTTTTGAATGATAGTTAAAATGCTAGGGTTTTGATGATATATGCATGATATGATAAATGTTTAAATACATCAGCAAATAGGCATGAATAAGTTACATATTTGTTGCATTTAGATTCATATAAAATGATGTTGATATGATAGTGTGCTTTAGGCACTTGTACATAAGAATACATGTGATTAAAAGCCCAAGAAATGATAAAAAAATGATGGTATGACAAAAGTGTTTTAGAACAGGTTATAAACACTAAAAATAACATCATTTGGTATATTATAATGGCATGTTAATATTTGACAAGATTATGTGTATTACGCTATTATTAGTATGTTACGTTTGAGTATATATATTACGACGCGCAAATCGTAGATATATTGCTTACAACATGATGAGAGTCACCAATAAAATCGTTCAAGTCGCAAAGTTCTTAAAATATGTATATGAACTCATATATACATAAATACACCAATTTAATCAAAATAATAACCCTTCGATAAGATCTCAAAGTTATGTGAAAATTCTAAGTATCGGAGAAACTTCGGTATTTTTGTGAGTTTTGATTATTAAATCCTTCTTATTTCATTTAGGACGAATAAACAATATGAGGGATTGTGTTAACATATAAAAACGCACCCAAAGGTGAGTACATAGTCCTCTCTTTTACGTTTTCAAATGTTTTGGGGTGATTCATATGTGCCTATTCATTATTTTCATGATTTCGACTATATGATTTCACATGCATAAGTACTATCTTTTGACGAATTGAACTATTATCTATGGTTTAAACGACTGATTTTCAAGGTTTGTTAGAACTAATTGTTTATTTATACTGTTATTTATACATTCATTAACAATGATCAAGCCGATTGGTAGTACGATATAGCGCTATAGGACTAGAAACCCCATTCCTGTTGTATGGAATGTCTGAAACCAAATTTTAACCAAATAGAATTTACCTTTGTGGTATTTCTATAGTCTCCAAAGTGTAGTTTGATGCACTAAGGTTTGAATGTATTGCTAAATCACGATTTATGGTATATTTCGATATACTACCAACGTGATACTGTTTACTAAAGCATAATTTGATATGTTATTGTTTACTAAAATATAGTTTGATATATTACCAAACCACGATTTAGGTATGTTCTGTCACACCCCGACCGCGTAAAACAACAAATCGCGGCGGAAACGCCGGGGCGTGTCGTAACAGAATAAATTGTTTCATAACCATGGCATACAAAGTTGTATTTTATTTATTAAACAAGGATGTTACATTGTCTTAAACAGGAAATACAGAGTTTATAACATAATTATACAAAGTCTATCTTCGTTTTATGTTTCTAAGGCACAGGTCCGCCCTAGTATCGTGATCAAAATCCTACGGAAAAGCTCCTGAAAACACATGTGAAAATAGGTACGTCAGCATAAAAATGCATGTGAGATACATAGGTTTGTGAAAATAGGATTCATGACTTGTATTTGAGAAAATGTTTAGTCATGAACCTTGTAATTTGCTTTGTATTGTAAATCAATTGAAAAACGATAAGATCAGTTGATATGTATAAGTAAATGTAAGGTTAAATGTATAACCAAGTAAAATGAATTGTATAAAATAAACTGTTTTGTAAGACAATGTCTTGTGAGAAAATATGTTATTTGTATAAAATGTAATATATCAAACATTGAAGTGATTTAAGTAACGCTACGTCATGTAATATCACACAAGCACTTATATATAGGAAGTACCAGTGGCGTATCCACCATGATTGTATCATATTACACATGCCTCGTTACTCAAATTACTTACCCAAACCAACCACCATTGTAAATTGTTCATGTACAAACCAATTGTCAAGTGTTATTGTGTAAACCATATAAAAAATGTGTATGTCCAATGTAAACCACCAATGTGTATATCAATGTCAAATGTTTATGTTCAATGTAGATCATGTAATATGTAACCAAAATGTCATGTATGGTAATTGAAATGTATCAACTAAACCATATGTAAAATGCACAACAACAAGGTATTGAAGTAAAACACAGTTTAAATCAAAGTCATGTTTTGTGTAACAAATGCATGCTATACTGATACAAACATTTATGCGGTATTGTTAAAATGCATACATCCAAGCCTTGAGACTGTGGCGATAAACCCTTAAACAAATTAAAGGTTTATCTAAATTATGTATATCGAATTCGGTCATTCCTTTCATCCCCTTTCCCTGGGATGTCCGGAACGGGAGTTGTCAATTCCTATGGTACCACTACCTACTAACGAACGGCGTAGCAAATGTTAATGAATGTATTGTTCCATTGTAAACAAACCAAATGTCATACCAAAAATGTAAGCATGTAATGCACTAAGTATGTATTCAAATGAACATACATAGCGTGAAAATGTAATGTAAAACGATGTACTAAGTAATGCACACAATGGGCACACCTAGCATGAAATGTAATGTAAAACGATGTACTAAGTAATGCACACAATGGGCACACCTAGCATGAAATGTAATGTAAAACAATGTACCAAGTAATGCACACAATGGGCACACCTAGCATGAAATGTAATGTAAAACAATGTACCAAGTAATGCACACAATGGGCACACCTAGCATGAAATGTAATGTAAAACAATGTACTAAGTAATGCACACAATGGGCACACCTAGCATGAAATGTAATGTAAAACAATGTACCAAGTAATGCACACAATGGGCACACCTAGCATAAAATGTAATGAAATCATGTACTATAATGTACTAACAAACATAGCAGGTATATGATGTGAAAACAGGAAAGCATGAAAGTAACAAGTAGGCACATGTGTTCCACCCCAAAACAGTTTGGAAAACAGTAAAAGAGGGGTCTATGTACTCACTTGAGATTGCTCAGATGTCTAAAGATAACCACCAAGTAATGCTATAGATCTCGGAATCAAACGGCACCTAATATAGGTAACTATGTTAATAAACCGGACCTAAATTGGAAGATCGGATAGAATGAGGTTTCGTAAACCAAACGAGTGTAGAGACTCGTGTCATCTGGTTTAACAAAGCCTACATACTAAATGAAACCTAACATAATTGCTTACGACCCATTACGACCCGTTTAGGAAGCTTATGCTACTTTAACGCGTCGTTCGCGTGAAACGCGTTCGGACCGCCTAACTAGTCCTATGATAAGTGTTATATGCCTAAACATGTTACATAATCAGTTATGTGACAAAAATTTAGGTTACATATGCTAAATTACCAATTATACATGAAAAGGGTATTCTGGTAATTTACCTAAGGCATATAAACTACCTATCATACAACTACTTAAACGATGTGACCATAGGGTATAACCTCGGAAGGTTATTCCCTACCTACTATGGTCACCTAATGTGTTTGGTTGGATCCTAATGATCGACCAAATGGGTCGGGTTCGAAGGTATAGGCGATTTATCAGATCGCCTACCCTACGACCCTAGACAACGTGGTAATCAGTGGGCATAGTCCCAAGGGACTATGACCAACGTGATTACACTCACGTTGCGAAGTTCAAACGAACTTCGCATTGACCATTACTGGTCAACGCTGAAAGTCAAACAAAGTTTGACTTTCTGACTCGAAAAGCAATAAAATAAGGAAAAGAACGAAAGAATACTTACGAAGGGTCCCCGAATGCTAAACTCGATTCAAAAATCTCAGGTATGAAACAAATGTTTCAACTTAGAGTTTCTCAAATCAAATTTCTTGTGATTTTGAAGCATGGGGGGGTGGGGTATTTATAGTATTCGGTCCACCGTTAAGATCGTTTCATGGAAAACGTGCCTTAATCGTAACCGTACAAGTGTTGGCAAGTTGTGGTGCCTAAAAATGGTCCTTATCATCTGACTAAGCAATTTAGAATGTGTGGGTGAGGATCAAACAGCTGCAATCTGCTGTTAAATTCATTTAATCTGGTCAGAAGGTGCCTCGCGGGCCGCCTGAGGATGCTCAGGAACTGAGGCGGGCCGCCTAGCAGTCACAGATCAGAACAAAGTTTCAGAAATGACAGTTTCAGTCCCTGCACGTGTTTAAGCCCATTTCCGACACTTCTAAGGCCCGTAAAGCCAACTTTAAGGCTCTAAAATGATGCCTAAACATTGTGGACATGAAACATGCTCAAAAATATGTCTGATGTCAGTTCCTTTGGCCGTACGAACGCGATGTTCGCTTATTTACGACGGAATGCGCATAAGCGCGAAAAATGATCCAAATGACGCAACGAATGGATTTTTCTTATGGCGAACACTAAAATATAATATAGTCATGCTTACATAAATTTTTGGATGTCCGGATGTATTCAGAACGTAAGTTATGCGCGAAAATGCAAACTTGTGCACTTTTTGACACTTTTAGTCCCTGAATGACCCAAAAGTTTATTTTAGCACACCGAACCCCTCAAAGCCTATTTCTAAGCTATGTAAAGGATATTTAAGGTGTGTTTAACTTATGGTTATGTTCCGGAATGTCTGTTCCAGTACAAATCGTCATACTTTCGCAGTTTGTCAAGTTTAGTCCCTGTAAGCGAATTTACTTGTTTTTGCCATACCAAAGCCTTCAAAACTTATTTCTAAGTTATGTAAAGGTTATTTAAGGTATGTTGAGTATATGTTGATGTTCCGGAGTATTTCTCGCATTAAAATGAGTACGTTTACGCACTAGTTTGCGTATAACTCTCCAGAAAGCGATGTAGAGTTTGAAATTACATAAAAGTCGAAACATGAAAAATGTAAAACATAACAAAAAAAACATTGGGATCAAATAACATTGTTTTATTGATAATAGAACTGTTCACAATGATTACAAACACAGTTGTTACAGTCTCCCCTACTTGTGGAAATTTCGTCCCGAAATTTATTTAGAGGAAACTCGTGGAAAAAAGATGTGGATATTTCGCCTTCATTTGATCTTCGCGGTCCCAAGTAAACTCAGGTCCACGTTTAGCTTCCCAGCGAACTTTGACCAAAGGAATGCGCTTGCGTTTAAGCCACTTGACTTCACGTTCCATGATTTCCACTGGCTTCTCAACAAATTTCAGTGTTTTGCCAACACGAATTTCGTCAAGCGGTATGTGGAGGTTCTCATCAGCTGAACACCTCTTGAGATTGGACACGTGAAAAGTTGGATGAACATTTCCAAGTTCAGGAGGTAACTCAAGTCTGTAGGCTACCTTTCCGATTCTTTCGACGATCTTGAATGGTCCAACGTATCTAGGTGCAAGTTTTCCTTTCTTTCCAAATCTGATCACACCTTTCCAAGGTGAGACCTTAAGTAATACACGATCACCGACTTGAAATTCCAAGGCCTTGCGTTTTGGGTCCGCGTAAATCTTCTGACGGCTTCTAGCTGCCTGAAGGTTATCACGAACTTTCTTGATCTTGTCAGTAGTTTCTAAAATGAGAGCAGGTCCAGTAAGTTGAGCCTCGCCGATCTCATTCCAGCAGACTGGTGAACGACATTTTCAACCATAGAGAGCCTCGAAAGGAGCCATTTTGATGCTGGTGTGATAACTGTTGTTGTAGGAGAATTCAATCAACTTAAGATGTGAATCCCAACTACCACCAAAATCGATCACACAAGCTCTAAGCATATCCTCCAAAGTCTGGATTGTTCTCTCAGATTGACCATCCGTTTGTGGATGATAAGCTGTGCTCAGATTAAGTTGGGTCCCCATAGCAGATTGCATGGTTCTCCAAAAATGAGAAGTGAAACGAGCATCTCTGTCAGAAATGATGTTCAACGGAACACCATGTCGAGCTACAATTTCATCCACATAGATTTGAGCAAGTCTGTCAGCAGGAAAATCCTCCCGGATTGGCAAGAAATGTGCTGACTTTGTGAGACGATCAACGACTACCCAGATGGCATCATGACCTTTCTTTGTGCGTGGAAGTTTGGTAACGAGATCCATAGTAATGTTTTCCCATTTCCAAACTGGGATCTCCGGTTGCACCAATAAACCAGAAGGACGCTGATGTTCAGCCTTAACCTTAAGACAAGTAAGGCATTTTGATACGTATAAGGCAATGTCTTTCTTCATACCAGGCCACCAATAGTGAGTACGAAGGTCCTTATACATTTTATCTGAGCCCGGATGAATAGAATAACGAGACTTATGGGCTTCATCCATAAGCAAGGTACGAAGATCATCCTGGCTTGGGACCCACAAACGGTCCATGAAGTAATACGATCCATTGTCCTTCAGTTCCAAAGCAGGTGTTATGTGATAAGGAAACTCCTTATCCATCAAACCTTGTGAAACACAAGATTGTTGAGCCTGAGAAATGCGTGCTTGGATATCGGATCGAGCTTGAATAACAGATTGAACACGTACACAATGAAGCTTAGTACGTTCTTTATGACTCAATGCATCAGCTACGACATTCGCCTTACCAGGATGGTAGCAAATTTCGCAGTCATAGTCGTTTAAAAGCTCAACCCAACGTCGTTGCCTCATGTTGAGTTCTTTCTGATTGAAGATATGCTGGAGACTTTTGTTGTCACACCCCAATTTTCCACGTGTCACCGGTGGGCCCGGTGGGGGAGTATCGTGACGTGGTTGGCAACATAATAGTCAAACAACACAATATATATGAATGCACAGCGGAAGCAAAGGATATTTATTATTACATTCCGAATATGAAGTAATATTCAGTATTACAACGGAAGTAAAGGATCCACAGGCGGATCTTAAAACATATCATTTGTTCAACAGACTTTAGACGCCTAGAACTTGCAAGATTCCTTATTAGCGCCCTGAGCTCCCAGCCAATTACGTTCAGTACCTGTCACTTAACCCTTTTGGAAAATACGTCAGTTTTCACTGGTAAATACACTCAACCGACTCATTTGAAAAGAGTTTAAGAAAATTGATTTAGATGCACCAGGCACAAAACCTTTTGACACTTGATTAAAATGCACAGAGGCAAAATTAATCTTTTATAACTTGGGAAAATTATTTGTATATAATCTTGTATACAGTTTTACTTATTTGTCGTCCGTTTAGGGCCGGTTTGTAGGGCCGGACTAGATTAACAGACACGCCACAGGTATAATGCCCACAGGCTATCATCCCCTAAGTGGATTACCAGTTCCGGTATAATGCCCACAGGGATGATACCTTCGAGTGGATTACCAGTTTTTACATAATGCAACTGTCAGGTGTATGCCTACACCCCGTGCTTAGGTCGTGGCCATTTCGTAAAATGATGCCAAGGATATCCGGGACATGGTCATTAACCCCTAAAGGCCATACACCAGATAATAATAAAATAATACATATTAAACAGGTTATGTAAGTACATCAATCACAATCCGATTTAAATGACTACATACACCCGACCAAGCGGTACTTTTATAGTACCGTATCCCAAGCCCGTATAGGGAAAATAAGTTAAGAGTATTTACCTGAGCTAGCTCCTGTCTTAAATAGTAAGAATTTAATAACTCAGCCGTGTTCACCTAAGTAAGCGTAGGTACCATTTACCGGAAGGCTCTAGTCTGGAATGATGGTATAAATAATTTATTAGAATGCTAACGGGTCTTTAATTAGTCTTAAGCTTAGACCGGTTAGTCTTACAGGAAGATACGGTTCGTACGCACGATTACGCGAAGACCGAAATAGAATGTGATTTAGACCCGACAAGTTCGGAGACTTGCTTAATTTGGGTATTTAATACACACTTTGAATTTTGAGACAAAACCGATAAGGTTTGACCCGTTTCGGCTAACTTATATAAACTAGTTATATAAACCGATCCGAACGCGAATAACGCGTAACGGGTATTCATAGAGTCATTTACAGGTTTCCTTAGTTAATATGCCTTAAATATGTTGTGGTATCAGTAGGATACCTTCCATTATGCCCAAAACGAGTTTAATCTCAATTTAAGCCCCGTAGGGGTATTTTGGTCATTTACCTAAGGCATATATACTACCTGTCATACAACTACTCGAACGATGTGACCATAAGGTCACTTAATGTGTTTGGTCGGATCCTAATGATCGACCAAACGGGTCGGGTTCGAAAGTATAAGCGATTGTTTAGATTGCTTACCTTTACGACCCTATATAAGCACTAAACTAAAAGTGACGAGCTAAGCATGTTGAAACATGCTTAACTAAGTTAGAAAACAAGTTTGGTATCAAAACAAACAGTTTTGATACCCATAAGTAGTTTGGTTACAAAATACGCAAGAATACGTATTCTGGCCGAAACTACGGCTCGTCACTGAGCCTAGATAACGTGGTAATCAGTAGGTATAGTCACTAGGGACTATAACCATCGTGATCACGCTCACGTTATGAAGTTCAAACGAACTTCGCATCGACCATAAACTGGTCAATGCAGAAAGTCAAGCAAAGTTTGACTTTCGGACCCGTAAAGCAATAAAAGAACGAAAGAATACTTACGAAGGGTCCCCGAATGCTAATCGTGATCACAATAACTCAGGTATGGAACAATGGTTCCAACTTAGAGTCAAATAGATCAGATTCTTGTAAGTAATGAGGTTGGATGGCATGGGTATTTATAGTATTCGGGTAACCGTTGAGATCGTTTCTTGGAAAAGGGGAAAAGATCTAGTCCGTACACTTGTTGAAAGGTTATGGAAGCCACATATCATCTTTATCTTAGTGACTAAGCTACTAAGAACATGTGGTTGTGGTTGAATCTGCTGAAAACAGGCTGTTTAAACATTGCACCTGGTCTGGAGACCCCCTACGCATCGTAGGACAAAAGTGGCTACGCATCGTAGCCATACAAGTTTGGCAGAATTACACTTTTGGTCCCTGCAGCCCCCAAACTTGGTTTTTGATGCATTTTTGACACGTTTAAGCCCCGTTAACCCCATTTCAAAGCTCTAAAATGAAGTTAAAGTATAGGGAACCTAAAATGTGCTCAAAATATCTCGGATGTCGGTTCGTTTGGCCGTACGATCGCGATGTTCGCTTAATTACGACGGAATGCGCATAAGCGCGAAAAATGAACCAAACGACGCGACGAATGGATTTTTCTTAAGGCGAACACTAAAATATAATATAGTCATGCTTACATAAATTTTTGGATGTCCGGATGTATTCAGAACGTAAGTTATGCGCGAAAATGCAAACTTATGCACTTTTTGACGCTTTTAGTCCCTGATCCTTCTACACTTGATCTTAACATGATTTCTTGCACTTTGAGCCCTCTAACTTGACTTTTAAGGGCCTTAAGACATAACCAAACTTTGTTAAGTCCTTGGGTAACTTTATGGTTACCTGAAAAGTCATAAATTTCAACGTTGACGCTTTTAACCCCTCGCACACGAATTTGATCATAACTTTCTCATACGATAACGAAACCTTATGAAATTTATATCGCGCATTCTAGTGAGCATAATAAATCTTTACAAAGCTTTGGGTTCGCTAAAAGGTCACTCAGAGGTATAATTTAAACATGTTGACACCTTTAGCCCCTGTAGTTTGTAATTTCTCACTTTTAGCTTCGTATGATCCATGATTTATTCGTTTGAAGGTACGAGCATCATGTAGGGTTATTATAAAGTATATTTATTCACTGTTGACATTTTGAACTCGTATATTTACATACTTTCCATGTTTGTCAACTTTAGTCCTTTCAGAACATTCTTTTCACACGTTCAAACTTATGACACGTGTCAGCACATTATAGGACGTGAATTTTCGAGGTGTTACATCCTCACCCCCTTAAAGAAATCTCGACCCGAGATTTACTGAAATAAGTAAGGGTACTCTTCTTTCATCGTGGATTCAACTTCCCACGTGAATTCGGGACCTCTTCGGGCATCCCACTTGACCTTTATAATAGGCACATGTATCTTTTTGGAGCTTCTAATCCTGTCGATCCTTAATTGACACAGGTTGCTCACACTATCTTAGTTCTGCATATCATTATGCGATAGCGCTTTTCGACTTATTGGTGACACATCGCTAAATCATTAGTGCGGGTCACATTGCGCGCTCCACCAAGCCCCTTAATTAGGTCTTGGCTCGTAGGCTATTTGATCTTGATACATTTGATTCCCTTCGAATGATTCTATGTTCTCGAAGCTTAACTAGCCCAATAATTTTAACAAATTTAGCACACCCTTCCAGGGTGATATATATTGTTGAACCTTATTCCTTAACAAGAATTTAGGAGGTTTGTTATTTCATTAATCCTTGATTTTCTGCCGAATACTGGCAACTTACAATCGACTATGGATTTGTATGATCTTATTTGTTGTTTCCCAGGCAACTTTCAGATCCTGATAGTTGGACTTACCAATTCTCTATTTAACAATAGATGTTTAACATTCCATTCACGCAAGGTCTCAAAAGGAGTATCCTTGATACTTATATACCAATTATTATAGAAATGCTTAGTTTAACGTGAGAGGGTTATCCAACCATTGCTCAACTAATTTTATGGAATAGCTAATCTTTACAGCGAGTTGAATAACTCGACGATCCTGAGTGGCTGATGGAAATTCTAAACCATTGCCTAATTAGGGTTGCGGTAAATAATGCCTTAGCAAAATGAACCGTCTTTCATAATTTACTATGTCGAATTCTCAGGATATTGAGTTTGGCTTTATGAATCTATATCTTAAAACTTACTTAACCAGGGTTTTCGGTTATTCTATAATCAACATGGAGTTCTTACAACACTCTAACCCAGAGCGGGATGTTAATCTTAACTCTACCTGCCTCTAGGGAGGTAAACAGGGTAAACTTAGAAGAAGATAATCAAAGTACAAGAACGTTACAGAGATTTCCATATCTTAGGCTCCATTTCACTCATTATTGCTTGTGTCAAATAAGTGACACATTTATGTTACTAGTCCACGAATTCCTAATCTGGAATATCTCCTGGAAAATTTTCATTCTGGATATCTTCTTTGAATACTAGCAGTTGACTTTAGTACCATATGATTATTGAGATATCTTTGTGGTTCCATGCATTAAACCTCCATACTGATCAGGCATGGAAGCAATCTATGGAACTTATTAAGATACACCAATCCTCATATAGTGCTTTTGTCATACCCTTTTATTCGAAATCTTTAGAGATTAAAGAGATATCATCTACATGTGTTTATATTTAATCAGAATGGAGATTTTCACAAACTAGGCACCTAGCTCGGTTGGTTAGGCGTGCGAAGGGTGCGGCCTAGACCCAGGTTCGATTCCGGGGACGGCCGGTTCCACATTGATTAATATTAATTAATCACACGGATACATATAATTATGAGGGTTGTCTTATAAGGAGTCTTGATAGTTATTTGCTTCTTTATCACCCACAATATGGGTTTGGTCACAAGACGACCAATCCTTTCCTTTTACTATATCGGTCCTCTTATTAACGAAATAAGGACAGCGGAGACAACCACGCTCAATATTTATCATATAAAAAATGTTTGCCAGTATCAAATAAGTTTCTTCATAAACTGTTTGATAAGGAAAGGTACATATTATACTATTATTATTCTGCATCGTCTCTTGGGCGTTCCTCCTGATAACTCGTGCGTTTGTTCTCTTGGCCTACTCGGGCTTCCGCGCGTACTTAGGGCAGTTGGTCTTTATGTGCCCCTTCTCGTTGCAGTTGTAGCATGTAGCATCTTTAATCTTCCCGCAATCAACAGTCTTGTGCTCCCTAGACTTGCATATCCCACATGCAGGTGGTCCTGATTTAGGATTGGACTCCATTCTGCATTTTCCAAAGTGGCGTTTTTGGCAAGTCGAGCACCTTGGCTTTTCCTCTGTCCGCTGACCATTCTTTCCAGACCCAGACCTCTCAGAGTCAGTGTTTCCCTTGTGTTTCTTCTCTGTTCCTCGTGAGTTATCATCCTCACGCTTCTTCTTACTTTCTTCAGATTTCTTTAGCGACCTTAGCCTGACCGCATCTAAAGTAAGGGACAGAGAGAGATCAGCTGCTGACCTAAATGTAGCAGGTCTTGAAGCCTTAACACTGGCTTTGATTTCTGGGGCTAAACCCCCAATGAAGCGTGCAATTCGCTTGGGTTCCGGTGTTATCAGATATGGAACCAGTCTGGACAATGTATTGAAAGTGGTGAGATAAGCTTGACAATCTAGATCCTTCATCACCAATGATAAGAAATCTGATTCAATCCTTTCCACTTCATGTTGCGGGCAATAATTCTCCCTAATTAGAGCATCAAACTGTTCCCAAGACATGTTGTAGAGTGGGATCTTCCCAGTAGCTTGAATGAGAGACTTCCACCACGCTAGTGCCTCTCCCTTGAATGATTGGGATACATACTTTACCACATCCCTTTCAGCACAACCGCTGATGTCGACAACGGTGTCCATTTCATCCAACCAGGTCATACTATCAATTGCCCCTTTCTCCCCAGTGAAATCCCGGGGTTTACATGAAACAAAGTATTTATAGGTGCAGGACTTGGTACGCGGTTCATTATCGAACACTTCCTTTTTGGATGGAACACTGTGTTCATTAGATGAATGTCGATCATCATTCTTCTTTAGTTCCTCCTTAGAGGGCGGCTTGTTATTAGGCTCTGAATGAGTTTTAGGGATGGATTTAGGGTGGGGTACGGATGAGGCTTTACTATTTGTCTCACTATACTCCTGGAATTGCTCCTTCACAGCTTTAGTTACAGCTGAATCAATCAGTGTACGTAGCTCTCCTCTGGTTATATTAATCCTCTCATCATCGCGATTTTCCAAAGGATGACTGTTTTCTTCCTCCGACCTAGCCATGTAGCTTTAATTGCTGAGCAAAAGAAAGTAGGGCAAGGTTTATACGGAAGCTTATACAGTTTTATCGTTCTAACGATTTATTAACCATGTTTTTAATACACATATTAGTTAATTTGATAAATATATAATTATTCAGGATCTTTATTAAAATCCCAAATTTTAAGTTAATAATAGCTCACAAGGCATAGTCACGTAGACAAGTTTAATTTATAAGCCATGATTTCAGAGAATCGAGGCATTAAGGCTTGAATCAAAGTTCATTACCTTTTTCTTGACAGGGAGTTGTAGGCTACCACTGTCTTTAGTCTCAGAGGACATTAACTATAGCCCGTAGGCATTTCCCTTCTAAGGGATTTTATAATATAATCATCTTTATTTGATGATAGTAGTCAGGATCGCATTGATCATACAGACTAATAGGCTTGAGCATAGCTCACCACCATAGACAAGGAATCATAAAGATTCGATGTCAATGTCGCAAATGGACAATACATTATAGCCCGTAGGCATTATTTTACCACTATATGGTCAAAGTATGATCATCTTAATTGATGATGTAAACCCAGGATTCAGAGATCATTAAACTGGGTTAGGAATCTTTAGAAAGATCCTTATGGAATAATAACGTGTGTGATTTCAAATGAACCACATCTGCCAGGAGTGTTAACATGTTTTAAGATGTTAACAGGGATTTGAATCTTTTAAACAGGTCTTACCATCTTGGCCCGATCTTATATTTGACCATAAGGCTAGGTTTCACACTTAAGATTCTTTATAATAATTAACGCAGAACAATCCTAATTTGAGGTGTCAAATATGGATCTTAATCTAATTATGGAACTACCATCTTGGCCCGTTCTTAAAATGACACGTGACTAGGTCTTGTCCTTTTTAGATTTTGCCATTTTATTATAATGGTAGATCTTATAATATAGGAATGATAATTTAAACATAATTATTCCTTTAAAATTTAAACAAGTATATGGTTGTCCTAATCGGGACTTCTAATAAAAATTGATTTGCCCATGCAAGAGCTTAATCAGAATAATAACAAAGGACTCCAAAAACAAATTAGAATTTGTCCTATGTTCTTGTCTAGACTCAAGAATGTGCAATTGTGTAACTGAGATTAAACACAAAAGACTAGTGTTTAATTCACTCAGTTGTTGGCTCTGATACCAACCTGTCACACCCCAATTTTCCACGTGTCACCGGTGGGCCCGGTGGGGGAGTATCGTGACGTGGTTGGCAACATAATAGTCAAACAACACAATATATATGAATGCACAGCGGAAGCAAAGGATATTTATTATTACATTCCGAATATGAAGTAATATTCAGTATTACAACGGAAGTAAAGGATCCACAGGCGGATCTTAAAACATATCATTTGTTCAACAGACTTTAGACGCCTAGAACTTGCAAGATTCCTTATTAGCGCCCTGAGCTCCCAGCCAATTACGTTCAGTACCTGTCACTTAACCCTTTTGGAAAATACGTCAGTTTTCACTGGTAAATACACTCAACCGACTCATTTGAAAAGAGTTTAAGAAAATTGATTTAGATGCACCAGGCACAAAACCTTTTGACACTTGATTAAAATGCACAGAGGCAAAATTAATCTTTTATAACTTGGGAAAATTATTTGTATATAATCTTGTATACAGTTTTACTTATTTGTCGTCCGTTTAGGGCCGGTTTGTAGGGCCGGACTAGATTAACAGACACGCCACAGGTATAATGCCCACAGGCTATCATCCCCTAAGTGGATTACCAGTTCCGGTATAATGCCCACAGGGATGATACCTTCGAGTGGATTACCAGTTTTTACATAATGCAACTGTCAGGTGTATGCCTACACCCCGTGCTTAGGTCGTGGCCATTTCGTAAAATGATGCCAAGGATATCCGGGACATGGTCATTAACCCCTAAAGGCCATACACTAGATAATAATAAAATAATACATATTAAACAGGTTATGTAAGTACATCAATCACAATCCGATTTAAATGACTACATACACCCGACCAAGCGGTACTTTTATAGTACCGTATCCCAAGCCCGTATAGGGAAAATAAGTTAAGAGTATTTACCTGAGCTAGCTCCTGTCTTAAATAGTAAGAATTTAATAACTCAGCCGTGTTCACCTAAGTAAGCGTAGGTACCATTTACCGGAAGGCTCTAGTCTGGAATGATGGTATAAATAATTTATTAGAATGCTAACGGGTCTTTAATTAGTCTTAAGCTTAGACCGGTTAGTCTTACAGGAAGATACGGTTCGTACGCACGATTACGCGAAGACCGAAATAGAATGTGATTTAGACCCGACAAGTTCGGAGACTTGCTTAATTTGGGTATTTAATACACACTTTGAATTTTGAGACAAAACCGATAAGGTTTGACCCGTTTCGGCTAACTTATATAAACTAGTTATATAAACCGATCCGAACGCGAATAACGCGTAACGGGTATTCATAGAGTCATTTACAGGTTTCCTTAGTTAATATGCCTTAAATATGTTGTGGTATCAGTAGGATACCTTCCATTATGCCCAAAACGAGTTTAATCTCAATTTAAGCCCCGTAGGGGTATTTTGGTCATTTACCTAAGGCATATATACTACCTGTCATACAACTACTCGAACGATGTGACCATAAGGTCACTTAATGTGTTTGGTCGGATCCTAATGATCGACCAAACGGGTCGGGTTCGAAAGTATAAGCGATTGTTTAGATTGCTTACCTTTACGACCCTATATAAGCACTAAACTAAAAGTGACGAGCTAAGCATGTTGAAACATGCTTAACTAAGTTAGAAAACAAGTTTGGTATCAAAACAAACAGTTTTGATACCCATAAGTAGTTTGGTTACAAAATACGCAAGAATACGTATTCTGGCCGAAACTACGGCTCGTCACTGAGCCTAGATAACGTGGTAATCAGTAGGTATAGTCACTAGGGACTATAACCATCGTGATCACGCTCACGTTATGAAGTTCAAACGAACTTCGCATCGACCATAAACTGGTCAATGCAGAAAGTCAAGCAAAGTTTGACT
Source organism: Helianthus tuberosus (assembly GCA_030545235.1). Taxonomy (NCBI): domain Eukaryota; kingdom Viridiplantae; phylum Streptophyta; class Magnoliopsida; order Asterales; family Asteraceae; genus Helianthus; species Helianthus tuberosus. The sequence continues at coordinate 53,001,168 of CM060428.1, forward strand.
TTCGGACCCGTAAAGCAATAAAAGAACGAAAGAATACTTACGAAGGGTCCCCGAATGCTAATCGTGATCACAATAACTCAGGTATGGAACAATGGTTCCAACTTAGAGTCAAATAGATCAGATTCTTGTAAGTAATGAGGTTGGATGGCATGGGTATTTATAGTATTCGGGTAACCGTTGAGATCGTTTCTTGGAAAAGGGGAAAAGATCTAGTCCGTACACTTGTTGAAAGGTTATGGAAGCCACATATCATCTTTATCTTAGTGACTAAGCTACTAAGAACATGTGGTTGTGGTTGAATCTGCTGAAAACAGGCTGTTTAAACATTGCACCTGGTCTGGAGACCCCCTACGCATCGTAGGACAAAAGTGGCTACGCATCGTAGCCATACAAGTTTGGCAGAATTACACTTTTGGTCCCTGCAGCCCCCAAACTTGGTTTTTGATGCATTTTTGACACGTTTAAGCCCCGTTAACCCCATTTCAAAGCTCTAAAATGAAGTTAAAGTATAGGGAACCTAAAATGTGCTCAAAATATCTCGGATGTCGGTTCGTTTGGCCGTACGATCGCGATGTTCGCTTAATTACGACGGAATGCGCATAAGCGCGAAAAATGAACCAAACGACGCGACGAATGGATTTTTCTTAAGGCGAACACTAAAATATAATATAGTCATGCTTACATAAATTTTTGGATGTCCGGATGTATTCAGAACGTAAGTTATGCGCGAAAATGCAAACTTATGCACTTTTTGACGCTTTTAGTCCCTGATCCTTCTACACTTGATCTTAACATGATTTCTTGCACTTTGAGCCCTCTAACTTGACTTTTAAGGGCCTTAAGACATAACCAAACTTTGTTAAGTCCTTGGGTAACTTTATGGTTACCTGAAAAGTCATAAATTTCAACGTTGACGCTTTTAACCCCTCGCACACGAATTTGATCATAACTTTCTCATATGATAACGAAACCTTATGAAATTTATATCGCGCATTCTAGTGAGCATAATAAATCTTTACAAAGCTTTGGGTTCGCTAAAAGGTCACTCAGAGGTATAATTTAAACATGTTGACACCTTTAGCCCCTGTAGTTTGTAATTTCTCACTTTTAGCTTCGTATGATCCATGATTTATTCGTTTGAAGGTACGAGCATCATGTAGGGTTATTATAAAGTATATTTATTCACTGTTGACATTTTGAACTCGTATATTTACATACTTTCCATGTTTGTCAACTTTAGTCCTTTCAGAACATTCTTTTCACACGTTCAAACTTATGACACGTGTCAGCACATTATAGGACGTGAATTTTCGAGGTGTTACATTTGTGGTCAGTGAAAACCACACATTTTGTACCGTACAAGTAGTGTCTCCAGATCTTTAGAGCGAAAACAACTGCACCCAACTCAAGATCATGAGTGGTGTAGTTCTTCTCATGTATCTTCAACTGCCTCGATGCATATGCTATGACTTTGTTCCTTTGCATCAGAACACAACCAAGACCCAATTTCGATGCATCACAATACACGACAAAATCATCATCACCCTCAGGCAATGATAGAACAGGCGCATCGCAAAGCTTCTGCTTCAAGTGTTGAAAAGCTTCCTCTTGTTTGTATCCCCAATAAAAGGGCATTTTCTTCTGAGTTAGAGCAGTTAGAGGAACTGCAATCTTCGAGAAGTTTTCTATGAAGCGGCGATAATAACCCGCTAGACCAAGAAAAGAACGAACTTCAGTAGGAGTAGAAGGTGTATCCCAATCCTTAATCGCACTGATTTTGGAGGGATCTACATGAATACCCCGTTCGTTGATAACATGCCCCAAAAATTGAACTTCTTTAAGCCAAAATTCGCACTTGGAGAATTTGGCGAAAAGTTGCTCTTTCTTTAGGAGTTCTAGGGTAAGACGAAGATGTTGCTCGTGATCAGCTCGCGTCTTAGAGTAAATCAAGGATGTCGTCAATAAAAACAATGACGAACTGATCCAAATAAGGTTTGCAGACCCTATTCATTAAGTCCATGAAAACAGCAGGAGCATTAGTCAAACCGAATGGCATGACTGTGAATTCATAATGCCCATAGCGAGTACGGAATGCTGTCTTCGGAATGTCTTCTTCTTGCACCCGAAGTTGATGATACCCAGAACGTAGATCAATCTTCGAAAAATAAGAAGCACCTTGTAACTGATCAAAGAGGTCGTCTATGCGAGGTAGGGGATATCGATTCTTGATGGTAAGCTTGTTAAGCTCACGATAATCGATACACATCCTAAAGGATCCATCCTTCTTCTTGACAAAAAGAACGGGAGCACCCCAAGGTGAAAAACTAGGACGTATAAAACCTTTGTCAGAGAGCTCCTGAAGCTGTTTAGACAACTCTTGCATCTCAGATGGTGCAAGACGATATGGAGCTCTGGCAATGGGATTTGCACCTGGTACGAGATCAATGCGGAACTCGACTTGGCGTGCTGGAGGTAGACCAGGTAAATCTTCAGGGAACACTTCAGAATAATCCCGAACGACAGGAATATCTGAAATAGACTTACCCTTGCCTTTATCTTCTGTAACATGTGCTAAGAAAGCCACATAGTTCTTCCGCAGATACTTCCGAGCTTTAAAACAAGACATGAGTTTGAGACCACCGGTAGGCTTCTCACCTTGAACCTGCAGAATCTCGCCTGTCGAAAGCGGCACACGAACAATCTTCTCAGAACAAACTATCTCTGCGTGATGCTTGGATAACCAATCCATTCCCACAATAACGTCGAAGCTTCCAAGTTGCATAGGCGCGAGGTCAATAGGAAAAAGATGGTCGTTAAGATTCAACTGGCAGTTGCGAAGAACAGAATCAAGAATAATGGGTTCACCATTAGCAACTTCTACTGTCAAAGGTTTTCCTAGTTTCGTTCTAGACACGCGAAGCATAGGCTCAAAAGACAATGACACGAAACTCTTATCGGCACCAGAATCGAAAAGAACAGATGCAGGCTGATTATTAATAAAGAATGTACCGTTCACCACATTATCATCTGCCTGCGCCTCTTGGGCATTCATGTTAAAAACTCGGCCTCGAGCCGGAGCCTGATTCAGATTCTGGTTCTGGTTCTGGTTCGCCAGTCTTGGGCACCGATTTCTGTAGTGGGTCAGATCCCCACAATTATAACAAGCACCCGGTGGGTAATATGGTCGTGCAGCTTGACCCTGTTGCTGAGCAGGAGGCTGTGCAACTTGTTGAGCCGGGTTTTGAACTGCGCGATTCTGAGCAAACCGACAAACATCGGCAAGATGACCTGACTTCCCACAGCTAGTACAGAAACGGCACTGATGAGATATATACGAAGTGCTTGCCTAGACAGAAAACCCAGAATACAGGCATTCACCCTTCCAGTTTGCACGTGTTCACATTATTTAAAACCCAAAACTTTGACGAGATTTTTGAAAATTTGAAAATTTGAAGGCACAAGGCCGAAAACCAAACTGAAAAGGGTTCAAAACCATATAACAGAGGGTTCAAAACCTTATAATAATTTATTCAAAAACAGATGATTGTTTTTCAAAAATCGTTTCGAAAAAATTTGGTTCTTGTTTTGATAATCACCTAAGGATAGGTGATGTATATGTTTTAAGATCTAAACACAAGATAACTTGTGTTAGGGTCCTAGAAAAGTTATAGTCTAGGTCAAAGCATTACTAATAACCTAATTCCCTATAACCATTGGCTCTGATACCAACTCTTCTGTCACACCCCGACCGCGTAAAACAACAAATCGCGGCGGAAACGCCGGGGCGTGTCGTAACAGAATAAATTGTTTCATAACCATGGCATACAAAGTTGTATTTTATTTATTAAACAAGGATGTTACATTGTCTTAAACAGGAAATACAGAGTTTATAACATAATTATACAAAGTCTATCTTCGTTTTATGTTTCTAAGGCACAGGTCCGCCCTAGTATCGTGATCAAAATCCTACGGAAAAGCTCCTGAAAACACATGTGAAAATAGGTACGTCAGCATAAAAATGCATGTGAGATACATAGGTTTGTGAAAATAGGATTCATGACTTGTATTTGAGAAAATGTTTAGTCATGAACCTTGTAATTTGCTTTGTATTGTAAATCAATTGAAAAACGATAAGATCAGTTGATATGTATAAGTAAATGTAAGGTTAAATGTATAACCAAGTAAAATGAATTGTATAAAATAAACTGTTTTGTAAGACAATGTCTTGTGAGAAAATATGTTATTTGTATAAAATGTAATATATCAAACATTGAAGTGATTTAAGTAACGCTACGTCATGTAATATCACACAAGCACTTATATATAGGAAGTACCAGCGGCATATCCACCATGATTGTATCATATTACACACGCCTCGTTACTCAAATTACTTACCCAAACCAACCACCATTGTAAATTGTTCATGTACAAACCAATTGTCAAGTGTTATTGTGTAAACCATATCAAAATGTGTATGTCCAATGTAAACCACCAATGTGTATATCAATGTCAAATGTTTATGTTCAATGTAGATCATGTAATATGTAACCAAAATGTCATGTATGGTAATTGAAATGTATCAACTAAACCATATGTAAAATGCACAACAACAAGGTATTGAAGTAAAACACAGTTTAAATCAAAGTCATGTTTTGTGTAACAAATGCATGCTATACTGATACAAACATTTATGCGGTATTGTTAAAATGCATACATCCAAGCCTTGAGACTGTGGCGATAAACCCTTAAACAAATTAAAGGTTTATCTAAATTATGTATATCGAATTCGGTCATTCCTTTCATCCCCTTTCCCTGGGATGTCCGGAACGGGAGTTGTCAATTCCTATGGTACCACTACCTACTAACGAACGGCGTAGCAAATGTTAATGAATGTATTGTTCCATTGTAAACAAACCAAATGTCATACCAAAAATGTAAGCATGTAATGCACTAAGTATGTATTCAAATGAACATACATAGCGTGAAAATGTAATGTAAAACGATGTACTAAGTAATGCACACAATGGGCACACCTAGCATGAAATGTAATGTAAAACGATGTACTAAGTAATGCACACAATGGGCACACCTAGCATGAAATGTAATGTAAAACAATGTACCAAGTAATGCACACAATGGGCACACCTAGCATGAAATGTAATGTAAAACAATGTACCAAGTAATGCACACAATGGGCACACCTAGCATAAAATGTAATGAAATCATGTACTATAATGTACTAACAAACATAGCAGGTATATGATGTGAAAACAGGAAAGCATGAAAGTAACAAGTAGGCACATGTGTTCCACCCCAAAACAGTTTGGAAAACAGTAAAAGAGGGGTCTATGTACTCACTTGAGATTGCTCAGATGTCTAAAGATAACCACCAAGTAATGCTATAGATCTCGGAATCAAACGGCACCTAATATAGGTAACTATGTTAATAAACCGGACCTAAATTGGAAGATCGGATAGAATGAGGTTTCGTAAACCAAACGAGTGTAGAGACTCGTGTCATCTGGTTTAACAAAGCCTACATACTAAATGAAACCTAACATAATTGCTTACGACCCATTACGACCCGTTTAGGAAGCTTATGCTACTTTAACGCGTCGTTCGCGTGAAACGCGTTCGGACCGCCTAACTAGTCCTATGATAAGTGTTATATGCCTAAACATGTTACATAATCAGTTATGTGACAAAAATTTAGGTTACATATGCTAAATTACCAATTATACATGAAAAGGGTATTCTGGTAATTTACCTAAGGCATATAAACTACCTATCATACAACTACTTAAACGATGTGACCATAGGGTATAACCTCGGAAGGTTATTCCCTACCTACTATGGTCACCTAATGTGTTTGGTCGGATCCTAATGATCGACCAAATGGGTCGGGTTCGAAGGTATAGGCGATTTATCAGATCGCCTACCCTACGACCCTAGACAACGTGGTAATCAGTGGGCATAGTCCCAAGGGACTATGACCAACGTGATTACACTCACGTTGCGAAGTTCAAACGAACTTCGCATTGACCATTACTGGTCAACGCTGAAAGTCAAACAAAGTTTGACTTTCTGACTCGAAAAGCAATAAAATAAGGAAAAGAACGAAAGAATACTTACGAAGGGTCCCCGAATGCTAAACTCGATTCAAAAATCTCAGGTATGAAACAAATGTTTCAACTTAGAGTTTCTCAAATCAAATTTCTTGTGATTTTGAAGCATGGGGGGGTGGGGTATTTATAGTATTCGGTCCACCGTTAAGATCGTTTCATGGAAAACGTGCCTTAATCGTAACCGTACAAGTGTTGGCAAGTTGTGGTGCCTAAAAATGGTCCTTATCATCTGACTAAGCAATTTAGAATGTGTGGGTGAGGATCAAACAGCTGCAATCTGCTATTAAATTCATTTAATCTGGTCAGAAGGTGCCTCGCGGGCCGCCTGAGGATGCTCAGGAACTGAGGCGGGCCGCCTAGCAGTCACAGATCAGAACAAAGTTTCAGAAATGACAGTTTCAGTCCCTGCACGTGTTTAAGCCCATTTCCGACACTTCTAAGGCCCGTAAAGCCAACTTTAAGGCCCTAAAATGATGCCTAAACATTGTGGACATGAAACATGCTCAAAAATATGTCTGATGTCAGTTCGTTTGGCCGTACGAACGCGATGTTCGCTTATTTACGACGGAATGCGCATAAGCGCGAAAAATGATCCAAATGACGCAACGAATGGATTTTTCTTATGGCGAACACTAAAATATAATATAGTCATGCTTACATAAATTTTTGGATGTCCGGATGTATTCAGAACGTAAGTTATGCGCGAAAATGCAAACTTGTGCACTTTTTGACACTTTTAGTCCCTGAATGATCCAAAAGTTTATTTTAGCACACCGAACCCCTCAAAGCCTATTTCTAAGCTATGTAAAGGATATTTAAGGTGTGTTTAACTTATGGTTATGTTCCGAAATGTCTGTTCCAGTACAAATCGTCATACTTTCGCAGTTTGTCAAGTTTAGTCCCTGTAAGCGAATTTACTTGTTTTTGCCATACCAAAGCCTTCAAAACTTATTTCTAAGTTATGTAAAGGTTATTTAAGGTATGTTGAGTATATGTTGATGTTCCGGAGTATTTCTCGCATTAAACTGAGTACGTTTACGCACTAGTTTGCGTATAACTCTCCAGAAAGCGATGTAGAGTTTGAAATTACATAAAAGTCGAAACATGAAAAATGTAAAACATAACAAAACAAACATTGGGATCAAATAACATTGTTTTATTGATAATAGAACTGTTCACAATGATTACAAACACAGTTGTTACATGTTCCGACATACTACCAACGTGATATTATTTACTAAAGTATAATTTGATATACTATGTACAAATCCAACATATATTCTGTTATCTACTAAAACATAGTTGATATGTTATTTACAAGACCAAAGTATAATTATGATATACTACCGAAAACTATTATTTTAACAACTAAAGTATATTTGATATACTATCTGTTTAACTGTTTTGAAACTAAAATATATTTTAATATATTACTTATCCGACTTTCTTAAAAACAAGGTATATTTTTATGTATACTACAACTTTTGTATCAATGCAAAGTGTTCTAGAAACCAAACTTTTATCAAGGATTCATGGCTACTTTTATAAAATATAATCTTTTCTTATATGATCCAAAGCCATGAATCTATTTCACAAAACCTATGTTACTCACAGGCGTTTTTATGCTGACGTATTTACTTTTACATATGTTTCAGGTTTTATTTCGTGACGACTATTGATTGCTTTACATAGGATGGACATGGGACTTAGTAATTATAAAAAAAAAACATGAATGGCAATTGTACTGTTTGTTGATCAAATTCCAAGACAATGTAACTTTTTATGTAATAAAACAATATTCTAAATTCCATGTGTTGTGAAACAATGATTCTGTTACAACACTCCCCGACGTTTCCGCCACGATTTGTTGTTTTACGTGGTCGGGGTGTGACAGAAGAGTTGGTATCAGAGCTCATGGTTATAGGGAATTAGGTTATTAGTAAAATTTTGACCTAGACTATAACCTTCCTAGGACCCTAACACAAGTTACCTTGTGTTTAGATCTTAAAACAATACTATCACCTATCCCTAGGTGATTACCAAAACAAGTACACAAATCTCAATTCCATTTGAAAATCGATCATCTATCCTTAGATGATTAGTTTTTAGGCATTACGCCTTTAAAATTTTCAAATCTCGGCAAAGTTTGAGTCTTAATAATGTGAACACGTGCAATCCGGAAGGGTGGGTGCCTGTACCCTGAGTTTTCTGTCTAAGGCTAGAGTGTTCATACAAATCCACATAATCGGACCAGTCACTCTTACCTGGGAACTCTTGGGGTGAGTGTCCACTTATAGGCTAAAGCATGTCTTCATTATGCATTATGTAGACTTCTTTACTTTGATTAGTCACTTTGTTGTTTGTTTGTTTTAAGCAACGAACAAATGACCACCTTCCTTCATTTTGTCGATGTTTCCAATACTCCTTTTGATGGTTCTATGTCAATCTCACACATTTCCTTGTGTTCCTTTTCTTTTAGATGCCTCCTCGACGTGATCAAACTCAAGACACCGCAATGGCAGCCTTGATCACTCAGCAAATCGCTGCTGTACTCCCGAACATAGTTACCCAGTTAAACCAAGCAGACAACAACAACAACGCACCTGTTCCATGCAACTTTAAGACATTCAACTCTGCTAAACCTTTGAAGTTTTCTGGGACTCAAGGAGCAACCGTGCTCCTGCAATGGTTTGAAAGTTTGGAGAGCACATTCAGGCATGTGCAATGTCTGAATGAGCGTAAGGTTGAGTTTGCATCCAGTGTGTTCGAGAAGTGTGCTCTTACATGGTGGAACGGTGTGAAGCATGATAGGGGTGCCGATGTGGCACTAGCTCAAACTTGGGAGGAGCTTCGAGCTCTAATGATGAAGGAGTTCTGTCCTCGTCATGAGCTTAGAGCTTTGGAAAGAGAATTCGACGATTTGAAGCAAGACAATGGTGAACATCGAGCCTATACTGATCCCTATGAGGAGCTGAGCCTGTTATGTCCTGCTATGGTTACGCCTGTGGAGAAGGCGATTGAAAAGTACATTGATGGTCTTCCTGACCTAGTTCAGGATATCGTTACTGGTAGCAATCCTACTACCATCAGACAGGCCATTGAATTGTCTGCTACCCTGACTGAATCCCAGATCAGGAAAGGTAAGCTTTTTCGAAAGGGCGACCCGAAACCATCAGACAAGTCTGCACAAGATGAACCAAAGGATAAACAGGCCGAGACATCCAAGAAGAAGAAGCGCAAGGCTTCACAAAACTTTGCCGTAGTTGCTCAGAACAATCAGGTTGCACCAAACCAGCCAGCACAACCTCGTACAAGGAAAAACTATGTTGGTACCGCACCTTTGTGCAACAAATGCAACCGTCATCATCTGGAGCAAGTGCAGTGTCACAAATGTACCCACTGCGGGCGATTGGGACATTTGGTCAATACCTGCCGTTATGTTAACTAAGCTGCTGCAAATCCTGCTGCTGTTCAAGCACAATTCCCACCTGGGTCGTGTTATAACTATGGTGACCTTACTCACTACCGCAATAATTGCCCAAGACTTGTTAAGGCGAATCCAGCACGTAGACGAGTGTTTAACATAAACGAGGCAAACGCAGACGATGATGCAGTAGTGAACAATTAGTCTTTTGTTTTTCCTTGTATGTTATCTTTTGGATGTTTGAATCGACTCAGTTGATACATAAATAAAATTTGTTGTTTCTATTTTATTTTACAAAACTGATACGATTGTGTGTGTACAACCCTACGATGCAGACACCAAGGAACCATGTTCCTTACAAAACAAACTACTCGTGTGATTCTTTCATTTTATGATCACTCGTGATCTCCCCAAAAATCCTAAGTACTCATTTCTTTTAAGAAACAAAGTACAAGGTACAAGTTACAAATTCTCAAACAGATACTTGAAATACCATTTCAAATCTTTGATTTGATATCTAAAGGTACTTTCATGAGTCCTTAAGTGGATTCATTGCGTGCTCTAATACGAATGATACGATACGACCAAGACAATGCCAAATCCTTATAAAATCTTCCTATCTTCAAAGTTAGATTCTTGGGATGTTTTGAGTACCAATGGAAGTCCTCGATTGGATTTCTGGTGTACTTTAAATGCATTAATTCAAGTTAATGAACGAGCTAATAACTAAGTTAACAACTATGCAATTATGTGATTATGTGTGATTCTAAAGCTCGCTATCTAAGTCCTAGTAGAATCTTCCGTATTTTCATATGTTGGATTCTCATAAGGATACTCAAAGTACTATCTTAAATTCCTTAAGGGGCTTTTCTATGAAAATAGTAAGAACCTTGGATTCCAAAGTGCTATTTCAAAATGATTATTTGATTCAATAAAAAGACCCATTAGTGGTCTATTTAAAGAGATTGTACGACGGTCTAGTTAAGAAGATCATGTGTTGATCTGGTTAAGAAGATCGTTCGTTGATCTAGTTAAAAAGATCCTTTGATGGTCGAGTCAAGTCACTTCATGTTTATTCGATTGATCTTTCCCCTACGCATTATGAAATAAACTGTGTGGACTGTGCAAGAAATTACGTAATTATGGATGCATACATAATTATGGAATTCAGTGCACAGAAACCACAGCAAGTTTTATCATGTGTTAAGACCTATAGTGATGGGAATAATGAAACGGGAACAATGTAGAAAGGGGCATGGTGGATACGCCGCTGGCACTTCCTATATATAAGTGTTCCTTACTACATTGCGAACGTAGCGATATATAAAAGTTACTAGAAGTCCTGAACCTTGACCAATGTCATTTTATTTTTCACTCTCCAATTCCGATTTCAAACACACACAAGTTTCCTATGACAGTCTTCATAAGAAACGTTCTTCTGTCCATAGTTCGAAACTCCATGTTTTGTTACTACAAGGACTTCACTTTGACAGTTGACGAGTTCGCTAAGAATCCAAACATGGCCCAGAGTTTTACTTAGGGTTCGAGGGATTCATTCGAATGCGAAACCATCACATTTGCCTTCAGAAGTTTCCTCTAATTAAATTTCGGGACGAAATTTCCAAAAGTATGGGAGACTGTGACATCTGTGTATTTTAACCCATGTACTGTTCCAAACAACTTTGTGTTTAATGAAATATGACGTTTCAATTTCAATATTTGTTTAATTATTTGTGACATTAGTACGTTTTCAATCATTGTTCAATTCCGAACTCTCAAACCTGTTCTGGAAGTGAAATCATAAACCGTTACGTAAACATAATCAGTTTAACGCGACGTACACTCCAGAACTGTGACATAAGCCAAACATACCCTAAATACCCTTTACATAACTTAGAAATAAGTTTCAAAGGATTCGGTATGGCAAAAACATGTTTCTTTGAACTAAAGAACTAATTGCGACAAAACTGCGAAACGAACGTTGGTGACCGCCCGGATAATATTTAAATCCTAAAAATATTCTGTTATGATTAAAATTTTATTTTTAATCATGTTCGTGTTGAAAAATAAATTGAAACGCTTAAAAACGTTATTTTTCAAAGTTTAAGCGCGTACCGCGTATTACTGCGCAACACAGTGCTTATACTGCGAAACGCGGACAACACAGCCAGTATCAGCAACTGAAATCTATTTCAGTGATATTTTGGCGAGTTTATTTTTATAGAATAATAAAAATAATTTAGAACGCCATAAACCGGGATTTAAACGCTAGATAAAATACCCGGTATCCAGTTAAATACCTATTTTTATCTAATTTACCAACCAAAATTACACTTAACCCCCCCCCCCCTCTCAAAATTCACGGTCACATATGGGGTGGCCCCCACCAAAAATATTTCTTAGATCTTTCAATATCCTATTAGATCTTGTTTGGACAAGTGTGTTGCATGCTTTCATTTCATATCTTCCAATATCTCTTATATTATCTTCCATGATCTTACATAATCTAACCAAGATCACAAACTCAATCTATCCTTCTCTTCTCTCTCCCTTGAACCGTCCACCCCTCTTCTCTCTCCATCTTCAAACCTTCAAACTTTGTTCTTCATATTCAAGCTCCATTTCAATCATATTTCAAGTTGGTGTGAAGATACAAAGGAGTTTCCAAGGTGTTTTCAAGTGATTTCAAGCTCCCTATCATCAAAACCTCATCCAACAACTTACTTGAATCTTGAAGGTATAACATTTATGTTTAAATCATACTCTTGATTCTTGGTTGTTCTTGATGATTTGAAGTTTCTCTTGAATCTTGGAATTTTTACAAACTTGAAATCTAAAATGAAATGGGTCTTGATACAAATAAAAATGGTGATGTTTATGGGTGTATATAAACCGTACATATATATATATATATATATATATGGGTGTATGAGTTTTGAGTTTGATTTCTTGATAAACACTTGTTTAAGATATTTGCTTGCATGTTTTAGTAACATTTAAACGATTAACAACATGCTGAGTAACATTTAGAGAAGTTGGCTGTAAACGGACCGTTATAAATCGAAAAATCGATTTTCTAAAGTCTAAATTATATGTTTTCGAAAAAAGAATCAAATGGCACTGGAATCATATTTTTTCGAGGTCGTTTACTATTTTTAAAAGTCCATTTTGTACAGCTGCAAAAGCTGTGTTTTTACTGCAGAAAATGTGTGTTATATTTTTCATCATAACTTGAAATCTGTGTACAATTAGCTCATGAAATTTGTACTGTAGATGACCACTGATGTCTTTGTAATTCTCCCACTGTAATTTCATCAATCGGACTTACGATGAATTTTAAATAAATATTCCTTGGACTGTAGTCAGAAAGTGACAAATCTGATTGCAGTCCGGTAAATGATTTTTTTTATAAAATATTGCTAATGAATTGGATCCCGATATTTTTACACAATAATATTTACATCGTTTAACACAATAATATTTGGATATTTTTACACAATAATATTTGGATATTTTTACTATTTTATTAAAATTCCTGAAAACAGCCCAGTTTTGAATGATAGTTAAAATGCTAGGGTTTTGATGATATATGCATGATATGATAAATGTTCAAATACATCAGCAAATACACATGAATAAGTTGCATATTTGTTGCATTTAGATTCATATAAAATGATGTTGATATGATAGTATGCTTTAGGCACTTGTACATAAGAATACATGTGATTTAAAGCCAATAAATGATAAAAAAAAATGATGGTATGACAAAAGTGTTTTAGAACAGGTTATAAACACTAAAAATAACATCATTTGGTATATTAAAATGACATGTTAATACTTGACAAGATTATGTGTATTACGCTATTATTAGTATGTTACGTTTGAGTATATATATTACGACGCGCAAATCGTAGATATATTGCTTACAACATGATGAGAGTCACCAATAAAATCGTTCAAGTCGCAAAGTTCTTAAAATATGTATTTGAACTCATATATACATAAATACACCAATATAATCAAAATAATAACTCTTCGAGAAGATCTCAAAGTTATGTGAAAATTCTAAGTATAGGAGAAACTTCGGTATTTTTGTGAGTTTTGATTATTAAATCGTTCTTATTTAAGTTAGGACGAATAAACAATTTGAGGGATTGTGTTAACATATAAAAACGCACCCAAAGGTGAGTACATAGTCCCCTCTTTTACGTTTTCTAATGTTTTGGGGTGATTCATATGTGCCTATTCATTATTTTCATGATTTCGACTATATGATTTCACATGCATAAGTACTATCTTTTGACGAGTTGAACTATTATCTATGGTTTAAACGACTGATTTCCAAGGTTTGTTAGAACTAATTGTTTATTTATACTGTTATTTGTACATTCATTAACAATGATCAAGCCGATTGGTAGTACGATATAGCGCTATAGGACTAGACACCCCATTCCTGTTGTATGGAATGTTAGAAACCAAATTTTAACCAAATAGAATTTGCCTTTGTGGTATTTCTATAGTCTCCAAAGTGTAGTTTGATACACTAAGGTTTGAATGTATTGCTAAATCGCGATTTATGGTATATTTCGATATACTACCAACGTGATACTGTTTACTAAAGCATAATTTGATATGCTATTGTTTACTAAAATATAGTTTGATATATTACCAAACCACGATTTAGGTATGTTCCGACATACTACCAACGTGATATTATTTACTAAAGTATAATTTGATATACTATGCACAAATCCAACATATATTATGTTATCTACTAAAACATAGTTGATATGTTATTTACAAGACCAAAGTATACTTATGATATACTACCGAAAACTATTATTTTAACAACTAAAGTATATTTGATATACTATTTGTTTAACTGTTTTGAAACTAAAATATATTTTAATATATTACTTATCCGACTTTCTTAAAACCAAGGTATATTTTTATGTATACTACAACTTTTATATCAATGAAAAGTGTTCTAGAAACCAAACTTTTATTAAGGATTCATGGCTACTTTTATAAACATATAATCTTTTCTTATATGATCCAAAGCCGTGAATCTAATTAACAAAACCTATGTTACTCACAGCCATTTTTATGCTGACGTATTTACTTTCACATATGTTTCAGGTTTTATTTCGTGACGACTGTTGATTGCTTTACATAGGATGGACATGGGACTTAGTAATTATAAAAAAAACATGAACGGCAATTGTACTGTTTGTTGATCAAATTCCAAGACAACGTAACTTTTTATGTAATAAAACAATATTCTAAATTCCATGTGTTGTGAAACAATGATTCTGTTACAATACACCCCGACGTTTCCGCCACGATTTGTTGTTTTACGTGGTCGGGGTGTGACACATGTAATCATCGCCTTATGTCCGAAGAATTAGGTTTCGGCACGTGTAACATTTCAAAACTTCATTACTTTTCCATCATTATCCTTCTTTTAAAATTTTCATTCACTTAATAGGTTTTACCATTACATGCAGTTATATGTTAAATTTACGTACCTGGGTCAATTTGTCTTATTACATGCCTTGGTGTCGGTCCTAGACCGCATTCACGAATCATCCTATCCAAGCAATTATGCTTACCTTACACATAACATACTGTTAGTTTTCTCCAAATACATACTTAAGTACATACTTACCTTTGCTTTGTACCCTTAGATCTTGATCGAGTCTCGGATTGTACGGGTTCCTTGTCACAAGAGCACATAGGTTTGAGTTCAAGTATTTACCTCCTCATACTTGATTTCCCTCAAACCAGGGCTCTGATACCAACTTGTAACACCCTAACAAGTAATAACTTAAATATCGACGCAGCGAAAATTCAAGCCTTAAAATTTCTTTATAATTTAAACACAATACATACATGAAGACCCGATTTCAAAATATTAAACACTTGCTAAGAGGAGATGTTTACATTTACTTCCACAGGTTAAAACACTACATAACTAAAACTACGTGACTGTTCTTCCGTACAATCCTTGCTTTTGACTCGATCTTCAATCCTTCTATTCTTCATGACGATGCTAAGTCCGCGCAACCTGCATTCACCACATACATGTGCATCGATTAGATTTGGTGACGTCATTCCTAAACTAAACATACGTAATCAATGACCAGTTCGTGTTCCTTCTTCCCATACTAATCCTAACGAATATGCTTTCCGTGTACATTCGTGTATTCCAATTCCTTAACCTTAATAAGGACATTAATAGAGTACCTGCATTCTCATTTCAAACTCAAGACACTGAATTAGTAACTTAATACTCAACTTATTTAAGCTATACAAACACATACGCAAGATTCCGTTCATTCATGCACAATAAATCCTACTTCATGCATAAGTACCTACACGCGTATGTTTATACACATTTCATACCCATATACATACATGCAAACATACTTCCGTACATATATACTTACATAAATACATTCATATATACGTACTAACTCTTACATACCACTTACATAATTACCTACGAATTACTGACGTATCCTAATTACAAACCTCCATGTAATAAAACATGTACGAACAAACTTATATACATACTCACTCCTATTTATGATTACTTATAAGTTTAAGCCTGTTGGAATGAAGTTAAATCTATACATACACACCCACAAACTTAATTCATTACCCCGCATACTCGCTCTCACATCCCATTCTTACTCACACATCATATACGCTTTTTAAATGTCTTTCGGGTATGTTTCGGATCTTAAGAATGAGTTCCGTACTCACCCGTAACTTACCAAGCCGTTTGGTAGGGTTGAGGAACATTATAAAAACTTAACGAGGCTTGGAATGGGTTCACGGGGTTCGGATTCGAAGAAAAACGAAGAATTGCATAAACTTTTTATTTTGTATCTGACCTCCACCGTAAGCTATGGTGGCTACCATAGCTTACGGTGGCCACAAAATCCATACGGTGGCTTACTACTGCCTTATGGTGGAAGATAGTCTTCAGCACCTACCGTAGCTTACGGTGGCTACCGTAAGCTACGGTAGCGCCCAGATCAGCTCTCCATTTAAATACCAAAACTCGCATAACTTGCTCGTTTTGCATCCGTTTCACTTGAAACTTGTTTCTAATTGTCCGCAAAACATTTCCCTACATATTAGACTAAAAATCCATACCTTAAGGTCCTTAAACTTTATAAATTACATTACCGTTACATGACTCATGCATATATGTTCAACCCGTTTGATTTCGCCATGCACTTTTCGTTACCTTGTGAACTATTAACAACTTATTATGACTTTCCTTTCCATTTACTTACCTTCTCAATCATTCCTACAAGACTCCTAACCTTCATAAATAGACTCTAATTATATACTAAGAAGTGAGGTTCGGAACTCACTTACCTTATGCGTCCGTAATCATATCTGTTCCCTTGCCTCCTTTTTCTTTCTTGAGTCCATTTCCACATGATCCTTATGCTTTCATGTCACCGCAATCACATCCTTGTTAGTATACATGATTGTACATATAAATGATCATGTCGAATGCATAACTCACATTTGACTTTCATTAGTCAAGTCTAACAAGCATAAGGCATATACCCAAAATCACATCTTTTCAAACTCATATAATTCATCATGTCAACGCATAAAACGCATATTGATTTAACGCATGCCATATGACGTTCTAAGATCTTACAATGGTGACAAAATTCTAGCCATGCCTCTTTTGTGCAGTTGACTGTCAAAAGTCAACGGTTTATTGTATAAACTTTCGACTTAACCTCATATATTCGTGACATCATATTAGGCTATACATATGACACTATATACATTTCATACTCATGATGCAAATGTGCTTACAACCACATGATCACATAATTATATACACATACACATTTACTTACATATACTTTCACATGTTAATGTTTTGTGATTCTACATTTGCAATATCATCTATGTAACAATACGACATAACTCCAACATTATTACTTACCAATAAGCTATTCGTTTCATATTTCGTACACATTCACTTTTAATTATCATAAATCAAGCACATCAAATACATGGTGAGCATCACACCATTTAAGCACAAGATACAAGTCCCAATGCATAATTCTACCCAATCATACCATCAACTACTCCTTCTTACGAAACCCTTCTACAATGCATTTTCTCAAGTTTAATATCATCAATCATGTAGTCATCAAATTCTGCACATGTTCAATCATTGTTTAGCATATGATTTCACATGATATCTTATACTAAGCATTTTCTCAAACACTTGGTGTGCGTATACCATTTAATGCACAATGTACAACTAACTTATGCATAATCTTCCAAGTTCATAGCATTCATCATCAAGTATCCTTCCTATAACATATATATCATTCTATTCACATCATAAGACATAGCTAGAAACTATATTTTACTCAATCAATCCATATTTACTGAAAACCCCAATTTCTTGAACATGGGTTTCCAATCAAATACCCCAATTAAGATGTTTACATCAGTATTAATGCTAGATAAAAGCATCTAAGCATAATTTCAACCATCTCACCCTCCCAACTTACCCAATTTAGGAGTAATTCATCAAAACCCACCAAGTACTCCTATAAAAGGTTTTAAGGGGTGAATTAGGCACTTACTTGATGCTTTGGAGGTGAAGAACACTCCAAAATTCATAGATTTTCCATGCAAGTTCAGATTTTTCCACTCATTCTTCTTCCTTTGGATCACACAAGAACACACACACACTATGTGTGTGTGTCGATACACACGTCTGCCCCAAATGGGGTTTCCCCCTTTTCTTTTATGTTTAATAAAACACTTTCCAACTTGCTCTTTTAGCCCTTGTAGTTTTTGTTTGTTGTTTGTTAGTCCCAAAATTTCATTCTTGATTATTTAACTTGTATTCATAACCATGTTAACTAACTTAGTCACCCCATATCACATTGTGTAAAAATAAGCATGCTTATAATTTAACATTCGAGTTTTGGGGCGTTACAAGTTTACCCTCCTTAAAGGAGGTTTCGTCCCCGAAACCTTTCTCATACCTACTCTTATCTTTTCATTGTACTCATTCAACGTGCATATTACGTGCTGGTTACATTCGGGATCTTGGCTAAAGATTTCGTTCTCAAACAACATGGTTGTACGCATTGTTCCTACCTTCTTGAATTAAATAATTTACTTTCTGGATAAATTTCTGATCTATTATTAGTGTCATTACGCCTTATGGTGCTAGTTCCTAGCGCGTTTCATTACTAACGGTGTATTCGTCTTTATATTGGTTACACAATCATAAGTTTACAACTTGTTTCATTCTTTTTAATTAATCACAATACACTCGTGCTTCTGCTTATTTGAAATACTTCAATTCATTCATTTTTTTCATATATCATCTAATAATCATTCAATGATCTTTTAGTATTATCACAAAACCATCCACTTTATATTTACCTTTTCGTAACTAACACGAGGATTAGGTATCATTTTACGATTACTATCGTTACTTATACCATGGATACTTTTAAGTAAGCATCAAAGCATTTCATTCATATCACTTTACTATTTGCTCTCACTCTTTATACATTACTTATATTATTTTGTGAGTTTCGTTCAACCTATTACTTCTTACTTATCGATTATAAGTTAAGCATGTTACTAACCTTGATTTCATTGGGTAGATTAATGATCTGTAAACCGGACCGACCCGCTTCTTAATAAGTCCGTGCCAAAACCAGGCGGTCCCTTCCTTCCATGTAATGGGCATCCGCTCGTGAGCAACCTCCCATCCATACCTTGTTTAGATGAACATGACCAACAAGCTTAGTATCATGGTTAGCATTTTCTATCGGTACATGTCATTATTATTTTCTTAATTCCTTCATAAAACATTAGCGCGTTTGACCCCGTTCATAATGGGCCAACACATGACCATTTTCTAACATATCACTTTCGTTGTTTGACCCGTTTACGACGGGTCAATACATAACCGTTCCTTCGAAATCTTTTAGCTTGTTTGTCAACTTCTGTAATTTGACTTTTCAAAGTCAATATTCCACTTCCTTATTATTATAAATACACATAACGAAGTACACGTTTGTGCTTCTTGTCAATTCAAGCACACATACAATTTCATCGCTTCATGCCTTAGTGCTTCTTACGTATACTTGTCCTTTCTATTAAAACTTAAGCTTTCTGCCCGGGTTGTCGCAACCCCTGATCCCTATTCCCCGGGAACGGGCGACCGCAAGCCAGTTTCGGTGGTATCGCGTGATTGTCTAATTTAGCAGCGGAAATTTTCATCAGGACCATAGTTAGGAAATATTTGATCAGAGTAAAATACCACATTTTTCAATATTAAACATATGGGATAAAACCCAAGTTTGAATTACACACATTTTCATAGGAATAATTCATATTTTATTAAATAAAAACATCTATTTTAGTTTAGGTAACTTTATTGCCACTTTTCCAAGCCTTCAGTGCTGTCCAGCTGGCTTCTATTTGGCTTTCACATTTTGTTACCTGAAACGCATTTTAAATACATTTGTCAGTGGGAAATACTGGTGAGTGAATCCCAGTTTAATCAAGTTTAAATAAAAACAATTGTACAGTATTGAGGGCGATCTCGTAATTATATTTGTTTCCAAGTTATACCAATTAACATCCATGGTACTGTCAGACCCGACTTGTGGAAATGTTACTCCTTGACCAGGTGGTAAAAAATTTTGTATACAAAACCCCAACATACTCATGATAATTGTATTCTTACAAATACTCAATAACCGCTTAGCATATAATTAATCGTATGAGGTTTTGTAAAAACAATTTACAAAAAGGTTTACAAACAGTGGATAAACTCACTTTGCTGTCTTAGATTTTCCGTAAGGGTTTCCTGGTGACAATCTATAATTTACACAAATGCACACGCGTTAGTATAATAACCCATTTTAACATTAGTAATACCCTCCCCGAGACGGCATTCCAACGACTACGTCAGGCAGAACCACGACAGCCGTTACGGAACCCTAGATCAATCGGGCAGCGTATCTAATACGTATCCAGGGGTTACGATACTTACAACGGAGCAGAACTTCGCTATTTAGGGGGGAATAATACCCGTATAATATGCCTATTATTCAGAGTTGAGAGAAAGATTTCGAATTTGAACGATTTCGACTGAAGATCCGATGGCCTCTTTATATAGGGCCTCACTTCAACTTTTACTCGACCCGCGTAAATGTAGACAAGGGTCTACGCGGCCCGCGTCAAACCCGGTCAACGTCGTAGCTTGGCTGGGTCAGCTTATAGGTATGCCGGGTGTTGGGCCAGGTGGCGGCCTAGGGTCGTGCCAGGTTTTAAGTTGACGCGGCCCGCGTCAGGATTGGGGTGGGGCTTACGCGGCCCGCCTCAACTTAAATTTTCTTGTTTTTCATTTATTTTTAATGCTATATTGTATTTCGGGCTCGGTTTTCACATACGGGGTGTATTTAAAGACATATAGGGATATTTTAAAATATTTTGGGGTGTCAGAAAAATATTCGAGGGTGTCGGTTTATTTAGGATTGTTACATCCTCCCTAACTTGTTTTAGAGCTCGTCCTCGAGATCTATTGGAACAAGTGCGGATATTTCTTTTGCATTTCTGATTCAAGCTCCCATGTGTACTCGGGTTCTCTTTTGGAGTCCTACTTCACTTTGACTAGAACTAATCTTGTGTTTGAGGTTTTTGACTTTCCTGTCTTCAATTTGTAGAGGCCTTTCTAAAAACTTGAGTTGTTCATTTACCTCTATATCCTTAAGAGGCATTACTAGTGATTTATCAGCTAAACACTTTTTAAGATTAGATACATGAAATACATCATGTATTCCTGCCATTTCCTCTGGCAGTTGTAGCTGATAGGCTACAGGTCCTATTCTTCTAATAATCTCAAAAGGTCCAACATACCTGGGACTTAGCTTTCCTCTTTTGATGAATCTTACTATTCCTTTCCAAGGAGAGACTTTTAATAATACTTTATCTCCTACTTGAAATTCCAATGGTTTTCGTCAATTATCAGCGTAGCTCTTCTGTCGATCACGTGCTGCTTTTAGTCGTTCCTTGACTTGAATGATCTTGTCGGTTGTTTCTTGTACTATCTCAGGTCCAGATAGTTGCTTTTCCCCAATTTCTGCCCAACAGACTGGGGTTCGGCACTTTCGTCCATAAAGTGCTTCGAATGGTGCAGCATTTATACTTGTGTGATAACTATTATTATAAGAAAATTCTATTAAAGGTAAGTGATCATCCCAATTACCTCCGAAATCAATTACACAAGCTCTAAGCATGTCTTCCATTGTCTGAATCGTCCTTTCACTTTGTACGTCCGTTTGAGGATGATAAGTTGTATTTAGATTTAACTTGGTTCCCATTGCCTTTTGGAAACTTGACCAAAAATGAGAGGTAAAACGGCTATCCCTATCAGAAATAATTGATAATGGTATTCCATGTAATGAAACAATTTCATTTACATATACTTTAGCTAACTGTTCCATGCTGAAAGCTTCCTTCATTGGTAAGAAATGAGCTGACTTGGTTAGTCTATCTACAATCACCCAGATTGTATCATTACCTTTCCTTGTTTTAGGTAATTTGGTAACAAAATCCATTGTTATCAATTCCCATTTCCACACTGGCATTTCTAGTTGCTGTAACAAACCTGAGGGTTTCTGATGTTCAGCTTTAACTTGTGAACAAGTTAAACATTTAGAAACATAGGCTGCTATGTCCTTCTTCATTCCTATCCACCAGAAATTTTTCCTTAAATCCAGGTACATTTTATCATTTCCAGTATGTATCGTATACTTAGACTTATGGGCTTCTTCTAATATATGATGACGTAGGTTTCCTAATTTAGGTATCCACATTCTCTTTTCATGGAATCTCCAAATTCCATCTGTTCCTTGTTCTAATTCCTTAATCATACCTTTTAGTTTTTCAGTATCATCCTTGAATACTGATTCTTGTGCTTTTCTAATTTGATCATTTAAATCTACTTGTAGATTTAATTTAAGAGAACATACCCTTTTTGGCTTTTCATGATACTTTCGGCTTAAAGCATCTGCCACTACATTTGCTTTTCCTTCATGATACTGGATATCACAATCATAATCACTAAGCATCCCCATCCAGCGTCTTTGTCTCATATTCAATTCCTTCTGCCCAAAAACATACCTTAAACTCTTATGATCTGTGAATATGGTAAACTTACTACCATAAAGGTAATGTCTCCAAATCTTAAGGGCAAAAATTATAGCTCCTAGTTCAAGATCATGGGTTGAGTAATTCTCTTCATGATTTTTAAGTTGTCTAGATGCATAAGCTATAACCTTTTGGCATTGCATCAACACACATCCATAACCTAACTTAGAGGCGGCACAATAGACTACAAAGTATTCAGTTCCTTCTGGTAACGCTAGTGTTGGTGCATAATGTCTATAGCCTACGTCTAAAGTCTAGGTCATGTCGGTAGCTTGTTTAGGGGTCAAAATGTAAATTTATGATGTTTTGATGTAATTTCGCACGAAATTACATGTTGTAATTTCATGCGAAATCAGATGCCTATAAATAGGCAAGTGGTGCTTCTCATTTGGTACGAAATTAGTGGAAGTATAACGAAGTGCTGTCCAATTTTCACCGTGTATTCAAGTCTAAAATCAATGAGAAGCTTGTTTTAAGTATCATACTCTGTTTCTACTCATTTCTACACTGATTCTAGGTTGTTTGTTTGTTTCCGCCTCTCAAACAGTTGTGTATTGTCTCTGGTCGACTCATTTGGTCGTGAAAACGATCCTACAAGTGGTATCAGAGCTCAGGATGAGTCAATACACTTGAATCAGTGCTTTTTCTACTCATTTTTTGGACTTCTGGACAAATTCATTGACAAAATGGACTGATCTTTTGATATAACGTGTAAAATACAGTTTTAACAAACCCTTGAAAGAATCAGACCTAAATTCAGACTAAAAGTGACAAAAATGGGCCAAACAGTTGATTTCGTTTGAACGAACAGCTATTTCGTTTGAAAAGTTGAGGTAATTTCACACGAAATTACTGATTTCGTTTGAATTACATCTGATTTCGTTTGAAAAGTAATTCCGTTTGGCTAATTTCGTACGAAATTAAGTATTTCCTATGAAATGGCACTTGATTTCGCATGAAAGTGCTATTTCGTGTGAGAACTTGATTTCGTTTGAGAAGTGATTTCGTTTGTAAACCTAGTTTCGTTTGTAAAAGTTGATTTCTCTTGAAAGTCTGTTTTCGTGTGAAAGTCCATTTCGTTCGTGGTATTTCGTTTGAAGTTCATTGTTTAAAAGTAACCAGATTTCAAAATTTGAAAAAAAATTTCCGTAAACTGTTTTCATAAAATGGATAACCAAGATTTTTACAACTTCTTTGCCGGTGGGGGAATGACAGCTACACAAACACCAGCCAGTATCGTACAAAATGTGAACATGGAAAATGAACTCGGTACTATGCAGAAACCGCCGAAGTTGATGAACATTGATGAGTATGCTGGGTGGTCGGAAAGGTTTAAGACTTGGGTGCAAGCTAACCATTTTGAATGCTGGATGAAAATCGAGTCTAAATATGTTCCTCCAAAGAATGGTTCGGGAATTGAGAAAACGATTGGCAGTTTGACTCCAATTGAACAAGATGATTTCAAAGCAGAAAAGAAAATGATGAGCATTCTACAACAAGCCATCAAAGAGGATATCTTAGTTCTGCTACAACATCAGGGTGATTCACAGTCAGTTTGGAATTCTTTGAAAGTAAAGTTTCTTGGAAGCGTGTCTATGATAAAAAGCAAAACTGCTTTGATGAAGAAAGAGTTTGATATCTTTACGGGTATAAAGGGTGAAACAACAAAGCAGTTAATTGAAAGATATTGCCATCTGGTTGTTGAAATGAAGAGGTTGGGAATAACCAAAACGGATGAGGAATGGGTTGATAAATTGGCAGATGCATTGCCATACGATGAATGGGACACTTATCTGTTGGTGTTGAAGAATAATTTGGAGTATGTGGGATTCAACCTTAGCACATTCATTGAAAAGATTGAGTCACACGAGCTTGAGTTGACAAAGATTAGAAAGATGAAGTCTTCAAGTGTTCAACAAGATGTTTCATTGTATTACAAAGGAAGTACTTCAGCAACATCGAGTCTAAGTCCAAAAGTGCAGACAGCTTTTAGTGCAGATTCAACATCCGGAGTATCATCTGTCACATTATGTCACACCCCAACCGATGGTGGAATCATCGGGGCATGGCACTGAGCGAAACAGATTGTCCAGAAGTTTCCATAACAACTATCATTACCATTCGATTTAAATAATACGTCTCATACCGTATCTCAAACAGTTAAACAATTATTACAGACAAACATCAAGACAAATATTCTGTTCCGACAACTCAGATTTAAACATAACTAATTTATTCGTTGGTTTCTAGGACTCCAGTTCCTAGCTTCAATTTCATCACAGCACAAAGAGCACACATGCAACCTAAGCACCTGTCACATACGTTAAAATAAAGTCAATACATAAAATGTAAAGGTGAGCATACAAGTTTGATAATAGCATATAGAGTTCGAATTCGTTTACGCATAACCAGCACGTACACATAGTGAAATGAAGCACGTTAGTTATCGACATAGATCCATCGATACCAATGACTGCGGGTTGACTGCCCGAGGTAGTTCGCAATACATGATTACCACCGTAATCCATGCAAGTAAAAGATCCTTAACAACCCCCGTGTGAACGGGTGCTGAGTCCAAACTATAGTACTATCGTTGTTAAGGCAGGTAGACAGCATTCCATGTGTAAACATAACAAACAAGCATTCATAAGCCACGTATAACATGCATTAACGGTTAGCGTTCAAATAGTTTGAGTAGTGTGATAGATGTAGTTTGAATATTCGTAACGTATGTAACACCCAAAAGTGCTAAAGCAAAAAGGGATCGAGTAAACTCACAGCGATTATGGATTGAAGGGAGCGCTTTTCAGCGAGTACGGTTAGCCTGAATAGATTCGATAACGTAACGATAAGTGATGCGTAAAACAGTACATAGTGAGAGTGGGTAGGATGACCGACCGTGCGGATAGGTCATCCGTGCGGATTGGCTATCCGTGCGGACTGGCAGTCAGTGCGGATTAGTAGTCCGTGCGAGTGGTAATCCGCCCGGATTAGTCACTCGTGCGGGTTGTTATCCGTGCGGACAAGTTATTCGTGCGGACAAGTAATCCGTGCGGATTAGCAATTCGTCCGGACTAGTCACTCGCGCGGATAACATGTTCGTGCGGATAATTATTCGAGTGGGTTGTTTCTTCCTAAGAATGTGTTTGTGTATGATGGCTTGTGCTTTGAAGTTTTCGTTGTAGCATTTAGAAAACATTTAAGTTTCTCTATCCTTCAAGGCGGTCGCGCGGACGGCAATCCATCCGGATGGTAATCCGTGCGGGCACGTCTCTAAGGCTGAGTCACTTGATGAAATGGTGCAATCCGTCCGGATGGTAATCCGTGCGGACAGTGGTAATCCGTGCGGACAACTTGCCCGTGCGGATGAACATTGTTTGAAATTGTTTAAGGTCTTAGTATCTCATGATCCGAAGAGTAATCCATTCAGAGGTCGTCCGTCCGGATTGTTCATTCGTCGATACTCAAACCTCGTTTTGAACGTGGGTCCCAAGTGTAGTTCGTCCGGGTGACAACCCGTCCAGATCGTCTGTCCGTGCGAACAACTTGTCCGTGCGGACAACTTACCCGTGCGGACAACTTCCTTGTTCCGGTTGTTCTGTTCGTCTACTCTTGGTTTCTGTTGTCGTTTTATCGAGACGTTCTGATTACGTGGCAACCACTTGGAATTGTATTCTTACTCGCATGACTAAGCCGGCTAGGAATCACCCTAACTCGACCTGTCGGCGGTTTAGAAGGGTCATTCCGGTCTAACCCGAAATCAGGTGTCTTGCGGGTAGAATCCAGATCTAGGACTAGTGCACCACTAATATCGAGTAGAAGACTAGAACTGATCCGATTCGTACCGTTTTTTAGGGTAAAAGAAGGAGAAAACTTGTTTATTTCTTTCAACTCTTTTATCCTTTTAGAAAAGTTTAGATTTAGGTGAAGTTGCTGTGAAATCTTGTGGAAATCGTTCAGATCTGAGTTATTCTTGGTGGAATGAGGTCACACTTGAAGTTCATGAGAACTTCATGATGACGTCACCCGAGAATACCTCAAATCTTGATGATTTCATGGTTAAAAGTTGAGATTTGAAAGATAGAAAGGTGTAGAAGTGTGCATAGATCAAGAATGTACAAGATTTAGGGCGAGATCTTACCTGGATTGAGAGAAATCAGAGAAAAGGTGAAGAAAGTGTGCTGGTCGGACGTCACTTGCCAAAAGTGGAAAGTTTGGAGAGTGACTCGGGTATTTATAGGATGCCAAAAGGGGAAAGGGTGATCCGTGCGGATTGCAGGTCACCCGGATTGATTATCCGTGCGGACTGGCAATCCGTGCGGACTGGCAATCCGTGCGGACTGGCAATCTGTGTGGATGGACCATCCGTCCGGATGTTGACTGAATGGTGCGTTCGGGTGTGACGACACTTCGGTTTTGATTGCGAGCGATTCGATAAGGTTTCCTTGTCAAATTACTTTTAGTCCCAACTACTTCGTATATAACGTGGTTCGATTCGGAATTCGGGTTCGGGTTCGATTACATTCGAGTTAGACTTCGAGTTCGATTGAGTTCGCTTGATTTCCACAACAAAACATAAATGAACATGCACAGGTAACACGTAAGGCACACACACACACGTATAAGCGACAAGTAAAAATACATAGCTCGAGTTATGATTTGATGTCGATTCGATTAACATAGATTGATTATTAGTTGATTAACTTTATCGCATTGTTACTTCCTATGGTTCACAGTCGTAGATTGATTGAAATACGTTTAACACGATTCGATTATTGCAAGTAACAACACTTACTCCACATAATATAAATAAAATAAAACATTTCTACGAGTCAAGTCGCGCAAAATCGGCCGTTGACTTTGACCTTGACTTTGACTTTCACTTATGAAAACACGGGGTGTTATGCCTCCCCTTGTTTAGGGAATTTCGTCCCGAAATTAAGCTGGAAGCCGTAACAAAGCCGTGAATCGTGTGAGAAGTTTTCGTTTGGACCGATTTTGACTCGTGTAACGGGCGGAATCCGTACACGATCGTGACCATTGTAGGATCGGTTTTGGCACCGTACGATTGCGTAACGAACGTTCGACGTGCGGAGTCCGTGATCATGCGTGGATCGTGTAGGTCCCGGTTTTGACTCCGTTCCGATTGCGAACCAACCGTGCGACGTGCGGAATCCGTACATGATCGAGACCGAACACACGAACAGTAATTATAACTGTGATTCTTATTGATTAACTTGAAATCATACAAAACACTAGAATCACAAAGCCATTTTCTCTCTAACGCTTCCTTAACTAAACAACTGTGGATACTTTGCCTTCATGTCGCTTTCGAGTTCCCAAGTGAACTCTGCGCTGCGTTTGCCTTCCCATCGGACTTTCACAATAGGAATGCGTGAGCGCCTGAGCTGCTTGGTTTGGCGATCCATGATTTCGACAGGCTTTTCCACGAAGTGTAATGTTTCGTTCACTTGTAGATCATCTAGAGAGACATGTAAATCGTGGTCGGCGATGCACTTTCGGAGGTTTGACACGTGGAAAGTCGGGTGGACATTGCTAAGTTCCTCCGGTAATTCGAGTCTGTAGGAGACTTTTCCGATCCTTTCCAGAATCTTAAAAGGTCCAACATATCGAGGCGCGAGTTTCCCTTTCTTGCCGAATCGGACTACACCCTTCCAAGGCGATACCTTTAGGAGTACGTAGTCACCAACGCCAAATTCACGGGGCTTGCGCTTTTTATCGGCGTAAACTTTCTGTCGATCCCGAGCTTTCGCTAGGTTGTCCCGAATTTGGAAAATTTTGTCTGTCGTTTCTTGTAGCAGCTCCGGACCGGTTAGTTGCGAGTGACCGATCTCGTGCCACACAATAGGCGATCGACATATTCTTCCATATAACGCCTCGAAATGTGCCATCTGGATGCTAGCCTGGTAGCTGTTGTTATACGAGAATTCGACTAACGACAGGTGTTTATCCCAATTACCTCCGAAGTCCAAAACACACGAACGGAGCATGTCTTCAATAGTACGAATCGTTCTTTCAGTCTGACCGTCGGTTTGTGGGTGGAAAGCGGTACTTAGATTAAGCGTTGTACCGAGTGCCGTTTGAAACGTTTCCCACAATCGTGAAGTAAACCGAGCATCACGATCAAAAATGATGTCACGAGGCGTCCCATGTCTGCAAATGATCTCGTCGGTGTAGATTCGGGCTAATCGTTCCACCTTGTAGTCTTCTCGTATTGGCAGAAAGTGGGCTGATTTAGTTAAACGGTCAACAACAACCCAGATGCTGTCGTGACCTGGTGACGTGGTTGGAAGCTTGGTTACGAAATCCATAGCTATGCTCTCCCATTTCCACATAGGGATTGGTGGTTGTTCGAGTAAGCCAGAGGGTCTTTGATGTTCAGCCTTGATTCTAGCACAGGTTAAGCATTTTTCGACGTAGAGGGCGATATCCCTTTTCATACCCGGCCACCATTACCTATAACGAAGATCTTGGTACATTTTGTCAGCACCGGGATGAATAGAATACCGGGATTTGTGGGCTTCGTCCATGATAATCTGTCGCAAATCGGTTCGCTTGGGAATCCAAATTCGGTCTGAAAAGTGGAATATCCCGTTCGATTTGCTCACAAGCTGGGCTCCATCGTGGTAGATTCGTTCCTTCTTCAAAGTGCGTTCGTTGAAACACGCATGTTGAGCGTCGCGGATGAGAGTTTCGAGGTTGTGCTGGGCTTGAACATTACGAGTGCTAAGCAGGTAGCTCCGTCTGCTGAGTGCGTCGGCCACAACATTTGCTTTGCCTGGGTGATAACGAATCTCACAGTCGTAATCGTTGAGAAGTTCTACCCATCGGCGTTGACGCATATTTAGTTCCCTCTGATTAAAGATGTGTTGTAGGCTCCTATGATCGGTGAAGATCGTACACTTGGTACCATACAGGCAGTGTCGCCAAATCTTTAATGCAAAAACAACCGCGCCTAGCTCGAGATCATGGGTTGTGTAGTTCTTCTCGTGGATTTTGAGCTGACGAGATGCGTAAGCTATGACCTTGTCTCGTTGCATAAGAACACACCCGAGACCAAGGTTGGAAGCATCATAGTAGACAATGAAATCATTGTTTCCGTCGGGTAGCGTGAGAACAGGAGCATTGCAAAGCATGTGTTTGAGGGTTCGAAAGGCAGACTCTTGTTTGGTTCCCCAGACAAAAGGCTGATCCTTATGTGTGAGAGAGGTAAGTGGTACAGCAATCTTCGAGAATCCTTCGATAAATCGTCGATAATAGCCCGCTAGCCCGAGAAAGGAGCGGACTTCAGACGGGTTCTTAGGCGTAACCCAGCTCTTAACAGCTTCAATCTTCGCAGGATCGACGTGAATACCCTGACTATTTACAATGTGACCCAGAAACTGAACCTCCCCCAACCAAAATTCGCACTTGGAGAATTTGGCGTAGAGTTGGTTCCCCTGGAGTAACTCGAGAACCAAACGTAGATGTTGCGCATGTTCGGCTCTCGACTTGGAATAGATCAAGACATCGTCGATGAACACGATGATGAAACGGTCGAGATATGGTTTACACACGCGATTCATCAGATCCATGAAAACCGCTGGTGCGTTTGTTAGGCCAAAGGGCATGACAACGAATTCATAGTGGCCATATCGAGTACGAAACGCGGTTTTGGGTATATCCTCCTCTTGAATACGCAGCTGATGATAACCTGAGCGTAGATCGATCTTCGAGAAACACGTAGCGCCTTGTAGCTGATCAAACAAATCGTCGATTCGAGGCAGAGGATAGCAGTTCTTGATAGTCAACTTATTCAATTCCCGGTAGTCGATGCACATCCTGAACGACCCATCCTTCTTTTTGACGAAAAGGACTGGCGCGCCCCAAGGAGAGGTGCTCGGGTGAATGAAGCCTTTTTCAAGCAATTCCTGAAGTTGGGTTGAGAGTTCGCACATTTCGGACGGCGCGAGTCGATAAGGAGCTTTGGCAATAGGATTTGCTCCAGGAATGAGGTCAATACGAAAGTCGATATCACGTCTTGGAGGTAGTCCGGGAAGGTCCTCTGGAAAGACTTGAGGAAATTCTCGAACCACAGGAACGTCTTTCACTTCCTTCTTCTCTTTCTTTTCCTTCTCCGCTGCTACGACGTTAGCCAAGAAAGCCCTGTATTCCTTGCGGAGATACTTGCTAGCTTGCAGGCATGACATAAGCTTGAGCCCTTTCGAAGTAGTATCACCATAAACACACAATAAGTCACCATTCGCGAGCGAAAAACGGATCATCTTATCAAAGCACACAACTTCAGCATGGTTTTCTTGGAGAAAGTCCATGCCTACTATGACGTCAAAGCTTCCGAGTTGCATCGGAATAAGGTCGATTGGGAAGATGTGATTGTTGAGCCTGAGAGTACAATCACGGATAACAAAATTTACAGCGACGGTTCTTCCGGTAGCGACTTCAACATCGAATGCAGAGGAGAGTCGGGAACGTTTACGACTAAGGAGTTTCTCAAATTCGAGCGACACAAAGCAATTATCGGCTCCGGTATCAAACAAACATGAAGCATAAATACCATTCACAAGGAACGTACCATTGACCACGTTGTTGTCGGCCTGGGCTTGACGCACATTGAGGTTGAAAGTTCTGGCGCGTGCGGCCTGTTGTTGCTGTTGCTGTTGCTGTTGCTGCTGCTGCTGTGGTTGCTGCTGTTGCGGTTCTTGTTTCACTACCCTGTTCGGGCACATGTTGGCGAAATGGTTCGGGTCGTCACACGAGAAGCAGGCTCTGGCTTTGACTGCGGGTGCCAGAGGAGCTTCTTGACCCTGTGGGGCAGTGAGTAGAGCTTGATTGGCAGGAGCTTGACGAATACGGCAATTGGCGGTAAAGTGGCCGTATACGTTGCAGTGAGCACAGAAGCGGCATTGAATAGCTGTCGGGTGATGATAGGTGCAAGTAGGGCAGAGCGGGTGTGGTCCAGTATATGCACGCTTTGCAGGCGGTGCATTGGCCACAGGCGCCGCTACTTGACGCTGTTGGGCAGGTACAGCTTGGATCGGTGCAGCAGTAATCGCACAGTTCTTGTTGGTGGAGTTATTCTTTCTCTTGTTCTTTCTCTTGTTGCTTGATGAGGTGGGTTCAACGGTCGGTGCGGTGGCGGTAGCTTGATGTAGATGCTTGGAGGTCTTATCCCATACCCCAGCTTTAACCCGTTTGTCGTTGATTTCAGCGGCTAGCAGATAGGTTTCCTCGATCGTGGTAGTCTTAGCCGCTTGCTCGAAATCAGCAACGCAATCGGGCAAAGCTCGGATATACTTCTTGATGGTCATGTCGGGAGTCTTGACCTGGTCGGGACTGATAATGCTGAGCTGTTTGAAGCGAGCAGTGAGACCAGCATTGTCACCATCTTTCTGTTGTATGTGCCAAAATTCATCTTCAAGCTTTTGACGTTCGTGAGGAGGGCAGAATTCCTCTAGCATGACTTCCTTGAGCTCATCCCACGACAGTCCGTAGGCTGCATCATTCCCTCGCTTGTTCCTCTCGGCCGTCCACCAGTCTAGAGCACGGGACTGGAAAACGCCGGTAGCGTTCAGAGTTCGAAGGTCATCAGGGCAACCACTTTGTCGCAGAGTAACCTCGATGCAGTCAAACCAGTGGAATAGTGCAGTAGGACCTCCTTCGCCTGTGAATTCTTTCGGCCCACACGACTTGAATTGTTTGAAACTGAAAGGCCTTGCGTTAGCTTTGGGAGCTTCGGTTCTCGATTCCTCGGATGATTTGCTGGCGTTCTCGTAAACATCACTCACGGCTTTAGCCACACTTTTCGTGATAATGGAAGCAAGGCGTTTGTCCCTCTTTTCCTGACGAGAGAGTTCATGATGGGATCCAGACGACATTGTCTGCAATAGACATCGTCATGGAACTCAACACATTGTATTCGAATCTCACCTCACACGTCTACTACTTACTAAAGCTCAGTAACACGTAAATTCACGTAACAACGTAACACACAGTGCGTAGTCACATAAGCATGTAGAGCACATAATCACATAATTCCTAAGCATACAGAGCACAGAAGGAAGGAAAAACACATACGCCTTTAGTCACTAGAGGCATTCAGAAAACAGAAACCTAGTATTCAAGTCTGCAATCGTTTGAGAATAGCGTGGTACCAGCGTATATCGTAGCGTAAGTTACCCGTAATTTAATGATTTGATAACGATGTGTAGTGTGTTGTGTAGGTAGCAAAGGCCAAAAGCATTAGATTGAAACCAGTAGTATCTCAAAACGCTAACAAATAAGCATAAAACACGTAATTCACATAAAATCGACGAATCGTCAGAGTCAATAGTTTTGACTCAAAACTCGAAACACATAAAATCGAGAACAGATTGTCTGCGGCTAGTAGACTTCGACTGACCAAGGTGGTTCAATTATTCACAGGGGATCTGTTATGCACTTTCAACTTTCAGGATCGTGCCTTGGCCTCGATTCTTGGGCGTTTGGTGCGAATTCCGTTAGTTTTATGGTGTCTACAGATCGTCTGTTGAGACCTTGGTGGGAGTTTTGTAAAATGCGCGGAACAAGTTATCGAGGTTAGGGTTTCACCCCTGGCTCAACAACTTCGTCCCTATTTTGGTAAAATGGAGGAGATTATTCATCAAAATGTGGATTTCACTCCTAATTTGACATAATTTTCCTCGTTTGTAGTTAAAATGCAAGTTGATTAAGCGACTTTAGCCGAGAGTTTGCGGTTTTCACACCTATTCTCGGCCTCAGTGCCTGCTCATAATTAAAATTTCGAGTGCAATGATAGTGTAGAATAAGCGTAAAGAGCGAGTGATAGTGGCGAGTTTATGCATACGCGCGAGTTGGTCTGTTGGTTCCTAACTATAGTCTAGGTCTCTAAGACATTGACCCGGACTAGGTCAAGTCATGCCTAATTCCCTATAGTTATGGCTCTGATACCAATCTGTCACACCCCAACCGATGGCGGAATCATCGGGGCATGACACTGAGCGAAACAGATTGTCCAGAAGTTTCCATAACAACTATCATTACCATTCGATTTAAATAATACATCCCATACCGTATCTCAAACAGTTAAACAATTATTACAGACAAACATCAAGACAAATATTCTGTTCCGATAACTAAGATTTAAACATAACTAATTTATTCGTTGGTTTCTAGGACTCCAGTTCCTAGCTTCAATTTCATCACAGCACAAAGAGCACACATGCAACCTAAGCACCTGTCACATACGTTAAAATAAAGTCAATACATAAAATGTAAAGGTGAGCATACAAGTTTGATAATAGCATATAGTGTTCGAATTCGTTTACGCATAACCAGCACGTACACATAGTGAAACGAAGCACGTTAGTTATCGACATAGATCCATCGATACCAATGACTGCGGGTTGACTGCCCGAGGCAGTTCGCAATACATGATTACCACCGTAATCCATGCAAGTAAAAGATCCTTAACAACCCCCGTGTGAACGGGTGCTGAGTCCAAACTATAGTACTATCGTTGCTAAGGCAGGTAGACAGCATTCCATGTGTAAACATAACAAACAAGCATTCATAAGCCACGTATAACATGCATTAACGGTTAGCGTTCAAATAGTTTGAGTAGTGTGATAGATGTAGTTTGAATATTCGTAACGTATGTAACACCCAAAAGTGCTATAGCAAAAAGGGATCGAGTAAACTCACAGCGATTATGGATTGAAGGGAGCGCTTTTCAGCGAGTACGGTTAGCCTGAATAGATTCGATAACGTAACGATAAGTGACGCGTAAAACAGTACATAGTGAGAGTGGGTAGGATGACCGACCGTGCGGATAGGTCATCCGTGCGGATTGGCTATCCGTGCAGACTGGCAGTCCTTGCGGATTAGTAGTCCGTGCGAGTGGTAATCCGCCCGGATTAGTCACTCGTGCGGGTTGTTATCCGTGCGGACAAGTTATTCGGGCGGACAAGTAATCCGTGCGGATTAGCAATTCGTCCGGACTAGTCACTCGCGCGGATAACATGTTTGTGCGGATAATTATTCGAGTGGGTTGTTTCTTCCTAAGAATGTGTTTGTGTATGATGGCTTGTGCTTTGAAGTTTTCGTTGTAGCATTTAGAAAACATTTAAGTTTCTCTATCCTTCAAGGCGGTCGCGCGGACGGTAATCCGTGCGGGCACGTCTCTAAGGCTGAGTCACTTGATGAAATGGTGCAATCCGTCCGGATGGTAATCCGTGCGGACAGTGGTAATCCGTCCGGATAGTTTGTTCGTACGGACAAAGACAATCCGTCCGGATAGTCTGTCTGTGCGGACAACTTGCCCGTGCGGATGAACATTGTTTGAAATTGTTTAAGGTCTTAGTATCTCATGATCCGAAGAGTAATCCATTCAGAGGTCGTCCGTCCGGATTGTTCATTCGTCGATACTCAAACCTCGTTTTGAACGTGGGTCCCAAGTGTAGTTCGTCCGGGTGACAACCCGTCCGGATCGTCTGTCCGTGCGAACAGCTTGTCCGTGCGAACAACTTACCCATGCGGACAACTTCCTCGTTCCGGTTGTTCCGTTCGTCTACTCTTGGTTTCTGTTGTCGTTTTATCGAGACGTTCTGATTACGTGGCAACCACTTGGAATTGTATTCTTACTCGCATGACTAAGCCGGCTAGGAATCACCCTAACTCGACCTGTCGGCGGTTTAGAAGGGTCATTCCGGTCTAACCCGAAATCAGGTGTCTTGCGGGTAGAATCCAGATCTAGGACTAGTGCACCACTAATATCGAGTAGAAGACTACAACTGATCCGATTCGTACCGTTTTTTAGGGTAAAAGAAGGAGAAAACTTGTTTATTTCTTTCAACTCTTTTATCCTTTTAGAAAAGTTTAGATTTAGGTGAAGTTGCTGTGAAATCTTGTGGAAATCATTCAGATCTGAGTTATTCTTGGTGGAATGAGGTCACACTTGAAGTTCATGAGAACTTCATGATGACGTCACCCGAGAATACCTCAAATCTTGATGATTTCAAGGTTAAAAGTTGAGATTTGAAAGATAGAAAGGTGTAGAAGTGTGCATAGATCAAGAATGTACAAGATTTAGGGCGAGATCTTACCTGGATTGAGAGAAATCGGAGAAAAGGTGAAGAAAGTGTGCTGGTCGGACGTCACTTGCCAAAAGTGGAAAGTTTGGAGAGTGACCCGGGTATTTATAGGATGCCAAAAGGGGAAAGGGTGATCCGTGCGGATTGCAGGTTACCCGGATTGGTTATCCATGCGGACTGGCAATCCGTGCGGATTGGCAATCCGTGCGGATGGACCATCCGTCCGGATGTTGACTGAATGGTGCGTTCGGGTGCGACGACGCTTCGGTTTCGATTGCGAGCGATTCGATAAGGTTTCCTAGTCAAATTACTTTTAGTCCCAACTACTTCGTATATAACGTGGTTCGATTCGGAATTCGGGTTCGGGTTCGATTACATTCGAGTTAGACTTTGAGTTCGATTGAGTTCGCTTGATTTCCACAAAAAAACATAAATGAACATGCACAGGTAACACGTAAGGCACACACACACGTATAAGCGACAAGTAAAAATACATAGCTCGAGGTACGATTCGATGTCGATTCAATTAACATAGCTTGATTATTAGTTGATTAACTTTATCGCATTGTTACTTCCTATGGTTCACAGTCGTAGATTGATTGAAATACGTTTAACACGATTCGATTATTGCAAGTAACAACACTTACTCCACATAATATAAATAAAATAAAAACATTTCTACGAGTCAAGTCGCGCGAAATCGGTCGTTGACTTTGACCTTGACTTTGACTTTCACTTATGAAAACACGGGGTGTTACACATTAAGCAACAATAACTCACCATTTGCAAGTTTTGAACCAAATCCAAAGGTTCAAAATTCACCTGATCAATCTTACACTCAAAGTTCGTCAGGATCAAACAGTCAAAGTCAAGGTCCAGGAATTCTGTGCAACATAGCAGTGAATATAAAGAATGCTCAAGACTTTATTGAATCATCAGCGAAGCAGCACATAGCACTTCTTGCTTCGGTGCTTGAATCGTATGAAAGCTTGGTTGCAGGTAGAATTGGGAACCCCGATATGACAAAGGAAGACTATGATCAGATCGATCCAGAGGAGCTAGAGTTGATCGACATCAAATGGGGAATGGCAAGCTTGGTGAGAAGTGCTCAACGATTTATGGAGATAACTGGATGGAACAGTCTTTCAGGACCGGATCAAAAGCTCGGGTTTGATAAATCAAAAGTCACATGTTTCAAATATAAAGAGAAGGGACATTTCAAGCGGGAATGTCCAAACAGGGAGGTCAACAACCATCAAAACCCGTTCACAAACGACTACTACAAACAAGCAATCTACCATCAGACAAGTCAACAACCATTCACCCAAAGACCTCAGATAGAAAACAAGCCAGAGAAGGCTCTTTTAGTCAATCAGGACGATGAGAAGGTTGCTGAAGGTTTTAGTTGGGATAAGTACATCCCTGGTAGTGAGGGTACGGCAATGATGGCAGAGATTGTGGAACAACCGGAATGCGTTGTTGAGACAGAAAAAAGTCAGTGAAGTGACATCTGAAGAAAGTTTAGCTGATCTTGAAGAAGTTGCTGCAGAAGTCTATTACTATCAATCTAAACAGGAGATTATTGCTAGTTCTTTCAAATCAATAATGCCTCCTAATATGTTTGAATCTTTTGCAGGTTTCTTCAGTGAACCAACGACTGGTCTTTGTCCAAGATATGATGTTGAACCAGATTCAGTTGAAGAGATAATAGACTTTTCAATAGAAATGAATGAAGAGACTCTAAAAAAGATTGCTAACAAAGCATTGATGGGCAAGCTAAAAGAGGTAGAAACAGAATCTGTCGAATCGAAGTCGGTCGAAACAGAGTCAGTTGAAAATGTGTCTGTCAAAATGGAGTCAGTCCAAAAGGAGTCCGACGAGAAATCAGAAAATGAGGAGATCAAATCAGGAGACGAGTCAGAGTCAGAGTCTTATGGTTTTGATAAAACAGATATTAAAATTGATCAAGAAGAAAAGGTTACTGAAAAGATTGATTTGATTCTTGAAATTCCATGCAAAAACTGTTCAAAATCATGCATGGATTGTCTTGAAAAAGACAAGCAACTTCAAGAATTGAAGAAATTTACTGATGAAGTAAAATTTGATCTCAGTGAGATAAAAGAAGCATATGACACTTTGGCAAGATCAATCAAAATGATTAAAAAGGAAAGTTTTGAAAATGATAAAGCCACGAAATTGCTAAAATCTACTGTCATGGATAAACAGATGGAAATTAACATCCATCTGGACACAATTGCTTCTTTGAAAAAAGAACTTGAGTTAATGAGAATTGAAACTAAGAGAATTGATAAGAAACTAATGAGTTATGATGCTTCATCATATGTGATTGATCAAATTCTTCCAAAACAACATGATACGAAACCTGTCTTCAAAAGTGTTCCACCCCCAATGTGGAATCATTACACTCAAAAGTATCCAGATGGGGTGGAATCTACCTTGAATCGCAAGTTGAGAACCATTGAGAATGAGTTGCCTGAGAACATTGATGTTACATTTTCTCCATCCGACACTGACAACGAGTCACAGGTGATCAAATCCGTTGTTGACCAAGTGTTAGATGAAGAAAGTGATAACTCGGAGTTTGATACTGTGAAAACTCATTTTGAAAATTCCATTTCTGAGTCTGAAGAAGATGGTAACTTCTTAGACAAGTTTATACCAAAATCAGATACAGTTGTGAATGATGATTCGAACATTGTGGTTTACACAATGACCGGAACTGACAAACTCTATTCTGATTTTGAGTATCCAATCCAGAACGCGAGCATGCACAATGTTGAAAAAGTGTTTAAGCTTGTGGAGATTGATATTTCTGAGGTTAACAACAATGAATTTCTTTCAAAACCGAAAAAGTATTTTGTGAAAAAACAACCGAACAACCCTGGGAAAAAGGATTGGGTGGGTAAAAATGGGTCTAACAAAAGAAATGGTAACAATTTCAAAAAGAAAGGTATTGGATTTGAAAAGAAAATGGCTAAAAAGAATGTCAAACCAAA
Source organism: Helianthus tuberosus (assembly GCA_030545235.1). Taxonomy (NCBI): domain Eukaryota; kingdom Viridiplantae; phylum Streptophyta; class Magnoliopsida; order Asterales; family Asteraceae; genus Helianthus; species Helianthus tuberosus. Next base: position 53,040,082 of record CM060428.1, read on the forward strand.
ACAAAAGATGAGTGATGTTTTTGTTGTTGGTCCTAGTGTTGATGCTGAAAAGGATTATATCTTCAGTCAAAAAGCCATAGATGATTTCAATGCAGCTAAGAAGTTGAGACAGGAGACTTACAAATCAACTTTTGTTGAATATGACAAAAGAATTTGTTACCGCTGCAATGAAATTGGTCATATGGCCAAGCAGTGTGTGAAGAAGATTAAAAAACCTATTTTCCAAAAACCAAAACCTAAAACTCCAATTGATGTTAAGGGTAAAACACCAATGGTTTCCCCCGTTCGTATTTTGAAAAGAGGTGAATCTTTGAAGACCGAGGATAAACCGAAATCAACATTTGAAATTGGTGAATCTTCGAAGACTCAAAAGACTTCAAAGATTTATCCAAAGATGAAAATTTTTGAAAATCAATCATGGGTGGCAAAACCAAAACAATCAGTTGAAGAGAAGAAGATGGAAAATGTTTTGAAATTTGAATCAAAAATTTTTGAAAATGATGTTGAAAAACTGGAATTTGAACTAGACAAGTTGCTAGAGGAATTCCCACCAATTAAGGAGGGAGACTTAAAAACAAAATCTAAACCTGTTGTTCCAAATGTCATTTTTAACATTCCGAAAGTTGATGTGTCATGTGATCTTGTGTTTGGTAGTGTTCCAAAGGTAAAGAAATCATGGGCTTCATTGTTTGAATAAATTTTCTGTGATGTATGCAGGGGCTTCCGAGGTCAATAATCTCGAAGTGGATAATGGACAGCGGAGCTTCAAGGCATATGACGTGAATGTTGGCTTTGCTCTATGACGTCAAATCTATCAACGGTGGATATGTTGGATTTGCAGGGAATCAGGGTGGCAGGATAGTTGGTGAAGGAACTCTAACAAATGGAGTTGTGTTGTTTGAAAAAGTGAACTATATTATCGAACTTGAAAACAATCTGCTGAGTATCTCACAGATCTGTGATAAATCTTTTACAGTACATTTTACTAAATATGTGTGCTTAATCATAAAACCTGGTTTTAAAATTCCTAAGGACATGGTGTTGATGCGCGCTCCACGGGAAAACGATTTGTATGTCCTGGATATGAGTGTCGCAACAACAACAGATCATCAGAAACAATGTTTTGTGACAAAAAAGAAAGCGACTGAAAAAGAGTCCAAAATGTGGCATCGAAAGATGGGTCACATTCATGTCAAAAAAATGAATTTCCTTGTGCACAATGATTTGGTTGAAGGTGTAAATTTGAAAAACTTTCATTTGAATGATGATTGTGTAGAGTGCAAGAAGGGAAAGCAGACCAAAAAGACACACCCACAGAAGTTGCTGAATTCAATCAGAGTACCGCTCGAGAGACTCCATATGGATCTCTTTGGGCCAGTCAATATAAAAAGCGTAAGCGGAGACTTGTACTGTCTTGTGGTCATTAACGACTTCACAAGGTTTTCATGGGTAGTGCGTATGGAAAGTAAAGATGAAACGTTTGATTCGTTGATGGTATTGTTCAAAAAGATGGAAACGCTGTACAAATTGCCGATCAGAAGAATAAGAAGTGACAACGGAACGGAGTTCAGAAACAATCGAATGCTCGAGTTTTGTAATGATAAAGGAATTCTTCATGAATTTAGTGCACCATACACTCCACAGCAAAATGGTGTAGCTGAAAGAAAGAATCGCACCTTGATTGAAACAGCTCGAACAATGCTCGCCGATTCCAAGTTGCCAATATTTTTCTGGAGTGAAGCAGTTGCTGCAGCGTGTTATACACTGAATCATGTTCTCACAGTAAAGAAATACAAGAAAACTTGTTTTGAACTTCTATATCGTTATAAACCAAATTTGAAGTTTTTAGAACCGTTTGGATCGCCTTGTACTTTCATTGATCCAGATGGTAAGTTTGGTGCTAAAAGTAATGAGGGTTTCTTTGTAGGTTATGCGAGTCCGCTGAAGAGGTTATTCGTACCATGCCTGGGGAAGATAATTCAAGTTCAGCATGTTGATTGTCAGAAGCATACTGCTCCACCATAACTTCCCGGACAAAGATTTCTGTTCGATTATGATAAACTCTGGGAGTCTTTCCAACTGCCGACTGAGACAAGTGTAGAGGAACTTGTTTTACTATACCAACATAAACAATCTATGTCACAAGATCAGGTGCCAAGACCATTGGTAGTTTCTCAGCCCGACGTGGGTACAAGCAACCCTACAAGTGGTACAAACGATCACGATGCCGGTCCAAGTGGAACGACACACGAACCCCCAGAGGAACCATCTCCAACGTTTGATAATTCTGACGACTCAGAATCGGAAGACGGTCTGACTTTTGACGAGGAACCAAATGTTGCAACGACAGAAGCTGAGGATCACATCGGTGATCAAGATATTACAAACTTGCAATCGGAAGTGAATGTGCCTGACACTGCTATGCCAAGAACTTTGTTGTGTCATCCTTCAGATCAGATAATTGGTGATCTTCAGAGTGGAGTAAAAACACGGGATCAGATCAACAGAGCACTTACATGTTTTTATACATCTGTTGCTCCTTTACAATTTGATTTCTCACTAAAATGTTTCATCTCGCAGGTTGAAGCAAAAACGTATAAAGAAGCTTTAACTGAAGAAAGCTGGGTAAACGCTATGTAGGAAGAGTTGCAGCAATTTGAGAAGTTGGGAGTATGGAGACTGGTAGACCTTCCTGAAAATCAAAAACTGATTAAAACAAAGTGGGTATTCAAATGTAAAAGGGATGATAGAGGAGTGATTGTAAGAAATAAAGCACGATTGGTAGTACAGGGATTCAGTCAGCAAGAAGGTATTGACTTCACGGAAGTGTATGCACCTGTTGCTAGACTCAAGGTGATAAGGATCTTCCTGGCATTCACGTCCTGGAAAGGATTCAAAGTCTACCAACTAGATGTGAAATCTGCATTCCTATATGGCAAAATCAAAGAAGAAGTGTATGTTGGACAACCGCCGGGTTTCACTAATCCACTACACAAAAAAAAAGTCTATCTTCTGGATAAAGCGCTTTACGGATTACACCAGGCCCCGAGAGCCTGGTACGAGACGCTTTCCCAATATCTGTTGGCCAACGGGTTCACCAGAGGGATGGTTTGTGACACTTGGGTCACTGCGACCATCAAAAAAATACCAAACCAATGAAATATTGTATTTCATACCTGGTATTTGTACAAATATGTGTATCATTTGCACATATCAATTCTTGTTCGATTTCAAGCTTTAAATCACTTTCTGGAAGGTTATAGGCGCACTGATGCGTAAATTTAACCAGTTTAATGCAACGAACACTCCGGAATAGTGAAATAGGCTTAACATACCTTAAATAACCTTTACATAACTTAGAAATAAGTTTCAAAGGCTTTAGTATGGCAAAATCAAGTTAAATCGCTTACAGGGACTAAAGTTGACAAACTGCGAAAGTGTGCCAATTTGAACTGTAACAGACATTCTGGATCATGGCCATAAGTTAAACATACCATAAATATCCTTTACATAGCTTAGAAATAGGCTTTGAGGGGTTCGGTGTGCTAAAATAAACTTTGGGTCATTCAGGGACTAAAAGCGTCAAAAAGTGCACAAGTTTGCACTTTCGTGCATATCTTGCGTTCTGAATACATCCGGACATCCAAAAATTTATGTATGCACTAAAATATTTTATTTTAGTGTTTAGCATGAGAAAAATCCATTCGTTGAGCAATTTGGATCGTTTTTCGCGCTTATGCGCATTCCATCGTAATTAAGCAAACATCGCGATCGTACGACCAAACGAACCGACATCCGGGATATTCTTGAGCATGTTTCATGTCCACAATGTTTAGGCATCATTTTAGGGCCTTGAAAATGGCTTAACGAGCCTTAAACATGTCGGAAATGGCCTTAATACACAACGGGGACTGAATTAGAAACTTTGGAAACTGGTTGCTGATCAGAAGGACCTTAGCGTGACACCTAGCCCCCTTGGCGTCACGCGAGGCCCCTTCTGATCAGCAAAAGCCATTTTAATAGCTGTTAATAGCTGTTTAGCACTCCCAACTCAATTCCACTTGTTGTTTCCTGATGTTGGGGGGCCATTGTGATGTACATGAGGTTACCAACAAGTGTAGGGATGTGATTAAATCACGGTTTACGAGAAACGATCCTAACGGTGGTCCATTTCCTATAAATACCTTCAAGTTCACTTGCAAAACCCACTTGAAATCTGAGAATTCTCTAAGTTGGGGTGTCTTATCACTTCATACCTGAGAATACTTGGAAGTTCAATCTTGCGGGGACCCTTTGTAAGTGTTCTTTCATTCTTTTCATTCGTTTTAGCGTTAAAGTCAAACTTTCTTTGACTTTCTGCGTTGACCAGTTTATGGTCAATGCGAAGTTCATTTGAACTTCATAACGTGAGCGTGATCACGATGGTTATAGTCCCTAGTGACTATACCTACTGATTACCACGTTATCTAGGCTCAGTGACGAGTCGTAGTTTCGGCCAAAATGCGTGTTATTGCGTATTTTGTAACCAAACTACTTTTAGGTATCAAAACCGTTTGTTTTGATACCAAACCTGTTTTCTAAACTTAGTTAAGCATGTTTTAACATGCTTAGCTCGTCACTTTTAGTTTAGTGCTTATATAGGGTCGTAAGGTAAGCGATCTAAACAATCGCTTATACTTTGGAACCCGACCCGTTTGGTCGATCATTAGGATCCGACAAACACATTAGGTGGCCATAGTATATAGGGAATAACCTTCCGAGGTTATACCTTATGGTCACGGCGTTTAGTTAGTTGTATGATAGGTAGTTTATATGCCTTAGGTAAATGACCAAAATACCCTTTTTACGCCAAAATTCATTTTAAGCATATGTAACATAACTTTTGGTAACTAAACTGATTTGGCAACAATATTAGACATGTTATGGCATATATTACTTGTCATAGGACTAGTTAAGCGGTCCGAACGCGTTTCACGCGAACGACGCGTTAAAGTAGCATAAGCTGCCTAAACGGGTCGTAATGGGTCATAAGCACTTAGGTTAGGTTTCATTGTAGTATGTAGGCCTTGTTAAACCATATTACATGAGTTCCCCTACTCATTTGGTTTACGAGCCCTCATTCTATCCAATCCTCCGATTATAGGTCCGGTTTATTAATGAAGTTACCTATATTAGGTGTCGTTTGATATCCGTGATCTCTAGCATTGTTTGGTTGTTACTCAAGGACTACTAAGCAATCTCAAGTGAGTACATAGAACCCCATCTTTTAAATGTTTTCAAGGTGTTTATGTGAGTACATAGACCCCTCTTTTACTGTTTTCCAAACATTTTGGGGTGGAACACATGTGCCTACTTGTTACTTTCATGCTTTCCTGTTTTCACATCATATACTTACTATGTTCATTAGTACATTTATAGTACATGATTTCATTGTGTTTTATGCTATGTATGCCCATTGTGTGCGTACTTAGTACATTGTTTTACATTACATTTTATGCTATGTATGCCCATTGTGTGCGTACTTAGTACATTATTTTACATTACATTTTATGCTATGTATGCCCATTGTGTGCGTACTTAGTACATTATTTTACATTACATTTTATGCTATGTATGCCCATTGTGTGCGTACTTAGTACATTATTTTACATTACATTTTATGCTATGTATGCCCATTGTGTACGTACTTAGTACATTATTTTACATTACATTCTATGTTATATATCCCCATTGTGTGCATACTTAGTACATTATTTTATTCATCACATGCTTACATTTTGGTATGACACTTGGTTTGTTTAAATGGGACAATGTACATTCATTAACACCGATCATGCCGCTCGGTAGTAGGTAGTGGTACCATAGGACTTAACAAATCTCATTCCTGAAATCTCGGGTTTGTTTGGACGTAAGGAATGACCGAATCTGAATACATTTTTTGATAACCTTTACTAAAAGGGTTATCCGACTGTCGCAAGGCTTGGATGTATGAATTTTCACAATACCGCATATATGTTTATATCAGTATAGTATGCATTTATTACACAAAACATAACTTTGATTTAAACCATGTTTTACTTCAATACCTTGTTTTTGTGCATTTTACATATGGTTTAGTGGATATATTTCACTTACCATACATAAACATTTTAACATTTACATACACAATTTATGATTTACATTAGACATAAACAGTAGACATAGACATTAGACATGGTTTTCACATAAACATTTTGACATTTGATTATACATAAACATTTTACTTTGGTGGTTTGGTTTGAGTAAGTGATTTAAGTAACGAGGCGTGTGTAATAAGATACAAGCATGGTGGATACGCCACTGGTACTTCCTATATATAAGTGTTTGTATGGTATTACATATCATAGCGTTATTTGAATCATTTCAACATAAGACATATAACATTTTATACAAATAACATACTTTTCACAAGACTTTGTTTTACAAAACAACTTATCTTATACAAACTCATTTTACTTGGTTATTCATTTAACCATACATTATTCTCATATTTATACATATCATCTGATCTTACTGCTTTTCAAATGATTTACAAAACAAAGCAAATTACAAGGTTCATGACTAAACATTTTCTTAAACATAAGTCATGAATTCTATTTTCACAAAACCTATGTATCTCACAGGCATTTTTATGCTGACGTACCTATTTTCACATGTGTTTCAGGATATGATGCATAGGATTTATCAAGATACACTTAGGCGGACTTGGGCCTTAGTGACAATAAAAGATGCAAGACTAGTTATTTATGTTATATTTCTTTGATTGTCCAGACATTGTAACTCTTTTAATCAATAAAACAATATTTCAATTTCCATGTGTTATGAAACAATGATTCTGTTACAACACTCCCCGACGTTTCCGCCATGATTTGATGTTCTACGTGGTCGGGGTGTGACAGAAAAGTTGGTATCAGAGCTCATGGTTATAGGGAATTAGGTTATTAGTAATGCTTTGACCTAGTCTATAACCTTCCTAGGACCCTAACGCGAGTTTACTTACGTTTAGTCCTAAAACAATACCGTCACCTATCCTTAGGCGACGACCTCAACAAGAACACAAATTTCAAAACTGCTTAGAAAACTAATCATCTGTTCTAGGATGATTGATTACTAGGTTTTGAACCCTCTGTTATAAGGTTTTGAACCCCTTTGAATTTTCAAACCCTCGTCAAAGTTTGGGTCTTATAGTGTGAACACGTGCAATCTGGAAGAGTGGATGCCTGTACTCTGGGTTTTCTGTCTAAGGCTAGGGTGTTGGTACAAATCCACATAATCGGACCAGTCACTCTTACCTGGGAACTCTTGGGGTGAGTGTCCACTTATAGGCTAAAGCATGTCTTCGCGATACATTAATATGACCCGCTTACTTTGATTAGTCACCATCTCATTTGTTTGCCTTAGGTAACAAACAAATGATCGCAATTTCTATGCGTTGTCATTTTGTTTTATTTGCCGATAACCTTTCACCTGTTTCTCCCTATGTCTTTCATTTCCTTCTAGAATGTCTCTTCCTCTCAGCAACGGTCAAATGTCCGAGCGAACAGCCAAATTTGCCCAGCGATTAGGCGAAGTGATTCTGAAGATTGTGGATTTAGGCATTGCCATGTATCGTCTCCAGGATAAAGCCACTCAGGAGTCACCAAAGGAGACAGAGGCCAAGCCTTCACCAAAATCAAGGAAGCGTAAGGCTTCCAGGAAACCCGCAGCAGTTACACCTAATCAAGCGGGACCTAGCCAAGTGACAGCACCACCAGCCAAGAAACCAATCAAGGAATCAAAGACCATGGATGAACAGACTGGATCCCCTAAGAAGTCAAAGAAGCGAAAGGCTTCTCAGAACTTCGTCGTGGTCGCTCACAATGGTCAAGCCTTCCCCAACCAACCAGCTCAACCCCCTGCTAGGAAGCCATACAAGGGAACGGCACCAATATGCGACAAATGTAATGGGCATCACCAAGCTCACTTACAATGTCGTCTGTGTGTATCATGTGGGCGAATTGGTCACCTGGCAAGTGCTTGTCAATGTAACCCGAACCAAGGTGGTCCAAACCAACCACAAGCCAACTCTGCTCAAGCTTGTTTCTCACCAGGGTCTTGCTACAACTGTGGCAAGATGGGCCATTTCCTAAGGGATTGCCCAAAGCTTGCTAATGCAAATCCAACTCACGGATGAGCAGTTGGCTGACTAGAAGATGTTGCTGTCTTATGCTTTTATTCTTCTGTTTTCTTATAATGTGAAACAATCTGCTTTGTTTATAAATAAATTATTGTTCACAATTCTGATATACGAGTGTAGTTACATGTGTGTATGACTTTTCCTATGGTACCTACATCAAGGAACTGCATTCCTTACAAACTACTCTTGTGAATTTTTCCCATTCTTGCGTTTGCTCATGATTCCCTTGGTAAATTCTAAGTATTCGTTTTATTCTAAGAAACGAAGTACAGGAAATAAAGTGACATTATGAGTAATCGTACTTCTGCACATCTGTGCCTTTGAATCCTTGGTTAAATAACTAAGGGTATTTTCAAATCTCATACCCATTACATTCTGATTTCTTCAACATGCATAACATAAGTTTTCAAAACAACCTACATGATTTCAAAACATTCTATATATAGTTCGAAAACATTTTTAATATAGTGCATTTACTTAACATAACAAATGCACAAAGCTTTGTCTATGTTTTCAAAAACAACCCTCAGGATTTCAAAATATTTCATATAGTTTGAAAACAATTTTAAGTAATATATCAAGTGCACGATTTCAAAAGCACCATTCATGTTTTCAAAAACCTTATACATACTTTCAAAATTCAACTCATGATTTTAAAACATTTTATAAATATACTTACCTAATACACCTACTTTATGATTTCAAAAGTATTATATATAAGGTTTCAAAAACATTAAACACATTTTTTTTTAAAAGAAACCCCATGCATAGTTTTCAAAATATTTTTCCTCATACATTGACTTAACTTTCAGATTCTGCTTCATATGTCGCCTTGACATATCTAGCATCTCAACTTCATAAGCATTTTTACTTCATGTTTTGACTTAAACGCATCAAGTGCAAGATTTCAAAACATCTTCAACATCTAAAATCCATATGGGATCTTTTTATCTTCACATTTAGACCCTTGTGGATGATTGTCATTCAAATTAGAGTCCTTAATTGGAATCCTTATGTACCTAAATTCGAACATTTCGGTTCCTTATAATCGAAATCGAATTTTTCTTTTAAAAATCTTTCTATCTTTATAGTTAGATTCTTGATAATGTTTAAAGTACTAAATGAAAATCCACGAGATGGATTCCTAGTGTGCTTTAAATACATGTGCTCTGTTAGCAAAACAAATTAACAAATTAAAGATCTAGATAAACAATCCTTGTGGTTATATGACTATGTGTTTATGCATCTTGTGTTTTCTTTTATGCATTTTGTGTTTTTGTATACTCTGGATATTCGTTATCCAAATCCTCGTAGGATCTTTCATATCTTCATATGAGGGATTCGTAGAAGGATATCCAAAGGTACTACCTTAAATCCTAAATGGGCTTCTATGTAATAGTTAAGACCCTTGGATTATATAGTACTATTCCATGATTCATAAGAGACCCTTTTAGTGGTCTAGTAAAAAAGATTGATTCAAAAATCTGGTTAAGAATAACATGTGATGATATAAGCTGAAAAGACTCCTTGGTTGTCTATTAAAATCATTTATTGATTTAATAAAAGGGACCCTATGGTGGTCTGGTCACATTCATCACAAGATTTGTTCATTTGGTTTTCCCCTACACATTATCAAATAGACTGTGTGGACTATGCAAGGAATTGTATAATTATGGACGCGTACGTAATTATAAAATTTAGTGCACAGAAACCCAGTAAAACTTATTATGTGTAAGAACCTATAGTGACCACAATAACAAAATGTGAACGATGTAATGGAGGTACGGTGGACGCACCAATAACGCTTAATAGACTATTATATAAGTGTCCCTCCTACATTGTAAGCATGATGTTATTTAAAGTTACTGGAAGTTCAGAACCTTAACCAGTATTGTTTTGTCTTTTCAAAATTCATGTTTCAAGCTCTCGCAAGTTTCCTCTAAATAAATTTCGGGACGAAATTTCCTAAAGTAGGGGAGACTGTGACACCTGGGTCACTGCGACCATCAAACAAATACCAAACTAATGAAATATTGTATTTCATACTTGGGATTTGTACAAATATGTGTATCATTTGCACATATCAATTCTTGTTCGATTTCAAGCTTTAAATCACTTTCTGGAAGGTTATACGCGCACTAATGCGTAAATATAACTAGTTTAATGCAACGAACACTCCGGAATAATTAAATAGGCTTAACATACCTTAAATAACCTTTACATAACTTAGAAATAAGTTTTGAAGGCCTTGGTATGGCAAAATCAAGTTAAATCGCTTACAGGGACTAAAGTTGACAAACTGCGAAAGTGTGCCAATTTGAACTGTAACAGACATTCCGGATCATGGCCATAAGTTAAACATACCATAAATATCCTATACATAGCTTAGAAATAGGCTTTGAGGGGTTCGGTGTGCTAAAATAAACTTTGGGTCATTCAGGGACTAAAAGCGTCAAAAAGTGCACAAGTTTGCACTTTCGCGCATATCTTGCGTTCTGAATACATCCGGACATCCAAAAATTTATGTAAGCACTAAAATATTTTATTTTAGTGTTTAGCATGAGAAAAATCCATTCGTCGAGCAATTTGGATCGTTTTTCGCGCTTATGCGCATTCCGTCGTAATTAAGCAAACATCGCGATCGTACGACCAAACGAACCGACATCCGGGATATTTTTGAGCATGTTTCATGTCCAAAATGTTTAGGCATCATTTTAGGGCCTTGAAAATGGCTTAACGAGCCTTAAACATGTCGGAAATGGCCTTAATACACAACGGGGACTGAATTAGAAACTTTGGAAACTGGTTGCTGATCAGAAGGACCTTAGCGTGACACCTAGCCCCCTTGGCGTCACGCGAGGCCCCTTCTGATCAGCAAAAGCCATTTTAATAGCTGTTTAGCACTCCCAACTCAATTCCACTTGTTGTTTCCTGATGTTGGGGGGCCATTGTGATGTACATGAGGTTACCAACAAGTGTAGGGATGTGATTAAATCACGGTTTACGAGAAACGATCCTAACGGTGGTCCATTTCCTATAAATACCCATCAAGTTCACTTGCAAAACCCACTTGAAATCTGAGAATTCTCTAAGTTGGGGTGTCTTATCACTTCATACCTGAGAATACTTGGAAGTTCAATCTTGCGGGGACCCTTTGTAAGTGTTCTTTCATTCTTTTCATTCGTTTTAGCGTTAAAGTCAAACTTTGTTTGACTTTCTACGTTGACCAGTTTATGGTCAATGCGAAGTTCATTTGAACTTCATAACGTGAGCGTGATCACGATGGTTATAGTCCCTAGTGACTATACCTACTGATTACCACGTTATCTAGGCTCAGTGACGAGTCGTAGTTTCGGCCAAAATGCGTGTTATTGCGTATTTTGTAACCAAACTACTTTTAGGTATCAAAACCGTTTGTTTTGATACCAAACCTGTTTTCTAAACTTAGTTAAGCATGTTTTAACATGCTTAGCTCGTCACTTTTAGTTTAGTGCTTATATAGGGTCGTAAGGTAAGCGATCTAAACAATCGCTTATACTTTCGAACCCGACTCGTTTGGTCGATCATTAGGATCCGACCAAACACATTAGGTGGCCATAGTATATAGGGAATAACCTTCCGAGGTTATACCTTATGGTCACGGCGTTTAGTTAGTTGTATAATAGGTAGTTTATATGCCTTAGGTAAATGACCAAAATACCCTTTTTACGCCAAAATTCATTTTAAGCATATGTAACATAACTTTTGGTATCTAAACTGATTTGGCAACAATATTAGACATGTTAAGGCATATATTACTTGTCATAGGACTAGTTAAGCGGTCCGAACGCGTTTCACGCGAACGACGCGTTAAAGTAGCATAAGCTACCTAAACGGGTCGTAATGGGTCATAAGCACTTAGGTTAGGTTTCATTGTAGTATGTAGGCCTTGTTAAACCATATTACATGAGTTCCCCTACTCATTTGGTTTACGAGCCCTCATTCTATCCAATCCTCCGATTATAGGTCCGGTTTATTTATGTAGTTACCTATATTAGGTGCCGTTTGATATCCGTGATCTCTAGCATTGTTTGGTTGTTACTCAAGGACTACTAAGCAATCTCAAGTGAGTACATAGAACCCCCTCTTTTAAATGTTTTCAAGGTGTTTATGTGAGTACATAGACCCCTCTTTTACTGTTTTCCAAACATTTTGGGGTGGAACACATGTGCCTACTTGTTACTTTCATGCTTTCCTGTTTTCACATCATATACTTACTATGTTCATTAGTACATTTATAGTACATGATTTCATTGTGTTTTATGCTATGTATGCCCATTGTGTGAGTACTTAGTACATTGTTTTACATTACATTTTATGCTATGTATGCCCATTGTGTGCGTACTTAGTACATTATTTTACATTACATTTTATGCTATGTATGCCCATTATGTGCGTACTTAGTACATTATTTTACATTACATTTTATGCTATGTATGCCCATTGTGTGCGTACTTAGTACATTATTTTACATTACATTTTATGCTATGTATGCCCATTGTGTGCGTACTTAGTACATTATTTTACATTACATTTTATGCTATGTATGCCCATTGTGTGCGTACTTAGTACATTATTTTACATTACATTCTATGCTATGTATGCCCATTGTGTGCATACTTAGTACATTATTTTATTCATCACATGCTTACATTTTGGTATGACACTTGGTTTGTTTAAATGGGACAATGTACATTCATTAACACCAATCATGCCGCTCGGTAGTAGGGAGTGGTACCATAGGACTTGACAAATCCCATTCCTGAAATCTCGGGTTTGTTTGGACGTAAGGAATGACCGAATCTGAATACATTTTTTGATAACCTTTACTAAAAGGGTTATCCGACTGTCGCAAGGCTTGGATGTATGAATTTTCACAATACCGCATAGATGTTTATATCAGTATAGCATGCATTTATTACACAAAACATAACTTTGATTTAAACCATGTTTTACTTCAATACCTTGTTTTTGTGCATTTTACATATGGTTTAGCTGATATATTTCACTTACCATACATAAACATTTTAACATTTACATACACAATTTATGATTTACATTAGACATAAACATTAGACATAGACATTAGACATGGTTTTCACATAAACATTTTGACATTTGATTATACATAAACATTTTACTTTGGTGGTTTGGTTTGAGTAAGTGATTTAAGTAACGAGGCGTGTGTAATAAGATACAAGCATGGTGGATACGCCGCTGGTACTTCCTATATATAAGTGTTTGTATGGTATTACATATCATAGCGTTATTTGAATCATTTCAACATAAGACATATAACATTTTATACAAATAACATACTTTTCACAAGACTTTGTTTTACTAAACAACTTATCTTATACAAACTCATTTTACTTGGTTATTCATTTAACCATACATTATTCTCATATTTATACATATCATCTGATCTTACTGCTTTTCAAATGATTTACAAAACAAAGCAAATTACAAGGTTCATGACTAAACATTTTCTTAAACATAAGTCATGAATTCTATTTTCACAAAACCTATGTATCTCACAGGCATTTTTATGCTGACGTACCTATTTTCACATGTGTTTCAGGATATGATGCATAGGATTTATCAAGATACACTTAGGCGGACTGGGCCTTAGTGACAATAAAAGATGCAAGACTAGTTATTTATGTTATATTTCTTTGATTGTCCAGACATTGTAACTCTTTTAATCAATAAAACAATATTTCAATTTCCATATGTTATGAAACAATGATTCTGTTACAACACTCCCCGACGTTTCCGCCATGATTTGATGTTCTACGTGGTCGGGGTGTGACACGGTTGATAGTACGTTGTTTACCAAAGAGGTTGCAGGGCATCTATTGGTCGTGCAGATTTATGTCGACGACATCATCTTTGGATCGACAAATGATGATTTGTGTAAAGAATTTGAGATAGTGATGAAAAGAAAGTTTGAAATGAGCTCGATGGGGGAGATGAAGTTCTTCCTAGGGCTGCAGGTGGATCAAATGCCCGAAGGAATTTTCATTCATCAAACCAAATATGTGAACGATGTTCTGGAAAAGTTTAACATGTCTGAATCTACTCCGACTTCAACCCCCTTGGCTCAAAATCACGAAATCTGTCCAGATGAAAGTGGAGAGAAAGTGGACGAGATGTATTATCGGTCGATAATTGGATCTTTGATGTATCTTACTGCTTCCCGCCCGGACGTTATGTATCCGACTTGCTTATGCGCCAGATATCAATCCAGCCCGGGCCAGTCACACTTGACGATCGTAAAACGCATCTTACGGTATTTGAAAGGCTGCCCAAGCATCGGCTTGTGGTATCCTAAGTCTGGTGACTTCTCTCTTTCTGGTTTTGCTGATTCTGATTTTGGTAGTTTCAAGCAAAATGCAAAGTCCACCACTTCAGGTTGTCAGTTTTGCGGAACTCGACTTGTCACCTGGCAGTGCAAGGAACAAACCTCAATAGCACTCTCTACGTGCGAGGCAGAATATGTTTCGGCCTCGAGCTGTTGCTCTCAGATCCTTTGGATCCAACAGCAGATGCAAGACTTTGGTTTGCAATTCTTGGATACACCCATTTATGTGGACAATGAAGCAGCGATAAACATAACTAAAAACCCAGTTCACCATTCTAAAACAAAACATAAAGAAATTCGGCATCATTACATCCGTGATTGTCACGAGAAGAAATTGATTCGAATTGAACATATTCACACCGATGATCAGAGGGTTGATTTTTACACCAAACCGTTTGACAGATCAAGATTTAACTATCTTTTAAAATTAAACGGGATGAAAAATTTGTTTTCTGGGAGGGTAATAGAATGTGAAGCCGAGGTGGACGGCGATCTGAAGTGATCCACGTCGTGTTGTCAAGTTTTTGTACAGTTTATTTTTCTGCTTTTGTTAAAACCAAAAACACAAAAATATGATTTTGTTTTTAGGGGGAGAAAGTTTGCAGAAAATCCAAAAACATGATAAAATGTCAAAATCCAAAAACATTGAAAAACTGAAAAAGAGTTTGTGTAAAAAAGGGAAATGGTAGTACATCAGCTAGACAGTTGCAGTACGCTAAAGAAATGTAAAGTTTAAATGTGTTAAGCAGTCTTGCAGATGATATGTCGATAGGTTTTTACACATTTAGTAGGTTTGTTCGGGATATAAACCTAAATTTCTTGCTTTTACGTGGGGAACATCTCTCGGATATATGGGTAACCCCCGAAATCTTGTTTGAAAGGTCCCTCTTTCTGAGATACTAGGTCTTTATACTTAGTGATATCTGGGGTATTATCCCGGGACTTTTGATTTTGCGGAAGCAATGGCCTAGTCCCTAGAGAATACTTTACGCTGCTTGAAATATAAGCCTCCCCTCAGCATAAAAAATGATGAAACATTGAAAAATGCTAATCATGTGCTGTTGTAAAAGAAGATCCCCAAAGGGGACACACCTAAAGTCGAAGCCGTCATCTCTCTGATTTTGCGGAAGCAATAGCCTGAGCTCTCACGGGCCTTGCATTTTACCCCTTACAGATATCATCTAGGTATATTCACCTGTAAGACTGAATATTGGGATCTGGATACGGGAGTATATTCTGAGGTGGTACACGCGTATAAGTTAAGCCTTAAAACACTAATTTGTATCCTGAACAGATTGAAATTTATGTGAGAATTTAAAGTGGACCAGTATATCGACAATCACTGTGAATTGTTTAATGTTGTGTATGTAATTAAAGCTTAACGGTATTTGTAGCTTGTCAACAGCTGTTATGATCCCCTAACACGCTCACCAAAAATATTGTTTGTACAGATTTGTTAGTTATCAAAATCCAAAAAGATTGTCTGTTTGTTTAGCATTTTATAAAATCCAAAAAGATTTGTTTTTCATATTATTTTCGACAACAGACGTTGGGGATTTGATGATCAAAGTCTTATGTGCTGAACAAGTCTGGATCATGAGGATTGGGTAAGCAGAAGTTTGAAAAAGTGTTGGTAATTACTTGAAAGTTCAAAAGTTCATTAATTTGAACTTAAATCTGTTTCAAAAGTCAGCAAACTTCATAAAATGGTCAGCCAAGGTCATTAACTTGGACTTGGCAGGCTAAACAGTTGACCAGGGTCATTAACTTGGACTTGGTTAACTGGGTGTGACGGTAAAATACCAAAAAGTTAAAAATTTGAAAATTTTGAAAAATTGTCATTTCAAACGAAATTACTATTTCACACGAAATAGTAATTCCGCTTGAAACAGGTAATTCCATTTGAGTTTGTAATTTCGCTTGAACATGATTTCGTTTGAACATGTCATTATGCCAATTTCACACGAAATTAGGGTGGCTATAAATAGCAGTGGTATTTCGTTTGAAGGCATATGTTCCATTATTTCGCACCAAACTTCTGTCAGAGCAATTTCACACGAAATCACAAAACCATCGATTTTAAGCCGTTGTTCTGCCCGATTTGTTGCTCGTAAACTGATTTTAGTTAGCATACTCCACTATAATCATGGGAAAGGTGAGAGATTTTGTTGATTTGACCCAGATCTGATCTGTTTTCGTTTGAACGATGATGAACAGGACCAAAAACTTAAATCTAGGGTTTGTTTGTGGCTATTTTTTTACGATAATCATACCCTTGAACTCGGATTGTGATATAGATCTTGCTTAGGGCTTCAGTTTGATTTTTATAACTTTATTCCTTTGGAAAATGGTAGATCTGAAAGTTTGAACTCAGATCTAGATCATTTTGTTGGATAAAATTGAAAATAAAACAGATCCTTATGCTCGGAATTCACTAAATAACAAACCCAATTGATTAATTTCTTCATCAGAAAAGTTTTGAAATAATTTCGTTTCAAAATGTCATTTCGTTTCAAGATGTAATTCCGTTTCAACATGGTATTTCGTTTCAAATGGCTATTCCGTTTCAAACTGTTATTTCGTTTGTAAAGTGATTTCGCTCCAAACTGTTATTTCACTTCAAAATGTTATTCCATTTGAAAGTGTTATTCCGCATGAAATGTGATTTCTCTTGAGAGTATTTCGTTTGAATGTGATGTTTTGATGAAAAAATTTTCAAAGTGTTTGATTTGATTTTGTGATGTTTCTTTCAGGCTTCTAATGTGCAGTTCGATCCATTGCACAACATCTGTTGTGTATACGATAAGGAGATACCAAAGATGGCTGAATTCACAAGTATTCTGGAGTTTATGGAAAGATTGCCGATTCAGAAAGCTTTGACAAATCAACATTTGGTATTTAGATCACATATTGAGCAGTTTTGGGAGAACTCAACGTATGACGAAGAACACAAAACAATAAATTCAATTGTAAGCTTAAATGATGAGAACAAACCAATTATCATCTCAGAAGCACTTGTACGAGAGGTGATAAACTTTCCGGATGATGAGAATTCTCCAACTAAGTTCCCAGAGAGGATGGTAAAAGGATGCATGTTGCGGATGGATTACAATGGTCCACTGAACAAGGCCAACTACTTGAAAGCGTGTTTTCCAAAGTCTTTCAAGTTTCTTATTCATTCAGTGTTGCATGCTCTTAGTCACAGGAAAGGAGGTTACGATGTGATGAGGGACTATCAAATGAACATGGTTACAGCTCTCGTGTTAAATAAGAAGTATAATTTTTCAAAGATAGTGTTTCATTACATGGTAGAAAATATCACTTCAAAGAGCAAGACTTGGGTATATCCACGATTTGTTCAGATGATGATAGATCACGCTTATCCTAATTTGGAAAAAGATGAAAATAATGATCTGTTGGTATTATTCCATATGGATAATGAGTCTTTGAAACAATTGGCCAGATATCACCCAAACCATCCAGAGCCAAAGACAAAAGCTGAATTCTTTGGTTTCATCAAAGAATTATCAAGATCCAGATCCAATCAACCATCAAAACTGGAGAAATGAGAAAGAAATGAAAGAGAAGAGTTATGCAGATGAATTGAAAATCCTTGAAGATTTCAAAGAATCAAGAAATGAGTGGTTCTTGAAAGAAGAGAAAACGAAGAGGAGCAGAAAATCAACTCCGAAAGTTTAAGTAGAGGAGGGTTCATCATCTCAACCTAAGCGAAAGCGTCAAAAGAAAACGGTTGAGACTATGCTTGTTGATGAATCTGAGGAGGAAGATGAAGCTGAAGCTGAAGCTGAAGTTGATGTTGAAGGAGATGTTCGTTTGTCTCCTGAATCTGCAAAGTTGTTGAAATCTCTTACTGATTATAATGTTGAACCAGAGAAAGCAGCTGGTGATGAAGAAGATGTCGATGTAGATAAAAGTTCATCAAGTTCGTCTGAAAAAGAAATTGATGAAACAGAACGTGCAAAGAGAATTAAAGCTGAGATTGAAAAAGAGAAACAGCTTAAGAGAAAGAGAAGAGAAGATAAAGATGATGAAGTTTACATTCCATCTCCATAAAATGTTATAGAATCTCAGACACCTCCATCATCTGGTGGTAAGAAGAAGCAATCTGCAAGAAAGCGTGTGATTTCTCAAAAAGCAGCAAGGAGAAATTTGATTATCAGGTTGCCTAAACGTACACCAAAACTAAAATCTCCTACACCACCAAAACAACCTACACCACCACCATCACCTCCACCACAAACTAAACAACAACTATCACCACCACATCTTTCACCACCACATGAACAACAACCTGTTGTTACCTCTCAGCAAATCTTTCAAACACCACCATCCACACAACCACCTGTCCAAACTACACCTGGTTCTTCTGGATACAAAACTTTTCCAAATGTTCCAGAAAGTATTACTCTTGAAGACATTGGTGATTTCAATTTTGCAACTGATGTGCAAGTTAAGAGTTTGGAAAAGAAAGTTGAAGAAGTATTGGTTAAGAACAAGAAGTTGTTGGATCGTGAGAAGAAACTAGAGAAGCGTGTAAAGACATCGAAGCTGAAAATTCTTTATTGTTAAAGAAAGTTGAATCTGATCAAGCTGAGATTGATATTCTGAAAGTTAAAGTTACAGAGTTGGAAGAAGAGAAAGCACGCAGAGATGAGCAGAACAAGTACTTTGAGTTAAAGAACAAAGAATTAGAAGCTGCTAAAGCAATGAAAGAACACGAGATATACATGATGAATAAAGTGTTAGAAAACTTGCTTCAAAAGTCTGTTGAGCAGAAATATGATGAAATAAATATTGAGGAGGTTAGAGCAAAATGTCAAGCTGGTTTAGAAGCTGACATGAAAGATAAGGGTAAAAGTGTTGAAGATGTTTCTGAGAGGGCAATTGTTGTATCTATTGTACCTGAATCACCTATTCAGAATCCTCGTCCTATCTCTGCAGTTTCTACTATATTTGAAGAGGATGTGTTAATTGATGATATTATTGATGATGTGAAAGATGATAAGGATGATGATGAAGATCAGACAGATGATGCAGACGATGTATTCTCTGCAAGAAGTCATAGTGATGATGATAATGATGACGATGATCAGGGTGGTACAGGGATTAAAGTTACTGAAGCTTCAAATGAAGATAATACCGAAGATTATCTTCATGATGATGTGAATGAAGAGCCTGAGGATGCTACAGGTGAGGGGGAGAACATTGATGATGAGAACGTTGATAAAAGAGAAAAGTTGATATTGCGTCTAGAGCCTGAAGTTGAGGAAGGAGAAATCAGGCATACTTACACCATGGCTGATATTATCGAGATGACACGTATTGATGATCCTAACTTTAAGTTTGACTTTGAAGAAGAGTTGAATGCATTTGATATGAATCAAAAACCTGAGTATCAGTACAACTATGTTGATGAGGCAGACAACTATGATAGAGTTAAGATTGAAGATTGCAGTGATGAAGAAAGTGAAAATGTTGATACATCAAACTTTCCAACGCTTGTTGAGTTTTTCAGTCAAGCAAATGTAGAGGAGTTGAGAAGGAAAGTTGCAGAATGTCTGAAAGATAAGAATTTTGATGGTACAACGAAAGATGCACAGCAAGAAGAACGCAAGAAGTGGTTTAGAAAGAGTACCGAAAGAAAATTCAAACGTCCGCTCAAGTTTTATAAGAGAGACAGGGATGTGTCACTGGGGGATATTATTAGTTGGGGTTTTCTTCCACAAGTTAATTTGTATGCTATCCGTCGAGAGTATGGTGTTCAATACTTCGTGTATATTCAAGACATTATGTCTTTACCTTGGTGGGATGTCGAAGAGTTGTCGAAAGTTAGAACTCTGGATTATCCTGTAAGAAAGCATGATGTACCCATTTGGGGTCTGATGAAATTTGAAGCTTTTAGAGACTTCAAACACTGGAAGCCACATCAACCGAAGAAAGTGAAGAGGGTTGATCCAGTGACTGGTATTGAAGAGACAATCTTGCAAATCAAGAAACCAAGAGTAATAAAGAATATTCCTTTGCCAAAGATGGAGCAAGACTTTTACAAAGGTTTCTTGTGCTAGGTGTATAGCTGCTTGTCAACAGAAGCTATGATCACATACAAGGTAAAGAATGAAGTTAGACATATCCACTTGAATGATCCGATATGGATTATTAATTGTTCAGCCAAAGACATTGAACGTTTCTTCGTTAACAAGATATGTTATAAAGCTGAAGACAAAGAGCAAGCGAGGCAATTTCAGAAATTGTATCTATCTGCTTTCAAAAAGGTATCAATGCTGACAATAAATGGACGTCTAAGTGGCGAGAGATTGAGAAAGAGGAAGCATTGAAGGCTGAAAGAGAAAGAAAGGCTTGTGAAGATAGAGATAACATGTTGAGACATACTGTGGTACAAAGAATGGTTGCTGAAGAGAAGAAAAAGGTTGATGAGAACGAGAAGCTTAGGAAGATACTGCTGAGAAAGCCTAAGCCGAGGGAAGAAAAGTTCAAGTCGTTGTGAAGAAAGCGCTGAAGACCTGACTAAAGACTCCGGCAATATCCAAGGGGGAGTTTGTTGGTGCATAATGTCTATAGCCTACGTCTAAAGTCTAGGTCATGTCAGTAGCTTGTTTAGGGGTAAAAATGTAAATTTATGATGTTTTGATGTAATTTCGCATGAAATTAGCTTGTGTAATTTCGCACGAAATTACATGTTGTAATTTCATGCGAAATCAGATGCCTATAAATAGGCAAGTGGTGCTTCTCATTTGGTACGAAATTAGTGGAAGTGTAACGAAGTGCTGTCCAATTTTCACCGTATATTCAAGTCTAAAATCAATGAGAAGCTTGTTTTAAGTATCATACTCTATTTCTACTCATTTCTACACTGATTCTAGGTTGTTTGTTTGTTTCCGTCTCTCACACAGTTGTGTATTGTCTCTGATCGACTCATTTGGTCGTGAAAACGATCCTACAGCAAGTATAGGTGTATGGGTTAATCTTTGCTTAAGAATTCTAAATGCTTCTTCTTGTTTTGGTCCCCATTCAAACTTAATGGATTTACAGGTTAACTTAGTTAAAGGAATGGTTATTCTAGAGAAATCTAGAATAAATCTTCTATAATAACCGGCCAATCCTAAGAAACTTCTAACCTCGGTTGGTGTCTCAGGGGTTTTCCATTTGGTAATCGCTTCGATCTTTGTTGGATCCAAATGAATTCCTTCATGATTGTACTTGCTCTAACCAAAACTTGCATTTTGAAAACTTAGCATACAGCTTTTCCTTTCTTAATAGACTTAAAAGTGCATGCAAATGCTTTACATGATCTTCCTTACTTTTAGAATAAATTAGAATATCATCTATAAAGACAATTATGAATTTATCCAAGTATGGCTTACATACTCGATTCATCATGTCCATAAATGCTGTTGGGGCATTGGTTAAACCAAATGGCATGACAGTAAATTCATAATGACCATACCTTGTTCTGAAGGCGGTCTTAGGAATATCCTCTTCCTGTACCTTTAATTGATGATATCCTGACCTTAAATCGATTTTAGAGAAAAATCGAGCTCCTTCAAGTTGGTAGAATAGATCATCGATTCTAGGTAATGGGTACCGGTTCTTAATCGTGACCTTGTTTAATTCACGGTAGTCAATGCACATACGCATTGATCCGTCCTTCTTTTTAACAAATAAAATCGGTGCTCCCCACGGCGACGAGCTTGGCTGTATAAATCCTTTCTCCAACAATTCGTCTAATTCTTTCTTTAGTTCCTGCATTTCGGTGGGTGCCAAACGGTAGGGTGCTTTGGCGATTGGGGCCGTTCCTAGTAACAGATGGATTCTGAATTCAACTTCTCTATCCGGCGGTAGTCCTGGTAATTCTTCTGGAAATACATCTGAAAACTGAGACACTACTGGAATGTCTTTTAATTCTTTTCCTTTAGTGTTAGTGATTATAGAAATAAAATACACTATAGATCCTTTTCTTATATAACTTGTAGTTTTCATCACAGAGATGAATTTTGTAGCTCTAGAGGGTTTATCTCCTTTAATTGTGATCTTTTCACCTTTTGGTGAATTTACTTGGATTGACTTTTGATCACATAAAATACTGGCTTTATTGGCTGTTAACCAATCCATTCCTAAAACGACATCAAATCCTGTCAGATTCATTGGGTAAAGGTTTGCAATAAACTTTTGGTTTAAAAATTCTATTCTTGCTCCCTGCAGGATTTCAGAAATCCTAACAGTTTCTCCATTAGCTGTCTCTACTAGACATTCTTGTGGTAGTTTAGTTAATGACTGATTTAGAAGTTTGCAAAAGGAAGTATTAATAAAACTTTGGTTTGCACCAGAGTCAAATAATACTTTAGCAAAAACATCATTAACTAAAAACGTACCAGCTATCACGTCTGGAATCATCTTGGCTTCATCTGCAGTTAGAATGAAAGCTCTAGCATTTTTAGTATTCCTGTTGTTCGCAGTTGGAGCCAATTTCAGACAATTCGGCTTGATATGGCCTTTTTCTCCACAGTTGAAGCATAGTCCATTACTGGATTTTCTCCTGCAATCTTCTTCCTTGTGTCCGGGCATTTTGCAGAAATTGCAAAGAGTGGAGCATTTTCCCGAATGCTTTTTCTTGCAGACCTTGCAGAATGGTGCAGAGGTAGAACTCATATTCCTACGGTTGTAATTCACCGAACGGAATTCTTGGGTAAGCCTTTGGGTTAGGTTTCTCCTCTGGTCTTCTTCTCTAGTACGGATTAATTCATCTTTCAAAGTATTTGCTAGTTCTACAACTTCTTCTATAGTTTGGGGTCTAGCTGCCTTGACTACATGTCGAATCTCTCCAATTAATCCCCAGATGTAATGGGAGATTAATACCGGCTCTAGTGATGCAAGGGTTGGTACTATTCTAGCATATTCAAAGAATGTAGTAGTATATCCCTTACTATCTACCCTGGTCATCCTTAAGTTCAAAAACTTATATGCTATTTGTTCCTTTTCATTGGGAGGGCAGAATTTCCTTTCTACCATATTTTTAAATTCCTCCCATTCCATGTTATAAACCCTATCACTTCCTCTGGACTGGAGGATAGTGTTCCACCATTCTAAGGCTGAGATCTTAAACAGATTAGAAGCAAACATTATCTTATCTTCTTCAGCACACTTGCTTATTTTTAAAACAACCTCAGTCTTTTCTATCCAGCGTAGAGCTGCAATGGGTCCTTCATTGCCCGAGAATTCTAGTGGTTTACAGGACCATAATTCTTTATAAGAACAACCATAAGGCATGGTTCTTCTTCTTTTAGGAATGGGCGCTTGAAGTACAGGTCCATTGTTCACGCTGTGTTCTGGTTCAATTGGTCGCTTACTGCTATGTTTACTTTTATTATTCCCTTCTTGAACCGTTTGAATAATAAATGGCATTACATCTATAATTCCTTGTGCCACTATGTGTTGGATGGCACTATTATCCATTTGGTTTCCATTGCTATTGACGCTTGGATTCTCAATAACCTAGTTAATGTTACTCTGGTTATCGTTATTCAGATTTCCTTGATTTCCTTCGTCGGCCATCTGAATTTTAAACAGTTACCCCGTATTAATATCACAAAATAATATTTAATATAGTCAATCACATGACAAGTATTTTGGGTCAAAAGCGTCGATCATTGCGACTTACTCTATTCATATAGTATGCATATATTACACACCAGTACTGAAATAAAAATTACAATACCGACTGAAATAAAATTACACTAATAGTAGTAGGCATCTGTACACACATATTTTATTTTTATTTTATTATTTTATTATTTTATTATTATTACTACTGTTTCCACCATCTCATCTACGGATATGGATTCATCCAAAAATCCATATTGCGCTCGTCGTACTTCCAGACGAGTCGCTCTCCCACCTGTCGCATTCTTTCGCTACTCTCTAAAATTTCCTCACCAAATGTCCTAAGTTCTTGTACGTTTTCTACACTCATTGAGGGTGCAGGTTCTAGGACTGGGTTCAGAATCTGGGGTGCGGATTCCTGGAATGGGGGTGTAGGTGCCTGGAATCGGTAAGGATCTTCTAAAATCTCCCTAATGTATTCATCGTGATAATAGGGATCTAAAGGATCCAAACCTGGGTAGGCTCCTATGGTTGGCATGCGCATGTCTTCATGTATCGGGTAATGTAACAACTCTCATTAAAAGTCCTATTTATTACTTTATTTGCCCAATAGGAAACCCTAATTAAAACCCCCAAGTGATCCTGCATAAACCCTAAAATTTTCAGAACAATTGGAATCAGGATCAGGGGCCCTAAAACTCAGGGGGGGTATTTCCCCGTTAGTAATATCCACACAGTTTTACGTGTAAAACGAAATTGAACGAGCGACCAACTCAGCAAGCCTACTAAGACACGGGGCTACCCTATGGTAGGGTAGTACCCCTCGCGCCACGCGACACTCCCTCGCGCCACGCGAGGGAGCTGTTTTCCAGGTATAAATAGAGGGGGTTGGAAATCGAATTCTGGCACTTGTTCGACGTAAAAACTCAAATTATACGCTGAGATATAGCCTATTTACTTCAAAAACACACACTAGCACGAATTCTGCCCCAATAAACAGGGTAATAACTCGATCGCTGCTACGATTTAATGTCCGATCGATAGAAACCAATCCAATGGATGTTTAAGTGCTCCTCAAACTTGGGTTATACTTTGTCATTCGTCGTGAATTCGATGGATGTTTAAGTATCGCACTTTGTCATTCGTTGCGAAGGTTTTGATCTCGTGAGTTATCGTAAAAAGTTGTATTAAAGTTACTAACCTAGTTTTCGTGTGCATTGTTATTTAAATTAGGTTAACAAGGCTAATCAGTAAGCTAGACTCTGCTCATATTAAATTTGCAAAGTGGGTCATTCTCGTTTTATCAAAAGTATTTTATAATACTCCATTTTCAAATGTTATAATTACAGGGATTAAGTCATGGTTATCTTGAATCACTGGCTAGTGGGGTATTGTGCACATTACTAATTTCTCACGGGTTAGGCTAATAAATCCTAACAGTGATAAATGTCACTACTTGGGAAAAGACCCAATAGTGGTATGACCATCGTCACCAGGTGACACGGCGCCAGATAAAAATAAGATAAAAGCCATTGTAATCGCTCTTATGCTGTAAATTATAACTATGTGTCATTTTATCAAAATGAATGATTCACCAGTATTTCCCCGCTGACAAAATATTTTTAAAACATATTTCAGGCGACCTGCTGTAAATCAAGGAAAATGTGCTACGGAGCACTAACAAGCTTGAAGAGGTGGCTCAGTTAAAATAAAGAAACATGTTTTAATAAATCAGGTAATTTCCTAGTAAAATTCCTCTATTATAAATTACGGGGTTTATCCTAAATTATGGAATAAAATAATCAGGCATTTTAAGTTTTAAAAGATCCTGTCAAAATCTTCCGCTGTCGCATAAATTAAATACCACGGGTTCCTGTTCCGCGGCTCCTGACCGGGTCAAACCGGGGCTGGGGCCGTGACAGGAAAAGGTGGTATCAGAGCCACTTATCTAAGCTTATTAAGTATTTGAGAAATACTTAATTTTTACTGATTACCATTTTGTGATTACGTGTTTTATTATTTGGATATTTGTTTACAGTTGGGTAAACAAAGACTTTCGGACATCTATCATAAAATAGATAAATTACCGAAAGAAAAAGGAACTTCATCCTTAAAATATCCAACAGATATGGAGGAAGGAATATTTGTACGTAAAGCACAATTTGAGGAACCACTTTCTCCTAAGAAAAGAAGTCTAATTATTAGGAAAAGTCAGGAGAAAAGAAAGAAATCACAACCAAAAGAAGTGACGATTCCTAAAGAAATTCAGAAAATAGGCAATAAACCGCCCTGGGAGGATGAATTAGATGAAAAATGGGCAGATCTTTATATGTTAGCCACTGTAGCAGTAAACGCAAAATTTTAAATACCCTGACCCAGTATTAGCAACCATATCATCTACAAGCCAGAAACTCTAAAGAAAATTTTACCCAGTAAATAGATAAACCCTAGTATGTTTTAATTTTTAGTTATCCTTTGTAGTAAATTAATTACTCGATATATAATAATACTTGAATGTTTACCTGTAAAAAAAATTTATAAAATTCTAACTTAGCATTTTGTGTGCATTTTGCATATATGCTAAAACAGCATGAATGAGTTATCTGAAGCCCTTCAGAATCTCAATCTTTATCCTGTAAAATTAGAAGTTTCCAAAGACTTTACTGGTTACATAGCCGATGTGGAGGAACCTATGGAATTCCAAGCTCCACCTCCGGAGAAACCAAAGCCTAACAAAAAGAGAAGATTTGTAGGTTGGAGGCGAGTACGCAGGAGGAAACCAACAACTAGAAAAGTTCCCAAAATAGAAAATCCCATAGATAAAGGAAAAAGGATTGAGATCGGGGAAGGTTCTAGGCAAACAGAAATGGAAATTGGGGAAAGCTCTAGGCAAGTCGAGGAATTGCCATTACAGGAGGAATTGGATCGAGTATTGGCAAGTTGTGATATTATCAGGCCTATCAATAATAACCTCTTTCCTTATCCTGCTGAAACCCAACTTCCAATAAATTTGGAACCAGCCATCCTAGAACCTTTAATCCACACCCAACCTTTAGGAGAAATGGACGAATGGTGGACTAATGACTGGCAGTTTCAAAACCTCCTTAATAATCCTTATACCTTTTTCCCTCGGTTCGACCCAGAACCTATACCAAACCCACCAATGAGCAATGAAAATCTAGCTGAACTTCACCACTTTGGCGAGGAACTGATAAATGCAGGAAATAGGATCCGGGAGGTGGGAGAACAGATCTCCTGGAAGTATGATGAGAGGGAGCATCATTTCTAAGGAGATAGCTGATAAGAGATAGTATGGTTGTGAAAATGTGGTTGTATAATAATAATAATAATAATAATAATAATAATAATAATAATAATAATAATAATAATAATAGTAAAATATAAATCCTGTAAAATAACCTAAAAAATAAAACTTTTGTAGGATAACAAGTGTGTACGGACGCATAATATAAGCTATAAAAATGGAAGTCGAGAAATCGACAATTTTGATATACGCATGGTGTGATTCTTGTACGATTATTTTACATATAGTTATTATTTTCATGCTAATAATTTAGATATATTAATTACCAGATGGAACCTGCTAATAATGAACCAGTTAATGAAGTTAATCAATCTGAGCAAAATCAGGGAGATCAATTTATGACTAGGCAAGATATCGAGAATATTGTTGCTCAAGGAATAGCCAATGCTATTCCAGCAATCCTGGCTGCTGCTCAGAAACCTGTTGAATCTCGACAAATTATTCATAGCAAACGCACACAAGGCGACAATTTTAGTACTAGTATAAACGGAGGCAGCAACCATATTAATAATGACAGTAATGGGTTGCAAGCTCCACTCCTTAAGAAAATGAAAGCTGCAACTCCTGGTTGCACTTACAAAGAGTTTCTTGCCTGTAAACCAGCTGAATTTGCAGGAAATGAAGGGGCGACTACAGCACTGCGTTGGTTGGAGAAAACCAAAGCAGTAATTATGATAAGTAAATGTGCTGAGGAAGACAAGGTCATGTATGTGTCACATCTTTTTAAAGAAGGGGCGCTAGAATGGTGGAATACGGTACTTCAAGCCAAAGGAAGAACTATGGCCTATGCCATGAATTGGGAAGAATTTAAGCAGCTAATGGAAAGAAAATTCTGTCCTGAATATGAAAAGGAACAAATGGCAAATAAGTTCCTGAATCATCGGATGATGGGTGTAGATTGTCGAGGGTATACTTCGACATTCTTCGAATATGCGAGAGTAGTACCAACCCTGGCTTCGCCAAAACCGGTGCTTATTTCCTGTTATATTTGGGGATTGATTGGCGAAATTCGTAATATCGTTAAAGCCGTGAGACCTCTCACTATTGACGATGCTGTGGAATTAGCTAACACCCTAACTGACGAGTTGGTACGCACAAAAGAAGAAAACCGGAAGAAGGAAGTAGCCCAAAAGATTACCCAAGGGTTCCGTGTGGGTAATAGTAGCAATTTCAAAAGAGGGGGGACCAGGAAATCTCCCATTGCTCCATTTTGCAATACCTGCAAAAGAAAATATTTGGGAAGATGCAAAGGGTATTGCAATTTCTGCAAAATTCCAGGCCACCAAGAAGAAGATTGCAGGAGGAAGAAAGCAACAGTCTGCTATAACTGTGGAGAAGCTGGACACTTTAGGCCAGACTGCCCAAAACTGGTCAAACTAGCCAATAACAAAGCTAAACCTGTAGAAGGAACTACCAAAAAGAATGCAAGAGCCTTCCAGTTGACTACTCAGGAAGCAGAACTAATTCCTGATGTAATAGCTGGTACGTTCTTAGTTCACAATATTTATGCTAAAGTATTATTTGACTCTGGTGCAAACCAAAGTTTTATAAATACTTCATTCTGCCAAGCTCTTAACTTACCCTTAACCAACCTTAAGCAGATTTTTGCAGTCGAAACGACAGAAGGAAATTCTGTTAAAATAAATAAGGTTGTGCGAGAAGGAAAGATAGAACTTTTAGGTCATAAATTTTCTGTAAACATGTTACCTATGAATTTAGTCGGATTTGATGTGGTGTTAGGGATGGATTGGTTAGTAGCCAACCATGCTCGAATTCTTTGTGATAAAAATGCCATAGAAATTCATACACCCTCAGGAGAATTAGTGGTAATTACAGGAGATAAGCCAAGAAAGCCAATGAAATTCATTTCAATAATGAAATTGGCCAGTTATTCAAGAAAACAAGAAATGGTGTATATGATTTCAGTAATCATTAGCACTAAGAGTAAGGAACTTAAGGAAATTCCAGTAGTATCAGAATATCCCGAGATATTCCCAGAAGAACTACCTGGATTACCACCCGACAGGGAAGTAGAATTTAGGATTCATCTAATTCCTGGAACTACACCGATAGCCAAATCACCTTATCGGTTAGCACCCACGGAAATGTTAGAATTGAAAAAGCAGTTAGATGAATTGCTAAGTAAAGGATTCATACAACCTAGTTCATCCCCTTGGGGAGCACCAGTGTTGTTCGTGAAGAAAAAGGATGGTTCGATGCGAATGTGTATCAATTATAGGGAATTAAATAAGGTTACCATTAAGAATCGATACCCATTACCTAGGATTGATGATCTTTTTGATCAACTACAAGGAGCTAGATACTTTTCTAAGATAGATTTGCGCTCCGGATACCATCAATTGAAGGTACTAGAAGAAGACATACCTAAAACTGCTTTCAGAACTAGGTATGGTCATTACGAGTTTACAGTCATGCCCTTTGGACTAACAAATGCACCTGCGGCATTCATGGACATGATGAATCGGATCTGTAAACCGTATTTGGATATATTTGTAATTGTATTCATCGACGATATACTTATTTATTCCAAAAGTCAGGAGGAACACTGTCAGCACCTGCATGCACTCTTAACTTTGTTAAGAAAAGAAAAGCTTTATGCAAAATTCTCGAAGTGTGAATTTTGGCTACAGGAAGTGCAATTTTTAGGACACATGGTGAATCACGAAGGTATTCACGTAGATCCTGCTAAGATAGAAGCAATCACCAAATGGAAGGTACCACAATCAACACTAGAAATTAGAAGCTTTATAGGTTTAGCCGGATATTATAGACGGTTTATTAAGGATTTTTCTAAAATAGTTGTACCCTTAACTAAGCTAACCTGTAAATCAGTTAAGTTTGAATGGGAACCTAAGCAAGAAGAAGCTTTTAAGATTTTAAAGCATAAGTTAACAAATGCTCCAATCTTAGCTTTACCAGAAGGAACAGAAGATTTTGAAGTA
Source organism: Helianthus tuberosus (assembly GCA_030545235.1). Classification (NCBI taxonomy): domain Eukaryota; kingdom Viridiplantae; phylum Streptophyta; class Magnoliopsida; order Asterales; family Asteraceae; genus Helianthus; species Helianthus tuberosus. The sequence continues at coordinate 53,070,627 of CM060428.1, forward strand.
TACTGTGATGCTTCAAAACTGGGATTAGGATGTGTGCTTATGCAACGCAAGAAGGCAATTGCGTATGCATCAAGGCAATTGAAAAAGCACGAGGAAAATTATACGACTCATTATTTAGAGTTAGGAGCCATAATTTTTTCCCTTAAGATTTGGAGACATTATCTGTACGGAAGTAAGTTTACTGTCTATACAGATCATAAGAGCTTAAGATATATATTTGGGCAAAAAGAATTAAACATGAGGCAAAGGAGATGGATGGAAATCCTAAGTGACTACGACTGTGATATACAATATCACGAAGGAAAAGCAAATATAGTTGCTGATGCTTTAAGTCGTAAGTATCACGAAAAGCAAAAGCGAGTACGTGCTCTCAGATTAAATCTACAATTAGATTTAATGGAGCAACTGAAGAACATTCAAGAAACAGCAATCAAGGACACTGCTGAAGGAATGAAAGGAAGAATAAAATACTTAGAACAAGGAAGTGATGGAATTTGGAGATTCCACAAGAAAAGGATTTGGGTACCTAAGCAAGGAGAATTAAGAAATAAGATTCTAGAAGAAGCTCATAAATCTAGATATACCATGCATCCTGGCAACAACAAGATGTATCAAGATTTAAGAAATAACTTCTGATGGATAGGAATGAAAAAGGACATAGCTAGATATGTTTCTAAATGTCTTACTTGTTCACAAGTTAAGGCAGAACACCAGAAACCTTCAGGTTTACAACAACAATTAGAGATGCCTGTTTGGAAATGGGAGCTCATAACAATGGATTTTATTACTAAGTTACCCAAAACCAGAAAAGGTAATGATGCAATTTGGGTAATTGTAGATCGATTAACCAAATCAGCTCATTTTCTACCTATGAAAGAAACCTTTAGCATGGAAAGGTTAGCCAAGTTGTATGTAGACGAAGTAGTATCCTTACATGGAGTTCCACTCTCCATCGTATCAGATAGGGATAGTCATTTCACTTCCCACTTCTGGACAAGTTTCCAAGAAGCTATGGGAACTCGACTAAATCTAAGTACTGCATATCATCCTCAAACAGACGGACAAAGTGAAAGGACGATCCAAACCTTGGAAGACATGCTTAGGGCATGTGTAATAGGTTTTGGTGGAAACTGGGACAATCATTTACCCTTAATTGAATTCTCCTATAATAATAGTTATCATTCAAGTATTGAAGCTGCCCCGTTCGAAGCACTATACGGACGTAAATGCAGAACTCCGGTCTGCTGGGTAGAAATAGGAGAAAGTCAATTATCAGGTCCTGAAATAGTACAAGAAACTACCGACAAGATCACTCAAATCAAGGAAAGACTAAAGACGGCTAGAGATCGCCAGAAGAGTTATGCCGACAATCGACGTAAGCCACTGGAATTTCAAGTCGGAGATAAGGTACTTTTGAAAGTTTCTCCTTGGAAAGGAGTAGTTCGGTTCGGTAAGAAAGGAAAACTAAGTCCACGATACGTAGGGCCATTTCCAGTAATCCAACGTATAGGACCAGTTGCCTATCGTTTACAACTACCAGAAGAACTAGCTGGAGTACATGATGTATTTCATGTATCCAATCTCAAGAAATGTCTATCTGACGAATCCCTGGTAGTACCTCTTCAAGATATAGAGGTAAATGAAAAGTTAAAATTTGTTGAGAAGCCACTGCAGATAGAAGCCAGAAAGGTCAAGTTTCTCAAACACAAACGACTAGTTGCTGGTCAAAGTCAAATGGGAATCAAAGAGAGGACCCGAATACACCTGGGAGCTGGAATCGGAAATGAAATGAAAGTATCCCTACTTATTCCAGTAAATCTCGAGGACGAGATTTTTATTAAGGTGGGGAGGATGTAACAACTCTCATTAAAAGTCCTATTTATTACTTTATTTGCCCAATAGGAAACCCTAATTAAAACCCCCAAGTGATCCTGCATAAACCCTAAAATTTTCAGAACAATTGGAATCAGGATCAGGGGCCCTAAAACTCAGGGGGGGTATTTCCCCGTTAGTAATATCCACACAGTTTTACGTGTAAAACAAAATTGAACGAGTGACCAACTCAGCAAGCCTACTGAGACACGGGGCTACCCTATGGTAGGGTAGTACCCCTCGCGCCACGCAACACTCCCTCGCGCCACGCGAGGGAGCTGTTTTCCAGGTATAAATAGAGGGGTTGGCAATCGAATTCTGGCACTTGTTCGACGTAAAAACTCAAATTGTACGCTGAGATATAGCCTATTTACTTCAAAAACACACACTAGCACGAATTATGCCTCAATAAACATGGTAATAACTCGATCGCTGCTATGATTTAATGTCCGATCGATAGAAACCAATCCAATGGATGTTTAAGTGCTGCTCAAACTTGGGTTATACTTTGTCATTCGTCGTGAATTCGATGGATGTTTAAGTATCGCACTTTGTCATTTGTTGTGAAGGTTTTGATCTCGTGAGTTATCGTAAAAAGTTGGATTAAAGTTACTAACCTAGTTTTCATGTGCATTGTTATTTAAATTAGGTTAACAAGGCTAATCAGTAAGCTAGACACTGCTCATATTAAATTTGCAAAGTGAGTCATTCTCTTTTTATCAAAAGTATTTTACAATACTCCATTTTCAAATGTTATAATTACAGGGATTAAGTCATGGTTATCTTGAATCACTGGCTAGTGGGATATTGTGCACATTACTAATTTCTCACGGGTTAGGCTAATAAATCCTAACAGTGATAAACGTCACTACTTGGGGAAAGACCCAATAGTGCTATGACCATCGTCACCAGGTGACACGGTGCCAGATAAAAATAAGATAAAAGCCATTGTAATCGCTCGTATGCTGTAAATTATAACTATGTGTCATTTTATCAAAATGAATGATTCACCAGTATTTCCCCGCTGACAAAATATTTTTAAAACATGTTTCAGGCGACCTGCTTTAAATCAAGGAAAACGTGCTACGGAGCACTAACAAGCTTGAAGAGGTGGCTCAGTTAAAATAAATAAACATGTTTTAATAAATCAGGGAATTTCCTAGTAAAATTCCTCTATTATAAATTACGGGGTTTATCCTAAATTATGGAATAAAATAATCAGGCATTTTAAGTTTTAAAAGATCCTGTCAAAATCTTCCGCTGTCGCATAAATTAAATACCACGGGTTCCGGTTCCGCGGCTCCTGACCAGGTCAAACCGGGGCTTGGGCCGTGACAGGTAACGTTGCACATAGTCCCTATTGTCGTCCCACCAGGGGTCGTAATTTGGGTCTAGGGGGTTTGGTGCTGGTACCCTAGGTATTTCTTCTGGATTTAAATCATGCATCTCTACTTGGTTTTCAGGGTTTTCTATCTCCATGGGTTGGTCAGGGATTGGTAGTTGTGTTTGGGGTGCTATTATTTGTTCCAGATTAGGGTCAGCTGTAGTGGTTGCTAGTATGTGGATGTTGGCTATACCCCTATTGATCATGTCTTGGGCATAGGCATCTGTTTCTCTTTTGGCTGCTGCTAGCATTCTCTGTTCTTGTAACTTTTTCATACGCTTTCTACGCTCGTGTGCCCCTCGACTAAACCATCCCCTCTTTTTCTGAAGAAATGGCTCCTCGGACTGAGCCTTAAACACAAAGATTCCTTCTTCCATATCAGCAGAGTACCCTGAGAGGGCAGGCTGAGAAGAGGAGGTGCCTTCGCTTCTAGGCGAACCAGACAATTGACAATACGCGTCAGATGGTCCTTGGTCGCTCATACTGTAAACTAACAAATAGTCAAATAACACATAACAATAAATACAATTATGCACGTATTTCCGTAATTCATTTCCTAACACTTTGAATTTCGATGTCAGCAGAACACTTCTGTGGCTGAATTAGTGGCTTAGCTCTGATACCACCTTCTGTCGCAAACCCCGATCCCTAATCCCCGGGAACGGGCGACCGCGGGTCAGTTTCGGTGGTATCGTGTGATTGTCTAATTTGGCAGCGGAAATTTTCATCAGAACCGTAGTTAGGAAACATTTGATCAGAGTAAAATACCACATTTTTCAATATTAAACATATGGGATAAAACCCAAGTTTGAATTACACACATTTTCATAGGAATAATCCCTATTTTATTAAATAAAAACATCTATTTTATTTTAGGTAACTTTATTGCCACTTTTCCAAGCCTTCAGTGCTGTCCAGATGGCTTCTATTTGGCTTTCACATTTTGTTACCTGAAACGCGTTTTAAAAACATTTGTCAGTGGGAAATACTGGTGAGTGAATCCCAGTTTAATCAAGTTTAAATAAAAACCATTGTACATTATTGAGGGCGATCTCGCAATTATATTTGTTTCCAAGTTATACCAATTAACATCCATGGTACTGTCAGACCCGACTTGTGGAAATGTTACTCCTTGACCAGGTGGTAACAAATTTTGTATACAAAACCCCAACATACTCATGATAATTGTATTCTTACAAATACTCAATAACTGCTTAGCATATAATTAATCGTATGAGGTTTTGTAAAAACAATTTACAAAAAGGTTTCCAAAAAGCGGATAAACTCACTTTGCTGTCTTAGATTTTCCTTAAGGGTTTCCTGGTGACAATCTATAATTTACACAAATGCACACGCGTTAGTATAATAACCCATTTTAACATTAGTAATACCCTCCCCGAGACGGCATTCCAACGACTATGTCGGGCAGAACCACGACAGCCGTTACGGAACCCTAGATCAATCGGGCAGCGTATCTAATACGTATCCAGGGGTTACGATACTTACAACGGAGCAGAACTTCGCTATTTAGGGGGGTATAATACCCGTATAATATGCCTATTATTCAGAATTGAGAGAAAGATTTCGAATTTGAACGATTTCGACTGAAGATCTGATGGCCTCTTTATATAGGGCCTCACTTCCACTTTTACGCGGCCCGCGTAAATGTAGACAAGGGTTTACGCGGCCCGCGTCAAACCCGGTCAACGTCGTAGCTTGGCTGGGTCAGCTTATAGGTCTGCCGGGTGTTGGGCCAGGTGGTGGCCCAGGGTCGTGCCAGGTTTTAAGTTGACGCGGCCTGCGTCAGGGTTGGGGTGGGGCTTACGCGGCCCGCCTCAACTTAAATTTTCTTGTTTTTCATTTATTTTTTATGCTATATTGTATTTCGGGCTCGGTTTTCACATACGGGGTGTATTTAGGTTTATTTAGGGGTGTCAGAAAAATATTCGAGGGTGTCGGTTTATTTAGGTTTGTTACACGGGTCGTAACCCGCCATTCACCTGACTCTCTAGAGTCGAGTCATAAGTTCCTATTAAAAGTATGACCCTATTTATACATACCTAATGCAAGTAAAATCCATTGATTCTTTATGCATACCTTACGATGGCCCTTTCTTTCCAATTAGTTGCATTGCGTGCCCATTCATCAAGCTCACCTATGCGTATGAATTTTAACAGATCAAAACATTAAATACCGAGTTCAAATGGCGATTACCATCTGACCCGTATGACCCATTTATCCTTTCAACCATTCTTGCATACCACATATTTGCATAAATATATTTATATATGTAAAAGTTCAAATCACAACTTGGATAATATCCGCTTTAAAGAATATTTACTTATTTGGTCCGTACTTACTGACGAATTCGGACTTTTCATTATTATCATTCATTCTTACTTGTTTGATCCGTCTTTCTTACGGATTCAAACTTTTCATTCTACTTTTCATTCCTTCCTATGTTTTGAATCCGTCTCTCGGATTCCAACATATCATTCATATCTTTCATTTTTTTTTCGAATCCGTCTCGCGGATTCTAACATATCATTTATACATTCCATTACTTTTATGTTTGAATCCGTCTCGCGGGTTCAAACATATCATTTGTACATTCCATTACTTCTATGTTTGAATCCGTCTCTCGGGTTCAAACATATCATTTGTACATTCCATTACTTCTATGTTTGAATCCGTCTCTCGGGTTCAAACATATCATTCATACATTCCATTTATATGAGGTGCTTTAAATTTTCTTGAGAGTCTTATAATTCTCACCCACACGTCCACCTAATACTCAATCCATTCAGACATACCTGCAACAATTATCACGGTCTCACGAACGTCATATATTTCTTGCGTACTGGCCAGGTACGCAATCCACATACTAGTTTCATGCCTTCATGTAATCATCGCCTTATGTCCGAAGAATTAGGTTTCGGCACGTGTAACATTTCAAAACTTCATTACTATTCCATCATTATCCTTCTTTTAAAATTTTCATTCACTTAATAGGTTTTACCATTACATGCAGTCACATGTTAAATTTACGTACCTGGGTCAATTTGTCTTATTACATGCCTTGGTGACGGTCCTAGACCGCATTCACGAATCATCCTCTCCAAGCAATTATGCTTACCTTACACATAACATACTGTTAGTTTTCTCCAAATACATACTTAAGTACATACTTACCTTTGCTTTGTACCCTTAGATCTTGATTGAGTCTCGGATTGTACGGGTTCCTTGTCACAAGAGCACATAGGTTTGAGTTCAAGTATTTACCTCCTCATACTTGATTTCCCTCAAACCAGGGCTCTAATACCAACTTGTAACACCCTAACAAGTAATAACTTAAATATCGACGCAGTGGAAATTCAAGCCTTAAAATTTCTTTATAATTTAAACACAATACATACATGAAGACCCGATTTCAAAATATTAAACACTTGCTAAGAGGAGATGTTTACATTTACTTCCGCATGTTAAAACATTACATAACTAAAACTACGTGACTGTTCTTACGTACAATCCTTGCTCTTGACTCGATCTTTAATCCTTCTATTCTTCATGACGATGCTAAGTCCGCGCAACCTGCATTCACCACATACATGTGCATCGATTAGATTTGGTGACGTCATTCCTAAACTAAACATACATAATCAATGACCTGTCCGTGTTCCTTCTTCCCATACTAATCCTAACAAATATGCTTTCCGTGTACATTTGTGCATTCCAATTCCATAACCTTGATAAGGACATTAATAGAGTACCTGCATTCTCATTTCATACTCAAGACACTGAATTAGTAACTTAATACTCAACTTATTTAAGCTATACAAACACATACGCAAGATTCCGTTCATTCATGCACAATAAATCCTACTTCATGTATAAGTACCTACACACGTATGTTTATACACATTTCATACCCATATACATACATGCAAACATACTTACGTACATATATACTTACATAAATACATTCATACATACGTACTAACTCTTACATACCACTTACATAATTCCCTACGAATTACTGACGTATCCTAATTACAAACCTCCATGTAATAAAACATGTATGAACAAACTTATATACATACTCACTCCTATTTATGATTACTTATAAGTTTAAGCCTGTTGGAATGAAGTTAAATCTATACGTACACACCCACATACTTAATTCATTACCCCGCATACTCGCTCCCACATCCCATTCTTACTCACACATCATATACATTTTTTAAATGTCTTTCGGGTATGTTTCGAATCTTAAGAATGAGTTCCGTACTCACCCGTAACTTACCAAGCCATTTGGTAGGGTTGAGGAACATTATAAAAACTTAACGAGGCTTGGAATGGGTTCACGGGGTTCGAATTAGAAGAAAAACGAAGAATTGCATAAACTTTTTATTTTGTATCTGACCTCCACCGTAAGCTACAGTGGCTACCGTAGCTTACGGTGGCTTACTACTGCCTTACGGTGGAAGATAGTCTTCAGCACGTACCGTAGCTTACGGTAGCTACCGTAAGCTACGGTAGCGCCCAGATCAGCTCTCCATTTAAATACCAAAACTCGCATAACTTGCTCGTTTTGCACCCGTTTCAATTGAAACTTGTTTCTAATTGTCCGTAAAACATTTCCCTACATATTAGACTAAAAATCCATACCTTGAGGTCCTTAAACTTTATAAATTACATTACTGTTACATGACTCATGCATATATGTTCAAGCCGTTTGATTTCGCCATGCACTTTTCGTTACCTTGTAAACTATTAACAACTTATTACGAATTTCCTTTCCATTTACTTACCTTCTCAATCATTCCTACAAGACTCCTAACCTTTATAAATAGACTCTAATTATATGCTAAGAAGTGAGGTTCGGAACTCACTTACCTTATGCGTCCGTAATCGCATCCGTTCCCTTGCCTCCTTTTGACCTGTTAGCCTTTCTTTCTTGAATCCATTTCCACATGATCCCTATGCTTTCATATCACGGCAATCACATCCTTGTTAGTATACATGATTGTACATATAAATGATCATGTCGAATGCATAACTCACATTTGACTTTCATTAGTCAAGTCTAACAAGCATAAGGCATATACCCAAAATCACATCTTTTCAAACTCATGTCATACCCCGACCACGTAAAACAACAAGACGTGGCGGAAACGTTGGGGAGTGTTGTAACAGAATCATTGTTTCACAACCATGGATCAAATAATTTTGTTTTATTGAATCATTGAAATCTTTGTTCTATTACAAATCAGATAAATACAAATATTGTCTTTCAAATTTTAAAGTCGCTAAGGCACAGGTCCATCCTAAGTGTAGTATGTATCAACAATCGTCATAAAGCAGCACCTGAAACATGTGTAAAAATAGGTACGTCAGCATAAAAATGCCTGTGAGATACATAGGTTTTATTGTAATTAGGATTCATGACTTATGAGTTTAAAGAAAAAGTTTTAATAAAAGTAGTCATGATCCTTGTATAAGGTTTTCTTTTATAAATCATTTATAAGAAATCAGATGGTATAAAATAATAATACATAGAAAATTTAATAAGTAAGTAAAAATGAGTTTGTATAGAATATATTGTTTGAAAAACAATATTTTGATAAAAAGGTTTATAGTATATATAAAAATATACTTTGGTTTTTAAGAAAGTCGAATAAGTAATATATTTCAGTTCCAATATTGATAACCCAAGTGTACTAAATAACAACACGGTGTGTAATGTGATGAAAACACTTATATATAAGAAGTACCAGCGGCGTATCTACCATGTTTTCATCACATAACATCCGTCCCGTTATCTAAACACTAACCAAAACCCAGTCGTTAAACAAATAGTATATTAAATATACTTTAGTTGATAAGAAAAATAATAATTTTCAGTAGTATATCAAAAGTATACTTTGGATTTATAAATAACATATTTAACTATGCTTTGGTTTACAAATATCATATTAAACTATGTTTTGGATTACAAATAACATATTAAACAATGTTTTGGATTACAAATAACATATTAAACTATGTTTTAGATTTTTAACAAAATATATGTTGGTTTTGTACGATATCACATATGACAGCATATCAAACTATACTTTTGGGAGTATAACTTAATATACCATAATAATGTGACTTAAGAATTCATTCAGACCTAGTGCATCAAAATACACCTTTGAGACTATAGGGATACCACATAGGCAATCCCTATATCATACTACCAACCGGTCTGGTGAACAAAATAAGTACTATTCCAAACATTTATTTTATAATCTTTGAAAAATTAGAGTTTAAATCATAGATAATCATTCAGTTTACAAAAAGATAAGTACAAATATGTATAATCAATTATACTTTTGAAAACATGAAAATAACAGATAGGTACACATGCTTCACCCCAAAACAGTTTGAAAACAGTATAAGGGGGGACTATGTACTCACTTGAGAGTGCTTAGAAGTCTTGAACAACTACCAAGCAAGCCAGAGGAGTCCCGAAAATCAAACGGTACCTAATAAAGGTAACTACATAAATAAACCGGACCTAATTCGGAAGATCGGATAGGATGAGGTTTCGTAAACCAAATGAGTATAGGAACTCATATAATATGGTCTAACAAAGCCTACATACTAAAAGGAAACCTATCCTAAGTGCTTACGACCCATCACGACCCGTTTAGGTAGCTTATGCTACTTTAACGCGTCGTTCGCATATAACGCATTCAGACCGCCTAACTAGTCCTATGACAAGTATTATATGCCCTAACATACTTAATTATGTTACATAATCAGTTAAAAGATAAAAGTTTGGGTTACATATGCTTAAATATCAATTATGCATAAAAAGGGTATTTTGGTAATTTTCCTAAGGCATATAAACTACCTATCATACAACTACTTAAACGAAGTGACCATAAGTTATAACCTCGGAAGGTTATTCCCTATACAACTATGGTCACCTAATGTGTTTGGTCGGATCCTAAAGATCGACCAAACGGGTCTAGTTCGTAAGTCTAAGCGGTTGTTTAGACCACTTGACTTTCGACTCTATATAAGCACTAAACCTAAAGTGACGAGCTAAACATGCTAAAACATGTTTAGTTAAGTTAGAAAACAGGTTTGGTATCAAAACAAACGGTTTTGATACCTAAAAGTAGTTTGGTTACAAAATACGCAAGAATGCGCATTTTGGCCGAAACTACGACTCGTCACTACACCTAGATAACGTGGTAATCAGTAGGTATAGTTATTAGGGACTATAACCATCGTGATTACGCTCACGTTATGAAGTTCAAACGAACTTCACATTGACCATGAACTGGTCAATGCAGAAAGTCAAACACATTTTGACTTTCAGACTCGAAAAGCGATAAAAGAACGAAGGAATACTTACAAAAGGTCCCCGCAAGCTCTTGATCCGATTTACCTTCAGGTATGAAGTATAAACTTCAACTTAGAAGGCCAAAATCAGATCAAGTGTGAGTTGGAGGAATGAATGGGGTGGGCTATTTATAGATTTCCTTGAACTGTTAAGATCGTTTCTCGAAGAATGAGCTTTAATCTAGGTCGTACACCTCGTGCCGACTGATTTGAATACCATGGGAACCTTCAAACCAGCCCATAGTTTGCCCAAAACCATGTGCATAAGTGTTTAGCAGCTGGAACAAGCTGGAAATCATTTCTGCTGAACTGGAACCTGCTTACAGACCGCAAGACCATCACCATACGATCCGTAAGGACCTTGCAGGCCAGGCACTTTCACAGTTTGGCAGAACAGGCCCCTGAAGCCCCAAACTTGCTATTTGATGCATTTTTGACACGTTTAAGCCCCGTTAACCCCATTTAAAGCTCTAAAATGAATTTAAAGTATAGGGAACTTGAAACATGCTCAAAAATATCTTGGATGTCGATTCGTTTGGTCGTACGGTTGCGTTATTCGGTTAATTACGACGGAAGTCGTAACGAACGCAAAAACGATCCAAATTAAGTGACGAATGAAATTTTATCATGCCAATCACTAAAATAAAATATTTTAATGATTACATAAATTTTTGGATGTCCGGATGTATTCAGAACGTAAGTTATGCGCGAAAATGCAAACTTATGCACTTTTTGACGCTTTTAGTCCCTATGGATCAAAAAAGTTTATTTTAGCATACCGAACCCCTCAAAGCCTATTTCCAAGCTATTTAATGGTTATTTAGGGTATGTTTAACCTATGATCAAGTTCCGGAATGTTCGTTACTATACAAATCGGTATAGTTTCGCAGTTTAACACAAATAGTCCCTGCGATCGAACAAACTTGATTTCAACACAACAAACCATCCGAAACTTATTTCTAAGTTATGTGAAGGTTATTTAAGGTATGTTAAGCTTATTTCACTATTCTGGAGTGTTCGTTGCATTAAACTGGTTATATTTACGCATCAGTGCGCGTATAACCCTCCAGAAAGTGATTTAAAGCTTGAAATCAAACAAGAATTGATATGTGCAAACGATACACATATTTATACAAATCCCAAGAATGAAATACAATATTTCATTGGTTTGGTATTTGTTTGATGGTTGAAGTGACACAGGTGTCACAGTCTCCCCTACTTTAGGAAATTTCATCCCGAAATTTAATTTTAGAGGAAATTTATGAAGACAACTGTGATGGTTTCGCTTTCGGACGAATCCCTTGAACCCTAAGTAAAACTTCGGGCCATGTTAGGATTCTTAGCGAAATTGCCAACTATCAATGTGAAGTCCTTGTAGTAACAAAACATGGAGTTTCGAACTACGGACAGAAGAACGTTTCTTATGAAGACTCATCATAGGAAACTTGGTGTGTGCTTAAAATCAGGATTGGGGAATGTAAGATAAGATGACATCGGTCAAGGTCCAAGACTTCTCCCGTGTCATTACTCTTGTCACTATAGGTCTTAACACACGACAAAACTTCTTGTGGTTTCTGTGCACTGAATTCCATAATTATGTAGGCCTCCATAATTACGTAATTCCTTGCACAGTCCGCACAGTTCATTTCATAATGCGTAGGGAAAAAAAATCAATTGAATAAACATGAAGTGTCTTGACTAGACCACCAAAGGGTCTTTTTAACTAGATCAACGAACGAACTTTTTAACTAGATCAACACATGATCTTCTTAACTAGACCGTTGTATAATATTTTTAAATAGACCACTTTAAAGGGATCTTTTCAATTATATCATCTCATGATATTCCTAACCAGATTTTCAAAATTAATCTGTTTAACCAAACCATTCAAGAGGTCCAATTGTAGAATAGTACTTTATAACCCAAGGGACTTAACTACAATGTTGAAGTCCATTAAGGATTTAAGATAGTACCTTTGGATATCCTATTATGAATCTCTCATATGAGATATGGAAGATTCTATGAGGATTTGGATAATGAACATTTGGATCACACAAAAACACAAAACACATAATCACATAATTAATTAACTTGATTTTTTTATTTGTTATCTTTGGATACGGGTATTTAAAGCACACCAGGAATCCAATCCGTGGATTTCATTTGGCACTTTAAACACAAGAATCTAACTATGGAGATAGAAAGATCTTAAGAGGAATTTGGCTTTGTTTCTTAAAAGAAACGAGTATTTAAGATTCTTGGGGAGATCACAAGTGATCATAAAAATGACAAAACCACACGAGTAGTTTGTCTTTGTGTTGGCATCATAAGGTTATATCAAACATTCACACAAGCGTATCGGTTTTGCAAAAATAAAAACGACGAATTTTTATTTATATAACAACTTACTTGTCTTTAAATGTCAAAAGATAACAACCAAAGGAAATAACAAAACACTAATTGTTCACTGCTGCATCATTGTTCACGTTTGCCTCATTGATGTTAAACACTCGTCCACGCGCTGGAGGTATGTTAACAAGTCTTGGGAAATTGTTTCTGTAGTGAGTAAGGTCACCACAGTTATAACATGACCCCGGAGGGAACCGTGCTTGAACAGCAGCAGGGTTTGCAGCAACTTGATTTGCCTAACGGCAAACATTGGTCAAATGTCCCAACCGCCCACAGTGGGTACATTTGTAACATTGCTCTTGCTCCAGATGATGACGGTTGCATTTATTGCACAAAGGTGCGGTACCAACATAGTTTTGCCTTTTGCGAGGTTGTGCTGGCTGGTTTGGTGCAACCTGTTTGTCTTGAGCAGTTATGGCGCAGTTTTGAGAAGCCTTGCGCTTCTTTTTCTTGGATACCTCAGCCTGTTTTTCCTTTGGCTCAGCTTGAGCAGTCTTGTCAGATGGTCTTGGGTCGCCTTTTCGAAAAAGCTTACCCTTCCTGATGTGGGATTCAGTTAGGGTGGCAGATAATTCAATGGCTTGTCTGGCAGTAGTAGGGTTGCTGCCAGTAACAATATCCTGAACTAGGTCAGGAAGACCATCAATGTGTTTCTCAATCGCCTTATCCACAGGCGTAACCATAGCAGGACATAGTAGGCTCAATTCTTCATAACGGTCAGTATAGGCTCGATGTTCACCACTGTCTTGCTTTAAGTCATCAAATTCCCTTTCTAAAGCTCTCAATTCATGACGAGGACAAAACTCCTTCATCATAAGAGCCCTAAGCTCTGCCCAAGTTTGTGCTAATGCAACCTCAGCACCACGATCCCTCATAACTCCGTTCCACCATGTAAGAGCCCTCTTCTGAAACACACTGGAGGCAAACTCGACTTTCCAATTTTCAGGACATTGAACGTGACGAAACGTACTCTCAATGCCCTTGAACCACTGTAGGAGCCCAGTTGCTCCTTCAGAACCACTAAACTTGAGTGGGTTAGCTGAATTGAAGCTTTTGAAATTGCATGGAGCATTCTGGTTATTGATGGCTTGATTCATTTGAGCAAAAATATCTGGGAGTACAGCAGCCATATGCTGTGCTATAATATGTGCCATTTCGGCATTTGGGAGCGGATTTTCGCGTCGAGGAGGCATTCTAAAAGGGAAAACAGGAAGGAAAACAAGTGAAAGGATTAAACGAAAAGAATGAAATGAGACAAAATTTGATGAAAGCAAAGATGGTGGTCATTTGTTTGTTACTACGAAGCAACAAACGACACACAGCGATTAATCAAAGTAAATGGGTCAAAAATAATGTATCGCGAAGACATGCTCGCCTATAAGTGGACGCTCACCCCAAGAGTTCCCAGGTAAGAGTGACTGGTCCGATATTGCGGATTTGTATGAACACTCTAGCCTTAGACAGAAAGCTCAGGGTACAGGCACCCACCCTTCCAGTTTGCACGTGTTCACATTATTTAGACCAAACTTTGACAGGATTTCGAAAACTTAGAGGGTTCAAAACCTTACAATCAATCATCCTAGAACAGATGATTAGTTTTCAAAGCAGGATTGAAATTTGTGTTCTTATTGTGGTTGTAACCTAATAATAAGTGACAGTATTGTTTTAAAACTAAACACAAGAAAACTTGTGTTCGGGTCCTAGGAAGGTTATAGTCTAGGTCAAAGCATTACTAATAACCTAATTCCCTATAACCATTGGCTCTGATACCAACTTTTCTGTCATACCCCGACCACGTAAAACAACAAGACGTGGCGAAAACGTCGGGGAGTGTTGTAACAGAATCATTGTTTCACAACCATGGATCAAATAATTTTGTTTTATTGAATCATTGAAATATTTGTTCTATTACAAATCAGAAAAATACAAATATTGTCTTTCAAATTTTAAAGTCGCTAAGGCACAGGTCCATCCTAAGTGTAGTATGTATCAACAATCGTCATAAAGCTGCACCTGAAACATGTGTAAAAATAGGTACGTCAGCATAAAAATGCCTGTGAGATACATAGGTTTTATTGTAATTAGGATTCATGACTTATGAGTTTAAAGAAAAAGTTTTAATAAAAGTAGTCATGATCCTTGTATAAGGTTTTCTTTTATAAATCATTTATAAGAAATCAGATGGTATAAAATAATAATACATAGAAAATTTAATAAGTAAGTAAAAATGAGTTTGTATAGAATATATTGTTTGAAAAACAATATTTTGATAAAAAAGGTTTATAGTATATATAAAAATATACTATGGTTTTTAAGAAAGTCGAATAAGTAATATATTTCAGTTCCAATATTGATAACCCAGGTGTACTAAATAACAACACGGTATGTAATGTGATGAAAACACTTATATATAAGAAGTACCAGCGGCCTATCTACCAGGTTTTCATCACATCACATCCGTCCCGTTATCTAAACACTAACCAAAACCCAGTCGTTAAACAAATAGTATATTAAATATACTTTAGTTGATAAGAAAAATAATAATTTTCAGTAGTATATCAAAAGTATACTTTGGATTTATAAATAACATATTTAACTATGCTTTGGTTTACAAATATCATATTAAACTATGTTTTGGATTACAAATAACATATTAAACTATGTTTTGGATTACAGATAACATATTAAACTATGTTTTAGATTTTTAACAAAATATATGTTGGTTTTGTACGATATCACATATGAGAGCATATCAAACTATACTTTTGGGAGTATAACTTAATATACAATAATAATGTGACTTAAGAATTCATTCAGACCTAGTGCATCAAAATACACCTTTGAGACTATAGGGATACCACAAAGGCAATCCCTATTTGGATGGAGAAACAAATTGGTTTCAGACATTCCATGACAACAGGAATGGGGTGTCAAATCCTATAGCGCTATATCATACTACCAACCGGTCTGCTGAACAAAATAAGTACTATTCCAAACATTTATTTTATAATCTTTGAAAAATTAGAGTTTAAATCATAGATAATCATTCAGTTTGCAAAAAGATAAGTACAAATATGTATAATTAATTATACTTTTGAAAACATGAAAATAACAGATAGGTACACATGCTTCACCCCAAAACAGTTTGAAAACAGTAAAAGGGGGGACTATGTACTCACTTGAGAGTGCTTAGAAGTCTTGAACAACTACCAAGCAAGCTAGAGGAGTCCCGGAAATCAAACTGTACCTAATAAAGGTAACTACATAAATAAACCGGACCTAATTCGGAAGATCTGATAGGATGAGGTTTTGTAAACCAAATGAGTATTGGAACTCATATAATATGGTCTAACAAAGCCTACTTCCAAAAAGGAAACCTATCCTAAGTGCTTACGACCCATCACGACCCGTTTAGGTAGCTTATGGTACTTTAACGCGTCGTTCACGTATAACGCGTTCAGACCGCCTAACTAGTCCTATGACAAGTATTATATGCCCTAACATACTTAATTATGTTACATAATCAGTTAAATGACAAAAGTTTGGGTTACATATGCTTAAATATCAATTATGCATAAAAAGGGTATTTTGGTAATTTTCCTAAGGCATATAAACTACCTATCATACAACTACCTAAACGAAGTGACCATAAGGTATAACCTCGGAAGGTTATTCCCTATACAACTATGGTCACCTAATGTGTTTGATCAGATCCTAAAGATCGACCAAACGGGTCTAGTTCGTAAGTCTAAGCGGTTGTTTAGACCGCTTGACTTTCGACTCTATATAAGCACTAAACTTAAAGTGACGAGCTAAACATGCTAAAACATGTTTAGTTAAGTTAGAAAACAGGTTTGGGATCAAAACAAACGGTTTTGATACCTAAAAGTAGTTTGGTTACAAAATACGCAAGAATGCGCATTTTGGCCGAAACTACGACTCGTCACTACACCTAGATAACGTGGTAATCAGTTGGTATAGTCACTAGGGACTATAACCATCGTGATTACGCTCACGTTATGAAGTTCAAACGAACTTCGCATTGACCATGAACTGGTCAATGCAGAAAGTCAAACGTAGTTTGACTTTCAGACTCGAAAAGCGATAAAAGAACAAAGGAATACTTACAAAAGGTCCCCGCAAGCTCTTGATTCGATTTACCTTCAGGTATGAAGTGTAAACTTCAACTTAGAAGGCCAAAATCAGATCAAGTGTGAGTTCGGGGAATGAATGGGGTGGCCTATTTATAGATTTCCTTGAACCGTTAAGATCGTTTCTCGAAGAATAAGCTTTAATCTAGGCCGTACACCTCGTGCCCACTGATTTGAATACCATGGGAGCCTTCAAACCAGCCCATAGTTTGCCCAAAACCATGTGCATAAGTGTGTAGCAGCTGGAACAAGCTGGAAATCATTTCTGCTGAACTGGGACCTGCTTACGGACCACATGACCATTACCATACGGTCCGTAAGGACCTTGCAGGCCAGGCACTTTCACAGTTTGGCAGAACTGGCCCCTGAAGCCCCAAACTTGCTATTTGATGCATTTTTGACACTTTTAAGCCCTGTTAACCCCATTTCAAAGCTCTAAAATGAAGTTAAAGTATAGGGAACTTGAAACATGCTCAAAAATATCTCGGATGTCGGTTCGTTTGGTCGTACGGTTGCGTTATTCGGTTAATTACGACGGAAGTCGTAACGAACGCAAAAACGATCCAAATTAAGTGACGAATGAAATTTTATCATGCCAATCACTAAAATAAAATATCTTAATGATTACATAAATTTTTGGATGTCCGGATGTATTCAGAACGTAAGTTATGCGCGAAAATGCAAACTTATGCACTTTTTGTCGCTTTTAGTCCCTATGGATCAATAAAGTTTATTTTAGCATACCGAACCCCTCAAAGCCTATTTCCAAGCTATGTAAAGGTTATTTAGGGTATGTTTAACCTATGATCAAGTTTCGGAATGTCCGTTACTATACAAATCGGTATAGTTTCGCAGTTTGACACAAATAGTCCCTCCGATCGAACAAACTTGATTTCAACACACCAAACCATCCGAAACTTATTTCTAAGTTCTGTGAAGGTTATTTAAGGTATGTTAAGCTTATTTCACTATTCCAGAGTGTTCGTTGCATTAAACTGGTTATATTTGCGCATCAGTGCGCGTATAACCCTCCAGAAAGCGATTTAAAGCTTGAAATCGAACAAGAATTGATATGTGCAAACGATACACATATTAATACAAATCCCAAGCATGAAATACAATATTTCATTGGTTTGGTATTTGTTTGATGGTTGAAGTGACACGGGTGTCACAACTCATATAATTCATCATGTCAACGCATAAAACGCATATTGATTTAACGCATGCCATATGACGTTCTAAGATCTTACAATGGTGACAAAATTCTAGCCATGCCTCGTTTGTGCAGTTGACTGTCAAAAATCAATGGTTTATTGTATGAACTTTCAACTTAACCTCATATATTCGTGACATCATATTAGGCTATACATATTGTCACACCCTGGCTTTGCGGAAGCGTGGGTTTATTTTGGTGTGACTTCTTAATACCATAGCATAATTACAACAATGCTACATGATAATAAAACCATGATGTTCATCCAATTAACAAGTTTTAAAAGTTAACACGACAACATTGTTTTTAAAAGTTGACACTTACAACCATGACATAATTAAAACTTGTTCACAACACAACCAAAAGACATGAATAAAAACACAGTTTAAGACTCGTGACCCGTCCAGGCAAAGATCACAATTCCTAAACTCGGATGACACCATTATTCTTACGCAGCTTGACGACATCGCATACCTTGCCAGATCCTCTAATTT
The DNA here is from genome assembly GCA_030545235.1 of Helianthus tuberosus. Taxonomy (NCBI): domain Eukaryota; kingdom Viridiplantae; phylum Streptophyta; class Magnoliopsida; order Asterales; family Asteraceae; genus Helianthus; species Helianthus tuberosus. The sequence continues at coordinate 53,089,545 of CM060428.1, forward strand.
CCTGAAATACATGTAAGTTGAAAAATCAACAAAAAGTTGAGCGAGTTCATGTAAAAGTGAGTATGTAAACCTTTGTAATATGTTTGTATGTATGAAAATCCCTGGTATGTAGCAAATAAGGAAAAAGAGATCACCATTGGGTTGCAAAGCCAATGATATGTGTGAAGTGCTGTAGGAAGACTCAAACCTAGCAGATTTATGCGTTGGGCTCAAAGTCACCCCGAGGTCCGTACAGTGGGCCTGGAGTTGGGCTCGCTACACCCAGAAAGATCTACCGCTAATAACCCTCGGTCCTACAATGAGGATTAATGGCCTCTAGTTCCACGCCTACCCACTCACATGATCTAAGTAGTAAACCCTCCTTAAGCTAACCATACCATGTATAAAAGTCTGTAATAATTGTAACATGTATTCCACCCCCGAAGTATAAAAACTGAAAACAGTTAAGAGAAAAGGGGAACATGAACTCACTGAAGTGCGTCTCGAAATAGTCAATCTCAAATCAACCTGCTACGTGACGACCTACACGTACTAACTTCTATTAGACGGACGGCCGTGCCTTGGCTTAAGGTTTAACGTTTTTGGGAAATAGTTAGACAACTATTTCGTGTTTACACTTCTTAATTATTTAATAAGTGTATTCCTTCCCAATGATGGGGGTTTTAATACATGTGTGTTTTATAATTCCGAAAATATATTTTTAAGTCTCACTTGAAAAATATATTTTAATCACTTGTCTAAAATACTCTAACTCCAAAATATACATATTTTTCCCAAAAATATTACATTTTACTTCATATCATTTCCAAAATAATACTTTATCAAAATACCCATTTAAGAGGATTTTCTGAAAATAAATAAGTTACATTTTTAAAGTTCGCGTTATATTCCGATACTTACATAACTTAAATATTTATTTGTTATAGCGTTAGTATTATTTTGGAGTCGTGATTTCATAAAATACTCCAGTTATATTATTTTTGCCCTAAAAATAATATATGTAGTTCACAAAATAATCACATAATCACACAAGCGTTTTATTATGAAATATATATATTCTAAATATATATTTAACAAGTTTTATTTACGAAAATCCACCTCCGGTACTTTGTAACTTTTGTAAACATTTGCTTAGAAAAATATTTCTAAGTGTTATATTTCTGGAAAAATTTCGCCAGAGTTTCCTCTGTAACTGGAGGTGTCCACGCTTACAAGCGTATCATTTTCTTTTTAAAATTTTAATCAACGATCATCAATCAACAATATAAAATATTTATTCATCAAACTAGACAAAATATGAATAATCATAAACTCATGAACTTGAATGTTTTGTAAAAATATGTAATAACTTCCTAACATATTTAATAGATCTTGTTATCTTTAAAAATAAAATTAGTTTCTTAAAAACTTTATTTTTAACGATCTTGATGTTTCACAACTTCTAGTCATGATTTACCAAAAATATTTCTTGTTAAATTTTTCTTGTGACACAAGTGTTTACACACTTGTTTATTCACTAAAATGCTTTTAGTTTATGTAAGATCCGGGTTTTAAACAAGACTTGCATCTTTCACTTGGTTCTTCCGAAAAACCACTTGTAGATCTTTAGATCTACATGTTTAGAGTCTTATTTTACAAGAAAAATTACATTTACTCAAGTTTATGTTTCATGAATGGAAGGGTTCATCATCTTTCACATTTCTAACACTAACATACTACTAGTTCATGTTCTTGAACTTGATCTAGTATGGTTAGATGATGATCCATCCCACTTCTAATAACAAACAACATCAAATAATCACAACTAGATAAGTTTCACAAGATTTACACAACTAGTTTCTCTTTATCCAACTTATTCATCTTTTGTCCAAGACTTTATGTTATGTTCTTTAGTGTTTCAAATTTTTAACCATTAAATCACTTATTAACCACCATAAACAAGATCAAGATGATGTTTAGAGGCACTTACTACTAGCTCAAGGCTAGGGAAGAAACAAGACGTAAACGAGGTGGATAAAATAAATCCAGAGAGGTCCTTGCACTTCTGAAAGCACCGAGCTTGATTGTATGATCTTTAACACCCTTGGGTATGTATGGTTTGCTTGTACGAGGCTGGATGGTGGCGGTATGGTGGTGTGGTGGTGGCGGACGGTCAAGAGAGAGAGAGAGAGAGTTTGAGTTGGTGTTTGATGAAATGAAGCTCTTAACTCATGAGTTTACTTATAAACCACTAATCACTATTATCCATCATGTAATGTGTCCACTAGATACTAAACATTGTGATTAAAATAATCAAAAAAAGCACAAGGGTGTGTCCCACCGTTGTGACCGTCGCCAATGAGGGGGGGGGCATGGTTGGGTGGTGATGGAACTAGTTAGGATATAGTCAAGATTCTAAATGTTTAGTTAGAATATATTATTGTGTTAATCAATATAAGGTATGTTAGGGTATTCGGGGACCCTAACTAGCTCAGAAAAGCGAAAACAATGTCTTTGGCAAAAATTTTGTGTTCCAGGTAAAGTCCGGTTGTTCGGTTGGATATTGATCCGTTAAAGTGTCAAACAAAGCTTTAAGGTGTCGTTTATATTATTTTTAGTGACACAGTAAATTCCCGACACTTTGGAAAGTGTCTAGTATTATTTTACCAAGTTATTGCACTTTACTAGTTATGTTAAATGCTGAATTTTTGGTTAAAGTGCAGAATTTTGTAAATAAAGTATATTTTAGGCACTTCCGGGCACTATAACTATCACCTAGTGACGTGGTTTAATGATTCTCACCTCCCTACACTCCCTACTAGTGTAGTAATCTACTCCCGGCTCATACTGGCCTCGGAACAATGTCTGTTTTGGTGCTGGCAATGTCAGCATGTTTACTGGGTTATCCGTATAGTGTGCTCACTGTGCTTTTATGCATCAAGGTTGTCACTAATGTTTATGTGTAAGTAATAGAGTGACAGTATAAAATTTGATGCATGAGTATGTATGTATCAGAAATCAAGAAGCAGTTTAACCACAATTGTAAGCAAGCACAGTAATTAAGCATTAATTAAATATTAATTAATTGTACGGATACCTGGTTTTGTGAGGGTTGTCACATTCTCCCCCCATTAAAGAAATTTCGTCCCGAAATTTTAGGCTCTGCTTCTAGTTGCAGGGGTCTTAGGAAATAAATGGGGGTATTTTTCTTTCATACGATCCTCACATTCCCACGTGAATTCAGGCCCATGTCTTGCATTCCATCGAACTTTGACGAGCTTGACACTACTCCTGCGTGTTTTGTTAACTTTCCAATCCGTAACCTCAAAGGGTTCTTCGGTAAAGTGGAGCGTGTCGTCGATATGGACTTCGTCAGTAGGAATGATCACTGTCTCTTTTGTTGGACTCTTCCTCAAATTTGATACATGGAATGTATCATGAACACCATTGAGTTCAGCAGGTAGGTCCAATTTGTAGGCTACAAGCCCAATCCTTTGCAGGATTTTGAAAGGGCCAATGTAACGCGGATTCAGCTTCCCACGCTTTCCAAAGCGTGCCACACCCTTCCAGGGTGAAACTTTTAATAAAACCATATCCCCAACTTGAAACTCCAAAGGTTTCCTCTTTGGATTTGCATAGGCTTTCTGTCGGTCGCGAGCCGCCTCGATGCGCTTTCGAATCTGTGCGATCTTGTCCGTCGTCTCTTGGACTATCTCGGGACCAACAAGTTGTCTATCGCCTGCATCAGCCCAGCATAAGGGTGATCGACATTTGCGTCCATAAAGCGCTTCAAATGGCGCGGCTCCAATGCTTGTGTGGTAGCTGTTGTTGTATGAAAACTCGACCAATGGTAAATAATTATCCCAGCTACCACCTAGATCCATTACACATGCTCTTAGCATATCCTCCAATGTCTGAATAGTTCGTTCACTTTGTCCATCAGTTTGTGGATGAAACGCAGTGCTCAGATTCAACTGTGAGCCAAAAGCTTCTTGATAGGATTGCCAAATCCTTGATATAAATCTCCCATCTCTATCAGAGATAATCGAGAGAGGCACTCCATGACGTGCAACAATCTCTCGCATGTATATTTCCGCAAGTTTACTCGTATTGTCTTTCTCTTTGTTTGGCAAGAACTGTGTGGACTTGGTCAGATGGTCTACTATTACCCAAATAGTATCATGACCCTTTGGCGTTCTTGGCAACTTCGTTATGAAATCCTTTGAAATTTGTTCCCATTTCCACTTGGGAATTTCAGGTTGTTGTAGAAGTCCTGAAGGCTTCTGGTATTCAGCTTTCACCTTGGCGCACGTTAAACACTTGCTAACATAAACAGCAACATCGCCTTTCATCCTAGGCCACCAATAATAATCCTTAAGATCTTGGTACATCTTATCCGCTCCTGGTGGATAGAGTACCGTGATTTATGAGCTTCATCAAAAATAACTTTCCTTATTCCACCAAACAGAGGAACCCAAATCCGTTTCATGAAGCATAAAGTTCCTTCCTCGTTTGGCAGTAACTGCTTCTCCATCCCACGGAGATACTCATCTCCAATATTCCTTTCCTTCAAAGCTTCTCTCTGCGCGGCACGAATGCGTAAAGAGAGGTCTATCTGGACAATCATCTCCAAAGCCCTAACCCTTATGGGCTTGATCCTTTCTTTCCGACTCAGGGCATCAGCGACCACATTCGCTTTCCCTAGATGATACTTGATCTCGCAATCATAATCATTCAACAGCTCGACCCAGCGTCTCTGCCTCATGTTAAGCTCCTTTTGGTTGAATATGTGCTGTAAGCTCTTGTGATCCATGAAAATTGTACATATTGTACCATACAAATAATGTCGCCAGATCTTCAATGCAAATACCACCGCGCCTAATTCCAAGTCGTGCGTGGTATAATTTTTCTCATGTACCTTCAATTGGCGCGACGCATAAGCTATAACCTTCTGGTGTTGCATCAGCACGCAACCCAAACCTTGACGTGAGGCGTCGCAATATACCACGAAGTCATCCGTTCCTTCGGGTAGCGATAAAATCGGTGCGTCACAAAGCTTGTTCTTCAACAACTGAAACGCTTCTTCTTGTTTGTCACCCCAATCAAACTTTTTGTCTTTCTGTGTGAGTGCGGTCAGAGGTTGAGCGATTTTGGATAAATCCTCAATGAATCTTCGATAATAACCAGCCAAACCTAAGAACTGTCGAATCTCGGTTGGCGTCTTTGGAGTCTCCCAACTCTTGATCGTCTCGATCTTTGTGGTATCAACATGGATTCCATTTCCATTTACCACATGTCCAAGAAATTGGACTTCACGCAGCCAGAACTCGCACTTCGAGAACTTGGCGTACAACTTCTCCTTCTTAAGTAGCTCTAGAATAGCTCTTAAGTGCTGTTTGTGCTCGTCCTTCGTCTTCGAGTAAATCAGAATGTCGTCAATAAACACGATCACAAATTTGTCCAAGTACGGCTTGCAGACTCGGTTCATTAGGTCCATGAAAACTGCAGGTGTGTTTGTCAGCCCAAACGGCATAACTAGGAACTCGTAATGTCCATAGCGAGTCCTGAAGGCTGTTTTCGGGATACTTTCCTCTTGTATCCTAAGTTGATGGTATCCGGATTGAAGATCGATCTTTGAATAAAAGCTTGAGCCTTGCAACTGATCGAATAGATCATCGATTCTCGGCAAAGGAAATCTATTCTTGATAGTCAACTTATTAAGCTTGCGGTAGTCTATGCACATACAGAAACTACCATCCTTCTTTTTAACAAACAGAACCGGAGCTCCCCAAGGTGAGAAGCTTGGTCTGATGAATCCTTTATCCAGTAGCTCCTGGAGTTGTGTTGACAACTCCTGCATCTCCGAAGGCGCAAGTCTGTAGGGTGCCTTGGCTACAGGTGCGGCGCCTGGAACCAAGTCAATGTGGAACTCGACTTGCCTTTGAGGCGGTAATCCTGGCAAGTCCTCTGGAAAGACTTCCGGATATTCCTTGACGACTGGAATGTCTTCGATCTTCGGTTCCGCAGCTTCCTTATCCACGATGTGTGCCAAGAATGCAACACATCCCTTCTGCAAACACTTTCTAGCTTTCAGACAGCTAATGATTCTCAGCGGCGTATCATGCTTCTCTCCGTGCACTATGATTGTTTCTTCATCCGTCACAGGGATACGGATGGTCTTCTCGTGGCAAACAATCTCGGCTTTGTTGCTCGACAACCAATCCATTCCCACTACCACATCAAAGCTTCCCAACTCGACAGGTAGCAGGTCTAGCGTAAATTCGTGTCCTCCCAATTCTATCACGCATCCTATTATAACTTCACCCGTTTCAACTAGTTTCCCATTTGCCAATTCAATCGAGTACAGAACGTCTAACTTACTAGTGGCCAAACCAAGTATATTCTTAAATTCTAACGATACGAAACTATAATCGGCACCAGTATCAAACAGAACAGATGCAAAACGTTGGTTTATCGGGAGCGTACCAGTGACAACGTTGGGATCCTGGCGCGCTTCTCTTGCGCCGATGTTGAATACTCTCCCACGGGCTTGATTCAGTTTCGGGCATTCCTTCTTAAAGTGCCCAACTTCTCCACAATTAAAGCATCCTGGCCCTTGGCCATTTCCGTTCCCAGCTTGAGTGTTGTTTTGGTTGCGATTTCTATTCCCAGCTTGATTCGCAACGTTCCCACGGTTTCCATTTCCTCCATTGTTTCCTTACGAGCGGTTCCCATTATCACCGCGGTTGTTGTTCCTATTACCAAAACCTCCTTGGCCTCCCCGGCCAGCACTAATCCAACAAGTATCCTTCAAGTGGCCAATTTTCCCACAAGCTTCACATGTCTTTGGTCCGCACCGGCCAGTATGATGGCGCTGGCATGTGTTACACTTGGGCAGTGTGCCCATATAACCTTTTCCTTTGCTTTTGGCACCGGTTGCAGCTCTAGCCGGTGTGCTCGGCTCGCCCTTTTTGCTTACATGGCTGGTTCCTTACTTGAAATTGGAAAATTTTCGCTTGTTTTCACCTGTTGACTCAGCATGCGTTTCTTTCTTCTTTGGTTCAACATTTGGAAACTTGTTCAACCGAATGGCCTCCTCAGTTAGCGCCACACTAAGATCGATTGCTTCCGTGATCGTGACGGGTTTGGACGTGGTGACCATACTCATTATCTGAGGTGCCAATTCCCAGATAAATCTCTCGATCCGTTTGAACTCTGGTGTGACCATGTACGGCACAACGTGGGATAAATCATGAAATCTTTGGACGTATTCTGCAATCTTGGGACCATCCATCCTTAAATGCCAGAACTCAGTCTCTAACCTTTGTATCTCAGAACGCGAGCAATACTTCCTTCGCATTAACTCCTTTAACTCAACCCATGTTAACGCGTAAGCAGCAGCTTCTCCTAAAGTTTGTACTTGTAAGTTCCACCACGATAGGGATCCATCCAGAAACAGCCCTGAGATGTAAGTCACTTGTTGATCGGGAGCGCATTTGCTCATTCTTAAGACAGAGTCTGTTTTCTCACCCCACCTCACGAACGCAACAGCACCTCCGGTGCCGTCGAAATTCACGGGCTTGCAGTCGAGAAACTACTTGTAGGTGCACCCTGCACATACGTTAGTATTTACAAATGGTATTAGCAGACGTGCTATAAATATCCAAATGTATTGTAATGTGTCTCAAACGACTTAACATTACCATGTGGTGGATTGTTATTGCCGTTATTGTTCGAATTGCTCCCGCTGGTTCCTCCTTGTGAGGCTGCATACTGCGCTATGGCGGCAGCAATGATTCCTTGGAGTTCTGCCTCGCTGGTTGGCATACGTATCTCGCGTCTTGGAGGCATCTTCTAAAAGATGATCATGTTGGTCAGGTCATAGTAAGTAAACAACATACGTACGTAATATCATTCAAACACATAACATCTCATGTTACAATTTAACCAAGCATATAGCATCACATGTTATAAAATGTATTCAATCAATCCAACATCACATATAATGAGAATACTGCGATTGCGCTATCATAAATCGAGACCACAATAATGTTTACAAGTTTTGTATCTGTATCGTACATCACAAATGGCTAAGGGTCACAATGCCCTTGCCCAATCTGGCTAATCAACTACAACAAGCAAAAGCTAAACATCAGAAGTCATGTCATCAAAATGCGGTCTTCCAAAAAGCTGTATAGTTTGCACAATCGCGGTCCTCTCATCAAAAGTCTACCTGCGTAAAACCAAAAATATGCCTATGCTGATGGCGGCGGAGGAGGAGGAGGAAAATGAGAATAGAGTAAGCGATGCATATGTAACCAGTCCTCCTCCATAGCACGGTAGGCGCGCAACAAGTATGCTATTTGCTGCTCAGGAGTCCAAAAACGAGCGGCAGAATCGGGGGACAGTGGACGTGGAGGGTGCGGTGCTGCAAAAGGTGATCGACAATGACAAGGTGGGTGTGGAGCTGACTCCAAAACCTGAATGCGACGCGTCAATGCGTCCTGCTGTACCATCAAAGAAACGAGGATATCCTCGGTAGAAGACCCAACATGGTATGGGTGGTAAGGATCGGACAGTGGCATAATAGGGGGCATAGTCCATAAAAATGGCTCGCTCGATGGTGCAGTGGGTGGTGCAACAGAAGAAAACTGTGACGTGAATGGTAAGGACGATGGCAGCATAGGGGGAACAAAAGTAGGATGAGAAATCTGGGGTATGAACTGGCCGCCTCCTGCCATGAAAGGTGTATGACTAAATGGCTGTCGTGATGAACCCTCCCCAGCACGTGGTGGAGGGATGTCCTGGAGATAGGTGATCGGGAGATCTGTGCGGTGAGCATCTGTGGTGTGTGGGGGAATCAAGGGAACATCAGTGTGTGCCAAAACAGGTGTGACGGGTACCACGTGTGGTGGGTAATCGTCATCGTCATCAATCCACCCATTGTGGGTGTCGGCATAACGTGGATCCACATAAGCAGCAAAAGGTGCACGGTCAAGTAGTACCAGCATAGGATCAGGAATAGGCGCAACAACGGGATCCTCTATCAAGAGTGGAGCGTCAACAGCAGCGTCAGCAACATGATCATCCACCAACGGTGGAGCAACAACAGGATGATCGGCAATAGGTATGTCATCAACAAAAGGGGTAACAGCGGGTGCATCGACATGAATAGGGTCATGCGCTAATGCAAGATCAGGAGCGATGGCTGGCTCAGGGGCCATGACCTGCTCTGGGTCAACCAAATCCATATCAAAGTCAGCGGGATCATCAAACAAAGGATCGATAGGAGCTACAGGCTCCTCTAAGGGCTGGTCTAAGTGAATGAACTCAATATCCTGGTCAGGGTCAAAACCAGGGGGAAAGATGGGGTCTAAATCATCATCAATATCGTGATCAAACTCAAAGTCGTGGGTGGGAGCAGGTGCAGCTGATAACGCCATGCCCGGGTCGGCGTCATGAGAGTGATGCTGCATTCCCTGAGTGTGCAAAGATGCGGACGCCACAGACTCAAAGGAATCTGGGACAGGTGAATCAGCAGGTGTCTCCTCTGCAGCAATAGGGGCCCCGCCCTCATGGTCAGCCTCGGGTGGGTCCTCCTCAAATAGATCGACATCATTGTCAGAAACATCAACAAGTGGCATATCAACGACCGGATAAGCAGCAAGTGGTATAGGAGCAGGGATCACTGCGAGTGGTAAGTCCCCGTCAGGAAAGCCATCAGCAGGCTCGGCTCTGATGTCGGGTAGCGCAAACGGCTGGAAATCGTCATCATCGGTGCTGGTGGTATCTGAGGTATACACCTCTCGCTCAGATGGAACCTCGTCATCTGAAACAACTGCCATAGGATCTAAGGTATCTGAAACTCCCGTGTCTGATGAGGATGGCATGATATCTGTAACACAATCACACATATGCACAAATAATCAACATATAATCAGATAAACATGTTAGTCACCAATAAGAAAACAAGTAATCATCCTAGTCTTCCCAGACTACCCTCCCAGCCTTTCAGACTGAACTTCCTAGCCTCTCGGACTAACTCCCTGGTCTCTATGACCAACTCCCTGGTCTCTAAGACCAACTCCCCCAGTCTCTCTGACTGGACTCCCTCAGTCTCCCCGACTGGACTCCCTCAGTCTCCCCGACTGGACTCCCTCAGTCTCCCCGACTGGACTCCCTCAGTCTCCCCGACTGGACTCCCTCAGTCTCTCCGACTGAATTATAAATCCTTGAAAAGTGTACTTGTGCCCTTTTGTTAAAAATGTTTGTGCCCCGGATCTGGACGTTTAGTGTATGCAATGTAAAAATGTTTTCGTGAGAGCCCTAGTGATCATAGTCTAGACTCGAGAAGGAATCCTAGTTCGCTATGATCTATGCTCTGATACCAAGCTGTCACACCCTGGCTTTGCGGAAGCGTGGGTTTATTTCGGTGTGACTTCTTAATACCATAGCATAATCACAACAATGCTACATGATAATAAAACCATGATGTTCATCCAATTAACAAGTTTTAAAAGTTAACACGACAACATTGTTTTTAAAAGTTGACACTTACAACCATGACATAATTAAAACTTGTTCACAACACAACCAAAAGACATGAATAAAAACACAGTTTAAGACTCGTGACCCGTCCAGGCAAAGATCACAATTCCTAAACTCGGATGACACCATTATTCTTACGCAGCTTGACGACATCGCATACCTTGCCAGATCCTCTAATTTCCTGAAATACATGTAAGTTGAAAAATCAACAAAAAGTTGAGCGAGTTCATGTAAAAGTGAGTATGTAAACCTTTGTAATATGTTTGTATGTATGAAAATCCCTGCTATATAGCAAATAAGGAAAAAGAGATCACCATTGGGTTACAAAGCCAATGATATGTGTGAAGTGCTGTAGGAAGACTCAAACCTAGCAGATTTATGCGTCGGGCTCAAAGTCACCCCGAGGTCCGTACAGTGGGCCTGGAGTTGGGCTCGCTACACCCAGATAGATCTACCGCTAATGACCATCGGTCCTGCAATGAGGTTTAATGGCCTCTAGTTCCACGCCTACCCACGCACATGATCTAAGTAGTAAACCCTCCTTAAGCTAACCATACCATGTATAAAAGTCTGTAATAATTGTAACATGTATTCCACCCCCGAAGTATAAAAACTGAAAACAGTTAAGAGAAAAGGGGGACATGAACTCACTGAAGTGCGTCTCGAAATAGTCAATCCCAAATCAACCTGCTGCGTGACGACCTACACGTAATAACTTCTATTAGACGGACGGTCGTGCCTTGGCTTAAGGTTTAACATTTTTGGGAAATAGTTAGACAACTATTTCGTGTTTACACTTCTTAATTATTTAATAAGTGTATTCCTTCCCAAGGATGGGGGTTTTAATACATGTGTGTTTTATAATTCCGAAAATATATTTTTAAGTCTCACTTGAAAAATGTATTTTAATCACTTGTCTAAAATACTCTAACTCCAAAATATACATATTTTTCCCAAAAATATTATATTTTACTTCATATCATTTCCAAAATAATACTTTATCAAAATACCCATTTAAGAGGATTTTCCGAAAATACATAAGTTACATTTTTAAAGTTCGCGTCATATTCCGATACTTACATAACTTAAATATTTATTTGTGATAGCGTTAGTATTATTTTGGAGTCGTGATTTCATAAAATACTCCAGTTATATTATTTTTGACCTAAAAATAATATATGTAGTTCACAAAATAATCACATAATCACACAAGCGTTTTATTATGAAATATATATTCTAAATATATATTTAACAAGTTTTATTTACGAAAATCCACCTCCGATACTTTGTAACTTTTGAAATAAAAATCATGGCGAAGTTTATTTTGAAAACAAGGTTAAAAATATATTTTGTAAACATTTGCTTAGAAAAATATTTCTAAGTGTTATATTTCTGGAAAAATTTCGCCAGAGTTTCCTCTGTAACTGGAGGTGTCCACGCTTACAAGCGTATCATTTTCTTTTCAAAATTTCAATCAACGATCATCAATCAACAATATAAAATATTTATTCATCAAACTAGACAAAATATGAATAATCATAAACTCATGAACTTGAATGTTTTGTAAAAATATGTAATAACTTCCTAACATATTTAATAGATCTTGTTATCTTTAAAAATAAAATTAGTTTCTTAAAAACTTTATTTTTAAAGATCTTGATGTTTCACAACTTCTAATCATGATTTACCAAAAATATTTCTTGTTAAATTTTTCTTGTGACACAAGTGTTTACACACTTGTTTATTCACTAAAATGCTTTTAGTTTATGTAAGATCCGGGTTTTAAACAAGACTTGCATCTTTCACTTGGTTCTTCCGAAAAACCACTTGTAGATCTTTAGATCTACATGTTTAGAGTCTTATTTTACAAGAAAAATTACATTTACTCAAGTTCATGTTTCATGAATGGAAGGGTTCATCATCTTTCACATTTCTAACACTAACATACTACTAGTTCATGTTCTTGAACATGATCTAGTATGGTTAGATGATGATCTATCCCACTTCTAATAACAAACAACATCAAATAATCACAACTAGACAAGTTTCACAAGATTTACACAACTAGTTTCTCTTTATCCAACTTATTCATCTTTTGTCCAAGACTTTATGTTATGTTCTTTAGTGTTTCAAATTTTTAACCATTAAATCACTTATTAACCACCATAAACAAGATCAAGATGATGTTTAGAGCCACTTACTACTAGCTCAAGGCTAGGGAAGAAACAAGACGTAAACGAGGTGGATAAAAGAAATCCAGAGAGGTCCTTGCACTTCCGAAAGCACCGAGCTTGATTGTATGATCTTTAACACCCTTGGGTATGTATGGATTTCTTGTAGGAGGCTTGATGGTGGCGGTATGGTGGTGTGGTGGTGGCGGACGGTCAAGAGAGAAAGAGAGAGAGAGTTTGAGTTGGTGTTTGATGAAATGAAGCTCTTAACTCATGAGTTTACTTATAAACCACTAATCACTATTATCCATCATGTAATGTGTCCACTAGATACTAAACATTGTGATTAAAATAATCAAAAAAAGCACAAGGGTGTGTCCCAACCTTGTGACCGTCGCCAATGAGGGGGGGGGCATGGTTGGGTGGTGATGGAACTAGTTAGGATATAGTTAAGATTCTAAATGTTTAGTTAGAATATATTAGTGTGTTAATCAATATAAGGTGTGTTAGGGTATTCGGGGACCCTAACTAGCTCAGAAAAGCGAAAACAATGTCTTTGGCAAAAATTTTGTATTCCGAGTAAAGTCCGGTTGTTCGGTTGGATATTGATCCGTTAAAGTGCCAAACAAAGCTTTAAGGTGTCATTTATATTATTTTTAGTGACACAGTAAATTCCCGACACTTTGGAAAGAGTCTAGTATTATTTTACCAAGTTATTGCACTTTACTAGTTATGTTAAATGCTGAATTTTTGGTTAAAGTGCAGAATTTTGTGAATAAAGTATGTTTTAGGCACTTCCGGGCACTATAACTATCACCTAGTGACGTGGTTAAATGATTCTCACCTCCCTACACTCCCTACTAGTGTAGTAATCTACTCCCGGCTCATACAGGCCTCAGAACAATGTCTGTTTTGGTGCTGGCAATGTCAGCATGTTTACTGGGTTATCCGTATAGTGTGCTCACTGTGCTTTTGTGCATCAAGGTTGTCACTAATGTTTGTGTGTAAGTAATAGAGTGACAGTATAAAATGTGATGCATGAGTATGTATGTATCAGAAATCAAGAAGCAGTTTAACCATAATTGTAAGCAAGCACAGTAATTAAGCATTAATTAAATATTAATTAATTGTACGGATACCTGGTTTTGTGAGGGTTGTCACACATATGACACTATATACATTTCATACTCATGATGCAAATGTGCTTACAACCACATGATCACATAATTATATACACATACACATTTATTTACACATACTTTCACATGTTAATGTTTTGTGATTCTACATTTGGCAATATCATCTATGTAACAATACGACATAACTCCAACATTATTACTTACCAATAAGCTATTTGTTTCATATTTCGTACACATTCACTTTTAATTATCATAAATCAAGTGCATCAAATACATGGTGAGCATCACACCATTCAAGCACAAGATACAAGTCCCAATGCATAATTCTACCCAATCATACCATCAACTACTCCTTCTTACGAAATCCTTCTACAATGCATTTTCTCATGTTTAATATCATCAATCATGTAGTCATCAAATTCTACACATGTTCAATCATTGTTTAGCATATGATTTCACATAATATCTTATACTAAGCATTTCATCAAACACTTGGTGTGCGTACACCATTTAATGCACAATGTACAACTAACTTATGCATAATCTTCCAAGTTCATAGCATTCATCATCAAGTATCCTTCCTACAACATATATATCATTCTATTCACATCATAAGACATAGCTAGAAACTATATTTTACTCAATCAATCCATATTTACTGAAAACCCCAATTTCTTGAACATGGGTTTCCAATCAAATACCCCATTTAAGATGTTTACATTAGTATTTGTAACACCTCGAAAAATCACGTCCAATGAAGTATTGACACGTGTAATAAACCCTAATGAAGTCAAACGTTGAATTTAAGGGACTAATTTTTCGAAAAATCGAAAACTGTGATTATGAAAGAACTGGAAGTATTATCATACCTAAAATAAGTTTCTAAATAACCTTTTACGGTTTTATATTCTCAAATGAGCCACTTGTTAATCAAGTGTAGCCGTTTATGTAATTAATTGAAAGTTTGCGCAGAAAAAGGTTAAAAGCGTCAACATGTTAATTCTTACCTCTGAGTGACCTTTTAACAAACCGAGAGCCTCATGATATTTGATTATACTCTCGTGATTGCCAATCATTGGCCACCCAAGGCTTTTATGCCCAAAAGTGAAGTTACATGCAACTTTGTAAGTATAAGGGACTAAAAGTGTCAATATGTTTAATTATACCTCTGAATGACCTTTTATCGAGCCCGAAGCATTATGATGTTTAATAATACTTTCAAGAATGCCTAAAATGAATTAGATGAGGCTTCAATGCTATTAAATGATGAGTTATGCAAGTTTGCGCATTAGAAGGACCTAAAGCGTCAAACTGCTAAAGTATACCGATTCGTATGTTATCGGACCTTCCGGAATATGACCAGGAGATAAACATACCCTATTTATCTTTAATATAGCTTAGATATAGGCTTAGAGGTGTTTGGTGCGCTAAAATAAGCTTTTAGGTCATGCCGGGACTAAAAGTGTCAAAAAGCGCACAAGTTTGCGTTTACGCGCATATCTTACATTCTGGATATCCCCGGACACCCAAAAATTTATGTAAGCACTAAAATATTTTATTTTAGTGTTTGGCTTGATAAAATCCATTCGTCACGCAAATTGGGATCGTTTTTCGCTCTTATGCGCATGTCGTCGTAATTAAGCGAAAATCGCGATCGTACGACCAAACGAACCGACATCCGGGATATTTTTGAGCATGTTTCATGTCCAAAATGTTTAGGCATCATTTTAGGACCTTGAAAATGGCTTAACGATCCTTAAACATGTCGGAAATGGCCTTAATACACAACGGGGACTGAAATGGAAGCTTTGGTAGCTGTTTGCTGATCAGAAGGACCTTAGCGTGACACCTAGCCCCCTTGGCGTCATGCGAGGCCCTTTCAGACCAGAAAAAGTTGTTTAATCAATTGCAAACAGCTTCTAAACACCCCAAAGGCCAATGCCACATGTTAATCCCTGATGTTGGGGGGCCATTTTGAGTTACCACAAGTTTGCAACAAGTGTAAGGACAAGATCAAAGCACGGTATTCAAGGAACGATCCTAACGGTTCCAAGAATCCTATAAATACCCCTTGGTTCACAACTCAAAACCCACATGAAATCTGAGTTTTTCTCTAAGTGGTTGTGTTCATACACTTCCTACCTGAGATTTCTTGGAGATCAAAGCTTTCGGGGACCCTTTGTAAGTGTTATTTCGTTCTTTCATTCGTTTTAGCGTTAAAGTCAAACTTTGTTTGACTTTCTGCATTGACCAGTTCATGGTCAATGCGAAGTTCGTTTGAACTTCATAACGTGAGCGTGATCACGATGGTTATAGTCCCTAGTGACTATACCTACTGATTACCACGTTATCTAGACTCAGTGACGAGTCGTAGTTTCGGCCAAAATGCGTATTCTTGCGTATTTTGTAACCAAACTACTCTTAGGTATCAAAACCATTTGTTTTGATACCAAACCTATTTTCTAAACTTAGTTAAGCATGTTTTAACATGCTTAGCTCGTCACTTTTAGTTTAGTGCTTATATAGGGTCGTAAGGTAAGCGATCTAAACAATCGCTTATACTTTCGAACCCGACCCGTTTGGTCGATCATTAGGATCTGACCAAACACATTAGGTGACCATAGTATATAGGTAATAACCTTCCAAGGTTATACCTTATGGTCACGGCGTTTAGTTAGTTGTATGACAGGTAGTATATATGCCTTAGGTAAATGACCAAAATACCCCTTCGGGGCTTATATTGAGATTAAACTCGTTTTGGGCATATTGGAAGGTATCCTACTGATATCACAACATATTTAAGGCATATTAACTTAGGAAACCTATATATGACTCTTATGGTTACTCGTTACGCGCTTGTCGCATTCGGATCGGCTTATGTGACTAGTTTGCATAAATTAGCCGAAACGGGTCAAACCATATCTTTTTGGTCCCAAAATCCAGAGTGTGTTTAAGGTACCCATATTAAACAAGCATACAAGCTTGTCGGGTCAAAACCACACTCTAAACCGGTCTTCCCCTTCTCATGTGTTTGAACCGTATCTTCCTCTTAAAACTAACCGGTCTAAGCATAGGCTTAATTAAAGACCCGTTAGAAATCTAATAGGTTATTAAAAACCTTCGTTCCAGATTAAGAGCCCCAGTAGAAGTACTTGTGCTTGCTGAATTGATATACGGCTGGGATTGAATTTATATTTAGCTCAGGTAAATACTCTTAACTTATTTTCCCTATACGGGCTTGGGATACGGTATAATAATAATACCGCTTGATCGGGTATTGAATGTTTAATCGTATTCTGATTAAATTATTGAGGTAACCCGCTTTAATCTGTATTGTTTGAAATAAAAGCCTTTAGGGGTTAATGACCATGTCCCGGAAATCCTTGACATCATTGTATTATAAAATGGCCACGCCTTAAGCACGGGGTATAGGCATACACTGAAAGTTGCTTAAAGGGAAACGGTATCTCACTCTCTTGTGGGCTTATACTTGTGGCGTGCCTGTTAATCTTGACTCGGTTTCTACATCGAGCCCTGGACGTACAACGAACATGTAAATCTGTATACAAGATTATAATTATAATTGTCCCAAGTTATAAAAGATTAATTTTGCCTTTGTGCATTTTAATCAAAGTGTCAAAATATTTTGTGCCTGGTGCATCTAAATCAATTTTCTTAAACTCTTTTCAAATGAGTCAGTTGAGTGTATTTACCAGTGTAAACTGACGTATTTTCCAAAAAGGTTAAGTGACAGGTACTGAACGTAATTGGCTGGAAGCTCAGGGCGTTAATAAGGAATCTTGCAAGTTCTAGGCGTCTAAAGTCTGTTGAACAATGTTTATGTTTTAAGATCCGCCTGTGGATCCTTTACTTTCCGTTGTAATACTTGGATATTACTTTATATTCGGATTGTAATATATTTATCTTTTGCTTCCGCTGTGCATTTATATATTGTGTTGTTTGACTATGATGATATCAACTACGTCACGATACTCCCCACCGGGCCCACCGGTAATACGTGGAAATATCGGGGTGTGACAAGTTGGTATCAGAGCCAACACTGAGTGAATTAAACACTAGTCTTTTGTGTTTAATCTCAGTTACACAGTTGCACATTCTTGAGTCTAGACAAGAACATAGGACTAATCCAAATACGTTTTATTTTGTCCTTATTTGTTCCTTTGTTATTTTTCTGATTAGCCCTTGCATGGGCGAATCATTTTCTGTAGAAGTCCCGTTTAGGGCAACCATATACTTGTTTAAATTTTAATGGAACGATTATATTTAAAAATATCATTCCTATAGTATAAGATCTACCATTATAATAAGATGGCAAAATCTAAAAAGGGACAAGACCTAGCTCATGTGTCGTTTTAAGACAGGGCCAAGACGGTAGTTCCACAATTAGATTCAGATCCTTGTTTACATCTCAATTTAGGATGTTCTGCGCTAAATATTAAAAGAATCTTAAAGGTAAAACATAGCCTAAATGTCATTATAGACATGGCCAAGACGGTAAAACTTATCTAAAAGATTCCAATCTCTGTTAACATCTGTAAGTATGTTAACATTTTTGGCAAACTGTGAATCGTTAAAGTCACACAGGCCATCTTTAAAAAGAGGGTTAATCTAAATCCCCTTATTAGAAACAAACATCCATTAGTGATGAAGTGCCTATGGGCCAAACTTTTTGTCTGATAAGACAACGTCAGTGGTGGTCTTTGACCCCCGTCTAAAGATGTTGGACTACGTCCAAGCATAATAGTTTGAATGATCAATGCGATCTTGACTAATATCATCAAATGAAGATGATAATATTATAAACATCCATAAGTGATGAAATGCCTACGGGCCATACTTATTATCCTAAGGGACAAAAGATAGTTGAAGTCTTTAACTCTCTGTCAAGAAAAGGTAATGAAATATATTCAAACCTTAACGCCTCGATTCTCTGAAATCATGGCTTATAAGTTTAAAACAGTCCTTGTGACTAGGCCTTTTGCGCCACTTTAATATCCTTAATGTTTTATAACTAGGATAAATTATAATGAAAAATACTAATTAAATATAACTAACAAATTAACCAATATGGTTTATATTACCATGGTTAATAAATCGTCAAAGACGATAGTACTGTATGGGCTTCTAAATAAACCTTGCCCTTATTTTTCTTTTGTAGCAATTAAGACTACATGGCTGACTCTGACGAGATCAACAGCCATCCCCTGGAGAATAATGAGAATGATAAGATTAATATAACCAGAGGAGAACTTCGTACACTGATTGATACAGCTGTATCTAAAGCTGTAGAGGAGCAATTTAGGGAGTATAGTGGGACGCATAGTAAAGCCTCATTTGTACCCCACTCTAAGTCTGTCCCTAAGACTCACTCAGAGGCTCACAGCAAGCCACCCTCTAAGAAAGAGGAACCAAAGAAGGATGATGATCGACATTCATCTATTCAACACAGTGTTCCATCCAAGAGGTTAGTGTTCGATAATGAACCACGTACCAAGTCCTGTACCTATAAATACTTTGTTTCCTGCAAACCCCGGGATTTCACTGGGGAGAAAGGGGCAATCGATTGTATGACCTGGTTGGATGAAATGGACACAGTTGTCGATATCAGCGGTTGTGCTGAGAGGGATGTAGTGAAGTATGTATCCCAATCTTTCAAGGGAGAGGCACTAGCATGGTGGAAGGCTCTCATTCAAGCTGCTGGGAAGATCCCACTTTACAACATGTCATGGGAACAGTTTGTTGCTCTCATTATGGAGAACTACTGCCCTCAACACGAGGTCGAAAGAATTGAATCAGATTTCTTATCATTGGTGATGACAAACTTAGATTGTCAAGCTTACCTCACCAGTTTCAATACCCTGTCCAGACTGGTTCCTTACCTAGTAACACCAGAACCCAAGAGAATTGCTTGCTTCATTGGGGGTTTAGCCCCAGAAATCAAAGCCAGTGTTAAGGCTTCAAGACCTACTACATTCAGGTCAGCGGCAGATCTGTCGCTATCTCTCACACTCGATGTGGTCAGAAACAAGGCGGCCAAAGCCTCTGAAGATGGAAAGCGTAAAAGGGAGGATGAGAATTCTCATCGCTCCAATAGTAAGAGGAACTCTGAGGATAAGACGAGTTCCGGGTTTAAGAGAGACAGCCAGCAGTCGGGTGAGAAGACCAGGTGCGAAACCTGTAGGAAATACCACCTCGGGAAATGCAGATTTGAATCTCAGCCTCTACCGTGTGGAATTTGCAAGTCTAAGGAACATAAAACCCTAGATTGCAAGAAGTTGAAAGATGCAACCTGTTATGGTTGCAACGAGAAGGGGCATATCAAGACTAACTGCCCTAGGAATCAGAAGAAGCCCGAAGAGGCCAAGAGAACAAACGCATGAGTCTTCAGGATGAACGCCCAGGAGATGGTGCAGAATGATAATTATATAGCAGGTACCTTTCCTCACCAAGCAAGCTATGCAGAAATTTTATTTAATGCTAGCATATATGATTCTATAATGAACGATAAATGTTGAGAACTGTTGTCTCCTCCTGATTAGGACTCCGGTCATTTAATGCGAATTAGAAATTGGCCGATGACACTATAGGAAATGCTCCAACAAATCTTAGATTAATATTTTATATCTATTAGGAATCACTCTTTTCTGATATCCTTATGGCAAGCTTTCAAGCTATCCAGATTCATCACTATAATAAAGACAGATGTGACATTTTGAGTCCCTGTCAAAAAGATGATGGATTAGGACCAAACTTTAAATGCCATTAATGGTCTTTTGTGACCTAGGCTAAGTATAATTTATATATATTAAATAACGTTCATTAAGAATGTTAATGCTATATTGGCATGTATGGTTTAATGAAACCATGGTTAGTATATAAGGCCATGAGGATGAGGAATAGTAGTTGTCGGATCGCAACCAAGAAATAGATTCATTTAGTAATGGGAACCATTTCTTCTGTTCCTGTCAACAATCTTTAAGTCATAAAATTCTAATGTACCCTCTCTATAGATAAAGGACATTCGCATGTAATTGATATCTCTTTAATCCCTATTGATTACGAATACCAAATGGTATGACAAAACCTCCATATGAGGATTGGTATATCTTAATATGTTCCATAGATTGCTTCCATGCCTGATCAGTATGGAGGTTTAATGCATGGGACCACAAAGATATTCCGATGGTCATAGAGTACTAAAGTCAGCTAATGGTATTCAAAGGAGATATCCAGAATGGAAATGTCCAAGTAAATGTTCCAGATCAAGGAATTCATGGACTCGTAACATAAATGTGTCACTCCTTTGGCACAAGCAATGATGGATGAACTAAAACCTGAGATATGGAAAATTCTCTGTAACCTCCTTGTACCTTGATTATCTTCTCCTAAGACTACCCTGTTTACCTCCCGATAGACAAGTAGAGTTAAGATTAACATCCCGCTTAGGGTTGGAGTGTTGTAAGAACTCCGTGTTGATCATGGAATAATCGAAACCCTGATTAAGTAAGCTTTAAGATAAGAGGTTCATATAATCTAACTCGATATTCCGAGAGTTTGATAAGAAAGACGGTTCATTTTGCTTATGCATTCATTACCGCAACCCTATTTTAACAACGATTAAGAATCACCATCAACTACCCAGGATCGTTGAGTTATTCAACCAGCTTTAAGGATTAGCTACTCCTTAAGATTAGTTTTAAGCAATGGTTGGGATAACCATCCCACCTTAAGATAAGCTTTTCTATAATAATTGATATGTAAGTATTAAGGCTGCTCCTTTGGAGACCTTGTATAGATGGAATGTTAAACATCTATTGTTAGATAAAGAATTGGTAAGTCCAATTATCAGGATCTGAAAGTTGCCTAAGAAACAACAAATAAGATCATACAAATCCATAATCGATTGTAAGTTGCCAGTATACAGCAGGAAATCAAGGATTTATGAAGATAGCAACCCTCCTAAGTTTTGGTTAAAAGATAAGGTTCAACAAAAGATAACACCCTAGAAGGGTGTGCCGAGTTGTAATATTCAGGTTAGTTAAGTTCGGAATATATAAAGTCATTCGAAGGATTCGAATGTATCAAGACTAAATAGCTTACGAGCTAAGACCTAATTTAGGAGCTTGGTGGAACGCGCAATGTGACCCACACTAATGATTTAGCGATGTGTCACCAATAAGTCGAAAAGCACTATCACATAATGATATGCAGATCTATGATAGTATGAGCAACCTATGTCGATTGAGAATCGACAGGTTAAGGAGCTTCAAAAGAAAGTATGTACCTATTGTATAGGTCAACTGGGATAACCTTGGAGGCCCAAATATACTATGGAAGTTAAATCCATGATACGAGAGAAAGTACTTCCTTTACTTTAAGCAAATCTCGAGGTCGAGATTTCTTTTAAGGGGGTGAGGATGTAACACCTCGAAAAATCACGTCCAATGAAGTATTGACACGTGTAATAAACCCTAATGAAGTCAAACGTTGAATTTAAGGGACTAATTTTTCGAAAAATCGAAAACTGTGATTATGAAAGAACTGGAAGTATTATCATACCTAAAATAAGTTTCTAAATAACCTTTTACGGTTTTATATTCACAAATGAGCCACTTGTTAATCAAGTGTAGCCGTTTATGTAATTAATTGAAAGTTTGCGCAGAAAAGGGTTAAACGCGTCAACATGTTAATTCTTACCTCTGAGTGACCTTTTAACAAACCGAGAGCCTCATGATATTTGATTATACTCTCGATATTTCCAATCATTGGCCACCCAATGCTTTTATGCCCAAAAGTGAAGTTACGTGCAACTTTGCAAGTATAAGGGACTAAAAGTGTCAATATGTTTAATTATACCTCTGAATGACCTTTTATCGAGCCCGAAGCATTATGATGTTTAATAATACTTTCAAGAATGCCTAAAATGAATTAGATGAGGCTTCAATGCTATTAAATGATGAGTTATGCAAGTTTGCGCATTAGAAGGACCTAAAGCGTCAAACTGCTAAAGTATACCGATTCGTATGTTATCGGACCTTCCGGAATATGACCAGGAGATAAACATACCCTATTTATCTTTAATGTAGCTTAGATATAGGCTTAGAGGTGTTTGGTGCGCTAAAATAAGCTTTTAGGTCATGCAGGGACTAAAAGTGTCAAAAAGCGCACAAGTTTGCGTTTACGCGCATATCTTACATTCTGGATATCCCCGGACACCCAAAAATTTATGTAAGCACTAAAATATTTTATTTTAGTGTTTGGCTTGATAAAATCCATTCGTCACGGAAATTGGGATCGTTTTTCGCGCTTATGCGCATGTCATCGTAATTAAGCGAACATCGTGATCGTACGACCAAACGAACCGACATCCGGGATATTTTTTAGCATGTTTCATGTCCACAATGTTTGGGCATCATTTTAGGACCTTGAAAATGGCTTAACGAGCCTTAAACATGTCAGAAATGGCCTTAATACACAACGGGGACTGAAATGGAAGCTTTGGAAGCTGTTTGCTGATCAGAAGGACCTTAGCGTGACACCTAGCCCCCTTGGCGTCACGCGAGGCCCTTTCAGACCAGCAAAAGTTGTTTAATCAATTGCAAACAGCTTCTAAACACCCCAAAGGCCAATGCCACATGTTAATCCCTGATGTTGGGGGGCCATTTTGAGTTACCACAAGTTTGCAACAAGTGTAAGGACAAGATCAAAGCACGGTATTCAAGGAACGATCCTAACGGTTCCAAGATTCCTATAAATACCCCTTGGTTCACAACTCAAAACCCACTTGAAATCTGAGTTTTTCTCTAAGTGGTTGTGTTCATACACTTCCTACCTGAGATTTCTTGGAGACCAAAGCTTTCGGGGACCCTTTGTAAGTGTTCTTTCGTTCTTTCATTCGTTTTAGCGTTAAAGTCAAAATTTGTTTGACTTTATGCATTGACCAGTTTATGGTCAATGCGAAGTTCGTTTGAACTTCATAACGTGAGCGTGATCACGATGGTTATAGTCCCTAGTGACTATACCTACTGATTACCACGTTATCTAGACTCAGTGACGAGTCGTAGTTTCGGCCAAAATGCGTATTCTTGCGTATTTTGTAACCAAACTACTCTTAGGTATCAAAACCATTTGTTTTGATACCAAACCTGTTTTCTAAACTTAGTTAAGCATGTTTTAACATGCTTAGCTCGGGCACTTTTAGTTTAGTGCTTATATAGGGTCGTAAGGTAAGCGATCTAAACAATCGCTTATACTTTCGAACCCGACCCGTTTGGTCGATCATTAGGATCCGACCAAACACATTAGGTGACCATAGTATATAGGGAATAACCTTCCGAGGTTATACCTTATGGTCACGACGTTTAGTTAGTTGTATGACAGGTAGTATATATGCCTTAGGTAAATGACCAAAATACCCCTTCGGGGCTTATATTGAGATTAAACTCGTTTTGGGCATATTGGAAGGTATCCTACTGATATCACAACATATTTAAGGCATATTAACTTAGGAAACCTGTATATGACTCTTATGGTTACTCGTTACGCGCTTGTCGCGTTCGGATCGGCTTATGTGACTAGTTTGCATAAATTAGCCGAAACGGGTCAAACCATATCTTTTTGGTCCCAAAATCCAGAGTGTGTTTAAGTCACCCATATTAAACAAGCATACAAGCTTGTCGGGTCAAAACCACACTCTAAACCGGTCTTCGCCTTATCATGCGTTTGAACCGTATCTTCCTCTTAAAACTAACCGGTCTAAGCATAGGCTTAATTAAAGACCCGTTAGAAATCTAATAGGTTATTAAAAACCTTCGTTCCAGATTAAGAGCCCCAGTAGAAGTACTTGTGCTTGCTGAATTGATATACGGCTGGGATTGAATTTATATTTAGCTCAGGTAAATACGCTTAACTTATTTTCCCTATACGGGCTTGGGATACGGTATAATAATAATACCGCTTGGTCGGGTATTGAATGTTTAATCGTATTCTGATTAAATTATTGAGGTAACCCGCTTTAATCTGTATTGTTTGAAATAAAAGCCTTTAGGGGTTAATGACCATGTCCCGGGTATCCTTGACATCATTGTATTATAAAATGGCCACGCCTTAAGCACGGGGTGTAGGCATACACTGAAAGTTGCTTAAAGGGAAACGGTATCTCACTCTCTAGTGGGCTTATACTTGTGGGGTGTCTGTTAATCTTGACTCGGTTTCTACATCGAGCCCTGAACGTACAACGAACATGTAAATCTGTATACAAGATTATAATTATAATTGTCCCAAGTTATAAAAGATTAATTTTGCCTTTGTGCATTTTAATCAAAGTGTCAAAATATTTTGTGCCTGGTGCATCTAAATCAATTTTCTTAAACTCTTTTCAAATGAGTCAGTTGAGTGTATTTACCATTGTAAACTGACGTATTTTCCAAAAAGGTTAAGTGACAGGTACTGAACGTAATTGGCTGGAAGCTCAGGGCGTTAATAAGGAATCTTGCAAGTTCTAGGCGTCTAAAGTCTGTTGAACAATGTTTATGTTTTAAGATCCACCTGTGGATCCTTTACTTTCCGTTGTAATACTTGGATATTACTTTATATTCGGATTGTAATATATTTATCTTTTGCTTCCGCTGTGCATTTATATATTGTGTTGTTTGACTATGATGATATCAACTACGTCACGATACTCCCCACCGGGCCCACCGGTAATACGTGGAAATATCGGGGTGTGACAGTATTAATGCTAGATAAAAGCATCTAAGCATAATTTCAACCATCTCATCCTCCCAACTTACCCAATTTAGGAGTAATTCATCAAAACCTACCAATTACTCCTATAAAAGGTTTTAAGGGGTGAATTAGGCACTTACTTGATGCTTTGGAGGTGAAGAACACTCCAAAATTCATAGATTTTCCATGCAAGTTCAGATTTTTCCTCTCATTCTTCTTCCTTTGGATCACACAAGAACACACACACACTATGTGTGTGTGTCGATACACACGTCTGCCCCAAATGGGGTTTCCCCCTTTTCTTTTATGTTTAATAAAACACTTTCCAACTTGCTCTTTTAGCCCTTGTAGTTTTTGTTTGTTGTTTGTTAGTCCCAAAATTTCATTCTTTATTATTTAACTTGTATTCATAAACATGTTAACTAACTTAGTCACCCCATATCACATTGTGTAAAAATAAGCATGCTTATAATTTAACATTCGAGTTTTGGGGCGTTACATCCCTGTCGCGCGACGTGGCGGGTATAGTTTCCGGATTAAAGTTTACTTTTTAGCACCTTTGGTCCCTGAAGTTTATTTTTAAAGGTTGTAATGTAATTTAAGGGTATTTTATGAAATATAAGCATATTATAAGGGGTTTTCAAGCATCATTAACGTGAAACAAGTATGGATAAGTATGATTGTGTATGTGTATCTAGTATAAGCATCGTATAAGTCCAAGTTGAGCGTAGAAAGCGTATAGTTCGTGTTTGTCATGTGTTTGCAAGCTTAACACATATTTCCAAGAATTATGAGTAAGGTACCCAACATATTACGAATTCGGACATATAAACGTGTACGATTATGAAAACATGAATTGTACGAAATAATGAGTTTTACCTATGATCAAAGCCTTGGATTTTACAAGATACAACGAAAGGATGAAAACGCTAGAATACAAGATTCCAAAAATAGAATATATAAGATGCGCTTTCTAAATGAGGAAGGAAGTGAAAAGCAGGCTGTTGCATCAAGTACATTGTTCGAAAGGGAATTACAACAATTTTGAAACAAAATAAAATACAAAAGTACTAAAGTTTAGAGGTGCGTTTCTGGTCATCCTACTAGATTCCATTCATCATCATCATCATCAATTTCCTGCAACGCGTTTTAAAGTATAAAAGTTTAAATGAATCCATGTGGCATAATTGTTATCAAGAATTAACGTATAACTAGCATGCAACTATAAATGTCAACCCAAAGATTTTCACTAGCGTAATCTTGTCGTAACAACGACAAGACCGTTATGATTAACTTAATATGACCTCAAGAATACGTATGGTGCGTTACTCCTATAGCGCTATACATGTTAAGGGAGGCTTGTATGAAGTTAATGACAAGTATAAAGCATAGGAATAGCCTAGCATATACGAACTCAAGCATAACGTATTAAGCATGTATGTTGGGTTGTTTGTTTCTGATTTGAGCATAAAGTATGTGATTGCATGTATTTAATAGTATAAAACGTATTGCACCCAAAAGTGTAAAAAGTAAAAAGGGGTCATATATCTCACAGTTTTGCAAAGCTTCCCGATTATCCGTGAATTGACGAGTTGTTGAGAATGGGGAAACGAAGGTGTATGAGTATTCGGTTTCTGACGGAAGGTTTGGGTTTGGAATTAAAGTATAAAAAGTATGTATACATGAAAATATATCTCGTCTAAGTACCCGTTTTGACACTAAGTTTTATGTGATTTCATGAGTCCTAACTTGCCCATTAGAATTAGAAATGAGAAGTTTAGAACAGAGATAAAACGGTAATCGAAGCTCACAACGCTATTCGTGCGGATGGGGGATCCATTCATGCGAAAGTGTCAGTTCGTGCGAAAGGGGCCTGTTCGTGCGAATGGGTGCCAGTTCGTACGAAAGGCGGATGCCAGTTCGTGCGAAAAGGGCATGTTCATGCGAATGGGGGTCCTTTTGTGACACTTAACCATAAACCGGTTAACGTTATGATTTCGACTAGGATTTATATATTTTATATTATAAGGTATTACAAGTCCAGTATTATCACAGATTTCATAGAAGTCAAGCATGGAGGTACGAACACCTCATTGTATGATTCACAAAAGCTCAAAGTTTATCAACATAGTTGATAAACCTGGTTGGTCATGAATAAGTATAACATAACTAACTAATAAACAATCCAAGCAGCCAAATAAGAACAAGTCGGGCGTGTCATATCCAACATGGCAAGTGTTGGAGGCGAGGCGGGGTTAATTTACTTTGATTTTAGGAAACTACTTGGGCGTTCATTTACAAAGTACAAAAGTGAGATAGTGCAACTAGTTTGGAAAGCCAATGCTCCCACGGTTCACACTTCTACCGAAACACAAGTTCATCCATATTGACGATGGAGAATCTTGGATGGTTTCAACACTTGGAGTTATGCATGAACCGAAAGTAATAGATTATCAGTTCGTGCGAATGGACTCAGTTCGCACGAGTGAAGTCATTCTGCACGAAGGGACTGATTCATGCGACAAAGTCCTGGTGCGTATGAAAGTCTCTGTTTTGAGCTCATTTCTTGGTGGGAATGACCCTCAACACAAACTTACAGCTATGGACTTAGTTGTGAGCTCAGTGGGTACAAGATTTCACCAAGTTCCAGTTCAGAAAAGTAATGTATAAGAACCTTAATAAAACAGAATTTTAATTCTTCGTTTGGGCCTCGAAGTGGTCAGGTTTCACATTAGTTTGCCATTACAAACTGTTGAAAACCATCCTAGAGTTTGCCCAAGTAAAAAGATTGAAGAAAAATAGAAGAAAACAAGTATGGAATAAGGTAGTGAGCTAGAACTCGCTTAAAAACTGTTGTAATACTCTACCTGAAGTTGGAAATTCTAGAGAGTGTAGAGAGAGTTGAAGTGGCTGCAAAGTGTGAGGAGTCGAAGTGGTCATGTATTAATAGGGCGGAGGAAGAGTGGTGCGGATAGGATTCCTTCGTGCTAGAGGACTGATTCACACGAATGAATGATCAGCTCACACGAATGCCTCATTCGTGCGAGGGAGTCCCATTCGCATAAGAGAGTTACTATAACAACTCTCCCAAAACTCTTATAACACCCCTATACGTCCTATAAGACACCCCGTATACGAAAAATAAGCCTGAAATACCTTTATAATTTTAAAAATCAAATAAAATAAATTCTAGTGGGCGCTCGCGGGCCACGACCCTGATGGGTGTGTGCTTCGCAGGGCGTGACAAGCTAGACACCAAGCAAGCCCGAGGCCGCCACGTGTCACAGCCGTGTCGAGTCTAGTGATCGAATCAGCTAAGCTAGGGCCTACCCAGCAGGCCTCATGGGCCGCGAGAAAGACAGAAGCGGCCGTTGCGGGCCGTGACCCACTGGTCGATCAGAACTATTAATAGAGGGCTTATCCTCTCATTTCAAATCGTTCAAAATTTTTTATCTCTCTCTCTCTCTCAATCTCTAATAGCAATTATAATTACCGGGCATTATACCCACTAAAATAACAAAGCTCTACCTCGATGTAAGTATCATAAGCCCCGGTTACGTATTACTTACGCTGCCCGATTGATCTAGTGCTTCGTAACGCATGTCAAGACTCTGCCTGACTCAGTCATTGGAGTTCTGTCTCGGGGAGGGTATAGCTAATGTAAATTGGGTTATTATACTAACGTGTGTGCATTGTTTAATTTAATAGATTATAACCAGGAAGTCATAAGGAAATACCTAAATTAGCAATGTGAGTAATCCTCTTTTTGTGAAACCGTTTTGTGAACTGTTTTTACAAAACCTTAATTATTTTAATTGAAATTTAACAGTGATTGAGTATTTGTAAATCTACAATTATCGTCGGCATGTTGGGGTTATGTATACATAACTTGTTACTACACTGTAAGTAATAACATTACCACAAGTCAGGATTGACAGTACCGTGGGTGGTAATTAAAGTAGATGTAAACAAATGTAATTGCGGGTTGCCCTCAATGCTGTAAAATGAGAAAACTTTTCTTGATTAAACTGGGATTCACTCACCAGTTTTTCTTGCTGATAAAATGTTTTTAAACGCGTTTCAGGTAACAAAATATGAAAGCCAATTAGAAGCCAGCTGGAGAGCACTGAAGGCTTGCTAAAGTGGCTATAAAAGTTACCTAAATAAAGAAGAAGTTTTATTTTAATAAAATAGGGTTTATCCCTATAAACATGTTGTAATGGAAACTTGGGTTTATCCCATATATTTATTATTATACAAATGTGGTCTTTTACTCTGATAAACTATTTCCTAACTACAGTCCTGATGTAATTTCCACTGCCAAATTAATAAACACCGATACCACCGGCTCTGAGTAGGCCGCGGCCGCCCGCCTCCCGGGGTAGGGGTTGGGACAGTTACGTTGGTCTAGTTTCAGGTATTTTAGCCGGTTTTAGGTGTATCAAGCATAAAAGTGTAATGTATAAGTATAAAATAATGGAGTTTTCATTATGATCAAAGCCCTGGATTACAAAGTTGGGAGGAATACGGATATTAGTTACTAAAAATAGAGTTTTAGCTTTACTTTCTAAATAAGGAAAGTTCGGGAATGTGAAGCGTTACACCATGGTACCATATTTAGTTGAACAACATTCTATAGTAACTTTCATTTGTTTGATGATCAATGTGATTAAGAGTCTCCTTTGCCTCAATTTGATGGGTTTAATTTTATTTTGATCTCTGGTGTAGATTAATATAGCATGGCACTACTGGTGCATCAAAGAATATCCCCCAAAAATCTGTTGGACCCTTGTAGCTCAGCAAGAAGATAATTTTATTTATATATTTATTAAATTTATGACCGAACTTGCATTTAAGTTCAACTTGCATTTAAGTTTAACAATCATGATCTCAATTTTGTTGTTTTAGATTGTTGGTAGCCACCGAGCTTCTTGTTGCTCAATTTATGTGGTTGGATTATGACAATCCATCTAAGCCTATATACATATACATTAGTTCATCTGGAGCACAACACATGTGATCCTTTTTTCTAACCTTTTTATATTTGTGCTTTTGAAGCTTTAGGGGTTGTCTGATTATTTGATTTTTCCAATCAAGTGATGCTGCTATAGACATGTGGATTAAGAAGGAATCCGAGAAATCTGCAACCATGCCAAAATCTGCTAACAAATGGACAACCTATTAAGTCAATTCAAACTGAAGAATGAGCAGCTAATATAGGTAAGAATTCTTTTCATTTTTTTGTGGTAAATATTTGTTTGTGAGTTTGAACGAGCTTTAACTAAATTCCTCCTTATCTATTTTTTCATTTGATTAATATTATCAGCTGGGAAGTCTGGATATAAAGCCTTCAGATGATGAGACCGAGATAGAAAAAGAATTTTCGTTAGGAGTGTGCAACTAGAGGGCTTGTTGTGTGGTGTATGCATGTTTTTTTCCCTGTTTTATATATTATACAAAGTTGATTATTTAGGAATATTGTTTTCATGAATGCCGCAAAGTTGGATTCATTTGGATATGGTATCAAGAAGTTTTAAATCATGTTGACTATAGTTGATGATTTGGTGGAGGACCAATCAATGAGTATGTCCAAAGTTCCAATTAGTGGCAAGTTATGAAACTTGTTTCTATGCGATTAACCATATTAAAAAG
The DNA here is from genome assembly GCA_030545235.1 of Helianthus tuberosus. NCBI lineage: Eukaryota > Viridiplantae > Streptophyta > Magnoliopsida > Asterales > Asteraceae > Helianthus > Helianthus tuberosus. Next base: position 53,120,782 of record CM060428.1, read on the forward strand.
AAAATATTAGCATAGAATAACAACATGCTTAGATTGGTGTCCACTTTAATAATCATATTTCAAAGAAGTATAGTTGGAAAGTACAAGGCAACTGAATGTTCAATCGCCCGATATGGTTGACTTCATCTGTTCAATTCATTACCCCGAGGTTTTTTGTTACCCTATAATCTGAACACAACATGGTTATGGCTCAAAACTGAACTAGACCTAATCCCCCCATGCAACCGCTAAAACCACCAATCTAAGTATTATGCTCCCGCCGCATTGCGCGGGCACCCTACTAGTAAGTAAATAATAAGTTAAGATGGAGGGATTTGATACATAGATAAGCGAGGATTTTATTCGCTTACGGTTCATTATGGTCAACACAGGTTAGGAACGTGACTACACGGTTAGAATTCCTATAATAAATAACCATGGTAGCGTCCATAAGAAATTATGTGAATCTTAGAATTATTGAAAGTGGACGAGTGATGAGCAAACGGTGAAAGGTGTCAAAGGTTGACAGAAGTACATGGGTTAAGGTAAGTTGCTATTGATTTAAACCTTCATTATTATTTGGGGCTGAGATACATTCCCATGAAATATTTTTGTGAAATTTAATGGTAGTACATAAACTTGGGATAAATTTAATGATATGTATTGATAAATTTGTTCATGTGTAGCGTATTTATCTTACTGAACTTTACTTTGTGGTAGAGTCGTAGAGATATACACTAACTATTATACACTAACTATATCCTAGTGATAAGAGGCAAAACGATCTGTAGAGAAGACTCAAGTTCAAACCTGGATAAGGAGTAATTAGAAAAAATAGGCGTAGTTTATTGGTTGTTAAAAAATAGACTATATATCCGTGTTGTATTAATATGCATGTAATACCAATCTATATACTGAAATATTCTTATTTACAGCTTTATTAAACGAAAATGAAATTTAATTGAGAACTAGATTTACCACCCACCGCAATGCGGCGAGGATTCATACCATATACACTATAGTAGATAAAAGCCAAGTATTTGTTACATTTACATTGCCTAGAAAGATGGACAAACAACAGAAGAGCATTACATCAAAAATAGACCCTTGAACCTAATGCAATTCTCCATATTTAAACTAGTGCATTTGGCCCCTTTAACCAACCACCAGCAGGAGCATTCTTTTATCTCTTCCCAGACCGTTGCATCCAAGTCCAAGTCGGTTCTACCTTTAAAAAACTTGTCTACTCATAAATGGTAGGAAAGAGTTGCTAAACCTTATAGTAGGGGCTTCCGACCACATTTGATACATACTGTCTTGTTAAACACAACAAAAGCATCTTAAGAGCTTGTTCGTAAAACATAAATTTGCTATACTTTGTAAGAAAATAGGGTTAATATTCATCAAAATAGATAAGAAATTTCAAAAATGCATGATGCAACTGCATCATGTATGAATATCAAACTCTTAAACTCTAGAACTTCTGTGTAAACATTTATTGCATCTTTTTCTCTACCAAACTTAACCAAAAGTTTACATAACTCATAATGGAAAAGCACATTATGTGTCCCCTTCTTTTCATATTCCTCGGCCTGCAAAAAAAAGGGAAATCCACCCTAACAGTAGATATGTTCATAGAAAAAACAAGAAATGTTTCTAGCTTAATTCGATTATTCGTATGAAGTTTACTATCTTAATAGATTATAACCAGGAAATCACAAGGAAATACCTAAATTAGCAACCTTTTTGTGAAACCTTTTTGTGAACTGTTTTTACAAAACCTCAATTATTTTAACTGAAATTTAACAGTGATTGAGTATTTGTAAATCTACAATTATCGATGGTATGTTGGGGTTTTGTATACATAACTTGTTACCACACTATGAGTAGTAACATTACCACAAGTCAGGATTGACAGTACCGTGGGTGGTAATTAAAGTAGTTGTAAACAAATGTAATTGCGGGTTGCCCTCAATGCTGTAAAATGAGAAAATTTTTCTTGATTAAACTAAGATTCACTCGCCAGTTTTTCTTGCTGATAAAATGTTTTTAAACGTGTTTCAGGTAACAAAATGTGAAAGCCAATTAGAAGCCAGCTGGAGAGCACTGAAGGGTTGGAAAAGTGGCTATAAAAGTTACCTAAATAAAGAAAAAGTTTTATTTTAATAAATTAGGGTTTATCCCTATAAACATGTTGTAATGGAAACTTGGGTTTATCCCATATATTTATTATTATAAAAATGTGGTGTTTTACTCTGATAAACTATTTCCTAACTACAGTCCTGATGTAATTTCCGTTGCCAAATTAATAAACACCGATACCACCGGCTCTGAGTAGGCGCGGCCGCCCGCCTCCCAGGGCAGGGGTCGGGGGTTGCGACCAGAAGGTGGTATCTGAGCTACAGCCACTGAAGTGTTCAGCTGACACCAAAATTTTATCCATTATGTTAGGAAATAATCTACGAGATTACGTGCATATCTGTATATTATTGTTTTGTGTTATTTAACTATTTGTTAGTTTACAGTATGAGTGATCAAGGTCCGTCGGACGCCTATCGTCACCTGTCTAGTTCTCCTAAAGATGAAGGAATTTCCTCTCAGCCTACTCCTTCGGGGTATTCAGCTGACACAGAAGAGGGGATCTTCATATTTAAAGCGCAATCCGAAGAACTATTCCCTACGAAAAAGTGAGGATAGTTCAGTCGGGGAGCACATGAGCGTAGGAAGAGAATGAGGAAGTTACAGCAACAAAAGGCTTTAGCAGCGGCAATTAGAGAGATGAATACCTAGACCCAAGACATAGTCAATAGGCGATTGGCCAATTTTCACATACTAGCTACCACTGCCGCAGACCCAAACTTAGACAAAATCATTGCACCACAGCCATTGCCACTATTCCCAACCCAACCCATGGAAATAGAACCTAACCCAGGAGAACAGGTTCCCATACCCGCCTTTGATCCAAACGAAATCCGTAGAATCCCAGCTCCAAATGCTCTAGCTTATAACCCATGGGAAGACGAACATAGGGCCTACTGAGAACTCTACCCACAGGAGGAACCCATACCAAACCCATTAGCACCATATCCCAACCTCGACCCTCTAGATCCATATTGGGATGCCGATTAGTATGTTCGGGAAATACTAGAAGACCCATTCCCATATAGAGAACCCGTACCACAGTACCCTGACCGAATACCAGCACCACCACCACCCAAGAGTACCGAAAAAGTGCAGGAACTCCGCACATTTGGTGAGGAGTTAGTCGATGAAGGAGAAAGAATAAGGTAAATAGGGGAAAAGCTCGTTTGGAGGTACGACGAACGAAATATGCAATACTGGATGAACCCCTAGTAATAACTAGTAATAATAATAAAATATATACATATATGTGTGTAGTTTGAAAAAAAAAATAAACTAAAATAGATAATCCAATATCTACTGATGCATAACTAGTATTGTAATTTAAATTCCAGTTGTAGCTTGTAATAGATATACATATATGACATAGAGTAAAATGTCGTAATGCTCGACGGTTTTGACCAATGTGTTGTTTGTGTAATTGTTGGCATTAGATTTTGTTCTGTGATATTACTACTTGGTAAATGTTTATAATCCAGATGGAAAACGAAGTGAATCGGGAAAACCCGAATAACGATAATAACGGGAATTAATTAGATAATAGTGCCATCCAACATATAGTGGCACAAGGGATTATAGACGCTATGCCATATATTATCAAAACGGTTAAGGAAGCGGAAAATAATAAAACTAACAGTGGAAGTAAACGAACACCTACTGAACCCAGTCACAGCGTAAACAATGGACCGTTACTTCAATTGCCTATTCCAAAAAAAGAAAAACCATGTCATATGGTTGTTCTTATAAAGAATTCTGGTCTTGCAAACCAATAGAATTCTCTGGCAATGAAGGAGCCATTGCAGCTCTACGTTGGATAGAAAAGACTGAGGCAGTCTTAAAAATAAGCAAATGTGCAGAAGAAGATAAAATAATGTTTGCTTCCAATCTTTTTAAGAATGTAGCTCTAGAATGGTGGAACACTATTCTCCAGTCTAGGGGAAATGACAGACTTTATAATATAGAATGGACTGAGTTTAAGAATATGGTCGAAAGAAAATTATGCCCTCCCATTGAAAAAGAACAAATAGCTAATAAGTTCTTAAACCCTAGAATGACTAGAGTTGACTGTAAGGGTTACACTATTGTATTCTTCGAATATGCTAGAATAGTACCAACCCTAGCATCACCAGAACCAGTATTAATCTCCCGTTACATCTACGGATTAATCAGTGAGATTAGACATGTTGTCAATGCAGCTAGACCACAAACCATAGAAGAAGCAGTAGAACTAGCAAATACCTTGACTGGTGTCACACCCCGACCACGTAAAACAACAAAACGTGGCAGAAACGTCGGGGAGTGTTGTAACAGAATCATTGTTTCACAACCATGGATTAATAATTTTGTTTTATTGAATTAATGAACTCATTGTTTATTACAAATCAAATAAATACAATTATTATTTTTTTCAAGTTTTAAAGTCGCTAAGGCACGAGTCCATCCTATGTATAGCGTGTATCAACAATCATCACATATCAGCACCTGAAACATGTGTAAAAATATGGTACGTCAGCATAAAAATGCCTGTGAGATACATAGGTTTTATTATTGCATGATTCATGACTTTGTGAGTTTACAAGAATGTTTTAAAAAGTAGTCATGAACTTTTAAAAAATGTTTTCTTCATAAATCATACGAAATTTTACAAGAAATTTGATGATATAAAAGAATGATGCATAAATAAATATGTAAGTAAAATGAGTTTGTAAAACAATGTTTTGATAAAAAGATTTGTAGTATATATAAAAATATACTTTGGTTTTAAGAAAGTCGAATAAGTAATATATCAAAATATATTTCGGTTCCAAAATCGTTAAACAGATAGTATATTAAATGTACTTTAGTCGTCAAAATAATCATTTTCAGTAGTATATCAAAAGTATACTTTGGTTTTATAAATAACATGTTAAACTACGCTTTGGTTTTATAACTAACATATCAAACTATGTTTTAGGAATTAACAAAATATAAGTTGTTTTGTACAATATCACATATGAGAGTATATCAAACTATACTTTTGGGAGTATAACAAGATATACAAATAAAATGTGATTTAAGAATTCAGTCAGACCTAGTGTATCAAAATACACCTTTGAGACTATAGAAATACCACGAAGGCAATTCCTATTTGGATAAAATATCGGTTTCTGACATTCCATAAACAACAGGAATGGGGTGTCAAATCCTATAGCGCTATATCATACTACCAATCGGTCTGTTGAACATAAAATAAGTACAATTCAACAATTAATTTTATAATCTTTGAAAATCAGTGTTTAAACCATAAATAACCATTCAGTTGGTCAAAAGATAAGTACTAATATGTATAATCAATTATACTTTGAAATCATGAACATAACAAATAGGTACACATGCTTCACCCCAAAACATTGAAAACAGTAAAAGAGGGGACTATGTACTCACTTGAGGATGCTTAGAAGTCTTGAACAACAACCAAGCAAAGCTCGAGGGATCACGGAATCAAACGGCACCTAATATGGGTGACTAAGTAAATAAACCGGACCTAATTCGGAAGATCAGATAAAATGAGGTTTCGTAAATCAAATGAGTATTGGAACTCATGTGATATGGTTTAACAAAGCCTATATTCTAAATCGGAACCTATTCTAAGTGCTTTCGACCCGTTACGACCCATTAAGTTAGCTTACGCTACGTTAAAGCGTCGTTCGTGCAAACGCGCATTCGAGACGTCTAACTAGTCCTATGACAAGTATTATATGCCTAAACATGTTTAATTATGTTGCATAATCAGTTAAATGACAAATGTTTAGGTTACATATGTTTAAAATCCAATTATGCATGAAAAGGGCATTTTGGTCATTTTCCTAAGGCATATAAACTACCTATCATACAACTACTTAAACTAAGTGACCGTAAGGTATAACCTCAGAAGGTTATTCCCTATGAAACTATGGTCACTAAACATGCTTGGTCGGATCCTAATGATCGACCAAACGGGTAGAGTTCGAAAGTCTAAGCGGTGGTTTAGACCGCTTGACTTACGACTCTAAACAAGCACTAAACTAAAAGTGACGAGCTAAGCATGTTAAAACATGCTTAACTAAGTTAGAAAACAGGTTTTGATATCAAAACAAAGTGTTTTGATACCAAGAGTAGTTTGGTTGCAAAATACGCGTAAATGCGCATTTTGACCGAAACTACGACTCGTCACTATGCCCAGTCAACGTTGTAATCAGTAGGTATTGTCACTAGGGACTATAACCATCATGATTACACTCACGTTGCGAAGTTCAAACGAACTTCTTGTTGACCATTGATTGGTCCAAGCTGAAAGTCAAACACTGTTTGACTTTCACGCTAGGAATGCGATAAAAGAACGAAGGAAGCTTACAAAGGGTCCTTGCTAGGGAGAACTTGATCTAATAATCTCAGGTATGAAGTTTATAACTCCAACTTGGAGAAAATAAGATCAAGGGTGAGGAAAAACAAATGAGGAGCTTGGCTATTTATAGTAGTAGCAAACTCACAAGATTATGACAAGTGTTTGTGTAACCTCCACGGAAGAATCAAGACCCTACAAGTGTGTGGACATGAGTTAAAGCCTTGGTGATCACTTAAACTTGGCCATTACACAAAGGAATTACCATAACAGCCCCTGAAATTGCAAACAGTTGCTGAAAATTGATTTTCTGGAACTTGGCAGTTTTACGCGGCCCACGTAAGAGAAGAGACAGGCCTTACGCGGCCCGCCTGACCCCTGTAGTTCAGCATAAGTTTCAAAGTTTGCTGTTTTGGTCCCTGCACTTGCATAAGCCTATTTTTGGTACTTTTAACACCCGTTAAGCCATTTTCAAGGATCTACAAGGTCATTAAAGTTTAGAGGAATCAAAATATGCTCGGAAAACTCTCAGATATCGGTTCGTTTGGTCGTACGGTCACGTTGTTTGTCAAATTACGACGAAACTCGAACGGACGCGAAAACGATTCAAATTAAGCGACGAATGGTATTTTTGCATGCCGATCACTAAAATAAAAATATTTTAGTGTGTACAAAAATTTTGGGTGTCCAGATGTGGTCAGAACGTAAGATATGCGTGAAAATGCAAACTTACGCCGTTTTTGACACTTTTAGTCCCTGTAAGATCAAATAAGCATATTTTCGCACACCGAACCACTCAAAGCTTATTTCTAAGCTATGTTTAGGTTATTTATGGTATGTTTAGCTTATGATCAAGTTTTGGACTATACGTTGCCTTACGAAACGGCAGACTTTTGCAGTTTGACGCAAATAGTCCCTGTGAGCGAATAAACTTGTTTTTGCCATACCAAACCCTTCAAAACTTATTTCTAAGTTATGTAAAGGTTATTTAAGGTATGTTAAGCCTATTTCACTATTTCGGAGTGTTTTTTGCATTAAACTGGTTATATTTACGCATCAGTTCGCGTATAACCTTCCAGAAAGCGATTTAAAGCTCGAAATTGAACAAGAATTGATATGTGCAAATGATACACATATTTATACAAATCCCAAGTATGAAATACAATATTTCATTGGTTTGGTATTTGTTTGATGGTTGAAGTGACAAGGTGTCACAACTGGTGAACTAGTACGTACGCAAGAAGAAAACCAGTGGAAGAACCTAGTCCAAAAGCTTACCCAGGAATTTCGCTACGAAAATTCCAACCGTGGGAAAAACATAAGTTCTGCTTCTACACCTTACTGTAAGTCCTGCAAAAAGAAGCATTTGGGAAGATGTTCCACATACTGCAACTTCTGCAAAATACCGGGACATAAGGAAGAAGACTGTATGAAGAAACCCAGCAATGGAGTATGCTTCAATTGTGGAGAAAAGGGGCATATCAAATCGAACTGCCCGAAACTAGCTCCAGCCATGAACAATAAGACTACTAAGAATGCTAGAGCATTTGTTCTAATAGCCGAAGAAGCAAAGACGATTCCAGAAGCGATTGCTGGTACGTTTTTAGTTAATGATGTTTTTTCTAAAGTATTATTTGACTCTGGTACGAACCAAAGTTTTATTAATACTTCATTTTGCAAACTTCTCAATCAACCATTAACTAAACTTCAGCAAGAATGTCTGGTAGAGACGGCAAATGGGGAATCCATTAAGATCACTGAAATCTTGCAGGGAGCAAGAATAGAAATTTTAAACCATAATTTCGTTGCTAACCTTTACCCAATGAATCTGGCTGGATTTGATATTGTATTAGGAATGGATTGGTTAATAGCCAATCGAGCCAGTATTTTATGTGATCAAAAGTCAATATAAGTAAATTCACCAAAGGGTGAAAAGATCACAATTAAATGAGATAAGCCAACTAGATTAACGAAATTTATCTCTGTGATGAAAACAGCAAGTTATGCAAGGAAAGGATCATTAGTGTATATGATTTCCATAATCATTAACACTAAAGGAAAAGAATTGAAAGATATTCCCGTAGTATCTCAATTCTCAGATGTCTTCCCAGAAGAATTATCGGGACTACCGCCGGACAGGGAAGTCGAATTCAAAATTCACCTACTACCAGGGATAGTACCAATTGCCAAGGCACCTTATTGTTTGGCACCAGCAGAGATGCAACAACTGAAGAAACAGTTGGATGAACTTCTGGAGAAAGGATTCATACAACCTAGTTCATCGCCATGGGGAGCACCAATCTTGTTTGTCAAGAAGAAGGACGGATCAACGCGTATGTGCATTGATTACCGAGAACTGAAAAAGGTCACGATTAAAAATCGGTACCTATTACCGAGAATCGATGATCTGTTTGATCAATTGCAAGGAGCTCGATTCTTTTCTAAGATCGACTTACGCTCAGGATATCATCAATTGAAAGTACAGGAAGATGACATTCCTAAAACTGCCTTTAGAACAAGGTATGGCCATTATGAATTTACAGTCATGCCATTTGGTTTAACCAATGCCCCAGCCGCATTTATGGACATGATGAACAGAATATGTAAGCCATATCTGGATAAATTCGTAATTGTCTTTATAGATGATATTCTCATTTACACTAAGAGTAAAGAGGAACATGCAGCGCATCTGCATACACTCCTAAATTTGCTAAGAAAAGAAAAGCTTTATGCTAAATTTTCGAAATGTGAATTTTGGTTAGAAGAAATACAATTCCTTGGACATTTAGTTAATCATGAAGGAATTCATGTGGATCCCACAAAGATCGAGGCGATTACTAAATGGAAAGTCCCTGAATCACCAACGGAGGTGAGAAGTTTTCTAGGACTGGCTGGTTATTATAGACGGTTTATCCGAGATTTTTCTAGAATAGTCATTCCCTTAACAAAATTGACCTGTAAATCTGTTAAGTTTGAATGGGGACCAAAACAGGAAGAAGCCTTTAGAATCCTTAAGAAAAGATTAACCAACGCACCCATACTAGCATTACCAGAAGGAACTGAAGACTTTGTAGTCTATTGGGATGCGTCTAAATTAGGTTATGGATGTGTGTTGATACAACGTTAAAAATTTATAGCCTATGCCTCTAAACAACTTAAGAATCATGAAGAGAATTATACAAACCATGATCTAGAATTAGGAGCCATAATTTTTGCCCTTAAAATTTGGAGACATTATCTTTATGGTAGTAAGTTTACCATTTTCACTGATCATAAGAGTTTAAGATATGTTTTCGAGCAAAAATAGTTGAATATGAGACAAAGACGCTGGATGGAAATTCTTAGTGATTATGATTGTAGTATCTAGTATCATGCAGGAAAGGCTAATGTAGTGGCAGATGCTTTAAGTCGAAAGTATCATGAAAAACCAAGAAAAGTACGTTCTCTCAAATTAAATTTGCGGATAGATTTAAATGAACAGACTAGAAAAATACAGGAATCAGTAATCAAGGACGATACTGAAAAATTGAAAGGAATGATTAAGGAATTAGAACAAGGAACAGATGGAATTTGGAGATTCCATCAGAAAAGGATTTGGATACCCAAATAAGGAAACCTACACCACCGAATATTAGAAGAAGCCCATAAGTCTAAATATACAATACATCCTGGAAGTGATAAAATGTATCAAGACTTAAGAAAGAATTTCTGGTGGATAGGAATGAAAAAGGATATAGCAGCTTATGTTGCCAAGTGTCTAACCTGTTCACAAGTTAAAGTTGAACATCAGAAACCCTCAGGTTTATTGCAGCAATTAGAAATGCCAATATGGAAATGGGAATTGATAACAATGGACTTTGTTACCAAATTACCCAAGACACGGAAAGGTAATGATACAATCTGGGTGATTGTAGATAGATTAACCAAGTTCGCTCATTTCTTACCAATGAAGGAAACTTTCAGTATGGAACAGTTAGCCAAGTTATATGTAAATGAAATAGTTTCATTACATAGAATTCCTTTATCTATTGTTTCTAATAGAGATAGCCATTTTACTTCTCATTTTTAGACTAGTTTCCAAAAAGCAATGGGAACCGAGTTAAATCTAAGCACAGCTTATCATCCTCAAACGGACGGACAAAGCGAAAGAACAATTCAGACAATGGAAGCTATGCTTAGAGCTTGTGTAATTGATTTCGAAGGAAATTGGGACGATCACCTACCATTAATAGAATTTTCCTATAATAACAGCTATCATACCAGTATCAATGTTGCACCATTTGAAGCACTTTATGGACGAAAGTGCCAGACTCCAGTCTGTTGGGTAGAAATTGGAGAAAAGCAACTGTCTAGACCAGAGATAGTACAAGAAACAACAAACAAAATTATTCAAGTTAAGGAAAGACTAAAAGCAGCATGCGATCATCAAAAGAGTTATGCTGATAACAGGTGAAAACCATTGGAATTTCAAGAAGGAGATAAGGTATTACTAAAAGTTTCACCATGGAAAGGAATAGTTAGATTCATCAAAAGGGGAAAGCTAAGCCCCAGGTATGTTGGACCCTTTGAAATTATTAGAAGGATAGGACCAGTAGCTTACCAGCTACAACTACCAGAGGAAATGGCAGGAATACATGATGTATTTCATGTATGTAATCTCAAGAAGTGCTTAGCAGATGAATCGTTAATGATACCTCTTAAGGACAAAGAGGTAAACAAGAAACTTAAGTTTGTAGAAAGACCCCTACAAATTGAAGACACAAAGATCAAAAATCTCAAACACAAGAGATTGGTTCTAGTCAAAGTAAAATGGGATTCCAAGAGAGAACCGGAGTACACTTGGGAGCTTGAATCTGAGATGCAGAGGAAATATCCACACCTATTCCAGTAGACCTCGAGGACGAGTTCTAAAACAAGGTAAGGAGGATATAACAACTCTCCCAAAATTCTTATAACACCCCTATACGTCCTATAAGACACCCCGTATACAAAAAATAGGCCCCAAATACCTTTATAATTTTAAAAATCAAATAAAATAAATTTTGGTGGGCGCTCGTGGGCCGCGACCCTGATGGGTGTCTGCTTCGCGGGGCGCAACAAGCTAGACACCAGGCAAGCCCCGAGGCCGCCACATGTCCCAGCCGTGTCGAGTCTAGTGGTCGAATCAGCTAAGCTAGGGCCTACCCTAGCATGCCTCGCGGGCCGCGAGAAAGCAGAAGCGTCGTCGCGGATCGCGACCCGCTGGTCAATCAGAACTATAAATAGAGGGCTTCGGCTCTCATTTCAAATCGTTCAAAATTTTCGATCTCTCTCTCAATCTCTGATAGCAATTATAATTCCCGGGCATTATACCCACTAAAATAACAAAGCTCGGCCTCGATGTAAGTATCATAACCCCCGGTTACGTATTACTTACGCTGCCCGATTGATCTAGTGCTCCGTAACGCATGTCAAGACTCTGCCTGACTCAATCGTTGGAGTTCTGTCTCGGGGAGGGTATAGTTAATGTAAATTGGGTTATTATACTAACGCGTGTGCATTGTTTAATTTAATAGATTATAACCAGGAAGTCGCAAGGAAATACCTAAATTAGCAATGTGAATAATCCTCTTTTTGTGAAACCTTTTTGTGAACTATTTTTACAAAACCTCAATTATTTTAATTGAAATTTAACAATGATTGAGTAGTTGTAAATCTACAATTATCGTCGATATGTTGGGGTTATGTATACATAACTTGTTACTACACTATGAGTAATAACATTACCACAAGTCATGATTGACAGTACCGTGGGTGGTAATTAAAGTAGATGTAAACAAATGTAATTACGGGTTGCCCTCAATGCTATAAAATGAGAAAAGTTTCTTGATTAAACTGGGATTCACTCGCTAGTTTTTCTTGCTGATAAAATGTTTTTAAACGCGTTTCAGGTAACAAAATGTGAAAGCCAATTAGAAGCCAGCTCGAGAGCACTGAAGGCTTGGAAAAGTGGCTATAAAAGTTACCTAAATAAAGAAGAAGTTTTATTTTAATAAATTAGGGTTTATCCCTATAAACATGTTGTAATGGAAACTTGGGTTTATCCCATATATTTATTATTATAAAAATGTGGTCTTTTAATCTGATAAACTATTTCCTAACTACGGTCCTGATGTAATTTCCGCTGCCAAATTAATAAACATCGATACCACCGGCTCTGAGTAGGCCGCGGCCGCCCGCCTCACGGGGCAGGGGTCGGGGGTTGGGACAGTTACGTTGGTCTAGTTTCTGGTTTTTTAGCCGGTTTTAGGTGTATCAAGCATAAAAGTGTAATGTATAAGTATAAAATAATGGAGTTTTCATTATGATCAAAGCCCTGGATTACAAAGTTGGGAAGAATACGGATATTAATGACTAAAAAAATAGTTTTGGCTTTACTTTCTAAATAAGGAAAGTTCAGAAATGTGAAGCATTACACCATGGTACCATATTTAGTTGAACAACATTCTATAGTAACTTTTATTTGTTTGATGATCAATGTGATTAAGAGTCTCCTTTGCCTCAATTTGATGGGTTTAATTTTATTTTGATCTCTGGTGAAGATTAACATAGTGTTGGTGCATATGTCTGTCGACTTCGTCTTGTATCTAGATTGGATAGAATAGGGCTCGGTAGGCTAGATATTAGGGTTTTAGTGTTGTTGGATCAGTTCACACGAATTGGAAAAGCCAATTTGTGCGAAATGGCCTCTGACCATTTCGTACGAAATGGACCATGTCCATTTCATGCAAACTGCCATCCCCTATATATAGCTGAGCTTGTCATTCATTTGTAACAGTTGTGATTCCAGAGCCGAGGTGCTGCTGAAGTGTCGTATGATCTGTAAAGCTTTCAAATCAATAATCAAGACAGTTAAAGTGAATCTGTGTGTGAATCAAGCTGTAATCAAGTCCGAATCACTGAATTCCGCCTTTGGTTTGGATTAGAACTCTTCTGATCGACTCGTTTAGGTCGAATCTTGATCCTACAAGTGGTATCAGAGCTCAGGAGGAAGAGTTCTTACCATTTCAGCTTGTTTTCACTGAAATTTCTGACTACTACTCATTCTTCTTCACATTTTTCAAAATTAACGGAGTTTTTACGGTTAAAATGGACTGATTTTCACATATAAAATGCGAAACATAGTTTTAATCAATCCTTGAAAGAATCAGACCTAAAATCGACCTAAAACGTGATCAATTCTGACAAAATCATATCCGATTGTGTGACATCAGCATCATTTCGCATGAAATGGACCTCCACTTCGCTTGAAATAGCTCAATTCATACCAAATCTGCTCCATTTCGCTTGAAAGTAGCTCCAGATCGCATGAAATGTGTCAATTCGCATGAAACTCATTCAATTCGCACGAAATGTACATCCATCTCATTTGAAAGTGACCAGGCCGTGTGATTTGTGTTCCAATCCGCACGAATTGAACCTATCAGATTGTTTGAACTTTAGTTGTTTGAATCATTTCACACGAATTGAGTATTTTGGTCCAGGTCATGTGAAAAGTATCCCAATCCGCACATATTGAACATTAGTGACCCAGTTCGCACGAATTGAACCCATCAGGTCGTTTGAGTTCAAACCGTTTGAACTTGATCATTTGAGATAAAATTCAATTCGCACCAAAAGTCCATTTCACAATAAAGTCCAGTTCGCTTCAAAGTTGTCTAGTTCGTTTGAATCGTCAATCTGCTTGAACTTTATGAATTTATGAAACTGTTTTACTGAAACATGGAAGAAGAGTTTTACAATGCGTTTGCTACTACTCCAGCTGCTCCAGTTACAGTTTCCGAAACTCTTGAAATCGAAAATGAAACGGGAACCTTTCAAAAGCCTCTGAAGCTTATGTACATTGAGGATTTTAAAGGATGGCAAAATCGTTTTGAAAACTGGGTGCAAGCTTATAAGTTTGATGCATGGGTTTCGTTAGACAAAGATTATGTTAAACCGACAGATGACCATGGAAATGAAAAACCTTTAAGTGAATATTCAGCGAATGAGAAGTTAAAATACACCAGTGAAAAAATGATGATTAGCATTCTCCAACAAGCGGTAAAAGAAGATATTTTTGTTTTGCTTCAACATGAGGAAACTGCTAGATCAATTTGGTTAGCGTTGATTCAGAAGTTTAAGGGAAGTCCTGATATGATAAAAAAATAAACGTGCATTACTAAAGAAATCTTTTGATATGTTTACAGCTTGGAAAGGTGAAACGACTAAGAAGACTATTGATAGATATTGTCATCTTGTCCAGGAAATGAAAAGATTGGACATCAAAAAGGAAGATGATGAATGGGTTGATAAGCTTTCTGATGCGTTACCACAAGATAAATGGGGAACATATTTGTTGATTTTAAAACATATGAGAAAATCTAAAAGTATGAATTTGTGTAAGTTCATTCAGAAGCTTGAAGAACATGAGTTAGATGTTCAGAAAACGGCTATCATGAATAATCCAAGTGCTCAACAAGATGATAGTCTATACTATAGAGGAAGCAAATTTGAGACTACTCCGAGTTCGAAGATTCAGACTGCTTTCAGTGCTGATGGTACTTCTGGAACAAATGTTAGCTCTACAACTCAGAGTGGTGGATATTCTTCGTCTTATTCAAGTTTTGATCCGAATTTCTCAACACCAAGTTCTCAACGACAGAGTTCAACAAATCTGCAATGCAATGTAACATTAAACATACAAAATGGTCAAAATCGCTCTCCAGATATGGCTAAGCAACACATGGCATCACTTGTTACTATGTTAGAATCATATGAAAGTTTAGTTGCTGGAAGAATCGGAAATCCGATGCTCACCAAAGAGGATTATGATCAGATTGATTCTGAAGAACTTGAATTGATGGACATCAAGTGGTGTTTAGCTAGTGTTTTGAGAAGAGCAGAAAAATTCAAACAAATCACCGGAAGAGATGATCTTCGTGATGCTGCTACATCTCAGCTAGGTTTTGATAAATCAAAGGTTACTTGTTTTCATTGCCGAGAAAAAGGGCATTTTAAACGAGAGTGCATAAACATAGAAGCAACCGGAAGACAAGATCCGTTTGGAAACAATGATTATCATAGAAAAGCAATTTATCATCGGGTTGCTCAACAACCGTCATCATCCCGTACTATTGAAGATACAAAGAAGAAAGCTTATCTAGTTAATCAAGATGATGAAAAATTGCCAGAGGGATTTAGCTGGGACAAATACATTCCGGCTGATTCAGAAAAATCATCATTTGTTGCTCGAATCTTGGAAGAAGAGTTAGTCAAATCTAACCCAAAAAGAAAGAAAATTTTTAAGTCATCAGAAAGTGATGAAGACACCGATGATGAGGAAGAGTATATTAATACAGCTAGAAAAAATTTGGACTCATTTAGTTTTAATTTATTTTTTGCAGATAAAATCGAGATGTTGAAAGAGAAAAGGGCTGCTCGACTGAAGAGAGAATTGGAAGAATTGGAAGCAAGAAGGATTGCTGAAGAAAAGGCAAAAATGGAAGTTGAGAAAGTAAAAGCTGAAGAAAAATCGACAGAGAGGGTCGAGATTGATGATAATGAAATGATGACAGAAGATGAAAAAGAACAGAATGTGATTAAGAAGGTAGTGGAGAAAATAGTCAAAGTTGAAAAAATAATTGAGGTTGAGAAAGTAGTTGAAAAAATTGTCGAAGTTGAGAAAGTTGTCGAGGTTGAAAAGATTGTTGAGGTCACAAAACCTTGTCTAAAATGTTTGGAACCCTGCAAACATTGTGAAGAGAAAGACAAGAAGTATAGTGAACTAGACGAGTTGAAAGAAAAACTGTTGTTTGATGCTAAGTATGTAAAAGAATCATATGATGTGCTGAACAGAACGGTTGATAGCTTGAACAAGACAAACTTAGAAGTAGAAGCTGCTTCAACGATGATGAGTTCAACATTAATGACTAAGCAGAAAGTCATAAATAGCTATACTGAAGAGTGTGCTAAGCTGAAGCAGGATTTGGAGACCGAAAAGATTGAAAATGAAAGAATCAGACGATTGCTGCTGAGTTATTCAAGTTCTGATTATTTGATTGATAGAGTTTATCCTACTGTTGCAGGTCTTGAAGTTTTTCAAGATAAAAAGACGGAAGATACGGATACTGGTAAGAAACAAAGTGTCAAGTATAACAAGTGTCTGCCTCCGATCTGGGAAGGTTATTCTCCCAGAACGCAAGATTCAGAACAATTCAAAAAGGCAGTCAATATAAAGTTAAAGTCTGAAACAACTGATGAATTACCTGACAACATTGACGTCACATTCACATCGTATGACACTGATCATGAGTCTGAGTTAATAAAGAAAGTGGTCGATCAGGTGTTGGATAAGGATGAGGAGTCAGAGTCAAAGTCTGAGTCAGAAACTTCGAGTTCATCAGTCAACAGTCCGAGTTCACCGGTTAAAAGGGTTTACAATAAAGAATTTCTGATGTCGAAAAATAATTTGAAAAATGAAACATTCAAAGTAGCATATACTTTGAATGATTCTGACAAATTATTTTCTGATGAAGAATTTCCAATAAGAGGTGTTAAAACTGAAATGATTAACAAGGTTTTCAAACTAACAGAAATTAATATTTCTGAAATAAAAGGTGTAAATCTTACTGAAAAACCTAAACCTTACACCTCAAGAGTTCAACAAAGGTTAAACAAGAAAAAAGGTTACAGTTCTGGTTCAGGTTATCGAAAGAAACCAAACCATAACGGTAATTTCAAAAAGAAGGGATTGGGTTTTATTCCTTCAGAAAATTATAAAAATAAGAAATCTTATAAACCAAAAACTAAATTTGTTTCAGGTACAAATTCAGAAGAAGAGAAGGAGAAACTGTTCAGGAAACAGTCAAATCAAGAGTTTCTCGCTGAAAAGAAAAAGAATATGTTGAAAAAATATGCACCAAGAGTTGACAGAAGAACTTGTTTCAAATGTCAAGAAGTTGGACACATTGCTTGGAATTGCCCAAAGTCCACCAATACAAAACAGGGAGTTTTTTCTAACCCTAAAATGAAGAAAAAATGTGTTGATTAAAAAGAACAACCAAATGAAAATTTTAAAGAGTTAAAAAATTCATTTTTCGAAGTTGGTGAAAGTTCAAAACGTTTTTACAAAAGAAGAGTCGATTTGAACAAACAAAAATGGGTTGTTAAATCTGAAACTAGTTCTGACAATGAATCTGACTCGTCAAAGTCAGAGGAGTCATTTTTTGTAAAAAAATGATGAGAATTCCGTTCCAGAAATGAACGATGAAAACTTTCCACCATTGTCAAAAGAAAACTTGAAGTTAAAAGTTGGAAAGATTGAGATCTCAGATCAATTCTTCCCTGGTAAAGAAGAATTTGATGCTGAAAAGGCTTTTAATGGAAAAGTGAAACATATTTTTGGGAAGATGGTCGACGGGAAGGTAAAAAGTGTGAAAGATTTTTATAAATCAAAAAGATGGTGGATTAAAGATGATTCACAATCACCCAAGACTGGTCAGGCTTGGGTGACAGCGTTTTCTACTTAAAATTCTGACATGCCGGAGCTCCCAAGTTGGTAATCATGGAGCATGAATCGGCATCTTTCTCAAGTGATATTTCAAAATTGTTATATTTCATCTTACAAGTGGTAGTGTTGATGAGAACCTACAAGTGGTTAATCAAGGTTATTAAGTTGAACTTGAGTTAACTTTCATACAAGTGGATGAAGAAAAGGAAAAGTGTTTTTACAAGTGGTTTTTGGAAAACAAAATGATGAATCAACCCCCAGTCTTACAAGTGATTTCAATAAAACTAATTTTCCGAAAAAACCATTTGATTAAAACAAACTTAAGTGTTTTGAAATCATAATGGGAAAATAGTTTGTTATCAGGGGGAGTTCTGATTGTTTATGCCAAGTGGATGGCGAATTGAAGCAATTCACATATGTTTGTCAAATTTTTGTTTAAATGGTTTTGAATTTTAGGAGGAGTAAGAAATTTTAGAAAATCCAAAAACATTGGAAAATTTAAAAAATAAAAAAGTAAAAAACATGATAAAATTCAAAAATGAGTTTTGTTGTATAAAAGAGGAAATGATAGTACATCAGTGGACTATCACAGCACGCTAAAGAATTGGAAAGTTAATATGTGATAAACGGTCTCACTGATGATATGCCAGTAGGTTTTTACACGCTCAGTAGATTGTGTTCGAGATATAAACCTAAATATCAATACTTACTTATCTCGTGGGGAACATCTCTCGGATATATGAGTAATCCCCGAAATCTTGTTTGGAGGGCTTTCTATTTCTGACATACTAGGTCTTTGTGCGTGGTGATATCTGGGGTATTATACCTTGACTTCTGATTTTGCGGGAGCAATAGCCTAGTCCTCGTATAATACTTTGCATTGCTTTATTCTTAAAGCCCACCCTCAGCATAAAAAATGATGAAACATTGAAAAATGCTAATCATGTGATGTTGTAAAGAAGATCCCCAAGGGGGACCCACCTAAAGTCGAACCATCATCTCTCTGATTTTGCGGAAGCAATAGCCTGAGCTCTCATGGTCTCGCATTTAAACCCTTACAGATATCATTAGTATACATTCACCTGTAAGACTGAATATAGGAGTCTGAATACGGGAGTATATTCTGAGGTGGGACACGCGAATAAGTTCAAGTGCTTAAAACATTAATCTCGTATCTTGGAACAGTTGAACTTTGTGTGAAAATTTAAGTGGATCAGTATACTAACAATCTAAGTGAATCGTTTAGAACTTAAAGTGTTTAAAGCTCAACGGTGCTAGTGATTGGTCTCAAAAACTGATATGATCCTCTTACACAAACTCTCAAAAATATTGTCTGTAAATATTTCTTTACTGTTTTTCTTTAAAAACAAAATCCAAAAAGATTTTAAGTGTGTTTTAGCATAAAATTTTGAAAAATCCAAAAAGATGTTATTTCATCTTATTTTTTGACAACTGATGTTGAAAAGCTGATTTTCAAAATTTCAAGTGCTAAACATGATGAACAACTGGTTGGGTGATTGTTTTGAAAAAATGAAAAATGAAAATGTTTGTATTGATTTGTTGTTAATCCTTCAAGTGTTTAATCAAAGTCATTAATTTGAACTTGATTTAACTAGTGTTGATGATTGAATGATATTCTTACAAGTTTTTTTTTTAATTTGTTAAATCTTACTGCTGGGTAGAGAATTATGCAGGTTAAAGCCAGGTTCATGATCCTGTTGCTACGGAAAGCCAGGATTCGTTCTTGAACCTGTGAAAGTGCTATGACAGATGGCGATCCCGGAACAATTTAAGGGGGAGTCTGCTAGCAAATGGGAGTCTGAAGATGCAAGAGCCAGTTTCTGATCCTGAAAGTTTGTTAAAGATAGAGCCAGTATTAAGATTCTGGGAAAGAATGAGAAAAAGAGGAGATTGAAGTTTAAATCAACATTCAAGGGGGAGGTTAGCTGCTGATAGAAGAAGAGAAAAGATTGAAGGAAGCTTACAATGTCAGATACTTTGGAAAGAGCACGAAGACTGATCAAGACTGAAGACTGGTCATACTGAAGACTCGACACCGAAGACTTCGTCAACATCCAAGGGGGAGTCTGTTGGTGCATATGACTGTCGACTTCGTCTTGTGTCGAGTCTTGAATCTAGATTGGATAGAATAGGGCTCGGTAGGCTAGATATTAGGGTTTTAGTGTTGTTGGATCAGTTCACACGAATTGGAAAAGCCAATTCGTACGAAATGGCCTCTGACCATTTCGTGCCAAATGGACCATGTCCATTTCATGTGAACTGCCATCCCCTATATATAGTTGAGCTTGTCATTCATTTGTAACAGTTGTGATTCCAGAGCCGAGGTGCTGCTGAAGTGTCGTATGATCTGTAAAGCTTTCAAATCAATAATCAAGACAGTTAAAGTAAATCTGTGTGTGAATCAAGCTGTAATCAAGTCCGAATCACTGAATTCCGCCTTTGGTTTGAATTAGAACTCTTCTGATCGACTCGTTTAGGTCGAATCTCGATCCTGCACATAGCATGGCACTACTGGTGCATCAAAGAATATCCCCAAAAAATATGCAGATCTCATGAACCCTAGATATATTGGAGTCATCTATAATAAGTTATCGATATACCATTTCAACAATCATATCAAGAGACCAATATTTCATGATTCGGGTAATTTGTGCAAAATTCCATAAAACTATGATCATAAGCAAGAAACACCACTGTCACTCACCCTCTTCTTTAACCCTTGGTGAAACATCCCGCTTCAACATTCCTGCACGTGCAAGAAAGAAAAACATAAAACATAAAATCCCATAAGTTAAGAAACAAAAAAAGATACTAACATTAGCAAAACCCTCTACTAAGCAAATCGAAGAAAATTCATATGCATTGCCACCGTTGTCATCCATGTGAGCAGCAACTTTAACAACAGATGATAAAATCTTTTCTAATGAGTTGTGACTCATGGTGTTCAATCTTATCAACCAAATCATCAAGGTTTACCTACAACAAACAAACAAAAGGAGATTTAAATATTCAAGAACCAAATTTTTTTGTGTTTTTATGAATCTTTCCTTATTGGGTTAAGAACAAACCTGAGGATCGCTTGGAAAATCATTAACCCGAGGGTGTGGTTCTTAGTTAGGTAACTGACAACCAGCTGATGGTAATTGAGTCCTATTACTAAAAATCATGGACATAGATATGAAGCATGAGATCATACCATCGCCTGGGTTCTTTTGCTAGATAAACCACCGGTTTGATTAATGACCTACCTTTGTATTATGTGGAACCTCTACTTAGCACGTGTAAAGCAAAAAGACCCAGGGTAAACATGGCCACAAAGTAAACCAATGTTATGAAATGCCAAAATTAACCAATTAGAAGATAGGAACAACAAAAAAAGCGTACAACATACTAAGCATATTGTACAACTCTCAATGCATTGAGATGTTGCTAATTCATATTATTATTATTATTATTATTATTATTATTTAAATAAATATGAAGAAAATTCTAGTTATCATGGGGGTCGTTGCGTATACATAATAAAGTTTTTGAGCATACGTCCTGTAAGTCTAGAAATCTTATCAATCGGATATCACTAAAACAATCAAAAATGTGGAATACTAATGAAAGTGATGAACAAGAATGATGATGAACAAAAACTGAAGATTGTATTGCACACGAGTGTTAAACTCGTTTGGTACAATAATCACACAACTAAAAAATGATAAGAAGAACGACAATACTAACAGCAACCTTTTGATAACCTAGACTCACCTTATTTATAGTTACATAGTGTAACCTAAATACAAAGTGGGTCAAGCCCACATGCACACTATTAACTAAACAAGCACAAAACATTTAATTAGCCCACATAGCTTATCCCAAGCCCACTAGACAACTAAGTCCAATAACCTATAAATGTGTTTGATAAAGATAAGCATAAATCTACTCAATTATATGGCCTAACATGTCCCACTTCTTAGCATTTTTTCCTTTGGATATAAGTTATGCTAAAGGGTGGAAATGTATTAAATAACGGTATTTTAATGGTATAATAGTTTTTTACTTATGAATACCCTACAAAAAAAAATTATTAAGAAGCATTGTAGTCATGTATGGTAGGATATATTTTTTTAAGAGTTAATTACTGTTTTCGTCCCTGTGGTTTGTCAAAAATCACTATTTCAGTCCATTAGTTTAAAAATTACGATTTCAGTCCCTATGGTTTCACTTTCGTAACCATTTCAGTCCCACCTCCGTTAACCCATCAATTTATTCTGTTAAGTTGTAACACCTCGTAAATTCACGACCAATATAATAAAGACACGTGTCATGGACTTAAACGTGTAATAGATTGATCTTGAGGGACGAAAGTTGTCAAACAATGTAAATAATATATGAATAAAAGGATCCAAAGTGTCAACATGCCTAACTTGTGCCTCTGATTGACCTCACAGGACGTTCGTACTCTTTAAAGAATAAATTCACGAACATTGGAAGTCGTTTGTGCTTAAAATAAGGATCTTGTGAAACATAAGGGTTAAAAGTGTCAACATGTTGAAAGTTACCTCTGAGTGACCTTTAACGAACCCAAAAACATTGTAAATAATTCAATATTTCGTTCACAAGAATATTAGATATGGATTTTATGAAGTTCCGATGAATTCAAGACATTTCGCGTGATCGTATGTTGATAAGATGATATATTTTAGGATTTGATTAACTAGTTCACCTAATAATCTTTGGTACAACTTTTTCCATCAATTTTTAAATAACAAAATTGTGTGTTATTCTATATTAGTAAGTTCTTATTAGGCCATCCATAGTGGGGTTATATAGCGTCATATTGGGCTATAACACCTCATGGTGCCTCGGAACACCGTCCTGTCCATCGTTATCAGGGGGTTATATGGTAACCGAAAGCCTAACGGAGTTAGTTTATGACTCAAGGCCCTCAAAAGTTAACTATAGGGGTCCATATTGCAATAAACAAAAGTTATATAAAGTTTTTATGGACCAGGGACCAAAAGTGCAAAGCCTAAAACATGTTTTCCGGTTCTGAGTTTTGTCGCGGGCCGCGTAAGGTCTCTTTAAACCTTACGCGGGCCGCCTGAAAGTTGCCAGCTCCATTTTCTTGGCAGATGCCTGTATCAGCCTGTTAAACCGACCTTTATGCATGGTATTCGAATTCCTGAAGTGTGGCCAACAGTTTTGCATGCCTAGGGACACCTGGGAACATCATACAACACATGTAGACTTGTTTGGCATCATCTTATGAGATTAAAATCTCTATATAAGAGCTTCAAAGTTGCAACATTGTTGCATACATTTCAAAAACCATTCCAACTTACTTTCTGGAGGCTCCTGGAGCCCAAGAGTTTTCCCTAAGGGTCATTAGTCGTGCATAGGACCTTTGTAAGCTTCCTTAACCTTTCTTAATTTAGTTTATTTAGTTTAATGGCCTAAAGTCAAACCTGTCATAATTAAGGTTTGAGTTAGAGATTAATCACTAATAGTCCAGTCAATTCTCGAATTGAAAGTAGCTTTGAGCTGGTAATTATATGGGTAATAAACCCTTAAAATGGTACCCTCTGATTCTCACTCTAACTAGGTCAATTGTCGGGTCAAAGTTAATTATAAAAAGTCAACAGAAAGCAAATTTTCGCATAAACACATAATTAACAATGTAGAAACCATGGAACCTATTTTATCACTTGTATAACTTGGTAATTAATGTAAGAACATGTCTAAGCATGTTTAACCCGACAATTTTCAGTTTAAGCTCGGTTCGGAACCGAAAGTCGCAAAAGTAGACTTTTGCTTTGACTTTCAGTTCTGACCCAATGTAGCATATTTTAGAAATACCTTAGAGCTCTATTAGGACCAGGTTATAGATTAGTGTAACCCTCTGAGGTTATACAACTTGGTTCATTAGTTATTCGATTCATGTGCATGTTTCCGTTATATGCCTAAATGTTGACTATTATGCCCTTTCAACCTTAAAACGAGATTTTTGAAAATGTGAGAGGAAAAAAACCTTTATTACTGAATTATAAACTTGTCCTAAAAATTTGACATCAGTTTGAGGTCTAGATTAGGAGTTATGCTCAATATCGTAATTAAGAAGCTTTTTATTAATTAAACGGCGTAATTAGCATAAAGGCTATTTAAACCCAAATTTTGACACCAAACTTTTTACCCACTGATGTAATATAATATTTTGGGATTTTTGAAGATTTTTAATTATTTTTAAGCAGAGCATAACATAGGGTTCTTGCTATAATTCGGTAATTGTCGGTTTTACCCTTTTCTTGAATAAAATGAGTTTTACACAATATTTTGATACCAAACTTTTTGCTACTGATTTTATATGATAAATAAAATATTTTGAACTTTATAAACTGATCAAAAACTCAGATTCCCTATTTAAACCCGAAAATCGCTTAAAACCGACTTTTACGCGTTTTAAGCGCATAGTATGAGTTAAAACTACTTTTGGCATATGAAACTTAATACCTACTGATGTTTTAAGTAAATTTTTATAATTAAACAGTAAGCAAAAGTTTTGAACTCAGAATTCTAATTTTGACCTTTAAAGCTTATGTGAAATTACCAAAATGCCCCTACGGTGCATAGTTTGGTTATAAAAGATAAATTTCACATATATGCAATACCCTAATGTTATGACTTATAAAAATAAATATTTTTACTGATTATATCAGACCTGAAACTCAGATTAATATTTAAACCCTTTTATAACCTTTAAAATGACCAAAATACCCCTACGGGGCATAATTTGAGTTTAAATCCATTTTGGGCATAATGGAAGGTATCCTACTGATATCACAACATATTTAAGGCATGTTAACTTAGGAAACCTGTTCATGACTCATTTGGTTACCCGTTACGCATTTTCGTGTTCGGTGCGGTTTATGTGACTAGTTTGCATAAATTAGCCGAAACGGGTCAAACCTTATCATTTTTATCTCAAAATCCAGAATGTGTTTAGTTTACCCATATTATACAAGTATACAAACTTGTCGGGTCTAAACCACCTTCTAATCCGGTCATCGCTTAATCGTGCGTTTTGAACCGTATATCTTCCTTTAAAACTAACCGGTCTAAGTTTAGACTTAATTAAGACCCGTTAGGAATCTAATAAGTTATTAAAACCTTCGTTCCAGATTAGGAGACCAGTAAAAGATACTTGCACTCGCTGATTGTGATACATACTTGCTCATGTAAATACTTTTAACTTATTTTCTCTTATACGGGCTTGGGGTACGGTATATAAAATACCGCTTGGTCGGGCATTGAATTTTTAATCATATAAAGGTTAATTTATTGAGATGACCCATTTAAACTGTTATGTTTGCTTGAAGCCTTTGGGGGGTTAATGACCATGTCCCGGATATCCTTGGCATCATTCATTGAAATGGCCACGACCTAAGCACGGGGTGTAGGCATACACCTGCCGATGCATATAAATAAAAAGGTATAACCGTTTGTTCGAGAATAACTCGCCGCGGGATTATATCATGTGGTGTGTCTATTAATCTTTAACCCGGTATTCAGCCCGGGCTACTAAACGTATAACGAACATGTAATTCTTTTACAAGTTTATATATATAAATAATTATCCCAAGTTATAAAAGATGTTTTGTGCCATGTGCATTCAAATCAATTTTCATAAACATTTCAAATGAGTTGGTTAATTGTATTTACCAGTGTAAACTGACGTATTTTCCAAAAAGGCTAAGTGCAGGTACTAAACAGAATAGGTTGGCTACTCCTAACATCAATAAAGAGTCTTGCAAGCTTAGATGTTATAAATCTATTGAACAATGATCTTTTAATTTTCGATCCGCTTGTGGATCCCTCGCAACCGTTATTGTAATACACTTGATATTACTTTTAATTCGGTTTGTAATGATTTTATCTTTCGACTTTCGCTGTGTATATAAATTGTGATAAATTGTCTATGATGATATCAACTACGTCACGATACTCCCCACCGGTCCCATCGGTAATACGTGGAAATATCGGGGTGTGACAAGTTGGTATCAGAGCCAACATTGAGTGAATTAAACACTAGCCTTTTGTGTTTAATCTCAATGACACAGTTTACACATTCCTCGACTTCCGAGTCTAGACAAAGAACTTAGGACTAATCCAAATTTGTTTTTATTACTAATTTTGTCCTTTATATTTCTTTGTTGTTCTGTTGTTTGTTTTGACAGGACCTACAAGAGCCACCCAGAATCCGAGGAAGAGGCAAGGGGCCATTCATCGCCCCCAACGACCAGGAGGCTGGGCCTTCACACCGGCGAAATCCATCAGACACTTTAAGCACAAGTCCTCATGAGAACTGGAGGACCTATGTAGAACCCGTGAGGCGTTCAGTCTCGCTGAGCTCCTCACCTTCCTACCTAAACTCTTTCGGGCCTCAATCGGAGAACGAGCCCCACAACTCACATCACTCTTTCATACCCCTTCAAAGCCCCAACTCATACCATTCTTTCAATGACCCAACACCCTACTTCCAAAGCCGGTTCAACCCGGCAAACCTAATTGAAGAGCCAATGGGTCATAACCTGTTGGGACCGGAGGACCATTTCTCCATGTACATAGAAGAGGATCCGGAACCTGCCGAGCCACCAACCGGAACACCTACTTACCCCATAGAGATTTCGGATGGGTCACCCTTTCTTGGATCACCATATAGTGGTCCCGACAGCTATCAGGCAAGATTTTCCCAATACAACTGGGTGTTTACTCTCAGTTATCACTCATCACCGCAGCAGCAGCAGCAGGATCCCTCGGAGGATTCGTGCTTTGTAGCGGTTACTCCACCGCCACCACCACTAGTGCAGCAACCGCCTCCGGAGCCACCGAGGCATAGGAGATCAACTGCACGGATGTCCGTGCGAGGGGGAGTCCGTATCAGCACCCCTCAGCATTCGAGTGGCAGTCATTACCCGCCACTATATGAAGACCCACAGATGGGTGGGCCTTCGAACCCTGTTTCTGAGGTAGAGTCTGCGCCAGTCGCACCGCCACCATTGGGTTATGATAACCCAATTCCTACATACGCCAGTGCAGCGGCGTATAACCCTTTCGAGCAGCCAGCCCATACTAACTACAACTATGCTGAAGTAGACCCATACCTTGTGGCGACAAACTACAATGCTTTTCATCCCGAGGGGCCCTATGGAGTCCCATATCAGGCTGGGTATCCACCCTATGGGTACCAATACCCGCCACCTCCTCAACCTCTGATGCATCAGCAGCCGTCGCAGCCGCCACTGTTATCGCCACCGCAGCAACAGGAGATTCTACAAAGGTTGAGCCAGGTGGAACGGGATGTTCAAGAAGAGCGTAGAAACAACCGGCGATTTCTTAAAGGTTTGGCAAGCTTAATCAATGGGAAGAGCAAAAAGGATCATTAAATCCTTTATTTGTTTATTTGTATTTTTTTTATTTTCAATCAAGTCCCTGCGTGGACATCTGTTTCTGTAACCAGTCCCTACGACGACTTGTAGTTTCTGTTTAGCCCCTGCGTGGGCATGTCATTTCTGTTTAGCCCCTACGTGGGCAAGTTATTTCAGTTAAAGTCCCGTTTAGGGCAATATGTACTCTTTTTAAATTATTAGTGGCATGTTATCATTTAAATTTATTTTGTCATTATATGCATAAATGTAAAATGTATGAAATAAATAAATAAATCCAAAATATGTCATTCCTTTTATAAGGTCTTCCTTTAAATATTAAATAAGAATCTTAAAGGGTATAACCTAGCCTGCATGTCATTATAAGACCTGGCCATGATGGTAAAACCTGTTTAAAAAGATTCAAATCCTTGTTAACATCTGAAAACATGTTAACATTCCTGGCTGAGGTGATTTGTAAAATCACACGTGTCATTCTTATATTGGATTATTCCAATTCCTTCTTTATTATTAAACATCCATTTGTGATGTAATGCCTACGGGCCATAATTATTGTCATATAAGACAAAAGACAGTCGTAGCCTACAACTCCCTGTCAAGAAAGGTAATGAACTATGATTCAAACCTTAGTACCTCGATCATATAAGATCTTGACTTATAATTTAAATATGTCCATGTGACTTGGCCTTTTGTGCCATTATTATATTTAACTATAACTAAGGGTTATTAATGAAAAATCCTGAATAAAATACTTAACAAATTAGCCAATATGGTTCTTTAATACCATGGTTAATAAATTGACAAGATGACAAATCTATCATATACCTCTAAGAGATTATTGTCATCCTTTTATGTAGCAATCAAGCTACATGACTGAGTCTGAAGAAATCAACAGTCACCCAAGGGAAAATCATGATACCACCAGGATCAACATAACTGGTGCGGAACTTCAAGCATTGATTGATAATGCTGTTACCAAGGCCATAGATAGGCAGTTTAATGAGTCAAGTGGTACTCGAAGCAAGACCTCATCTGTACCCCATTCTAAACCTAAGACTCACTCTGATGCTCATAGTAAGCCACCTTCTAAACATAATGGATCAAGGAGGGATGACGATCATCACTCCTCAAATCAGCATAGTGTTCCGTCGAAGAAGATTGAGCTCAAACAAGAACCACACGGTAAGTCCTGTACATATAAGTATTTCGTCTCCTGCAAGCCTAGAGACTTCACAGGGGAGAAAGGAGCCGTCGATTGTATGACTTGGCTCGATGAAATGGACACTGTGGTTGATATCAGTGGTTGCGCTGATAGGGACGTTGTGAAGTTTGTATCTCAGTCATTTAAAGGAGAAGCGCTAGTTTGGTGGAGGTCTCTGATCCAAGCTACTGGAAAAGTCCATTTGTATGGCATGTCTTGGGAGCAGTTCGTTACTCTCATCAAAGAAAATTACTGCCCTCAACATGAGGTTGAGAAGATCGAGACCGATTTCCTGACATTGGTAATGAAGAATTTGGACTGTCAGGCTTATCTTACGAGTTTTAATACTATGTCTCGATTGGTTCCCTATTTGGTGACACCGGAACCAAAACGGATAGCCCATTTCATTGGGAGTTTAGCCCCGGAGATCAAAGCCAGTGTAAAGGCATCTTGACCGACTACCTTTAGATCTGTAGCCAATCTGGCACTATCACTTACCCTTTATGCGGTCAGGCAGAGATCGCTGAGAAATTCTGATATAGTGAAGAGAAAACGTGAGAATGAAAACTCACGCCGTTCAGACAAGAGGTACAAAGGGAACTCTGACCACAGGAAGAGTTCAGGGTTCAAGAAAGATGACCAACAGTCGGGCGAGAAGCCCAAATGCAAAATTTGTAAGAAGCGCCATTTGGGGAGGTGCAGATACGAGTCAAAATCCCAATTACAGCCAAGAGCTTGTGGGCTTTGTAAGTCAAGTGAGCACAAGACGATAGAGTGCAAGAAGATAAAAGATGCAACGTGCTACAACTGTAATGAAAAGGGGCACATCAAGTCCAACTGCCCAAAGTACGCCAAGAAACCTGAGGAAACCAAAAAGACCAATGCTAGGGTCTTTCGAATGGATGCACGAGAAGCCGTTCAGGATGATAATGTGATAACAGGTACCTTCCTTATAAATGATGTTTATGCAAGGGTGTTATTTGATTCGGGTGCGTATAAGTCATTTGTAGATGATAAGTTTTGTAAGTTGTTGAATTTACCTGTTAAAACCCTAAGCGTGAAATATGAAGTAGAGTTGGCCGATGGCACCATAGAGACTGCCTCAACTATATTAGATGGATGTTTTATATCCATTAGGAACCACTCCTTTCCGTTATCCTTGCTTCCTTTGAAATTAGCTGGTTTCGACATAGTAATAGGCATTGATTGGTTATCTCAAAACCAAGCCCAGATCGTTTGTGACAAGAAACAAGTGGTGATCAAGACTCCGTATGGTGAACCACTTACCATACAAGGAGATACTCAGTACGGGTTGCCTAAGCA
Organism: Helianthus tuberosus; assembly: GCA_030545235.1. Taxonomy (NCBI): domain Eukaryota; kingdom Viridiplantae; phylum Streptophyta; class Magnoliopsida; order Asterales; family Asteraceae; genus Helianthus; species Helianthus tuberosus. The sequence continues at coordinate 53,150,769 of CM060428.1, forward strand.
AGTGTCTGTGCTTAAGGCGTCAAGGTGTATGAAGAAGGGTTGTGTCATTTATATGGCACAGGTAACTATTGATGAACCAAAGCCCAAGATCGAAGACATCCCTGTCATTTCTGAATATTCAGAAGTATTCCCTGAAGAACTACCTGGTTTACCCCCAGATAGGCAAGTGGAGTTCAGAATCGACATTATACCTGGAGCAGCACCTGTTGCAAGAGCACCTTACCGGTTGGCCCCAACTGAGATGAAAGAGTTGAGAACTCAGTTGGATGATTTGTTGGCAAAAGGATTTATTAGACCTAGCTCATCCCCCTGGGGAGCACCTATTCTGTTTGTTAAGAAGAAAGGTGGATCAATGCGGTTGTGCATTGATTATCGTGAGCTAAACAAGGTTACAATCAAGAACAGATATCCATTGCCCAGGATCGACGATCTGTTCGATCAGCTCCAAGGAGCAAGTTACTTCTCCAACATTGACTTGAGGTCAGGTTACCATCAGTTGAAGGTTAGAGATGAAGATGTACACAAGACTTCATTTAGAACTCGTTATGGTCACTACGAGTTCTTGGTGATGCCTTTTGGGCTCACTAATGCACCAGCAGCGTTCATGGATCTCATGAATCGCGTATGCAAGCCCTACTTGGATAAATTTGTCATCGTCTTTATCGATGACATTCTTATTTACTCAAAGCGTCAAGCTGACCATGAGAAGCATCTTCGTTGTATTCTTAAACTTCTTCAACATGAGAAGCTCTACGCCAAGTTTTCAGAGTGTGAATTCTGGCTTCGTGAAGTCCAATTCCTTGGGCATGTGGTTAGTAAGCGTGGTATCCAGGTGGATCCCGCTAAGATTGAAGCTATCATGAATTAGCAAGAGCCGAAGGCGCCCACAGAGATTCATAGCTTTTTGGGACTGGCAGGATATTACAGACGTTTTATTGAGAATTTCTCAAGGATTGCAGCACCCCTAACTTCGTTGACTAGGAAGAATATTAAGTTTGATTGGGGTCCTAAGCAACAAGAATCCTTCGATATTCTTAAACAGAAGTTAAGCAATGCTCCTGTAGTGACATTGCCTGAAGGGATTGAAGAATTTGCGATTTACTGCGATGCATCGCACACTGGCATGGGATGTGTGCTAATGCAGAAGGGTAAAGTTATCGCATATGCTTCCCGACAACTAAAAGTGCCGAGAAGAATTACACCACCCACGATTTGAAGTTGGGTGCCGTTGTGTTTGCACTCAAACTTTGGAGGCATTATTTATATGGTACCAAGTGTGTGATCTATTCTGATCACAAGAGCCTTCAACATCTATTTAATCAGAAGGACTTAAACATGAGACAGCGTCGGTGGATGGAGACTCTAAATGACTATGATTGTGAAATCAGATACCATCCAGGCAAGGCAAATGTGGTCGCCGATGCTTTGAGCAGAAAAGAAAGGGTTAAGCCCATAAGAATCAATGCTAAGAGCATTGAATTAAAGAACAGTTTAAATGAAAGGTTGTTAGCCGCTCAGAAGGAAGCCGTATTAGAAGCTAACTATCCAAATGAAAAATTGGGAGTAACTGCTGAACAGTTATCATATGGCAAGGATGGAATCATAAGATTAAACGGACGAATATGGATTCCAATCTATGGAGGACTACGAGATGTTATCCTCCAAGAAGCCCACAGTTCTAAGTATTATGTTCATCCTGGAAGTGATAAGATGTACCAGGATTTGAAGGCAAATTATTGGTGGATAGGCTTGAAGAAGTCTATAGCTACTTATGTAGCCAAATGTTTGACATGCGCGCAAGTTAAAGCTGAACACCAGAAGCCGTCAGGTCTGCTACAACAGCCTGAACTTCCCACCTGGAAGTGGGAAATGGTGACTATGGATTTTATCACCAGGTTGCCAAAGACAAAGAGAGGAAATGATACTATTTGGGTTATAGTGGATAGACTGACTAAGTCAGCCCACTTCTTACCTATTAAGGAAACACACAGCTCAGATAAGTTAGCTAAGCTGTACATGGATGAGATTGTATCTCTCCACGGAGTGCCAGTGTCTATCATCTCTGATAGGGATACGAGGTATACATCGCATTTCTGGAAAAGCTTTCAGCAGTCTCTAGGCACTCGATTAAATTTCAGCACTGCATATCATCCTCAAACGGATGGTCAAAGTGAACGTACTATACAGACACTCGAGGATATGCTACGAGCTTGTGTTATTGATCTGGGTGGAAATTGGGATGATCATCTTCCATTGATCGAATTTTCATATAATAATAGCTATCATTCCAGTATTCAAGCTGCACCTTTTGAAGCTCTGTATGGAAGAAAGTGCAGAACGCCCGTTTATTGGGCAGAAGTTGGAGATGTCCAACTAACAGGACCTGATATAGTCCTGGAGACGACAAATAAGATTGTACAGATACGTGATCGTCTCAAAGCTGCCAGGGATAGGCAGAAAAGCTACGCAGATAAAAGGCGTAAACTTCTAAAGTTTGAGATTGGTGACAAAGTATTACTGAAGGTATCACCCTGGAAAGGGGTGATGCGTTTTGGCAAGAAAGGCAAGTTAAGCCCACGATACATAGGACCATTCGAGATCATCGAATGTGTCGGAACAGTGGCTTATAAGTTAAACATACCTAAAGAGCTCAGTGGTATTCATAATGTATTCCACATCGGCAATCTGAAGAAATGTCTAGCTGATGAAACACTAGTCATACCCCATACAGATGTGCATATAGATGAAAGCTTGAAATTTGTGGAAAAACCTTTGTCGATCGAGGATCGACAGGTTAAGAAACTTCGAAAGAAGCATGTACCAATCGTAAAGGTTAAATGGGATGCCCGTAGAGGTCCCGAGTATACGTGGGAGGTAGAGTCCACAATGAAAGAGAAGTACCCTCATTTATTTCAGTAAATCTCGAGGTCGAGATTTCTTTTAAGGGGGTGAGGATGTAACACCTCGTAAATTCACGACCAATATAATAAAGACACGTGTCATGGACTTAAACGTGTAATAGATTGATCTTGAGGGACGAAAGTTGTCAAACAATGTAAATATGTGAATAAAAGGATCCAAAGTGTCAACATGCCTAACTTGTGCCTCTGATTGACCTCAAACGACGTTCGTACTCTTTAAAGAATAAATTCACGAACATTGGAAGTCGTTTGTGCTTAAAATAAGGATCTTGTGAAACATAAGGGTTAAAAGTGTCAACAAGTTGAAAGTTACCTCTGAGTGACCTTTAACGAACCCAAAAACATTGTAAATAATTCAATATTTCGTTCACAAGAATATTAGATATGGATTTTATGAAGTTCCGATGAATTCAAGACGTTTCGGGTGATCGTACAACTAACCGGAAGCCTAACGGAGTTAGTTTATGACTCAAGGCCCTCAAAGTTAACTATAGGGGTCCATATTGCAATAAACAAAAGTTATATAAAGTTTTTATGGACCAGGGACCAAAAGTGCAAAGCCTAAAACATGTTTTCCGGTTCTAAGTTTTGTCGCGGGCCGCGTAAGGTCTCTTTAAACCTTACGCGGGTCGCCTGAAAGTTGCCAGCTCCATTTTCTTGGACAGATGCATGTATCAGCCTGTTAAACCGACCTTTATGCATGGTATTCGAATTCTTGAAGTGTGGCCAACAATTTTGCATGCCTAGGGACACCTGGGAACATCATACAACACTTGTAGACTTGTTTGGCATCATCTTATGAGATTAAAATCTCTATATAAGAGCTTCAAAGTTGCAACATTGTTGCATACATTTCAAAAACCATTCCAACTTACTTTTTGGAGTCTCCTGGAGCTCAAGAGTTTTCCCTAAGGGTCATTAGTCGTGCATAGGACCTTTGTAAGCTTCCTTAACCTTTCTTAATTCAGTTTATTTAGTTTAATGGCCTAAAGTCAAACCCGTCGTAATTAAGGTTTGACTTAGTGATTAATTACTAATGGTCCTGTCAATTCTCGAATTGAAAGTAGCTTTGAGTTGGTAATTATATGGGTAACAAACCCTTAAAAGGGTACCCTCTGATTCTCACTCTAACTAGGTCAATTGTCGGGTCAAAGTTAATTATAAAAAGTCAACAGAAAGCAAATTTTCGCATAAACACATAATTAATAATGTAGAAGCCATGGAACCTATTTTATCACTTGTATAACTTGGTAATTAATGTAAGAACATGTCTAAGCATGTTCAACCCGACAATTTTCAGTTTAAGCTCGGTTCGGAACCGAAAGTCGTAAAAGTAGACTTTTGCTTTGACTTTCAGTTCTGACCCAATGTAGCATATTTTAGAAATGCATTAGAGCTCTATTAGGACCAGGTTATAGATTAGTGTAACCCTCTGAGGTTATACAAATTGGTTCATTAGTTATTCGATTCATGTGCATGTTTCCGTTATATGCCTAAATGTTGACTATTATGCCCTTTGAACCTTAAAACGAGATTTTTGAAAATGTGAGAGGACAAAAACCTTTATTACTGAATTATAAACTTGTCCTAAAAATTTGACATCAGTTGATTAGGAGTTATGCTCAATATCGTAATTAAGAAGCTTTTTATTAATTAAACGACGTAATTAGCATAAAGCCTATTTAAACCCAAATTTTGACACCAAAATTTTTACCCACTGATGTAATATAATATTTTGGTATTTTTGAAGATTTTTAATTATTTTTAAGCTGAGCATAACATAGGGTTCTTGCTATAATTCGGTAATTGTCGGTTTTACCCTTTTCTTGAATAAAATGAGTTTTACACAATATTTTGATACCAAAATTTTTGCTACTGATTTTATATGATAAATAAAATATTTTGAACTTTATAAACTGGTCAAAAACTCAGATTCCCTATTTAAACCCGAAAATCGCTTAAAACCGACTTTTACGCGTTTTAAGCGCATAGTATGAGTTAAAACTATTTTTGGCATATGAAACTTAATACCTACTAATGTTTTAAGTAAATTTTTATAATTAAACAGTAAGCAAAAGTTTTGAACTCAGAATTCTAATTTTGACCTTTAAAGCTTATGTGAAATTACCAAAATGCCCCTACGGTGCATAGTTTGGTTATAAAAGATAAATTTCACATATATGCAATACCCTACTGTTATTACTTATAAAAATAAATATTTTTACTGATTATATCAGACCTGAAACTCATATTAATATTTAAACCCTTTTATAACCTTTAAAATGACCAAAATACCCCTACGGGGCATAATTTGAGTTTAAATCCATTTTGGGCATAATGGAAGGTATCCTACTGATATCACAACATATTTAAGGCATATTAACTTAGGAAACCTGTTCATGACTCATTTGGTTACCCGTTACGCATTTTCGCGTTCGGTGCGGTTTATGTGACTAGTTTGCATAAATTAGCCGAAACGGGTCAAACCTTATCATTTTTATCTCAAAATCCAGAATGTGTTTAGTTTACCCATATTATACAAGTATACAAACTTGCCGGGTCTAAACCACATTCTAATCCGGCCATCGCTTAATCGTGCGTTTTGAACCGTATATATTCTTTTAAAACTAACTGGTCTAAGTTTAGACTTAATTAAGACCCGTTAGGAATCTAATAGGTTATTAAAACCTTCGTTCCAGATTAGGAGACCAGTAAAAGATACTTGCTCTCGCTGATTGTGATATATACTTGCTCAGGTAAATACTTTTAACTTATTTTCCCTTATACGGGCTTGGGGTTCGGTATATAAAATACCGCTTGGTCGGGCATTGAATTTTTAATCATATAAAGGTTAATTTATTGAGATGGCCCGTTTAAACTGTTATGTTTGCTTAAAGCCTTTGGGGGGTTAATGACCATGTCCCGGATATCCTTGGCATCATTCATTGAAATGGCCATGACCTAAGCACGGGGTGTAGGCATACACCTGCCGGTGCATATAAATAAAAAGGTATAACCTTTTGTTCGAGAATAACTCACCGCGGGATTATATCATGTGGTGTGTCTATTAATCTTTAACCCGATATTCAGCCCGGGCTACTGAACATATAACGAACATGTAATTCTTTTACAAGTTTATATATATAAATAATTATCCCAAGTTATAAAAGATGGTTTGTGCCATGTGCATTCAAATCAATTTTCATAAACATTTCAAATGAGTCGGTTAATTGTATTTACCAGTGTAAACTGACGTATTTTCCAAAAAGGCTAAGTGCAGGTACTAAACGGAATAGGCTGGCTACTCCTAGCATCAATAAAGAGTCTTGCAAGCTTAGATGCTATAAATCGGTTGAACAATGATCTTTTAATTTTCGATCCGCCTGTGGATCCCTCGCAACCGTTATTGTAATACACTTGATATTACTTTTAATTCGGTTTGTAATGATTTTATCTTTCGACTTCCGCTGTGTATATAAACTGTGATAAATTGTCTATGATGATATCAACTATGTCACGATACTCCCCACCGGGCCCACCGGTAATACGTGGAAATATCGGGGTGTGACATAAGTACACATGAATTAACCATAATGCCCTTATTAATAAAAAACAAAAAAGATATCTAAATGAGTTAATTACTGTTTTCGTCCCCCTGGTTTGTCAAAAATCACTATTTCAGTCCATTAGTATAAAAATTGCGATTTCAGTCCCTGTGGTTTTACTTTCGTAACCATTCCAGTCCAGTTTTACTTTCCACAGGGACTGAAATAGTGATTTTTGACAAACCACAGGGACGAAAACAGTAATTAACTCATTTAGATATCTTTTTGTTTTTTATTAATAAGGTCATTATGGTCAATTCACGTGTACTTAACAGAATAAATGGATGGGGTTAACGGAGGTGGACTGAAATGGTTACGAAAGTGAAACCATAGGGATTGAAATCGCAATTTTTAAACTAATGGACTGAAATAGTGATTTTTGACAAATCACAGGGACGAAAATAGTAATTAACTCTTTTTTAAATGTTCCTGAGATGATCATAAGGGCAAGGGGCACCTGAGGGTAGTACCTTTGTCTCGACATATCAAAATTCTTAGAAATTACCCTTAAGCCACAAAACACTTGTGGTGCCTTACTCTTGCCATAAACCCCACTCTTTTACCCCCACCACAAAACACTAGTGGTCACACACATAACTTTTAAGAAATAGACCTCACCTGAATCAACCCCCCTCCTTCCCTTGCATAGGTTATCCTATCGGCTGAACCAACCCACCTTACCTACCCTTGTGGGTGACGACGGTGCTGTGGCACAAGAACCAACCTAGGGAGGGTACTCGTGAGAGAGCCCCATCCCCCCTAAGAGCACCCACAACATATGTGAAATGGAGAAGTCTAGATGATGTAGAGTTTTTGGAGAAGTCAATGAACTACACCCGCATTGTGGGATAGAGCCATTCAAGTCTGAAAATGAAGTCTGAATTTACGGACTCAAGTCCGAAACTCACCCACTCATATACACATATATAATATTTTAATGAGGTTTATGAATGTCACACCCCCAAAATCCACCCGCGGAGTACTACCGCTTGGAGGCGTGACTGACCAGGATCCAGCCACCAATCATATTGAACAAGCATATAAGTAGTTATAAAAATCCAACCAATACAATTGGTGTTCAAACAAAACATAGTTAAGTTGCAAGCGGAAGCATAAGTCTTAAAGCCAAAACATAAGTTTAATAGTTTCAAAGTTTAACATGGCACACAGACGTCCATGTCCCACAACGATCCTCCTCCATGCAAGCTCCAGCTAAGAACCTAAGGACCTGCAAAGCATGTAGTAACGAGTCAACAACAAGTTGAGTGAGTTCACGGTTGGGTGTTCGTTTTAAGTTGTTTCGAAAACAGTTTCCTTTAGCTGGCATCCTGCCGTGGGGGTTACCCCATAGTTAAAAACGTGACTTGTTTATTCCCGGTTACTCTGGCAATCCAGCTGTGGGGGCTACCCCGTGTTAGTTATCTGGCATTTCGGCCGTGGGGGCTACCCCATGTATACACTAGACTCGTTACCATATCGACTGCTGACTGTAGTCATGTTTATGTGCCCTGAAACTGTCAATGTCTATCATCATTGACGTGCCAGTAGTCCATTAGTTCACGCCCGTCCTCTGCGGCACGGTGTGAGGTTTGTCAAACCTAAATAGCGCTATCTAACTAATGACCCGCTCGCCATTGGCCTCGGCGATTAAGTCGATACAAAGATGAGGGACTTCGTGATAGAGTTTTGGTCTAGTACGAGTTATCTGTCCGTGAGGACGAGGAATTACATTCCTGAACCTTTGCTGTCCTACCCAAGGAGGACGAGGAACCCAGTTCCTTAACCCCAATTCCCGACCCAGGGAATCCCATGCTTTGTAGAGGGTGTGAACTCACCTTGGTTTGCTCGGTAGATACACAGAAAAGTCAATCAAGCAATATCGTGGTTACTCACGTCCTATCATAGTTGTATCATACCAATCAGGTTCGTATTCAAGTAGTGCACGTATGGCATACACGTATAATAGCAAGTAGCATGCAGGTATAATTTATGGCATACACTCATAACCATACGGTTCACAAGGACACTTATGAGTTCAGTATACAAGCGAACAAGGCCCAATAGTCCGGCCCAAGCACTTCGGCCCGTAACAGTGAGAGCCCAAATAGTGTGTACATGCACATGGGCTCGAGTCGCAACCGGACTCGCAACCACGGTTTCGGCTCGTGCTGTTTTGGTTACGAGTCGCAACCGGACTCGCAACTGTGGTTTCGAGTCACAAGATTGGTGTGCTGATCATGTGTGGTTTCGAGTCGCAACCAGGTGTTTGCGACTCGCAACCGGTGTCGCAATCGGGGATCTCGACTCGTTGTGCTTGGTTTCGAGTCGCAACTGATGGTTTCGGTTGGACAGGAGCTGATTCGGTACAGTGTACTACCCACTAACATTCTGATTTCATGTAACAGTTTGTACTATCCAACCAAAATCCTTAAACATGTTTCTTGTCTAGCAAATTACTAAAAATGGATCAAACATATCAGATTTCAAATATTCAACATGTTCATATGATATTCAACAAGTTCTTCATGTGTTCATCATGTTCATCTTGTTCTTCAATATTCAAGTAGTTCACCTTCATTCCTATGAACCTAGGTCTAACAAGAATCATGAACAACTTATCAACAAATCACCCTAATAGCAAGCTTTCGGTTCTTAACACAAGAGTACACAATCCGATTTATATGAACATCAACAACTACATTTAAACACAAAACATCATGAGTTCATTATCCCACATATCCGAAATCAAAGCATGTTCCGATTATCAACATCATACACACGATTCACAAGCACATCATCATTGTACAAACGGTTCTAGTTCAATCATGTCATCCATAACATCAAACATCATAAACACTAACCAAAAAAAACACTAACAAGCATCATAAACACTAACAAACATCATAAACACCAACAAACATCATAAACACTAACAAACATCATAAACACTAACCGGTTGTGAGGTGGTGAAAGATGAAGCTTTGTTTGGTGTGAACAAGCAAATCCGAGAAATCCTTTTGAGGTCGGTTGGTTTGATCCGAGAAGGAGGAGAAGAGTGTGATGCTTGGTGTCTAGGGTTTTAGTGAGAGAATGGAGAGTGTGTGTGTAGAGGAGAGTATGAGTGTTATCAAAATGGCAACATGTCTAACTATCAAGTTTATATATCAGCTCCTAGTAATACACCCTAGTGGGCTCTCGGATAGGCTAAGTGTGGGTGTGTGGCCCAACCGGCCCAATGTTGCATCGTTCACTCGAGACCACATGGTCTCGAGTCGGGTTCTTGTGTCTCGGTTCATATATACATACATCGCATACTCACAAGCACACACAAATAACACATAATCACGTAAAGGTTCATTTGTCATTAATCACATAAGCTAACTAGCCACACGTTTAAGCATACATGAAAGATTCTAAATTTCGAGTTGTCACATCATCCCCAAGTTGAAAGAAATTTCGTCCCGAAATTTGGTAGGCACTCACTGAGGAAGCTAGTTAAGTTGTATGGTTTTCCTGGTTTTCCTGGGGTGTCACATCCACCCCCCGTTGATCTGGAATTTCGTCCCGAAATTCCGTAGCTTCGACCTCAGTAGTGGGTGTACTGTTTACGAACAGTTGGGGATACTTTTGTTTCATCTGATCTTCGCGCTCCCAGGTGAACTCTGGGCCGCGACGTGAGTTCCAACGAACTCGAACGAGAGGTATTCTAGTGCTCTTGAGGACCTTAACATCCCGGTCCGTGATTTCGACTGGTTCCTCGACGAATCGTAACTGCTCGTCGATCGTGAGTTCCTTCAAAGGAACTACGTGGGTCTCATCTGACGGACACTTCTTCAGATTCGACACGTGAAAAACGTTGTGAACTGCACCGAGTTCCGCTGGTAAGTTAAGTCTGTAGGCCACCCTGCCTATTTTCTCAATGACTTCGAAGGGTCCAACGTACCGTGGGTTAAGTTTGCCGCGTTTACCAAAACGAACCACACCCTTCCAGGGTGAAACTTTGAGTAGTACCCGCTCCCCAACCTGGAGCTCAAGCGGTTTCCTGCCCATGTCGGCGTAAACTTTCTGACGTTCGCGTGCGGCTGTCATGCGTTTTCGTATCTGAGCGATCTGCTCGGTTGTATCTACCACATATTCTGGACCAGTGATCTGACTATCTCCCACCTCTGCCCAGCAAAGAGGAGACCGGCATTTACGTCCGTACAATGCCTCAAACGGAGCAGCTCCAATGCTGGTGTGGTAGCTGTTATTGTACGAGAATTCCACAAGTGGCAGATGCTTTTCCCAGCGGTTGCCAAAGTCGATTACACATGCACGAAGCATGTCCTCTAAGGTTTGAATAGTGCGCTCGGACTGCCCGTCCGTCTGAGGATGGTACGCTGTGCTCATGTCTAGTCGTGAGCCAAAGGATTTGTGCATTGCTTGCCACAGCTCTGACGTGAAGCGTGCATCTCGATCTGAGATAATGGAGGTGGGCACCCCGTGCCTCGAAACGACTTCCTTAAGGTATATTTCTGCAAGAGTGGAGAACTTATCCGTCTCCTTGATAGCCAAGAAGTGTGCAGATTTTGTGAGTCGATCCACGATCACCCAAATAGTATCGTTCCCGCGCTGGGATCTAGGTAGGCCAGTAACAAAATCCATGGAAATTTGCTCCCATTTCCATTAAGGTATCTCGGGTTGTTGGAGTAGGCCTGAGGGTTTCTGGTATTCGGACTTGACTCTCGCACAAGTCAAACACTTGCTGACGTAAGTTGCTATGTGGGCCTTCATGCTAGGCCACCAGTACGTAGTTTTGATGTCGTGGTACATTTTATCCGATCCAGGATGTACCGAGTAGCGAGACTTGTGTGCTTCGTCCATCACAAGTTCTCGTAGGTTGCCATAGAGTGGGACCCAAACGCGTCCCGTCACGTAGTAAGCACCGTCTTCCTTCTGTTCTAAGCGTTGCCTCGATCCGCGTAGGGCTTCAGCCTTGACGTTTTCTGGTTTCAGTGCTTCTATCTGAGCAGCTCGTATTTGTGAAGGAAGACTAGAATGGATCGTGAGTTGTAAAGCTCGCACGCGCTTAGGCGCAGTGTCCTTCCGACTGAGGGCGTCAGCCACAACATTGGCCTTGCCCGGGTGATACCTGATTGAGCACTCGTAGTCATTCAGTAGCTCGACCCATCGTCGCTGCCGCATATTCAATTCTTTCTGCTTGAAGATGTGCTCGAGGCTCCTGTGGTCGGTGTAGATCGCGCACTTGGTACCATACAGGTAATGCCGCCATAACTTAAGTGCAAAAACAACAGCTCCCAGCTCTAAATCGTGCGTAGTGTAGTTCTTTTCATGAACCTTGAGTTGGCGTGAGGCGTAGGCTATAACTTTATCTCGTTGCATCAACACGCAACCAAGACCCTGAATTGATGCGTCGCAGTAGACCACAAAGTCGTCTGTGCCTTCCGGCAAGGAAAGGATAGGTGCGCTACAAAGTCTATCCTTTAGGTGCTGAAATGCCAACTCCTGTGCGTTTCCCCAGCGATAAACAACGCCCTTCTGCGTTAGTGAGGTGAGAGGCTGTGCAATCTTAGAAAAATCCTTTATGAATCTCCGGTAGTATCCCGCCAAACCCAAGAATTGGCGAATTTCCTTTGGTGTACGAGGTGCAGGCCAGTTCTTAATCGAGTCTATCTTGGATGGATCAACATGAATCCCATCCTTGTTCACCACGTGGCCTAGGAAATGGACTTCTCGAAGCCAGAAGTCACATTTCGAGAACTTTGCATAAAGCTGTTCTGTTCGAAGGAGTTCCAGAATAAGTTGCAGATGCTGCTCGTGTTCCTCCCGACTCTTAGAATAGATCAGGATGTCGTCGATGAAGACTATAACGAACTTGTCCAGGTAAGGCTTGCACACTCGGTTCATCAAGTCCATGAAAACCGCAGGTGCGTTTGTCATCCCAAAAGGCATGACCAAAAACTCATAGTGCTCGTATCGGGTTCTGAAAGCTGTTTTGGAGACGTCCTCTTCCCGGACTCTCAGCTGGTGATAACCCGATCTCAAATCGATCTTCGAATAGTAGCTCGACCCTTGCAGCTGGTCGAATAAGTCGTCGATACGCGGTAGAGGATAACGATTCTTCACCGTCACCTTGTTGAGTTCTCGGTAGTCGATGCACATTCTGAAAGTACCGTCTTTCTTCTTTACAAATAGCACTGGAGCTCCCCAGGGCGATGAGCTTGGACAAATAAAACCCTTATCCAAGAGTTCTTGCAGTTGCGTAGAGAGTTCCTTCAACTCTGATGGGGCTAACCGATAAGGTGCACGGGCTATGGGCGCAGCTCCAGGAGCTAATTCGATCTGAAACTCGACTTGGCGATGGGGCGGAAGGCCAGGTAATTCCTCAGGAAATACCTCTGGATAATCGCGTACAACTGGGAAATCTTCTATCTTCTTCTCTTTTTCTGAGGTGTCAGTAACGAGAGCCAAAATGGCAGTGTGGCCCTTTCGCAAGCACTTTTGGGCCTTAAGGAGAGAAATGACGTTCTCAACAGCACTCCTCTTGTCGCCATGAATCATGAGAGGTTCGCCACCGGAACCTGGAATACGGACAACCTTCTCGTTGCAAAGAATCTCTGCTCGGTGTTGGGACAACCAATCCATCCCAATGACAACGTCGAAACTACCCAAGACAATAGGAATGAGGTCGATAGAGAAGGTCTGGTCAGCGAGAATAAGTTTACAACCCTTGACTACGTGTGTGGCTTCTAAACTCTTACCATTTGCTAGCTCTACGGTGTGCTTGTTGTTCAAAGGGGTTGGAACACGCTTAAGCATTCGACTAACTTCTAGTGACACGTAGCTAGTATCGGAACCCGAATCAAATAAAACTGAAACATAAAAGTCGTCGAGAAGGAACTTACCCGCCACAACATTGGGGTCATTCCTTGCTTCACCTTGGCCGATCACAAACATCCGCCCCCTGGCGCCATTGTTGTTGTTCCCATTGTTACCATTCCCCTGATTGTTGTTATTGTTGTTGTTGTTGTTCTGGTTCCTGTTCAGTTGGGGACAGTCTCTCTTGAAGTGGCCCTCAGCTCCACACTGAAAGCACCCTTTGTTATCGCCTTGCTGCTGCTGTTGGCGTTGGTTCTGTTGAGCTTGTTGACGATTCTGATTGGCGGGGTATAAGCTCCTGCAATCCTTTGCAGCGTGACCAGGCTTGTTGCACCGATGACAGTTGCCCCTGGTGCATGGTCCGCTGTGGTGCAGGCTGCAGCGATTGCATTTGGGGTGATTTCCTTTGTATCCGCCACCAGACGATTGCTGATTAGGGCTCTTGTAGTCCTCAGTCTTTCTCTGCTGAGACTGGGACTGAACAGAAGCCGAACCCTTACTCGAAGTTCCATCCCACTTCCGTTTGTTGTCACTAGAGGTACCAGAAGTAGTTGCAGCACCTATGCGTTTTGGTAACTTGTTCTGCTCCACCGCCTGATCCGTGAGACGGTGAGCCAACTGGACAGTTTGCTGGTAAGTAGCGAGGTTCGCTGAAGTCACATGACTCTGGATTTCCGGCACTAAGCCCTGAAGAAATAGTTCGATGCGTTTGATGGGAGGGTCCACCATAGTAGGACACAGAATTGCCAGTTCGTTCGACCTTTTCACATAAGCCTCAATTTCAGACCCCGTCATCTTGAGGTTGAAGAACTCCACTTCCAGTTTGTGAATCTCATCACGACTGCAGTATTCTTCCTTGATCATCTCCTTAAAAGTTTCCCAAGGGGTGGCGTTGGCAGCAACCAACCCCAGCATCTGAACCTGAGCGTTCCACCATGTGAGGGCTAAACCCTCGAGAGTACCAGTAGCATACTTCACCCTGCGCGCCTCAGGGCATTCGCACATTTCGAACACAGATTCTAGCTTCTCAAACCAATGTAGGAGACCTACTGCTCCTTCAGTGCCGCTAAAAGTAGTTGGTCGGCAGTCCATGAAAGTCTTAAAAGTGCACACGGGTGGCTGAACGTGCTGACCTATCGTAGGTGAAAGAAAAGACAGAGTTTAACACAAAGGTTGGTTCACGAGAGTAGGATCCTAAAGATCCTAGAATGAGTTCGGACTGCAGGATATACCTCCTGCGTGTGCAGCTGCAAGTGCTGCGGCAACTCGTTCGTTGATCAAAGCCGTCAACTGGGCTTGTGTTAGGTTAACGCGTCCAGACATGATCTTCATACCAAGAAGAACGTGAGTGAGAGGGGTTCGCGAAAGTACGTCGATAAAAGAGAGTAAGCACGCACGTGTTCAAGCAACAGTAGTTATACTAACCAAGCATACCATAAGCAATGTACCATGTAACTAACAAGTAGGCAATATATATACACAGATCATATTACCTAGAATGTCAAGCCTTGCATGTGGAGTGAAGCATCGTTGTGGACCGTTGAGCACTGTTCAGGTTATAGTCTGGTTTTAACAAAAAAAACGTTTTTCCCTTTATTAAAACCAAGTTCTCTATAACCAATGGCTCTGATACCAATCTGTCACACCCCCAAAATCCACCCGCGGAGTACTACCGCTTGGAGGCGTGACTGACCAGGATCCAGCCACCAATCATATTGAACAAGCATATAAGTAGTTATAAAAATCCAACCAATACAATTGGTGTTCAAACAAAACATAGTTAAGTTGCAAGCGGAAGCATAAGTCTTAAAGCCAAAACATAAGTTTAATAGTTTCAAAGTTTAACATGGCACACAGACGTCCATGTCCCACAACGATCCTCCTCCATGCAAGCTCCAGCTAAGAACCTAAGGACCTGCAAAGCATGTAGTAACGAGTCAACAACAAGTTGAGTGAGTTCACGGTTGGGTGTTCGTTTTAAGTTGTTTCGAAAACAGTTTCCTTTAGCTGGCATCCTGCCGTGGGGGTTACCCCATAGTTAAAAACGTGACTTGTTTATTCCCGGTTACTCTGGCAATCCAGCCGTGGGGGCTACCCCGTGTTAGTTATCTGGCATTTCGGCCGTGGGGGCTACCCCATGTATACACTAGACTCGTTACCATATCGACTGCTGACTGTAGTCATGTTTATGTGCCCTGAAACTGTCAATGTCTATCATCATTGACGTGCCAGTAGTCCATTAGTTCACGCCCGTCCTCTGCGGCACGGTGTGAGGTTTGTCAAACCTAAATAGCGCTATCTAACTAATGACCCGCTCGCCATTGGCCTCGGCGATTAAGTCGATACAAAGATGAGGGACTTCGTGATAGAGTTTTGGTCTAGTACGAGTTATCTGTCCGTGAGGACGAGGAATTACATTCCTGAACCTTTGCTGTCCTACCCAAGGAGGACGAGGAACCCAGTTCCTTAACCCCAATTCCCGACCCAGGGAATCCCATGCTTTGTAGAGGGTGTGAACTCACCTTGGTTTGCTCGGTAGATACACAGAAAAGTCAATCAAGCAATATCGTGGTTACTCACATCCTATCATAGTTGTATCATACCAATCAGGTTCGTATTCAAGTAGTGCACGTATGGCATACACGTATAATAGCAAGTAGCATGCAGGTATAATTTATGGCATACACTCATAACCATACGGTTCACAAGGACACTTATGAGTTCAGTATACAAGCGAACAAGGCCCAATAGTCCGGCCCAAGCACTTCGGCCCGTAACAGTGAGAGCCCAAATAGTGTGTACATGCACATGGGCTCGAGTCGCAACCGGACTCGCAACCACGGTTTCGGCTCGTGCTGTTTTGGTTACGAGTCGCAACCGGACTCGCAACTGTGGTTTCGAGTCACAAGATTGGTGTGCTGATCATGTGTAGTTTCGAGTCGCAACCAGGTGTTTGCGACTCGCAACCGGTGTCGCAATCGGGGATCTCGACTCGTTGTGCTTGGTTTCGAGTCGCAACTGATGGTTTCGGTTGGACAGGAGCTGATTCGGTACAGTGTACTACCCACTAACATTCTGATTTCATGTAACAGTTTGTACTATCCAACCAAAATCCTTAAACATGTTTCTTGTCTAGCAAATTACTAAAAATGGATCAAACATATCAGATTTCAAATATTCAACATGTTCATATGATATTCAACAAGTTCTTCATGTGTTCATCATGTTCATCTTGTTCTTCAATATTCAAGTAGTTCACCTTCATTCCTATGAACCTAGGTCTAACAAGAATCATGAACAACTTATCAACAAATCACCCTAATAGCAAGCTTTCGGTTCTTAACACAAGAGTACACAATCCGATTTATATGAACATCAACAACTACATTTAAACACAAAACATCATGAGTTCATTATGCCACATATCCGAAATCAAAGCATGTTCCGATTATCAACATCATACACACGATTCACAAGCACATCATCATTGTACAAACGGTTCTAGTTCAATCATGTCATCCATAACATCAAACATCATAAACACTAACCAAAAAAAACACTAACAAGCATCATAAACACTAACAAACATCATAAACACCAACAAACATCATAAACACTAACAAACATCATAAACACTAACCGGTTGTGAGGTGGTGAAAGATGAAGCTTTGTTTGGTGTGAACAAGCAAATCCGAGAAATCCTTTTGAGGTCGGTTGGTTTGATCCGAGAAGGAGGAGAAGAGTGTGATGCTTGGTGTCTAGGGTTTTAGTGAGAGAATGGAGAGTGTGTGTGTAGAGGAGAGTATGAGTGTTATCAAAATGGCAACATGTCTAACTATCAAGTTTATATATCCGCTCCTAGTAATACACCCTAGTGGGCTCTCGGATAGGCTAAGTGTGGGTGTGTGGCCCAACCGGCCCAATGTTGCATCGTTCACTCGAGACCACATGGTCTCGAGTCGGGTTCTTGTGTCTCGGTTCATATATACATACATCGCATACTCACAAGCACACACAAATAACACATAATCACGTAAAGGTTCATTTGTCATTAATCACATAAGCTAACTAGCCACACGTTTAAGCATACATGAAAGATTCTAAATTTCGAGTTGTCACAATGAAAGTTTGTGCATTATGGAAAAAGTGTGGTTTTTAAGACCACACGATGTGGGTGTGCCTTTCTAGCGTAGTGACATCTCCACGTCGTGCACACTAGCCTGCCAACGGCGTTTGGAAGACAGCGTGGAGTTGGAGGTGGTGAGTTTTCCACTGGCGTGTAGGCATTTTTAACGTTGTTGTGGCACGTTTTGATTGCTCGTGGTCAGTTGCCATTGACACACAACGGTATTTTTTTTTAATTTCTAAAAGGATTACTTTTTAAAACTAAATAAATTCTCTTATAAATAGAACCCTATGCTTCCATTTTTATTTTTTTTACAAACACTCATATTTCATCCAAAATTC
This sequence comes from Helianthus tuberosus, assembly GCA_030545235.1. Lineage (NCBI taxonomy): Eukaryota > Viridiplantae > Streptophyta > Magnoliopsida > Asterales > Asteraceae > Helianthus > Helianthus tuberosus. Next base: position 53,168,641 of record CM060428.1, read on the forward strand.
TCTCAACTCTCTACCCATTTGCACTTCAAATTTTCAAAAAATGGCAACGATTTCGTGGACCGAAGAAGAAGATATTGCATTGTGCGATGCGAGTCGTGGGTCGAAGCGCTTAGCCACTACACGCCACATAATCACTCGAGTGGTCCGTTTTGGGGGATAATTTTCCATCACTTTTGCATCCATGTGGGTGACACCACCCAAACCGTGGACACGCTTTCTTCTCATTTTAGGACCAGCCATTTGGATAGTGAAAGATTCGAGGCGGTGCACACCGCGGTGGAAAATACAGGTGGTGACCTTGGGGAGGACGACAACATACAAGTCGGCCTCATCAACTTCAGGCACGACTACAACCGCCAATTTAAATACGTTTCGGTGTGGCAGATTATTAGATTTTTTATTTAATAATGTTTAATTTTTAGGTTTTATTTTAATTATGTAATCATTTTTATTTTAATTATTAGAGTTAATTGCCAAAATCGTCCCTGAGGTTTGGGCATGTTTGCCATTTTCGTCCAAAATGACACTTTTGTACCAAATTGACCCCAACGTTTGTAACTTTTTGTCATTTTCATCCAAACCACTAACTTAGTTTATTTTTCTGTTAAGTTGAGGATATTTGGATGAAACTGGCAAATATAAAACCAAATGGACGATTTTGGCAATTTACTCAAACCTTTTTTTTAATTTCTTTTATTTAATTATATTTGTTACATATATAATAAAAAAGAATATACATGGAGTTTTTAGAAAAAAAATTAATAGTTTTGTCACATAATTTTTATAAATTTTCATCCAAATCACTAACTCAGTTTATTTTTCTGTTAAGTTGAAGGATGTTTTAAATTTTATAAATTAAGACAGAAATTAATTTACAGCTTCTTTATATAAATCACTTTTATAAAGAGAAAACGTCATTGGTGTGCAACCCATAACAATCGATTACAACTTTTAGTATTTATCAGTTGTAGAGATAGAAAAAAATTGTAAAACGTTACATATTTTCAGAGGCGTCTCCGAGAATTCACCTACCATGTCCGAGCTTGAAAAAATATGCCCTTCCGTACAGTGGCGAAGCTTGAGATTTCTGACCAGGAGTTCGAAAACGTATACACCTAATAAAATTATAAAACCAGGGGGTCGAAAACGTATATACCTAAAAAATTCTATACGAAAACTACATACCGGACACTAACGAGCGAAAAGTTCGGGGGGTCGGGCACCCCCGGCCCCTACAAAGTTGCGCCCTGCTTCCGTAATGTTTTATTATTATTTAAAAAATAATAATCAAATTAGTATTGGACTCAATAACCCTAATGCCAAGTGGGCTAAATTCTAAACCATAAAAAATATCTGTAAATGGGCCTATATTGGAATTGGTATGTGATCACTATTTAAAAAAAATAACATATACATATCGGATTTTTTTAAAATCACGTGCCCCTCGAAATCACGGGCCTTGTGCGGGGGTCCTCCCCGCACACCATCAAAGCCGGCAGTGCATATTTTTTAAATGTGTTGAGCACCTAGGAAATATGTTGGTAGAAATAAAATATTTATTTAATTAAGATTATGAGGGTAACTAACTAATACTTATTCTGAGTGGCTTGAGTAAAAAAACTTTTGGTTCATAGCATTATAATTATAATTTGGTGGGCAATTTTAAGGTTTGGTAATGATATGTTGTTTGATAGAGGGGAGGGGGGCACTCGCTTCTGTTTTTCCTTAGGAGCGAATTTAAAAGAGTAGAAGATGAATTACAAACTTGGTACATATAATAAGATTTTTTTATTTGACTTTTTTTCAATAAGGTCACCAGCATTTTAGTTTTATAAAATTTAGAGGTTTAAGTAGATTTTATTTTTATAAAACTTATCTATATAAAAAATTAGAAATTAATTTATGTCTTAGTTTATAAACATTCTTCGCCTTAATAGATGTAGGACCGGTTTTCGACTTCGAACGATTGCGAACCGACTCGTGTGACGTGCGGAATCCGTACACGAACGTGACCGAACACAAGATCGTACAATAAACGTGATTCTATTGATCAATATGACGAGTACAAGCACCACGAATCACCTTTCTCTCTCTAGACTTTCTCTCTCTAGCTTTAGATCTCCAAAGCTCCAAAATTGCAAAAGTTCTCAGATCAAACCCTAAAGCTCCTAAATATAGGCCAAGGCATAAAGGATTTCTCCTTATTTAGAAGATTGCCACCTTGCCTTTTTCCCTACCTAAAACACTATAAAATCATATTTTGCTATATCTTGCTACGAACTGAATTGACGGAGGCGATAGACATTACTGCACTAACAATAGAAAAATTAACTTAGTTAGTGGTTGGATGAAAATTTATAAAAAAAATATGTGACAAAGCTATTATTTTTTTTTATATAAAAATTGCATGTATATTCTTTTTTATTATATATATGTAGTAAAATTAATTAAATAAAAGAAATTTAAAAGAGTTTTAGTAAATTGCCAAAATCGTCCATTTGGTTTTATATTTGCCAGTGTCATCCAAATATCCTCAACTTAACATAAAAAATAAACTAAGTTAGTGGTTGGATGAAAATGGCAAAAAGTTACAAACGTTGGGGGCAATTTGGTACAAAAGTGTCATTTTGGACGAAAATGGCAAACCTGCCCAAACCCCAGGTATAAAACTTCTAGAAAAAAATGTGTATTTACATGATTTTCTTAGATTTTAACTCTTGATTCTGTTTATAAATTTTTTGGACATACCAGATTGTAAAAACCTAAATGCATGATGTACTAGTTACGTTTTTTAATATACAAGCACCACGAATCACCTTTCTCTCTCTAGACTTTCTCTCTCTAGCTTTAGATCTCCAAAGCTCCAAAATTGCAAAAGTTCTCAAATCAAACCATAAAACTCCTATATATAGGCCAAGGCATAAAGGATTTCTCCTTATTTACATGATTGCCACCTTGCCTTTTTCCCTACCTAAAACACTATAAAATCATATTTTGCTATATTTTGCTACGAACTGGATTGACGGAGGCGATAGACATTACTGCACTAATAATAGAAAAATTAACTTAGTTAGTGGTTGGATGAAAATTTATAAAAAAATATGTGACAAAGCTATTATTTTTTTATATAAAAATTGCATGTATATTCTTTTTTATTATATATGTAGTAAAATTAATTAAATAAAAGAAATTTAAAAGAGTTTTAGTAAATTGCCAAAATCGTCCATGTGGTTTTATATTTGCCAGTTTCATCCAAATATCCTCAACTTAACATAAAAAATAAACTAAGTTAGTGGTTGGATGAAAATGGCAAAAAGTTACAAACGTTGGGGGCAATTTGGTACAAAAGTGTTATTTTGGACGAAAATGGCAAACCTGCCCAAACCCCAAGGTATAAAACTTCTAGAAAAAAATGTTTATTTACATGATTTTCTTAGATTTTAACTCTTGATTCTGTTTATAAATTTTTTGGACATACCAGATTGTAAAAACCTAAATGCATGATGTACTAGTTACGTTTTTTAATATTATAAATTTAAGACTAAAGTAGTCTTCTCATCTGGCTCAGGTGGGATCTTCTTTTAAAAAGATTTTATGGTGGGTTTATAGTCTTTATAAAAACATACAAAAGGGAGAGACAAGAGCATATAATCAAAGATTTACATCGGAAGTTGAGTGAGATTTGGCATTTTACAATACACCATGTTCATGACCAATTAGAACTTTCTTAATCTATCGCCTTCCTTTTTATTTCAATTTTCGCATCCCTATATCTTAGGATTGCCTTTTTGACAGGAATCAACTAATTTAAAATAAAGTATCATGCATGCATTTTTATATGATATAGTAGAAGTTGATTATCAATAAGGTAGTGTTTGGTATATAGAAATAAGAGTAAACTGCAATTTTACCCCTTGAGGTTAGGGGTCATTGGCACTCTTACCCCCCCTAAGGAAATAATTGCAAATTTACCCCCCACTGTTTGCTGTTATGTTGCAACCTTACCCCCTAAGCTCAATTTTGTTGACTGATCTGTTGACTTGGTGGTGAAATGACCATTTTACCCTTTTATTTTACCCCCTGTGTTTTGTTTACTCTGTAATATTACCCCTGCCACCACTGCCACCGCCATTCACCACCACCGCCATTCACCACCACAACCACCACTGCCACCTCCAGCCACCACTGCCACCGCCATTCACCACCACAACCACCACTGCCATCTTCTTCCTCCCCCCCTCTCTCTCTCTCTCTAAAAAAACCCACCACCCGCCTTCATCTTCAACAATCACCACCGTCATCTCCACACCCCAGCCCCCAATCATCCACATACATACAGCCAAACCACCACGATCACTGCCACCCCTACACCACCCTTCAATCAACACCTGCAACCAGTGATTCATCTCAATTTTAGCTTTGACTCTTAAGCAATTTTAGAGTTTCCAGCAAAAATGTTGAAATAATCGGACACTTTTCAACTTCCTTTAGAGAAAAAAAATCCTAAACCCTGCTATATATTAATTTTTGGAACTCAAAAAACAACCGAAAACAAATATGATTGTTAAACAATCAATCACCTCTAAAATGACAGCCACCCCTTTTTGAGTGTCATCGCCTCCAATTATACTATCTTGTTAGCATCATGGCCTACTCGTGGAGTTTGAAGAATAGTACCACCACATTTGATATGATTAACAACTTATTGGATTTAATTCCTCTGAGTAAAAGCACTATAGCCTACCTATAACAAAGAATACTATCAGTTGCTGCATAACCCATATCAACAATAATTAACCATAAAATGAGATGAATCACTGGTTGCAGGTTATCCAAACAAGATTTGATAGTTTGTGCAATCACCTCAAGCATTCCACTTCTAACAGAATTTATTGATACATCGATCAGGAAAAAGTATAAAGGTGGCATTGGTGGCCGGACCATTCCATCACCACCACCAAACAACCACAAAATGAACCGCAATCACCGTCACCATGGTTTCCAGTTCAAATTGCATCGAAAAAAGTGAAATTAGAGTAAAAGAAACCCTAGATGATGGTTATAGGTTCAAATTGCATGGAAAAAAGTGAAGAAAACAAGAAAATTAACCGCTGATTTCAAGTTCGAAACCTGCAGAAGCATGAATATGATTGCTTTTGAAGGTTTGATCATGAAATTTGGAGTAACAGAAACTCTAGATGGTGGTCATCACCTCCGTGCACCGATCTCCGGTCATCTTCACCGGATGGTTGTGGCGGGGGTGGTGATGATGGCGACGGTGATAGTTGTGGCGGCAGTGGTGGTTGTGGCGGTTCAGATGGCGACGGTGATGGTTGAAGATGATGATGATGGAGGTTTGTGGCGGGGATGGTGATGATGGCGACGATGATGGTTGTGGCGGCAGTGGTGCTTGTGGCGGCAGTGGTGGTTGTGGCGGTTCAGCTGGCGACGGTGATGGTTGAAGATGATGATGATGGAGGGTGATGGTTGAAGATGATGATGGAGGTTCAATAATAATTGCAGTTTACTCTATATATAATATAAATAATAATAAAAATAATAATAAAAATAAATATAGGGTAAGATTACCAAAATACCCTTACATATAATGGTCAAACTACCGTTGACTGTGCTTAGGGGGTAAGGTTGCGACATAACAGTGAACAGTGGGGGGTAAAATTGCAATTATTTCCTTATGGGGGGTAAGAGTGTCAATGACCCCTAACCTCAGGGGGTAAAATTGCAGTTTACTCTAGAAATAAAAGGTGGAATGGAATGAACTATTATGAGAGAATGAAAAAAAAGTGTGTTTGGTTGGTCAACATAATGGAATCACCCATTACATAAGTCATTTCATTCCCTCAAATTCATTCCATCAACTCCCCCTGTTTTTTTTCCATTTCATTATCTCTCTCAGCCTACGTCACAAAGACCGTCCATCACCTCCACCATTTGCGACCACCACCACCTGTCATCACCGCCACCCGCCACCACCGACCACTACCGCCACCCTCCGCTGACCACCACCACCATCCTCTGTGGCCACCACCTGCTACCGTCGACCACCACCACCCACCGTCGTCGTCACCACCATCGACCACCATCGCCGCCACCTACCACCGCAGACCACCGCCAACCCCGACCATCGCTGCCACCACCGCTACCAACCGTCACCCACCGACCACCGCCACCCATCGCTGCCACCGCCACCGATCACCGCCACCACCCATCGCCGATTTAATTCCTTCCTCTTTTCTTACCTACCAAACAACACAATGTAATGATTTATTCCTTTCCTTCGTGGTAACCAAACAAGACTATTGAATGTAATGATCCATTTCATTCCTTTGTCCATTCCATTACCTTGTCCATTCTATTCCCTCATCTATTTCATTACGCCATACCAAACAGACCCTAAGTTATCTGCGAGTGTATCCCGATATGGTGAATTTCACCACTAGCTCATTTGGAGGATTCGTTAGCCGTTCAAAAAAATAAGTTGTAAACGTTATGAATCTTTTTTACTTAAAAACCAATTTACTAATAATTAAGCTGAAGATGATAAATATTATATAGCTAGGTTATAGACCCATGTATTATATGAATTGAATAAATAAGTAAGCTAAAGATGATAAATATTATACAAAATTTGCTTAAAACCACCCATAATCAAGAATATGTCAAAGTTTTTTATTTGAAATTTAGAGAAAAATATAATAATTTTGAAATAACTTTACACATACTAAAAGGCCGATATATAACGGATTATTATTGCTAATTATTATTAAATGCATAAGTTAGAACTTACAAATTAGACAACTTGAATTATAAATAATTCGAAATGGAACACTAACATGAATAATATACTAGTACTTCTAAATGTTAAACATCAGCTTGAGCATAGATTTAATTAATGGTTGTCACTTTAATATAATATTTTCTTTTCTTTTGTGTTTTTTGTGACAAGAACATTTAAGTTTAAAATTTTTTTTAAATGACCACAAAATTTTTATACTCTAAAGTTTAACGACTTTATTTCATTAGTATTTTTCTTTCGATTATTATACAGAGTGTCATTACCGTAATGAACAAAAACCGATATCGATTGAAATTGAATTCCTGTCGAATCGCATAGGAAAATTCAGTAATTATTATTTCAAATTATATATTTGTTATTGTTAATAAATAAATCAAACATGCCATGTTAGTTTATCACACTGATCAAATGTAAACTCAAGATGCAAATATCCTCTACAATAATTAGAAATAACTTAATTATTAGTGATCATAAATTAAAATATAAGTTAAGGATTATATAAAATTTAATTTAAGTACTCTTATCAATTTAATTTTTATACTCATTTAATTATTTATCTGTTTATAATTTAAATATTTTAATGAAAAAAGGAAAATAAAGACAAAATCCATGTAATATTTAAAAAATAAAGTTTAAGAAATTGATACAAAGATAAATCAAGATAATGTATAACAATTATTTATATTTATATATTATTAGACATATCAATAATTAATAATATTAGAGATTATTCTAAGATATTAATATAGTATTAATTTAATATAAAATTTAATTAAATACTCATTTAATTAGTTATATGTCTATAATTTAATTATTTTAATATTAAAAAGAAAGCAAAGATAAAATCCATATAATCATTAAAAAATAAAGTTTAAGAAATTGACGCAAAGATAAATTAGGGTAATATATAATAATCATTTATATTTATATATTATTAGATATATTATATTATATATTAATAATATTAGACATTAATCTAATACATCAATGGTATTCTAATAATATATAAACGAATTAAATAAGAGAATGTTACATGTCATTAGATAGAATAAATGAAATAAGAGAATGCCGACATTAAATGTATTTCTTTATTACTATTAGATTAGATTAGATTCTACCTTAATATATAATTACATATGAATATAAATATAAATATAATCATATATAATTATTACAAAACTAATAATGCATTTTATATACCATTAATTAAAACTATGCATACATGTATATATAATAAATATAATAAACAGGTTGAGGCCAGACTTGTAAGTTTACTCATGAGCCAAGTTTTAACTTTATAGTTTAAATAAAAGGACTTGGTTCGTTTTTTTTTTTTTTTTAAGTCAATACTGTTTTCATTCCAATCATCAGGGCAAATTACATAAGAATAGCAGGTAGACGAGCAACAAACTGCGCCGCCATCCCTTTCTGAATAGAAAACCCTAATCTACTAAAAACAAAGCCTCGCCCCTGAGGGGTCGAAAAGTTGTTGTGGACTACACGCTGAACCCTGGACAAGAAACGAACTGCCTCTGGCGCCAAAGAGCCAAACGTGTCAAACGCTAGGGGGACAAAGGCATGCTGATTATCCTCACAAGCTTTCGCGTGCTTTTCCACCTTCTTCGACTCTGCTTTCAGTACTGCTTGCCCCGCCACAAACCCATTTTCCCGAAACCCGGCTAGGGGGGATACACCTGTGAGATCGACACAAGCATGTTTTCCGCCCTCCCAACCAAAAACTAGCACGTCAGCCGGGCGTAGAGTGGATCTCCCCTCCGACGGGTCTGTAAGAAAATTCACCGGTGCCTCTTTCTTTGCCGAGATCCCTGCTCGTCTGAGAATATCCATTAACGCGTCTCGAACAAAGTCATGACGATACTTAAACCCCGGCAACTTTCTACAGTGTAACGCATGCTCCCCGTATTTATCCAGGCATGCTTTACGGCAGACTGGGCAAGTTTCATCATTCGGGAACATGGGGATCATCAAACGGTACTTAAGGATTGACCGGTACTCCACCGCTGACATAGTTCGTTTACACTTATAATTATTGATTTAATGCTAAGCGGTATATGTATTAGGGATGAGCATAGTACCCGTTCGGTACCAAAAATACTGGTACTAATAAACAGAAAAAATTGATACCGGTACCGAATATACTCGATACAGTTCGATACCAGTACCAAATGCTCATCCCTATTATGTATCATGAGATTCATAACAGAAGACTAAATTATTATAATGACAAACCTACACACGATTTATATATGTGTATAATAAAATTTGTACAAAGTTTTTTTTTTTCAAGAGGGACAAATAAATATAGTACAGGCGAATGGATTATATTGTTCTGCATGTTCCGACTAAAATATATGTCATTGTACGGTCGATCGATGACAAATTAGAACTTTGTTAATCTACCGGTACCAACATTTGTTTTCTTTCATTTGTCATATCGCTAAATCACAAGATTACCCTTTTCACGAATTGAAACCGACATAATTAAACATCAAATGTATACGAGATGACAAGATGAACACTTAGGCTTGTTGATAACATGTGCGTCAATTTTTTTTTATCATTATTTTAACTTTTTAATTAATTATTTGCATATAATTACAAACATTACACATACTAACTTAGTCTCTCTTTGTTTTTCTAATAAAATGATTTATTAGCTTGTAAGCATATGACTAGACTTCGGATATTTTTGACATGTCTTATTTTTAGTTTGTTTGATTCGTAAGGGCGTCTAGAATGTGTATATCACAAAATATCTTTTTAGAATATACTTGCACTAAAACAAAAAATAAAAACAAGGCTAATTGGATTTTAGTAATCCAAATCATAACTTACTGAGGTTGATAAAATTTATAGTTTCAATGTGACCAATAACACTTCTAACTTTTATTCCATCCGTAGTGGGGCGGTATATGCCGCCGGAGTCTGACATGGCGTCGGGCGCTATGAGTTAAAAAATTTGAAGCCCAGTGAAAATTATAACGCGACAAATGTTGCAACTTTCAAAAAATTCGACCGTTAAAATGTCAAAAACTTAAAAAGTTAATTTCTTTTAAATTTCTATATGTATTCACCTCTTCAACTCATTTTTTTTAAACCTACACACTTTACCACCATCTTCTCTCTATCTTTATTTTATAAAAATCTAGGTTTTTATACAATGCATTCCTACAATCGCGGTTTTGTTCCTCCGCGTTCTAGTGCGGACACGAACCAAACGACTAATCCTAGCCAACCCGTTTGAAGTGTTGGCAAATTCTTCGTAATAGTGCCAAATGGGTCAACATCCCTACCACTGTAGGAACTATTTCGGGTCGGTAGGCAAATAAAAGGTCGTCAAAGAGATCGAAAACCACTGAGTCGGTTGAACCCGAAGCGCCAACGTCTGACGCTCGAAACACGGACGTCAACGATGTTAATCCGTTATTCACCGGGGGGAAGGGGCGGATGAGCCGACGGAAGAGCTAGTACGACCACCCGGTAGAAGAAGCGGTGCAAGATCGAGGAGGCTGGAGTCATCGTCAGTGGAATCCGACTAGACTAATGCCTTTTCGGAGATGAACCGACGCCCTCAAAACATACGCGACCTAGGGGCTCAACGTATGCAAGAGAACCGGGAAGTGCTCGAGATTATGCGGGATAGACAATGGAAAAAAGACTTTGCGTTCTACTCGAAACCGCACGACCACCTAACCGGAAAAGCGTTGCAAATGGCGATACAACAAAAGGAGCGAATCGAAAAAAAAATCTGTTGAGTCTTAGAGTATTTTTTTTTTATTTTATTGTAATGATTTTTAATTTAATGAAATGGTTTTTTTTATTTTTTTAATAGTTTTTAATTTTATAAATTTAGAAATTAATTATAAAAAATAGAAAATTAATAACTAAGTAATGATGGGGTATGGTGTTATGACTACACTCTCTTGTAATATAAAGCCTCACAAATCCTCCTCTTGCATTTTTTCGTCACTTATCGCATAACACTCACTAAAGGCTTTATGGGGCTTTATTTGCTCTTAGCAAATAACTAAAAGTACTACTTCGAGTTAGCTATTTTGCCATCATTAAACAAAAGATGATTGTTAAGACCATGCATATTGTATTGAGATTTAATGATAAAATTTACTTAGTATACTTAGAAATAGTAAAATAAAAGGGCATCGCACATCAATTCAGTATTAAAAATATTACACACCAATGATAACTCTTCATGCACAAGTGAAGTGTAGTTGATGATTTCATATTTGTTACCAATCCATGTCTATTCTTTTATCATACCATGATTTTTCCCCAACCACTCCATCACTACCTCATTAACATCATTATATGATTATTGATCAATAATTTGTTTCGAGATAAAAGGCTTTAACTAATTAGTAATTAATGAAGGCTACTTAATTTGGTGCCAAATTGAAACAATGGGGCATTTAAAATTTAGAAATAAGATATGAAAAGTTTCAAATCAATGGACACTCAAAGCAAAAAATCGTGTAAACTCACAAATATGTTTAATGCTATGCCCCACTTGGGTTGCCACAAATAAGGGTGTCCGGGGCGTACTCGGGGAGTGGGTTCGGTGACCACTTTCCCCGATCGGGAACACCGCCGCCATCACCGCGGGGACCCGAATCGGGGAGTGGTTTCGGCACTTGTTCACCGCGTGGAATTGGCACAAGGTTTGAGGAACGGTCATGTGCAACGGTCGATTTAAAAAAAAAAAAAAAAAAAATTCACTTTTTAAACAAATATAAATAACCACACCCACTTCTCACTAATTTTTTACACTCTCATCAAACCACACCCACTACTCACTAATTTTTTATACTCTCAAACCACACCCACTTCTAACCGAGCAATGGAGAACCAACCCCGCGAAGCCAAGAAAAAAACTAAGGGACGGGGCAAGCAACCGTCTCGTGGTGGTTCGAGCGGTGCAAGTGCACAAAACGCGACATCGCTAACAAGTACGGGTGGCCGTGCGATTTCTAAAATTATTATTTTCTAGTTTTAATGTAATTTTTATTTTCTAGTTTGAATGTAATTTTTATTTTTCTAGTTTGAATGTAATTTTTATTTTTCTAGGTTGTTTTGTTTTTTTAATTTAATGAAATGTCTTTTATTTAATTTTTATTTTTATTAATATTTTTTTAATTTATAAACATGCATAATTTTACAACAAATAAAAAAAATAATAAAAACCCAATTCCCCTAAAGAGGGGAGTGCCGCCATCAAAATGGGGTGTTAGGGGAGTTTAAGAGGGGAGTTGACGTGGCACTATCTGATTGGAGGTGCGTAAGAGAGGGGATTCCCCTCTTAGGGGAGTGCCCCTCTCACCCTAAGGCCAACCTATCACGATATATATTTTTGAAGGGTCATCTTAATCAAGGGGCTATTTAACCCACTACATCAACATATTCATAAGTTTATTTAAACTATTTTTTTTATAAATAAGTTGTCTTTTAAATTAATAGTTTATATAATTAAATACAATAAATTCGAAAATGAGTGTAGTCCCTTAATTCAAAATTTAACCAAACTGGAATGACTTTGGGCTTTACTATGCTTTTCTTGTTAAGCAAATCTAAAGCAAAAGTTTTCTCAATAATTACCCTTCAACTTGTTGCTTTTGCTTCAAACAACCTATAGTTATGAAACAAAATTAGTATTAAAGAATAGCACTTTGTTTTACTTATATCCACAATATACTTTAATCTATAGGTAAATACAATTTCATATCCTTGACTAGCAACATTATCGAAGAGAGTCAATGTATTAAAAGTGTATTATTATACACATTTTAACTAACATAAAAAGATGCAAGTAACTTTTACAGTTTACTTCATTTAAAATTGACTTAAATGTCATTTTAGTTCTCGTGGTTTGGGCTATTTTGCCAGTTTAGTTCAAAGGTTTGAAACGTTGTCATTTTAGTCCAAATAGTTTCAAACGTTGTCATTTTAGCCAATTGGGTTAACTCTATCCCTTTATTCTGTTAACTAGAATGACATTTTGGTCATTTTATATGTATTTCTGTTAACTAGAAGGACAATTCGACCATATAAAATGACCGAATTACCCTTCTAGCTAACAGAAAAAATGGACGGAAATTAACTAACTCAGTGGACTAAAATGGCAACGTTTGAAACTATTTGGACTAAAATGACAACGTTTCAAACCTTTGAACTAAACTGGAAAAATAGTCCAAACCACAGGGACTAAAATGACATTTAACTCTTTAAAATTTTAACATATGTGTTTGAAAATCATAAAAATAAAAAATATATATATATAAAATTTTTATCTAATGCAAGAAGTTTCACTTATGGTGTTACATCCGGATGAGAAAAAAACTGAATAACTAAAAAAAACTAAATCAAGACAGAGAGAGCGTACGCACGACGTAAAACTGTGATAGGAAAATAAGGTTAAGGAAGGAAGGCATGAGAAAATGTGACGGTATATGTGTTATTATTTTTTTATTCCAAATTCGTTCACAAATTATACAAACCAACAGGATTATAAATTTGCATTAGAATTCATCATAGTTTCTTTAAATTCCACTTCATTTCTCAAAATGTAATCTGTTTAAATTTAAATGGATTTATAAGAAAATCTGAAAGGTTTCCATATATTCTTTTTAAACCAGTGATGTGAGGTTGTTGACTCAAAAGGTTGATGTTGTTGGGTCTTATATGGATATGTGTGAATGTGAAAAAGAGTGAGGAAAAAAATCATAAATTATGAAAAAAAATAATTACATAGATATTCATGACATCAATCGCGTTTCTATAGAGAGGTGCATTAAGAGCTCAACAAAATTTATATGGAATTAGAATGTGAATTTAGAGATGGTGGGGGAGTTTATAGAATTGAAGAAAATAAAGATGAAATAAATCGAAACTCCATACTTAAAGTACTCAAAGATGAGTTCTTTTCAAATGAGTGTTAGTGTAGGCGGGGTGGGGGTTTGTTTCCCCGTGATACTTTGTTTCCACACGTGGAAAATGCAAACAAACCACCGCCACCAACAAAGTTCAACGCGTGAATTGTTGTTTCCGTGATATATCTCACGCGTGATGGAAGGAAGGATGTGAGGGGGTGTGAGGGTTTATTGTTGGATGTTGTGAGTGATGAGCATTTCCACTAAAAAAAGTTTGTGAGTGATGGAATAATGATTGATGACATGGGGAAACTTGATTGGATGTTGTGAGTGATTAGTGATCACCACCCCCTCCCCACTTAATGTTGGTTAGTTCTTTTCAAGTGAGGGTTAATGTTGAGGGCAATAACTCATATGGTTGACTAGTATGCAGGTCGTCATCATCATTATACTCAGTAAATCCCACCAATTGCAAAGCTAAGATAGGGTCTGAGAAGGGTAAGATGTAGACATCCTTATCTCTACCTCGTAGGAATAGAGAGGCTGCTTCCAGTGAGACCCCTGGCTCACGATAGTAGTTTTGCATCAAGCCTTGGACATAAGGTACATAACACTTGGCAATTGAGACAAATGCCGATTAGTGCATGTACACTCTTGTCTTTCGGCTATCAACGCCACCACATGATGTATGATTAACCATCCCCCTCTTTTAACATTATTTTCACGAAATTAGTAAAATAACGTTAAAACTAGTGCCCTAGGTGCAGGTGAGAATGCAAAAAAAAAAAATAGTAAACAAACTGGTCAGTAACTCCCGAAAAATCTTCAACAAGGAATTTAAATAATTCCATTCCATTCCAATATATTAAATTTTGAACTGAATGAACAGTAAAAAAAATATAATTAAAATAGAATTCAATGAATATATTGAATTAATATATATAGTAATAAAAATAGAATTAAATGAATAGTAACATCCATAAGGGATGGGCAAATGGTATCGGGTACCGGTACCGATATCAAATTTATCAAACTTGATGTATTTTCGGTACCGGTTCGACACGGTATTCACCGGTTTTTACCCTAATAAAAATAGAATTGAATGAATAGTGAACTGAATGAACAGTAACAAAAATATAATTAAAATAGAATTCAATGAATATATTGAATTAATATATAGTAAAAAAAAATAGAATTAAATGAATAGTAACATCAATAAGGGATGGGCAAATGGTATCGGGTACCGGTACCGGTATCAAATTTATCAAATTTGGTGTATTTTCGGTACCGGTTTGACATGGTATTCACCGGTTTTTACCCTAATAAAAATAGAATTGAATGAATAGTAATAAAAATAGAATTGAATGAATAGTAACATCACTAAGGGATGAGCAAATGGTATCGAGTACCGGTACCAGTATCAAATTTACCAAACCGGGTGTATTTTCGGTACCAGTTCGGCACGGTATTCACCGGTTTTTACCCTCAAATACCGGTGCCGTATCAGTACCGACTGGTACCGAACCGTACCGTACCAGGTATATTCGGTACCGGTACCCACTTTTGGGAATTTCGGTAACGGTATTTTCGGTACCGGTTGGTACCGAGCTCATCAAATCTTCTAGCAACGTAACAATGCAAGTAATTGCACCGTTTAGATTACTTTTCATACACACAGTAAGTAAACTGTATTTCGTTTGAATGAGGTTTTATATACACAACAACTTATTTTGCTTTATTTTTTGTCTTTTTCTGTAATGAATTAATTGTAGCATGTAAAATTAACTTAGATATTTAGATTATTGATGAGCAAATCGTATCAAATCCTGTAATCAAACCGATATCGTATCGGTACCAAATTTACTATACCAAATCATTTTCGGTACCAATTTGGTACCCACCTTTTGGCGTTTTCAGAATCGTTACTTTTGGTTCGACAACGGTCTAGCACCATACCTTTATTTATTAATTTTTACCTTCAAATGCCATACCGTATTGTACCGAGCATTTTCGGTGCTGGTACCTAATTTCGATGATTTTCCGGATCGGTACTTTTGGTGCCGTTACTGGTACCGAGCTCATCCATATTTTAACGTGTTAGCACCGTAATAACTGAACTGAAAACAACCGAATTTCCAACGTGTAGGACGTGTGGGTCCTGTTATTTTGATATTCGGTATCTGCTTGCCGTTACTGACACGCGTTTTGCAGTCATTGGGTCTCCGCCGCAACGCGCGGACGGAAAATCAACTAGTTATATATATTAAAAGAAAGTGCCTATGAATAGTGTTTAAATATTTTTATAATATTGTTTTTTTTCAATTATTTTATTACTTAATAGATTTTTTAATATTATTTTTCAGTTTTAATTATTTTATTACTTAATTATATTATAATTTATATAATTTTTAGTACGTTGTTTGGAAAACAACGTGCCTGATTTTATTTACATTTTGATATAAAGTTTTTTTTTTCTTTCTAAAACCGAGTTTTTTGTGAGTGATAATGTACAAGTAATCGTTAGCACAGTCGTACATATTAATTTTTTATATATTAATGTTGTTACCCTTTTCGTCATTCCAATAATATAGTGTAATCGAATTCAGAATTAGTGGGACGTGCTTATTTTATCTTCGCTTCACTAAACGTTTTCTTCAAAATCAAATGAATCAAATATGACTGATATTTTTTTTGTTCTTTAGGGTGATCAACCGAACTGGTACCCTGACGAAAACTTATACCTTTTTTTTCCTTAGAATGAACTGAATCAATATTGTGCGTACAACTTCGGTAGCAATATATATAGTATCTATTTTATATCGTAAACTGGGTATTTGTATCATACTAATACCGTGACGAACCAAACGTATATCGTCCCAACAATATTGGTGTTGCGTCAATTTTAGGCGAACAACATTGGTATCGGTACCAACATAATCATTATTGGTATTCGTTTAAAATCATTACTAATATTTGTTTTTATGGTTTTCGTCAATATAAAATACGTATCGTTGTCGTTTTTGGCATATCATGACTTTATTTTTGAGTTTTGTCTTTGGGTTGCTATATCGAGTGTCGATACCGTAGCGATACTGTAATAAATTGTACCGGATTCCCGCCGCAACGCGCGGGGAAATTCTACTAGTTATATTTATTAGGGTGATGATTTTCATACTTTTTAATAAATCAAAAACGTTAGCTCTATTGACCAAATGTAATATTTCTTATGCATTTTCTATCCAATTAAAGGTCATAGCTAATGTGGTAGTGATCGAACTTAATATGTCGGTTACTAGAATCGCGTTCGTTTAAAATGTTCTGAGACAACTTATAATATACGGTAATAATCTCTCGTTTGGGTAATATCTAAATGTTCTATAACATATCTAGCCACTTTTTCACTTTTGACGCTTGTTCTGAGACAACTTATAATATACGGTAATAATCTCTCGTTTGGGTAATATCTAAATGTTCTATAACATATCTAGCCACTTTTTCACTTTTGACGCTTATCTCGCGTGATACGGGCCAGCAAAAGCATTTTAAAGTCAACACCTTACATATGGCAACATGATTAATACCAAGAACACCAATCTTGCAACTTGAAGTGTACCAAAACCCACTACAGAAGAAAACAACCACTTATATCGGAGGCCAGGAGTACAAACCACTAAGAGACACTTGCTTGAGTCAGAGATTCAATAGTGGACTACTAAGAGGCCAATGAAGCAAAAAACCACCAAACACCTTTTCATTACAGGACACTAGGTACTATAAAAATCTATAGTATTTGCTAGGAAATTTACAACAATATAATTCGTTGCTTTGGGCCCCTTAGAATATCCATGTATATCAAGATCAACTTTATTTGGTTTTTTTATAACATACCTAGCTTTCACACAAACTTTTTCTTAAATGTAAAAACTTGTATATGGAAGCTCAACATGTTGTGAAGAAAGAACTGTTGACATCCATTTGTATACTCATGGTTGTTTTTTGTGGGCAACGTAGAAAAGAACCCTAGATAATGTAATAACAATAGTGGTTGCGACAAGAGGCATTTTTTTATGACTAGTTATGTCACGCACCCTAAAATTGTACTCCCAAATCTATATATTTGGTCTCTATGGGAGTGAACTGTATGGAAAAGGACATCTTTTTATACAATTTGATACCGTTAGGCAACAACCTCTATGGTAGAAGACATTTTGTTATGAAAACAAAATTAATTAACTTTATAGTGATCTTAATGTGTTTAAGAAAGAAGACATGGGTGTGGTTAATGTTTAGTAGAATGAAGAGTTTTGAATATTAAAGGTTTGGATAATTAGGGTTGAGATCCTGTACAAACAGTGCTAATTATAAGAACCGTAAGAACAGATCTGAACCATTGATAATTTAAATCAAGGGTTGATATTGATTATAAATAAAACCCTTATAATTAAAAATTACTACTAACAAATTAGGGGTAATTTTGTAAAATTGCTAGTCATTTGACCATTTTCCATTAAATACAAATTCCACCAAGTTTTTTAAACTAAAATAACTTTTATATACTTCATTATTTAAAAAAAAAATATATACCATAAAATCAAGTATTTTTTTATCTTTAATATGAGTACCATATTGCTATACCTTTTTTTGTATTTATAAAAGTGATTTTTAAAAAAGTTAACAAAAGGTGTTTTATAATTGTGCGGATAACGTGCTGATTATGTGTTAATTACAAAATAATACAAACAAACATCGAAAGTAGATATAATCAGCACATCTGGTGTGCTGATAATGGACAACGATTGAGGATGTTGTGCTAATGTCGTTTATGTTGATAATGGAGAACGACTGAGGACGATGTGCTGATAATGAAGAACAATTAAGGATGTTATGCTAATTATATAGTGTTGTGCTGATTATATTTTTTGTAATTATTTTTAATTTTTAATTAGTTATAAATAAATATGGTCAAAAGGTCTAAATTACCCCTAAACTAATTTTTTATTGATGGACACTTGTCAATTATGTGTTGGTTCTTACGGTTCTTACAAACTTAAGTGTTTGTATTTGATCCCATTCCTGGATAATTAACCCTCAAGTTTTTGACTTTTTCATTTCTTTAAGGCCCTTACACTTTCAAGTTTTTCCACTTTACACCTTTAATTTTTTGACATGAAACACTATTAACCCATATCTTTAAGTAAGTTGCACATTCACTTCTAACTTTCAGTAATTGACAACTTTGACCTTCTTAACGTTTTCTACTTAATAACTTGACACCTCCTTTAGTTTAAATGACTTTTACGACTTTACACCACAACGTGGACAAATTATTATACTTTTTTTTTATCTATGTTCTACTTATTTTGTGTACGTTCGTAAACTGTATTTGAAAGCAAGTCGGGTCAAATATACTACGTTTTCATTCGATGGCGATATAATTTTTTAAGTAAAGAGTCGGGTCAAATATACAGTATAAATACGAGTTACTTTAACTTTCGACGCCGCCGCAACGCGCGGCGGGTTAAAATCCTAGTATATAAAATAATATATGTGATTTGTGAAGGACAATGAATAGTGATTTTAATTAAGTATTTGTTTTATTTTTCAATAATATTTTATTCATCATTTAATTTAATTTGATTTTGTCTATATAATTTACCTACATTAACTTTTTTAAATATACTAACTCTGCAACTATGTTTATATTTATTTTAACATTCCAATATAAATTTTATTGATAAGGACACCGTGTCATTGTCGCACTAAACCAAACCAAAACCAACGATGAACAGTTTTTATTAACTATAAGTAATTATTTACTTTCTAATAAACTTTTATTCATTGGTTTCATTTGGTTTTTTTCTAATAACTTGTGTTCTATGTTTATTTTTTTTCAATACCGTGATATAATTTTTTTAAACATAGGTAGTGTGGTGTTACCGTATCAAACAAAATCAATACTGACTAAACAACATCTCTATCAGTACCGGTATTGATTTTTATTGTTTTTGTTTTTTATAAGCTGACACTGTACTGCTACCATACTGTACGAACTACGAAACAACACCGGTACCGTTATCTGTATTAATTTTTATGGTTTCTCGTTTCGCAAAATTTTCATTTATACAACTCTGTCTGTGATAAAAAATTAATACTGGTACCAGTTACCGTGACGAACTGAACCGATCGATATTGTTTGAACTTCGTTGTCTGTACCGGTGTTTGTTTTTATTGTTTTTGTATAGATACTTTAACGAACCGAATTGATATCCTTCGAATGTCCACGGTAATATAGCGCCGCAACGAGCGTGCAAAAACCCTAGTTGTTAACATTTTGATGATTGGAAGTTGGTACATTTCACTCTAAATTCTATAGTTTTAAACTAGACTGGTATAATTTTTATGTCACACCCCGGATTTCCACGTGTCACCGGTGGGCCCGGTGGGGGAGTATCGTGACGTGGTTGGCAACATAATAGTCAAACAACACAATATTTAAATGCACAGCGGAAGCAATATATAGATTTAATTCAACCAAACGATTTTTTTTTGTAATATGAAGTATCACAAATAGTCGAATATAATCCACAGGTAGATCAAATAAAATAAACAGGAAACAAATGTTCAACAGATATGACATCCAAGCTGGCGAGACTTAATGTGGATGCTAGGAGACAAGCCAGCCTATTTCGAGTAGTACCTGCACTCAATCTTTTTAAGAAAATACGTCAGTTTACACTGGTAAATACAATCAACCGACTCATTTTGAAAAGAGTTTAAGAAAAGCATTTATGGCACAAGGCACAAATATTTTATAACTTGGGATAATTATTTAATATATAAGCTTGTAAAGGATTTACATGTTTCTTATGCGTTCAGTAGCCCGGATCGAGCCGGGTTAAAGATCAATTAACACACCACTTTAATTATGAGACACTACAGGTGTACGCCTACACCTGAGTGCTAAGGTCGTGGCCATTTCGTAAAATGATGCCAGGGATATCCGGGACACGGTCATTAACCCCCCAAAGGCTTTAAGCAACAAAACAAATTAAACGGAGTCATCTCAATAATTTAACCATAATAAGATTAAATATTCAATGCCCGACCAAGCGGTATTTTATATACCTTACCCAAGCCCGTATAGGGAAATAAGTTAAAAGTATTTACCTGAGCAAGTATAGTTCAAAATCAGCGAGTGCGGGTATCTTTTACTGGTTCTCCTAATCTGGAACGAAGGTTTATAATAACCTATTAGAATCCTAACGGTTCTTTAGTTAAGCTTACGCTTAGACCGGTTAGTTTTAAAGATACGGTTCGTACGCACGATTAAGCGAAGACCGGATAGAATGTGATTTAGACCCGACAAGTTTGAAGACTTGTTTATTATGGGTATATGATACACATTCTGGATTTTGAGAATAAACCGATAAGGTTTGACCCGTTTCGGCTAATTTATGTAAACTAGTTACATAAACCGAACCGAACGCGCATAATGCATAACGGGTAACCGAAAGGGTCGCGAACAGGTTTCCTAAGTTAATACGCTTTAAATATGTGGTGATATCATTATGATATCTTCCATAATGCCCATAACGAGTTTAATCTCTTAATAAGCCCCGTAGGGGTATTTTGGTCAATTTAAAGATTATAAAAGGATTAAATTAGGTTTCTATGAACCGGGTCTGATTACATCAGTAAAATAGCTTACATTAACAGGTTATGTCTAATGGTATTAAGTCTTACGTGGCAAAATGGTTTTAATACTAAACTACGCGTTTAATACGCGTATAAAGCCGTTTTAAGCGACGTACGGGTTAAAATACCAATCTGAGTTTTCTAATCAGCAAAACAGGTTCAAAATACTATATTTATTATTTTAAATCAGTGGCAATTGGATTGGTATCAATCGGGTTTGTAAAACTCGTTTTATGGCTTAAAAGGGCATATTCGGTGTTAACCGAATTAATGCGATAAGCCTAGCTTAAGACCAGCTTAAAAATAATTAAAAATCTCCAAAAATCCTAAAATATTATTTAACATCAGCGGGTAATAGTTTTGGTACCGAAAATCGGGTTTAGATAGGCTATGCGTTAATCGCGCCGTTTAATTAATAAAAAGCTTATTATTTACGCAAATGCGCATATCTCCTAATCTAGACCTCCGCTTGACGTGAAAATTTACGTACATGTTAAATATTCAGTAACTAAGATTATTGCATTTCCACATTTTCAAAATACTCGTTTTAAGGTCATAAGGGCGTTATGGTCCAATTTAAGCGATTAACGGAAACGTGTGCATGCATCGGATAATCAATGCAATAAGTACAGAGACTTATACTAGCATGTAACCCAACCCTAATGAGACTTTAAGGCATGTCTAATACTTACTAAAACGGGTCAGAACCGAAGTCAATGCAAAAGTCAAGGTTTTGCGCCTTTCGGTTCCGAACCGGGTTTAAATAGAAATTTGTCGAGTCGGGCAAGCGCAAACAAGTTTTTATACTTATTACCAAGTTATATTAAGTTTAAAACAAGTTACACGCCTTACGGATTGCATTTCATGCATTAAATCATAAATGTCGATTCTGTTGACTTTTTCGGTCAACGTTTGACCCGACAAACGACCTAGTTAGGTCTGGAATTGGTACTTGCCCTTATAAGGGTTTAATACCCATATAATTACCTATCTAATGGTACTTTTAATTCGGGTTACGACTGAGCTATCGATAACTAAACCCGAAGTCAACCGTTTAATACGATATGTTGACTTTTAAGCTAAAAACTACACTAGAATTAATTTAGAAGGGATTAGAGACTTACTAGATGATTAGAGGATGACTAGGAAGGCTCTTGATCAGTTTGCAAGCTCTCTAATACTCAGAATGCTTGGAAATGAATGTGAATGAAAGTGGTGAATGAAGGGGCCTTTATATACAAGTTTCATGCACCATAATCAAGTGACAACCAAGCCTAGTGCCATCCACAAGTGACCAACACATGTAAGTAGCATGTAGGGGTGTCTAAGGTTCATGCACATGCAGGAAAAACCGGTGAAACAAGTCATAATCGCGAAAAACAGGCTGCTGTCTGTTTCTGATGCTGGGCACACCGCTAGCGCACCGTTACGCTACAGATGTAGCGGTGCGCTAGCCCGCTATTCAGGGCATTATGACTTAAACAAGGTAGCGCACCGTTAAGCTACATATGTAGCGGTGCGCTAGCACTGTTCTGAGCCAAACTTGTTGTTGTTTGTTGAAGTTTTGGAAAGGTATCAACTTGCACGACAACTAGTCCTCGTTTATCAATTATAGGACCCTTTTTCAGTGTATAATACTGTGCAATACCCTACCTTTGAACTTGTTTCAATTTGAATGAAATAACAAGATCCGAAAACATCGGCTTACCACTCAAATTATTTGTGGGATCACATCATGCTTTATTACATTCATTATTGTGAACCCTTTTCTGAATTGAGGGTATATTAGATGTATATAACATTTAATCGGGTCTTGGGATTTATTATTGAGGTGTTCAGAGGTAACAATTTAACATGACGCCACTTTAAATCCTACCGAAAACAACTTTATTATATCCGGGTTTCCAACGCGTTTTTGTCTTACATGACACGTGTCGTTTTAATATTAACCCGAAATTTGCGAGGTGTTACATCCTCACCCCCTTAAAATAAATCTCGACCCGAGATTTACTGGAACAAGTAAGGGTACTTTTCTTTCATCGTGGATTCAACTTCCCACGTGAATTCGGGACCTCTTCGGGCATCCCATTTGACCTTTACAAAAGGTATATGCTTCCTCCGAAGCTTCCTTACCTGTCGATCTTCAATCGACATAGGTTTTTCAACAAATTTCAAGCTCTCGTCGATATGCACATCTGTATAGGGTATAATCACTGATTCGTCAGCGGAGTCAGCGAAACACTTTTTCAGATTGCAGATGTGGAACACATTGTGTATACTACTGAGCTCTTCAGGTAAGTTCAACTTGTAGGCAACTGACCCGACATGTTCGATGACCTCGAAAGGTCCTATGTATCTTGGGCTTAGTTTGCCTTTCTTACCAAATCGCATCACCCCTTTCCAAGGTGACACTTTAAGTAGGACTTTGTCACCTACTTCAAAGTGAAAATCCTTACGACTTGGATCCGCGTAACTCTTCTGCCTATTCCGGGCAGCTTGGAGGTTGTTACGAATCTGGACAATCTTGTCCGTCGTTTCGAACACGATTTCCGGTCCTGATAACTGGACTTCTCCAACTTCCGCCCAACAAACTGGCGATCTACACTTTCTACCGTATAATGCCTCAAAAGGGGCAGCCTTTATGCTGGTATGGTAGCTATTGTTGTAGGAGAATTCGATCAAGGGTAGGTTCTTATCCCAGCTACCTCCCAATTCGATCGCACATGCACGTAGCATGTCTTCCAACGTTTGAATAGTACGCTCACTCTGACCGTCAGTCTGAGGATGGTAAGCCGTACTAAAGTTCAAACGTGTGCCCAAAGATTGTTGGAAGCTTTTCCAAAAGTGCGACGTGTACCTAGTATCTCGGTCAGAGATAATAGCTACAGGTATGCCATGTAAAGCTACAATCTTATCAACGTACAGTTGGGCTAGCATATCGGAGCTGTAGGTCTCCTTAATGGGTAGGAAATGTGCTGACTTAGTCAGTCGGTCGACTATCACCCAGATGGTGTCATTTCCTTTCCTTGTCTTGGGTAACTTGGTGATAAAATCCATAGTTACCATCTCCCACTTCCACGTAGGAAGTTCAGGCTGTTGTAGCAAACCTGACGGTTTCTGATGCTCGGCTTTGACTTGCGCATATGTCAAGCATTTTGCTACATGGGCGGCCACAGACTTTTTCAAGCCTATCCACCAATAATTTGCCTTTAAATCCTGGTACATCTTATCAGCTCCAGGATGAACGGAGTACTTGGAACTATGGGCTTCTTGGAGGATGACATCACGAAGTCCTCCAAAAATCGGAACCCATATTCGTCCGTTCAATCTAAGAATTCCATCCTTGCTGAGAGATAACTGCTCCTCAGTTACTCCAAGCTTTTCATTGGGATAGTTAGCTTCCAACACAGCTTCCTTCTGTGCAGCTAACAACCCTTCTATCAAGTTGTTCTTTATTTCCATGCTCTTGGCATTGATTCGGATGGGTTTCACTCTTTCTTTCCGACTCAAGGCATCGGCGACTACATTCGCCTTGCCGGGATGGTATCTTATTTCACAATCGTAATCATTAAGAGTTTCCATCCAACGGCGTTGCCTCATGTTCAAGTCCTTCTGGTTGAACAGATGTTGAAGGCTTTTGTGATCAGAATAGATCACACATTTTATTCCATATAAGTAGTGCCTCCACAGTTTTAGTGCGAATACAACGGCACCCAACTCTAGGTCGTGGGTGGTGTAATTCTTTTCGTGCACCTTTAACTGGCGTGAAGCATAGGCAATGACTTTGCCTTTTTGCATAAGCACACATCCCATCCCGGTGTGTGATGCATCACAATAAACTACAAACTCCTCTATTCCATCAGGCAATGTCAACACTGGAGCATTGCTCAACTTCTGTTTCAGAATATCGAAGGATTCCTGCTGCTTAGGACCCCAGTCAAACTTAATCTTCTTACGTGTCAGCGAAGTCAGGGGTGCAGCAATCCTTGAGAAGTTTTCTATGAATCGCCTATAGTATCCTGCCAAACCTAGGAAGCTACGAATTTCTGTAGGCGTCTTTGGCTCATGCCAATTCATGACAGCTTCTACTTTAGCGGGATCTACTTGAATGCCCTGCTCACTAACGACATGTCCAAGAAATTGGACTGCTCGAAGCCAGAATTCACACTTTGAGAACTTGGCATAGAGCTTCTCTTTATGAAGTAGTTCCAAAATACAGTGAAGATGCTTCTCGTGGTCAGCTTGGTTCTTTGAGTAGATGAGGATATCATCGATGAAAACGATGACAAATTTATCCATGTAAGGCTTACAGACGCGATTCATGAGATCCATGAATGCGGCTGGTGCATTTGTGAGCCCAAAAGGCATCACTAGGAACTCGTAGTGACCATAACGAGTCCTAAATGCTGTCTTGTGCACATCTTCATCTCTAACCTTCAATTGATGGTAGCCTGACCTCAAGTCAATCTTTGAGAAGAAACTTGCCCCTTGAAGTTGATCGAACAGATCGTCGATTCTGGGCAAAGGATACCTATTCTTGATAGTAACCTTATTAAGCTCGCGGTAGTCGATGCACAGACGCATCGATCCATCCTTCTTCTTGACAAATAACACTGGTGCTCCCCAAGGAGACGAGCTAGGTTTTATGAAACCTTTGGCTAGAAGATCATCTAGCTGCGTCCTCAGTTCCTTCATCTCCGTTGGTGCCAACCTATAAGGCGCCCTTGCAACTGGTGCTGATCCAGGAATAATGTCAATCCTGAATTCCACTTGCCTATCTGGTGGCAAACCAGGTAGTTCTTCAGGAAATACTTCGGGGTATTCAGAAATGACGGGGATATCTCCAATCTTGGGTTTTGGTTCATCAATAATCACCTGTGCCATGTAGATGACACAGCCCTTCTTTAAACACTTTGAGTCTTTGAGTATTGACATCTTCTCGGGCAGCCCATACTGGGTATCTCCCTGGATAGTAAGTGATTCACCAGACGAAGTCTTGATTATCACTTGCTTCTTATTGCAAATAATCTGGGCCTGGTTATGTGATAACCAGTCCATACCCAAAACTATGTCGAAACCGGCTAGTTTTAGAGGAAGTAGGGATAACGGAAAAGAGTGATTCCTAATGGATATGAAACATCCATCTAATAAGGTCGAAGCGGTTTCTATTGTGCCATCGGCTAGTTCCACCTCATACTTCACACTTAAAATTCTAACAGGCAGTTTTAACAATTCACAAAACTTGTTATCTACAAACGACTTATCAGCGCCTGAATCAAATAACACTCTCGCGTAAACATCATTTACGAGAAAGGTACCTGTTATCACGTTGTCGTCCTTGACGGCTTCCTTTGCATCCATTCTGAAGACCCTTGCATTGGTCTTCCTAGCCTCTTCCGGCTTCTTGACATACTTTGGGCAATTGCTCTTGATGTGCCCTTTTTCATTGCAACCATAGCAAGTTGCATCCTTTATTTTCTTGCAATCCACGGTTTTGTGTTCCCTGGATTTGCATAGACCACAAGCAAAAGGCTTCGATTGTGATTGAGAGTTGGATTCAAACCTGCACTTGCCAAAGTGCTGCCTCTTGCAGATTTTACATTTGGGTTTTTCACCCGACTGCTGGCCATCCCTCCTAAAACCTGACCCCTTCTTCTGGTCATTGTTTCCCTTCTGTTTCTTGTCTGTACGACGTGAGTTGTCATCCTCACGCTTCCTCTTTTCGGTGTCACTTTTCCTCTGTGACCTTTGCCTAACAGCATCCAAGGTAAGGGACAATGAAATGTCCGTTACTGACCGAAAAGTAGTTGGTCTCGAGGCCTTCACATTCGCCTTAATCTCCGGTTCCAACCCTCCAATGAAACGAGCTATACGCTTAGGCTCTGGAGTTACCAAGTAAGGAACCAACCTCGACAAAGTGTTGAAACTGGTTAGGTAGGCCTGACAGTCAAGGTTCTTCATGACCAGCGCCAGGAAGTCAGATTCAATTCTCTCAACCTCATGTTGAGGGCAGAAATTTTCTTTGATTAGTGCCATGAACTGCTCCCAGGTCATGTTGTATAATGGAACCTTTCCTGTAGCCTGGATCAATGATCTCCACCAGGCTAGGGCTTCTCCTTTGAACGACTGTGAGACAAACTTCACAATATCCCTTTCATGGCAACCACTAATATCTACCACAGTATCCATTTCATCCATCCACGTCATGCAATCCACAGCTCCTTTTTCCCCATTGAAGTCTCTGGGTTTGCACGACACAAAGTATTTATAAGTGCACCCTCTATTACGGGGTCCTTGATCCTGAATGACCCTCTGGGATGGAATACTCCTTCGGTTTGACGAGTGGTGAGAATTACTGTTGTGGGCAGTGTGGGTCCTGGAAGGTGTTCTAGTGTGTGATGCAGAATGGGTCCTCGTATGGGTACCACTTGATCCATGGTTTTGTCTACCCATAGCTATATTAACCGCATTATTTATCATAGCTTGCAACTCTGGACCTGCTACATTAACTTGGGCATTTTCATTCACTATCCCTGGGTGACTGTTGACCTCGTTTGAGTCTGCCATGTATTTTGAACTGTAACATATTGACAATAATTTATTGGTGAGTTTATTATAGAATTGTCTTTTATGGCAATTTTTATTAACCGCGGTAAACATAGACCATATATGGTTAATTTATTTCTCACAATTAATTAGGATTTCTAAAATAATTTATCCTAATTATAAAACAATAACAGTTTTATTAGCACATAAGGCCTAGTCACAGGGACAATTTAAATTATAAGCTATGAATTCAAGAGAATCAAGGCTTTTTAAGGTTTGAACCAAGTTCATTACCTTTTTCAGACAGGGTCACAGACTATTACTGTCTTTTGTCTCATATGAAAATGAGAAGGGCCCGTAGGCATTATATTACCACGTATGGTTAAAATATGATCACCTTAATTGATGATGTAAACCTAGGATTCAGAGATCATTAAACTAGGTTAGGAATCTTTTAAAGAATTCCTTTATAATATGACATATGTGATTTTAACGAATCACTTCTGTCAGGAGTGTTAACATGTTTTAAGATGTTAACAGGAAATTGAATCTTTTAGACAGGTCTTACCATTTTGGCCCGGTCTTATATTTGACACGTGGCTAGGTTTCACACTCCTAAGATCCTTAATTAATTAATTTCATAGGCAGATTAATTTAAAAGGACTGATTTTAATTTATTTCATTTTATACATTATATATGCACATATGGCAATTATGAAATTTATAAAACAAACATTCCATTAATCTATTATACTATTACACACAGCCCTAAACGGGTCTTTTACTAATAATAAACTTACCCACGCAGGGGTTTAAACCAGTACATGCCCACGCAGGGGTCTTACAGAAAGATGTGCCCACGCAGGGGCTAAAATAGAAACAAGTCCTCGTATGGGACTAAGTACAAAAGGTAGATGTCCACGCAGGGACTACATACACATACAAATAATAAATGTCCACGTAGGGACTTGATTTTTAAAGTAGGCATACACACATAAAGGATTTACTGATCCTTCTTACTCTTTCCCTTGATTAAGTTCGTCAAGGTCTTGAACATACCCTGGTTACGCCTTCGGTCTTCCCGTGCCTCATGCCGCACCTCCCTAATACTCTGTAGGATTTCCTGATGCAATGGTGGCGACATCTGCAGAGACGGCGGGGGTTGTTGGTAGTACGGGGGTTGTGCAGGCATCTGGTATCCCTGTGCTGGGTAGCCTACTCCCCAAGGACCTCCATACGGTCCCTCCGGGTTAAGGGCGTTGTAATTAGCTGCTACCAAATACGGGTCGGCTTCAGCGTAACCGAGGTTAGTGTGAGTCGGTAGCTCAAACGGGTTGTACATCGAAGGACCCGTGTATGCTGGTATCTGATTATCGAAACCCATTGGTGGCGGTTGCTGCGCGTAGGGGTTTGATGGTCCACCTATCTGTGGAACTTCTGGAAGCGGCTGATAATTTCTGCCACTTGACTGTAGAGGAGAGTTGAGATGAAACTCTTCTCTTCGTGTGGACATCCGTGCTCCGGATCTCCTATGTCTTTGCGGCTGTGGAGGCGCCGGCTGAACTGGTGGCGGTGGAGGCGGTGGCGTAACTGCCTCAAACTGGTGATTCCCAGAGGAATCTTGATGATGCTGCTGATGCTGCTCATGCGGCGAAGAATAGTGAGGTTGTGGCTGCTCATGTGGCGACGAATGGTGAGAGGGTGTGTAATACCATTCTTGCCGAGTAAAGATAGCCTGGAAGCTATCTGAACCATTATAGGGTGGCCCGTGATAAATGGAACTATCCGAGACCTCTATTGGGTGGTTGGGAGTTCCTGATGCGGGCATTTCGGGGTCGTCTTCCTCATCCATATCGTTTCCTCCTGAAAAATGGTCCTCCGGCCCCAATGGGTTAAAACCCACTGGTTCTGGTAGATAATCCGCCGGGTTGAACTGGCCTTGAAAGATGGGAGTGGGGTCACCAAAAGGGCGGTGCGACATAGATCGCTGTAACGGTATTTGCGAATGGTGAGGGTCTCTAGGCTCATTTTCTGAATGTGGCCCATAGGAGTCTTGAGCGGGAGTCGTAGAGCTGTTTGAAACCGACCGTCTTGCCGGTTGAAATAGACCTCTTTGGTTCCGTCGAGTACCGTCACTCTCGGCGGGGATAGGAGCTCGTGTATTGGATGGCCCAGCTTCATGGTCGTTGGGGGCGGTGGTCGGCCCCTTTCCTCCTCGTCCTCGCATACGTAGAAATCTTGGAGGCATTTTCTTGGTTATACCTGTCAACAAAACATAAGATAACAAATAACAAAATATAAAGTTTTTAAGGAACAAAACAAAAACCGAATAGTGGAATTTGTCTTATGTTATAAGTCTAGACTCGAAAGTTTAAATATGTGCAATTGTGTAACTGAGATTAAACACAAAAGGCTAGTGTTTAATTCACTCAGAGTTGGCTCTGATACCAACCTGTCACACCCCGGATTTCCACGTGTCACCGGTGGGCCCGGTGGGGGAGTATCGTGACGTGGTTGGCAACATAATAGTCAAACAACACAATATTTAAATGCACAGCGGAAGCAATATATAGATTTAATTCAACCAAACGATTTTTTTTTGTAATATGAAGTATCACAAATAGTCGAATATAATCCACAGGTAGATCAAATAAAATAAACAGGAAACAAATGTTCAACAGATATGACATCCAAGCTGGCGAGACTTAATGTGGATGCTAGGAGACAAGCCAGCCTATTTCGAGTAGTACCTGCACTCAATCTTTTTAAGAAAATACGTCAGTTTACACTGGTAAATACAATCAACCGACTCATTTTGAAAAGAGTTTAAGAAAAGCATTTATGGCACAAGGCACAAATATTTTATAACTTGGGATAATTATTTAATATATAAGCTTGTAAAGGATTTACATGTTTCTTATGCGTTCAGTAGCCCGGATCGAGCCGGGTTAAAGATCAATTAACACACCACTTTAATTATGAGACACTACAGGTGTACGCCTACACCTGAGTGCTAAGGTCGTGGCCATTTCGTAAAATGATGCCAGGGATATCCGGGACACGGTCATTAACCCCCCAAAGGCTTTAAGCAACAAAACAAATTAAACGGAGTCATCTCAATAATTTAACCATAATAAGATTAAATATTCAATGCCCGACCAAGCGGTATTTTATATACCTTACCCAAGCCCGTATAGGGAAATAAGTTAAAAGTATTTACCTGAGCAAGTATAGTTCAAAATCAGCGAGTGCGGGTATCTTTTACTGGTTCTCCTAATCTGGAACGAAGGTTTATAATAACCTATTAGAATCCTAACGGTTCTTTAGTTAAGCTTACGCTTAGACCGGTTAGTTTTAAAGATACGGTTCGTACGCACGATTAAGCGAAGACCGGATAGAATGTGATTTAGACCCGACAAGTTTGAAGACTTGTTTATTATGGGTATATGATACACATTCTGGATTTTGAGAATAAACCGATAAGGTTTGACCCGTTTCGGCTAATTTATGTAAACTAGTTACATAAACCGAACCGAACGCGCATAATGCATAACGGGTAACCGAAAGGGTCGCGAACAGGTTTCCTAAGTTAATACGCTTTAAATATGTGGTGATATCATTATGATATCTTCCATAATGCCCATAACGAGTTTAATCTCTTAATAAGCCCCGTAGGGGTATTTTGGTCAATTTAAAGATTATAAAAGGATTAAATTAGGTTTCTATGAACCGGGTCTGATTACATCAGTAAAATAGCTTACATTAACAGGTTATGTCTAATGGTATTAAGTCTTACGTGGCAAAATGGTTTTAATACTAAACTACGCGTTTAATACGCGTATAAAGCCGTTTTAAGCGACGTACGGGTTAAAATACCAATCTGAGTTTTCTAATCAGCAAAACAGGTTCAAAATACTATATTTATTATTTTAAATCAGTGGCAATTGGATTGGTATCAATCGGGTTTGTAAAACTCGTTTTATGGCTTAAAAGGGCATATTCGGTGTTAACCGAATTAATGCGATAAGCCTAGCTTAAGACCAGCTTAAAAATAATTAAAAATCTCCAAAAATCCTAAAATATTATTTAACATCAGCGGGTAATAGTTTTGGTACCGAAAATCGGGTTTAGATAGGCTATGCGTTAATCGCGCCGTTTAATTAATAAAAAGCTTATTATTTACGCAAATGCGCATATCTCCTAATCTAGACCTCCGCTTGACGTGAAAATTTACGTACATGTTAAATATTCAGTAACTAAGATTATTGCATTTCCACATTTTCAAAATACTCGTTTTAAGGTCATAAGGGCGTTATGGTCCAATTTAAGCGATTAACGGAAACGTGTGCATGCATCGGA
Organism: Helianthus tuberosus; assembly: GCA_030545235.1. Lineage (NCBI taxonomy): Eukaryota > Viridiplantae > Streptophyta > Magnoliopsida > Asterales > Asteraceae > Helianthus > Helianthus tuberosus. Next base: position 53,200,960 of record CM060428.1, read on the forward strand.
TAATCAATGCAATAAGTACAGAGACTTATACTAGCATGTAACCCAACCCTAATGAGACTTTAAGGCATGTCTAATACTTACTAAAACGGGTCAGAACCGAAGTCAATGCAAAAGTCAAGGTTTTGCGCCTTTCGGTTCCGAACCGGGTTTAAATAGAAATTTGTCGAGTCGGGCAAGCGCAAACAAGTTTTTATACTTATTACCAAGTTATATTAAGTTTAAAACAAGTTACACGCCTTACGGATTGCATTTCATGCATTAAATCATAAATGTCGATTCTGTTGACTTTTTCGGTCAACGTTTGACCCGACAAACGACCTAGTTAGGTCTGGAATTGGTACTTGCCCTTATAAGGGTTTAATACCCATATAATTACCTATCTAATGGTACTTTTAATTCGGGTTACGACTGAGCTATCGATAACTAAACCCGAAGTCAACCGTTTAATACGATATGTTGACTTTTAAGCTAAAAACTACACTAGAATTAATTTAGAAGGGATTAGAGACTTACTAGATGATTAGAGGATGACTAGGAAGGCTCTTGATCAGTTTGCAAGCTCTCTAATACTCAGAATGCTTGGAAATGAATGTGAATGAAAGTGGTGAATGAAGGGGCCTTTATATACAAGTTTCATGCACCATAATCAAGTGACAACCAAGCCTAGTGCCATCCACAAGTGACCAACACATGTAAGTAGCATGTAGGGGTGTCTAAGGTTCATGCACATGCAGGAAAAACCGGTGAAACAAGTCATAATCGCGAAAAACAGGCTGCTGTCTGTTTCTGATGCTGGGCACACCGCTAGCGCACCGTTACGCTACAGATGTAGCGGTGCGCTAGCCCGCTATTCAGGGCATTATGACTTAAACAAGGTAGCGCACCGTTAAGCTACATATGTAGCGGTGCGCTAGCACTGTTCTGAGCCAAACTTGTTGTTGTTTGTTGAAGTTTTGGAAAGGTATCAACTTGCACGACAACTAGTCCTCGTTTATCAATTATAGGACCCTTTTTCAGTGTATAATACTGTGCAATACCCTACCTTTGAACTTGTTTCAATTTGAATGAAATAACAAGATCCGAAAACATCGGCTTACCACTCAAATTATTTGTGGGATCACATCATGCTTTATTACATTCATTATTGTGAACCCTTTTCTGAATTGAGGGTATATTAGATGTATATAACATTTAATCGGGTCTTGGGATTTATTATTGAGGTGTTCAGAGGTAACAATTTAACATGACGCCACTTTAAATCCTACCGAAAACAACTTTATTATATCCGGGTTTCCAACGCGTTTTTGTCTTACATGACACGTGTCGTTTTAATATTAACCCGAAATTTGCGAGGTGTTACATTTTAGTTTTACATTTTAATATCTCAATGAAAATAAAAAGTAACAAGAAAATCATGTCAAAATCTTATTAGATGGCACGTAAGTAGAATAGATGAAAATTTGGTAAAGAAAATGAAGTTTGTTATTATCATAGAGAATTTGGTGGTTGATTTCTAGATCTATAGCCTGATTTGTTGTATGTTGTTATTATATATAAAAAGTCTTAACTTACGTAAATTGTTATTTTCACAAATCAAGCATGTTCAAAAACCCCTAATTAAGCCTTGATCCATCTTTTAACAAAGTCTATGAATTATGCATGAGGGCTCTATCGCAATCAGATCGTGTTTAAGTCTCACTACTAGATTTATTTTAGGTAGCACTTTTTATGTGTAGTACATTTTATATCACCATTAGTTCGTGTTTAAGTCTCACTACTAGATTCACTTTAGGTTGCATTTTTTTATGCGTAGTACCTTTTATATCACCACCAGATCGTGTTTAAGCCTCACTACTAGATTCATTTTAGGTAGCATTTTTTTATGCATAGTACCTTTTATATCGCAACTAGATCGTGTTTAAAGTCTAACAACTAGATTCACTTTAGGTAGCATTTTTTATGCGTAGTACATTTTATATCACAACTAGATCGTGTTTAAGTCTCGCTACTAGATTCACTTTAGGTAGCATTTTTTTATGCGTAGTACCTTTTATATAGCATATCGCAACCAGATAATGTTTAAGTCGCGCTACTAGATTAACTTTAGTAGCATTTTTTTATGCGTAGTACCTTTTATATCGCAACTAGATCATGTTTAAGTCCCACTACTGGATTCACTTTAGGTAGCATTTTTTATGCGTAGTACCTTTTATATCGCAACCAGATCACTTAAGATAGCATTTTTTATGCGTAGTACCTTTTATGAGTCTTATAACGGCAATGACAGATCTTGAAGAAGCATTCAAGGATCCCCCCCCCCCCCCCCCCCCCCAAAAAAAAAAAAAGACCTAGGGACATCCTAATACATGCTCAGATATATCCTATACATAAAACGAAGAAAAAAAATGCATTGATTATGCACTCGACAACAAAGTTAAGGAGCAGCTCGGACTACCCAGCCTCCTTCATAGATTCACCCATGCATGAGGGGTTACCACCTTAATTTCAACTAAGAAACACATGTCGTTTATTACAATCTAGTTAGTCCACCAATACAATTTGACTGAAAGGTTCATATGATCAAGGTTTTTTACACATGTAGAATTAGTGATGCCAATGATCTTTAGATCAAGTGGTGAAAACTTATATTTTCTCTTATGGATGCATGTTCAAATTCCACTTGGTGCAGAGTGAGGTATTGGTGTGCAATGATATGAGACCCAGGGAAACCTGGGTTCGATCATTGAGCCAAACGGGTTTTACTGGTAATTTCACCGTCATGCTTATGGGCGGGTGGGTTACCGGGGTTTCCCCGGAATTGGAGGAAAACTCGGGTTACTCTCTCGGAGTACTCCGTTTGTTCTAGTGGGTGCCTCAAAAATGCTCGAGATTGATTATGTTGGTCGTTAAAAAAAAAAATATTACCGACACGGCGACACGATCAAACATAAGTAGCACATCTTTCATCATCAACTATTTAAAAAATATTACTACAATCAACTTGTATCCACTTTTTTCCCAAGTGTCATTTCTCTTCTTTTTATCATATCTAATTCACATCATTCTAATTCACATCATTCAAACCTTAGAATGTTGTTAATCCTTGTTATGGACCCTACAACAAACATCAAAAAGTTAGTTCAAAAATGAATAATTTGTCCTAATCAATATTTAATTCTTTTAAACTTACCCACAAAAGTACCTTCGTAATCATAAAGAAAGAAGCATACACGGCAACTAAACGTTTTCCGTTAACAAACGGAAAAACTTAACGGCGTTAAGACCTTCCCACAATATAAATACCAGAATGGTTCTGTTTTGTTGTCTCTTCCCCTATTTTTAGTTTCTTTGCAGAACATATTCTTTACGTACATCCTCCACTCACACCTGAGCTTTTCAAATATATCACCGGACCGGAGTTATTGAAGATTCTCCGGTTGTGTATCCGTTACTTCGACCGGAGAATCTTCCAGCATTTTGTGTAACCGTACAACATGTGGTAAGTAAGTTGATCTCATTCATATATTAAAAACTCTCATTCATGGTTTGATCATGTACATTTAAAGCAAATTTAACTACGCCATAACATTTTGTTCGATTTTTTTTAACAACAAATTTGGATCACTGGCAGACACTGGAGTATTCTTTTTTCGAATTTTAGTTGTCGGTAAAACAAGTGTTTAACGAATAAATTTTAAGAAAACCTATTACTTGATGTGGTAAGTCAATCTTATATTTATCGAAAAATAACCGTCATTGATGGTTTAATTATCTACATATAACTTTTTTCTAGATGCTAAGAATTTGTTTCATATTAACGATAAAAAAATTACATAAGAATGACAAGCAAACAGGCAACAAGCTGCGCCGATCACATTTATCGAATAAAAACTATTATTCATGGTTTTATACTTGTATTCTTTACATTTAAAGCCAATTTAAACTACGCGATAGCATTTGGTATTTGCTTATGTACATTTAAAACGAATCTGAGCGATGCAGTACATGTTATAAAAGATTTGGTTATAATTTTTGGTTTGACAGGAGAAGTGTAGCTGCAAAAGTGTAGATACGATCAAAGGAATATTAATATTAATATTTGTGAGGTTTTGGTGGACAAGAAGAACAGAGAGTCTGTGACTGTGAAGGGTTGTCGTTATCGAAGGTAATTATGCATGAATTTGTTTGTTTTTTAAATTGTTGGACCGGTACAGTGCGTGCGACAATGTTAAACAATTATAAAGCGATTGATCATCTGATTCGCCTTTTGATTTCTTCTTACAACATCATCGGAAATTATTCTTGAATAATTATCATCGTTCTATTTCTGGTCCCCCTTTATCTCTCTCATCAGTCATCAGCGATCCTTTGATGCAAGGTTAGGCTGGGGTTTAATTTACAAGAGCTCGAGTTTGAGCTCGGCTCGTTTCGACCTCTGTTTCTAAAGTTTGAGTTACACTCGTTTATTATTTATTAATTAACAAATACAAATTTATAATTACTTTCTATGCATATTTTAGTTATGATTTTTATAGATATTTTAATTATAACTTTTATGTTAGATAACTTATTAATTTTTATCATGATTTTATATATAGTAAAATAATGATTGTTTTTTTTATACAAACGTGTATATTAAAAAATTGACTAAATATAAATAATAAACTCGCGAGTCAGCCCAAGCTCGATAAGTAAAACGCGGATTAAGAATTGTTTCCATACAAACTTATTTATAGGCTTACGCTTTTTACGAGCCAATCATGAGTAGCTTATTTACACCCCCTGATTAAGGTGCGTAGTAAAAATGTCCATCCTCAAGTGGTTGAAGATCCTGGTCCCATAATGAACATTGACGTAGATTTTAAAGTAGGTTTAAAACGTGTGTAAGTTATCCGTCTAAAAATAAATATAAAAATCTCTACCCTTCATTAAATCAAATCTTGTGTCATATAATATTTGAATGGGATTAATTATGAGTTCATAAGTTGGAATGTGGTGCAAAATATGTGAAGAATATGTGGAAAGTTAGAGAGAAGGGAAGGTGACAATCGGTGACTAAAGCTTGTTTTTTTATTAAAAATGGGTAAAGCAAAGCGATTTCTGATCCCGGAGGAGGCCTCTCTTCACTTTCTCTTTATTTCTTCTCCTTTTCCTTTGCCCCAAGAAATTGTTGTCTTGGAATTTTCTTTTCTTTTCACATCGTGTAAACAATTGATTTAATTGTATACTTTTTGGTTTTAAATATTTAAATTACAAATTTGCTACAAAGAAGAAAATCGTTATAATATCTTGTAAAATATTTATTAGTTTGTGTATAGCTTTTGAAAATATTCTCTCTTTAAAAGACAAGAATCACAAGATGTTTTGAGATTATGATACAAGATAAAAGTTTTTAGTGGTGCTTTTTGTTGCTAAGTTTATGAAAAGGGGTAGAGATGATGTTGAAAGGAGGTGAAGACGACGAAGATGATATGATGGTGTTTCGGAGACCCAGCCGCCGTCACTGACGAGTTTATAATATTATGTGTCATATAAATAATATGTTCATTTATGTAATTAAGTTCATTTGTCTAATCATGCTCGAAGCACGAAGCTACTCACGTCTCAAACCCGTTTATTAAATGAGTTTTATATTACACCCAAGCTAATTTAAACCCTACTCAGTTCAAGTTTTAACGAGTTGATTTCAAGAAGCTAACGAGGGCTCTTCTCGTTAAACTTGTGCATGTAATAATATTGCTTAATTTTGAGAATCATGTGGGTCCCATTAATGTAATACAATATAACATTGCATCAAATTACATCTCAATATCTAAGAAATCTCATCAACTTTTTAACCAATATTTTCCTTGCATAATAATATAATACAATATAATATAATATACTAATACTAATATACAACATTCAATTCATTTTGTTCTTTGAAACCGAAATTAATTAATTAACTTGCAATTAATGATGACAATTAGTAAATTACCAATAATACATTGTTCTGAAAATATGTTATTATATATATATACCTCCAAAGGTGCTAAAGTAAGTTTTCTTCTTTATGTTTTTTCTTGAGTGCAGAGGATGCTGACGTGTCTAACATGTTCCAAGCAACAAATAGAAGATGAAGGAGAGGAAGTGGGAGCGCGTGGAAATGCAAGCAGTAAAGAAGCCGTCAAAGGCCTCACGGCGCAGGTTAGTTCTCTTCAACACTTGTATCCTACTGTCTTTCTCTATTGTGCGCATATAATGTGGGGGTATGTTAGAATTTGTCCTCATCTTATGTGTGACTAGTAGCCTATGACTAATAGTAGTCTCTTTGCTTTATCTGCTTGCTTGCTTGCTTGCTAGCCTTGTTGTATGTATCTTTTTTATTTGAAACAAAACAAAATCTTGTTCACATCATGTTTATGAGTTATGACATTTATTGGCACCCACCTAGAAAGATGATTATTTACACATGATGTACATAATTCATATTTTGGGATTTTGTTTCTTGTTTTGTATGAAAGTTTTGATGATAATTTCATCGCGGGTGAGTCCAAATGTACCCCTTGTATGTTTAACGTATCATCTTTATCAGGAATAGATAGAGATATGATGTGATAGATTTAGTTAGGGGGGGTTACATTCAGTAAAAACTATACGAGATGTTACGTTTAGCACAACCCTTTCGATATTTACGTCAAGGATAAACAACATTGATTTAGTTTATTATTTGTAAACTGACACGACTTGCATAGTTGCATTGCACGCAATTGTAATGCTATAATCGCGCTAGAATTGATATTCGGTTTATTATTTGAAAGTGATATGGTTTCTTGTTATTAACGCTATGAACCTTTTGTGTATAGTTTTGGCTAAAAAGTAATAATCAATTTTAATTTTTGCAATACATACCCTATATTAACTTATTTGTTAATATAATAAGTTATTAGGCATCTTAGATAATTTTTCCTACAAGTTGGTCTTGCTTTCATCTGTTTATGTACTCATTCACCTTTTCTACTAATAATAAAAGTCGAGCCGTATTCACTATTCTCCGTTTATCATTGTCAATTCGAATAGGGTCATCTTATTTCTAAACCCCTAAATCTTATTCTTACACTCTTTTTCATCCTATCTCTCTATATATATTTATATATAGAGAGAGATAGAGGTGATGGATGTGTAAATATTATTTAACACTCTTTAGAATAGGGTCATCTTAAGTAAATATTGTTAGCTTGATTTTGGATAAGTGGAAACTTATGTTCATGCATAAAACAAAACTCTTTTAAGGTAAAATTAGATATCAAGGACAATGTGTATAAGTTCCTTAAAAAATTCTGACATCAAGGTAAGGTAAATTTAGATATCAAGGACAATGTGCATAAGATCTTAAAAAATTCTGACATCAAGAATGAGTTCATGTGTGACTACTGATTAATCCATGTTACAATTTGGGATTATTCTAGTTCAAATTTAACTAAATAAATTGGTGTTTCTTAGTAAAAAGTTAACTAAATAAATTGGTGTTTCTTAGTAAAAAGTTATTGCCATATGCCATATCTAATTTAAAATTAGAAGTAGGCCCACATACTTTTTCCAATATCAATGTTGAAGCTGGTCTAAAATATGGTCAGATTTTTTTATATAAAATGAAATGAAACTCCTACTATAATTTAGGCTTTCCTCATTTAGTTTGAAATGAAATTTTTTATGTGCGATAATTATCCTGAATTCCCAAAATTGACATAACTAAATAAATGTTTGAACTCCTCAAGAAAGTTGGTTGGTTCTTTTTTTTCTGGTTTTTTTCTTGAAGATGACTATTTTTTTCCACCAAAATTAAAAAAATAAAAATTGACAATGTTATCAGCAGTACCGGATCCTGGACTTTTTTTTTTATCTTTGCTACTTCCTGAAAATGTTTGGTGAATCTGGGTCACGTGTGTCGTATACATCTATAACCAGGACCGTATCTGATAATTCGGGTGTCATGTGTCAGTAGACAAAAACGGACCCCTTCAATATATATATATATAGAGAGAGAGAGAAAGTATAATGTACAAAACGCTTTAGCGTACGTTAACGTACGCGACACAAACACAACTTGCGTGATAATATATAAATAACATGCGTGATTATTTTTTGTTCAATTGAACGTGCGTGATTTTGCTCCCATGCGTGATAAAATGCTCCCATGCGTGATTAAAATGCTCCCATGCGTGATTAACTACTCCCATGCGTGATTAACTGATCCATGCGTGATTAATTCCCTGATCTGATGGTTACGCTTGTCGCGTACGTGAAGTAGGATAAGCCGTGAAGTATGTTAACCGCTCCCTATATATAGGACAAAGATCCGTTAGGAACCACCCCTTATTGCGAGAACCGCGAGAACCAATGTGAACACAACAAAAAATGCCTAAAAATAGCTAAAAAACACATAATTTTTTTTAAAATATTTTTTACGTTAAAATCGCTACTTTTAGTAGCCAAAAAAAAAATTTTTTTTTTTTGGCTACTAAAAGTAGCGATTTTAACATAAAAAATATTAAAAAAAATTAGATTTTTTTAGGTTTTTTGGGGGTTTAGTTTTTAGCATTTTAGCTTGGGGTGGGGGAGGGGGGTTTAGGTTTTTTTTTTTTTTGGGGGGGGGTTAGGTTTTTTGGGGGTTTTAGTTTTTAGCATTTAGCTTGTGGTGGGGGTTAGGTTTTTTTAGCTATTTTAGATTGTGTTCACATTGGTTCTCGCGGTTCTTGCAATAAAGGTGGTTCTCGAATGAACCTTACCATATATATATATAAAAGTGGGAATATAACAATTGTGTTTAGATGGGCCATGGCTCAAACTAAAAACGTTAAAATTATTGGGTTTTAAAACTTTCTTTAGTTGGATTAGTTTTAGTAAAAAAAATTCATAGGGTTTTAAACTTTATAATTTTTATTTTAAAATTTTTGGGCCCTTGAAAATGCAGGCCCTATACGGTCATACCACTAGTACTTCGCCAACGACCCTGGGTATAACATAAAAAATAGAGTAAATTACTTTTTAAGTCTTTGTGTTTTAGTAGTTTTAACCACTGGAGTTTAAAATTAAAAAGTTTCACGTCCTGAGTCGCTACCTGCTCATTTTATAACGTTTTGAGTCCCTGTGTTTTAGTGGTTTTACCCATTTGAGTCCATAATCAAATGTTATAAAATGAGCAGTTAGGACCTCAAAACGTAATAAAATAAGCGGTTAGAAACTCAAAACGTAAACTTTTAGATTTTAAACTCAAATGATTAAAATCGCTAAAACATAGGAACTAAAAAAATAAATTACTTAAAAAATAATTGTATCAGATGATTGGTAACAATCTAAAGTGAAATAACACACCTGCACCATATAGAACTTGCTTTTTGACAACTGACAAATAGATTATTGAAGTGTACAACAGTCTAGAAACATATCATATAGGGAAAGATTTAATAAAATCTTGTAACATGATTTGCCATTTGCCTGCTGTTATCCTGTTTTATGGGTTAATTTCGTATACTTTCAAAATATCCTTTTTTTTCAAAGAAAAAATAGTTTGCTATTAAAACATGATTTGGGTAAAGATGAAATTACAAGTTTAAAAGGATAGATAAGAAACTGTCGAGTTTAATATATCTAAATCTTTAGTTCTTTTTTAACAACAATCTAATTTACTTCTAATTATACACTGTTGTCCACCACAGAACTACAACCGTCGACTTCTTAGAGACGGATACATTTTTACACACCTGGATACCATTATGCCAAATGGGTATCTAAATCTTTAGTTAGTACTCGTAATTTTACACCATTATCCACCACCACAAAGTCACAACCCTCGACTTCCTAGAGACTAACACCATTAAGCGAAATGGGTATCTAAATATTTAGTTAGTAGTTACTAGTACAAGTTATGTAGTGTACTAGTATATGAAAAGGTGATATCTGCAATACAGACACGAGTTTCATTAAACTTGACCGAAAGAGGCTCTATAGTTGTTAGGTCTACAGTCATGTCTGTGATAGATAAAGATAGAGTGAATGATGCTCAAATTTTATTCCAATCACACATGCAAAAAAAAGTAGAGTATATATATCTTAAGGAAAAGACAGGACAATCATGTTGGGAAAAGTGACACACGATTGTCATATATTAGACCTACCATTGAATCTTTGTCTGTTTCTCACTCATCTAGTTTTTTTTTTTTTTTTTTTTTTTTTTTTTTTCTTAACAGCATACGGTTTAGAATGACGCTAATCGGGTTAGTAGTTACCATGTTAGTATCACCAAGTTAGAATTAAAATCCCTCATACCTGGATTTGAACTCAGGACCTTCAAGAGAAGCAAAGTTTCTCACTGATCTAGAGGAATTTAAAATTTTCTAAAATGTGGAGTGGCAATGGTATATATACATACATCCGGCTATAGAGATGGAACCAATTGAGGGTCAAGAGAGCCTCCTGAGCCCTCGATCACCAGATTCTCGTATTTTTTTTTTTTTTTAAATTAAAGGAAAAGCACGAATCGGAACCCTTAGTTGCAATCAGTAGAGAAAAGAATCTTATGATACTCCTTTGACTAAAAAGTTTTTGTTTTGTCAATGTCCTGTCCCATTTTTTTAGCATATGAATATATGATGAATGATGGTAACATCTTGGAACACAAGAATAAAACAGAAAATTCCTTAAATATGAACTCCATTTCCATGCTCATCTCAGGCCCTTTATTTTGTCTAGCAAATGTTGCGCGGGCCAGATCTTGGAGTCCGATGGACCTCAATAACAACACGCACATCTATATATATAGGAGCACGTTTAATAAAGAACCAGTTTTAAGTTAAAAAAACGGGAGAATCGCAATAAACTTGTACCTAAATTGTTATGTATTAAACGTGACATATAATCTATGTTATTTTTATTATGTATATAGAGAGAAGATAGCCGTAGAGGGAAAGGAGGAGAGCCCTTTATCAAGTTACGCCTAACAACCCAAGAGAAAATTTAAACAATTGTTTCACAATCCATTCAATTGAGCCTTTTGCTTTACCCCTTCTTTGTTAAGAAAGATGTAACTAGGATTATAATAAATTAATTGCTAACAAGAAAGATGTCACTGGGATTATAGTAAATTAATTATAAACATATACCTAGTTAAGAATTAATCTAACTAATTAAGGTTCTCCTACATTCATTCTCATGACTTGTGCAGATGAAAGATGCCTTGAAAGTTTCAGGCTCTTCAAAGGGGAAACCTCCAATAGCACCTAGCAGTTTCAAGAAAGGCCAAAGAGGTTACCCGGATTTTGAGACTGCATCCGGTGGGCCCCACTACCCGCAACCGGGAAGCTCGAGCTCTACTCCAGCTTGGGACTTTACTAACAATGATCCTCATCAAAGTGGGGGGTATGAGGCCCCTAGACAATCCGGTCATATAGTTTTGGACGATGAAGATGAACCTAAAGAATGGATGGCGCAAGTTGAACCCGGGGTTCAAATCACTTTTGTTTCCTTACCTGATGGCGGAAATGACCTTAAGCGGATCCGATTCAAGTAAGAACTTATTTCCAATTCTTTTCTTATTCCATTTATATGGAGATAAAAAGTCATGACACTTAACTTATTTCTTTAACAATTGCTGATATTTTTTTAATTATTCGATACGTGAAAGCCGAGAAATGTTCAACAAATGGCAAGCTCAGAGGTGGTGGGGTGAAAACTACGACCGAATAATGGAGCTTTACAATGTTCAAAGATTCAACTGTCAAGCGTTGAACACGCCTTCTCAGTCTGAAGACGGGGTAATAATAACTAATAACTAACAATTAGTAATTCTTAATAATTATTTACTAATTAATAACAAATCATGCAGAGAGATTCTACCTACTCAAGGTTGTCAACAAGGGAAAGCCCAATGATGAACCCATCAATTAACAAGGATTGGAATAGGAACTATGGGGGCAATCAACATTACAATGCGGGTCCCAGTGGTTACGGGCCGGGTGGGCACAAGGGTGAGATGTCATCTATGGAGCCATCAAGGACAACAACTGACTCTAGAGATGAACCATCAATTAGTAATGCTAGTGATATAGAGTCTGAGTGGGTAGAGCAAGACGAACCTGGCGTTTACATTACTATCAGACAGTTAATAGATGGCACTAGAGAGCTCCGCCGTGTTAGATTCAGGTAATATTTATTCAATTAATAAGTAGTCCAAAATTACCATGTTTTATACGTATACAAGATTTATCTTATTTTAGCGTCGTTGAAGAATTATTATCATTGTGTAACCTGCTTTCTTGTGTTCATGCAGTCGAGAAAAGTTTGGCGAAGTGAATGCAAAACTCTGGTGGGAACAAAACAGGGAGAGAATACAAACCCAATACCTTTAATTATACATCAAGTATTAACAGTCGTCGTAAGATCGAAAAAATAGAGCCAAGATCGGAAAAGATCTCAACTTGCTCGAGCTTCGACATCATATACAACCATTGCTCACTAAACATACCGTTATTGGCTTTATCGGGTTCTAGAAGGCAGGATTTTTTATAGTAAGGTGCGGTTTTGGATCTTGAAAACTTTCTTATTATTTTTATTTGTATTTTCCGTATTTAAGTAAAATATGAGCGATTTGCTTCCGGCGTATGAAGCGGATTTTATTGAGCTAGGCGTCGTTTGTAAGATGCGACTTGCAGCATTGTATTTGTTCTTTATGAAAAGATTTAGAGTTTGTTGGATGTTAATTATGTTAATTATAATGGTATAGACGACACCCAGTAATCATAACTCATTTTTCATGGAAATGATAGCCACAACCACAACCGTCGTCACCAACCACACGGGCATACCCACATGTAAAGAAAGAGCCGCACCCCTCGATAAAATGTTAAGTGATATCTTTAGACAAAATCTCAATCACTCCCCGTCAAAGTTTAATTAAGCACCCTGATTGCCCTCATCAAAAAAATCCTGGGTTAGCTACTTACTAGGGCATTTGGTACCAGGTATATTTGCTACCAGTGTCCATTTTCTCGTTTTTCAGTACCGGTTGTATTTACCGGTACGGGTACCAGTATTTTCGGTATATGTACCGATACCCATTTTCTCCTTGGTACCGGTTTGGTACCAAACCAGTACCATGCTCATCCCTACTACTTACCACCAACATACGAAAACATAGCGGGTGAACCAACTTTAGTGATTCTGATACGAAGCTGTTCTAGAAGCAGGGACAGTTTGTCATTCCAAGAAATTAGGAAAAGATCATAATTGTTCCCACCAAAAGTGTTAGTATACACAATGGTAATCGAGAGATTATGAGCTAAAGAATTGTAGAAGAAGAATCACAGAAGAGGAGATTAAGGGGCTGTTTGGTAGCCTCTGAATGGTCATTAAGAGGCTACCTCTTAATGGAACCATTAAGAATTTTATCAATGAGAAGGTAGAAGAATGTAACATGTGATGATTTACCATTCAGAGGTTACCTCTTAACCATTCAGACTTGAGGTTACCTCTTATTCATTCAGAGGTTTTAAACCATTAAGAGGTAGCATCTGAATGGTCATTAAGAGGCTACCAAACAGCCCCTAACTCTCAAATCAATAGCTACCCAATTCGGGTCCCAGTTCGATTATTTAACGAACTAACTTACAAGCACATGCTACCACTAAACCCTCATACTATACTATTATTACAATTGACCCCTCATACTATTTTATACCTAACAAAAAGTTTAGCTTAAATAATTAGTTCCCTATGTTTTAATTCTTGTCTTGTTATATGTTTATCTGAGTTTTACTTGTAATTGGAGAATTGCCAATTCTATCAAATTATCGCTTTCGATTTCCGGTAACTAACAGATTCCTAAAACGACTCAGTTCAACACAACCATTTTGAGCAAAACTTGTTTTACGATCAAATCGTTAACTTTTTTAAAACCCATTTTGACTCGCAACTTGTTTGATCTTTCACATGACGTGACTTGACCAAATGGTTTTAACTGACTTGGTTTTAACTGACTTGACCAAATGGTTTTAAATCAGACTGTTATATTTTTTTTTTTTGTTTCACTAGAACACGGCGACATTACGCTATTGGCATGTAGCAACGACATCTAAAGAAACAAAATCAAACTTTACGATATAGAAACACAACCAATGAAACAGACGAAACAGGGTTATAATCACAGATACCCTAAAAACATAGTTCAGACCCTCACCCAAGTCAAGGGGCAAGACAGACCAAACTCGATCACACTAGTACAAGACTTTCACTCATAAGCAGAAACGCAAAACACAGCAATATGGTAAACATATGTTGGCAGAAAGCCTAGGATGGTGTAGTTGTCATCCTGCCACCTTACTGCTATAAACTTGAGACCTTCCAGTAAACAAGTCTGATGATCTATTTGCCGCCACTCCTGCTTTCATCGGTGGTGGTGCGGGTGGTAGTAGTGCTGGATTCCTAGGCCCACCACCTCTTCCCGGTCCAATCGTCATATTTCCCAACTTTTCAGCTGCATCCCCGACTCCATTCCCTTTTCCCTTCCCCATATACATTCCTCCTGACACATAAATATACAAACGTTTTTTCATCACAACATTCAAACGGTCGAATCATACATGAGAAGAAAATATATTTATATTCTTACTCAGATTGTTTTTTATGGGCGGTTGGTATTTTGGTTGCCTGGCAGTATTCTTATTTGTCTTTTCATTCACCCCATCCTGAAACCAAGAAACTAAATGTTAGAAACAAATATCGTCACCCGACATAAAATATGCACAGGTTGTGTTGTAACATATTCTGCTAAAAAGAATTAATTCACTCACCGGTCGACTCATTTCCAGTCTACGTTGCACACCTGTAATTAAATTTAAGCAGATCATCAGTATAAAAAAAAACAACTATATATCAAAATCCAGATTAAAACGACTATTGAAGACGGGCACCAAACAATAATCAAATATAGAAATAGATTACCAGTACTTAGAGATACATGTGCTTTCGTAGATGAAGTAATATTATCCACTGACTTGGAGTTAAGCAAAGACCCTGGATATTTCTTGGCACATTTTTGCTCCACAACTCTCTTCCCGCTTACTCCTGCTGCAAAACCGCATGCGGTTACAACTCTTTTCAACGGAATAATAAAAAAAGAACTGCCAATAGAATCAATCAACAAACCAGATGGAGGTGTCCTCGCAATAGTAGTTGATTTAGGGCGAAGAGAAGGTGGAATGTAGTAACAACTCTGCATATTTCAAAAACAATGGTGATCTTCAACTACATTTCTAAAATATCTAACCATAATAACATTATAACAACTACTTGTAAGTTGTAACTCGGGTGTTTTTACCTGAAAGAAAGGATGCTGAAGAGCTTCTGCGGCAGTGGGTCTCTTACACGGATCCCAAGAACAAAGTAACTACGGAGCAAAACGATGAAACAAATGTAATTATTAGTTAGTGAATTTTATGTGGTGAAAAGGCAGAGAAACTAGCACTTACTGCGATCAGATTGACTGCATCCTTGCTTGCAGATGGTATCAATGAAGAAAGATTTACGCCACCAAGCTGCTAAAGCACAACGAAAGAATTTGCTTAATTATTTGATTTTTATTTACACAAGAATTAGTATTGTTAAACGAAAAGAGAAACCAACCTCTGGAAACAGATAATTGATAGTACTCGCAAGCTCAAGTCCCTCGGCCCATGAGCTTTTTGTTGGGCTGCCTATCACACTGCAAATTTTGTAAATTTCATCTGCTTCACTGCAGACACAAAAAAAAAAGAACAAAAAATGTCAACTGCAAGATATTTGAGTCAAAACAGTCAACTACTCCAGTTCCCCAACTCATGAAAATAATATAATAACATTAAAGGACCATAATCATGTTTGAAGCTTTATCACATTAGCATAAAATGCAAAGAACACACTTGATCAGGTTAATTAAAAATTATCTTTGCATTATATATATGGTGCAGATCTATTACAGAAAAACCAACCACACACCTTGAACCTGGAAAAAGTGGTCGCAGAGTGAATAATTCAGCCATGATTGCTCCCATAGCCCACATATCTGTTAATTGTAAAAACACAATAACGAAATTAAGTTCCATGTGCATCTGAAGAAATTATCATCATATATGATTCATCCACTCACCAACTGGAGGACCATATGTTGACGCCTGGAGAAGAACCTCAGGGGCACGGTACCTACCAAAATCATATTTTAGAAACAAGTAACAAGCAGGAAGCTGACAAGAGAAGAAAAATAGACCGCTTACCAGCGCGTTGAAACATAATCTGTGTATGGTGGCTGGGAAACAATTTCTCGTGCAAGACCAAAATCAGCTATTTTTATTACATCCTTGGAAACAAGAAAGTTCTCTGCAACATGATATAGAATATGCAAGCATTCAGCCAAAAAAAAAAGGAAAGAAGTAAAATGCCAGTTTTGTTCCTAAGGTTTGGCCAGTTGTGCGACTTTCGTCCAAAGGTTTGTTTTTCTGCATCTGGATCTAAAAGGTTTGAAATCTGCCATTTTCATTCGGCTTGTTAAGTCCATCCATTTTTCTCCGTTAAGTCAGGGGTATTTTTGTCTTTTTTGTTAACTTAAGGGTATTTTCATCTTTTTTGAATACTTGTGCATAAAGCGAACAATACCAAATTGCCCTTTAAGTTAACAAAAAAGACAAAAACACCCCTGCCTTAACAAAGAAAAATGCATGAAGCTAACGAGGCGGATGAAAATGGCAAGATTTCAAACCTTTTGAATACAGATGCGGAAAAACAAACTTTTGGACGAAAATCGCAAAACTAGCCAAACCTCCGAGACGAAAATGGCATTTTACTCTAGATAAAAATATACTGCATAACATTAAGAAATTATTCACTTTTAAGTTAGAATGTATGATAATCACCTGGCTTAAGGTCGCGATGGAAGTAACCACGCTGATGCATATATGCAAGACCTTGAAACACTTGAAAGCACCAGTTTTTAATTTTAGATTCCAAGAAAGACTTCAGTCTATCTTTCATGAGTTGGTAGAGACTACATTCCATGTACTCAAACACAAAGTATAAGATATCATTTTCTCTGACAACTTCCTTGAGCTTTACTATGTTAGGATGATTCATCTTACGCAGTGACTGCCAACAAAACAAGCTTAATTTAGTAATTTATAGGAAAGACGGTGTTCATAAATTAAAAGTACGATTAAAAAAGTTGTTACCTTGACTTCTCTTAAATTTATGCACTCTTCCCATGAGTAATACTTCCTTTTCATTTTCTTAATCGCAACCTGTAATATAATAAATCAACTTCAATATAATTATAATTTAAATTGCACCTTTCTGATTTGACAAAAATCACTCCAACTTTTCAAATTGACAAAATTCACCCCTCAAATTTCTAATTTGACAAAAACCAACTTTCTAACTTACAAAAAATGACCCTCCTACTTTATAACTTGACAGAATAAATGCCCATACTTTCTAACTTCTCTTTAACCCTCAAACTTTTGACATGTAACCCATTCTACCCCCAAACTTTGCTATAATGTCAAAGGTAACCCTCTAACTTTGTAAATGTCACTTTGACCCCCCCCCCTCAAGTTTCTAAAGTTTCAAGCTTATCCTCAAACTAATTTCTTACGTTTTTATTTTTATGGACGTGTCGGTATGTATAAGTTCGAGTATGTCTACGCTTTAACGTGATTTTTGTTTGAAAACGAGTCGTTATAAAATTATTTTTATGTACGTTTTGACGTAAATTTTGTATGAAAACAAATCGGGTCAAATGTAATACGTTTTGATTCGACAATACAAATTTATCATACGTTTTGACGTAAATTTAGTTCGGAAACGAGTTTGGTCGATTGTCGCCTATATGTTATCGCTTCGCGTAGGGCGCCACCATAACGCATGGCAAGTAAAAAAACTAGTAGAATCCTATGTTCAAAGGTTTGTTCCAAAAGGATATAAACTTACCACTTCACCATTCTGCTTATTTAACGCTCGCCAAACAACCCCAAAGCTTCCATTACCAACTTCTTTGATTATCTTGTACCTGCAAAAAGGCCGCACATCTAACATCTTAACTAGCACTTCATGATATTTATAGCCTAAATCACAAAGAAAGATATACTCACCTTTCCATTTTTTTGTATGCAACTTTGTATCACCTTATTTACGACCAAGAGACGCAAACATAGAAGAAGAAATAACAGACTTAATCTTTAGACACCTATAGAACTAAATAATATAAACTATCCACCCTCAACTTTCTTGATGCATGTATAGAACAGCAGTATGCTTCTGATGGACGGGCTTCATGGCCTTATTCATAACGAACACCAGATCAATGACACCCGGACATTGAATAGGCCTATAAAGAAAAGAGAATTGGGAACTGTAGAGCATCTTGATTTGTATCCAAACGAAATTTTGTAGCCAAAAAGAAAGCCTCCAGAAACTAAAGATTATATTGCGAAAGATTCGGCCAATAGTTGTTTTGTAAATCTAACAGGTAAATTCTCGTCTAGCAATTAACGGTGTACGAATATTCATCATTTACATGCAAAGTTCAGTCCTGCATTTAGAGAGCATAGATAAGTGTTAGAACCACCACAAAGGGATAGAAGGATAACTGGAAACCTATGCAGTAAATAGGGTGATGTATCACAGATATATCGGTATCACCGGTTATCGGTCTCCATGTAAAATATCGGTCAGAATATTGGTACTGATACTATCGGCGATATTGACCGGTATATCACTGATTTTCCCGATATCAGTATCTTTTTTCTTAGTTATACCATTCGTTTTCTTCTTATCGCTGCTATTAGTGTTTTAAGTCTTAATTGTCAATTGTTAGTGTAAAACGTTAATGTTTTAAGTCTTAATCAGTTCCTACTTGCTACAATTGTTAGTGATTAAATTGCTATATCTAAAATTCTGCATGATATTAAAATTACCGATATCGCGCCGCGATAACCTATATCTCAAATATCGGTATCCGATTTTTTACCACATTAACTGCATAGCTGGAAACATATAGTGAAATAATAGAACGCTCACCTCAGCAGATGGTCTTGGAAAATTTTGAAGTGACTATTGTATCAGCAGTGCCCTGGACATCAGTACAGATAAGATGAAACCTTTCGTATGCAAGTTAATGCCGGTAAAGATCTTGCTTAATAAGTGTGAAAGCTTACTTGTCAATTTTCACTAATAGATCCAACACCTATCTGATAAAAAAGTTGCATTACGCCTGCTAAACTACTTTTGTGTACAAGATGCTCACTAGGTGCAGTTAACAAAAGAAAAAAGAGGAAAACGTCTGGGAATGAGAGAACGCCAATCAAGAACCTTCTGGAATGAGATAACCTGATTCTGGAAATAATCTGACAAGGGGTGTGCTTGCTCCATGTTTCACAGGGAATTAAAACCTTTACAAACTGATAAACTATATTAGTTTCGTTAAAATAAATGATGGCAAAGACTCAAAGAGACAGCTATGATTAGAAGGCATACGACTACCAAATCATACAAATTCAAGTTCTATTATAAGAAATAAAGCAGTCAGTTTCACAAGAATAGTAAGTTTATATTAAATAAATATGTTGTTTTCACTTTCCTCCATGTATACGGAGCGGTTTACAAATGAAAATATCCATGAAAACTAATAGCACAAAAACAAGAAAGGTGTGCAGTGAACAAATGTCATATTCCATTACCATTCTTTTAATTTCAAACTATGTCTATGGCATCGAGTAAAAAACTAGGATAAAAATAAGCATAAGGATGACTGTTGACATCATCCTCTCCGATATTTATGAAACCATCTAAGAATGAGGTAGCTTAAAAGTCTTCTTTTACCTTAGATAGATTTGTTGATATTATTAGGCTGCAGGTTCATAGATATGTAACTAACATAAACCCATAATGGTCACCTGCGTTAGTAATAAATACGGACATGATTCCTATAGTAACATGCAAAAATTACCATATTATTTCCATGTTATTCATGATGAACCATGCTCAAAGACATGATTAAAACGTCGAGACATGTGTGATTGCATAGTTTAACGAGAATCATTTTTCTTTTCTGAGACTATTTACTTCACTTCCACTATTTTGTTAAATAATTTCGGTTAGCATGTTGCCAACTACATGCACTTGCTCAAAGACATGATTAAAACGTCGAGACATGTGTGATTGCATAGTTTAACGAGAATCATTTTTCTTTTCTGAGACTATTTACTTCACTTCCACTATTTTGTTAAATAATTTCGGTTAGCATGTTGCCAACTACATGCACCTAGGGCTGTAAACGAACCGAACGTTCAGCGAACAGTTCGTGAACCGTTCGGCGGGAAGTTTGTTTATGTTCGTTCATTTAATAAACGAACGAACACGAACAAGGAATTTCGTTCGATTAGTTAAATGAACGAACATGAACAAAGGTCTCGTTCGTTCAGTTGTGTTCGTGAACGTTCGGTAAGGTGTTCGTGAACATTCGTTCATTTGCGTTCGTTTATGTTCGCATGTTTGTCTTTTAATGAAAGATTTTTGTACTTTCATATATTTTATCTATACTTTTTTATATAACTAACTTAAATTTATTTTATTACCCTAAAAATTAAACTAAAAAAACCCTATTAAACCTTGTTTATGCACCATTTCCCTTTCATTTCTTATTATTTACATCGACGAATACGATCGACATCCGTTCCACAATAAGGAATTCAAGTTCTAGACTTCTAGTGCTACTCTCTAGGCCATCCACCTTTATCCTTCGTCACATTCGCCAAATTTATTTGTGTTCGTGAACCGTTCGCTAACACACTCATTTCCTTAATGAACGAACACGAACATAAAATCTCGTTCGGTAAGTGTTCATGAACCGTTCGTGAACACATTTATTTCCTTAACGAACGAACACGAACAAGGCCTTGTTTGTGTTCGTTCGGTTCGTTTACAACCCTACATGCACCACTGTATCCTTGTGAAATCGTGATCTAAGATTTAATACAAGTTTTCAGGCCTACCATTCATGACTAATTACAAGGTAAAGTACCATGTGTAACATCCTATACAAAAAAATGTAGTGCCAATGTGCCATACTGACATATGAGGTTTTAAAGAGTGGGCAACAAGATAAGAATAGTAAAAATGAAAAAAGAATTAAAAAAAGCTACACTTGCAAAGGGTAATTAAGCTCACAAACATGATCAAACCACAAATCTCATTCTCCATATATAGCTAGCTATAAAGACCGAGTAGATCAATTTTCAGAAAACCAGTATTATAGGCATCTAAACCTAATAATAGCTACAAAGCAATCCAGTACACATTTCAAATAACAAAATATATCTTCCAGATTCTAAACACCAAAACTTCCATAACTAAACAATATAACATACACAACAAAATGTAGAGAGGTAAATGCAAGTGCAACTACAGAATTAGATATAATCAAGCTCCAAATCATAATCATATCTCTATAAAGACTGAGTAGATCAATTTGCAGAAGACCATTACTATAGGCATCTAAACAGAAGGTAAAGAGGTAAATGCAACTTCCTAATTAGGTGCACATATCAAACAAAATCAACCCCCAAATCACAATCATACCTCTACAAAACTCATCAATTCACATAACCCCTCAAAACATACTACAAATATATATATACCTAATTCCAAACATCTGTACGATTCCAACCGTTACTAACAAATCAAGCTGTAAACGACACTCCAGAAACCCTAAAAGCCATTATCGTACGCATCTAAACCTAATGATATCTACAGAAAATCCAGTATACATCACAAATAACAAAACATATCTTTCAGATTCTAAACACCAAAACTTCCATAACTATACAACACAACATCCACAACAAAAGGTAAAGAGGTAAATGCAACTTCTTAATTAGGCACAAATCATGATCATATCTCTATGAGATTCATCAATCCACATAACACCTCAAAACAATCTACAAATCTATACCTAATTCCAAACTAAACAATACAACATACACACCTAATCAGGTACAAATATTAAACAAAATCAGCCTCCGAATCATAATTATATCTCTAATTAGGTACAAATATTCAACAAATCTATACCTAATTCCAGATCGAATTCAGATTACAATCGTAGCTAACGAATCCAGCTGTAAATCACATTTCAGAAACCCTAGAAACCAGATCTATAACCTACTCAACGAAAACGAAATGGAGATCTGAGGTAACGTATGGAAGACGAAAGAATGATGAAATTGAAAATGAAAAAGGAGGAGAATGAAGGAAGGAAGGAAGGAAGGTACCTGTAGGGTTAACGGCATAACCTAAAGGTAGCCAGAGGAGGGAACCAGAGCGTGTGAAACAATCAGAGAGAGATGAGAAGATACCCCCCACCCACCGATGATGATGATGTGAAATTTGGGGAAACCTAATTATAGTCGTCAGATATTCACCAAGCGTAAATGTTTATATAGAGATAACATATATATATAACACGTGGGTGGGTTGTGTGTGTATCATGCAATGTTTTGAAAACTCTACTGGTATTGCCGTTTCCAGATGTAAATCTGGTATGAAATACCCCGGTAAATAAGTGAAACGACATAAGTTTTGTACCGACGGTAAAATCCGGTATACCGGTTTGAAACGTAATACCGGTACCGGCCCATGGTTATTTTAGTTTGGGTTGTTACTTATTTTTATTATATATGTTATGTTACTTATCTTATGTAATTTTTATATATTATGATTATTCGTAACTAAAAGTTCTTATTTAATATTGTATGAAACGAAAATAGTTATCCTCTAGTTGATAAGGATGACGATAATAGTGGATTTCATCTTTTATGTTATCATGAACTTGATGTATTCGACACTCAAATGGCTTAAACATATCGTACACTTTCATTTAAATGAGCTTGTTGGAAAATTGAATGATTTTCGATTATCTTTTGGATAATTTTTTATTATGGATTTACTTTTGGATCATCTTTTAATATGTAATCATGCAGTTTTTGATTAACTTTTGAGTTGATGTTGTAATTTATGAAATATAGAGTTAGGTAGTCAGCCCGGTTAAACCGCTTGGTACAACCTGGTTCAACCGGTTGATCCATTTTTTAGCCTAATCCGGTTTGATTTAAAAACCGGTTTTTAAAACATTGGTATCATGTGGGGATCATTGGTTCGTTAAAGCAAACTAATCTTAACCCACTTCCAGGCGAGAGGTGTAATACCGTGCTATCAGCGTCGTAGGTAGGAGAGGTAAAACCGTGTTAAGTAGCAACTAAACGACGGCTAAAACCAGGAAAAGTGTAAAACGAAATTACGGATTTCTAACCCCGAATGACTCACGTGACGTAAAACATAGACGAATTGAATGTACACCGATACGAATTAAAAATCCGTGGGGTAAAAAAACCTGAGGACCCAAATGTGACAACTAAACACTATGCTAAGTAGCAAGCAATTGACGATTGAGCTCGAGAAAAAACATAACTTGTCTCAAATTATAATAAACAAAACTTAAAGTTTATTATGAAAAAAAAAACCATTAAAGACAAAACTCAAAAAACAAAATTACTATTACTTGATGTGTTATGAATTAATAGACATAGATAGTATTGTGTACTTCATCGTTGTTCATAAACATTTATTGAGAAATATATTTATTCAGGTTTGTTTGTGTTCATGATAGCCAGACTTTATGGTTCCACTAAATCCACTCATTGTATCATACAAATTTTATCGATATTTTGTTCATGATAATTCATTAAAAAAACAGACATATGTGTGTGTTTGAGTTATTTTTTCATGGATGTTTTGGATAATTTAAAGGCAATTGTGATTTTTTATTAATTTGTAGTTGCTAATGTGGGTTGTAATTAGGTACTGTGGGGTTATGGATTTGATGGTTTTGGTTGATGATGTTTCACCCATGATTAGGTATTTCATCACTCAATTATTTTTGTTTTATTTTATTGACTTTAGCTTATAATGTGTATAAGGGTGAGCGGGGCACAATCGGTGACCCCTTGCGGGGACCTTGTTGCCGATCGGTGGTGGTGCCGCCATCCAGGCGGTGAGCCAAATCGGGGGGCCAAATCGGTGGGGAGACACCGAAGAAGGTAGGAGAGAGAAGGTGGGGCCACCCTCATTTTCAACCAATGAAAACTTTTTGTTTTTGTTTTTTTTTTTTTGAATAAAAAAACAATTCCCCTAAGAGGGGTGTGCCGCCATCAAATTGGGGTGCGAGGGGAGTTTAAGAGGGGAGTTGACGTGGCATAACCTGATTGGGTGTGCGTAAGAGAGAGGACTCCCCTCTTAGGGGAGTGCCCCGAGTACCCTAAAGGTGAAATCCTCAGTCTATTTAAATATATGAATTAAAGTTTCACCATCAATAGTTTGTTGCAATTTTAACTGTTTGCTTTAACAAATAGTTCTAGGAACAAAACCAGAGTTACTCAAGGGCAATTTATGTGTTCTTTTGAATGAAGATAGAATCTTGATCATAAAAAGAACTTCAAATCTAATGAATCTGTTTGGTTTCTTGAGATAGGTGTTTCTCAATATATAGAACTTATCAAGAATAGTAGAGTATTCACATTTATTGATCTTGAAATGATAGCGTTCATTAGGTTTTATTAGGTGGACACACAATTCAGTCGGACCAAAAAAGTTTGAAACAGAGGTTGTTGCTTAGAGCAAGGGGGTTATTGGTAATGCTAAGCGACCCATAATAATTAGTAGCCCGTTTATGTTGGGTTTATAATATGTCAAAACGTTGTCAAGTGATGGTCATTTTGGTTCGGGCTAGGACAAGTTGAATTAATAAATGCAAGAATATGGTAATAGGAGATGGAGAATGGGATGAATGGGGTTTCCAGAAAATAAATAAATTTAGAGATAAATTTAGAAAAAACATGATTTTTAGTTGAGTTATAGAGGTGAAGATAAAGATTTGGATGAGATAGAAAGTGGTTATTCACATGTAAAGATTTGAATCATTTGTTATGTGTTTTTCCAATTTATGTGTTTTTACACGACATTAAATTTCAACAAAAATAATTTGTTTTCTTTTTTCAAACTGCGTTTAACGCGGGCATTAGCCTAGTTTAAAATAATTAAAATTAACAGTGCTTGTTGGCATTCTTAATCAATTATAATTATGAAATACAACTGGAAATTTATATTTTAGGATATACTATTATGACATATGTCGTGGCTCCTTAAGAATCGTTAGTTTTTCGTTGAATACTATCGTGTTATATGAATGCAAGACTAATTTATTTTTTTGGTTTGGTT
This sequence comes from Helianthus tuberosus, assembly GCA_030545235.1. NCBI lineage: Eukaryota > Viridiplantae > Streptophyta > Magnoliopsida > Asterales > Asteraceae > Helianthus > Helianthus tuberosus. The sequence continues at coordinate 53,226,289 of CM060428.1, forward strand.
TGAATCATAGATTTCATAGCTTCACAAAATATTTACAGAAAAAAATAGTTTTATAACTTAATAGCATCTAATCTAATCTAACTACTATAATAAAAAAAAAACCAACTTTTGGACACGTGTCATTCATTGAAGGTAGCCTCAAATTTATATTTATCTAAATAAATAATAAATTAATATTAAATCTTATCATACTTTAATAAAATATTATCCTCAAATCTAAATTGTTAATTTAATATATTTTTAAAACAAATACATCTCTTATCTACTTATCTTATATTAAATATATAAATAAGAGGAGGAGTTGGGTAGAAAGTGAATTTTTCCTAAAAAGTCTATGAAGCAATCAGAATGCAACACGTGGCATTGAATGATTTTAACTAGAAGGGTAATTATGTACTTTCAAAATCTATTTTTATTTTAGAAAAATTATCTTCAATAACTAACTATCCATAATGAAACCGATTTGCTCCATAAATTTCGAAATTTTTTGTTTTCGATTTCTGATCTCACTTAATATCAATCATTCCTTCGTTTTCTTGCTCACAAGATTCATCGCTGATCATATTTTTATACGGAGAGAAAAATCATGGCATCTGGAATCTATCAGCATGTTCTTGGTACTGTGTTTTAACAGTTAGAGGGTTAAAATCAATGTTTTTATAGATCCCATAATATGAATGATGTTTGGTAACGCTGGAGGATTTCTTGACATTGTGTTTTAACAGCAAGCAGATTAATACAGTTGTGTTTTAGCATTCATGTTGGTAATGCTGGAGGATTTCTTGATGCTGTATTTTACCATTCATGCTGGTAATGTTGGAGGATTTCTTGACATTGTGTTTTAACAGCAAGCAGATTAATACAGTTGTGTGTTTAGCATTCATGTTGGTAATGCTGGAGGATTTCTTGACGTTGTGTTTTACCATCCATGCTGGTAATGCTGGAGGATTTCTTGACATTGTGTTTTAACAGCAAGCAGTTTGATACCGTTGTGTTTTAGCATTCATGCTGGTAATGCTGGAGGATTCCTTGACGCTGTGTTTTACCATTCATACTAGTAATGCTGGAGGATTTCTTGACATTGTGTTTTAACACCAAGCAGTTTGATACCGTTGTATTTTAGCATTTATGCTGGTAATGCTGGAGGATTTCTTGACGCTGTGTTTTACCATTCATGCTGTTACGATGTGTGACATTTGTCACGATGTCTTTTCTTGATGTTGTGTTTCTTCATGAAGGGTAAAAGGAAGAGAGAGAGAGACGAGAGAGAGAGAGAGAGAGAGAGAAAAAATCGCAAGAAATGTGTGGTGGTTATGGAATAACAGTTATTTCCATATTTAAAACAAGCTAAATGACATATCTACCCCTGAGTAATTAAATAATCATATTTTTAAGACACACATATTACCTAAATACCACCAAGATGATCTCAACCATTAAACACACCCATTGGATGGCCCAGATCGCTTCCTAGACTTTCTAGGAAAACACACTTTCCGCAGGATCCCCACTCATATAAATAATAAATTAATATTAAATGTTATCCTAATTTATTAAAAACATAACTTTTTTTTATTATTTGGTATACAAAATTATGTTTATTCAACTTGAGTAAAACGCGAGGTTTTTAAGGATATAATTTTTTTTTTATTTGGTAGATTTTTCAACCCAACTATACACGAGTTTTTTTAAAGATACGACGTTTTAGTATTTAATATACAAAATTACATTTATTTAGGATATAATTTTTTTATTATTTGGTAGAGTTTTCAACCCGACTATACACGGATTTTTTAAAGATACAACGTTTTTAGTACTTTATATACAAAAATACATTTATTTAATCTGTGTAATACACATGGTTTTTAAATATATAACTCTTTTTTATATCTATTCAACACGTGTAATATACGGAGTTTTAAGGATATAATTTTTTATTATTTGATAGATTTATTCAACCCGATTATACACGGGTTTTTTTAAAGATACGGCGTTTTAGTATTTAGTATACAAAATTACATTTATTTAATCTGTGTAATACACATGGTTTTTAAAGATATAACTTTTTTTTATTATTTGATATATAAAATTATATTTATTTAACCCGTACAATATACAAGGTTCATAAATATATAAGTTTTTATTATTTAGTATATAAAATTACATTTATTCAACCCGTGTAATACATGGGGTTCTAACCTAGTAAAATATATATAAACAAAATAAAAGAAAAGTTAAGTGATAAGAAAAACCGGGCTAGATGGGTTCGTACCCGCGTCCAGCCAGGCCAAGGTCTTAATCTTGACCAACTGCCCTTGAGGGGTTTAATGCATCCTAATTCCTTTAATCACAAGGATCCAGCATATGACCTTATTTGATACATTTTTAACGACAAATTTGGATCACTGACGGACCACTGGAGTATCATCGTGCCACCAGCGGAACCACCCGATCATATCCATCTCTACTAGGCATAATGCCTATACACCAATTCAAGAGGAAACCCAATAAATATAGGAAAACCCTCCTTGTGGGAATCGAACCCAGGACCTATTGGTCCAAAGCCTTATCCCACCCCCAAGATGCCACTAGGCTATAAACTAAACAAGGAAATAAGCAAAAAGCACGACATAATTTTACCGATTCACGAAAGGATAGAAAGTTTTTAATTAGGGTGTTAAGGTTCTGAACGATGTTTTGAGGTTTATATTTATACATATATCAACCGACAAAGTAGTTTCGAAAAGCTTGGAATTTTTCGGTATAGAATGGAGAGCGTGATACGGTAGTAATTAGTTGCTTAAAATGAGTCTCATAATTAAGGAAAACGATTAGCAGGTTAGGCGAGATCAAAGGGAAACGATTTTGTGGAGGTATGGTTTGGTTGTTTTGGAACGTCAGCTTTGGGATTTTGATGTTTTCAGTCCCTGAGGTTTTCGTGATATTGCAATTCAAGCCAAGGCTTTATTATGTTAAATTAACTTTTAGAAATAGTAAAACATGACCCTGTAGTTATTTAATTTGATAAAATATGCTTATAACTATTAAACTCCAAACAAGCTTCAAATCAATTTTATATTCGTATAACTCTAAAATATTAAACTTACAATTTTTTACATGCTTATTTCAAAATAATATTTATTAAAAAATATTATTTTTAATATATATATATATATATATATATATATATATAATACCTGTATTCAATGATAGTGATAAGATAAACCATGATGTTTTATAATTTTTTTCACGATTGTTACACTCATGAAGGAGTTTATAGAGCTTGGTTTACACTCATGAAGGAGTTTATAGAGCTTGGTTACAAAGAGCAAGACACCAAAATAGGAGAGTTCAAGAGAAACAAATTGCATGCCTTCTGGCAAGTTATGATGGAAACTTTGAACAAGTGCTTGACCTCAAAGATTGGAGGAGCCGATCAAATAAATCAATTTATTCTCACAATCATGTATGGACTCATTACAGGGTTCAACATTAACTATGGAACAGAGATATTCAACATGATGAAGAGGTCAGTACTCACCAAGTCTGGAAGAATCACATCCCACTTACCTCATCCAAGATTCTGGTCAATCACAATTGCTGAAACCTTTGAAGAAAGAAATGTGGAACTACCTGTATCAGAAAACATATGGAAGTCACCAATCATGAAGCCCTAGTGCACAAATCAAGGTTGGACCTCTAATAAAGACGTGCCTATTTTACCAGAAAGTATGCTGTTTCTGATAGCAAAGGATTCACCATATCGGAAGATACATGAAGACATTCTTAACACAGAAGAAGATCAGGTAGAAGTGTTTGATAGCAGTATTTCACCAGAAGACAAGGATCAAATCTCTATGGCACCAGAAACATAGGAAGCAGAAGAAGTACAGCAACATGATACTAGATTTTCGCTAGATCCTATGGAAACTGATGAGCAAGTGGAGCAAAATCAAGAAACAGAGATGCAACATGAATCTGAATCAGGTGCTCAGTTTAATCCCTCTCTTAATATTTCAAGAAACTCAACAGATTCTGAATCTGAGGAATCTGTTCAAGTTAGTTATAAAATTGTTCCTAGACAATATGATGCAATAAATGAGGAGATCATTGGTAGTCCCATACATCTTGACTCCAAATCAATTGATGAGTAGGAGATTGAGACAGCAACATGTGGAGATCGGGCAACTGATCAAGGAAACCTGGAAGGGGAAACTAGGCTTTTCTCAACAACTCATGGAGGGTCATTCTCCAGAATGATTCAAGGAAATGAGGAAATTCCATATAGGAATGTGTTTCATAAATCTGGTGAATGTGTTTCTGATTGGTCTCATGATTAATCTAACCCTTTAAAAACAGTAGCTAGTGTGTCTTCTGCTGGTATAGTAGCTGGAACATCTGTTGTTCCTCCTTTTTCCCATGGAAAGACCCCTCATCCAAAGGAACAACTTGACAATGTCATACAAGTTGTAAGAAAAACATCAACAAAAGAAACAAAGTCACCAATTGATGTCACACCCCAACCGATGGCGGAATCATCGGGGCGTGGCACTGAGCGAAACAGATTGTCCAGAAGTTTCCATAACAGCTATCATTACCATTTGATTAAATAATACATCCCATACCGTATTTCAAATAGTTAAACAATTATTACAGACAAACATCAAGACAAATATTCTGTTCCGACAACTCAGATTTAATCATAACAATTTATTCGTGGGTTTCTAGGACTCCAGTTCCTAGCTTCAAGTTCATCACAGCACAAAGAGCATAATAGCAACCTAAGCACCTGTCACATACGTTAAAATAAAGTCAATACATAAAATGTAAAGGTGAGCATACAAGTTTGATAATAGCATATAGAGTTCGAATTCGTTTACGCATAACCAGCACGTACACATAGTGAAATGAAGCACGTTAGTTATCAACATAGATCCATCGATACCAATGACTGCGGGTTGACTGCCCGAGGCAGTTCGCAATACATGATTACCACCGTAATCCATGCAAGTAAAAGATCCTTAACAACCCCCGTGTGAACGGGTGCTGAGTCCAAACTATAGTACTATCGTTGCTAAGGCAGGTAGACAGCATTCCATGTGTAAACATAACAAACAAGCATTCATAAGCCACGTATAACATGCATTAATGGTTTAGCGTTAAAATATCTTGAGTAGTGTGATAGTTGTAGTTTGAATATTCGTAACGTATGTAACACCCAAAAGTGCTAAAAGCAAAAAAGGGTTCGAGTATACTCACAGCGATTATGGATTGAAGGGAGCACTTTTCAGCGAGTACAGTTAGCCTGAATAGATTCGATAGCGTAAAGATAAGTGGCATGGAAAACAGTACAGAATGAGTGTGGGTAGGTTGACTGGTCGTGCGGATTAGTAATCCGTGCGAGTGGTAATCCGTCTGGATTAGTCACTCGTGCGGATTGTTATCCGTACGGACAAGTTATTCGTGAGAGTGGTAATTCGTCCGGATTAGTCACTCGTGCGGACTGTTATCCGTGCGGACAAGTTATTCGTGCGGACAAGTAATCCGTGCGGATTACACTTCGTCCGGACGAGTCACCCGTGCGGATAACATGTTCGTGCGGGTAACTATTCGAGTGGATTGTTTCTTCCTATGGGTGAGATGTGTTTGTGTATGATGGCTTGTGCTTTGAAGTTTTCGTTGTAGCATTTAGAAGACACCTAAGTATCTCTACCCTTCAAGCCGGTTGCGCGGGCAACAATCCGTCCGGATGGTAGTCCGTGCGGACACGTCTCTAGGGCTGAGTCACTTGATGAAATTTGTGAAATCCGTCCGGATGATAATCCGTGCGGGTTGACAATCCGTGCGGACGGACCATCCGTCCGGATGTCGACTGAAAAGGTGCGTTCGGGTGCGATGGCGATTCGGTTTCGATTGCGAGCGATTCGATAGGGTTTCCTAATTAAATTACTTTTAGTCCCAACTACTTCGTATATGGTTTGACTCGGAATTTGGGTTCGGGTTCGTTTACATTCGAGTTAGACTTCGAGTTCGATTGAGTTCGCTTGATTATCACAACAACTCATAAATAAACATGCACAGGTAACACGTAAGGTACACACACACGTATAATGACGAGTAAAATACGTAGCTCGAGTTACGATTTGATGTCGATCCGATTAGTATAGCTTGATTATTAGTTGGTTAACTTTATCGCATTGTTACTTCCTATCATTCACAGTCGCAGGTCGATTGAAATACGGTTAATATGATTCGATTATTGTAATGAACGACACTTACTCCACATAATATAAATAAAATAAAAACATTCTACGAGTCAAGTCGCGCGAAATCGGTCGTTGACTTTGACCTTGACTTTGACTTTCACTTATGAAAACACGGGGTCTTACAGCCTCCTCTTGTTTAGGGAATTTCGTCCCGAAATTAAGCTGAAAACCATAACATACCGAGTTAAAATCGGAACCTATAAGTGGTATCTGAGCAGGTGCTCGATTGCACTGATCAATCAACTAGATTCGTACAAGAATTGATCAGATTCAGAGTCAAATTCACTCAGATTTGTCAAATTTCTTCACTTTTTCATATTCATCACGTTTTTATCTGAAAATCGCCAAATTAAACGACTTTTTACGGATAAAAATTGCTGATTTTTTGGATATGTTGTGCGAAATACATTGATCAACAAGCCTACAAAGTTTCAGATCTTAATTTGAAGCCGTTTGAGAGAAATCTGCGTTTTTGTGGTTCGCTTCTCTAATTAAACAACTGCGGGTATTTGGCCTTCATGTCGCTTTCGAGTTCCCAAGTAAACTCTGCGCCTCGTTTACCTTCCCATCGGACCTTTACAATCGGAATGCGTGAGCGCCTGAGCTGCTTAGTTTGGCGATCCATGATTTCGACAGGCTTTTCCACGAAGTGTAATGTTTCGTTCACTTGTAGATCATCTAAGGAGACATGTAAGTCGTGGTCGGCGATGCATTTTCGGAGGTTGGACACGTGGAAAGTCGGGTGGACATTGCTAAGTTCCTCCGGTAATTCGAGTCTGTAGGCGACTTTTCCGATCCTTTCCAGAATCTTAAAAGGTCCAACATATCGAGGCGCGAGTTTCCCCTTCTTGCCGAATCGGACTACACCATTCCAAGGTGATACCTTTAGGAGTACGTAGTCACCAACGCCATATTCACAGGGCCTGCGCTTTTTATCGGCGTAAACTTTCTGTCGATCCCGAGCTTTCGCTAGGTTGTCTCGAATTTGGAAAATTTTGTCTGTCGTTTCTTGTAGCAGCTCCGGACCGGTTAGTTGCGAGTGACCGATCTCGTGCCACACAATAGGCGATCGACATCTTCTTCCGTATAAGGCCTCGAAAGGTGCCATCTGGATGCTAGCCTGGTAGCTGTTGTTATACGAGAATTCGACTAACGGAAGGTGTCTATCCCAATTACCACCGAAGTCTAGAACACACGAACGGAGCATGTCTTCAAGAGTACGAATCGTTCTTTCAGTCTGACCGTCGGTTTGTGGGTGGAACGCAGTACTTAGATTAAGTGTTGTACCGAGTGCCGTTTGGAATGTTTCCCACAATCGTGAAGTAAACCGAGCGTCACGATCAGAGATGATGTCACGAGGCGTCCCATGTCGACAAATGATCTCGTTGGTGTAGATTCGGGCTAATCGTTCCACCTTGTAGTCCTCCCGTATTGGCAGAAAGTGTGCTGATTTAGTCAAACGGTCAATAACAACCCAAATGCTGTCGTGACCTGATGACGTGGTTGGAAGCTTGGTTACGAAGTCCATAGCTATGCTCTCCCACTTCCACATGGGAATTGGTGGTTGTTCGAGCAAGCCAGAGGGTCTTTGATGTTCAGCCTTGATTCTAGCACAGGTTAGGTATTTTCCGACATAGAGAGCGATATCCCGTTTCATACCCGGCCACCAGTACCTACAGCGAAGATCATGGTACATTTTGTCAGCACCGGGATGGATAGAGTATCGGGATTTGTGGGCTTCATCCATGATAATCTGTCGCAAATTGGTTCGCTTGGGAATCCAAATTCGGTCTAAGAAGTGGAATATCCCATTTGATTTGCTCACAAGCTGGGCTCCATCGTGGTAGATTCTTTCTTTCTTCAGAGTGCGTTCGTTGAAACATGCATGCTGGGCGTCGCGGATGAGAGCTTCGAGGTTGTGCTGGGCTTGAACATTACGAGTGCTAAGCAGATAGCTCCGTCTGCTAAGTGCGTCGGTGACAACATTTGCTTTGCCTGGGTGATAACGAATCTCACAGTCGTAATCGTTGAGAAGTTCTACCCATCGGCGTTGACGCATATTTAGTTCCCTCTGATTAAAGATGTGTTGTAGGCTCTTATGATCGGTGAAGATCGTACACTTTGTACCATACAGGTAGTGTCGCCAAATCTTTATGCAAAAACAACTGCGCCTAGCTCGAGATCGTGGGTTGTATAGTTCTTCTCGTGGATTTTGAGCTGACGAGATGCGTAAGCTATGACCTTGTCTCGTTGCCTATGGACACAACTGAGACCAAGGTTGGAAGCATCACAGTAGACAATGAAATCATTGTTTCCGTCGGGTAGTGTGAGAACAGGAGCATTGCAAAGCATGTGTTTAAGGGTTCGAAAGGCAGACTCTTGTTTGATTCCCCAGACAAAAGGCTGGTCCTTATGCGTGAGAGAGGTAAGTGGTACAGCAATCTTCGAGAATCCTTCGATAAATCGTCGATAATAGCCCGCTAGCCCGAGAAAGGAGCGGACTTCGGACGGGTTCTTAGGCGTAACCCAGCTCTTAACAGCTTCAATCTTTGCAGGATCGACGTGAATACCCTGACTATTTACAATGTGACCCAGGAACTGAACCTCCCCCAACCAAAATTCGCACTTGGAGAATTTGGCGTAGAGTTGGTTCCCCTGGAGTAACTCGAGGACCAAACGTAGATGTTGCGCGTGTTCGGCTCTCGACTTGGAATAGATCAAGACATCGTCGATGAATACGATGACGAAACGGTCGAGATATGGTTTACACACACGATTCATCAGATCCATGAAAACTGCGGGTGCGTTTGTTAGGCCAAAAGGCATGACAACGAATTCATAATGGCCGTAACGAGTACGAAATGCGGTTTTGGGTATATCCTCCTCTTGTATACACAGCTGATGATATCCGGAACGTAGATCGATCTTTGAGAAACACGTAGCGCCTTGTAGTTGGTCGAACAAATCGTCGATTCGAGGCAGAGGATAGCGGTTCTTGATAGTCAACTTATTCAATTCCCGGTAGTCGATGCACATCCGGAACGACCCATCCTTCTTTTTTACGAAGAGGACCGGCGCGCCCCAGGGAGAGGTGCTCGGGCGAATAAAGCCTTTTTCAAGCAATTCCTGGAGTTGGGTTGAGAGTTCGCGTATTTCGGACGGCGCGAGTCGATAAGGGGCTTTGGCGATAGGATTAGCTCCTGGAATGAGGTCAATACGAAAATCGATATCACGACTTGGCGGTAGTCCGGGAAGATCCTCTGGAAAAACATTAGGAAATTCTCGAACCACGGGTACGTCTTTCACTTCCTTCTTCTCTTTCCTTTCCTTCTCCGCTGCTACAATGTTAGCCAAGAAAGCCCTGTATTCCTTGCGGAGATACTTGCTAGCTTGGAGGCATGACATAAGTTTGAGACCCTTTGAAGTGGTATCACCATAAACGCGCAATGAATCACCGCTTGCGAGCGAAAAACGAATCATCTTGTCGAAGCACACAACTTCGGCATGGTTTTCTTGAAGGAAGTCCATGCCTACTATGATGTCGAAGCTTCCAAGTTGCATCGGAATAAGGTCGATTGAGAAGATGTGATTGTTGAGCTCGAGAGTGCAATCACGAATAACAGAATTTACAGCGACGGTTCTTCCGATAGTGACTTCAACATCGAATGCAGAGGAGAGTCGGGAACGTTTACGACTAAGGAGTTTCTCAAATTCGAGCGACACAAAGCAATTATCGGCTCCAGTATCAAACAAACATGAAGCATAAATACCATTCACATGGAACGTACCATTGACCACGTTGTTGTCGGCCTGAGCTTGACGCACATTGAGATTGAAAGTTCTGGCGCGTGCGGCCTGTTGTTGCTGCTGCTGTTGCTGCTGTGGTTGCTGCTGTTGCGGTTCTTGTTTCACTACCCTGTTCGGGCACATGTTGGCGAAATGATTCGGGTCGCCACACGTGAAGCATGCTCTGGATTTGACTGCGGGTGCCGGAGGAGCTTGTTGACCCTGTGGGGCAGTGAGTAGAGCTTGATTGGCAGGAGCTTGGCGAATACGGCAGTTGGCAGTAAAGTGGCCGTATACATTGCAGTGAGCACAGAAGCGGCATTGAATAGCTGTCGGGTGATGATAGGTGCAAGTAGGGCAGAGCGGGTACGGCCCAGTATATGCACGCTTCGCAGGCGGTGCATTGGCCACAGGCGCCGCTACTTGACGCTGTTGGGCAGGTACAGCTTGGATCAGTGCAGCAGTAATCGCACAGTTCTTGTTGGTGGAGCTGTTCTTTCTCTTGTTCTTTCTCTTGTTGCTTGACGAGGTGGTTTCAGCAGTTGGTGCAGTAGTGGTGGCTTGATGCAGATGCTTGGAGGTCTTATCCCATACCCCAGCCTTAACCCTTTTGTCATTGATTTCAGCGGCTAGCAGATAGGTTTCCTCAATCGTGGTAGTCTTAGCCGCTTGCACGAAATCAGTGACGCAGTCGGGCAAAGCTCGGATGTACTTCTTGATGGTCATCTCGGGAGTCTTGACCTGGTCGGGACAGATAATGCTGAGTTGTTTGAAGTGAGCAGTGAGACCAGCATTGTCTCCATCCTTCTGATGTATGTGCCAGAATTCATCTTCGAGCTTTTGACGTTCGTGAGGAGGGCATAATTCCTCTAGCATGACTTCCTTGAGCTCGTCCCACGACAGACCGTAGGCTGCATCATTCCCTCGCTTGTTCCTCTCGGCCGTCCACCAGTCTAGAGCACGGGACTGGAAGACGCCGGTAGCGTTCAGAGTTCGAAGGTCATCAGGGCAACCACTTTGTCGTAGAGTAACCTCGATAGAGTCAAACCAGTGGAACAGTGCAGTAGGACCTCATTCGCCTGTGAATTCTTTTGGCCCACATGACTTGAATTGTTTGAAACTGAATGGTATTGGGACAGCTTTAGGACCTTCAGTCCTCGATTCCTCGGATGATTTGCTGGCGTTCTCGTAGACATCACTCACGGCTTTAGCTACACTCTTCGCGATGATAGAAGCAAGGCGTTTGTCCCTCTTTTCCTGACGAGAGAGTGCATGACGGGATCCAGACGACATTGTCTGCAATAGACATCGCCATGGAACTCAACACATTGTATTCGAATCTTACCTCACACGTCTACTACTTACTAAAGCTCAGTAACACGTACCATGTAAACGTATATAGTCACAAAATCACAGAGTTACACAAAATCACATACACACATAGAGCACATAGTCACAATATTCCTAAATACGTAAGCACAATAGCAAGAGACACACAAACCTTAGTCATTAGGAGTATATACGGGCATACAAAGCATCCTGAATGCCTCTATTGCCGATTTGTTAACGTTTTGAGGTAGAATTACAGTGCGAGTCGTGTGTGTCGATCGAAAAGAGTAAATTTCCAAAAACTTAAACACATAAAATAGGAAAAGGCACATAAAACACATAAAATCGACAATTCATCAAAGTTAGCAGTGGTGAGTTCGGATTCGTGACACATAAAATCGAGGGTGAGATAGAGTGTCTGCGGCTATTAGACTTCGACTAACCAAAGTGGCTCGACTATTCGCAAGGATCCTGTGTGCACAATTACCTCCAGGACTATGCCTTTGCCTCGATTCTTGGGCGTTGGCGCAATTCCCATTGGTTATATTGTGTCTTTAGATCGTTGGAGTCCATCGAAACTTTGGTGGGAATTTTGTATAAAGGCAGGACAAGTCGTCAAGGTTAGGGTTTCACCCCTATCTCACAACTTCATCCTTGTTCTTAATAAAATTTGAGGAGATTATTCATCAAAATATGGATTTCACTCCTAATTTGGTATGATTCTCCTTGTTTGTAGCTAAAACGCAAGCTGATTAGGCAACTTTAGTCGAGAGTTTGTGGTTTTCACACCTATTCTCGGCCTCATTACCCGTTCATAACTTGAAAATTCGAGTGCAGTGATAGAAAAGAGCGAGTGATAGTGGCGAGTTTACGCATACGTGTGAGTTGGTCTGTTGGTTCTTAACTATAGACTAGGTCTCTAAGACTTCGACCCGGACTAGGTCGAGTCTTGCCTAATTCCCTATAGTTATGGCTCTGATACCAATCTGTCACACCCCAACCGATGGCGGAATCATCGGGGCGTGGCACTGAGCGAAACAGATTGTCCAGAAGTTTCCATAACAGCTATCATTACCATTTGATTAAATAATACGTCCCATACCGTATTTCAAATAGTTAAACAATTATTACAGACAAACATCAAGACAAATATTCTGTTCCGACAACTCAGATTTAATCATAACAATTTATTCGTGGGTTTCGAGGACTCCAGTTCCTAGCTTCAAGTTCATCACAGCACAAAGAGCATAATAGCAACCTAAGCACCTGTCACATACGTTAAAATAAAGTCAATACATAAAATGTAAAGGTGAGCATACAAGTTTGATAATAGCATATAGAGTTCGAATTCGTTTACGCATAACCAGCACGTACACATAGTGAAATGAAGCACGTTAGTTATCAACATAGATCCATCGATACCAATGACTGCGGGTTGACTGCCCGAGGCAGTTCGCAATACATGATTACCACCATAATCCATGCAAGTAAAAGATCCTTAACAACCCCCGTGTGAACGGGTGCTGAGTCCAAACTATAGTACTATCGTTGCTAAGGCAGGTAGACAGCATTCCATGTGTAAACATAACAAACAAGCATTCATAAGCCACGTATAACATGCATTAATGGTTTAGCGTTAAAATAACTTGAGTAGTGTGATAGTTGTAGTTTGAATATTCGTAACGTATGTAACACCCAAAAGTGCTAAAAGCAAAAAAGAGTTCGAGTATACTCACAGTGATTATGGATTGAAGGGAGCGCTTTTCAGCGAGTACAGTTAGCCTGAATAGATTCGATAGCGTAAAGATAAGTGGCATGGAAAACAGTACAGAATGAGTGTGGGTAGGTTGACTGGTCGTGCGGATTAGTAATCCGTGCGAGTGGTAATCCGTCCGGATTAGTCACTCGTGCGGATTGTTATCCGTACGGACAAGTTATTCGTGCGAGTGGTAATCCGTCCGGATTAGTCACTCGTGCGGACTGTTATCCATGCTGACAAGTTATTCGTGCGGACAAGTAATCCGTGCGGATTACACTTCGTCCGGACGAGTCACCCGTGCGGATAACATGTTCGTGCGGGTAACTATTCGAGTGGATTGTTTCTTCCTATGGGTGAGATGTGTTTGTGTATGATGGCTTGTGCTTTGAAGTTTTCGTTGTAGCATTTAGAAGACACCTAAGTATCTCTACCCTTCAAGCCGGTTGCGCGGGCAACAATCAGTCCGGATGGTAGTCCGTGCGGACACGTCTCTAGGGCTGAGTCACTTGATGAAATTTGTGAAATCCGTCCGGATGATAATCCATGCGGGTTGACAATCCGTGCGGACAGACCATCCGTCCGGATGTCGACTGAAAAGGTGCGTTCGGGTGCGATGGCGATTCGGTTTCGATTGCGAGCGATTCGATAGGGTTTCCTAATTAAATTACTTTTAGTCCCAACTACTTCGTATATGGTTCGACTCAGAATTTGGGTTCGGGTTCGTTTACATTCGAGTTAGACTTCGAGTTCGATTGAGTTCGCTTGATTATCACAACAACTCATAAATAAACATGCACAGGTAACACGTAAGGCACACACACACGTATAATGACGAGTAAAATACGTAGCTCGAGTTACGATTTGATGTCGATCCGATTAGTATAGCTTGATTATTAGTTGGTTAACTTTATCGCATTGTTACTTCCTATCATTCACAGTCGCAGGTCGATTGAAATACGGTTAATATGATTCGATTATTGTAATGAACGACACTTACTCCACATAATATAAATAAAATAAAAACATTTCTACGAGTCAAGTCGCGCGAAATCGGTCGTTGACTTTGACCTTGACTTTGACTTTCACTTATGAAAACACGGGGTGTTACAATTGAAGCCAAGCTCGATATGCTGTTGGAAGAACTAAGGAGCCAGAAATCTTATATGAAAGCTTTATCAGAATCAGTGGAAACAATAAAAAGTCAAACTGAGAAAAACACTGAAACTCTAAAACTCTGAAAAGCATGTAGCAGTCACCAGAAATTTCATCAGAAAGAAGCAAGCTTGCAGCAGAATTCAAGAAAATTTCTAAAGAAATGGAAAGCCTCAAAGCTCAAGTAAAGGAAGTCGTAGAAACAAGAGGAACCTCAAGATCTGGTGAAATTATAGAAGAGATCAATAACTTAAGAGCAAGCAACAATAGTCTATCTGATGCTCTTGAGAAGTTGATAAAGGAATGGACAGCACAAAAAGAACAAGTCCAAATAGATTTAGAGAAGGTGCATGAAGAAAAAAAAATGCACATCTGATGAATGATGTGCATTCACTAATGAAGAGAATGCACTACAATGTTGCTAGACTAGCAAATATAGATGTTTGGCAATTGATGAACCCCAATTCAAAAGATGCTTCAAACATGGAAGTCCCCCCCAGCAAGAACCACTTCTATAACTCAGCCAAAGTCAATTGCACCAGATAGTCAAACTAGGCCCACTCTAATGGGGCCTCCACCACCAGTATCAAGGTTAGAAATTCTTAAAAGAATTGAATTGTCACCTCTAATCATATCTGATGAAAGAAGTGCCCATCAAGAGACAAAGGAAAGCAGGAGGCATCACCAAAAAAGACCACATCAGGTGAAACTGCCTTTAGTGAATCCTTGAACTTAGCAGAGAAGAGAAAATGAGAGGAATCTGCTACATCCTCAAATAGACCCAAGATAGTACCACAAAAGGATTTAGAAGGGAATGTCTTAGGATATGTGCAGGTAATTGAAAGAGAAGATATGATGTTCCTAGAAAGCAAGCTTAGGGCATACTACTGGTCTGATCAAGACAAACAAGAAAGACCACTGAGCCATGTTAGCAGACAGTTAAGTCTAGAAAGACTTAGAAGAGGAGAATACAACATTCACAGAACTCAGACCAATCATGTGGTAAGAGTCAGATAAGTGGATCCCCTTGTAACACCGGATACCACTTTGGGAATCCATGAACAGAACAAATACACTCTGATCAGGAGAAATGGTGATGAGGAAGTGATCATTGACGGTGATTTGGCTAATAGGCTCCACCCAACAGACCTGATGATGCTAAAGAAGACCTATGATGAAGAAAAAGGAAACACCAGAGTCATAAGGAGAGCCCTTGATAGCGTATCAAAAACAGGAAGGAAGATATTCACTCGAATAGCTATAACTGATTTTGATCAGTGTATAAATTACTACCATGTGATCGAAAAAAGGTTGTTCATAACCCCTCCTATCACAACAATCCCATCAGAACTACAGGAAGAAGCCATAACATGAGTTATCTTTGAATATCCAAAACTTTCTGTTGTTTTTAGGGATCTTAAAGGAGAGAAGGCTCTTTTTAGAGTAAGAGAAATATGCAAGTACTCAAACCAGACTCTAATTACATAAAAGAATGCATAAACAAGAAGCAAGAGCAACTTAAAGCAAAGGGTCGTGACAAAGAAGAAATGAGAAAAGAAATTGAGAAGATCATCAATGAATGAATTGAAGCAAGAACCTTGTACCAAACAATGTTCAAGGAATGCAGCAAACCGATTGAATAAAAGAAGAAATTGAAGAATGGTGATCTCTACCTATACAACCTTGACGGTGCTTGATAGACAATTTATTTATTTTGTTATTTCATTTTGTTGAACAATGTTTTTGTTACAGTTTGAATATCTGTGGTTCATCTTTCTTTCAAAATTCCTTGTTATGAGTAGTTATTTTTCTTACAATACTTAGGGGGAAATTGTTAGGAAACTTTTGTAAGTATTGAAGAAAAATATGATGAATCTGATCATATCCTGAAGATGATAAAGTCAAAAGATCAAGCAAGAAGAAGATACAAGATAACAAAACAAATCAGAAAGCTAAACATTATCTTCAGTAAGTATCAAAATTTGATCACAAGCAAAGAGTGACAATTAGAAAGGACAAATCTGACAAGTCTAATGATAAGTCTAATGTTTATCATCAGAATTTGGTAAAATCTGGTCATTAGAATTCTGGTGATCAATTCACTAGATTTCTGATAAGTTACTCATCAAAAATCTGATGAACCAATTTGTCTAAAAGATAAGGCTCTGCCACCATAGTAAAGTAGCAAGTTGACTTTGGATGGATTCAATGAATATGCCAAAAAGCTACTTTTATGCAGATAAGTGCATGAATAAACAAATGTTTATTCATGTCCAACATTCTCTATAAATAGAGAACCCAACACCGAAGGGAGAGTGAGTTAAGCCAAGCATTCATTACATACAACAAAAACTCCATTGCTCTATTACAGAATTCTTAAAGTATTTGTCTATATTAGCCAATAACCTCACAATCACCTTGTAAACCTTGTTTCAAAGTGATATAAACTTCAAAAATTTTGTATTGTGTTTCTTGAAAGTTTGATTTCTATTTTTTGCATATTATTTTCATACTTGTTGAAATCACTTGCCAAATTTAGTTAAAGAGGATTGTTATCTGGGATCAACATACACAAATTTACATAACAAGATTAATTATTATTAAATACTTTAAACTATGGTAATTTAACTTACATATTTAAGTCTAAAAATACTTTTCCATGCTTATTTCTTCAAATAATAAACTGTTAATGGTTCCAAAACAAACAATATTATGTGTCCACGTGGCAACTGATGAGGGGTATTGTTTTCTTGGTTTTGGCGCAATTCCCCTGATCCACATTTTCTTCACTTATTTGGATTTGGGTAACCCGGTAAGCCTACGGTTCCTTTATATGATTTTAAAAGTTTACTATACTTATAATTTATGAAGGATTTATTGGTATCTGAATCAAAACAGAACTCTTAGCACTTATATTACCAATGAATGTTAAAGAATGTACCTGATGTCATTATTGATATGAACTACCTCTGGCATCCATCAGGAGAGTTTAAACGCTTTGATTCTTAGGCTTTCTATCCTTAGCCGTACCTCCCTTGACAGATGTAGGGCATGTGGTGTTGATGTGGCCTTTCTCACCACAGCCGAAACAGACTGCATTCTTTATGTCCTTGCAATCCAATGTTTTATGCTTTCTTAATTTGCAGATCCCATAAGCCCTAGGCTGCGATTGGGATTTTGATTCGAACCTGCACTTTCCTAGATGGTGCTTCTTGCAGGTCTTGCATACAGGTTTCTTGTTGGACTTTTGTTTGTTCTTATTGAACTCAAGCTTACCCTTTTTCTTAGAAGTCTGGGAGTTATCTTCCTCCCTTTTCCTTTTTAGTTCATTAATTGCATCCGAGGCATGAACAAGATCCTTCTCGTGAGTAAGGGAGTGTAGTCTTAAATGGGATTTAGAGCAAGTAGCATTGGGCTCTTTGAACTTTTTCACGACCTTCCTCACAGCTTTTCCAACACCTGCGTCTATCATAGCTTGGAGAACATCTTTGTTAATTTTGAGGTTCACAGTTGTAGTATCATTAGTATGTGTCGCATCATCAATGGCGCGATTGACGGTTGTCTTATCCGAGTTTGTCATACTCGAGACTTGGTTCCTAACACCAAATGAAACAATTACTTAGTTGCAATCCAACAACCGCTATTCATCATCCTGATGACCTAACATATACTGACCATGGTAGCATTAAACCATACAGGCTAATATAGTACGAACATTCTTAATGAATGTTATTTAAATATATATCCATTATATTTAGCCTAGGCCATAAAAAAAAACCGTCAATGGCATTTAAGGTTTGGACCTAGTCCATTACCTTTTTGACAGGGGATCAAAATGTTACATCTGTCTTTAACATATTGATGATTTTGGATGGCTTGAAAGCTCGCCATAAGGATATTTGAGAAGAGTGATTCCTAATGGATATAAAGCATCCATCTAAGATTGTTGAAGCAGTCTCTAAAGTATCGTCGGCCAATTCTACCTCACGTTATATATCTAAAGTCCTAACAGGCGGATACAACAACTTACAACATTTATTGTCCACAATAGACTTTTCTGTGCCATAATTAAACAAATTCTCGCATAAACATCATTGATAAGGAAAGGTACCTGTTATGATGTTATCATTCTGTACTGCCTCCTAGGTGTTCATCTGGAAGACTCACGCGTTTGTTTTCTTGACCTCTTCAGGCTTCTTTTGATTCTTAGGGCAGTTAGTCTTGATATGCCCCTTCTCGTTGCAACCATAACAGGTTGCATCTTTCAACTTCTTGCAATCCAAGGTTTTATGTTCCTTAGACTTGCAGATCCCACAAGGTAGAGGCTGAGATTCAAATCTGCATTTCCCGAGGTGATATTTCCTACAGGTTTTGCACCTGGTCTTTTCGCCCGACTGCTGGTTGTCCTTCTTAAACCCGGAACTCTTCATATGATCAGAGTTCCCCCTTTTTCTTCTTATCAGAGCGATGAGAATTCTCATCCTCCCGTTTCCGCTTTCCATCATCAGAAGCTTTGGCAGCATTGTTTCTGACCACATCAAGTGTGAGAGATAGTGACAGATCAGCCGCTGACCTGAATGTGGTAGGTCTCGATGCTTTCACACTTGCCTTGATTTCTGGGGCTAGACCCCCAATAAAACGAGCTATACGCTTCGGTTCCGGTGTGATCAAGTAAGGAACCAATCGAGACATGGTATTGAAACTTGTAAGATATGCCTGACAATCTAAGTTCTTCATGACCAATGTCAAGAAATCAGTCTCGATTTTCTCAACTTCATGTTGAGGACAGAAATTTTCTTTCATAAGAGCAACAAACTGATCCCAAGTCAAGTTGTACAATGGGATCTTCCCTGTAGCTTGGATTAGTGACCTCCACCAAGCTAGAGCTTCTCCTTTAAAAGATTGTGAAACAAACTTCACAATGTCTTGCTCTGCGCATCCACTAATATCAACAACAGTGTCCATCTCATCGAGCCACGTCATGCAATCGATGGCTCCCTTTTCTCCTGGGAAGTCTCTGGGCTTGCAGGAGACAAAATATTTATATGAATAGGTTTTAACACGTGGCTCTTGATTAAGCACAACCTGTCCAGACGGAACACTCCTCTGATTTGATGAGTGATGAGAATCATCCTTATGAGATACATGCGTTTGGGAAGGTGGTTTTGTATGAGGTACAGACTGGGTCTTGGTGCGTGTACCACTTGATTCATTATACTGTCTGTCAAGAGCTCGAGTAACGGCATTATCTATTAATGCCTTCAGTTCTGCTCCAGCTATATTAACTCTGGTAGTATCATTATTCTCCCTCGGGTGGCTGTTAACCTCATCTGATCCAGCCATGTAGCTTGATTGCTACATAAATATTGCCAATGATTTATTCAGAAGTCTATTATGGAATTGTCATTTATGGCAATTCATTAACCATGGAAATTTTAAGCCATATTGGTTAATTTAATTTATTTAAATTCTTATTATATTTTATCCCAGTTATAAACTATTAAGGATAATAGGGTGGCATACAAAAGGCCTAGTCACAAGGACAATTTTAAATTATGAGCCATGATCTTACAGGATCGAGGCATTAAGGCTTGAACATAGTTCATTACCTTTTCTTGACAGTGAGTCATAGACTACAACTGTCTTTCATCTCAAAAGACAATATGTATGGCCCGTAGGCACTACATCACTAAGGGATGTTTATGATATGGTCATCTTATCTGATGATTTGAGCCATGATTTCTAAATCACTAGGCTAGATAAGAAATTGGAAGAATCCAATATAAGGATGACTTGTGTGATTTTATCGAATCACATTTGCCAGAAGTGCTAACATGTTTTCAGATGTTAACAAGGGTTTAAATCTTAAAAAAAGTTTTACCATCTAGGCCATGTCTAAATGACATATAGGCTAGGTTATACCTTCAAGATTTTCTTTCAATATTCAAAGGCAGATCAATTACAAAAGGAATGATATTTTGATTTATTTTATATGTTATATTCATACATATAAGGACAAATGAAACTTTAAATTATAACATTCCATTAAATGGAAAAAGTACATAGATGCCCTAAACGAGACTTTTAAACAAGAAATTTGTCCACATAGGAACTAAAAGATATATATGTCCTTATAAGGACTAATAAAGAAATGAAATGCAACAAAAAGTGTTTCTTCTTCACTTTATTTCTGGAAATTTTCTCCTTGGTTCTCTCTGTGTGTGTAGTCGAAATCTTCTATTTTAGGAATCCTTGCAATAGTGGAATCCAAGGATTCTATGGTTAATGAATAATACGAATCATGAATAAGGTCAGGACAAGTATAATCCAAGTTTGGGATTCCAAGACTTGGAGGTAAGAAATATGAGTCCTTTGGGTCCATAGGTATTATCATTGGAGCGGGAGCTTCAGGGACAACTGGTATGAACTCCTCCGATGTTGCCTTCTCATTTGAAGTTTCAAGGTCTTGGGTATAGAATTTGAAATATGGTTAATGGGTTCAAAAGTCCTTTCTCCATACTGGCCGTATGCTAACTCGAGCTGTGGTACGAAGCTTACATTCTTTAGTCTTCGGGTCTTGAGATCTTCCACCAATGGTAGCTTTGCTCGGCGACACGATCCTGAGATGCATAAATATCGAAAACAATGCATACATATAACAGGGATGAGATCATTCCTAGTTCAAGTCTAGACTCGCAAGTCAAGGAATGGGCTACTGTGTCATTGAGATTAAACACAAAAGGCTAGTGTTTAATTCACTCAATGTTGGCTCTCATACCAACCTGTCACACCTCGATATTTCCACGTATTACCGCTGGGCCCGGTGGGGAGTATCGTGACGCAGTTGATATCATCATAGTCAAATTATCACAGTTCAACGCACAGCGGAAGTCTAAAGTAAATATATTACAAACCGATTCAAAAGTAACATCAAATATTACAAACGGATTATAAGATGGATCCACAAGCGGATCTTAAAACAGAAATATAAACACTGTTCAACAGACTTTAGACGTTTAGAACTTGCAAGATTCCTTATTAACGCCCTAAGCTCCCAGCCAATTACGTACAATACCTGTCAGTTAATCTTTTTGGAAAATACGTCAGTTTACACTGGTAAATAAAATTAACTGACTCTTTTGAAAACATTTATGAAAATTGATTTAAATGCACAAGGCACAAATATCCTTTTATAACTTGGGACAATTATATAAAAATAATCTTGTATACAGATTTATATGTTCGTTATACATTCAGGGCCCGATATAGAAACTGAGTCAAGATTAACAGACATACCACAAGTATAGGCCCACAAGAGAGTGAGATATCGTTTTTCCTACGCAACTGTCAGGTGTATGCCTACACCCCGTGCTTAAGACGTGGTCATTTCTTAATAAATGATGCCAAGGATATCCGGGACATGGTCATTAACCCCCAAAGGCTTTGTTTCAAACAAGACATATTAAAACGGGTTACCTCAATAATTTAACCACTAATCGATTAAACATTCAATACCCGACCAAGCGGTATTATTATAATACCGTATCCCAAGCCCGTATAGGGAAAATAAGTTAAAAGTATTTACCTGAGCTAAAATGTAATTTTTTATTCTCAGCCGTATATTCAAATCAGCAAGCACAAGTACCTCTACTGGGGCTCTCAATCTGGAACGAAGGTTTTATTAACCTATTAGATTCCTAACGGGTCTTATTTAAGTTGTAACTTAGACCGGTTAGTTTTAAGGAAAGGTTTACGGTTCAAAACGCTAGATTTAGCGAAGACCGGATTAGAATGTGATTTAGACCCGACAAGTATGGAGACTTGTATGATATGGGTAAACTAAACACATTCTGAATTTTGAAGTGAAAATGATAAGGTTTGACCCGTTTTGGTTAATTCATGTAAACTAGTTACATAAACCATACCGAACGCGTAAGATGCATAACGTGTAACCAAATTAGTCATGAACATGTTTCACAAGTTAATATGCCTTAAATATGTTGTGATATCAGTAGGATACCTTCCATTATGCCCAAAACGAATTTAAAATCAATTTAAGCCCCGTAGGGGTATTTTGGTCATTTTATAGTTTATAAAAGAGCCAATTTTGGAAATCTGAGTTCAAAACTTTTAATTACTGTTTAAATATAAAAATTTATTCATAACATCAGTAGGTATCAAGCTTTAGGTGCCTAATATGGTTTTAAACCATATTATGCGCCTAAATCGCATAAAAGTCGGCATTTGACGATATTCGGTTTAAATAGGAAAATCTGAGATTTTGACCAGCCTTTACAGATTAAAATAACTTATTTATCATATAAAATCAGTAGAAAAAGTTTTGACATGTAAAGGATGTATAAAACTTATTTTATTAGCAAAAAGGGCATTATCGTCAATTACCGAGCCTATGCAAGAACTCTATGTTATGATCAGTTTAAAAAATTAAATAAAAATTTCCAAAAATCCCTAAATATTATATTACATCATTGGGTAAAAGGTTTGGTGTCAAAATTTGGGTTTAAATAGGGTTTATGTCGAAAATGTCGTTTAATTAATAAAAAGGCCTTCATTTACGATATTGAGCATAACTCCTAATTTAGACCACGAACTGATGTCAAATTTTCAGAACGTGCTTATAAATCAGTAATAAAGGTTTTTGTCCTCTCATATTTTCAAAAATCTCGTTTTAATAACAAAAGGGCATAATGGTCAACTTTTAAGCATTTAACGGAAATATGCAATGAACTAGGATTTCTAAGGAACCGTGTTGTATAACCTCAGAGGGTTATACAAACACATAACGTGGTTCTAAAGGAACCCTAAGGCATAACTAAACTAAGCTAAATTGGGTCAGAACTGAAAGTCAAAGCAAAAGTCAACTTTTGTGACTTTCGGTTGCGAACCGAGCCTAAACTCAAAATTGTCGGGTTGAACATGCCTAGACATGTTCAATTAATATTTACCAAGTTATTAGAGTGACAAAACTGATTTTATTGCCTTTACATCATTAGTTATGAATTTTATTTAAAAACCGACTCGTTTGACCTTTATTTCAATTACTTTAACCCGACAATTAACTAAGCAAACGTGGTAATTAGGAGGTGCCCTTTTGAGGGTTTAATACCTACCTAATTACAATCACGTAGCCATGTTCGTTGCGAACAATGGCTTGACCGTTTAAAAGTCAAAGCGTTTATCACAATGCTTGAATTTTCGGCTTTCTCAGCCAAATAAAAATAACTAGCCATAAGAGAGCACTTACAAGGGGTCCAAGCAAGGATGAATTTGATCTAGAATACTCATGTATGAAGCATAAAGCTTCAACTTAGAGCAATTTAGATCAAGTGTGAGAAATGAGAGCAAAACTAGTGGGTATTTATAGGATTTCAAGAACCGTTAGGATCGTTCCTCGATAATTTAGCTTCGATCTGGACCTTACACATAAGGCACATGGTTTTGGAATACTAGGGGTGTCCAAAACCATCATACGGTATTGAGAAAAGTTACACTTAGGCCCCTGAAATTCAACCTGGTTGCCAAAATGATGTTTCTGCCCAGATGAGGCCGTGGCGTCGCGCCACGACAAAACCCTATAGTGGTGGCGCAGCGCCACCACCTACCAGGGACCAGAAACTTTGCTAAAAAGTCAGGTGTGGTCCCTGCAACACCTTTGAGCCATTTTCGATGCGTTTAAACCCCGTTAACCCCATTTCAAGGCTCTAAAATGAAGTTAAAGTATAGGGAACATGAAATATGATAAAAAACATCTAAGACGTCGGTTCGTTTGTCCGTACGGTTGCGTTGTTCGGTTAATTACGACGAAACACGAACGGATGCGAAAAACGATCCAAATTACGCGATGAATGGAATTTTATCATGCCAATCACTAAAATAAAATATTTTAATGATTACATAAAATTTTGGATGTCCGGATATATTCAGAACGTAAGATATGCGCGAAAATGCAAACTTATGCACTTTTTGACGCTTTTAGTCCCTGTTGATCAAATAAGTTTATTTTTGCGCACCAAACACCTCTAAGCCTATTTCTAGGATATGTAAAGGATATTTAGGGCATGTTAAACTTATGATCATATTCCGGAAGGTTCGATACCATACGAATCGGTAGACTTTTGCAGTTTGACGCATTTAGTCCCTCTAATGCACAAACTTGTGCATACCATCGTTTAATAGCATCGAAGCCTTATCTAATCCATATTAGGCATTCTTGGGGGTATTATTAAACATCACGATGCTTCAGGTTCGTAAAAAGGTCATTCAGAGGTATAATTAAACATATTGACACTTTTACCCCCTTAAACTTGCAAAGTTGCGCGTATCGTCACTTAAAGGCATAAAAACCTTAGACGGCCAATAATTGGCATTCCCGAGAGTATAATCAAATGTCATAAAGCTCCCGGTTTGTTTAAAAGGTCACTCAGAGGTAAGAATTAACATGTTGACGCTTTTAACCTTCATCGCGCAAACTTTCAATTAATTACGCAAACGGCTACACTCGATCAACAAGTGGCTCATTTGTGAATATGATTACTGAGTAATGTTATTCGGAGGCTTATGTTAAGTATGTTAACACTTCCAGTCCTTCCATAATCAAAGTTTTTGATTTTTCACAAAGTTAGTCCTTCATAGTCAACGAATGACCTTATTAGGGTTTTGTACACGTGTCAACGTATCATTGGACGTGATTTTACGAGGTGTTACAAGATGGATGGAGAAAGAACTTGCTATGAAAATGGATGTTTGTTTGGAACCAGGACGCACACTAACATTAAAGTGCACATTTCAAGGAACATAGTTAAAAGTAAGTAATTTGCTCATCTAGGTGTCTGGATGTGTGTTTTTAAAACAATTATTTCGACTTCAAGTCATAATGTTCTGTTTTTAGTGTTTGGATTCTTTTGCAGGAGAATATAGCTTCTTCATATTCTTCTTCTGATACTGCGGCTTGAAGACAATCTATAGCATAGAGACCTAGCACCTTCAACGGGTGTATGAAGAGAACTGTTTTGGTTGTTTCCAAGCAAAGCTATTAGAATTGGTTATAACAGTTTCTGCTTCATGCGTTTAACGTAAACCAAGGACCGTTCTAAACATTTTTTTTATGCCATAATGTATAAAGAACGTTGTAGCAGTTAAAAACTAACCCCGCCATGATGTGCGGTGCTTATACACATACACACAACTTATATATGACTTATTTATTGTTTTAAGGTTTGATTTATATTCCCGTCTGTATTGTCGACTCCGTTGCAACGCGCGGGCTCCCCACTAGTCTAAATAAATATTTAATCTTTATGTATCATAATAATTTAAAGTTAGATGAATACATATATAACGATTATGCATCATAATATTAATAATCTTTCAAAACTCAACATATAGAAAAACTTTTTACCTAAATAAATATATAATTTTATTTATCATCATAATTAAAACAAATAAGTATCTTATGTATTTATTTTCATCAGATTATTATATATTTATGTTATTTATGTAACAATTTTAGGAATTCTAATGTAACATTATCTTGTTATCTTAAATAGGTAATTTGTTTTTTAATCTCACGATGACACTTAAAATGAACTATGTGTAGAGTACAAACAAACTGAACGTTCAATAAACTGTTGCTTCACTAGATCAACAAACACAAATAAACGTATTTTTCATTAATGTATATTCGTGAACATTCATTATTCAATGATGTATTCACGGTTTGTATACCTCCATAAGCTATATACATGCTATTTGTTTTTTCTTAGTAATTTATGTCCATAAGCTATATACATACAAATATACATACATTTTATACTTTCTTAATAAAATAGTTATATGTATACAAATAAAGGGGGATGTTCATTTGAGAAGAAGATTAAATTGAGAAGAAAAAGAACAAAGGGTACAATTGTAAAATATTAAATAGTTTTTCTCTCATCTCATTTATTATTATTTTTGACTAATTAATTAGTCATTAAAACTATCATCATCCACACTAAAATTTTTGCCTAAACACATCAAAATTTATCCTACACGTTTTTGAAATTTATCATACATAACTCGTAATTCATCCTACACACCTCATAATTTATCCTACACTTTAAATTATTTTTTTTTCTTTGAAAAGATATATTTTTTTTGAAAATAAGTTACAAATTTAATTTAGTTAGCTATTAAAAAAGAAGACTAACAATTAATGATCTATCTAATTTTACCAATATACCCTTACACCCATATTAAATACAAAAATTAAATGAAGTAAAATGAATCATTTTTATTGGTTGAAGTTTGTTCTTTTTTATTCTTACAAAAGATTTCTTCTCATTTGAACCCTCCACTACAAATAAAAATCAACAAAAAGTATGAAACCGAATATTATGTTTATTTTAAATTAAATATTTTTAGCAAATTATATTATAGATATTTGTATGGTTGTATGTAATCCTAAATGAATTAACACCAACAAACTTATGTTCTTAACAAAATAACAAGGAAAAGAAAACATGTTGGTCTAAATTTTTGTTTGGTTAAACTTAAAGAAACGCATATCAACAAGTTTTGTTTGTGTTCGACCAGTTTATTGACAACCGTAATACTTATGTGTCATGTTTAGAGATGATAATGGAACGGGTTGGGGACAGATATTAGCAAACCCTATCACATAACTGATTGTTAAGGTGTGTCTCATATCCAACTCAATACCCGTCAGGTATATGTTGAGTTATTATCCGTCGGGTATCGGACATACCCGCATGTATTGGGTATACCCATTAGTTTCTTAAAGAAAATTCCCATTGGATTTCAAAATACATTTTTTTACCATTTTATACTTTTTATATAATTTTATGCCTTTAACAATTACAATAAATTGAATATGCATACATATAATTATCATTATAAAAGGTTTGAAATATTTAAAAGACGTAAAATTTATAATATAAATCTTAAAGGACTTCATATGAAACTATTTATTATAGTATCAAATATACATGCTAATAGAAAAAAAAAACAACTTTACATTAGACGACTCAAATGACACAATAGATATTTTAAATTTCACTAAAATATCCTTGTACACGACATTGGTTGTCTTATTTGTAACATGCTCATCTAATATAAGTAACTTCACATCAGCTCGGCTTTTCACTCTTGACAATGCGACATATAGTTGGCCATGTGTGAAAACGGATTCCTCCCACAATGTCAACCTTAGATCAATACCCCTGAAATTGTTATTGATTTAGCAAAAAATAATCAATATAGTATGAAGAAAATTATTAGAAAAACGATATTAAAGGAAAACAAACTCTAAATCTCTCAATATTAAGTCCATCTTGCAGGATTGTATGCCATATCGTGTTGTATCCTCCCGTGGAAACCATTCCTCGACGTACCCAATAAAGTCTACAACGAAAGAAAAGATAAGCTCTAACATTAAAACTAAAACATAATTTAACAAGTATATTATGAGTTTGCTTCGTTTAGAAAACGTACCCGTTTGAAAATATGAAGAAACTCCACCATTTTTAATAGACTTAAATGTTGAAAACTCAAAACCATGTGTTGGTCCTATAAAGTTGTTACACTTTCGAATGGTTGTTTCAACTTTCAAAATTGAAGGTTAACACATAGTTGGTATCAAGATATTTAAACGTATGGTTATTTTTATCATAGCAGGGTTTAGAAAATGTATAGCATTCATTTTGTTGTAAAAAAATTTCATGTTTAAAGTCATTACTCCACACAGTGGCCTGCATTTTGGTTCCCTGACATTATAAGTCAAAATTATGTATGTTAAAAAAACCTAAAAAATGATTAAGTAAAGACATATTTACTAATTAAAGTTGTAAAAGTTATACCTTTTCATTCATGAGCACCATATCAATAGACCATGTCTCACCAACCTTTTTGGGATTTGATCTCTTCCATAGCCTAACCACTTTTACCTTTATTGGAAAAGCTTGTTTTTTGCCGTCAATGTCGTTCAAATAGATGATATTTTTCCCTTCCATGGTTCTGTGAAAGAATATATAATAGTGAAAACGATATAAAAGAATGATTTTTATGTTTTTG
Source organism: Helianthus tuberosus (assembly GCA_030545235.1). NCBI lineage: Eukaryota > Viridiplantae > Streptophyta > Magnoliopsida > Asterales > Asteraceae > Helianthus > Helianthus tuberosus. The sequence goes on from CM060428.1 coordinate 53,254,672, forward strand.
AATTATCATGATTGTTTAAATTTTGAATTATCTAGAATTTTAAAATTTAATAATTCAAACTTATAATACATCTAGTATTTCTGAATTGTTGTTTAGTAATGAAACTATAATTCAGAAATAGATAACTATTCTAGAATTTAAAACTTATTTGTTTACGTAACTTAAATACTTATCTAGTATTTTTGAATTGCTATTTAGTAAGGAAACTACAATTCACAAACAGATAATTATTCTAGAATTTTTAAATTATCATTTAGTGAAGAATATGTTCATTAATATTTATGATAAGACTAAGATTAATAACTTAAAATATTTTATTCTAAAAATAAAAGCCACGGAAGTAAAGATAAATATTAAAATTGCTATTAGACCTTGAATCCCCATGTATTCAAACTGAATTCTAGTTTTGTGTGTTTTTACACATAGCCACCCTCCATCAACATATATTATTGATTTGGTCACCATCAAAATCATGCACATCCTCATAAATGGATAAACTATTCCTCATTAATAAATGGATAACGAAATATGATTTTAGTGAGTTTAAATACATTTTATCTAGTTATTGTAATTATTATATGCAAACACTAATTGAGATTGGTATCATCTATGAAAACAATTCTTATACGTTATGCATTGATTACCGCAACCCTATTTAGGCAACAATTAAGGATCGCCATCAGCTGCCCAGGATCGTCGATTTGTTCGACTAACTGTAAGGATTAGCTATTCCTTAAGCTTGGTTTTAAGCAGTAGTTGGAATAACCATCTCACCTTAAATAAGCTATTCTATAACTAATAGTCGATATATAAGTACCAAGGCTGCTCCTTTGGAGACCTTGTATAGATGGGATGTTAGACATCTGTTATTGGACAGAAGTTTGGTAAGTCCAATTATCAGGATCTGAAAGTTGCCTTGGAAGCAACGAATAAGATCATACAAATCCGTAATCGTCTGAAAGTTGCCAGCAATCGGCGGAAAATCAAGGATTGATGAAAGTCGTAACCCTCTTAAGTCCTTAATAAGGAATAAGGTTCAATTGAAGGTATCACCTTAAGAAGGGTATGCGGAATTTTTAATTTATCAGGCTAGTTAAGTTCTGGATATACAGAATCATTCGAGAAAATCAAATATATCAAGATTAAGTAGCTTATAAGCTAAAACCTATTTAAGGAGCTTGGTGGAGCTCGCAATGTGTTCCACACTTGTGATTTAAAGATATGGCTAGACAATAGGTCAAGAGCATCGTCACATAATGATAGGCGGAGTAATAAAAACTTATAGTTTGTGGTGAATCAGCATCGATTGAGGATCGACAAGATTAGAAGCTCCAAAAGGATACATGTACCTATTATAAAGGACATCTTGGGTGCCTGGAGAGGCCCCAGATATGCTATGGAAGACTAAGTCCATTATAAGACAGAAAGTACTTCCATCATTTGAGAAAATCTCAAGGTCGAGATTTCTTTTAAGGGGGTGAGGATGTAACACCTCGTAAAATCACGTCCAATGATACGTTGACACGTGTACAAAACCCAAATAAGGTCAATCGTTGATTATGAAGGACTAATTTTGTGAAAAATCAAAAAATTTGATTATGGAAGGACTGGAAGTGTTAACATACTTAACATAAGCCTCCGAATAATGTTACTCGGTAATCATATTCACAAATGTGCCACTTGTTGATCGAGTGTAGCCGTTTGCGTAATTAATGGAAAGTTTGCGCGATGAAAGTTAAAAGCGTCAACATGTTAATTCTTACCTCTGAGTGACCTTTTAAACAAACCAGGAGCTTCATGAAATTTTATTATACTCTCGAGAATGCCAATTATTGGCCGTCTAAGGTTTTTATGCCTTTAAGTGACGATACACGCAACTTTGCAAGTTTAAGGGGGTAAAAGTGTCAATATGTTTAATTATACATCTGAATGACCATTTTACGAACCCGAAGCATCGTGATGTTTAATAATACCCTCAATAATGCCTAATATGGATTAGATAAGGCTTCGATGCTATTAAACGAAGGTATGCGCAAGTTTATGCATTAGAGGGACTAATTGCGTCAAACTGCAAAAGTCTGCCGATTCGTATGGTATCGAACCTTCTGGAATATGATCATAAGTTTAACATGCCCTAAATATCCTTTACATATCCTAGAAATAGGCTTAGAGGTGTTTGGTGCGCAAAAATAAACTTATTTGATCAACAGGGACTAAAAGCGTCAAAAAGTGTATAAGTTTGCATTTTCGCGCATATCTTACGTTCTGAATCTATCCGGACATCCAAAAATTTATGTAATCATTAAAATATTTTATTTTAGTGATTGGCATGATAAAATTCCATTCGTCGCGTAATTTGGATCGTTTTTCGCATCCGTTCGTGTTTCGTCGTAATTAACCGAACAACGCAACCGTACGGCCAAAGGAACCGACATCTGAGATGTTTTTGAGCATATTTCATGTTCCCTATACTTTAACTTCATTTTAAAGCCTTGAAATGGGGTTAACGGGGTTTAAACGCATTGAAAATGGCTCAAAGGTGTTGCAGGGACCAAATCTGACTTTTTAGCAAAGTTTCTGGTCCCTGGTAGGTGGTGGCGCTGCGCCACCACTATAGGGTTTTTCCGTGGTGCGACGCCATGGCCTCATCTGGGCAGAAACATCATTTTGGCACCCAGGTTGAATTTCAGGGGCCGAAGTGTAACTTTTCTCAATACCGTGTGATGGTTTTGGACACCCCTAGTATTCCAAAACCATGTGCCTTATGTGTAAGGTCCAGATTGAAGCTCAATTATCAAGGAACGATCCTAACGGTTCTAGAAATCCTATTAATACCCACTAGTTTTGCTCTCATTTCTCACACTTGATCTAAATTGCTCTAAGTTGAAGCTTTATGCTTCATACCTGAGTATTCTAGATCAAATTCATCCTTGCTTGGACCCCTTGTAAGTGCCTTCTTATGGCTAGTTATTTTTATTTGGCTTAGAAAGCCGAAAATTCAAGCGTTGCGATAAACACTTTGACTTTTAAACGGTCAAGCCATTGTTCGCAACGAACATGGCTACGTGATCGTAATTAGGTAGGTATTAAACCCTCAAAAGGGCATCTTCTAATTACCACGTTTGCTTAGTTAATTTTCGGGTCAAAGTAATTAAAATAAAGGTCAAACGAGTCAGTTTTTAAATAAAATTTATAACTAATGATGTAAAGGCAATAAAATCAATTTTGTCACTCTAATAAATTGGTAAATATTAATTGAACATGTCTATGCATGTTCAACCCGAAAATTCTGAGTTTGGGCTCGGTTCACAACCGAAAGTCGTAAAAGTTGACTTTTGCTTTGACTTTCAGTTTTGACCCGATTTAGCTTAGTTTAGTTATGCCTTAGTGTTCCTTTAGAACCATGTTATGTGTTTGTATAACCCTCTGAGGTTATACAACATGGTTCCTTAGAAATCCTAGTTCATTGCATATTTTCGTTAAATGCTTAAAAGTTAACCATTATGCCCTTTTGTTATTAAAACGAGATTTTTGAAAATATGAGAGGACAAAAACCTTTATTCTGATTTATAAGCACGTCCTGAAAATTTGACATCAGTTCGTGGTCTAAATTAGGAGTTATGCTCTATATCGTAAATGAAGGCCTTTTTATTAATTAAACGACATTTTCGACATAAACCCTATTTAAACCCAAATTTTGAAACCAAACCTTTTACCCACTGATGTAATATAATATTTAGGGATTTTTGGAAATTTTTATTTAATTTTTTAAACTGATCATAACATAGAGTTCTTGCATAGGCTCGGTAATTGATGATAATGCCCTTTTTGCTAATAAAATGAGTTTTATACATCCTTTACATGTCAAACCTTTTTCTACTGATTTTATATGATAAATAAGTTATTTTAAACTGTAAAGGCTGGTCAAAATCTCAGATTTCCCTATTTAAACCGAATATCGTCAAATGCCGACTTTTATGCGATTTAGGCGCATAGTATGGTTTAAAACCATATTAGGCACCTAAAGCTTGATACCTACTGATGTTATGAATAATTTTTTATATTTAAACAGTAATTAAAAGTTTTGAACTTAGATTTCCAAAATTGGCTCTTTTATAAACTATAAAATGACCAAAATACCCCTACGGGGCTTAAATTGATTTTAAATTCGTTTTGGGCATAATGGAAGGTATCCTACTGAGATCAAAATATATTTAAGGCATATTAACTTGTGAAACATGTTCGTGACTCATTTGGTTACCCGTTATGTATCTTACGCGTTCGGTATGGTTTATGTAACTAGTTTACATGAATTAACCGAAACGGCTCAAACCTTATCATTTTGACTTCAAAATTCAGAATGTGTTTAGTTTACCCATATTATACAAGTCTCCATACTTTTCGGGTCTAAATCACATTCTAATCCGGTCTTCGCTAAATCTTGCGTTTTGAACCGTAAACCTTTCCTTAAAACTAACCGGTCTAAGTTACAACTTAAATAAAACCCGTTAGGAATCTAATAGGTTAATAAAACCTTCGTTCCAGATTGAGAGCCCCGATAGAGGTACTTGTGCTTGCTGATTTGAATATACGGCTGAGAATAAAAAATTACATTTTAGCTCAGGTAAATACTTTTAACTTATTTTCCCTATACGGGCTTGGGATACGGTATTATAATAATACCGCTTGGTTGGGTATTGAATGTTTAATCGATTAGTGGTTAAATTATTGAGGTAACCCGTTTTAATCTGTATTGTTTGAAACAAAGCCTTTGGGGGTTAATGACCATGTCCCGGATATCCTTGGCATCATTTATTAAGAAATGACCACGTCTTAAGCACGGGGTGTAGACATACACCTGACAGTTGCATAGGAAAAACGGTATCTGTAAGGACTCTCAAAATTATTCTAAAAATACCCGTAAGTATAAACCCGGACCCCTGAAACCTGATCCTATATTAAAAAGCAAGAAAAACAAAATTCTAGGTTTTAGGTAGGCCACGTAAAAGACAAGGTATGTCTTACGCGGGCCGCGTCAATGTTAAGTTGACCGGATAAGTATCCGGATCCACGTATCGAACCACCTGGCTAACCTACTAATGACCAATCAAGGCTAGTCATAGACTGGGCGGCCACGCGGGCCGCGTAAAGTTAAGCTGAAGTCTTACGCGGGCCGCGTAAGACCTCAAAATCAGCTATAAATAGCCCTTCACTTGCACAGTCTGTTGGTGTCGATTATAACTTTCCAAAAACGAATTCATATTACTCTAAAGTCAAAAATAGCAATTATAATAGTGAGGTGCTGCCACAATACGGGGTAATAACTCAATCGCTGCTATGATTCATTGTCCGATCGATTAAAATATCCAATGGATGTTTAAGTGCTGCCCACATTAGGGTTATGCTTTGTCATTCATCGTTAAATCGATGGATGTTTAAGTATCGCACTTTGTCATTCGTTGTGAGGGTTTAATCTCGTGAGTTATCGTAAAAGCTGCATTAGTTACTAACCTAGTTTGTGTGCATTGTTATTTAAAATAGGTTAACAAGGCTAATCAGTAGACTAGACTCTGTTCGTGTTAAATCTGCAATGTGAGTCATTCTCTTTTTATCAAATTACTTTAAAAAACATGTTTATTTTCAAGATTATAATTACTGGGATTAAGTCTATGTAATCTCCATATTACAGCCGGTATGTGGGGTTTTGTATACATTACTTGATAATCTTCACCATTGGACAACGAGTTAGCCAATGGGTGATATGACCATAGTCACAGAAACGAGTCGAGTGACAAATACCGAGGGTAGTTGGTTGATATAAAAACATTGTAATCGCTCTTAATACTGTAAATTATAACAAATGAGTCATTTTAGTAAAAAGAATGATTCACTCAGTATTTCCCGCTGACAAAACCTTTTTCAAACATGTTTCAGGTGATCTGTTGTGAGTCAGGAAAAGTGCCGTGACGCACTTCAAGCTTAAGAACGTGGCTCATAATAAAATAAAGAAATCATGTTTTGTAACTTAAAGATTTCTTCGTGAAATCATATGATTGTAAATTACCGAGGTTTTATCCCGAGTTGTGAAATAAAATAATCGGAAAAATGTTAGCTTTAAAAAGATCCTGATGATAAACTTCCGCAGTTAAACTCAATTAAATAAATACCACGGGATTTCTGTCCCGCGGCTCCTGAAACGGGTGAAACCGGGTCGGGGGCCATGACAGAAAAAGGTGGTATCAGAGCCACTGAGTTAAGCTAATTAAGTATTTAGAAATACTTAATTTTTCCTGATTATTATTATGTGATTATGTGTTTTATTAACTGACTATTTTGTTAGTTACAGTATGGGTAAACAAAAGCTTTCAAACATCTATCTTAAATTAGATAGGTCATCAAATGAAAAGGGAAGTTCCTTCCAAACTCCTGAAGAAGGAATATTTGTTCGAAAAGCCCAATACGAGGAACCACTTTGTCCTGATAAAAGAAGTTTGATTATTAGAAAAAGTCAGGAGAAATTAAAGAAATCCCGAGAAAAGAAAGTTAAAAAGGAAACCCAGGAATTAATCAGTAAATCACCATGGGAAGACAATTTAGATGAAAAATGGGCGGATCTTTATATGCTAGCCACTGTAGCAGTAAATGCTAATCTTTAGAATACCATGACTCCGTATTAGCAACTTACAAGCTATAAATATCATCTAGTAAATAAATAAAATTACAATAAAACTTGGTATGTTTAAATTGTCAATTTTTCCTTTGTATTAAATTAGTCACAGAATATGCAATAATATTTGAGGTTTATCTGTAAAATTTGTTATAAAATTTAATTTTTTTTACATATATGTTAAACAGCATGAATGAGTTATCTGGAGCCCTAGAGAATCTCAACCTTTTCCCTGTAAATATAGAAGTTTCTAAAGAATTTACTGGGTATTTTCCTGATGTGGAACAACCTATAGAATTCAACGCTCCACCTCTAGAAAAGCCAAAACCGAATAAAAGAAAAAGATACGTGTGGGGGAGGCGTGTACATAGGAAAAAGCCAGTTAAGAGACTTCCTAAAATAAACAATCTCTTAGAAAAAGGAAAAGAAATTGAAACCAGGGAAAATTCTAGACAGAAGGAATTGGAGACTGAAGTCAAGGAAGATTCTAGGCAAATGAGAATACAGTTTGAGGAATATTCTAAGGAAATAGAAATGGAGGTTGGAAAAGGTTCTAGACAAACTCAGATGGAAATTGGAGAAAGCTCTAAACAAAACCAGGAAATGACATTTCAGGAGGAAATAGATTTTATATTGGCAAGCTGTGATACTATTCAGCCTGTCAATACAAATGTTTTTACTCGTCCTATTGAAACCCAAATCCCTATAAATCTTGAACCAGCAATCTCAGAACCAATAATCCATACTCAACCTTTGGGAATGGACGAATGGTGGACGAATGATTGGCAATTCCAAAACCTGATCAACAGTCCTTATTCCTTTCTTCTTCAGTTCGATCCAGAATCTCTGCCAAATCCACCGATGAGTAATGAGAATATGGCTGAACTCCGCCATTTTGGTGAAGAGCTAATGGATGCTGGGAATAGGATCCGAGAGATAGGAGGACAAATTTCATGGAAATATGATGAGAGGGAACATCGTTATTAAAGATGCAAGTTGACAAGGGAGAAATGGGTTATGAGTCTGTGTCTGTATAATAACAGTAATATTAATAAAAAATCAGTATATGTAAAATAAACAATAAAACGGTTGTATATAGAAGCATGATATAATCTATGAAAATTTAGAAAATTTACAATTTTGATTGTATATTTGTTTACGTTATTATGTGCAATTAATTGTGACATTGGATTGTTTCTTATTTTATACTAATTATTTATCTATAAATTAATTATCAGATGGCAAATATTGGTAATGAACCAGTAAATGAAGTAAATCAATCCGAGCAAATTCAGGAAGAGCAATTGTTAAATAGGCAAGATATCGAGGATATCGTTGCACAAGGAATAGCCAATGCTATTCCATCAATCGTTGCTGCTGTTCAGAAACCTGTTAAACCTCAATCAATCATTCCTAGTAAACGTACACAAGGCGACAACTTTAGTAATAGTATAAACGGAGGCGGTAATCATGGTAATAACAATAATGATCTGCAAGCTCCAATTTTCAAGAAAATGAAAGCTGCAACACCTGGTTGCACTTACAAAGAATTCCTTGCCTGTAAACCAACTGAGTTTGCAGGTAATGAAGGGGCTATTGCAGCACTGCGTTGGTTAGAGAAAACTGAGGCAGTGATTACCATAAGTAAGTGTGCCGAAGAAGATCAAGTTATGTATGCTTCAAATCTTTTTAAAGAAGGGGCGCTAGAATGGTGGAACACAGTGTTACAAGCTAAAAGAAGGATCGAAGCATATGCCATGAAATGGGAAGAATTTAAGAATCTTGTAGAAAGAAAATTCTGTCCCGAATATGAAAAAGATCAAATGGCAAATAAGTTCCTAAACCATCGTATGACGGGTATAGATTGTCGTGGTTATACTTCGACATTCTTCGAATATGCTAGAGTGGTACCAATGCTGGCTTCGCCAGAACCGGTACTCATTTCTCGATATATATGGGGATTGATTGGTGAAATCTGCAATATCGTTAAAGCTGCGAGACCTCGCACTATTGACGATGCAGTGGAATTAGCCAACACCCTAACTGATGAACTAGTACGCACAAGAGATGATAACAGGAAAAAGGAACTGGCTCAGAAAATTACCCAAGGATTTCGTACGGGTAATAATAACAGCTTCAAAAGAAGAGGAACGGGACAATCCTCAACTCTGCCATTCTGCAAGAATTGCAAAAAGAAACATTATGGAAGATGTAGTGTAACCTGTAATTTTTGCAAAATGGTAGGACATCGCGAAGAAGATTGCAGAAAGAAAACAACGATCTGCTATAACTGTGGAGAAAAGGGACATTTTAAACCAGAATGTCCTAAATTAGTTAAACCAGCAGACAACAAACCCAAGGCGACCGACGGAGCTACTAAGAAGAATGTCAGAGCATTCCAGCTAACCACTCAAGAAGCAGAACTCATTCCAGATGTGATAGCTGGTACGTTCTTAGTTTACAACGTTTACGCAAAAGTATTATTTGACTCTGGTGCAAACCAAAGTTTTATAAATACTTTATTCTGCCAAGCTCTTAAGTTACCCTTAACCAACATTAGGCAGATTTTTACAGTCGAAACCGCAGATGGGAATTCAGTTAAAATAAATCAGGTTTTGTAAAAAGTAGAAATAGAACTTTCAGGTCATAACTTTTCTGCAAACTTATTACCTATGAAATTAGCTGAATTCGATGTTGTGTTAGGAATGGATTGGTTAGTAGCCAACCATGCTCGAATCCTTTGTGACCAGAACTCTATAGAAATTCAGGCAACTACTGGAGAAGTAATCATGATTACAGGAGATAAACCGCGCAAACCCATGAAGTTCATATCAGTAATGAAAGTTGCTAGTTATGAACGAAAGCAAGGAATAGTATATATGATTTCGATAATCATTAATACTAAGGGTAAAGAACTTAAGGAAATTCCTGTAGTCTCAGAATACTCAGATATATTCCCAGAAGATTTACCAGGATTACCACCAGATAGGGAAGTAGAATTTAGAATTCATCTAATTCCTGGAACTACACCGATAGCTAAGGCACCTTATCGGTTAGCTCCTACCGAAATGTTAGAACTGAAAAAGCAATTAGATGAATTATTAAGCAAAGGATTTATACAACCTAGCTCATCCCCGTGGGGAGCACCAGTGTTGTTTGTAAAGAAGAAGGATGGTTCGATGAGAATGTGTATTGATTATAGAGAATTAAATAAGATTACAATTAAGAATCGATACCCATTACCTAGGATTGATGATCTTTTCGATCAACTTCAAGGAGCTATATATTTTTCTAAGATCGATTTACGCTTTGGATATCATTAATTGAAAGTACAAGAAGAAGACATACCTAAAACTGCTTTCAGGACTAGGTATGGTCATTACGAGTTTACAGCCATGCCCTTTGGATTAACGAATGCTCCTGCCGCATTCATGGACATGATGAATAGAATCTGTAAACCGTATTTGGATAAATTTGTAATTGTTTTTATAGACGATATACTTATTTATTCCAAAAGTCAGACAGAACATTGTGAGCACTTACATGCACTCTTAACTTTATTAAGAAAAGAAAAACTTTATGCCAAATTCTCAAAGTGTGAATTTTGGCTACAAGAGGTGCAATTCCTAGGACACATGGTGAATCATGAAGGTATTCATGTAGATCCTGCTAAGATAGAGGCAATTACCAATTGGAGGGTTCCGCAAACCGCGATGGAAATTAGAAGTTTTATAGGTTTAGCTGGATATTATAGACGATTTATTAAGGATTTTTCCAAGATAGCTGTACCATTAACTAAGCTAACTTGTAAAGCCGTTAAGTTTGAATGGGGAGCTAAACAAGAAGAGGCTTTTAGAATTCTAAAGCAGAAATTAACAAATGCTCAAATCCTAGCATTACCAGAAGGGACTGAAGATTTTGAAGTATATTGTGATGCTTCAAAACTAGGATTTGGATGTGTGCTAATGCAACGCAAGAAGGTAATTGCGTATGCTTCAAGACAATTGAAAAAGCACGAAGAAAACTATACGACTCATGATTTAGAATTAGGAGCCGTAATTTTTGCCCTGAAAATCTGGAGACATTATCTGTATGGAAGTAAGTTTACTATCTATACAGATCATAAAAGTTTAAGATATATATTTGGGCAAAAAGAATTAAATATGAGGCAAAGAAGGTGGATAGAAATCCTAAGTGACTACGACTATGATATTCAATATCATGAAGGAAAGACAAATGTAGTTGCAGATGCCTTAAGTCGTAAGTACCATGAGAAACAGCAACGAGTTCATGCTCTTAGGATAAATCTACAATTAGATTTAATGGAACAATTGAAGAATGTTCAAACTACAGCAATCAAGGATGATGCTGAAGGAATGAAAGGACGAATAAAAGAATTAGAACAAGGAGCTGATGGAATTTGGAGATTCCACAAAAGCAGAATATGGGTACCTAAGCAAGGAGAATTAAGAAATAAGATTTTAGAAGAAGCCCATAAATCTAGGTATACCATACACCCTGGAAACAATAAGATGTACCAAATTTGAGTACCGCATATCATCCACAAACAGACGGACAAAGTGAAAGGACGATCCAAACTCTAGAAGACATGCTCCGAGCATGTGTGATAGATTTTGGTGGAAATTGGGATGATCACTTACCTTTAATTGAATTCTCCTATAACAATAGTTATCATTCAAGTATTGAAACTGCCCCATTCGAGGCACTGTATGGAAGAAAGTGCAGAACTCCAGTTTGTTGGGCAGAAATAGGAGAAAGTCAATTATCGGGTTCGGAAATTGTGCAAGAGACAACTGATAAGATCACACAAATCAAGGAAAGACTGAAGACGGCTAGAGATCGTCAAAAGAGTTATGCCGATAATCGATGCAAGCCACTGGAATTTCAAGTCGGAAACAGAGTAATGTTGAAAGTTTCTCCTTGGAAAGGAGTTGTTCGATTCGGTAAGAAAGGAAAGTTAAGTCCAAGATACGTAGGACCATTTCCAGTAATCCAACGTATAGGACCAGTTGCTTATCGGTTACAACTACCAGAAGAATTAGCTGGAGTACATGATGTATTTCATGTATCCAATCTCAAGAAATGCTTATTAGATGAATCTTTGGTAGTACCTCTCCAAGATATCGAGGTAAACAAAAAGTTAAAATTTATTGAGAAACCTCTTCAGATAGAAGACCACAAGATCAAGTTTCTCAAACACAAACGACTAGTACTAGTTAAAGTTAAATGGGATTCAAAGAGAGGACCAGAATACACTTGGGAGCTGGAATCAGAAATGAAGAGAAAGTATCCTCACTTATTCCAGTAAATCTCGAGGACGAGATTTTAATTAAGGTGGGGAGAATGTAAGGACTCTCAAAATTATTCTAAAAATACCCGTAAGTATAAACCCGACCCCTGAAACCTGATCCTACATTAAAAAGCAAGAAAAACAAAATTCTAGGTTTCAGGCGGGCCGCGTAAAAGACAAGGTATGTCTTACGCGGGCCGCGTCAATGTTAAGTTGACCGGATAAGTATCCGGATCCACGTATCGAACCACCTGGCTAACCTACTAATGACCAATCAAGGCTAGTCATAGACTGGGCGGCCACGCGGGCCGCGTAAAGTTAAGCTGAAGTCTTACGCGGGCCGCGTAAGACCTCAAAATCAGCTATAAATAGCCCTTCACTTGCACAGTCTGTTGGTGTCGATTATAACTTTCCAAAAACGAATTCATATTACTCTGAAGTCGAAAATAGCAATTATAATAGCGAGGTGCTGCCACAATACGGGGTAATAACTCAATCGCTGCTACGATTCATTGTCCGATCGATTAAAATATCCAATGGATGTTTAAGTGCTGCCCACATTAGGGTTATGCTTTGTCATTCATCGTTAAATCGATGGATGTTTAAGTATCGCACTTTGTCATTCGTTGTGAGGGTTTAATCTCGTGAGTTATCGTAAAAGCTGCATTAGTTACTAACCTAGTTTGTGTGCATTGTTATTTAAAATAGGTTAACAAGGCTAATCAGTAGACTAGACTCTGTTCGTGTTAAATCTGCAATGTGAGTCATTCTCTTTTTATCAAATTACTTTAAAAAACATGTTTATTTTAAAGATTATAATTACAGGGATTAAGTCTATGTAATCTCCATATTACAGCCGGTATGTGGGGTTTTGTATACATTACTTGATAATCTTCACCATTGGACAACGAGTTAGCCAATGGGTGATATGACCATAGTCACAGAAACGAGTCGAGTGACAAATACCGAGGGTAGTTGGTTGATATAAAAACATTGTAATCGCTCTTAATACTGTAAATTATAACAAATGAGTCATTTTAGTAAAAAGAATGATTCACTCAGTATTTCCCGCTGACAAAACCTTTTTCAAACATGTTTCAGGTGATCTGTTGTGATTCAGGAAAAGTGCCATGACGCACTTCAAGCTTAAGAACGTGGCTCATAATAAAATAAAAAATCATGTTTTGTAACTTAAAGATTTCTTCGTGAAATCATATGATTGTAAATTACCGGGGTTTTATCCCGAGTTGTGAAATAAAATAATCAGAAAAATGTTAGCTTTAAAAAGATCCTGATGATAAACTTCCGCTGTTAAACTCAATTAAATAAGTACCACGGGATTTCTGTCCCGCGGCTCCTGAAACGGGTGAAACCGGGTCGGGGGCCGTGACAGTATCTCACTCTCTTGCGGGCCTATACTTGTGGCGTGTCTGTTAATCTTGACTCAGTTTCTATATCGGGCCTTGAATGTATAACGAACATATAAATCTGTATACAAGATTATTTTTATATAATTGTCCTAAGTTATAAAAGGATATTTGTGCCTTGTGCATTTAAATCAATTTTCATAAATGTTTTCAAAAGAGTCAGTTAATTGTATTTACCAATGTATACTGACGTATTTTCCAAAAAGATTAAGTGACAGGTATTGTACGTAATTTGCTGGGAGCGCAGGGCGTTAATAAGGAATCTTGCAAGTTCTAAACGTCTAAAGTCTGTTGAACAGTGTTTATATTTCTGTTTTAAGATCCGCCTGTGGATCCATCTTACAATCCGTTTGTGATATTTGATGTTACTTTTGAATCGGTTTGTAATATATTTACTTTAGACTTCCGCTGTGCATTGAACTGTGATTATTTGACTATGATGATATCAACTGCGTCACGATACTCCCCACCGGGCCCACCGGTAATACGTGGAAATATCGGGGTGTGACACATCTCTACCATTTAACTCCACAAGTTCTTTGGCAACAATATTAAACCCTCTTGCATATCCTGTAGAATTTTCTATACGAACATTTACCTTTAGTGTATTTTTTGAACAAAGTCCCAAAAAATAACCAAAAAACTGATAAAAAACAAGAAGGGGTGTTGTTCGGGTTAGCTAAGAGTTTCGGGTAGTCCAGATTAGGTGAACCTATTTTTTCAATAGAAAATTATCCCATTACCGAACTGAATAACAATCGGATTTATCGACTCGGTTTGATTGGTTTGCGAGTAAACTCGAGTCGGGTTTCAGATGACAAAGATGTTCAACAGTGAGCACGTGGGATTAATATACCAATATTTTTCAATTTGGAAATAGTTTGTATGAAACTGGTCTTTCCTCTTGGATTACTAACCCATTTTGCTGCAAACTCATCGACTTGTTTGAGAACCTATAGGTCTTCTCAAGTGCAGCGCGCCTAGAAAAAATGAAAATAAAACTTCAATGAAAATTACTCTTTACAGGTTGAGTAGAGGTCAAAACGGGCTGGGTAGATTACACAGGTCCAAACGGGTTAAAAATAACTGATGTGTCAAAAGACGGTTGGAAATTCACTCATTTGTCAAAACGGGTTAAAATTGTGTTTTTGTAACAAAATGGGCTAGTTAGATTACAGGCCACAACGCGTAAGGGTTGACCTGAGTAGAGAGGTCAAAACTAACGTGTTAATAAAACTACATTATCACGATAATGATTTAAGTTTTTCTTATAAAACAATTATGAAGTTGCATGCATTAGAAGTACGCTTTATAAAAATTTCAAACGTTCGTTTTTTCGCTTTTTTATTAGACTCGTATGAGGACAACAACCCGTTTTTCGAATTGACCCGTTTTGACTGAATGTAGAGGAAGCAATTGCAATACTCTTTTACTTAATAATCCAGTTGATTTGCATTATATTTTATCTGTTACTATAAAAAAACCGACTTAAAACAAAACGGGCCGAAAATAGATTGTTACTGAAACAATATTACTCCTGTAACAAAAAAGATAGATTATAAAACTGTAAAGATTTCTAACTAAAAAATGTTTCGGCTCAACCCAACTGGCTTCGACCCATATCCAACAATGACCCATTTTGACCCATTACGCAACCCGCCCGATCCATGTCCCCACCTGTAGTAACTGTATTCATACATTAAACTCATACCTGATAGCAACATTCAACTCCTTGGCATCAATGGTGCCTACATTTTAAACAGATTAAAGCACTCAACTTAAATAACTTTAACTAAAACAGTATACAATAATGAATAAACAACATACCAGACCCATCAGTATCAAACAACTCAAATGCCTCTTTGATCTCTTGCCTTTTCTGCTGAGTCAACCCATGATGACGTCCTCTGGGCTTCTCTCTCCTTGATTGTTCTCCATAAACCCCCTGAAAACCCCATTTTCAAACATATTAGTTACACTCCTAAAACACACAACAAAAATATTAATTGATTTATGAGTTTTCATGTATATATTTTAATTATAACTTTTATATATAACACGATATATCTTATTTAACTTTTATCATAACTATTATAATACTAACTATTATATAAATATATAGTTAGTATATAAAATAAAAATTATATAGCATGCTCGAGCTCGATAATAGAAGCTCGGGCTCAGGCTCTTTATTCAACAAGCTTGGTTTTAGGCTCCAGCTCATTTAATGCCCATGCCAATTTCGAGTAACACATGAGCACCGAGAAACAATAAATAAAGTAAGAAGAACAAGAATCTTCAAATAATCTGCTATGCTCTAATATCGTAAAAAAATATGTGATTCAGTTAATAAAAAAATGAACAAAAGAAACATACGAAAAAAATAAGAGATTCTAAAACATAACTCACCCTTAGAAAACATAGGAGATTGGCCACTAAGTTGTTCCATCGTTGATGAAGGGAAGTGGTTAAATATACCATCGTTAAGTTGGTTTCCTGCAATGAGTTTGACACTTGGTTGGTCGATATGTACCAGCATAGTTGCAGCCCGTACAACTACCTTTTGCATGAACTGTCCAATATCTTCATATGCTCTGACCATTGATCCATACTTGACCCTTTCCCATGCTCTTCGTCTCAATAGCCAAAGGCTTAGCCGGCCCTGCTGGTGCACTGAAATAAGCCTACAAGTTGACAACTGGTTAATGCATGTTTATATTTAACGGGTTAAATGATCTAAATAAGAAAAAAGCTGATGCATGATCAAACGGATACAGATGAACAATCACCCAAAATGCAAAGAACAACTTCCCAAACAAAGGCCCCCAAGATTGGTAACCATTGTTTATAGCATCAGATATTCCTGCGACAACCCCGACCATGTTAATGATTAGAATAGTCATTGGCGGGATCAGCAGTTGTGTCCATTTGAACGCGTATAACTCCCCAAATTCCTCGTCGTCTGTTGCTTTCGATGTAACAGTAAAGTTTGTATCTATTCCTGCCAAAACTTTTAACATACCTTGTATAACAGCAAACAAATGACCCGATACACCACCGATAACCCAAAACTGCTCGTTTCTCCACCATTATTCGATGCTGACTCTATTCCATCTCAGCTCAAGAACCGTTGCGAAAATCGACAGGAAAAGAGAAATAAAGAATAGACTTGCCAATGTGCTTATCTAAATTAAGGTAAAAAAATTGTATAAAAATGGTGTTTAAACTAAAGTAAAAAATAATAATAACTGTATTCGCTAGTAAGTGCATACCTCTGGCATAATAAACTTCCCAGTGAGCAAGCAAATAGCAGGGAGGGTGCAGTATGCAAGAAGGGGGAGAGCAGTGAAGGGATAAACCGTTGTGTTTACATAAGCAAACCTTTCGAGCCAGTTGAGATTACCGCCTTTGTAACCATACAAAAGCGGGCTGTGTCGACTGAAAAAGATCTCAACAGAACCCAGAGCCCACCTCAGAACTTGGTTAAGTTGATCCGATAGATTAATAGGAGCTGACCCTTTAAATGCTGGTCTTTTTGGCAGACAGTATATTGACCTCCAACCGCGACAATGCATCTTGAACCCCGTTAGAATATCCTCTCTGATCGACCCGTAAATCCAGCCCAATTGCATTGTAAAGACACTTTAGGATCATGGAAACATTAACGAGCTCAAAAAGTAAACGACTGTTTTCACTTAACCTCCAAACCCCATTCGGTCTTGTCTTCGTACCCGCAACTGATTACATGAATGGCTTCTTTGAGTAGTGATGCCAGGCTCGAGGATGGTGGGACCCCGCCGTCAACCATTAAAGTCAAAGTAACGAAGATAGCCGATTGTCCAAACTTCTTTTCAAACAAAAGCTTTCAGTACTTTAAAAAAATCAAGATCAATTTGATACATTGAGCAAAACAATATCGATTAACTTGTTAAGAAACTAATTAACTCCATAACCAGGCACATACAGAACCAGATGCTGGTTTAACTGTAAGCATTGTCAGTCACTTAGTCCAAAGCAGTGGCGTTAGCAGCAAAGAATGCCTGAAAAAGACAAAATCTTAAAAAATCAGTGACCCGCGTTGTCTCTTTGTCGCTTTTGTTGGTTTGCTGACATGGCGTGTGTCCTTATCAAACCATCAGAAGTAGAATCTGCCCATGAATTTTGACCAGGAACCTACAGAACAAGAGCAATTTCATATATAACCGAAACCTTGCATAAAATCATCCTGATGCAGCCAAAAAATAATTATTCAAATATACCGACACCCATTTCACTAAATACAATTTACAATACCCTTGTCTTTTTCTTGAAATCAAAACTATCATCATATAAGAGTTACAAATGAAGGAAATGAATGTCGCAGGTTATAGAATAAGTAACCGGTCAAAAATTATAGATTTGCAAATGCATACATATATAAACTTGAACATGAACTCACAGGTACACATAAGAGCAACCGACGATCCCAGAGGCGGGTATCCGGGGAATGACCCATGGGAAATTAAGAAATATCTGTGAATTTGTTGGTATTCCATGTCCCTTCATTCTACAAAAGATAAATTATAATAACAACAATCGTAATTTAATACAAGATTCAAAAGTGGGACCTTTGATTAATTAACATCTCTTTTGAACCCGTTCTAATTCAGAATCGTACCTTATAAGGACCAACATAGCATTCATTTCCTAACATATCTTGTATCATCCCACGAAACCGAACTAACAAATTCGCTTGAACCCATTTAACCGTTGAATGAGTCAGAATCGGAACCTAAAAATTATCATCAAATACTCAAATCAATCAACAATAAAATAAAATCAGCACCCGCAAAATAGCAGGGTGATTTAAAAAAGTAGTCACAATCATAAACCCTAGAACGTCGTCATTTTGAAATTCATAAACCCTAGAATCACCTGACTGACGGCGTCGTTTTGAAAAAGATATTCTCGAAATAGATCTGATACGCCCCAATCTTTACCGTCAAACGATGCCAGATCTGCACCAGATGCCACCGCCTTCTCAAACGTTGATCGGACGGCCCCGAGAGGGTTAATCAAGCAATTGTATTGACGTCCCACCATATCCAGATACATCAGATTTCTTCTCACAGAAACGCACTTCAAACTGTTGAATCATTGAAACCATCGTCGCCACTGTTTGATTCGCATAAACATAGAAATAGATGTCAGATAGTGTTCCAAACAACCTCACAATTGATTTCAAATAGTGTTCTAAACTGGTCACCAGATTAAATTTTTTAAAAAATGCTAGTTCACACTTTCCCTATAAAAATAAAAAATCTAATGTAATCACCTACAAATCTACAACTTGCATAAACATAGAAACTGATGTCATACAATCATCTTAATTGCTACAACAAACTAATACAAAAATCCAGATCTGAATGTATAATACCTTGGTTCTAAGATCACCGGCAAGCTCTCGAGTAACATTCTCCTTCGGAACTGGCTTTCCTACTCGCAAACAAGCACCATGAACAACAGATCGAAACATGCATCTTCCATCTCCAGTTATACCTGTTCATAGAAACAAATTTCAAACAAAAAATCATTCAGCTATGCTGCTTGAAGACGCATAAATCTCATGATATCAATCCATAACCAATCACTCGCACAGATCAGATAGAACCAAACATACTAATCACATCCGAATTGCTAGCAAACGACGATAATATTCTAGGTTTTGACATGAATATGAAATTCAAACTAACACCCCGTATTCTACAGCACGCCTGCCTCTCTCGTATGCCATCGACTATTGCAGCAATTGTCAACAAGGCCCAATCTGATTCAATTTAACTTTGGGGAAGAACAGATAAACCGATATAAAAATTGCAGGAGGAAAAGGAACGATTCAATTGCCTGAGGAGTTAATTGAGGAGTTAATTGTAGGGTTATTCCATGAATGAAATCCCTAAAACACCCTTAAGGTGTCTTAAAATTTTGGAAAAGGTGCAAGTTTAGCCCCTTTAAAATGGCTTCTCTCTATTGTACATAATGCTTCAAAATTTATACGCGAAATAAAATTACAATCTTGTACATCTGAAATGCTTTATATAGTATTATAGATTATAGATATATAAACAAAAACGTTTAAGGGTAAATTACACTTTTCGTCCTTTTTGTTTGTACCTAATTGCAATGGATAGTCTTTAACTTCAATAATTACAGCACAATCCTTTTTTTGTTAAAAGTATTACACTCTATGTCCTTTGATCCTAACTTGGTTGAAACTTTCAGTTAAATATGGCATGTGCCCTGCACATGAGGGTATTATTGTCTTTTCATGTTCTGATGCAATAAAAAAAAGATAAAAAACTATTCCCCGTTCTTCAGTTCTCTCCATCTCTCAACACCCACCACCACCACTCTCTGTTATGCCCTATCACGTTTAACCTTAAAATGACGCAGCGGAAATTACGAGCCTTAAAATTTCTTTCTTATTTAATTACATTACTTACAAAAAGGCTCAGTTACAAAAATGTTAAACTTTTACTAGAAGGAATTAACAATGTTCACATTTAAATATCACTACAGGCGTTACATAATTCAAGCTAGGTGACTGTTCTTTCCGTACAATGCTTGCTTTTTGACTCAAACTGTGCCCGCTTATCTTCGCCAATGAAAGGGGAAATCCGTGTGGTTCCTGTGGACATCATAAACAACATAACCATTAGTCAATGACACCACCATACAACATGATTCTATATGATTGAACATCATATAACATTCCACAATATAAATCTGGAATCATTCAGTTATCCTCTTAATCTCCTTGTACCAAGATTGGCTTCAATTTCTCATGAATCCGACAACCTCATACCTGCATTACATTCCAATCTCAAGGAACATCATTAGTAATTGTCAATACTTAAAGTATTGAAACCATTCCTACGTATATTCATAGCAACCCACCTTCGTACATACATACGTTACTACATACGAACATACAATCATATATATACCTATATTCGTGCTTACACGGATACGAGCTCTTGCTTACTACCTTTATTCACATACATTTATGCTAACATGTCGAAATTGCAACTTTACATAATATAAGCGTTATACATATCGACCTATCGACCTACATACTTACTTGTTCCTAGACACATTTACTTATAGATTTCCTTCACTAACACGAAGGTAAATCCATACTTATACACAGACCTACTTATAAACAAGTCCCATCCATTCGCATGTTTACGACTGATATGTTTTCAACTTAATATTCATTTACTAGGTATTTGACTCGTTCATGTTTTTACCAAACAACTCATTTGTTTATACTCAATACTCATATGAACATTATAACTATAGAAGTTTTACATTATCCGGAGTTCGGTACATGGGGTTTATGAACCCGATTCCCGGTATACATTAAACTCATTCATTTAAATCAACTATTCGTAGTTGAACTTTATTAGTAAAATTTCCTTACACCTCCCAGGTCTAATGTGCATCGTTACTTATCATACAATTTCATTCAAACGATTAGAAATCAAAGCATTTGAACAAAAGAATTAAACACAAGAATTATATTTTTTTTTCTTTTTCATTTTCAGCCCCTTCACCCGGCCGTGTCAAGTAAACATATATTTTTCACAGAACCTTCACCCGGCCGTGTCAAATGTCCACCCGGCCGTGTCAGCTCTGCACGTTTATTTTTCACCCATTTTACATCCAAACCTATCCATACTCATTTTAATCGCTTGGGGTTCATTTCTTAACATATCTAAGCTGTAATCCATTACCTAAATCCATAATTCATATAGTTTACGCTCCCGTTACCCGGGTTGCGTTTTTACTTTATTTTGACCCGTATGGTCTACTTAACGGAAACCTTCACTTCTATATAACCAAACCTTATTAGACTCCGATTATCATACTTAAATAACTAGCGCATAACCTTCCTTAAATAAGCTAAGAAGTGATTCCGGAAAATCACTTACTTAATACTAACTTGATATTGTCATCAACAACACATCTCAACTTAACTTCTAACAATTATCATAGAATTAATCTCTTTTCTACTAAAGAGGGAGTTCGGGAATTTACTTACCTTGTGCGTCCGAATTTACGCATAGCTTCCGTGTTTACCTTCAACCCGTGGCGCTCCTATGCTTGTATCCATGTTGACATGACTCCTATCCGAACATGTCATCACATTCATAACACAATTAGCTTACATACATTTATTCATTCTGCTTTCAAGTCATGCAATATTTGACTTTCATTAGTTTTTTAGCGCATATATAGGATATGTATCATCATACTTCTTTACTATCGTGCATGACACATAAATTAGCTAGTTCATATCGCATAAATTCTTGCCTACAGATTTTTACCTTCTAACTTCAATCCTATACATAATCCATTCTCATTTTAGATTACACCATTCATTTACATAACAATTACATTTACGCATCATTCGCATTCCATAACATATCTCTCAAGATAACAACTTCATACTTTTCTTATACAATGTAAACCTCCTAATTCATCCAGAAATTGCAAATTTATCATTCAAGCATTTAGTCAAACACTTGGTGTGCGTACAACATTTTAAGCACCATGTACATGTATGATATGCATAACCTACTAGTTCTTTTCACAATGATCAATTCAACCAAATTTCACATAGTTCCTTAGTCTACATTCAAGTTCATCTAACAATACTCTATTATTTATACACTCATACTTCAATTTCACATAGCTTTCACTATCATAAAATCCCTACATACCACCATACCACTAGAACAAAATGTGTTTTACTCAAGTTCTTAAATTTCATCAAATTCAAGCAAGATTCACATTCTACATGATGATACTAATTCACATACAACTTGATTTCATACATTTTTCACAAATTGTTCAACACCCACTAAATCATGAAGCATCAAAACATAAAAATTAACTTACCCTATGTTCAATGCACTTAGATTAGAGATTTCTTGGACTCATGCATTTGATTCTTGCTCAATAACACCCTTAATTGAAGTGATTCTTGTGTTAGGTTAAAGAAGAAGGGTTTCTCCTTCCCCTGCTCTTCTTGTGTCGCACACCCACACCCAAAATCACTGGGTTTTGTTTTTGATAAGATTATTTATTAAAATTTACATATTCAGCCCTTAAGGTTATCTTTGTTCTCATGTTTGCATAAGTGTTTCATTCTTTATAAATTTATATCATATTTAGTGTACTTAACTAATTAAATTAAACTCTTATACACCAAATTAATCTATTATAAATTTTGGGGTGTTACACACTCTCTCTACCCCCTCCTCTCTTTCTATCTATCTCTCTCACACACAACCAAACCAACACCAGTTGAATTGAAAAATCTGATGTTCAATCGAGAAATCTGATAAAGGGGCGTCGACGGATTTTGAAGGTAAACTATAAAGAAATCTGATGTTCAATCAAGATTGAATCATTATTCTATAGTTTGAAGGTAAATCTGATGTTCAATCGAGATCTTTTACTCGTTGATGGGTTGTTGCTCCGGTGGGACTGAGCAGTCGGTTTCCGGTGGGCTTTGGTTGCTGAAGGAGAGCGTGAACCGGTTTATTTTAGTAGCTTGTATTAAGTTATATATGAAGTGAAAACAGTTAGGTTTTGTGTAGTTGTATGTAGTTGATCTGTATTAAGCTTTAAAATAAGTGAAATTATGTTAGGTTAAGTTGCAACTGTATCTACAATTATAGGAAAATGTAGTTAGAAGTGAAATTATGTAGCATTCTGGTGCATGATCGGAGTTAATTGCACTGAAATTGCAACATGTTTCGCTGCTTAATTCCGTCGGTTTTGAGCAGTTTTTTTGTTATTACTTTGTATTAAGTTGTAAATTAAGTAAAAATTAGTTTGTGTTTAGGAGAATGGAGAATGTTGGTAGAAGTGAAAGTATGTAACATTCTGGTGCATGATCAGAATTTTTACTTGATGATATCACACAATTTTGTTTTAGATTAAAAGTATTCGGGAAATAATTGTTCTGTAACTCAATCTTAACTTGGAAGGTGATTTCCAGGGAATCAATTATTTTGAAGTTACTGATTTTGAAAATTTACTGACAGTGAAGGTGAAGAAGAAATGGAGATGAAGAGCAAGTTATCAGCACAATGGTGATGGTTTGACAGTCAGACCAATAACATCCCTAAGAAACCCCCATTTTCCGATGGGCTTTGGCTGCTGATGGAGAGGGTGAACCGGTTTCCGGAGAGGTGGCGGCAGGATGTGGTGGTGGTGGTGGCAGGATGAGGTGGTGGTGGCAAGATGTGGTGGTTAGGGTTTTAGGGTTAGGAAATTGGGAAATATGAAGTGTATATGCATTTTTTTGGTTTTATTTATTAAACATTTAAATAAAAAAATGAATTGACCAAAATACCCTTAAGTGAATAAACTTAGCTGGAAATTTTAATCAAGTTAGAACTAAAGGACGTAAAGTGTAACGAGTTTTGCAAATAAAGGATTGCGACTGTAATTATTAAAGTTAAAGGCTATCCGTTGCAATCAAGTACAAACTGTCACACCCCGATATTTAAACCACAAACCGGTGGGCCCGGTGGGGAGTATCGTGACGTAGTTGATATCATCATAGTCAATTAAACACAGTTATAGACAGCGGAAGGCTTGGAAGGTAAAACCTTATTACAAACTGATTGTTCAAAGTACGAAACAAAAATATACAGAAGGTTGTAAAGAAAGGATCCGCAGGCAGATCTGAATAAAATACAAAACAAGTTCAACAGACTTAAGGCATCACGGACTTGCAAGATCCTCTATTTAACGCCCGGTAGCTCCCAGCCTATTACGTGTAGTACCTGTCACTTAGGCTTTTGAAAATACGTCAGTTTTCACTGGTAAATACAATTAAGTGAATCTTTTGAAAAGTGTTTATGAAATTTGGTTTAGGTGCACAAGGCACAAAAATCTTTTATAACTTGGGACAATTATATTTATAATCTTGTATACAGATTTACATGTTTGTCATACATTTAGGGCCCGGGATAGAAGTCGAGACATGACTAACTGACACACCATTGATATAAACTCACAAGGAGTTATCCCCAACAATGTGGGTATACCTTTTTACTTACGCAACTGTCAGGTGTATGCCTACACCCCGTGCTTAAGTTGTGGCCATTTGCAATTAAATGAGCCGAGGATATCCAAGACACCCCCCAATGTTTATGTTATCAAACAATACAGATTAAAACGGGTTATGCGGGTTTGTTAGTCACAATCCGACCAAGTGATCCCATACCTGACCAAGCGGTAATAATTTACCGTATCCCAAGCCCGTATAAGGGAAAATAAGTTAAAAGTATTTACCTGAGTTTCTAAATGCAAGATCTATCTACTGAGCCGTATAATGTACTTAGACTTGTGAAGTTAGCTTTTACCGGGGCTCCCTAATCTGGGACGAAGGTTTTATTAACCTATTAGAATACTAACGGGTCTTATTTAAGTCGTAGACTTAGACCGGTTAGTTTAAGGAAGGATTTTCGGTACGAAACGCTAGATTAAGCGATGACCGGAATGGAATGTAATTTAGACCCAACAAGTATGGAGACTTGTATTATATGGGTAAACTAAATACATTCTGGATTTTGAAGTTAAGATGATAAGGTTAAACCCGTTTTGGTTAATTTATGCAAACTAGTTCCATAAGTTATTATGCTTAAAATATGTTATGATATCAGTAGGATATCAGCAAGTATGCCCTTAAAGATTTTAAAACCGAATTTAGCCCCATAAGGGCATTTTGGTCATTTTAAGGTTTATAAAAGGATTTCATATGCAAACTGAGACTCTGGTCATAATCATTCTGTAAAAATATATAATTTATGTTATTATAACAGTAGAGTATCATACACATGTGTTGTTTATGATTTTTGGCTAAACTATGCACTGTAGGGGCATTTTGGTCATTTCACACATAGTTTTAAGGACTTATTTGGGATTCTGAGTTCATGACTTATACCTACTGTAAAAACATTTAAAATGGTTTATTAAATCAGTAGGTAACAAGTCTTGGGTGCTAAGTATGGTTTAAAACCATACTATGCACCTATATGTCGTAAAAGTCAATAAATGATGATAATTCGTATGTTTAAAGAACTATGAGATTATGACCAGCTTTGGATAGTCAAAATACTTCATTTACCATAACATATCAGTAACAAAAAGGTTTTGCATGTATATGATGTTTAAAATCCATTTTAAGTATGAAAAGGGCATTGTCGTCATTTAATAACCTTATACAAGATCATGTGCATAAACTCAACAAGTAATCAGACTTGACATCCCAATTAGTCCTAAATATGATATCATAACAGTAGGAAATTAGTTTTTATGTTAAACCATGTTTAAAACTCATTTTATGTGGAAAAGGGTATTTTAGTCCTTTTAAAAGCTTAAATTTCGATTAATTAAGTAAACTCAGTTTATGACCAGCTTATAAATGTTAAAATATACTAAGCATGTTAACATATCACAATGTAATTCATTTTCATGCTTAATTATGTTTAAGGCCTCATTTTCAAGCAAAAGGGCATAATAGTCAACTTAAAGCATAATAACGGAAACTAGTAAACGAACTCGGATTACTATGTGACCATGTAATATAACCTCAGAGGGTTATACTACTATATAATATGGTCACAAAGGAACCCAAAATCAGTAACCTACTAGTCTAATCCGATTCATAATCGAAAGTCAAAGCAGAAGTTAAACTTCGCGACTTTCTGTTACGAACCGACCCTAAAACTGGAATTGACGAGCCGAACATGTTTACACATGTTCTTATAATTATTACCAAGTTATTTAATTTTTAAAACATATTTTAAAACATGTTTAAACTCAGTTTATGATTATTTCAAAAACTGACCCGTTTGACTTTTTAAAAACACCAACATGTTGACTCATCAAATGACCAAGCAAACGTGATTCTTAGGAGGTGCCATTTTGAGGGATTAAAACCTACCTAATTACGATCACGTAGCCATGTTCGTTGCGAACAATGGCTGGACCAATAAGGTCTAAGCCGGTAGTCAAGCATTTATCGAAAATACTCAACTTTCGGCTTTTAAAAGCCTACTAAACGAAAAGTAACTGAAAGGAACACTTACAAAGTGATCCTTAAATGAAAATAACTTGATTTGGAGTTTCCCAATAGCTAGAATGCTCCAGAAGTATGAGATAGAAGATTTTAGAGAAAGGTGCAAGTTGGAAGAATGAACAAGAGCCTCCTTTTATAGTGTTGGAGGATTTGTGAGATCATTCCAGGTGTTATAAGGGCTTCTTAGATCATGCCAAGTGCCCTCACACATAATACAAACCAGTTACAAGCCCCTAGAATTGAATTGGATGGTTTAAACTTGCTTGGAGTGGCCTAGGAATTTTCGAACCGGTGAGGGTATGGCTACCCGCGATGGGCAAAGCCTCAGTCCTTCATGGGCCGCCACGGCCTCAAATAAGTTTCCAAAGTTGGTAGTTTTAGTCCCTATGCTCTAAAACTCAATATATCTTTCATAATTTTCACTTTTAACCCCTTAAGACCAATTTTAGGCATACATGGGAGTGTGAACAAATATTCTAAGGCTCCCGGTTCGTCGGTAGACCACCCGAAGGTACTAGTTTCTATTGTTGACGCTTTTAATCCTTCTTCTTGCAATCTTGCCCATTTTATCATGTAATGATATCAAAACATTTCATAATCAATATAAAGCATTTTCGAGATTATGTTTGAACATTACGAAGCCCCGGGTTCGTTAAAAGGTCACTCAGAGGTAAGAATTAACATGTTGACACTTTTAACCCTTTTGTTACCCTAACTTTCATTTGTTTTCACAAACGGCTTCTTGTGTCCAATTTTTGACTCGTTTGAGAACACGAACACCGTAAGGTCACTCAGAGGCATAATTTTAGAATGTTGACACTTTTAGTCCCTCCGCATACGTCTTTTCATTATTTGTCAATTTTAGTCCTTCTTAGTCAAACTTTTTACACACTTAGGGTTTAGGACACGTGTCTTCACATCATTGGACACAATTTCATGAGGTGTTACATCCTCACCCCCTTAAAAGAAATCTCAACCTCAAGATTTACTGAAATAAGTGAGGGTACTTTTGTCGCATAGTGGACTCAAGCTCCCACGTATACTCAAGGCCTCAACGGGCATCCCACTTCACTTTTACAATTGGTACATGCTTCCTTCGGAGCTTTTTAACCTGTCCATCCTCGATTGATATTGGTCTTTCAACAAACCTCAGGTTTTCATCTATTTGCACGTCTTTATGAGACATTTCTAGCGATTCATCAGCTAGACATTTCTTTAAGTTGCAAATGTGGAACACGTTGTGAATTCCACTAAGCTCCTCAGGCAAGTTCAGCTTATAGGCCACACTACCGACACATTCGATGATCTCGAATGGTCCAATGTATCTTGGGCTTAGTTTGCCCTTCTTACCAAAACGCATCACCCCTTTCCAGGGTGACACTTTCAGTAAAACTTTGTCTCCTACCTCGAATTTTAGAGGTTTGCGTCTCTTGTCAGCGTAACTTTTCTGACTGTCTCTGGCAGCTTTCAGACAATCTCGGATTTGAACAATCTTGTCTGTCGTCTCCAGTACTATCTCAGGTCCTAATAGCTGGGCCTCCCCCACTTCTACCCAGCAGACGGGCGTCCTGCATTTTCTCCCATATAAGGCCACGAAAGGCGCAGCCTGAATGCTCGTATGGTAACTATTATTGTAGGAGAATTTGATCAGGGGGAGGTGGCCATCCCAACTACGACCCAAATCAATAACACATGCACGAAGCATGTCTTCTAATGTTTGAATCGTACGCTCACTTTGTCCATCTGTCTGAGGATGGTAAGCAGTACGGAAATTCAAACGAGTGCCTAATGATTGTTGGAAACTTTTCCAAAAATGTGAAGTGTATCTAGTATCTCTATCGGATATAATAGATACTAGCACTCCGTGGAGAGATACAATCTCGTCCACATACAATTGGGCTAGTTTATCGGAGCTATGTGTTTCCTTAACGGTTAAGAAATGAGCCGACTTAGTCAGTCTGTCAACTATGACCCATATTGTATCATTTCCATGTTTTGTCTTAGGTAACTTGGTCATAAAAAGCATAGTTACCATCTCCCACTTCCATGTGGGAAGTTCTGGTTATTGCAGTAATCCTAACGGCTTTTGATGTTCGGTTTTAACCTGTGAGCACGTCAAACACTTAGCTACATGTGTGGCTATGGATTTCTTCAAACCCATCCACCAGTAATTTGCTTTTAAATCCTGGTACATCTTGTCACTTCCAGGATGAACTGTATACTTGGAATTATGAGCTTCCTGGAGGATTAAATCCCTTAGTCCTCCATGAAAAGGAACCGAGATTCGAACATTCAATCTGAGGATCCCATCATTCCCAGGTGACAATTGGTCAACAGTTGCACCCAGTCTTTCACTTGGAAAGTTAGCTTCCAGCATTGCTTCTTTCTAAGCAGTTAACAGCTTTTTATTCAAGCTATTCTTAAGCTCAATACTTTTAGCATTGATACGTATAGGTTTGACTCTTTCTTTTCTGCTCAAAGCATCCGCAACTACATTCACTTTGCCAAGATGGTAGCGAATTTCACAATCGTAATCGTTTAGGGTTTCCATCCAATGACGTTGTGTTAGTGCATATGTCTGTTGACTTCGTCTTGTATCGAGTCATCTAATAGAATAGATAGACGAGGACATGTTGTACAAGAGAATCGGGAAACAGGCCTGAAACAGCCACCTCACACGAGGTGACCAAGTTCATGCGACCTGGCAGGTTCATGCTACCTGGCCAGTTCGTGCAACCTGGCCAGAAAGCATGAAATGGTTCGTGGGGTCTGGCATTCCTATAAATAGGTGGTCTTGGATCTTCATTTGTAACATTGTGATTTCAGAGATGAAGTGCTGCCGAAGTGTCGAACGATCTGTAAACATTATCAAATCAATACAATCGACAGTTAAAGTGATTCTAAGTGTGAATCTAGCTGATATAACATCAATACTTCTGATTCCGCCTTTCGTATCGATCGAGAACTCTTCTGATTGACTCGTTTGATCAAATCCCCGATCCTACAAGTGGTATCAGAGCTCTGGAGGAAGAGTTCTTACCATTTCAGCTTGATTTCTTCAAAAACAACTTCTTTCTACTCACTTTCTACACATTTTTCTCAAAATTAACCGTGGAATCGTGGTTAAAATGACCTGATTTCGTGTTATAACTCGTAAAACATCGTTTTAATCAATCCGTGAACAAATTTGACCGTAAATTCAACCTAAAACTTGATAAAAATTGATAAAATGATGAACTATTGAACCAAACCGCGTGAAAAAACATTCAGATCGTTCGAAAAGTGTCAGATTGTCTTAAGGCCGCACGAGCTGAACAGCCCAAGTCGCACGACCTGAACTAGGTTGTTTGAAACAACTTCCAGCTCACGAGGTGGACCAAATCGTTTGAACTGATCCAGGTCGTTTGGTTAAGAACACCAGGTCGTTTGGTTTTATTACCAATTCGTACGGTGTGATCATCAGATCGTTTCAATTCTCCAATCAATTGTCGGTAATACATATCTAATTCCAATCAATTCATTGCACAAGAAATTGACATCCCATGTGATCACATTGCTTGAATTTATAATGGCCCAATCATATTCTTTTGACACTTGATGTTGTCGGCCCAGATTTGTATAGCATTTAATAGATAATAGCCCACTATTACTTGAGGTCCAATCATACTTTAGCAACATCAGTGAACCTGTGAAGGCCATGTGATTAAAGTTGAGCGGCCCTATAAAATTGTTTCTAGTATTGAAATTCACCAGACAGCACGAGGAGAAGTCATTATACCAGACCATTTGAAGAAGTTAATCAGATCGCACTAGGTGAGCCAGGTCGTTTGAATAACGTCAGCTTGTTTGAGATTGAATTCAAGGTCGCACGGTTTGAAACTCACGTCAGGTCGCACGGTTTGAGTTTGAAAATATCTCCAGATCGTTTGAAGTTCACCAGATCGCACGAGTTCATACGGATTTGAAATATCAGCTCGTTTATAACTCCAGCTCGTTTGGGGTGATTTCAGCTTGTACAGTTTGAGGATTTCCAGCTTGCGTGACATTCCAGACTGTTTGAAATCGATAGTTTGTGAAATTTTTCTTACCGAAACATAGATTCTGAATTTTACAACGCATTTGCTACCCCGATCACTATGGCTCAGAACGTGAACTTAGAGAATGAAATGGGCACCATGCAAAAACCGCCTAAGCTCATGAATATCGAGGAGTATAGTGGATGGGAGGAACATTTCGAAAATTGGGTTCAAGCGAATCACTTAGAGGCGTGGGAATGTGTTGAAGAACGATATGTTAGACCGATTGTTGAATACAGAGAGATTGTTGCTATTAAAAATTTAGATGATAAAGAGAAAAAGAAATACAAAAGTGAAAACATGATGATTAGTATATTGCAACAAGCCATTACGGAAGACATCTTGATCTTATTGCAACACAACGAAAGTGAAGACTCAATGTGGAAAGCACTAAAAACGAAGTTTGTTGGAAGTTTAGACATGATCAAGAACAAAAAATCGCTTTTGAAGAAAGAATTTGATCTATTTCATGGATTGAAAACTGAAAACACCAAAATGATTATAGAAAGATATTGCAATTTGGTGGTTAACATGAAGCGATTGGATATTAAGAAAGATAGAGAAGAATGGGTGGAAAAGTTGGCCGATGCATTGCCACAAGATGTTTGGGGCACGTATCTTATGATTTTGAAGAATAATAGTGAATTTGCGAATCTATCGCTGAGCAAGTTTATTGAAAAACTTGAAGTTCAAGAGATGGAACAATGGAAGATGGCGAAAATGAAGAGTTCTAATGGTGAACAGGACATTGGTCTGTACTACAAAGGAAGTACGATTGATAAGACCAACATTGCACCAAAGATCGAAACTGCATTTAACGTAAACAGTTCTTCTGGAGGGTCATCTCAAGGATCAAACAACAATAATGGATTCTCTTCATATCCATCATTTGATCCAAATTTTTCAGCAACCAATTCTAAACTGCAAAGCTCATACAACAATAATGGCCAAGTACTACAATGCAACATTGCATTCCATCTTCAGAATGGTCAGAATTTCTCGGAAGAGGTTGCCAAAGGTCATATGTCTTTATTGGTGATCGTATTAGAGTCTTATGAAAGTTTGGTAGCCGGAAGGATTGGTAATCCAATGTTGACCAAAGAGGATTATGATCAGATTGATGCTGAAGAGATGGAACTAATGGATATAAAGTGGTGTATGGCTAGTGTGTTGAGAAGAGCTGAGAAGTTTAAACAGATCACTGGAAGAGATGATTTCCGTGATGCTGGAACTTCACCTTTAGGTTTTGATAAATCTAAAGTTACTTGTTTTCATTGCAGGGAGAAGGGGCACTTTAAGCGAGAATGCACAAATCGCGAAGCAAGTGGAGCTCAAAATCCATTCGACAACAATGATTATCATCGAAAAGCGATTTATCATCAAATTGCTCTACAGCCGCATCAACAACAATTGCCACAAACTTCACATGCTAGGAAGGATCCGATCGAAGAGCCATCAAAGAAAGCTTATCTAGTTCATCAAGAAGATGAAAGAATTCCAGAAGGTTTTAATTGGGATCATTATGATCCTAACAGAACTTCAGATTCTAAAGCATTTGTTGCTCATATTTTTGAAGATTCAACTGCTGAAGATGAAATAGTGTATGCTTATTACGAATCTCAGCAATTCAGTCCTAAAAAAGAAAGAAGAAGAACCAGTTTCAACAGAAGAGGCTTCAGAAAAAGCACCAATCTTTGATCACTCATCAGATGAAGAGAGTGATGATGACAGTGAAGAAATTCAAAAAATTGAATATTATAAAAAGAGAACTTTCACCTGTTAGGTATAATTTGTATTTTGTAGGTAAAATGGAAGGGATCAAAGAAAGACAAGCTGCGAAAAAGAAGAATCATAAGGCAGCAACTGTTGAAGAAAAGGTCAAACCTGAGGAAAATGTTCGAGTAGTAAAGAAGCAGGTTAAAGAAATTCCAGCTATCAAGGTTGAGAAGGAAGCAGACACTGAAAAGATACCTGGGAAGTGTGAAAATTGTGATACTGTGAAAAGGCACAACAACAAATTGATTCATAACATGAACATACTGAAAGAATCTTATGATGTTTTAAACAAAGCTATGAATCAATATAGCAAGTCAAGCAATGAACAAGAGATAGCTATGAAGACACTCAATGGAGCGTTCATGACGAAGCAGAAAATCATCAATTAGTACATTGAGAAATGTGTTGAACTTGAACAAAAATTGGAAACTCAGAGGATAGAAACTGAGAGGGTAAACAGGTTATTAAAAAGTTATTCACGTGCTTCTTACGTGATTGACAGGATTTACCCTACAGTAGAAGGCATGGAAGCGTTTGAAGAGAAGAAATCTGAAGTAAAGAATACTGGTAAGAAACATAGTACCAATTATACAAAGTGTCCACCTTCGCTTGAAGAAGGATATTCTCCACGAAATCCTAATTCAGAAAGAGTCAAAAAGGCAACCAATTTAAAGTGGAAATCTGAACCTTCAGATGGATTGCCAGATAATATTGACATCACATTCACAGCGTCTGACACAGATCATGAGTCCGAGTTAATTAAGAAAGTGGTCGATCAGGTGTTGGATAATGATGAAGAATCAAAGTCAGAGTCTAAATCTGAAAATTCGAGTTCATCAGACAAAAGCTCGAGTTCACCGGGCAAAAGGGTTTACAATAATGATTTTCTGATATCAAAAAATAATTTGAATGACGAAACATTCAAAGTAGCATATACTTTGAATGACTCGGACAAATTATATTCCGACGAAGAATTTCCAATAAGAAGTGTACAAACTGAACAGATTAAAAAGGTTTTCAAATTAACAGAAATTATTATTTTTGAAATAAAAGATAAAAATCTTTCTGAAAAACCTAAACTATACACTTCAAGAGTTCAACAAAGGTTAAACAAGAAAAAAGGTTTTGGTCCAAATCACCATAAGAAACCAAATCACAAAAATAATTTCAAAAAGAAAGGATTAGGTTTTATTCCAAAAGAAAATGAAAAATATGTTAAAGATTTTAAATCGAACGTTGTTTTTGTATCAGGAACTTCTTCTGAAAAAGAAAAAGAGAATTTGTTCAGAAAGCAGACGAACAAAGAATTCCTTGCTAAGAAGCAAGAGGGAATGAAGAATGATGTTGCTCAGAAGAAGGAAATGAGAACCTGTTATCAATGTAAAAAAGTTGGGCACATTGCATGGAACTGTCCAAAGGCAACCCAAGCAAAACAGGGAGTCTCTGAAAACTTGAAAGCAAAGTTGGTTGATAATGAACCACCAACCGAACAATTTAAAGTGTTCAAAAATTCAAAATTTGAGGTTGGTGAGAGTTCAACACGTTTCTATAAAAGAAGAGTGAATCTGAACAACCACAAGTGGGTTGTTAAGAAATCAAAGGCACTTTCTGGCGATGAATCTGACTCGTCAAACTCAGAAGAGCCACAAGTTGAGCTAAAAAGAGAAAATTCAGTTCCGCCAATGGATGACGCAAACTTTCCACCATTGCGGGCTGAAAATTTAAAATCAAAATTTGGAAAAGTGGAAATTTCGAATCAATTCTATTCT
Organism: Helianthus tuberosus; assembly: GCA_030545235.1. Classification (NCBI taxonomy): domain Eukaryota; kingdom Viridiplantae; phylum Streptophyta; class Magnoliopsida; order Asterales; family Asteraceae; genus Helianthus; species Helianthus tuberosus. The sequence continues at coordinate 53,288,842 of CM060428.1, forward strand.
GAAAAGAAAGAATTCGATGTCGAAAAGGCTTTCAATGGGAAAGTAAAACATATTTTTGGAAAAATGGTCGATGGTAGGGCAAAAGGGGTAAAATAATTTTATGAATCAAAGAGGAGAACTTACACACCGAGTGAAAATAACTCGGATGCACCCAAAGCTGGTCAGGCTTGGGTGTCAACATTCTTTGATTAAAAATCCTGACTTGCCGGAGCTCCCAAGTTGGTAATCGTGGAGCATGAATCGGCATCATTCTTGAAAAATGTTTATGTGAAAATTCTACAAGTGATAGTTTTTACAAAGTGGTTGAAAGAACAAAGTGATGAATGAATCCCCATGATGTGTGAAATCCACAAAACTAATTTTCCAGAAAAACCATTTTGATTAAAACAAACTTAAGTGTTTTGAAATCATAATGGGAAAATAGTTTGTTGTCAGGGGGAGTTCTGATTGTTTAAGCCAAGAGAATGGAGAACTGAAGCAATTCACATCAGTTTGTCATTTTATTTGTACAGTTTATTGGTTTTACTTTCAAATTTTCCCGGAAAATCAAAAATTGAAACATATTTTTGATTTTAGGGGGAGTAAAAAATTTAGAAATTTTGAAAATTTGAAAAATCCAAAAACATGATAAAATCTAAAAATCAAAAACATCGAAAAATCAAAATGAGTTTTGTTGTGAAAAAAGGGGAAATGATAGTACATCAGTAGATAATCACTGTACGCTAAAGAATTGGAAAGTTAAAATGTGATAAACGGTCTCACTGATGATATGCCAGTAGGTTTTTACAAGCTTAGTAGATTGTTTTCGAGATATAAATCTAAATATCAATACTTACTTATCACGTGGGGAACATCTCTCGGATATATAGGTAATCCCTGAAATCTTGTTTGAAGGGCTTTCTATTTCTGACATACTAGGTCTTTGTACGTGATGATATCTGGGGTATTATACCGGGACTTCTGATTTTGCGGGAGCAATAGCCTTGTCCTCGTATAATACTCTGCACTGCTTTAATCATAAAGCCCACCCTCAGCATAAAAAATGATGAAACATTGAAAAATGCTAATCATGTGCGGTTGAAGAAAAGATCCCCAAACGGGACACACCTAAAGTCGAGCCATCATCTCTTTGTCTGAACGGAAGTTCTAACCTGAGCTCTCATGGCCTCGTGTTGGGATTGAACCCTATCAGAGGAACAGATAATGTAAAGCCAAAACTGGATCAAAGCAGTGGATCCAGAATAAGCAGACGTTTACAGTTGGTTTATGCAAATCTCTCCCCTTGAAAGTGGTTTCATATCTGCTGACCTCCTATCTGCTGATCATACTAAGTGCTGACCTACAACTACTGCTTTATATCTACTGACCAATGTCAGAGACTGATGGAAGATCAAAGCTCTGTTGACTCAATCTACTGCCTTGGGTCAAGTACTGCTAATCCGGACAAGCACTGCTGGGTTCACAGCAGTGGAAGGATGCAGCAGCAGTTTAAGTGTCTTTTATGTAATATAATGTAATAGCAGTAGTTTAGTACATCAGTGTTTATAGATCAGTAGTTAGAGTTTGTTAGGAGGTTAGATGTCACTTTCATGGTGACGTCAGCTAAGATGCTCAGTGGTTTGCAAGTGCCTATAAATAGTTCAGTACTTTGTACTGTTCTATTAGCTCTTTCATCACATCGTCTTCTTTGCACGAACAAACTACTGAGCTCTGGCTGAGGGGGAGTTTGCATTCTTACATCAATCATTGTAATCGTTGTTGAAACAAATTCAATCTTTCGATTCATTGTGTAAAGATGTTTGATAAAAGTATTACTCTCGTTTGATTGTATGCAAAGTTTGCTTTCATCTTATTTCCGCTGCACAACTCTTTCATTTCCATCTTAATTACAAACGAAAATACAATCAAAAAGAAACTCAGATCCAACAATTGGTATCAGAGCTTGGACAGTCAAATTTGATTTAACAATCATTTTGACGTAAATAGTTCAGCTCATAACAGTTGATACTGATCGTTTGTTCGTCCGTTGAAAAACAGAGCAAGGATTAATCACCATTAAAGTTGATTTCTCAGTGTCTGTAAAACAACAAGAATGACGTCACAATCTCAGGATGATAAAAACAACATCGGCTCACTTTTTAAACCACCTATGCTAAAAAGAAATGAGTACAACATCTGGCAGAGGAGGATGGGTCACATCCTCGCTCAACAAAGCACAGGTTGTTGGAGGTCTGTCACCTTTGGTCCTCATGTTCCTTCAGTGCCAAGCGCTGAAGATGCTAAAAAGTTTGTTCCAAAACCAGTTGAAAATTACACCGAAACCGATTTTCAAAAGATCGAACTAGATGCTAAAGCATTTAGCATCATAGCATCAGCGCTGCCCAATGAAATATATGCTGGACTGCTACACTGTAACAGTGCCAAAGAATTGTGGGACGCACTTAAGGAACAGTTTGGAGGTACTGAAGAAGTCATAGAAAACAATAGGGAAATCCTGAACCAACAGTATGAAACATTTTGTCATGTTAGAGGTGAATCACTGACTCAACAATTTGAGCGGTTTAGTTGTCTCATCAGTGAACTGAGGCTTGTTAATACTACCTTTACAAACTCGACTCAAAACAGCAGGTTCCTCAGGTCACTGCCCGAAAAATGGGACACTATAGCCTTTGTCACCAGAAATTCACCTGAGTTCAAGGATCTGACCTTGACCCAACTCCATGGTCGACTCCTGACCTACGAAAGGGAGTTGAACCAGAAAAGGAAGTTACAAGAGTCAGGAAAAGCCGTTGATGATTACACATTCGGTAATACTGCTCTTCTGGGTCAAGAAGAATCTGGGAGCAGTGGTAAGGACCAGGGTTATGATCACTTCATTGACATAACTGCTGGTGCAAATTTTAACAACCCTGATCCTCACTCTGCAAGTTATGCATTCACTGCAAACGAAAACCAGATGTCAGATATCTTAAGCTTTGAACTAAATGATTTGCAACATTTTGATCCCACTGATTTAGAGGAAATGGACATCCTGCACCAACTGGCTTTGCTAAGTGTTAGAACTAGCAAATTCTACAAAAGAACAGGGCGAAAATTCCCAGGTCTGCATGGGAATCTAAGGGTTGGGTTGGATAAATCGAAAATTAAGTGCTACAAGTGTAATAGGTTGGGACATTTCGCTAGGGAATGTAGGAGTCAAACTACTGGTCCCATAATTACTCATCCTAGCTCAAATCCTAGACCTCAAAACCAAAGCACTGTGCACTATACCCAGTATACCCCAGCAGCTCAAGTGAACACTGCTCACTATGCTGCTGCCCCTGTGCCAGTACACTATGTCCAAACTACTGTTCCACAAATCCAATATGTTCAAACCCCTGCTCCCCAGGTACAAGTGCAAACTGTTGCACCTCAAACCACTGCTCCAGCAGCAGCACAACCAGATCAACAAAGTTTTTTCACTCAAGGGTTTGTTGACTGGAGCAGTATGCCTGAAGATCTTAATGATGAAAATTTTGCACTCTATGCTTTTAATGAACCCTCACATGATGAGTTTTGTTTGATGGCATTAGAGTCAATACAGGAGGGGATTGAAGCTGAGGAGGAACAGCAGTGCTTTGAAACAGTGGAAGAGGTGACTGAAGCAGTGGTTACTGCTGTGGCTGGTGAACTACTGTTGGGAGAAAGTTCAGGTACTCTGATTGAACCAATGACAGATCCATGGTCCATAGAGGACAAAGAAGAAGAGAAAGAAGAAAAGGCTGGTGAAAAGAAGGTAAGAGCTGATGATGATGAAGATCATCAATGTGATTGTGCAATGATGGCAGCTGCCAAGGTATCTCCTCAAGTTCTTGAAAAACTGTGTTCAGACAATTGCATAATTGCTTTTGCTAACATCAAAGAGGTGAATGAAAACCTTCGGGATAAAATCTTAACTGATGAGGTCAAATTTGAAAGCTCTTTAAAAGAACTTAAAAACAAATTGACTGAAAAGGAAAAAGAAATCAGCTGTTTAAAAGAAGAGCAAAGTATAACCAAAACCCAACTTCAAACTATGGTAGAAAAATACCAAGTTTGCAAAAAGGAGTTGGAGTCTGCCCAGATTACTTGTGAAAGATGGGTGGAATCCTGCAAAGGATATGAGGTTATGCTTGAAAAACAGAGAAAAAGCAATGTGAAGTTTGGGGTTGGGTATAGAAAATATGATGATGAAAACACTGCTTTTGAAAACTCTGTTCAAACCACTGATGAAGCTACTGAGCTTATCCCCACAAACAAGAATGGCCAAGAAGTGAAAATCACTGACAAACTTGGTAACAAAATCACACTTAACAGACCAATGGGTTCCTCCACTTTCAAGGAGCTTGAAGATCATCAGTTTAAACCAAAATGGTCTGATGAGTGTGATATTCTTGAAAATTTCAAGCCAATGGACTTTACATCAATTGATGGTGCTAAAGCTCCAAAAGCTAAAGTCATACCTCTCAAAGATATCCCAGCAGTGGTTAAAACCTCTGCTGCAAAGGAATCTGAAAAGAGAAAGAAGAAAGAAAAAATTGATAACCTGTTTTGTGAATTCTGTGAGAAAAGGAATCATCTAACAAAAGACTGTTTCCACTTAAAAGCTTATGATCTAAACAAAACAAGTGTCATTGTTTCCGCAGAAAGCTGCATTGTCTGTGGGAAAACAAACCACAAAACTCAAGCATGTGTGTACCTCAAAAACTTTGATGTGAAAAAGAATGAGTACATTGCTAAAACATCTTTGAGTCCATCATCATCATCAACATCTGTCAAATTCACCAAGAAACAACCACTGTTTGTGCCAGTACAAACAGCTGTTACAAAACAGCTGAACCAAACATCTGTCAAAAGAGATGTTCAGGTTACTGATGCACCCCCTGCCAATCAGTTCAGAAAAGGCAGAGAAAAACAGTCTTACCAAAGGATTCCACACGTTTATGAGGCCTACAAAAGGCCCTCTAAACCCAAAGTGAACAGGCATCCTTTTGGTTACCAGCAGATGATTGGTCAGGACCCACAACAGTGGTTAGAGAAACACTGTTCTAAAACAGTTCAAACCTCTGACCTAACCACTGTCCATCATTCTGCATCCATCCCAGACACTGTTGAGACCCCATCCAAAGCCCTGCTGGCTTTGGAGACCTTAATGAACTAATCCTTTTACTTCATGTGCAGGGAGCTTCTGCATGCTTTGATAGTCTTTGGTATGTAGACAGTGGAGGCTCCAGGCACATGACAGGATGTAAAGCCCTCCTCAAAGACTTTAAAATCCATGGTGGGGGTGATATATCCTTTGGGAATAATAGTAAAGGGAAAGTTTTGGGGTCTGGAACAGTGCAATCTGGAAATGTAAAATTTGAAAATGTCAATCTAATAGACAATCTAAAATTCAACCTTCTGAGTGTGTCCCAAATGAGTGACAAGGGATTTGGGTCATTCTTCACAAAAGACTATTGTAGGATTGTTGGACCAGAAATGGTCAAAAAGATTGAAGCAATAATCAAAACTGGTCAAACTAAACTTGTTGCTCAAAGAAGTGGCAATGTTTATGTTGTTGACATGTCAAAAGAGTGTCCCAGAGCTGATGCCTGTCTGTTCTCAGCTGCCTCTAACAAAGAGACAGAACTTTGGCACAGAAGGCTGGGACACACAAATCTTAAGACAATCACAGAAATTTCAAAAAATGGTTTGGTGAGAGGCCTACCACAAAAATTGTTTTCATGTCCTGAACATTGCATTTCCTGTTTAAAAGGAAAACAGCATAAAAGTTCTTATAAGTCCATTGAAGAGTCCAAAACAACCCAGTGTTTGCAAATGCTACACATGGATTTGTTTGGCCCAGTTCAAGTCATGAGCCTTAAAAAGAAAAGATATTGTTTGGTTATTGTTGATGACTTTTCTAGGTTCACATGGACTTTCTTTTTGCACTCAAAAGATGAAACTGCAGGCATTTTGCAAGACTTTGTAATACAGGTTGAAAAGTAATTTGACCTTCCAGTAAAAAGCTTCAGGAGTGACAATGGCACAGGATTCAAAAATAGGGAGTTGGATGCCTTCTGTGTGAAGAAAGGGATTGTAAGGCAGTACAGCATCCCAAGAACACCAGAGCAGAATGGGGTAGTGGAAAGGAAGAACAGAACTCTGATTGAGGCTGCCAGAACCATGCTTGCAGATTCAGGTTTGCCTTTAACTTTCTGGGCAGAGGCAGTAAACACTGCTTGCTATGTTCAGAACAGAGTTTTAATAAACCCCAGGCACAAAAAGACTGCCTATGAAATTCTGTATAAAATTAAACCACTGATCTCATATTTCAAAGTGTTTGGCTGCCCATGCTTTATTTTGAACTTAAAAGATTCCATTTCAAAATTTGCAGCCAAAATTGATTGTGGTTATCATCTGGGATACTCAACCACTGCCAAGGCCTACAAAGTGTTTAATACACGGACCAAGGCAGTGGAGGAGACTTTGAATGTTAAGTTCAATGAACTTTCATCAATGAAAATCCCAGCAAACCCTGCAGATCTGTTTGATCTTGAAAAATTCACTTTTGAAAATACCGCTGTCAAGACTAACAGTGCAGGTCCATCAGAGGATACAACACCAGACTATGGGTATGAAATCATCATCCCTCAAAGGTCTGCCACAAAGGGAAAAGCATCAGCTGTTCAAAACAGTTGTCAAAGCTCTACCACTGCTACCTCAACAGTTGTTGACCAAAGTAGCCCATCAACCACTGCTTCCACATCCTCAAACACTGCTGATAAAAGTCCTCAAACAGTGGATAAAAGTCAGCAGTTGTCCACTTCATTACCTCCTATACCACCACCTTTTGAAGCCACTGCTGGATCATCAAAGTCCCCAGCAGTGGTTAGCTCAGATGATACACATTTGCAGCCTTCACCAACCAATGCCATCATACCATACCAAGGAGATTTAATCTTCTTGAGATCTCATCCACCTGATCAAATCATTGGCAACATAAATGAAGGGGTGCTCACAAGAAGCCAAACCCAAAACATTTGTCTTTTTGCTGGTTTTCTATCACTCCATCAGCCAGTCAAGTACCAAGAGGCACTGAAAGACAACAGCTGGGTCGAAGCCATGCAAGAGGAGCTCCAACAGTTTAAAAGACAACAAGTATGGGAGCTTGTACCACTGCCTTATAGAAAGGGGTATTGTTGTCAAGAATAAAGCCAGGCTTGTGGTTCAAGGTTACAGACAGGAAGAGGGGATTGATTATGATGAAACATTTGCCCCTGTTGCAAGATTAGAAGCAATTAGACTGTTCCTGGCCTTTGCTGTCAACCACAATATGAAGGTGTTTCAAATGGATATCAAAAGTGCTTTCCTCTATGGTACAATTCAAGAAGAGGTGTATGTTTGTCAACCTCCAGGTTTTGAGGATCCATTTTATCCAGATCATGTCTACAGGCTAAACAAAGCCTTGTATGGCTTGAAACAAGCACCAAGGGCCTGGTATGAAACTCTTTCCAACTTCCTACTCTCAAATGGTTTCAAAAGAGGTACCATTGATAAAACACTGTTTTTAAAATGGAGAGGGAAGGATTTAATGATTGTCCAGATTTATGTGGATGACATTATTTTTGGAAGCACATGTAACTCAATGTGTGAAGAGTTTAGAGAACTCATGACAGCTGAGTTTGAAATGAGTGCTATGGGTGAGCTGCAATGCTTTCTTGGTCTCCAAGTACAGCAATTGCAAAATGGAACTTTCATTCATCAAAGCAAATATGCTAAAGAACTTTTAACCAAATTTGATATGAATGATTATAAACCATGCAGCACACCCATGGCAACAAATAAGCTGGTCATGTCTGATGAAAAAGATGAGCTGATTGACCAAACACTTTATAGAAGCATGATTGGGTCTCTATTGTACCTAACTGCATCTAGACCAGACATCATGTTTGCAACATGTGTCTGTGCAAGAAGTCAATCAGCTCCCAGAAAATCAAATCTCATTGCTGTAAAAAGGATCTTCAGATACATAAAAGGTGCTCCCACACTTGGTATCTGGTATCCAGCTAATGGGAACATCAAGCTTTCAGGTTTCTTAGACAGTGACTTTGCTGGATGTCACACCACAAGGAAGTCCACATCAGGAGGGTGCCAGTTTCTAGGTGACTGCTTAGTTTCTTGGCAAAGCAAAAAGCAAGCAGCTGTTTCAACATCCACTGCTGAAGCTGAATACATTGCTGCTGCAAGCTGTACAGCCCAACTCCTGTGGCTTCAAAATCAGTTGCTGGATTTTGGTATCACTGCCTTAAAGACACCACTCATGTTGGACAGTCAGGCAGCAGAAAATATCATCAAAAATCCAGTTTCCCACTCAACCACCAAACATATCGACATCAGACATCACTTTGTGAGGGACTGCTATGAAAAAGGTTTGATTTCTCTGCATCATGTCCCAACTAAAGACCAGCTGGCTGATGTGCTCACAAAAGCACTTGATACAACCACTTTTGAAAGTTTGGTCTCTAGGATTGGGATGCTGAACATGGAATAACAAGCAACATCTTGTTTTTCTATGAATAAAAGCAACAAAATGTTTTCAGAAAATCAAAACTCCATCCTTAAAAATAGTTAAAAAAATGAAAAATTTTCATTATGTCCTTAAAAGTCTGCCATTAACCACTGATTGTTCAAAAGTCTGCTATACTTCAAAAGTCTGTCCACTGCTGAAAGTCAACCCCTGCTCTCTCATTATTTTGATAAACTCTGTTGTTCAAAAGCAGTGTCTTATCCACTGATATGCTATCCACTGATAGTAAAAATCATCCACTGCTTTCATACCACTGCCTTCATCAGTCACTTTCAACAAAAGTACTGTCCTTCACTTTCAACAGGGGTTGTCACGTGGACAGTACATATTGGTCAGACCTTTTGTAACGGCTGCCACCTCAGCATTCACTTTCTTCCCTATAAAAATTCCCCACTCACCACCAAAACAGGGTTTTACTGTCGAATTGAATTCTTAAAAATTCTCTTCTCAAAACAGTTTTTCATCTCATCTTCCACAAATTTCTTCGATCAATCATCCTCAAAATGACTAAATCCAAGAAATCTGCAAAACCCTCATCCAAATCATCATCGAAAACAGCCTCTCAAAAGGCAATCTCCACTGAAATTCCACATAAACCATCTCACAATCTCCTGGGTCTTCTTACAAAACCCAGTTCCACAAAGGAATTCGATTCCATCATTGATATCATCACCGCCTCAAAGTACAAAACTTTGTTGACAGCGGATGCACCAATTTACTTGGCAACCCAAGGGGAGTTTTGGAAGAATGCAATCCTTGAAACACAAGGAGAAGCTGTAATAGCCATTAACTCTACTTTAAAGGGAAAAGAAGTCAAGATTACACCACAAACAATTTCAGAGGTCTTTCAACTCGACGATCAAGAAGGTAAAATTACTTTCCCTAAAAACAAGTTAAAAAATGATTTTCTGGAAAGGGGGTACAATGCAAAGGTCAAAAAGGACACCTTAGAAAAAGGTTACTTTCCTCCTGCAACAAGATTTTTATTTCACACCCTCTTAAAATGTGTTTCAAACAAAACCACTTCTTTCAATGAGATACCATTAAAAATTCAAAAACTGGGATTTGCAATACTTCAAGATGAAAATTTTAACTACTCCCAAGTAATTTTTAATGATTTGGTTAACAATGTTGAAACAAAGGTATTCCTACTTTTTCCAAGATTTTTAAGTTATTATTTTGAAATGAAACTTGGAAAGAAGGATGCTGCTGCAATAAAACAAGGTGATTCCATTCAAACAAATTGCTTAACTGCTGAAACTTTTACAAGAATGTCCACACCTTGCAAAACACAAGCAGAGGTGCCTGAGCAGATTTTAGCAGTTACAACTGCTCCTCAGGTATCTGCTGCTGAGCCCACTGCTCATGGTGATCAAAGTGGCAGCACAACTGCTTTGAAACCCACACCAAAAATCACCAAAAAGCCAACAAAAAGAAAAACACAAAAACCCCACAAAACCATCAAAAAGGCATCTCTGGAGGATGAGATACCAGAGCTCCTGCCAGTGACAACACAAAAGTCACAAGAAACCACTGCTGCTACTTCCTCACAGCAGTTGGTACAAATATCTCAACCCATAGCTGAAACTCCTCCTGTTTCTTCACAAAAAGAACAGGTTGTACAAATAGGGTCTCCACATCATGATGCTCTGGAAACACTCGTTTCTATCATCCACTGTCCAATGCCCGGGACACATCCTATTTCTTCACCAACCATCACATCCACATTTCCCTCACCAATAAAACCACTGTTGGATGCAATTGATTTGAACCAGGCATTATCCAGTCCTTCTCAATCACCTATTAATGAGAATATACCTCAACAACTGACTGGGTCTGATGTATCAATCTTTGCTAACCCACCAACACAACCTGAGGAGGTTACACCCCTTGAGTTACAAGTAACTCTTGGTGGTAATCCAAGTGAAGCAGCCACTACAACTGTTACACCCACTGGGTTACATTTGGACAGTGGTTACATTCATAAGACTTCCTTGGAGGCAATTCCTTTTATAGCACCTCTGCCAACCACCAGGGGATTTATTTATCCTACTGGCAACATCAAAAGGTTGTCAAGTGTTGAAGGAAGAAGACCCCAGTACCAAGAAAAAGGGGCATCAGTGGTTAATGTTTGGAGGATATTCCCTACATCTACCACTGATAAAACCACTGCTAGTGGGAAATCAGATGATCCCATTAACTTGGGTGATGGTTTAAAGTACCAGAAATTGACGGATCGTATTGCAAAGCTTGATAACTCTGTTGCAGAACTCAAAGATATGCTACAACAGGTGTTACAAGTTCAGAAGGTACAATCAACTACTGTTCCACCTCAAGCACCTGCTCCACAAAGGGCACCTGCTACAAATGAGCTCTGGAATCTATTTCAATCTTTTCTCCAACAACAAGCTCAATTAGCAGATCAGCAACATGAACAACATGTACAACAGCTGAGAAATACAATGGAGTCAAGGTTCAAGAACACTCAGGCTGACTTAAAGGCTCTCAAAACTCAGATCTTGCACACCACTGGCACTGCTCCTCCAAACGTACGCTTCATTTATGACCTCCCAGAAGATAATGCCAAAAAGGGGGAGAAAATTAAGGAGTGGAAAAAGAAGGGTATAGAAGATGGTCTTTATCTTGAACCAGAGAATTCAAACATGACCAAAAAGATCCCCTTGCCAGATGGCAGCAAGAAAATTGATGTGACAACAAATGCACTAGCAGAAGCAGTTGCAAGTGTAAAAAGAGATAGAGAGGCCAAAAGGAAAGCCAGGGTGGACAGAATGGATCATCCAGATCAGGGTACTTCTGGGTCAAGGGATCATGAAAATCCAGTTGAGGAAAAGAAGAGGCCTACTAGAAAAGTAAGGCAACCCAAATCCATTCCAACCAGACGTTCAAAGTCTGCTAAAAAACCACCATACAAAACAGCTGATGCAGCAGGAGTTACAAAAACTACTGCTTGCCAAACAGTTGTTCCATCAACACACACCACTTCAACACACACAACATCCACCGCTTTACCATCATCACCACCAAAAACAACACCTGCTGACATACAGCAGAAGACAGCAGATGTTATAACATCTGTTGTAATGACAACAGTGGTTGAAACACCAGTTGTTTCAACAGCTGTTAGTCAATCACAATCCACTGCCACAACATCTACCACCACTGTTCCATCCAAAATATCATCAGTCTCTCCTAAACCAAAAAGGAGAAGGCTAATTTTAAAAGATGATGACACATTACCACCACAAACATCTTCAAAATCTTTAGCTCTTGTCACAATACCAAAACCTGTTCCTCTCTCTTCAGTTCCAATGTACAAGCCCTTATCTCCTACAGGTGTTCAATTTCCTCTTGAACTAGCAGCTGTTAGAGATGAAATAAAATCCTTCTATTATGAGGATGACCCTGCCAAAAGGAGTTTGCCATCAATAAAGGGATATCCTTGGCCTAAAAATGTTGATGAATACTTGGAAATCAAAGCCAAGCAAGCAGAGGATATCTCAAAAAGAAACACACAAGGGAAGTCTGACAAAGAAATTTCAAGAAACTTTCAATATCTGTTCACACAAGTCAGATCCCTAGAGCAATTTGCAAAAAATGTTAGTCAACAAATTTCTGAAAGATCAGCTGAAAATCTGAAGAAAGACTACATTGAAAGCATCATGGCTCACAAGAAGTACAAAGGAGAGAGATACATGTACAAAGAGTGGACTATTCCTGAACTTGAAAATGAAGCAGCAAGAATTCAAGACATGATAAAAAGGAAAGTCACTCACACTCCTCCTAACTGGGCAGAGTTTAGAAAGAATGTACCTGACAAACAGGAAGAGCTGAAGAGAATGAAAGAGGAACTGGTAGCAGCTGATTATGGAAACAAAAGACAAGTTGCTAGATGGAAAGAAGATGTTGTCAGGGCTACTTACAAAAAGTTGGAACAATTAAGAAAGAAAGATCCTTCAGTTCCACAAAAGCCTGACTATTCCAAAGCAGCGGTTTCAAAAAGACCACCAAAGCTGCAAGTCAAAAGAACCACTGCTCCAGCTGGTGCTGCCATCTACAAAAGAAGGAGCAAAAACCAGTTTAGCATGGAAACAATTCAAGATCTTTTAGCCGGAGATGCCATTGTAAAAGCTGGCACAGAAGTAATGATAAAGGAAGATCTTGAATTGGAACAATCTGCAACCGCTGCTCAGCCAGCTTTGATCAGGCCAGCCTCTCCAAATACTTCTGCAAATAAACATCTCCCAAGAAACCCTCCAGGCTCAAAAATACAAAAGTGGGAAACTGACAAACAGACCTGCGTATTGACTTTGCTCAGGTCTGGTGGAGGAGTGGAGAAAATATCAAGGGAACAAGCTCTTGGCCTGAGTCTTGAAGATTTGCAGGATCTCCTTGATCTTCCACTCAGCAGGGATGATGAAGATACAGATGCCCTAGACTTTGAATTACAATTTAAAGGTCAGATAAGGGAGCTGTTGTTGAGGCAATAAAGATTTCCACAAATAATGAAGAGTTTTGGCATTATCTGTTCCAGGGGGAGATTGTTGGGATTGAACCCTATCAGAGGAACAGATAATGTAAAGCCAAAACTGGATCAAAGCAGTGGATCCAGAATAAGCAGACGTTTACAGTTGGTTTATGCAAATCTCTCCCCTTGAAAGTGGTTTCATATCTGCTGACCTCCTATCTGCTGATCATACTAAGTGCTGACCTACAACTACTGCTTTATATCTATTGACCAATGTCAGAGACTGATGGAAGATCAAAGCTCTGTTGACTCAATCTACTGCCTTGGGTCAAGTACTGCTAATCCGGACAAGCACTGCTGGGTTCACAGCAGTGGAAGGATGCAGCAGCAGTTTAAGTGTCTTTTATGTAATATAATGTAATAGCAGTAGTTTAGTACATCAGTGTTTATAGATCAGTAGTTAGAGTTTGTTAGGAGGTTAGATGTCACTTTCATGGTGACGTCAGCTAAGATGCTCAGTGGTTTGCAAGTGCCTATAAATAGTTCAGTACTTTGTACTATTCTATTAGCTCTTTCATCACATCGTCTTCTTTGCACGAACAAACTACTGAGCTCTGGCTGAGGGGGAGTTTGCATTCTTACATCAATCATTGTAATCGTTGTTGAAACAAATTCAATCTTTCGATTCATTGTGTAAAGATGTTTGATAAAAGTATTACTCTTGTTTGATTGTATGCAAAGTTTGCTTTCATCTTATTTCCGCTGCACAACTCTTTCATTTCCATCTTAATTACAAACGAAAATACAATCAAATAGAAACTCAGATCCAACACCTCGCATTACCCGTTTACAGATATCATTAGTGTACATTCACCTGTAAGACTGAATATAGGAGTCTGGATACGGGAGTATATTCTGAGGTGGGACATGCGAATAAGTTAAGTCCATTAAAACACTAATTCCTGTATCTCGAAACAATTGAACTTTGTGTGAAAATTTAAGTGGATCAGTATACTGACAATCTAAGTGAATCGTTTAGATCTTAAAGTGTTTAAAGCTCAACGGTACTAGTGATTTGTCATAAACTGATATGATTCTCTTGCACAAACTCACAAAAAGATGTCTGTATATAGTTTATTTTCCAAAATCCGAAAAGATTTTCAGTGTGTTTTAGCATAAAATTTTGAAAAATCAAAAAGATTTTATTTCATCTTATTTTCGACAACTGATGTTGAAAAGCTGCTTTTCAAAATTCCAAGTGCTAAACATGATGAACAACAGAGGGTTGGGAGAGTGTGTTTGAAATAAAAAATGAAGTTAAAGTTTGAGAAATTTTGAGACTGATTTTACTGTTAGTTAATCAAGGTTATTAATTTGATCTTGATATAACTATTGTTGATGTTGAATGATATCTACAAGTGGTTTCTAAATTTGTTAAATTTTAACAATTGTGAAATTTACTTTTGGGTAGAGAATTGTGCAGGTTACCAGGGTCTTGATCCTGTTGCTACGGAGAGCCAGGAGACGTTCCTGAACCTGTGAAAGTTGTAGAGTCAAGATCCCCGTGAGTAAGCCTGAGCAGAGTTTGAGCCAGGACACGATCTTAGAACGAGTGCTATGTCAGATTGCGATCCCAGAACAACTTAAGGGGGGAGTCTGTTAGCAAAGAGAGATCTGATCAAGAGAGATTGAAAGATAGAGATTGGAGGATGCTTATAGAGAAAGATAATTTGGAAAGAGCGAGAAGACCGATCAAGACTGAAGACTCAATACACTGAAGACTCGTTAAAATCCAAGGGGGAGTTTGTTAGTGCATATGTTCGTTGACTTCGTCTTGTATCGAGTCATGTAATAGAATAGATAGACCAGGACATGTTGTACGAGAGAATCGGGAAACAAGCCTGAACCAGCCACCTCACATGAGGTGACCAAGTTCACGCGATCTGGCAGGTTCATGCGACCTGGCAGGTTCATGCGACCTGGCAGGTTCATGCGACCTGGCCAGTTCGTGCGACCTAGCCAGAAAGCATGAAATGGTTCATGGGGTCTGGCATTCCTATAAATAGGTGGTCTTGGATCTTCTTTTGTAACATTGTGATTCCGGAGACGAAGTGCTGCCGAAGTGTCGAACGATCTGTAAACATTATCAAATCAATACAATCGACAGTTAAAGTGATTCTAAGTGTGAATCTAGCTGATATAACATCAATACGTCTGATTCCGCCTTTCGTATTGATCGAGAACTCTTCTGATCGACTCGTTTGATCGAATCCCCAATCCTACACATTGTCTCATGTTGAGATCTTTCTAATTAAATAAGTGTTGGAGACTTTTGTGATCTGAGTATATCACATATTTAGTTCCATATAGATAATGTCTTCATAACTTAAGTGCAAATACAACGGCACCCAGTTCCAAGTCGTGGGTGGTGTAGTTCTTTTCGTGCACCTTCAGTTGTCGTGATGTGTAGGCAATCACCTAGCCTCTTTGCATAAGCACACATCCCATGCCAGTGTGTGAAGCATCACAATAGACAACGAATTCTTCTATTCCTTCAGGCAATGTTAACACAGGAGCATTGCTCAACTTCTGCTTGAGGGTCTCGAAAGATTCCTCCTGTTTAGGACCCCAATCAAACTTTTCATTCTTGCAGGTCAAAGTAGTTAAAGGTGCAGCTATCCTTGAAATGTTTTCAATAAATCTCCTGTAGTATCCTGCTAATCCCAAGAAGCTGCGAATTTCAGTAGGCGTCTTAGGTGCTTCCCAGTTCATAATTGCTTCTATCTTAGCGGGATCCACTTAGATACCACGCTCACTCACCACATGTCCAAGGAACTGGACTTCGTGAAGCCAGAATTCGCATTTGGAGAATTTAGCGTAAAGCTTCTCTTGTTGTAGAAGTTTGAGAATGCATCGAAGATGTTTCTCATGGTCGGCTTGATTTCAGGAATAAATAAGTATGTCATCGATGAAGACAATGACAAACTTATCCAGATACGGCTTGCAGACTCGATTCATGAGATCCATGAATGCTGCAGGCGCATTAGTGAGCCCGAAAGGCATCACTAGGAACTCATAGTGGCCATATCTCGTTCTGAATGCAGTTTTAGGTACATCTTCAGTTCTGACTTTTAGTTGATGATACCCCGATCTTAGGTCAATCTTTGAGAAGAAGCTTACCCTTTGTAGTTGATAAAACAGATCGTCGATCCTGGGTAAAGGATAGCAGTTCTTGATTGTTACTTTGTTTAACTCGTGATAATCAATGCATAGACGCATTGAACCATCCTTTTTCTTCACGAATAAAATAGGTGCTCCCCAAGGTGACGAGCTGGATTGAATAAAACCTTTTTCCAAAAGTTCATCCAATTGGGTTCTTAGTTCTTTCATTTCGGTCAGTGCCAAGCAGTAAGGAGCTCGTGCAACTAGTGCTTCCCCTGGTATTATATCGATCCTAAATTCTACTTGCCTCTCGGGAGGTAATCCAGGTAGTTCTTCAGGAAAGACATCTGAGTATTATGAGATGACTGGAATGTCTTCTAATCTGGGCTTTGGCACGTCTACTGTCACGTGTGCCATGTAAATGAAATAGCCGTTCTTCAAACACTTGGATGCCTTAAGCATAGACACTTGATCAGGCAATCCATAGTGCGTATCTCCTTGAATAGTGATTGATTCACCAGAAGGGGTTTTGATGTTAACTTGTTTCTTATCACAGGCAATTTGGGCTTGGTTACGTGATAACCAATCCATGCCTAAAACTACATCAAACCCAACCAATTTCATTGGCAGAAGGGATAACGGAATTGAATGATTCTTAATGGATATAAAGCATCCATCAAGAAGATTCGAGGCAGTTTCTAAGGTACCATCAGCGAGTTCTACCTCATATTTAATGTCTAGAGTTTTAATAGGCAGATTTAACAGTTTGCTAAATTTAATGTCTACAAAGGACTTATCCGCACCTGAATCAAATAAAACTCTAGCATAAATATTGCTTATGAGGAAAGTACCAGTTATAACGTTGTCGTCTTGCATCGCCTCCCTGGCATTCATTTGAAACACTCTGGCATTCGTTTTCTTAGCCTCCTCGGGCTTCTTTGCATTTTTCGTTTAATTTAACTTGATGTGCCCTTTTTCATTGCAATCATAACAGGTTGCGTTTTTCAGATCCTTCCACTCTAATGTTTTATGCCCCTTTTTCTTGCAAATTCCATAGGGTTTGACCTGCGGATCAATAGTGCACATCCCGAAGTGATTTCTTTTACAATTCTTGCACAAGGGCTTTTCACCCGACTGTTTAGGATCTTTCTTGGACCCAGAGTTACCTTTCTTTCTTTTATCCGATCGGTGCGAACCATCATCTTCTCTTTTTCTTTACTTCTGATAATATCCAGAGTCAGAGATAGAGACAGGTCCACTGCTGACCTGTAGGTGGCAGGCTTTGAAGCCTTGACATGTCCTTTCACCTCGGGGGCAAGCCACCTATGAAACGTGCTATGTGATTCGGTTCTGGAGTTACCAAGTAAGGCACCAATCTAGACATGGAGTTAGGGCTGTAAACGAACCGAACGTTCACCGAACCGTTCGTGAACCGTTCGGCGGGAAGTTCGTTTATGTTCGTTCATTTAATAAATGAACGAACATGAACAAGAAATTTCGTTCGATTAGTTAAATGAACGAACATGAACAGAGGTATCGTTCATTCAACTGTGTTCATGAACGTTCGGTAAATTGTTCGTGAACGTGTTCATGAATATTCGTTCATTTGCGTTCGTTTATGTTCGTATGTTTGTGTTTTAGTTAAAGATTTTTGTACTTTCATATATTTTATCTATACTTTTTATATTATTAAACTTTTACTTATTTTATTACCCTAACAATCAAACCAGGAACTCCTATTTCACATTGTTTATGCCCCATTTCATTTTCCTTTCTCATTATTTACATCGACCAATATGATCGACCTCTGTTCCACAATAAGGGATTCAAGTTCCAGTGTTACTCTTTGGGCCATCCACCTTTATCCTTCGTCGCGTTCACCAAATTTATTTGTGTTCGTGAACCGTTCGTGAACACGGTCATTTCATTAATGAACGAACACGAACATAAAATCTCGTTCAGTAAGTGTTCATGAACTGTTCGTGAACAGTTTTATTTCCTTAACGAATGAACACGAACAAGGCCTTGTTCGTGTTCGTTCGGTTCGTTTACAGCCCTACATGGAGTTGAAGCTAGTAACATATGCTCGACAATCTAAATTCTTCATGACCAGAGTCAGGAAGTCAGCGTCAACTTTCTCCACTTCATGTTGGGGGCAGAAAGTTTCTTTTATCAATTCTACAAACTTATCCCATGATAGGTTATAGAGTGGGATTTTCCCCGAGGCCTGTATTAGTGCCCTCCACCAAACTAGGGCATCACCTTTAAAAGATTGAGACACAAACTTTACAACATCCTCTTTGGCACACCCACTAATGTCAACAACTGTCACCATCTCGTCTAGCCATTTCATACAATCTATGGCACCTTTTTCACCAGTGAAGTCTCTTGGCTTGCAAGAGACGAAGTACTTATAAGAACAAACTTTGGAACGTGGTTCCTAGTTAAACACTATCTTCTTGGTTGGTTGACTGTTTGGATTCGATGAATGTACAGATTCATCCTTCTTGGATGTATGCGGTTTGGAATGGGACTTAGAGTGGGACACAGAATGAGACTTGGAGCGAGTGGCACTTGACGCCCTGAATACTTTGCCCTTAGTTACAGCAGTATTTATCATAGCTTGTAAATCAGCGCCTGTTATGTTCAGTCTCCTATCATTATTCCCTTCAGTTGGGTGACTAAGTGCCTCATCCAAGTTAGCCATGAAGAAGCTTGAATGCTATATATCAAATAACAACTTATTTAGTCGTCAATAGTGAATCATCATTTTCGATGATTAACTAGCCATGGTATAAAAGAACCATATAGGCTAATATTTATAATTTTTCTGAAGGATGTTTAGTTTTAGAATTATTTTAATATATTTAGCCTAGGTTACAATGAACCATCAAAGGCATTTAAATAGGATATAATCCTTTACATATATTAGACAGGGGACCATACGTCACATCTGTTATTGTCGTAAAGACACTATTATGTAGCACAAAGGCTCATCTCGAAGGATATTTAGAATTTTGGCATAAAGGCCTCGTCACGAAGGACATTTAGAATTTGGCATAAAGGCCTCATCACGAAGGACATTTAAATTATATAATCCGTGATCTTATTGGATCAAGGGTTTTGAGGCTTGAACATAGTCCTTCACCTTTAGACAGGGAGTCATAGACTATGACTGTCGTTGTCTTATTGGACAACAAGTATAGCCCGTAGGCACTTCATCACCAATGGATGTTTATAATATGATCACCGTATTGGTGATACTAACCATGATCTAATTTGATCATATAGGTTTTAAGGCTTGGACGTAGTCCATTTACTCTGACGGCTAGTGTGGTTTCTCAAGTCACACTGCCAGGAGTGTTAACATGTTCTTGGATGTTAACAAGATTTATTGTCTTAAGAGTGTTTTACCATCATAGCCATGATTGTATTGACATATAGGCTAGGTTATACCATTAAGAAGATCTTTTGAATTTATTTAGCAGATCAACAAAATTTGAATAAAATCGAAATTATTGTTTGAACAATGAGGTAACGAATATTTTAGTAACGAATATGGATTTCAAAATAAGATTTCCTTTAATAAAATTAAAGGTTACAAAATTGCCCTAAAAGGGTCTTTAAAACAACATAATTTGTCCATGCAGGGACTAAAAAGGAAAAACAAGTCCACGCATGGACTAAAAGATAAATATGTCCTTATAGGGACTACTTATTGAAATATGTCCACGCAGGGACTACTACGGAAATGAAATACAACAAAAGGAGTTTCTTCAATTCCTTCTTCGTTTTATTTCTAATAGTTTTCTCCTTGGTTCTCTGTCTGCGATATAGATACTGAAGGTTTTGATGAATAATCGAAATCTTCCAAATTAGGAACCTTTGCAAAAGTAGAATCCAAGGATTCTATGGTTAATGAATAATATGGAACACGAATAGGGTTAGAACTGGTATAATCCAAGTTTGGGATTTCAAGACTTGGATGTAAGAAATATAGGTCATTAACATCCACAGGTATCATCTTTGGAATGGGAGTCTCAGGGACTTTTGGTATGGACTCCTCCGATGAAGATTTTTCATTTGAAGTTTCAAGGGTCTCAGGTACAGAATCTGAAATCGGGTTAATGGTTTCAACTGGTTTGATTTTGGGAATAGGTCCAAAAAGGTCCTTTCTCCATACTGGTCATACGCTTATTTGAGCTGTGGTACGAAGCTTAACATTCTTAGACTTCGGGTTTGGAGAGCTTCCACCATTGGCGGCTTTACTCGGAGACATGTTCCTGAAATACGTAAACATCGAAAACAATGTTTACTTAACATGGATGAGAATATTCCTAGTTCATGTCTAAACTCGGAAATCCAAAGGATGTGCTACTGTGTCATTGAGATTAAACACAAAAGTCTAGTGTTTAATTCACTCAATGTTGGCTCTGATACCAACCTGTCACACCCCGATATTTAAACCACAAACCGGTGGGCCCGGTGGAGAGTATCGTGACGTAGTTGATACCATCATAGTCAATTAAACACAGTTATAGCACAACGGAAGGCTTGGAAGGTAAAATACTATTACAAACTGATTGTTCAAAGTACGAAACAAAAATATACAGATGGTTATAAAGAAAGGATCCACAGGTGGATCTAACTAAAATTCAAAACAAGTTCAACAGACTTAAGGCATCACGAACTTGCAAGATCCTCTATTTAACGCCCGGTAGCTCCCAGCCTATTACGTGTAGTACCTGTCACTTAGTCTTTTGAAAATACGTCAGTTTTCACTGGTAGATACAATTAATTGACTCTTTTGAAAAATGTTTATGAAAATTGGTTTAGGTGCATAAGGCACAAAAATCTTTTATAACTTGGGACAATTATATTTATAATCTTATATACAGATTTACATGTTTGTCATACATTTAGGGTCCGGGATAGAAGCCGAGACATGATTAACCGACACACCACTGATATAAACTCACAAAGAGTTATCCCCAACAATGTGGGTATTCCTTTTTACATACGCAACTGTCAGGTGTATGCCTACACCCCGTGCTTAAGTTGTGGCCATTTGCAATTAAATGAGCCGAGGATATCCAAGACACGGTTGCATTAACCCCCAATGTTTATTTTATCAAACAGTATAGATTAAACGGGTTATGCAGATTTGTTAGTCACAATCCGACCAAGTGATCCCATACCCGACCAAGCGGTAATAATTTATCGTATCCCAAGCCCCCGTATAAGGGAAAATAAGTTAAAAGTATTTACCTGAATTTCTAAATGCAAAATCTATCTACTCAGCCGTATAATATACTTAGACTTGTGAAGTTAGCTTTTACCGGGGCTCCCTAATCTGGAACGAAGGTTTTATTAACCTATTAGAATACTAACGGGTCTTATTTAAGTCGTAGACTTAGACCGGTTAGTTTAAGGAAGAATTTTCGCTACGAAATGCTAGATTAAGCGATGACC
Source organism: Helianthus tuberosus (assembly GCA_030545235.1). Taxonomy (NCBI): domain Eukaryota; kingdom Viridiplantae; phylum Streptophyta; class Magnoliopsida; order Asterales; family Asteraceae; genus Helianthus; species Helianthus tuberosus. The sequence continues at coordinate 53,310,552 of CM060428.1, forward strand.
GGAATGGAATGTAATTTAGACCCAACAAGTATGGAGACTTGTATTATATGGGTAAACTAAATACATTCTGGATTTTGAAGTTAAGATGATAAGGTTAAAAACCCGTTTTGGTTAATTTATGCAAACTAGTTACATAAACCGTACCAAACGCGTATAAGCGTAAACGGGTAACCGGATGAGTCATATACTAGTTCCATAGGTTATTATGCTTAAAATATGTTATGATATTAGTAGGATATCAGCAAGTATGCCCTTAAAGATTTTAAAACCGAATTTAGCCCCATAAAGGCATTTTGGATTTTAAGGTTTATAAAAGGATTTAATATGCAAACTGAGATTCTGGACATAATCATTCTGTAAAAATATATAATTTATGTTATTATAACAGTAGGGTATCATACATATGTGTGGTTTATGATTTTTGGCCAAACTATGCATCGTAGGGGCATTTTGGTCATTTCACACATAGTTTTAAGGACTTATTTGGGATTCTGAGTTCATGAATTATACTTACTGTAAAAACATTTAAAATGGTTTATTAAATCAGTAGGCAACAAGTCTTGGGTGCTAAGTATGGTTTAAAACCATACTATGCACCTATATGTCGTAAAAGTCGATAAATGACGATAATTCGTATGTTTAAGTAACTCCGAGATTATGACCAGCTTTGGATAGTCAAAATACTTCATTTACCATAACATATCAGTAACAAAAAGGTTTTGCATGTATATTATGTTTAAAATCCATTTTAAGAATGAAAAGGGCATTATCGTCATTTAATAACCTTATACAAGATCATGTGCATAAACTCAACAAGTAATCAGACTTGACATCCCAATTAGTCCTAAATGTAACAACCCGCTTTTCGGAAAGTCAAAGTACAAGTCAAAGTCAAAGGAAGAAAAGATTACTAATTGCGATCTGTCACTCTTTGTTTAACTATCGATTGTACGTTAATGACTTGAAATTGAATCTTTTATTTTAATCGCTTTAGTTGTATTATGTGGAGTATCTATTAATAATCGAGGCTTAATCGCATGTTTATCGCTAATCGACTTAACGCTAATCACTATCGCATCTCGTAACTCGAATAAGGTGTTGTGGATATTGTTTTACGTGTATGTGCCATTATGTGTTACTTGTGCATGTTATGTTTATGTTGTGGTGTTTAATCGCAATCGCAATTCTGTCGCATCACAATCGAATCGCAAACGCTAAACGAAAGATATTTATAGTGATTGTATGTTAGATATAGTAGTTAGGATATTTGTGTGACTATTGGGTAATACTATCGCATCGCTCCCTCAAATCGCATCGCAACGCTCAGCACGCAAAACGAAACGACAAAACTCAACACGCCGGACACCTGAATCGAATGGCCAACCGATCGAATGGCCATCCGATCGGACTGCTATCCGATCGGACTGCCATCCGATCAGTGGCCAATCTTACACTAGTGCACTTTCCCTCTTTGGAAACCCTATAAATACCCTCCTGTCACATCATTTGTGATGTGATAGCTCTCTCACTCGACCAGCTCGCTCAAGGCCTTCTTTCTCTCGATTTCTCACGATTCTTGTAAGTTTTCAACTCAAATCTTGTACTTCTATGATCTACACGCACTTCTTCATCATTTTCACCTTTGAATCTCAACTTTTAACCGTGAAATCACCGGATTTGAGGTGTTTTAGGATGACGTCATCATGGAGTTCTTATGAACTTAAAGGTTTGGCTTCATTCCACCAAGAACAACTCAGATATGAAGGATTTCCACATGATTTCACAACGATTTTGCATAAATCTAAACATTTCCAAGTGAAAAGGAATTGAAAGATGTTTATCCAACTTTCTTTCAACTCTTTTACACTCAATGCACTCAAAACCAATAGAATCGAAGCTCATTCATTCCTTCTACTCTTCTCTAGTGATGTGCCAGTTTGATATCTGAATCCTATCAATGAGACAACAGATTTCTGGTTGAACATGAAACCACCCGTCACAAACAGTTAACTGATCTGATTGGGGTGATTCCCGTTCGATCAGATAGTCTGGGTCTGATGGAGTTTCCATTGTTTGACACGTTGTCATACTGTCTCAAGCAAACCACAAAAACTTTTCAAAACTTGGCAAATCTTCAAGTTGTAAAACGATCAGAATGCGGGATGGATTGCCGTCCGATCGGATTGCACTTGAGGTTCAACACTTAAACAATTTTCAACATGTTCAATGCATAAGATTGTTAACCGATCAGATCGCTATCCGATCGAGTGACTGTCCTGCTGTGAACTTGTTCTCAATTGAGAAGCCTCGCCGATCGGATCGCTATCTGATCGAACGACCTGAAAGGTAGAGATACTTCTCTGTTTTCAAAATGCTACAACGAAAACTTCAAGGCCATCATACACAAACACATCCTTACCAAACGAGTGTCAATCCGACCGAATGGCCATCCGATCGGATGACCATCCGAACGGATTGACATCCGATCGAATGACCATCCGATCGGATCGCCATCTGATCGGATTACTGTTCGACACTTGGTCACATTTCATCGTTTTACGCACCGTTCTTCGCTTATGCTATCGCTAACTGTTCAGGCTAATCACTCTAGCACTCCCTTCAATCCATTACCATCGCTGTGAGTATACTCGATCCCTTTTTGCTTTATGCACTTTTGGGTGTTACATACGTTACTTATTCTAAATCACAATCGAACACACAACGCAAACACTATTTATACGTTGACCGTTATTGCATGTTACTTGTTACTCGATGAATGCTTGTAAGTTATGTTAACACAGTGATTGTTGCCTGACGCCTTAGCAACGATAGTACTATTTGTTTAGACTCAGCACCTGTCATGGACAGGGGTTGTTAAGGTTACCTCTCACATGTCACAGTGGTGATATGTGTTGTGCATTCTACAACTTGCAGTCTAGTCTGTGCATATTTCATTGTCGATGACCTACTAGCTTCGCACTATACATGTTACATGCTGGTTATGCGTAAACGCTTTCGAACTCTACTAATACTATTAAACTTGTATGCTCACCTTTACACTATGTGTATTGACCTCTATTTTAACGTATGTGACGGGTGTTTGAAATGCTTAGGATGTTGTGCTCCTGCTTTTATGGAATCAAGTAGGAGAGAGTCTAGAAACAAACAAATAATTTATTTATTTGAATCTGAGTTGTCAGAACATGTTATTTGTCTTGAGATATCGATGTCTGTAATAATTAACTTACTTGATGGGTTATGGTTTGGGATATAATATTAACTATCCTGTAACGTAGATCTTATGGAATTTCCTCGACAATCTGTTTCGCTCAGTGCCATGCCTCGATGTTTCTGTCATCGGTTGGGGTGTGACAGATTGGTATCAGAGCCATAACTATAGGGAATTAGGCAAGACTCGACCTAGTTCGGGTCGGTGTCTTAGAAATGACCTAGTCTATAGTTTAAGTACCAACAGACCAACTTGTGCATGCCCGGTATGGGTTTTGTACGAGCTTACCCGCTATTTCTCGCTCGCACTCGCTGTACACTACACTCTTGCGCGAACCTCGCATACTACAGTTCTGCGCAAGATCAGCCTTTCCTAAGGCTGGACATACACATAAACGGATGATCTGGTTAAGATTAGGTGTGAAAACCGCAAACTCTCGACCGGATCACTCGTTCGACATGCTATTTTTACTATAAACAAGAGAATTTGCATTGAACCAGGAGTGAAATCCATACTTTGACGCAAATCTCCTTATCTATCTCGTGATTTCATCACACAAACAGGAATGAAGTCGCTAAGTTAGGGGTGAAACCCGAACCTTGATGACACATTCTACTCCCTAAAGTGGTTTTACAAAACTCTCACCAAAGTCTTGACGGACTCCAACGACTTGGGTCACACTGTAACTGGAAGGATGCGTGTCGATCGCTCAAATTGAAGCAAGAGCATAGTCCCGAAGGCCAAAGTGTGCACTTAAGGTCCTGGTGAATAGTCAAATCACTTTGGGTAGTCGATGTCTACACACACCTGAGACAATCTCTCTTCGATTTTTATGTGTTTCGATTCTGGAAATTGCCGCCGCTGACTCTGTGACTTATTGTTTTATGTAAATTTCATGTGGTTTTATGGGATTACGTGTTCTGATTTTTTGGTGATTTACTCGCTTTTCGCTGTTCGCTTTGATCAACACGCACCGCTCGCATTGCACATCTATCTCAACACGCTAACAAATCGCTGGTCATTATTCGCAATCGTTACTCGCTGTTCGCAATCGTTACACCCAATTGCTATATGCTGCTGTGAAGGATAGGTGAATACGTGCAACATATGTGCTTAGGTTAGACTATGTGCCTATGTGATACTGTGCTTACATGGAATACGTGCTTACGTGCTTATGTGGTTTTACCCAAAACCGCTTTTCGAACCCGTTATGGTCATTACGAGTTTGTTGTCATGCCTTTTGGTTTGACCAACACTCCTGTAGTCTTCATGGATCTAATGAATCGCGTGTGCAAACCCTTCCTTAACCGCTTCGTAATCGTGTTCATTGATGATATCCTGATCTATTCCAAGTCAAAAGCCGAACACTCGCAGCACCTACATTTGGTTCTTGGTTACTCCAGGGAAACCGTCTCTACGCCAAATTCTCCAAGTGCGAATTCTGGCTGGAGGAGGTCCAATTCTTGGGTCACATTGTCAATAGTCAAGGTATTCACGTCGATCCTGTGAAGATCGAAGCTGTTAAGAGTTGGGTTACACCCAAGAACCCCTCTGAAGTACGTTCTTTTCTCGGACTGGCAGGCTATTATCGCCGATTTATCGAAGATTTCTCTAAAATCGTTGTGCCGCTTACCTCGCTTACGCATAAGGACAAACCTTTTGTTTGGGGAACTAAACAAAAGGAAGCCTTTCAAACTATCAAAGCTATGCTTTGCAATGCTCCCGTACTCTCATTGCCCAACGGAAACGATGATTTCATAGTCTACTGCGATGCCTCTAACCTTGGCCTTGGTTGTGTTCTCATGCAACGAGATAAGGTTATCGAGTACGCCTCTCGACAGCTCAAGATCCATGAGAAGAACTACACCACACACGACCTCGAGCTTGGGGCAGTTGTTTTTGCGTTAAAGATTTGGCGACACTACCTTTATGGTACCAAGTGTACGATCTTCACCGATCATAGGAGCCTAACACATATCTTTGACCAGAAGGAACTAAATATGCGTCAACGCCGGTGGGTAGAACTGCTCAACGATTACGACTGTGAGATTCGTTACCATCCAGGCAAAGCAAACGTCGTTGCCGATGCTCTCAGTCGACGAAGCTATTTTCATAGCGTTCGTAATATCCAAGCCCAGCATCACCTCGAAACTCTTATCCGTGACACGCAGCATGCTTGTTTTACTGCACGAACTTTGAAGAAGGAAAGGATTCTAAACGATGGCGCTCAACTCGAGAATAAATCAAATGTCATTTTTCATTATCTAGACCGAATTTGGATTCCCAAGCGCACCAATTTACGATAACTTCTGATGGACGAAGCCCACAAATCTCGGTATTCTATTCATCCCGGTGCCGACAAGATGTACCAGGACATGCGCTACAAGTACTGTTGGCTGGGAATGAAAAAGGATATCGCCCTCTATGTCTCGAAATGCCTGACCCGTTCCAAGGTCAAGGCTGAACATCAAAGACCCTCTGGCTTACTCGTTCAACCTGAGATCCCTATGTGGAAATAGGAGAGTATAGCTATGGACTTCATAACGAAACTTCCGCGCACGCAATCAGGTCACGCCAGCATCTGGGTTGTCATTGACCATTTGACCAAATCAGCCCATTTCCTACCGATACGAGAAGACTTCAAGGTAGAAAAATTAGCCCGAATCTACACCGACGAAATCATTTGTCGACACGGGATGCCTCATGACATCATCTCTGACCACGATGGTCGGTTTACCACGCGTCTTTGGGAAATGTTTCAATCTGCTCTCGGTACTACTCTTAATCTAAGTACCGCTTTCCATCCCCAAACCGACGGTCAGACTGAAAGAACGATTCGTACCCTTGAAGATATGCTTCTCTCGTGTGTCATAGATTTCGGTGGTAATTGGGACGCACACTTACCTTTGGTCAAATTCTCGTACAATAACAGTTATCATTCTAGCATCCAAATGGCACCATTTGAGGCTTTATATGGAAGGAAATGTCGATCGCCTATTGTATGGCACGAGATTGGAGACGTGTAAATTACCGGTCTTGAGATGCTGTAAGAAACGACTAACAAAATCCTCCAAATTCGAGACAATCTATTGAAAGATTAGAGCTGACAGAAAAGTTACGCCGATAGACGCCGCAAGCCCCTTGAATTTAACATTGGCGATCACGTACTCCTAAAGGTTGCACCTTGGAAGGGAGTGATCAGATTCGGCAAGAAAGGAAAGCTCGCGCCTCGATATGTTGGACCCTTTAAAATTCTGGAAAGGTTTGGAAAAGTGGCCTACAGACTCGAACTACCGGAAGAACTTAGTAATGTTCACCCGACTTTCCATGTTTCCAACCTCAGAAAGTGCTTGGCCGACCAGATATTTCATGTCCCTCTTGAGGATTTACAAGTGGACGAAACATTACACTTCGTGGAAAAGCCTGTCGAGATCATGGGACGAGAAACTAAGGTGCTCAGACGCTCACACATTCCCATTGTGAAGGTTCGCTGGGAAGGCAAACGAGGCGCCGAGTTCACCTGGGAACTCGAAAGTGACATGAAGGCGAAGTACTCGCAACTGTTTGTTAAGCCTACTTCCTAAATTTCGGGACGAAATTTCCTAAAGTAGGGGAGGCTGTAACAACCCGCTTTTCGGAAAGTCAAAGTACAAGTCAAAGTCAAATGAAGAAAAGATTGCTAATTGCGATCTGTCACTCGTTGCTTAACTATCGATTGTACGTTAATGACTTGTAATCGAATATTTTATTTTAATCGCATTAGTTGTATTATGTGGAGTATCTATTAATAATCGAGGCTTAATCGCATGTTTATCGCTAATCAACTTAACGCTAATCTCTATCGCAACTCGAATAAGGTGTTCTGGATATTGTATTACGTGTGTGTGCCATTATGTGTTACTTGTGCATGTTATGTTTATGTTGTGGTGTTTAATCGCAATCGCAATTCTGTCGCATCGCAATCGAATCGTAAACGCTAAACGCAAGATATTTATAGTGATTGTATGTTAGATATAGTAGTTAGGATATTTGTGTGACTATTGGGTAATACCATCGTATCGCTCCCTCAAATCGCATCGCAATGCTCAACACGAAAAATGAAACGACAAAACTCAACACGCCAGACATCTGAATCGAATGGCCAACCGATCGAATGGCCATCCAATCGGACTGCCATCTGATCGGACTGCCATCTGATCGGGGCGCCATCCTATCAGTGGCCAATCCGACTGTCACACCCCAACCGATGGCGGAAACATCGGGCCATGGCACTGAGCGAAACAGATTGTCCAGAAGTTTCCATAACAACTATATTTACCAAATATTTTAAGGTAACACGTATCACATAAACACATAGGTACATAGTCACAGATTCACATAAACACAGAAGCAAATAATCACGTTGGCACGTAGAGCACAGAAGCACAGAGGCACATACGCATGTAATCACAGAGGTAGTCAGAATACAGAAACCTATCATTCAAATCCTGCGAGTATTCGAACATAGCGGTCGCGTTTAACATAGCGATTAGTATAGTATAAGCGAATAATATAGCGGGTAGTATAGCATAAGCGTATCATAGGGTCGTCCACAATTTAGCGATTTATCAGCGTTTTGAGATAGAAGTGCAGTGCGAGCCGTGCGTGTCGATTGAAGCGAAAGCAAAAAATCGAACAATTCTTCAAAAATTAAAACACATAAGCAGTTAAATACACATACAAGCACATAAAATCGACGAATCATCAGAGTCAGCAGTTGCGGGCTCAGAATCGAAACACATAAAAATGGAGAAATAGATCGTCTGCGGCTATTAGACATTGACTATCCAAAGTGATTCGACTATTTTCAAGGACTTGTCGTACACATTTTGACCTTCGGGACTGTGCTTTTGCCTCGATTCCTGGGCGTTTGGCACGCATCCCTCTAGTCATAACGTGACTTCAGGTCGTTGGAGTCCGTCGAGACTTTGGTGAGAGTTTTGTAAAACCAAGTAAGGGTCGGAACAAGTTGTCAAGGTTAGGGTTTCACCCCTGGCTTAACAACTTCGTCCCTATTTTGATAAAATAAAAGAGAATTATGCGTCGAAGTGTGGATTTCACTCCTATTTCAACGCAATTTTCCCGAGTTTATTGATAAAAATGTGGGTTGATCAAGTAATTTGGTCAAGAGTTTGCAGTTCCCACACCAAATCTCGACTTAATCGCTTATTCATAATTGAAATTTCGAGTGCAGTGATAGTGTAGCATAGGCGAGAATAGCGAGAAATAGCAGTAAGCTCATACATAGTCCCTATCGGACATGCACGAGTCGGTCTGTTGGTTCCTAACTATAGACTAGGTCTCTAAGACATCGACCCAGACTAGGTCAAGTGTTGCCTAATTCCCTATAGTTATGGCTCTGATACCAATCTGTCACACCCCAACCGATGGCGGAAACATCGGGGCATGACACTGAGCGAAACAGATTGTCCAGAAGTTTCCATAACAACTATATTTACCGAATTTTAAAGTAACACGTCCCATACCATGTCATAAATGATAATACAATTATTACAGAAAGGATCCTGTCAAATTGTTCTGTTCCGACAACTCAGATTTTGTTACAGATAATTGTTTATTTATTGGTTTCTAGGACTCCATCCCTAGCCTCAATTTCATCACCAGCACACAAAGTATGTAAACATCCTAAGCACCTGTCACATACGTTAAAGTAAAAGTCAATACACATAGTGTAAAGGTGAGCATACAAGTTTGATAATAGTATATAGAGTTCGAAAGCGTTACGCATAACCAGCACGTACACAGTGTGAAACGAGGCATGTTAGCTATCGACATGAACCTATCAATACCAATGACTACGGGTTGACTGCCCAAGGCAGTTCACGATACATACTCACCACTGTGAGCCATGTAGGTAATTGTCCTTAACAACCCCTGAGTGAACGGGTGCTGAGTCCAAACTGATAGTACTATCGTTGCTAAGGCAGGTAGACAGCATTCCATGTGTAAACATAACAAACAAGCATTCATTAAGTCACGTATAACATGCGGTAACGGTTAGAGTTTAAAGTATTGCATAGTGTGTTCGATGTGATTTGGTATAAGTAACGTATGTAACACCCATAAGTGCGTAAAGCAAAAAGGGTTCGAGTATACTCACAGCGGTTGATGGATTGAAGGGAGCGCTAGAGAGTAGGGTTAACCTAAACAGATTGATAGCATAACGATAAGTGATGCACAAAACGATACAAAGTACAAGTGGTTCGGACAGCAGTTCGATCGGATGGTACTCCGATCGGACAGCCAGTCGTGCGAGTGGTAGTCCGTTCGGACGGTCGTCCGATCGGATGACTGTTCGACTGGATTGTTTCTTCCTTTGAGAAGGATGTGTTCGTGTATGATGGCTTGACTTTTGAAGTTTTCGTTGTAGCATTTTGAAAACATTGAAGTATCCCTACCTTTCAGGTCGGTCGATCGGACGGTCGTTCGATCGGACAATAACCCGATTGGTTGGGCACTTCAATGAGAACAAGTTCACAGCAGGTTGTCACTCGATCGGACGGCCGTTCGATCGGGTGGCATCCTTTGTGCATTGAACATGTCGAAAATTGTTTAAGTGTTGAAGTTTCGAAACATCACATATTCGGATGGTCGGTCGATCGGGTGGTAACTCGATCAGACTGCAATCCGTTCGGTGTTCCAAAACTCTGGAAGCTTGATTTGAAAACTAAGGTGGGGCCAAGGTGCAAGCCGTACGGGTGGCCGGTCGTCCGGGTGGCTATCCGTTCGGACAGCAGTCCGTTTGGACGGCACTCCGTCCTGGTTGACCTGTTCCTTTTACACTTGGTTGTTTTGATAGTTTGTCGTTTTATCGAGATGTGTTGATATCGTGCCAACCAACAGAACCCCATCCTAAGCCCTAGTGAGCCGATTGAACAGGAACCACCCAAGTTCAGTCAGTCCACCGGTTCAAGAAGGTTGTTCTTGGTTAACCCGGACTCGATAATCTCGTGTACAGAATACGGATCTTGAACCAACACAACCACAATAATGAGTAGTAAGTCGGCACAAGCTCCGATTCTATCGGTTTTGAGTGCATTGAGTGTAAAAGAGTTGAAAGAAAGCTGGAAAACCATCTTTCAATCCTTTTCATTGTGAATATGTTTAGATCTATGAAAGATCTTTGTTTGTTTATGTGGAAATCGGTTAGATCTAAGTCGTTCTTGGTGGATTGAGGCCAAAACATGAAGTTCTTCAAGAACACATGATGACGTCATCCTAGAACACCTTGAATCTTGATGATTTCACGGTTAAAAGTTAAGATTCAAAAGATAGAAAGGTGTAGGAGTGCGTGTAGGTTAAGGAAGTACAAGATTTAGGACGAGATCTTACCGGAATCGCGAGAAACCTGAAGAAAAGTGAGGAAAACGAGCTGGTCGGACGTCAGTTGCCAAAAGTAGTAAGTTTGAAAGTGACAAGGGGTATTTACAAGGTTACCCAAAGTGGAAAGGAGTGGAGAGGGGCTGGTCGATCGGTTTGGCAGTCCGATCGGACAGCTGTCCGATCGAGCGGCTGCTCGGTCGATCGGCTGGCCGATCGACTGGCCGATCGACTGGTCGCCTGGTCGATCAGTCACCTTGTTCGAGTGTTCGGTGCGACGAGTTGGCTGTTTCGATTACGATTGCGAGCGTTGCGATGCGATAGAGTTTCCTAGTCAAATTACTTTTAATCCCAACTACTATATCAACATACAAGCAACCTTATTTCGTATTCGTTTAGCGTTTGCGATTCGATTGTGATTGAGTTTCGATTGCGTTTCGATTGATTGCGACACACAACATAAATAAACATGCACAAGTAACACATAAGGCACACACATGTATAACAATAACCAAAATGCGTAAATTCGAGTTGTGAGTGCGATTGCGATAGCGATAAAGCGATTAAACATGTGATAAATAGCGATTACTATGCGATCATTAATAGATACTCCACATACACAACTAAAGTGATAATAAAATAGACTAATTACAAGTCAAAGAAGTCAAAATAGGATTTGAGCAAGGAGAGACAGATCGCAATTAGCAATCTTTTCTTCCTTTGACTTCAATCTTGACTTTGACTTTGATTTCTGAAACACGGGGTGTTACACCGACACTAGTGCACTTTCCCTTTTTGGAAACCCTATAAATACCCTCCTGTCACATCATTTGTGATGTTACAGCTCTCTCACTCGACCAGCTCGCTCAAGGCCTTCTTTCTCTCATTTTCTCGCGATTCTTGTAAGTTTTCAACTCAAATCTTGTACTTCTATGATCTACACGCACTTCTTCATCATTTTCACCTTTGAATCTCAACTTTTAACCGTGAAATCACCAGATTTGAGGTGTTTTAGGATGACGTCATCATGGAGTTCTTATGAACTTCAAGATTTGGCTTCATTCCACCAAGAACAACTCAGATCTGAAGGATTTCCACATGATTTCACAACGATTTTGCATTGATCTAAACATTTCCAAGTGAAAAGGAATTGAAAGATGTTTATCCAACTTTCTTTCAACTCTTTTACACTCAATGCACTCAAAACTGATAGAATCGGAGCTCATTCATGCCTTCTACTCTTCTCTAGTGATGTGCCGGTTTGAGATCTGAATCCTATCAACGAGACAACAGATTTCTGGTTGAACATGAAACCACCCTTCACGAACAGTTAACTGATCGGATTGGGGTGATTCCTGTTCGATCGGATAGTCTGGGTCTGATGGAGTTTCCGTTATTTGACACGTTGTCATACCGTCTCAAGCAAACTGCAAAAACTTTTCAAAACTTGGCAAATCTTCAAGTTGCAAAATGACGCGGGCGCGACTATACATATATCTACATTATCCTCACGCACCCAGCGAAATGCGTTTTATATTTATAAAAATGGTTTATACCTTAACATTAAAACACATACAACAAAGGACAAGTGTATCCCATCATATATGCAGCAAAGTATTGGTAAGAGCCAGATATCGATCCATGGAACACGGGCGTTATAATGTACTAAATCTTTGTCATTAATTTACTAGATAAAAGGATAAGTGAATGGTTGATTAACTAAGTTATCTAAATTATAACTAAAACATAAATATACTAATATCTTGTCTCAGAAACAACCTAAACATGTTATGTATCAGATATGTCACAAAAGCACTTAATCAATTTTCCAATTTTAAGACAGTTAGTCATCCGCTAGGAGTTTTCTAACATGATGATTCTTCGGAAAGTTAACGCGATAAACACACGTTAACCACCTAAAATCATTCTTTAGCGAGCTATTGATATTCATTCATGTAAACCTTTAAAGATGGATTAGTCATCTGCTAGGAGTTTTCTAACCTCACTTATCAAAGAAAGCAATACCGATGGTCACAATACAGCCACGAGGATAAGCATTTAAGTAGATCATATAACAACATGTTTCACCTTTACAAGTCTTGAACACAAATCTACCATGTCAGCAATTTCAGACCAAAACTACTAAACAAGGATCATAAACCGCATGCAAGAACATGTAATCAACACCATATAATTCGTTAGAACCCTTACGTGCAAGAAAGCATTCCTAATCAAAATAAGATATATCTTAGATAAAACCAATACCCCTCTCGAGTCTCATGGTGTAAACAATTTTATAAACAAGTGATTAATCAAGAAATAGTTACCATCCTACTAACCACAGATTCATTATCCAAGATAATCAAACATAATCAGGAACTCAACATCAATGAAATGTCCATTATATAATCATGAAGTTTCAAACATGAAAAAGTACTAAAGTTTTATACAAACAAGATTACAACATAAAGATTATTCAAGAAACGAGTTTATAACTACTATTACATAAACTACATTAAACATAAACTAACATCAGCTCATAACTTGCAAAATGATTAGAATACATGTTCAAGAACAAGGAATCGAACCATAAACAAGCAAGGAATTGACGGGTTGGATCGGTTATACTTCCATTCGGTCTTGAAGCTTCAAAGTGGTCTGATCAGGACTGCTTCGGAACCCAGAAATCACCCAGAAACATGGAGAAAAACCCAACACTTGAACCAGTAGCGAATGCTGCTATTTATAGGAGATTTTCCCATCGGCACGGTCGTGCCACGGGTCGCACGGTCGTGCGATAGGTGTTATCGGGTGACGTCAGTTTCTCCGATCCCAAGTCAGCCAAGTGGACTAGTAGGCAAGTTGCTGGGTCATCACATCGGCACGGTAGTGCCGATGGTCGCACGGTAGTGCCGCATCATCAGATTGGTGATCAGAAATGTTGGTCAAGCCATGGCACGGTCATGCTTCGGGTGGCACGGTAGTGCAGCCCGAGAAAAGGTTGGCACTCCTGGTTGCACTGGCAGTGCTTCCGAGATCGCTTGATCGGCACGGTAGTGCAGCCAGATGGCACGGTCGTGCCACACCTGGTAGTCATCAGAATTTTGTTCTTTTCATCAGAAATGCATCAGAATTTGTCCGTTTTCATCAGAATTTTCCTTTGTGCTCCGTTTAAGACCTGAAAATATAAAAGTACCGAATTTGGTACCTAAACGTTGTGTTTTCGGTCAAAAACGCTTAAAAAGGAAGTGTTTCGGGGTATAAAAACATGTATAATTTAACGTATATCAAACATCCCCACACTTGAACTTTGCTTGTCCTCAAGCAAACTTAAAATAAAAAATGGAATCAAATCTGAATATTTACAAAGTTCATCAATTTGTTTGGTGGTCAAATTGGTTTTTCAAAAAGGTCATCATCAAAGATTTGTGAGATTAAATATATTACTATTATATTATTTAATCTTGTAGCCATTATAATCATTTATATTATATAGATCAAAATATATTAATAACCTATTAATAATTAGTTGGTAATTGTTGATGGACCATACTACCCTTATTAACTAATTAGGTTTCCTCTTGGGTGTATATATAAAGAGGTTATTAGAGAGTTTAAGGGTTAGACGATTAGACATTTACACAACCCTCATAACATCATTCTCGGCTCTCTCTCCTAACCGATTCCCTCCCTAGTTTCGGTTCATCACCATCATAATCTTACACCCTAAGGAGGAACCAGATCATCCTGACAAGTATGTCGAACTCAATGGTTGCATCTCTGACTGGATTCTCTGCTAGCCTGTCGACTGTAACAGGTATGTTATTCATGTTTTCCATTATGCTTAAATAGAACTGATCAACATGTGGTATCAGAGCATATGTTGATAAATCAGTTCTGTTTTTCGTATCCGTTATTCTAGGATCAAAATCTGGAAAACATAATTTTTTAACAGTTTATAAAGATCATGGCTGTTTTCGGTTTTCTTTGAGCCGAAATCAGTGTTTTAAGAAAAAAAGGTGGTTAATCATGTCACCTGAAACCATAATGGGCGAATTAATATCCGAAATCTATTAATAGAACTCTTAAAGTTAAGGTTTCGGATCCCAGAATTATGTTTTAAATTTTAGGGTTCATCATTTGTTCTAAGAAATCTCGAAAATTCCTTAAATTTTGGAATATAATTTGGATTAGTGGATGTTTTTACTGTTTTGATCTGAATTTTATCTGTTAAAAGATAACAAGTTATAATTTTTGAAATCTTTGATAAGTTTAGATCAACAATAAAACAGGAAACACTATCCCACAATCCCTAAAATTTCGAGCTTTCAGTTATTATCAAAAAACAGTTGTTAACAATGGACTCGAGACCATCAGATTATGAATCGAGACCATCAGATCTCAACTTTAGACTACAAGGTCTCGACTCGAAATCAAAAGGTCCTAAAATCTTTACAACTCGAGACAAAGGTCTCGACTCGAGACCATAAAATTTCAACTCGAGACCACTGAGATTTCGACTAAGGCCTTCAATCTTCACAACTCGAGACCGTGGTTGCGACTTGAAACCTCATTATGAGTCGAGATCTCATAAAATACAGTAGTCGAGACCATGGTTCCGACTCGAAACAACAAGGTTGCGACTCTAGACCTCATAACTGACTCGAGATCTCATAACTCAGTCGAGACCTGACTTGAAACCTCATTATGTTAGGCTGTTTCATGTGAACTAAAATTTAGCTCGGGTGGTTTGCTATTAAATACTTGGTTTTGTTAACACTTAATTACCTAATCAGAATCAGATAACTTTTTTACAAAACCAAAATAGCTTAACTTGAATGAGCTTCTGATGTATCATTTCTGGCCAAAGCTGATTTAATACATATATTTATTATTCAAGTATTATAAAAGCTATGTTAAGTATACATTACAAACGTGAAATGTCTTAATTTCTGGCCAAAGCTGATTTTAATTCATTTATGTCTAGCATACTTGACAAGTGCATAACTAAAGTGATTGTCTCATTTCTGGCCAAAGCTGACTTGTCACGATTACTTTGCACACAAACTTAAATGATTACACTTCTGGCCAAAGCTGATTTGTCTTCGTTTAAGTAGAATTTTACCTAAGTCTATTATTTTGATGTTAGTAATAGACAATATCACAGCTTCATAATTAAAATGGTCATTATTTATGCCTGCCTTAGTATAACATGCCCTTAGTTCACATTAGGACATAATTCGCTCATCTTATTTCCACTATCAGCACCCAATTGCGGGATTTCACCTTTGACTGGTGATAACTTTGCTGAATGGAAGGATGCCCTCATGCTTACACTTGGATTACTAGACTTCGATTATGCTCTTAGAGAGAATAAGCCAGCGGACCTTACCACTCAAAGTACTGCTGCTGAGCAGATAGTTCATGAAAAATGGACTAGGTGTAACAGCATGTCTCTCATGTTCATGAAGCAGTCCATTCATAATGCAATTAGAGGAGCTATTCCTGATTCTGAAGATGCTAAAACCTATCTGGCTTCTGTGGAGGCTCAATTCAAAGGAACATCAAAAACACACGCTAGCACTCTTATCCTCAAGCTGGTGACGACTAAGTATGATGGGAGGAGCGGCATTCGCAAACACATCATGATGATGCATGACATGGCCAATAAGCTTAAAGGGCTAGAGATGGAAATCAGTGATGGTTTTCTTGTTCACTTCATCATCACTTCACTTACTTCGTCCTATGAAGCATTCAAGATCAATTACAACACTCAGAAGGACAAATGGACGATGAGTGAGCTGGTCGCTATGTGCGTACAGGAGGAAGAGCGTATGAAGATGCATCGCACTACTGATGTTGCTAACTTCACCACCTCCAACTCTAAGAAGAAGAAGAACAATCATCAAAGGAATGATGCTTCTAAAGTTCAAAAGCCAAATCCTAATACAAGTGCACCTTCCAGCTCTAAGAGCTCCTTAGGAAAACCCTATTGCAAGTTCTGTAAGAAAACAGGACATAAGCAAAAGGAATGCTCTGACTTCAAGGAGTGGCTGGCTAAGAAAGGTAACGATTTTTTCATGATACTTGAGTCCTTTAATTTAAATGTTCCTGCTAATTCTTGGTGGTTTGATTCTGGTTCTATGGTTCATGTAACCAACTCTACTCAGCGATTCCTTTCAATCCGGAAGCTGGGAAGAAACCAAAGAACACTTAAAGTTGGGGATGATCGGGAATTAGAAGTGAAGGCCATAGGAACATTACAATTATTTTTGAAAACTGGTTTATGTATTAAACTTTATGATACCTTATATGTTCTTGAGGTAACTCGGAACCTTGTATCAGGACCAAAGTTAGACATGGACGGTTTTGTTGTTTCCATGGTCATCGCAAACTCTCTATTCTCTATGATTCCGTTGTTTATGGTACTGGCATTCTGGATGGTGGTCTCTATAGATTAGAGCTAGATGATAACTTTTCCAAATCTTTGTTGTCGTATAATATTAGTGAATTACTCACAAAGATGAAACAGATTCGAGACTTAGAGACTTCATCTATGTTGTGGCATCAACGTTTAGGCCACATCTCAAGAGAACGATTAAATCGTCTCATAAAGGATGAAGTCTTACCTCCTCTCTATTTCACTTATTTTGGAACATGTGTCAAATGTCTTAAAGGAAAAATGACATTAGCGAATAAGAAAGGTGCCACTAGGAGCTCTAATCTATTAGAACTCATTCACACTGACATTAGTGGTCCTTACCAAATCGCTGGCATAACAGGACATACTTCATTTATCACTTTCATTGATGATTATTCTCGTTACATGTACTTGTATCTTATTAAGAAAAAATATGAATCTCTTACAACTTTTAAAGATTATAAAGCTGAAGTTGAAAAGCAATTAGATCGTCAGATTAAAGTTGTGAGATCAGATAGAGGCGGTGAATATTATGGAAGACATACTAATGTGGGTCAAGCTCCTGATCCATTTTATGAGTTTTGTAAGGGCCAGGGGATTGTGAACCAATACACCATGCCTGGTACACCTCAGCAGAACGGTGTTGCTGAACGAAGAAATCGTACCCTTATGAACATGGTGTGCAGTATGTTAGCCAACACTAATTTACCATTATTCCTCTGGACTGAAGCGTTAAAAGCAGCTGTTCATATACTCAATAGAGTTCCTTCTAAGTCTGTCCCTAAAACTCCTTATGAACTTTGGACAGGAAGGAAACCGAGTCTTAAATATATGAAAGTATGGGGCTGCATTGCTGAAGCAAAACTCTATAATCCTTTCCTAAGGAAACTTGACCCTAAAATAGTTACCTGTTTCTTTATCGGGTATCCTGATCATTCGAAGGGTTATCATTTCTATTGTCCTTCCCATGTCACCCGTATTGTTGAAACCAAGCGTGTTGCGTTCCTGGAGGATTTCAAGGTCAGTGGGAGCAGTACCAACCCTTACGAAGAATTGCAAGAAGTACAACATGCGGGGGGGGGGGGAGAGACTCGTCGCTTACCATTACTCCGTTTACTCCTCTTGAACCCAATGCAACAACTGCACCTGAAGCCACTGCACAAATTCCATCTCCACAATCAGAACCCATTATACCTCATAATGAAGGCACATCAAACGCTCAAAATCAAGACAACGTTGAACCCGATAATCAACTCAGGAGGTCATCTAGGCAAAGAAGGCCTACTAATTGGGATGATTATGTTACCTACCTGACTGAAATGGATGCTGGAAAGCTAAATGATCCTATCTCTTATAATGAAGCCATTAGCAGTGATCAGTCTTCTGAATGGAACAAAGCAATGATTGATGAGCTTGAATCCATGAAGAAAAATGACGTTTGGGAGTTGGTAGAATTACCCAACGGTGTTAAACCTGTAGGTTGTAAATGGGTGTTCAAAACAAAACTGGATTCGAATGGGAACGTTGAACGCTATAAAGCGAGATTGGTTGCAAAGGGAGACACTCAGAAAGAGGGAATTGATTATCAAGAGACGTTTTCACCTGTTTCTCGTAAAGATTCATTAAGGATCGTTATGGCCCCAGTAGCTCATTTTGATTTGGAGTTGCATCAGATGGACATCAAAACTGCTTTCCTAAACGGAGACTTAGATGAAGATGTTTACATGAAACAACCTGAAGGTTTTAAACCTGAAGGTCAGGAGCATCTAGTCTGTAAGTTGAAGAAATCCATTTATGGGTTAAAACAAGCATCACGTCAATGGTACCTCAAGTTTGATGAAGTCATGAAGAGACAAGGTTTTATGAAGAATCAAGTGGATCAATGTGACATCTGTGCTTGTCTATCATTGTACAGACTCTGAACAATACAATATTAATAAAATAGTGTGTTTTGATCCCAATGTGTGTTATTTATGTTTGATTTTACGCACATGTTGATTTTTGATCGATTTTGAACTCTATATCGCTTTCTGGGAAGTTATACGCAAACTGATCCGTAAACGTAATCAGTTTAACATGACAAACACTCCGGAACAGCAACATACACTTAACATACCTTAAATAACCTTTACATAACTTAGAAATAAGTTTTAAAGGCTTTGGTATGGCAAAAACAAGTTTATTCGCTCACAGGGACTATTTGCGTCAAACTGCAAAAGTCTATCGTTTTGTAAGTCAACGTACAGTCCGGAATATGATCATAAGCTAAACATACCTTAAATAACCTAAACATAGCTTAGAAATAAGCTTTGGGTGGTTCGGTGTGCGAAAACATGCTTACATGATCTTTCAAGGGCTAAAAGTGTCAAAAACGGCGTAAGTTTGCATTTCGCGCATATCTTTCGTTCTGACCACATCTGGGCATCCAAAATTTTTGTACACACTAAAATATTTTTATTTTAGTGATCGGCATGCAAAAATACCGCTCGTCGCTTAATTTGGTTCGTTTTCGCGTCCATTTGAGTTTCGTCGTAATTTAACGAATAACGCGACCGTACAACCAAACGAGCCGACATCCAAGAGTTTTCCGAGCACATTTTGAGTCCTCTAAACTTTATTGACCTTGTAGAGCCTTGAAAATGGCTTAACGGGGGTCAAAAGGACCTGAATTGAGCTTATTCTAGTACAGGGACCAAAACTGACATTTGCTGAAAGTAGATGGCTTACGGACCGTAAGCCCTATCTTTACGGTCCGTAAAGGACGCCCAGCGACAGAAACTTGATTTTGGCTGCTGTTTGATAATTCAGGGACATTTAAGCAAATCTCTTGTTTTGGGCTCCAAGTAAACGACTCTCCAAGTAAATTAGCTGTTCCATAACACATGTAGGGCTATGATTCTTTGCTTGTTGGCCACATAAACACTTGTAATGATCTTGTGCATCATCAACAAGTATAAATAGCCAACACATTTCACTTGAATCCTTGCTCATTTCCTTCCCTTCTCTTCTCTAATCTGATTTGGGAGCATTCTCATCTGATTTGGAAGCTTATTCTCCTTGTAGAAAAGATAGCAAGGACTTTAGTGAGCATTCTTTCATTCTTTTATTGCTTACTAGTTTAAAAAGTCAAACAGTGTTTGACTTTCAGTTTGACCAGTCAATTGGTCAAGTCAAAGTTCAATTGAACTTTGCAATGTGATTGTAATCACAATGGTTATAATCCTTAGCGATTATACCTACTGATTACCACATTAACTAGGCTTAGTGACGAGTCAAAGTTTCGGTCAAAAGGCGTTTTAGCACGCATTTTGCAACGGAACTATTTTCGGGTATCAAAACCCATTGTTTTGATACCAAATCAGTAGGTTAAACATGTTTTGACATGTTTAACTCGTCACTAATAGTTTGGTGCTTGTTTAGGGTCGTTAGTTAAGCGGTTTAAACAACCGCTTAGACTTTCAAACCCGACCCGTTTGGTCGATCATTAGGATCCGACCAAGCTTGCTTAGTGATCATAGTTATATAGGGAATAACCCCTGAGGTTATACCTTATGATCACCTAGGATTGGTTAGTCTTTTGCTAGTTAGCTTGTATGCCCATAGTAAATGACCAAAACGCCCTTTTGAAGCATAAATCCGTATTTTGACTATGTGAACATATTTTTGACATATAATCTGATTTAGTAACATGTTTAGGCATAATTGGGCATGTAAGACTTAGCATAGCACTTAGTTAACCAACCGAACATAGTCTTACGCTAACGACGCATTATAGTAGCTTATACTACCATAATGGGTCGAAACGGGTCAAAAGCACTTAGGTAGACTTTCAAATCAGAATGTAAGGTCTATTAAATCATACCATATGAGTTTAAATACTCATTTGATTTATAGAACCTCATTCTATCCTATCTCCCGATTTAGGAGCCGATTATTAACATAGTTATCTATACTAGGTGCCGGTTGATTCCGTGATACTTGGAGCTTAAATTGGTCTTATTCCCAAGACTAATTAGCAATCCCAAGTGAGTACATAGTTCCCCTCTTTTACCGTTTTCAAATACTTTGGGGTGATTCACATGTACATAATTGTTACTTTCTGGTTTTACATGTTTTTGTGACATAAACATGCTAGTTTCACTTAGTACATATTTAGTACATGCTTTCACTATGTTTTGCTATGTATGTTAAGCATGCTAGCACATTGATTTAATACACATTTGTTACATATGTTTACTTAGCATATGTACGCATTGTTTTACATGACATTTCTACTAGGCATGTTTACTTAGCATACCTAGTACATGGTTTTCATAGCATGCTTACATTGGTTATGACATTTGGTGTGTTTAATCGGGACAATAATACATTCATTAACATTAGCTACGCCGCTCGGTAGTATGTAATGGTACCATAGGAATTGACAACTCCCGTTTCCGACTTCCTAGGTTTGTTTGGAAGTTGGAAATGACAGAATCCGACTACCTAACTTAGATAACCCTTTAATTTGTTTAAAGGTTTGTCGCCACAGTCGCAAGGCTTGAATGTATGCGATTAACATTACTGCATAAATGTTTGTAATCATAAAGCATTGTTTCTGCAAAACATGACATTTGAATTAAACTTAGGTTTACTCAAAAACCTTGTTTTGTACATTTTTCCTACGGGGTTGAGTAGATTCTTTTATTCACCGTACATGACATATGTTTCACATTGGCATTTTTACATAGTCTAAGTAGATGATTACCTACTTGCTATGCATTCCATTGGTTATACATAATATATGTTACACATGACATTAAACATGGTTTATGCATAAACATTTTGACATTAAACATGACATTTTGTTGGGTAATGATAAGTGACTTATGTAACGGGGCTATGTGTTATACGATAAAAGCATGGTGGATACGCCGCTGGTACTTCCTATATATAAGTGCTTTTATTGTATTATACATTGTTGCGTTTCCTAAGCCACTTGACAAAAGACATGAAACATTTTTACAAGGACACGACATTTTTATACAAAGTACATATTTTATACAATTCACTTTTACTTGGTTATTTATTTAACCATGCATAATTCTTTTATATCATTTGATTTTCTTATCGATTTTCACATGATTTTATAAAAGAAAACATTTTACAAAGTTCATGACTATTTTTGTTAAAAACTTCTTTTAAACTACAAGTCATGAATCCTGCATAAACAAAACCTATGTATCTCACAGGCATTTTTATGCTGACGTACCTATTTTTACATGTGTTTCACGTGCTGATGCATGATGATGTTTGTGCTTGACTTAGGCGAACTCGGGCCTTAGTGACTTAAAAGACAATTATTATGTTATGTTTTATTTAAATTCCAAGACAATGTAAACTTTAATTCAATAATACATAATTTTTATTACCATGGTTGTTGAAACAATGATTCTGTCACCTCACTCCCCGGCGTTTCCGCCGCGGTTTGTTGTTTTAACGCGGTCGGGGTGTGACAATCAATGCACCTACCTCAAGATGAGTGGGAGTAACTTTACTATACTTGTCCTTTACGTAGATGATATTCTATTGGCAAGTAATAGTTTAGACATGTTGCATGAGTCGAAGCTGTTACTCTCGCATAACTTCTACATGAAGGATCTCGGAAATGCTTCTTACGTCATTGGCATCGAAATTCACTGAGATAGACACAAAGGGATCTTAGGATTGTCTCAAAAGACTTACATAGATCGTGTCCTTACACGTTACAACATGCAACAGTGCAAACCCTCCGTCGCTCCAGTAGTTAAGGGAGATGTTTTTGGTTCATTCCAGTGTCCGACAACAGAGGTTGAAAAGGAGCAAATGAGCCAGATACCTTACGCGTCAGTAGTCGGGAGCCTGATGTATGCTCAAGTCTGTACTCGCCCAGATATCGCTTATATTGCTGGAATGCTAGGCCGTTATCAGACTAATCCTGGTCTAGATCACTGGAAAGCAGCTAAGAAGGTCCTTAGATATCTGCAAGGGACGAAAGACTATAAACTGACTTATAGAAGAAGTGATCACTTAGAAGTGGTAGGTTATTCTGATTCTGACTTTGCCAAATGCAAAGATGACAAGAAATCCACTTCAGGCTACATCTTTATGTTAGCAGGCGGACCTATCTCATGGAAGAGTCATAAACAACAGTTAACCACAACTTCCACAATGATGGCAGAATACATTGTTGTTTACAACGCAACCTGTCATGGAATGTTGCTTAGAAATTGATCACTGGACTCAAAATCGTTAATTCCATTTCTAGACCATTGAAGCTTTACTGTGATAACTCAGCTGCCGTTAGTTTCTCGAACAGTAACAGTTCGATTGGAGCTGGTTTATATCTTGATACAAAATATCTGTTCGTACGTGAACGAGTTGAGGAAAATAATCTTTGTATTGAGTATATTAGTACTAAAGATATGCTTGCGGATTCGATGACTAAAGGTCTCCCACCTAAAGTTTTCGAAGAACATCTATCGAATATGGGACTTACTAAAGACCTTATTTAATGGCATATTGTACTAGCTTATGTTTTAATTAATGAAATTTCCTCAGATTGATTTTGTATGTCTCTAACATATGTTCTGCCAGTGCAATGACATATTTATGCGTATTTTGATCATAACTATTAGGTTTTAAATTGAGGCTATAGTATGACTAATGGGGGTCCTGAGTCGAATGATGATTCAATGGCTGTATTTCTCTGCTATAGTTCTTGGTTTAAGGCTAAAATGAGTGTTAACTCCTGGCCAGGCTCATCTAATACTCATGATAAATGATTACTCGGCTAAGTGGGAGAATGTGAGATTAAATATATTAATATTATATTATTTAATCTTGTAGCCATTATAATCATTTATATTATATAGATCAAAATATATTAATAACCTATTAATAATTAGTTGGTAATTGTTGATGGACCATATTACCCTTATTAACTAATTAGGTTTCCTCTTGGGTGTATATATAAGGAGGTTATTAGAGAGTTTAAGGGTTAGACGATTAGACATTTACACAACCCTCATAACGTCATTATCGGCCCTCTCTCCTAACCGATTCCCTCCCTAGTTTCAGTTCATCACCATCATAATCTTACACCCTAAGGAGGAACCAGATCATCCTGACAAGTATATCGAACTCAATGGCTTCATCTCTGTCTGGATTCTCTGCAGGCCTGTCGTGTGTAACAGGTATGTTATTCATGTTTTCCATTATGTTTAAACAGAACTGATCAACAAGATTTAAAACAAACAAGCTTTGTTAGATGTATGAAAGGATAATTATAAAGCAATGATTTAACTTTCGAATGACTTAGCATGCGAATCCTTATATTTCTCACAATGTTCACACACACTCAGTTAAATTTCTGAATCATACATATAATGTGTATGTAAAACACTCGATGCCTAGTCAATGAATCATGCAATATCATAAGCTTGTCAAAAGATCTAATCTCCACTAATTAATATGTGAAAAGCATAAATCAAGAGGTCTTTGATGGGTTGTAATGATAGGCTATGGTTAAGGGTATGGAATGGATATTTGAAAGTAGCAAGAAAGGTTACAACTTGGCCAAAAACTTGGTGCTTTATTTTCTAGGATTCTGAACACGTTGCTAAACTATCATGTAGGTGTTCAGCGTTTATTCTTTTTTTATGTCAACTCTCTATTTTTCTTTCTTGATAGTCTTTCCTTAATTTTCTTAGAGAGTTTTGACAAACGGTTTTTTTTTTCAATGAGAAAATTTGAAATGAAACTTATACCTTATGGCCAAATTTTTAACGAAAAAGGGGGTAAATATGAATAGGTTATACTTGGGTGAGTAGGTTTAAAAATTTGGGTAAAGTTAAGAAAAATACTGAAAATAGGCTCAACATGGCGAACTAATGGATTGTGTTGGTTTCGGGATATAAACAAAGAAAAAGGCTGACAAAGGGTTATCCTAAATACCTCTATCATTTCTATGTAATTTCACATATTCATGGTTTCGAAAAGTATACAAATGACAAGTTCTAAATTACATGAAACATCCGGCTCACTCATTTTTCCGCAAAAACAAAGAAGCATTTTGCAGGAAAGCTGTAAAGGCTCAAAAATATGCTCACGTAAACAGAAGGAATGGGTATAAATATAAAGATAAACATGCAAGTCTTTCGTTTTGTTTTATCACGCTTTTTAGCTATCTTTTTCAAAAATTAATTTGGCTTGTCGATTTTTATCAAATTTGATGCTTTCTAAAGAACACAAATTGACCATTTTTGTTTTTCGTTTTATTTTTCGAAAATATATACAGAAATGAGAATAATTAAGGACAAACAAAGTTTAGAACCTTTTAAACCCCTCCCCACACTTGAACTTCACATTGTCCCCAATGTGAAATACATATTAGTTAAGCAACTATGAAGAGCTAAACTAATAATGTGAAAAGGGAAAGAGGTACTCCCTCAGAGTTGGAGTTGACTTATTTGTAGACTTTGATTGAAGTCGTCTCAACTCTGCGTGCATTTCTTTTTGAATCTGCCAAGTATGTCACTTGCTAAAGCAGTCAATATTACCATTGATCAAAATGTTAGATAACTCAACCAAATCCATTATTCAAATAAAGCAAACATACTACTTAAACACTTAAAACAGACATAAAGTTTTAAAAATATCCCAAATAAAGTACTGAATAGAAATAACTTAAAACATTAGTTTCTGAACTGCTTTACCCTACCTCCTCCTACTCCTCATCATCATCACCATCACCATCACGGTGGCGTGTTCCAGATGAACCCGCCCCATAGGTACCTGTGTCTCTAAACGGAAACTGTGGAGGGTTGCCGAAATGACTGGGATATACGTTTTGTAGCCCTCCGAAGATGTAGGAAAATCCTGCATACATTTCCTCCCGCATGGTGTGTTGAGATGCTCGTATAGCTAACTGGTCGGCTCTCATAGCGTCTTGAGTTGCTCTGATATCATCTTGAGAAACCTGCATATGTTGGAACTGCTGGTACAACTCAGGGTAGGAAGGTATACCTGGAGGCCAGTTTTGCTGGTGTTGATACTGATGCTGGTGCTCTTCATGATGTGGCTGATCGTGTGGTGGTGGCTCAAGTACCTGATGCTCCTCCATGTTGACGTCTTCGTCCTGTGGTGGTAGCGGTAGCGGATCCCATATTTCCCCATTTAGATCCCTCAGTCGCGGGCCATTGTCTGTATCTACTACCAGACCCATCGCTCTCAAAGACCTCATATCCACATCTCCTCCTGCGTGAACCATCGTGAGACCACTGACTACATCATCAATCATAATGCCCAAATTGTATGCCAACTGAGTCACATATTCACCACCATGTATTTCACTACTTGTAGTTCTCCCTGCACTGTTTACGAAAAATTCTGCCATTCTAGCTGCGAGGTTGACGTGCACTCCAGTCACTAAGGAATATAAGAAAAGAAGATCCAGAGTGGGACAGTTTCCTGCATTGTCCATGCGCCCACAGATGGTGTGACTCATGACTTGATGAATGACCCTCAGAAGTGGGTCTCGTAGTCGTGAAGCTTTAGCTTTTCTAGCTTTAGGGTGGTTCAACTGCCACTTGTGCCCAAAAGTTAGCCCATTGCTGATCATTATCAAACTTGTAGATATTGCTGAAAAGTTCTGAATTGATGTTTTCAGCTGAGTATATGCCCAATCTTCTTCCAAGTCTAGCAACTGACCACTTATGCCACTTTTTTCCCAACCTGAACTGTATTGTCTCCCTGTTTCTAAAGTCCGGATTTTCGCTTCTAGGTTTTTCATAAGTGTATGAAGCGAAGAATTCCAATGTTAGCTCAAGATAAACGGGTCGTGCAATGTTGAACAACCTTGACATCGGATGTGACATCATGTCAGATAGCCTTTCTTCTTGGTTTAGGGTTGTCAAATTTTCCCAGTTGATCCTTCTTGGTTCACCGATTTGTCCCCGTCTATTCCATAAAGCTTGTAATCTTGCAATACAGGGCTGTTCTTTTGGTTTGTTTTCGCTGAACTGGAGGAATCTGTGATTCATCTGCATACAGGAATACAACAAAATAAGAGCAAGATATAAAAAATTTCATTGCCGCCACCGGAACAGGCTGTTTACGAGCTTCTGTTTCTGTTTCAGCAGTCGCACGGTCGTGCGACTGGTGGCACTGCCGTGCCATTCATAATCGGTCAACATTGTGTTTCCGGGAACTCGTGTCACACTGCCGTGCCAAATCGGCACTGCCGTGCGACTCGGTGTCGCAGCTTTGAATCGATGATCTGCACTTGATTTCCGATCGGGACTGTCATGCCGTTTCAACGGCGTGACCGTGCGACAGCAAATCCCATCAGAAAATCATCTAAATCAATGATTTTAACTTGTATCTTTCATTTTTTAACTTGTAATCAGTGAATAGACTTTGAATCAAGGATCAGAACTACCGATTTAACACCAAACATTCAATAACAAGGGTTTATTTGATTTTTATGAAAAAAAAACCCCAAATTTCTTGATTCAAACATCAGATCTACATCAGAAACTAAGTTTAATCTGCAAAACAAGTAGGAAACATACCTTGGAAGATGATTGAAGCGAAATCTAGGCAAAAATTAGATGATTTTTGGGTGGAGGCGACCTGGAACTCCCGTGCGGCTGCTAGGGTTTCGTAAAAATGAAATGTTTTTACTACAGAATCACTTAAATACCCTACTTTTTACTGTTCGGTTTTCGAGTCGCACGGTCGTGCGACAGGTGGCACGGCCGTGCCATCCCGGATCGCTTTCTGGTTCAACTTGTGTCATCGGGTTGCATGGTAGTGCAGCGGTCGCACGGTAGTGTGATCCGATGACCGTCCGATGCAGAGTATTTGGTCTGTTTTGACTAAGGATTGCATGACCGTGCCGATTTGGCACGACCGTGCAACACCTGGGCCTTTTTGTGTTACTTTTCACAGTAAGCTTTTAAGTTCAAATTTTTACCCAAATTTTCCATTTTTGCACTATTTCATATATTTTAACAATTAATCAACTTCAAATTTTCAAAAGTCATGGTTCAAGCTTGTATGTACCTACGTTTAAAACCGAAAAATTAACGAATTACGAAATAAAAATAAAAAACTAATATTTACAAAATTACCCTTACCGTGTGAAAACACGCTCGCTAAATTTGTCAGCGAGTTGATAACTAGACTCATTCTCCCCACACTTGTGTTAAGTGTGCGGGACGTGGAGTTCGAGAATTTCCTCCACCGGGTCAATCGGTCCATTGATGTAACTCTTTAGTCTATGACCGTTGACTTTGAATGTTTCCCCGCCTAAATTTTCGATGGTGACGGCTCCGTATGGAAATACTTCTTTGATCGTATAAGGACCCGTCCATCGAGATCTTAACTTCCCAGGGAATAAACGCAATCGTGAGGAGTATAACAAAACAAGATCTCCAACGCGGAAATCTTTATGTTCTCTCAATCTTTTGTCATGAAACCTCTTGACTCGTTCCTTGTATCTGCTAGAACTTTCATAGGCATGGTTTCTTAGCTCCTCGAGCTCGTGGATTTGCAGAAAACGGGATTCACCTTCGCTTTTTAAATCCATATTCGCTGTCTTCAAGGCCCAGAATGCCCTATGTTCTAGCTCGACAGGTAGATGACAAGCTTTTCCGTAAACTAACCTGAAGGGGGTGGTCCCGATAGGCATCTTGAATGCTGTTCTAAAAGCCCACAAAGCGTCATCTAGCTTGTCTGACCAATCCTTGCGGTTGTTATTAATGGACCGCTCAAGGATTCTTTTCAAACCCCGATTTGTGACCTCCACTTGCCCGCTCATTTGAGGATGATATGGCGTAGCCAATCTATGATGAACTCCATAACGGGACAAGGCTCGTTCTAACTGCACATTACAAAAATGCGTTCCTCGGTCACTAATTAGTGCTTTTGAAGCACCAAATCGGGCAAATAAACTTTTTAAGAACCTCACAACCACCCTAGCATCATTTGTGGGCAAAGCTTGAGCTTCGGCCCATTTTGAGACATAGTCTACAGCAACTTGGATGTATTTGTTACCTCGTGAGGCTGGAAATGGTCCCATGAAGTCGATACCCCATATATCAAAGACTTCATAGACTTGCATTGGATGTTGAGGCATTTCATTGCGTGCGGAGATATTCGTTGCCCTATGGCAGGCATCACACGCTCTAACCCATTCATGTGCATCACGGAAGATTGTGGGCCAGGAAAACCCAGAGTCTAACACTTTCTTTGCACTGTAGGTTGCTCCATGATGACCTCCGGTTTGCCCCTCGTGACAGTGACTTAGAATGCTAGCTGCCTCTTCTCCAAATACACATCTTCGGATCACCTGATCGGCTCCGATTCTAAACAAGTATGGTTCGTCCCAAATGTAATACTTCAAATCTGCAAAGAACTTCCTCTTTTGCTAATATGACAATCCTTTGATAAGGATTCCACATGCGAGGTAGTTTGCAAAGTCGGCGAACCATGGTGACTCATCATTCATCTCGATACTTAAATGGAATTCGTGGGGGAAATTGTCGTTTATTGGTTCCTCCACTGAATTTTCTGAATTGCCTTGCTCAAGTCTCAAGAGATGGTCGGCTGCAACATTTAAAGCTCCCTTTTTGTCTTGGATCTCAATGTCAAACTCTTGTAGCAACAAGATCCATCTGATAAGACGCGGTTTTGCGTCCTGTTTACTAAAAAGGTATTTGATTGCTGCATGATCCGTATACACAATTGTTTTGGACAACACAAGGTATGACCTAAATTTGTCGAAAGCATAAACTACTGTCAAAAGCTCTTTCTCTGTAGTCGTATAATTCTCTTGAGCGTCATGTAGAGTCTTGCTGTCATAGTAAATAGGATGAAAATGCTTCTCCCTTCTTTGTCCTAAAACTGCTCCTATTAGGTAATCACTGGCGTCGCACATTATCTCAAATGGCAATGCCCAATCTGGTGCAACTAAAATAGGGGCTTCGATAAGCCTTTGTTTCAGCTGCTTGAAAGCTTTCATGCATTCGTCTGAAAACATAAATGGAGCATCTTTTTCTAATAAACGGGTCATAGGTCTTGCGATTTTTGAAAAGTCTTTTATGAATCGACTATAGAACCCTGCATGACCCAGGAAACTTCTAATCGCTCTGACCGAGGTTGGGGGAGGAAGTCTAGAAATGATATCCACTTTTGCTGGATCAACTTCCAAGCCGGCTTCAGAGATTTTGTGTCCAAGAACTACACCTTCTTTCACCATGAAGTGGCATTTCTCCCAGTTAACCACAAGATTAGTTTCCTCACATCTCATTAACATTCTTTTCAGATTTCCAAGACACTGATCGAAAGAACTCCTGAAAATAGAGAAATCATCCATGAATACTTCCATGGAGTCTTCAATCATGTCATGGAAAATAGCTATCATGCAACGCTGAAATGTGGCTGGTGCATTACACAGCCCAAAAGGCATACGTCGGTAGGTGAATGTGCCGAAAGGACATGTGAAAGTAGTCTTTTCCTGGTCCTCAGGAGCGATAGGAATTTGAAAGTATCTAGAGAACCCATCCAGAAAACAGAAAAATGACTTCCCTGACAGACGTTCCAACATCTGGTCGATGAATGGAAGCGGGAAGTGGTCTTTATGGGTGGCATCATTGAGTTTGTGGTAATCGATGCAAACTCGCCATCCGGTGACGGTATGGGTAGGAATAAGTTCATTCCTATCGTTTGGAACTACAGTGATACCACCTTTCTTGGGTACTACTTGCACTGGACTTACCCAAACAGAATCAGATATAGGATAAATCAGCCCTGCATCTAACAACTTAATTACTTCTTTCTTCACCACGTCTTGCATGTTAGGATTCAAACGTATTTGATGCTATGCACTAGGCTTGTAATCGTCTTCCATTAGAATCTTATGAGTACAAAAAGAAGGATTAATGCCTTTAATATCCATAAGCTTCCACGCCATGGCTTTCTTATCCATAATATCCATAATCACTTGGATCCGACTCGTGTGTAGTGACACTCCTCGTCTATAAATGCATATTCGAGATGCGGTGGGAGTTCTTTTAACTCTAAAGACGGTGGATCTTCGACCGATGGTTTTGACTTTTCTTCAGCTTCATGGTCAATCTCCACAAATTGATCTGGACTTTGAGAACCATCATCACCGAATTGGAAAACCGGCGGCTCATTTTCCTGGTCATCCTGCGAAATGCCATGTTGATTCTCACACAACAGATGTGTGTCCGTATCAATTTCTTCAATAGTGCCTTGGAAATGAGAGCTTACACAAGTATCGACAATGTCGACATAGTAAAGCATGTCATCGTGACTTTGCGGATGTTACATTGATCTTTTAATATCAAAGTCACGTGCCCGTCATTTACTCAGAGCGTGATTTGGCCAGCTGCCACATCAACAATCATCCTCGCAGTATTGAGGAACGGTCGTCCAAGTATTAATGACACTTTTGAATCTTCATCCATGTCGAGAATAACAAAATCCACGGGAAAAACAAATTTATCGGTTTTAACAAGCATGTTTTCAACGAATCCACGCGGATACTTGATTGAACGATCTGCAAGTCGAATGCTCATTCTAGTGGGTGAAGGTTCACCCAGGTCTAATTTAGCAAAAACCTTATATGGCATAAGGTTTATGCTAGCTCCTAAATCGGCTAATGCGTGACTGACAGACATGCTGCCAATGAGATAGGGAAGAGTAAAACTGCCCGGATCTCCCATCTTTTCAGGTAGACGGTTTTGGAGAAGGGCTGAACAGTTTTCATTCATCAACACACAAGACAAGCTTTCGACCTTCTGCTTGTTTGTGTGGATGTCTTTTAAGAACCTTGTGTATTTAGGCATTTGAGCCAACGCCTCAACGAATGGTATGTTTATGTGTAATTGCTTAAACATTTCTAAAAACTTACCATGTTGTTCATCGTTCTTCTGCTTCTTCAGTCTGCTCGGATATGGAATAGGAGGAATGAATTCTTTAACTGGCTCCTGAAACTGTGCTGTTTGGACCGTATCAGTGATCGATGGTGAGTCCAATTTGTCAGGTCCCGTGGTTTTACCACTCCTCGTCATTACTGCATTAACGTGTCCTCTCGGGTTTGGTTCTGTGTTTCCTGGAAGACTACTGATGTGTGTAAAATGCAACATATAAATTACATCAAATGAGGCATAAAACTAACCCTTTTTAGTACTAATGTTGGAAAAAGTGTGCTTTTGTCTTCCTTTTGTATTTTCAGGGTTAAATGAGCTTAAATGAACAAAAGGAACAAATATACAGCCAAAACCAACAGAAATACAAAGAAAGGGAAGAAACGTGGCATGCCCGACCCCTCGACGACAGCATCTCCCAAAGCAAAAAAACAAGAAGAAAGCTGAGCTTGGGGCTGTGCCCAGCTCAACATGGGGCGTGCCCAGCGAACACGGCCCCGTGCCCAGCGGACACGGGGGCGTGTTCAGGTGTCTGCAGAAAAGACAAAGTTGTAGAAGCTTCTATTCCCGACACGGGGGCGTGCCCAGCTCAACACGGGGCCGTGGTCAACGCTAAGATTCGCAGAATCCAAGCAAATCTTGATAGTATAGATACGCTTCTGCACACGGGGCCGTGCCCAGCGGACACGGGGGCGTGGTCAACTAATGCAGACAAACTGCAATTAATGAAGGAAGAGAAAAGGATGGACACGGGGCCGTGTCCAGGCTTCTGTGCAGGCTATAAATAGGGGTGCTTGGTTCACTTCAAAGGCATCCCTTGGCACACCACCTCTTTCAAACTTCATCCACACTCCACCACCACCACCACCACAACACCATCATCTATCATCCATCATCCATCATAGAGTGAGTCGTCTCGGGATCCAAGATTGATCGTAAGAGTTCTTGACAATCAAAGGCCATGTTTGCCTAAGTCTCTTACATCACTTGGTGAAGACAAGTGTCTAGTGTAATACTTTTTATTTTTAATCTTTTCGCACTTTTTATTTGGTTATGTATTAATGACTTTAATAACTAGTTTCTTATGTTGAAGGTGATTCTTCCTTATCGTTTGTCCGTGGTGTCTTGGCATTATTTTACTGTCTATATAAAATAAAAGATTTTCACCATTCATATCTCCACGGTCTATATGGAGGTATGTTGTCTACCTGGTCGGGGGTTAAGGGAACGGTTTGGTAAGAGTCTTGCCTTGTTCAATGTATAGATCCTGCAAGGACCTGGGTCAAATTTAGTAGGACCTCCTTCGATACCCACCGGTATTGGATGGCGGGGGTCCAAACTCTTTGATCCCCTCATATGTAAGCTACTATTAAAACTTTAACCCGGTTAATTAGGACTGTATCCCTGCTGACTCAGACTACTTAGCCGAGGGTAACGTCACCTTCAAAAGAGGGGCCTACCACATTATGCATTAATAACTTAATTAATTATCTTTCAATAATCCGACCCTTTAGGATTGTATCCTTGCTGACTCAAACTACTGGGGTGAGGGTAACGTCACCTTCAAAAGAGGGGCCTACTACAATAACTAAGATAATCTCTTAAAAAGTGCAAAAGTGGGGAAATAATCAAAGGTTACACTACACACGAGTCAGATCCAAGTGATTCATCTTGTCTATCTGTTTTTTATTTTATTTTTCAGCACTTTAGTTAGTTTTATTTTCTTGTTTAAAAAACCTTTTTCTAACTTTTGATTTGGTTAGACGTTGAGGATAAACCGATACTAAAAGCTCTTATGTCCTTGGACGACCTCGGTATCTTACCAACACTATACTACGCTCATGATGGGTGCACTTGCCCATATGTGTGTTTAGTGTTAGTAAATATCGTGTTTTATAAATTTAAAACTTGGCTAAAAGTGTTAAAAAGGGCATAAAATATACATTAAAAACTTTACACAGTTACAAACATCAAGTTTTTGGCGCCGTTTCCGAGGACACAAGGATTTTAAGAAAGCTTAAAATCGACGGCCGAATCAGTTTTTCAAACCTTTTTCAAAACGCGCGCACATTTTTCTGCATTTTAGTTAGTTTTGCATTTACAGTAGGTTGAACACGGGCCGTGCTCACTGAACACGGGGCCGTGCTGCATATTTTTCATAAAAACACCCAGATACAGAGTCTGAACACGGGGTCGTGCTCACTGAACACGCCCCCGTTCTGCAGAAAACCAATAACTTTTATTCAAACACCCAGATACAGACCCTGAACACGGGCCCTGTCCACTGAACACGGGGCGTGTCCAGCCTCTGTTTCCGTTTTTTTTTTCTGGTCTCGAGACTCTGTTGTGGTCTGCTCAGTGATTCTTATGGATCAATACTCAGGAGGCTACAACTACACCTATGAGGAGGATGATTATAGGGAAGACTATTGCACCATTTGTGGTGACCCGCACTCGGTACAATATTGTGACTTATTTCAACCATCCACTTCATACACCTATTATGAGGAGCCCAGGTACGAGCCATCGACTTCATACACATCCTATGAAGACCACATGTATGAACCCTCTCCCTCATACTCATATTTTGATGAACCAAGGTATGAGCCCTCATACTCATACTTTGAGGAACCAAGATATGAGCCACCACCTTCATATACTTATTATGAGAAACCATGGCGTGAACAACCCACCTCATATGAGTATTATGAAGAACAAAATTACGACCCTTATCCGTCATATGATTACAATGAAGAACAATGGTGCGAACCATCTACTTCATATGAGTATTATGAGGAACCAAGGATCGAACATCCGGATTCAAGCTTTGAGGATCCCTATCCTTATTCTATCACCGAAGTAACCGAAAAGATACTAGAACACCTTAAAACTATTGAGCGTTACATAAAAGAATCTCACGCAAGGGAAGAGGAGTCCCGCCCAAGAGAAGAGTTAACTTGTAATAATAACGAAGAAATAGTTGAAAGTGTAAAAATGGAAGAACAAATAAGTGAAAAACCGACACATGAGTTAAACAACGAAAAAGGTGAGTCCGATAACGTTAAAATTCAAGAAGAGTCTAATTTTCAAGAAATTAATCTCTTGTCACATTCTTTCGAAAATCATTGTTTAGTACCCATTCATGCTAAGTTTTTAAAAGAGTTAAACACTAACACAAAAATTGACGAAACGGTAAGCATTAACTTAACAAATGATCAAACTTCGCTAATAAAAGAAGACTCATTTGAAATTAACATTACACCGGTTCCATGTTTTTTTCAAAACTCCTTTATTAGTAATATCACAATCAATAAGGATCTTTGTGTTAACATAATGCCTAACTACATCTTTGAAAAATTAAGTATTAGTGATTTTTCTCCACTTCAAATACCCATTTTTCTATCTAATTGGAAAGTAATAAAATCAATCGGTGTAGTTGAGGATGTCTTGGTTCAAACAAATCAAATGGTAATCCCAACCGACTTTGTCATCCTTGATGACGCTCCTCTAGTGTTGGGACGACCTTTTGTAAAAACCCACGAAGCTTTGAAAAACCAGAAGTACAACAATCTATTTATTCAATTAGGGGCATTTAAAAGAAGTGTCGATCTTGAGCGTTCAATGAAATATCCAATCGGCAATGACGACCCCCTAATTGAAGATGAGCCAGAACCACCCGATAAGGTGGGTCTAGCCAAGGACCCTTATAAACGTGGCGCACCACGGAGGCATTCCGCGGAACTATCCTTAGGTTTAGATTAGTTTAACTTTTATGTTTTCTAGTTTAGTTTTAATTTTCAGGAATAAAGCACACTCGAAATGGTGAAGGTTACTAAGGGAAACTTGAACCCACACCCCATGTACAAAAACAGAGCCTCCCGACATTTTTTCTTCATTACAGCAAGTTCGGCAAGGGCCGTGTCCAGCAAACACGGCCCCATGCTGAACAGTCTGCAGAAAATGCCCAATTCAGGTAACTGGACACGGGGCAGTGCTCACTGAACACACCCCCGTGCCCAGCCTTCTGTTCTGTTTAAATTTGATACTGGCTGTCTGACCACGGGGCCGTGCTCAGCCAACACACCCCGTGTTCAGCTACCCAGTAACATAAAATCTTGTTTTTAACCCTTTGTACACATTCAATCAACCTAAAAACTTATTTTTGGGACACATTGAGGACAATGTGTAATTTAAGTGTGTGGGGGGGGGGGGATGCTAAAACCTTGAATTTTGCAAGTCCTAAAAACAAGCCTTACACAAAAACTCTATTGGAACCGCTAATCACCCCAATTTCTTTCAAAAATTTTCATTTTTTTTACTTGTCTTGGTTTAATTTGAGAATAACAAGTTCTAAAAAGGTTATATTTTTACAAATTTACAACCGATCGTGTCGTGATAAAAAGAACCAACATAAGAAAATTATGAAACGGCATGACAAGTCAAGTTAAAATTTGATTATATATACTTGATCACATTAAAAACCCATTCCCACAAAAAGTGAGTTTTGAGCCTTTATTGAGCATACAAATACATATCTTTAAAGCAAATGCTCATTTTTCGTTTCTTGTGTGAATAGCCGCTTGGTTTCTTACAACTCTAGACTTGCCACGACGATACATTCCCGGTCCTTACCAACTTAAACCCAAGTAAGCAAATGATGGAGGCATTAGGACTAACCCTTTTTCTTTCAACACCCTTATTTTTTCTTTTTTTTTTTACCACCTACCCAAAAATCCCCCTAGTTAACCCCTTTGAGCCTAAACCTTTTCATTTCTTAACCCAAAACAAACACCCTTTTACCCACCAAAACCCTTTTTCATTTTAAACCCTTTATTTTAGTAACAAAGCCCGGTTTTCTTGTGACTTCTTTTATCAAAAAAAAAAAGAGAAAAGAAAAGAGAAAAAATGAAGTTAGAAATAAACAAACAAAGCTCATCAAAAGAAGGCTTGTTTGAATAAATGCTTCATTAAAATAAAAAGTCACAAAAACAAAATGTTTTACGAAAACCGACGCTTTTTACGCCTTTCGCCCTTTTCTACTAACCACTAACCCAACCACCTACCTTTAACCCAAGCCTAACCCTTCCCCAAAGTCCTCTTGATACTTACAAAGGTGTATAGTTAAAAAGGAGGAGGATTGATTGCTTGGCAAGCATATGGTAGAAATAAGTTCCATGCCGGTTTCGAGTGTTACACAAAAATACATCTTCGGCCGAGTGTTGAGTGATCTCCCGTGAGGTATGTGAACTTGTATATAAACGGAATTTTAAAGAGGCATGTTATGCCCAAATAAGTAATTTCTCTTATGAAATGTTCAAAATAAATCATAACGAATAGGATTGTAAATAGCATAAAAATAAAACCTAATAAAGATCCTGGAATCCCGACACTCAAGGCAAGCCCAAAACTTATCTTCTACCCATTCCATTTGGGAGTGTAAGCCACATTATAAAGAGTTTTGCTTGAGGACAAGCAAAGATTCAAGTGTGGGGGTATTTGATGTGTGTAAAATGCAACATATAAATTACATCAAATGAGGCATAAAACTAACCCTTTTTTAGTACTAATGTTGGAAAAAGTGTGCTTTTGTCTTCCTTTTGTATTTTCAGGGTTAAATGAGCTTAATTGAATAAAAGAAACAAATATACAGCCAAAACCAACATAAATACAAAGAAAGGGAAGAAACGTGGCATGCCCGACCCCTCGGCAGCATCTCCCAAAGCAAAAAAATAAGAAGAAAGCTGAGCATGGGGCTGTGCCCAGCTCAAAACGGGGTGTGCCGAGCGGACACGGGGCGTGCCCAGCGGACACGGGGGAGTGTTCAGGTGTCTGCAGAAAACACAAAGTTGTAGATACTTCTATTCCCGACACGGGGGCGTGCCCAGCTCAACACGGGGTCGTGGTCAACGCTAAGATTATCAGAATCCAAGTAAATGTTGATAGTACATATACGCTTCTGCACACGGGGCCGTGTCCAGCGGACACGGGGGCGTGGTCAACTAATGCAGACAAATGGCAATTAATGAAGGAAGAGAAAAGGATGGACACGGGGCCGTGTCCAGGCTTCTGTGCAGGCTATAAATAGGGGTGCTTGGTTCACTTCAAAGGCATCCCTTGGCACACCACCTCTCTCACACTTCATCCACACTCCACCACCACCACAACACCATCATCCACCACCATCATCCATCATCCATCATAGAGTGTGTGAGTCGTCTCGGGATCCAAGATTGATCGTAAGAGTTCTTGACAATCAAAGGCCATGTTTGCCTAAGTCTCTTACATCACTTGGTGAAGACAAGTGTCTAGTGTAATACTTTTTATTTTTAATCTTTTCGCACTTTTTATTTGGTTATGTATTAATAACTTTAATAACTAGTTTCTTATGTTGAAGGTGATTCTTCCTTATCGTTTGTCTGTGGTGTCTTAGCATTATTTTACTGTCTATATAAAATAAAAGATTTTCACCATTCATATCTCCACGGTCTATATGGAGGTATGTTGGCTACCTGGTCGGGGGTTAAGGGAATGGTTTGGTAAGAGTCTTGCCTTGTTCAATGTATAGATCCTGCAAGGACCTGGGTCAAATTATGTAGGACCTCCTTCGATACCCACCGGTATTGGATGGCGGGGGTCCAAACTCTTTGATCCCCTCATATGTAAGCTACTATTAAAACTTTAACCCGGCTACTTAGGACTGTATCCCTGCTGACTCAGACTACTTAGCCGAGGGTAACGTCACCTTCAAAAGAGGGGCCTACCACATTATGCATTAATAACTTAATTAATTATCTTTCAATAATCCGACCCTTTAGGATTGTATCCTTGCTGACTCAAACTACTGGGTTGAGGGTAACGTCACCTTCAAAAGAGGGGCCTACTACAATAACAAAGATAATCTCTTAAAAAGTGCGGAAATAATCAAAGGTTACACTACACACGAGTCGGATCCAAGTGATTCATCTTGTCTATCTGTTTTTTATTTTATTTTATTTTATTTTTCAGCACTTTAGTTAGTTTTATTTTTCTTGTTTAAAAAACCTTTTTCTAACTTTTGATTTGGTTAGACATTGAGGATAAACCGGTACTAAAAGCTCTTGTGTCCTTGGACGACCTTGGTATCTTACCAACACTATACTACGCTCACGATGGGTGCACTTGCCCATATGTGTGTTTAATGTTAGTAAATATCGTGTTTTATAAATTTAAAACTTGACTAAAAGTGTTAAAAAGGGCTTAAAATATACATTAAAAACTATACACACTTACGCACATCTACTACCTTGGGGTCTTTCAGACAACATCTTGGCCAATTGGCCGACTTGATTCTCAATTGTTTTTATTGAAGCCTTTTGGCTCCGCATTTCCCCTTCTTGTGCCATGAAACGCTCCTCATGCTGCTGGTATCGCTTTTCAGATATTTGGTTGGCATTGTTAGAGTTGTTTAACAGCTGCGCCATCATCTCTTCTATTTTTGAGTTGGTTTGAGAGGTTTGTGGTTGGGAAGTGCTTCCTGAACCTAAATTAGTGTAACGTGGTTGAAAGGTTTGCCCTGATGTCTGAAAAGATTGTCCCTGGGGCTGAAAGGATTGCCCCTGAGGCTGTTGTGGTGCGGGAGCGCATTGAGCATATCCGAGTGGGTTTTGGTTGTTGGAATTAGCTTTCCACCCAAAGTTTGGATGATTTCTCCAACCCGGATTGTACGTGCTGCTGTAGGGGTTATTCTGGGGCCTAATTTGATTGCCCAAATAGTCCACCTCTTCATGGCCTGTAAACATAACACCCTGCTCACATGTACCTGGCTCGTGTGACACTCCACACAGCTCACATGATGATTGTACTTGCAAAACGTTCTGAGCTTGATCAAATCTTGCTGCCAAAGCTCTAATCTGTGCTGCAAGAGCCGTATATGTATCCACTTGATGAACTCAAGGAATGGATGATGCTTTATTTCATACTCCACCATGACGAGAACTCAAATTCAAGGTAGCTTTTTCTATAATTGCGTAGGC
This sequence comes from Helianthus tuberosus, assembly GCA_030545235.1. Taxonomy (NCBI): domain Eukaryota; kingdom Viridiplantae; phylum Streptophyta; class Magnoliopsida; order Asterales; family Asteraceae; genus Helianthus; species Helianthus tuberosus. The sequence goes on from CM060428.1 coordinate 53,350,572, forward strand.
TTCATTGGGTGTTTTTGTTCCAAGATTGCCTCCTACATAAACATCTAAACATTCTTGCGAGTCGTAGTTGAGTCCTTGGTAGAAGTTCAACACAAGTTGTCTTTTAGATAACCCGTGATGTGGAACATCGATCAAAAGATGTTTGAACCTTTCCCAAGCTGCGTGTAGAGATTCCCCTTCGTCCTGTTTGAATGTCATAATACGATTCTTCAGCTTAGCGGTCTTTTCCGGCGGGAAATATTTTTGCATAAAAAGATCTGCCATCTCGTTCCAAGTCGTGATGGACCCTGCCGGAAGTGACAAAAGCCAAGATTGGGCTTTGTCTCGCAAAGAGAATGGAAAGAGTCGCAAACGAATTGCGTCTTCAGAAACGTCTCTAATTTTGAAAGTCGAGCACACCTCGAGAAATGAAGCGATGTGTTGACCCGGATCTTCGTGATCCTTCCCATCAAACTGCACAGAATTTTGCAACATATTAATTATACTAGATTTAATTTCAAAACTCGGTGCTGCTATCGTAGGTCGGGCAATGCTCGGTAGCAAGCCCTCTCCTCCTGGACGGCCGGTCTCATTTAAAGGCTGGTCGTCCTCTGCCATAATGCTTCCTGTGTCGTCCTCTGAACTCTCGCTGTTAGACAGTATCACTGGTTCGTCGATTGCGGCCGCAATCCTTTGGGCAACGACGAGTGATCTTTCGCGAAGCAGCCTACTTCTTCTTAGGTTATATTCTGGTTCGTTGGCTAGCTCAGCGTTAGCGGGTGCAGGGGGCGTGGACATTAGCCTGCACGAAATAAGAAAGGCATTATACATATAAAAGAACATAATAAAAATGTAGGAAATAATCAATAATAATAATACTAAAATATAGCATACTTACATAAGATTTTATACAAATCTATTTAAATATTTACTGGTTTATTTATATATTTACATCCGAAAACTTTTTTTTTTTTTTTTTTTTTTTGCTGTTTGCCAGAAATTCTGATGACGAACATCAGAATCCTGCGGAAACTTTTTAGTTTGTTTTTATATATCACATAATCCGATAAGGTTTAATAAACTTCTGATAAAAATCTGATGAAAGATTTCGTTCTATCACTGATAGATCCATCAGAATTACCATAAGTTCTGGTAAAATGCATCAAAAATGAAACTTTGTTGTTTTTAGAATATCTAATGGGTTTATCAGAACCCATTAGAAAATCTGCTGAATTCATTGGAATTCATCAGAAAATCTGATGATTTTATCAGAAAGGTTTGTTTTATTTTTGTGGAGTAAATAAATAAACAATTGAGTACGAAAAATTAAATGGATAAGCGGTTAATTTTAATAATTAAATGGACAGAAATAAATAAATGACAAACTGAACGTAAATAATTAAATAATTAAATGCATAAATGAAATAATTATAGTATATATATAAGTGGTTCGACGTGCGAACCCGTACATAAATATAAATATAAATATAAATATAAACAGAAATGAAATAACTGAATTAAAATGAATGAAATACTGAATTAGAAATACTGAAATGAAATAAATAAAAGAGAATGGTTCGATTCCGAACACATTAACTGAATTAAATAAATAACTGGAAATAAATGTTAGTTAAAAAGTTAGTAAAAGGTTAGTAATGTTAGTTGGTTAGTTGAGTCTGTTAGTTAGTTGGTTAGTAAAACAGAAAAAGAAAAGTTAGTCAAACAGTTAAGTATTAACAAGTTATTAAATAAGAAAACAATTAAATACAAAAATTTACAAGTATTCACAGTTATTAACAGTTTGTACACCGGTAAAATATTGACTCGGATTGTTCCACTAATTTTGCCTTCGTTCCCCGGCAACGGCGCCAAAAACTTGACGCGGGCGCGACTATACATATATTTACAGTATCCTCATGCGCCCAGCGAAATGTGTTTTTGATGCGTGTGGTGTGTTATATAAGTTTAAGTATATTTTAAGCCCTTTTTACACGTTAGTCAAGTTTTAAATTTATAAAACACGATATTTTACTAACACCAAACACACATATGGACAAGTGCACCCATCGTGAGCGTAGTATAGTGTTGGCAAGATACCGAGGTCGTCCAAGGACACAAGAGCTTTTAGTACCGGTTTATCCTCAACGTCTAATCAAATCAAAAGTTTAGAAAAAGGTTTTAAACAAGAAAAATAAAAACTAACTAAAATGCTGAAAAATAAAATAAAAGTAAAAACAGATAGACAAGATGAATCACTTGGCTCCGACTCGTGTTTAGTGTAACCTTTGATTATTTCCGCACTTTTGCACTTTTTAAGAGATTATCTTAGTTATTGTAGTAGGCCCCTCTTTTGAAGGTGGCGTTACCCTCAACCCAGTAGTTTGAGTCAGCAAGGATACAATCCTAAAGGGTCGGATTATTGAAAGATAATTAATTAAGTTATTAATGCATATTATGGTAGGCCCCTCTTTTGAAGGTGACGTTACCCTCGGCTAAGTAGTCTGAGTCAGCAGGGATACAGTCCTAAGTAGCCGGGTTAAAGTATTAATAGTAACTTACATATGAGGGGATCAAAGAGTTTGGACCCCCGCCATCCAATACCGGTGGGTATTGAAGGAGGTCCTACTAAATTTGACCCAGGTCCTTGCAGGATCTATACACTGAACAAGGCAAAACTCTTACCAAACCGTTCCCTTAACCCCTGACCAGGTAGCCAACATACCTCCATATAGACCGTGGAGATATGAATGGTGAAAATCTTTTATTTTATATAGACAGTAAAATAATGCCAAGACACCACGGACAAACGATAAGGAAGAATCACCTTCAACATAAGAAACTAGTTATTAAAGTCATTAATACATAACCAAGTAAAAAGTGCGAAAAGATTAAAAATAAAAAGTATTACACTAGACACTTGTCTTCACCAAGTGATGTAAGAGACTTAGGCAAACATGGCCTTTGATTGTCAAGAACTCTTACGATCAATCTTGGATCCCTAGACGACTCACACACTCTATGATGGACAATGGATGATGGTGGTGGATGATGGTGTTGTGATGGTGGTGGGTGGCGGGTGAAGTGTGAGAGAGGTGGTGTGCCAAGGGATGGTTTGCAAATGAGCCAAGCACCCCTATTTATAGCCTGAACAGTAGCTCGGGCATGGCCCCGTGTCCATTGGGCACGGCCGTGTCCATCCTCTTCTCTTCCTTCATTAATTGCAATTTGTCTGCATTAGTTGACCACGCCCCCGTGTCCGCTGGGCACGCCCCCGTGTGCAGAAGCATATCTGTACTATCAAGATTTCCTCAGATTCTGCGAATCTTAGAGTTGACCACGGCCCCGTATCCGCTGGGCATTCCCCCGTGGTGGGTGATAGAATCTTCTATAGCTTTGTCTTTTCTGCTGGCACTTGGGCACGCCCCCGTGTTCACTAAGCACGGGGCGTGTTCAGTCTTCTGTCTTCTTGATTTTGCTTGGGAAGATGCTGTCGGGGGGTCGGGCATGCCACGTTTGTTCCTTTTCTTGTATTTATGTTAGATTTAGCTGCCTTTTTGCTTCTTTTGTTAATTTGAGCTCATTTAATCCTGAAAATACAAAAGGAAGACAAAAACACACTTTTTCCAACATTAGTACTAAAAAAGGGTTAGTTTTATGCCACAATTGATGTAATTTATATGTTGCATTTTGTGCACATCAGTTTTATATTTATAAAAATGGTTTATACCGTAACATTAAAACACACACAACAAAGGACAAGTGTATCCCGTCATATATGCAGCAAAGTATTGGTAAGAGCCAGATATCGATCCATGGAACACGGGCGTTATAATGTACTAAATCTTTGTCATTAATTTACCAGATAAAAGGATAAGTGAATGGTTGATTAACTAAGTTATCTAAATTATAACTAAAACATAAATATACTAATATCTTGTCTCACAAACAACCTAAACATGTTATCTATCAGATATGTCACAAAAGCACTTAATCAATTTTCCAATTTTAAGACAGTTAGTCATCCGCTAGGAGTTTTCTAACATGATGATTCTTCGGAAAGTTAACGCGATAAATACACGCTAACCGCCTAAAATCATTCTTTAGCGAGCTATTGATATTCATTCATGTAAACCTTTAAAGATAGATTAGTCATCCGCTAGGGGTTTTCTAACCTCACTTATCAAAGATAGCAATACCGATGGTCAAAATACAGCCACGAGGATAAGCATTTAAGTAGATCATATAACAACATATTTCACCTTTACAAGTCTTGAACACAAATCTACCATGTCAGCAATTTCAGACCAAAACTATTAAACAAGGATCATAAACCGCATGCAAGAACATGTAACCAACACCATATAATTCGTTAGAACCCTTACGTGCAAGAAAGCATTCCTAATCAAAATAAGATATATCTTAGATAAAACCAATACCCCTCTCGAGTCTCATGGTGTAAACAAGTTTACAAACAAGTGATTAATCAAGAAATAGTTACCATCCCACTAACCACAGATTCATTATCCAAGATAATCAAACATAATCAGGAACTCAACATCAATGAAATGTCCATTATATAATCATGAAGATTCAAACATAAAAAGTACTATAGTTTCATACAAACAAGATTACAACAAAAAGATTATTCAAGAAACGAGTTTATAACTACTATTACATAAACTACATTAAACATAAACTAACATCAGCTCATAACTTGCAAAATGATCAGAATACATGTTCAAGAACAAGGAATCGAACCATAAACAAGCAAGGAATTGACGGGTTGGATCGGTTATGCTTCCATTCCGTCTTGAAGCTTCAAAGTGGTCTGATCAGGACTGCTTCGGAACCCAGAAATCGCCCAGAAACATGGAGAAAAACCCAACACTTGAACCAGTAGCGAATGCTGCTATTTATAGGAGATTTTCCCATCGGCTCGGTCGTGCCACAGGTCGCACGGTCGTGCGACAGGTGTTGTCGGGTGACGTCAGTTTCTCCGATCCCAATTCTGCCATGTGGACTAGTGGACAAGTTGCCGGGTCATCACATCGGCACGGTAGTGCTGCTGGTCGCACTGTAGTGCCGCGTCATCAGATTGGTGATCAGAAATGTTGGTCAAGCCATGGTACGGTCATGCTTCGGGTGGCACGGTAGTGCGGCCCGAGAAAAGGTTGGCACTCCTGGTTGTACTAGCAGTGCTTCCGAGATCGCTCGATCGGCACGGTAGTGCCGCCAGATGGCACGGTCGTGCCACACCTGGTAGTCATTAGAATTTTGTTCTTTTCATCATAAATGCATCAAAATTTGTCCGTTTTCATCAGAATTTTCCTTTGTGCTCTGTTTAAGACCTGAAAATATAAAAGTACCGAATTTGGTACCTAAACGTTGTGTTTTCGGTCAAAAACGCTTAAAACGGAAGTGTTTCGGGGTATAGAAACATGTATAATTTAACGTATATCACAAAACGATCAGAACGTGGGACGGATTGTCGTCCGATCGGATTGCACTTGAGGTTCAACACTTAAACATTTTTCAACAAGTTCAATGCATAAGATTGTTAACCGATCGGATCGCTATCCGATCGAGTGACCGTCCTGCTGTGAACTTGTTCTCAACTGAGAAGCCTCGTCGATCTTATCGCTATCCGATCGAACGACCGTTCGATCGAACGACCTGAAAGGTAGAGATACTTCTCTGTTTTCAAAATGCTACAACGAAAACTTCAAAGCCATCATACACAAACACATCCTTTCCAAACGAGTGCCAATCCGACCGAATGGCCATTCGATCGTATGACCATCCGAACGGATTGACATCCGATTGAATGACCATCCGATCGGATCGCCATCCGTTCGGATTACCGTTTGACACTTGGTCACATTTCATGCCAATCTGACCGAATGGCCATCCGATAGGATGACCATCCAAATGGATTGACATCCGATCGAATGACCATCCGATCGGATCGCCATCCGTTCGGATTACCGTTCGACACTTGGTCACATTTCATTGTTTTACGCACCGTTCTTCGCTTATGCTATCGTTAACTGTTCAGGCTAATCACTCTAGTGCTCCCTTCAATCCATTACCATCGTTGTGAGTATACTCGATCCCTTTTTGCTTTATGCACTTTTGGGTGTTACAGACGTTACATATTCTAAATCACAATCGAACACACAACGCAAACACTATTTATACGCTGACCGTTATTGCATGTTACTTGTTACTCGATGAATGCTTGTATGTTATGTTAACACAGTGATTGTTGCCTGACGCCTTAGCAACGATAGTACTATTTGTTTGGACTCAGCACCTGTCGTGGACAGGGGTTGTTAAGGTTACCTCTCACATGTCACAGTGGTGATATGTGTTGCACATTCTACAACTCGCAGTCTAGTCTGTGCATATTTCATTGTCGATGACCTACTAGCTTCGCACTATACATGTTACATACTGGTTATGCGTAAACGCTTTCGAACTCTACTAATACTATTAAACTTGTATGCTCACCTTTACACTATGTGTATTGACCTCTATTTTAACGTATGTGACAGGTGTTTGAAATGCTTAGGATGTTGTGCTCCTGCTTTTGTGGAATCAAGTAGGAGAGAGTCTAGAAACAAACAAACAATTTATTTATTTGAATCTGAGTTGTCGGAACATGTTATTTGTCTTGAGATATCGATGTTTGTAATAATTAACTTACTTGATGGGTTATGGTATGGGACATAATATTAACTATCCGGAAACGTAGTTGTTATGGAATTTCTCTCGACAATCTGTTTCACTCAGTGCTATGCCCCGATGTTTCCGTCATCGGTTGGGGTGTGACACTAAATAAGATATCATAACAGTAGGAAATGAGTTTTTATGTTAAACCATGTTTAAAACTCATTTTATGTGGAAAAGGGTATTTTCGTCCTTTTAAAAGCTTAAATTTCGATTAATTAAGTAAACTCAGTTTATGACCAGCTTATAAATGTTAAAATATACTAAGCATGTTAACATATCAGAATGTAATTCATTTGCATGCTTAATTATGTTTAAAGCCTCATTTTCAAGCAAAAGGGCATAATAGTCAACTTAAAGCATAATAACGGGAACTAGTAAACGAACTCGGATTAGTATGTGACCATGTAATATAACCTCAGATGGTTGTTGGTGCACAACGTCTATCGACTACGTCTTATATCGAGTCTTGTAGTGAATAGGTTAGAACAGGGCACGAAATCTAAGAGATGTGTTTTAGATAGTGATTTCGCCCATGTGTCAAGACCTGATTTCGCTTATGTGTCAAGACCTGATTTCGCTCATGTTTCAATCTTGTAATTTCGCTTATGTGAACAATGTATGAATGAGCGAAATCAGTGAACCTATAAATATGGTTGTATGAGCGAAATCAAACACATAGTTGTAGGTGTTCTCTTCCGGTAAGCCACGAAGTGCTGCCGAAGTGTTGTCAGAGCTTGTAAACGTTATCAAGATCAATACAACAACAGTTTAAAGTGAATTTTGCTGAAATCGCACAAAAGCATTAGTTTCCGCCTCTTGTTTTGGATAGGAATTCTTCTGATCGACTCAAACAGGGCCGAATACGATCCTACAAGTGGTATCAGAGCTCAGGAGGAAGAGTTCTTGCCATTTCAGCTGCATTTATTCTGATTTTCTACACTTTATTCAAAATTACAAAAATTTTCACGGTAAAACCAGTTGTCAAAGCATGCTAAAGAAATGGAAAGATAAAATGTGATAAGCGATCTCACTAAAGATGTGACGGTAGGCTCAGCTAGACTAGTAGATTTGCGATAACGATACAAACCTAAATGAAAAAGGATAGTTCTAGGTGTTGTCTTCCGGTGAGCCACGAAGTGCTGTCGAAGTGTTGACTCGATTGTAAACGTCATTCAAATCAATAGAAGCAACAGTTTAAAGTGTATTATCGCTGAATTGAATCTGATTTGTCTGTTTCCGCCGTTCAAATCAGTAAAAGCTCTTCTGATAGACTCGTGCAGGTCCGTATACGATCCTACAAGTGGTATCAGAGCTCAGGAAGAAGAGCTCTTGTTAATTCAGCCGAAATTTCTGCTTCTACACCTTTCTTTTTCAAATTGAACATTATTTCACGGTTAAAATCGGTTCAGATCTTCACACTATGTTCGGAATTGATAATTAACAAAGCCTTATGAGTTTCAGTTTTAAAATCGACCTAAAATTGACATTTTTAGTGATTCAGCTCGAAATTGTTCGTTTGATTGATGATGTCATTGTGATTCCGCTCTTAGTGAAGTTCTGATTTCGCTCCAAGATCAGTTACAAAAGGTTGATTTCGCTCCAACAGTTTGAAATTTTGATTCCGCTCCAAGTTTCAGTTTGATTTCGCTCCTGTGGTTAAATCTAATTCCGCTCCATAGTGTTAGTTTGAAATAATTGTGTCGGTCATTGAATAGGGTTATCACATGAATATTTGTCAGTCAATTGAAAACAACAATCTGCATGTGTATAGTTCCAATGAAGTTGCATGTGAAATAGTAATATTGTCGGATCTTTAAAGTCATTTGGCCCACTAGTTTTTGAGGTCCAATTAGAATTGTGATAGGCTTTAAAATTGTCGACTAGTTGTTTTAATTGTCCATCTGCATGAGATCAGACCACGTGATCAAGTCGGTCAAGTCATATAATGGATACATGTGAGTTGCAAAGTCAGCCCATGGGACTTTGAGTTTATAGCGGCCCAATCAGATTTAATGAAAATTTAAAGTTGTTGGTTTGCAAGTGGATTGTGTATCAGGCGCATGTGAATTGGGGTCACAAATTTGATAAATTGTCTCGATTAAATTGAAGGTATTGTTTACAAATTTGATTAAGTGATCGTTTAAAGCAAGAAAGTTTGTGTTTTTGTGAACTCTCGAAATCGAAACATGGATTGTGAAGAAGTGTTGGCATATGTGCATCATGAATCTCATCAGTATATTCCGATAAAGCAAGAAGGAGAAACAGTTTCAGCAAAAGAAGTTGAAAAAGTTCCGGTCTTTGATCACTCGTCTGATGAAGAGAGTGACAATTATGAAGAGGAAATCAGGGAACTTGAATATCTTAAACAACAACTTCCATCTGATCAACGTAGTGGAAAGTTATTTTATGCCGATAAAATTGAAAAATTGAAAGAAAAACAAGATGCAAAAAGAAAGAATCAAAAAGACAGACTGAGGAAGAAGAGGAAGAAAGCGAGAGAGTATCTTGAAAGGATTTTGTCCTCAGGTACAATTGGTAAATCAGATAAAAGTTCTGATGAATCGATTTGCTCAAATGATCAGTCAGGCAAAACGAATTCATCAGATACAAATCTGAGGACAAAAGAGAGAGTAACGAAAGAAAAATTGACTAATCAAACTGATAAAAAATCAAAGAAAGTTAATTTTTCAGACAAAACTTTTATCAAAGTTTTTGAATATAAAAGAAATTGTGAAAAGTCATTTATGTCACAAGTTGATGAATTTGGAAAACCTAAATCTAGAGTGGATTGGGTTCCAATAAAAGTCGGCGATGAATTTGTTTCTTTGAAAACAAAGGAGCCACTTTCTGGCAATGAATCTGTTTCTTCAGAAACAAATGAGCCACATGTTGGCGATGAATCTGTCTCATCAAAGTCAGACAAGCCACATTCAGGCAATGATTCTGGTATGGTAAAATCAGAAGAGCTAGTTGTTGAGGTAAAAAATGAGAATTCTGGTCTAACAATGGATGATGCAAATTTTCCACCATTGTTGAACAAGAATTCAAAAATACCCAAGGACCGTCAGGCTTGGGTGAATCTGTTTAAATGAAAAACCTGACTTGCCGGAGTTCCCAGGTTGGTAAGCGTGCAACATGAATCGGCACATTTCTTGAGAAATTCACGAATGTGATATTTCGACTTACAAGTGGTAAATCAGGGACATTAAATTGTACTTGATTTTCTACAAGTGATGTTTGTGGATTGATCTTAAAAATGTTAGTTTTTACAAGTGGTTAAAGAAAACAAAGTGATGAATGATCCCCATGTTTGAGAAATGTCTCACAAAACTAATTTTCCAGAAAAACCATTTTGATTAAAACAAACTTAAGTGTTTTGAAATCACCATGGGAAAATGTTTTGTTGTCAGGGGGAGTTCTGATTGTTCAAGCCAAGTGAATGGAGAATTGAAGTGATTCTCATCATGTTGTCAAGTTTCTTTGTACAGTTCATTTTCAAATTTTCCCAGAAAAACAAAATTGAAACATATTTTGATTTTAGGGGGAGTAAAAAATTTTAAAAAATTAGAAAATAATCCAAATTCCGAAAGAGTCGAAAAGGCAATAAACTTACAATGGGAGTCTGGGCCGTTGGATAACTTGCCAGAAAATATTGATGTTACATACACGTCATCCGACACTGATCATGAGTCAAAGTTGATAAAAAGTGTGGTCGATCAGGTGTTAGATAAAGATGACTGTGAGGAGTCAAAACCGGAGTCCAAATCCAAGTCAAAATCTGAGTCCGATGCGTCAAAGTCAACAGTCAAAAAGGACAAACGGGTTTATGATAAAGAGTTTTTGATAACAAAATCTAATTTGAATGATGAATCATTCAAAGTGGCATATACTTTGAAAGATTCTGACAAATTATATTCTAATGAAGCTTTTCCAATAAGAAGTGTAAGATTTGAAATGATTCAAAAGGTTTTCAAAATTACAGAAATTAATATTTCTGAAGTAAAAGATTTAAATCTTATCGGAAAACCTAAACAATACATTTCAAGAGATCAACAAAGATTAAACAAGAAAAAGGGTTACAGTTCTGGTTCTGGTATTCATAAAAAACCAAACCATAACTGTAATTTCAAAAAGAAAGGATTAGGATTTAATCAACCGAAAAATTATAAAAATGAAAAAGTTTATAAATCAAAAACTGTGTTTGTTTCAGGAAACTCTTTAGAAGCTGAGAAAGAGCAAGCATTCAGAAAACAGACGAATCAGGAATTCCTTGCCAAGAAGCAAGAAGAACTGAAGAAGAATGATGTTCTAAAGAAGATTGAAAAGAGAACCTGTTTTCAGTGTAAAACTGTTGGTCATGTTGCTAGGGACTGTCCGAAGACATTCAAACCAAAACATGAAGTCTCTGGTAAACTGAAAGGAAAAGTTGTTGAGAAAACTGAACTTACAACCAAAACATTTACAGGCTTTGAAAATTCAACCTTTGAGATTGGTGAATGTTCAAAGAATGTGGTTAAAAGAAAAGAAAATTTGAAAAATAAAAAATGGGTTGTTAAGGATTCAGGAAACAGTTCTGGTGATGAATTTGATTCCATAAAATCAGAGGAGCCACATGTTAAAGAAAAGGTTGAGAAATCAGTTCCGAATGTGGATGATGTGAATTTTCCACCTCTACGAGCTGAAAATTTTAAAAAGAAGGTTGGGAAAGTTGAAATTTCAAATCAATTTTATTCTGACAAGAAAAAATTTGATGTTGATAAGGCTTTCAACGGAACTGTGAAACACATTTTTGGAAAAATGGTCGATGGTAAGGCCAAAGGAGTGAAAGAATTTTATGCTTCCAAAAGAAATGTTCACAGGTCGGTTGAAAGAAAAAATGAAGAAGAGGTTGTTACACCCAAGGAAGGTCAGGCTTGGGTGGATATATTTTTCAAACAGTAAAAACCTGACTTGCCGGAGCTCCCAAGTTGGTAATCGTGGAGCATGAATCGGCTTCTTTCATTGGTTATGAAAATTGTTTTTGTAGAAATGTGAATTGCCAGAACTCCCAGGTTGGTAAGTGTGGAGTAGGAATCGGCACCTTGAGAATTCAACTAACAGATGATGTTTGGTTGAAAATGCTTGATTGGATTGATCTTACAAGTGGTAAATCAGGGACATTAAGTTGTACCTGATTTCCTACAAGTGGTTGAAAAACAATGTGATGAATCAAATCCCTAACCTACTAATGGTTTACAAAATTAACAAAACTTATTTTCCGGAAAAACCATTTTGATTAAAACAAACTTAAGTGTTTTGAGATCATAATGGGAAAATAGTTTGTTGTGAGGGGGAGGTCTGATTGTTTATGCCAAGTGGATGGCGAATTGAAGCAATTCGATATCAGTTGTCATGTTTGTGTACAGTTTGTTTTAAATTTTCTTTAGATGTTTTTGTATTTTAGGGGGAGTATATTTTTTCAGAAAATCCAAAAACATTAGAAAATTTGAAAAAGTCAAAAACATGATAAAATGAAAAATGAGTTTTGTTGTATAAAAGAGGAAATGATAGTACATCAGTGGACTATCACAACATGCTAAAGAATTGGTAAGATAAAAAGTGATAAACGGTCTCACTGATCATATGCCAGTAGGTTTTTACACATTTAGTAGATTGTGACGAGATATAAACCTAAATTTCAAACTTGCTTATATCGTGGGGAAACATCTCTTGGATATATGGGTAACCCCCGAAATCTTGTTTGAAAGATTCCTTTTTCTGATATACTAGGTCTTTATACTCAGTGATGTCTGGGGTATTATTCCAGGACTTCTGCTGAACGGTAGTTCTGACCTAGTCCTCGAATAATACTTTCCGCAAATGCTTGAAACATAGCATCACCCTCAGCATATATGATAAGACAATAAAATTGCTTAGCAATGCTGTTGTAAAAAAGATCCTCTAAAGGGGATACACCCAAAAGTTGAGTCATGATCTCTCTGCTGAACGGTAGTTCTGACCTGAGCTCTCATGATTCTTCATAATTTATTAACCCCTACAGATATCATTTGTGACATAATTACCTGTAAGACTGAATATTGGGATCTGAATACGGGAGTATATTCTGAGGTGGGACACGCGATTAAGTTTAAGTGCTTAAGACATTAATATCATATCTCAGATCAGTTGAACTTTGTGTGAAAATTTAAGTGGACAAGTATACTGACAATCTAAGTGAATCGTTTAAAACTTAAAATGAAATGAAGCTTAACGGTGTTGATGATTTGTCTCAAAAACTGATATGATCCTCTTACACGAACTCACAAAAACATTGTTTGTATATATTTCATTTCTGCATTTTCTTGATTCTACAAGTGGTGTCAGTTATTTTCTTTAAAAAAATTCAAAAAGATTTTAGTGAGTTTTAGCATAAATTTTTTAAAAATCCAAAAAGATTTTCGACAACTGGTTTTGAAAAGTTGATTTTCAAAATTCCAAGTGCTAAACATGATGAACAAATGGTTTGGGTGAAAGTATTTGAGGATTGTTGAAATGAAATAAGAAAAAGTTTTGCAATATAAACGTTATTCCTGCAAGTGGTAAATTAGATTTGAAAATCTTATCCACAAATGGTTATCAGAAAATTTATTTTTGGGTAGAGTTTTTGCAGGTTGGCCAGGTTTCGATCCAGAGCAGGATGAAAGCCAGGTTATGATCTTGTGAATACCAGACTACGATCCCAGCAGATTGAGAGGGGGAGTCTGAAGACACCATGATATTCAACATTTGAGAGAGAGAGGAGTTTGTTGATAATGAAGATAGAGAATGAGGATTCTTGCAATGACAAATGCTTCAGAGGAAGATCGAAGACTGATAAAGACTGTAGGTTGATAATCGAAGACTCGACACTGAAGACTCCGTCAACATCCGAGGGGGAGTTTGTTGGTGCACAACGTCTGTCGACTACGTCTTATATCGAGTCTTGTAGTGAATAGGTTAGAACAGGGCACGAAATCCAAGAGATGTGTTTTAGATAGTGATTTCGCCCATGTGTCAAGACCTGATTTCGCTTATGTGTCAAGACCTGATTTCGCTCATGTTTCAATCTTGTAATTTCGCTTATGTGAACAATGTATGAATGAGCGAAATCAGTGAACCTATAAATAGGGTTGTATGAGCGAAATCAAACACATAGTTGTAGGTGTTCTCTTCCGGTAAGCCACGAAGTGCTGCCGAAGTGTTGTCAGAGCTTGTAAACGTTATCAAGATCAATACAACAACAGTTTAAAGTGAATTTTGCTGAAATCGCACCAAAGCATTAGTTTCCGCCTCTTGTTTTGGATAGGAATTCTTCTGATCGACTCAAACAGGGCCGAATACGATCCTACAATGGTTATACTACTATATAATATGGTCACGAAGGAACCCTAAATCAGTAACCTGCTAGTCTAATTCGGTTCATAATCGAAAGTCAAAGCAGATGTCAAACTTCGCGACTTTCGGTTACGAACCGACCCTAAAACTGGAATTGACAAGCCGAACATGTTTACACATATTCTTATAATTATTACCAAGTTATTTAAGTTTTCAAACATATTTTAAAACATGTTTAAACTCAGTTTATGATTATTTCAAAAACTGACCCGTTTGACTTTTTAAAAACACTAACATGTTGACTCGTCAAATGACCAAGCAAACGTGATTCTTAGGAGGTGCCATTTTGAGGGATTAGCACCTACCTAATTACGATCACGTAGCCATGTTCGTTGCGAACAATGGCTGGACCAATTAGGTCTAACCCGGTAGTCATGCATTTATTGAAAATACTCGACTTTCGGCTTTTAAAAGCCTACTAAACGAAAAGTAACTGAAAGGAACACTTACAAAGTGATCCTTAGATGAAAATAACTTGATTTGGAGTTTCCCAATAGCTAGGATGCTCCAGAAGTATGAGATAGAAGATTTTAGAGAAATGTACAAGTTGGAAGAATGAACAATAGCCTCCTTTTATAGTATTGGAGGATTTGTGAGATCATTCCATGTGTTATGAGGGCTTCTAGAATCATGCCAAGTGCCCTCACACATAATACAAACCAGGTACAAGACCCTAGAATTGAATTGGATGGTTTAAACTTGCTTGGAGTGGCCTCCAAGGAATTTTCGAACTGGTGAGGGTATGGCTACCAGCAACTGGGAAAGCCTCAGTCCTTCATGGGCTGCCACGGCCTCAAATAAGTTTCCAAAGTTGGCAGTTTTAGTCCCTATGCTCTAAAACTCAATATATCTTTCATAATTTGCACTTTTAACCCCTAAAGACCAATTTTAGGCATACATGGGAGTGTGAACAAATATTCTAAGGCTCCCGTTTCATCGGTAGACCACCCGAAGGTACTAGTTTCTATTGTTGACGCCTTTGATCCTTCTTCTTGCAATCTTGCCCATTTTATCATGTAATGATATCAAAACCTTTCATAATCAATATCAAGAATTCTCGAGAGTATGTTTAAACATTACGAAGCCTCGAGTTCGTTAAAAGGTCACTCAGAGGTAATAATTAACATGTTGACACTTTTAACCATTTTGTTACCCTAACTTTCATTTGTTTTCACAAACGGCTTCTTGTGTCCAATTTTTGACTCGTTTGAGAACACGAACATCGTATAAGGTCACTCAGAGGCATAAGTTTAGCATGCTGACACTTTTAGTCCCTCCGCATACATCTTTTCATTGTTTGTCAATTTTAGTCATTCTTAGTCAAACTTTTTACACACTTAGGGTTTAGGACACGTGTCTTCACATCATTGGGCACAATTTTACGAGGTGTTACACAAACATAAAGAACGAAAAGTGTAAATTACCCAACTTTAAACATCTTGAATTAAGAAAAAGGATGAACGATCAGATTGTGATTGATCCAAGAGAAGATGTTACACATATCCATGAAATTATATAAAGCTTATTAATGTAAATTGTTATGAATAACAATAATATTTTGCAATAAAAGTAAAGTATAAATTAGCTTAATATGAAATTATATTTTTGAGAGAAGAGGAGAAATTACCATGTGGCAAAAAGTGGAATAATTATAAGGAGAAATTGGTATGTGGCATTAGGTAGAATGTTTTATTAGTATTAGATTTAGGGTAGCTCGACGAGGAGAATCCAAATATAAGGTTTTCTGGACCCCTTGTGGACCGCAAGGCCAAAGCCAACGGTCCGCAAGGCTATGGCGGAAACCATTGCGGACCGCAAGGAAAAAGCCATACGGTTCACAAGGGGTGTGAAAATCGTAAAAAAGAATAAGTTTTAAACAGTTTCAGCCGTAGGTTTGAGGGACTTTGCAATTTACGAGTTTGGAGCAGCTAGGAGGCGATTTTTGGACCTGTTCTTGAAGGTTCGAAGATCCGGTATCATTGGATTGAAGATTTTAGGTTGCTCGGGTTTGGTTTTTTGATTATTATGTGTTTAAAACTCATCCATACAATGTTTAATTTGGAATTTGAATTAGTTTTTGTTGCTTTGATTATGAGTAGCTAAACTTTTCATGTTACCTAGGTTAGATGAACTATGATTTGATACTTTGAATGCTCAGTTTTGAATATATGGTTGAATTGTAATGATTTACGTATTCTTGTTTAATAATTGTTTATGAATATCCATACTTGTCTTAATTGAGACTGTTTATTTGGTTAGATGATCTTGTTAGTCCAGTCTGGAACTATTTAGGTCATTCCATAGATGATCTTGTTAGTCTAGTCTGGAACTATTTAGGTCATTCTAGGTTGTTAATCTGCTAGGTTTTTTTGTCTAAATCTTGAGATTAGAGATAATCCAGGTTTAATCAAATTAATTAAAATCAACTGAGTAAAGTGTGCATCCTTTTTTGGCAACTCTAGGGACGAGTCAGGATTGCTAGGTTATTATCTAGATGTTGTTTCAGTAGTTTGGGTGACTGATAGCTCGGATCCAGCTATATATATTCGCGTTTAGGGTTTCCTAGATTTTCAATTATTTAGCAGGTTTAGCTTCATGACTGGAGGATTTTAGCACCGCATTTACTATTAATCTGATAGTCGTGGGATCCAGTATCAATAGATCGAGTCGTTTCCAGTTTAGCACTTCATCACTCTGTTCTATCTTCTATCTTGGTTAATCATCCTTCGGAGGAGGTTTTCTTGGTAGATTCGGAGCTTTAGCCATTGGTCAGGACTAGAGGTCATAGGGATTCGAAGCCTGGGTAGTTTTTTCTCATCGTTATCTGCTTCCAATCAGTTCACCATCTTGCTTGCTTGTTATGTTCTCTTGTTTACTTGCTTTAGTAGAATTAGAAAAATCACAAAATCACAAATCAAAATTGGCTAGTATTCGATAGAGGTTTGTTATTGAAAGTTCGACCATAGTGTCCACAAATTGATATTCAGTCTTGCCATCTACACTACACTGTAATGCACTTGCAGTTTGTGTGTGGTTTAGTCTGGTGATTCCCTTTTTAAAACTTGTTTGAAATTAATATACGCAACTTTCACACATCATTTCACTCACATTGTTATTTGAGGGTTACCTAGAGGCTTACAAGTACATAAAATGGAGGCATATGAACCTTAAATTTCTGAAACATAACCTCAACACAATCCCCTTAACATATAAGTTAGTTGATGACTTGGTTTGGTATGTAAAAGTTCCAAAAACAAAGTTAAGAAAAACAAAGTATGAACAGTTTTCTAAAAAATGTTAGAGCTCCCTGTAAAATATTAAGTACAACTTAATAAATACTATATAAAATGATAATATTAAGTACAACTTAATAATACTATATAAAATTATAAAAGTTGTACATTATAACTTGTACTTCATCCTATGAAAGTTGTACATTATTGGTATAAATATAAGCTTACAATTGTTGCTAACAATTTTAACAGAAAAAAAAAAAAAAAGATTTCCTGGTGCAAATTCTTCCCCAAAAAAATTGCAACTTTTTTTAAATGAATTGTTTTTGCAATCAAGATAACGGTATCTTATATTTGTTATACTTTGTGCCTGTTTGCAATTTAATTAAACCTGTGTCCTTTGATGCAAAAATAATATATTTTGACTTTTGAGGTCAACTAGGAGCTCTAGTTTGAGTACCAAAGTTTCTTCTGGCAAATCAAAACCTTCTCGGTCTCGATATTGTACTCGGTGGATTCTTTGTGACAACCCCATTTCATTCCTTTCGCTATTGTCGCGATCGCATCCACGAAGTAGCTCGATTCCCTGACGATCACGTACCCGTTTGGTCTCAAAATCCGGTCCATTTCCAATAACACGTATTTCATCTCACACCTACACATAAAAGTCAAAGTCAAACATGAGAAACCGAGCCCGTTTATTTAGATGGTACCCTCAACTTGGGCTATGTTCAATGGGCTTAAGCCCGTTAATAATTAGTAACCACCATCAAAGTCAACTTAAAAAGCAAAGCCAAAGTTAAAGATTCTAGTAAATGCAAAGTCAACTTAAAAAGCAATAAGATTTTAGTAAAGTCAACTAAATATGTTTTGAGTTAAAGAAATCTAGCTGAAGAACAAAAACCGAAATGCGATAGCTAACCTATGGCTTTCGGTTGTGAAGAGGCCGTCTACGTGGAGGAGATCGTATGTTCGAGGATATGTTGAGAACGCCTCGCACCTAAAAAAAGAGCAAAGAAATAAATTCGTATATAAAACCACACAAGAATTATAGTTTGAATAGGTCGGGTTCGGGTGATGCTTTTTTTACTTAGGTAATTTATTAAAAAAAATAAAATTATATGCTTTTTCAATCATATATGACACACTAGTTATGTAATGATTGAATTTTTTAGTGGAAAAAATATAGAGCATCAACCCAACCCAACCCAACCCAATCCAACCCGACACGCTTTATGTTGTAACTTATAATCTTGTTTAAACTTACCAATCGTGGAAAGTTCCGATGAGACCTCTATCAAATACCACGGGTAGTGTATTCGAAGCATACGAAGACACGACATTCATGACCCAAAGTGGATCCTCAACCAAAGCTGCAGCGAAACCACCATAAACCGTATTCATATCCATTACATTTCTGATTTTGTTGGTTCCAAGAGCCGGAAGCAGCTTCTTGTAGTGCTTCACCCGACTCTTCCACTTGCTCTCGTCATGCTTAAACGTGCCATCATTACCGCCACGAACATCAGCCACCCGTTCTGTAGCCACGTGCAATCTTTCGGGCCATTTTGCAATGGACTTCAAGCTAGATTTTTTGTTTTTCGGGTCGGGTACAACGACACAAGGTCTCAACGGGGTGTACCATGCTGAATCAGACTCGGTCCCGTCATCACATTTTGGCGGGTAGGTGTCGGGAGTGTCGAGTTGTTTATAACAGTTGTTGTCTGTGGATTTTTGCCACACTGCAATATCGTCTTTTTTGTTGTATAACTTAAAGCATATTGATGTTAGTAGCTCTTGTAGTTTATCGTAATCGGATTTTTGTTCTTCGACTGTCGTGTTCCAACCTCTCCAACGGTTCTCGTAGTTTACTGGAGGGCCTGATAGGACCCAAAAGCCTCCGGGACGGAGGATTCGATGTACTTCAAGAAGGTAAATTCCACCTGAACGTCATTTAGACATTTTATCAAACACATGAAGCGCATATAAATCTTCAATAATAACACACAATTATGTTATCGAGTAAACTAACTTACCAAATTCGGTCCACGGGATCAGGCATCTAGAGCAATGAGCCATATCAAACGAGTTTGAAGGGAACGGAAGACGTTGCGTTGATATGATTCCAAGAATGGCCGGAATCCCACGTTCTAGGGCGAATTGGACTTGCGCCTCGTGATTATCTCTCGGAGCAAGAGAAACTGTAAGAATCCCACGATCGAGTAAGTCACCTCCCCAACTAGCCACCTGAAGACAAAAAAAACGAATCTCAGCGACGCAGTAGTAAGCGCTTAAGTCCCTCCAACAAGGTCTCATAGCAGGATACCGGTGGGTCTCATGAGTTTTCTGACAACAAGTTCTCATAGTTATCAAAAAGAAATAAGTACGTGAAAACCTACCCCACAACCAGTATCAATGGCGGTACGTATAGTCCCGTCTTTCATCCCGGGAATTAAGTTTTGCATTAAATCAACATAAGCACTAACACCATTAGGAAACATGGTACCACCACCAGGGAAGTAGAATTTCTCCCCTTCTTTCCTTAACCAATGCTGGTTAGATTTTTGTTTGTTGATCCAATCATAAGGGACATTCCTAAAGTACAATTTCATAAGATTTTAACTAATGTTCATGAAAAAAGTTACATTTTAATTGAATTGAAGTTTCATAATTAAAAAAAAAAGATTGATAGAGATGGAATGTTTACCTGTACCAACATTCATTTTTGCTCTTTGGCCATCTGATTGGCTCCTTGTAGCCATCGGGTGGTGGTACTAGACACTCTTTTCGGTCGAAAGCTGGTGGACAGTGGCGTTCCATGAATGTAAGCCTGTGTCGTCCGTATTTCATCCATCTCTGTCGTCGATCAAAAGTCAAAACCATACAATTTTAACTAATTTGCATACATGTGTCAATTTTCGACAAAATAAGTAGGTTCCGGGTTGTAATATCTAACCCGTTTAAAAAACGGGTCGTATTCTGTTTAACTAAACGGGTCATGTTCGCGTGACGCGTTTAACCCATTTAATTAAACTGGACTTGTCAACTTGTTTACTTAAACATGCTGACCCGCTAACCCCTATACGACCCGTTTAACCAATATATTATAATCACCGACCTGATTAACACAGTTACAACTTGATCACCACCCGTCAACCTGTTCGACCCATTTTGATAAATGGGCTAAATTGGTCGCGTTTGAATTACCATGATCCGATTGATTTGTGTCGCGAATTATAAAATAAACATTTTTTATCGTACTAAAACTAACCCGTTTCAACAAGATATAATTAATACCTGAGGATCCGTGCAAGGCGTGTAGTCTTGTAAATCAGCACTGCATTGAGGGAAAGAAACCGCCTTCACTTGGACCGGAGTAGAAACCGTCTTTTTGGGCGATTCAGCGGACTTCACAACTTCCTCGGTGCTGACGAATAACCCATGCTTCTCAGAACAAAAGATCCCACCAAGATAAAACGAAAACCCGCAAAACACAACAAGCAGTATCCCTATTGACATAACCTTTGAACTTTTATCATTCTGTCTTGCATGCTTATCATGCTTATCATCTTGCTTAGTATCCTTTACCTTCATTTTCCCTTCTAATCTACAAAACCTGTTAGCAAAATCATGTGTGAATCACAGCGAATAATTCGTTCACTAAAATATCAACCGTGGGACCCACAAAACTAACCCTTTAAATCCAATCAAGATCCAAACTTTTTTTTTTTTTTTTTTGAAAAGTAAAGAGGCAGCCCAAAACAAATTAAAGATTTACATATTTACACCAGTCGTCCCAAGTGAAACTTTGACATTTAGATCTAGACGAATACCACAAGATCCAAACTTTATCAAACACCCACAAGCACTAGTGTTACTTTTATGATTTTAATCAAACAAATAAACATGACACAAATGAAATATGAACTAGAGAGATTCTTGAGACAGACCAAGATTCCACAACTTACTAAAGGTGGAAACTGTGTTCTTGAAGTTAAGGACAGATCTAGCTTATGTGTGTAATAATATAAGTACAATGGACAGCAAAGTGAAGTCATGAAACTAGTGTGGATCTGATGATTGATGGAAAATAATATTATTAATTAATAAATGGGAAAAAGAAAAAAAAATCAAGATCTAGTGGCAATCATCACTTCACTATTACTGAATTGTTTAGTTAGCATATGTCCATGTCAGGTTGACCTTTATGAACCAATCACATGAAATTCATGTTCTTAAGCTTTTATGCCCTAAGTTTGACACATATCTTGTTCTTACTTCTTAACTACCCTTGAAGACACTATTATCTTTTTTTTTCCTGGGGGGGTGGGGGGGTGATTGATACTTCCTTATCTTTTAGCTATAATACTTCCATTAGCAACAATCCAGTCAGTTGTCATTTATTTTCTTGAAAAACATTGGATCTTGAAGATCAATCAAGTTAAAAAAAAAAAAAAACATAATTCCAAACGAAGTCCAATAAAATGCTGTAAAAAAATCCAACTGTAAATCATGAATTCAAGTAAAAAAAATGTAGCTTTAAAGTTTTATCCAAATTATATCAGTTGAGTGTGAACTAATTTTTACAAAATCCACAAGAATTTAGTGAATTAAAGAAGAAAAAAAAAAGTAACCCATTTCTCCAAAATCAGATCTACAGCATTGAACTATAAACACCACACAATTATCTGTCAAAATGACTAGAAGTAAATAACTATAATTCAGTAAAGATCTTGCAAGAACCCTAAATATAGACTGAAAAACAGAGCATAAAACAGAGGTTTAGTATGTACCTGGTATAATGTTAAGATAAATCTTGAAGATTTGTGGGACAGATTAGTGAACCATACACAAGAGTTCAATTGTTTCAGGAACCAAAAGGGGAGGGGGTTGAGAAGTGTGTGTCTGGACTCAGACACAGAGATGTATATATATACATACTTGAGATCATTATTACTTTAAAAAGTTACTGGTTTCACAGTTCACACCTGCTGTCCTGGATATTTTTATTTTTTTAGATTTCCCACCTCTGTGTTTTTAATTTGGTAAAGAAACAAAATTGAAAGTTCAATATTCTTTGCTTCTCTCTTGAGTTGTGGTTTCTATTTTATTTTTTTTATTTTTATTTTTATTTTGAAAATCCTTTTCATGGTGGATGCAATTTAATTACAACTATGTTTAGTTTTTTTTTTATTAACTAACGTTGCTAAAAACTGTTAAAATAATTGTTATACCTTTATACTTAAATAATGCAAATTTCGCGTTATCCACGTTATTATTTGATATATTTTTGTCGCTATTTTCAAATAAAAATTTAATTAAATCTTAACTATAGTATTTTAAGACTTAATTAAATTTGCTAAATATTGATAAACATAACTATAAACAAGTCTGGAAAAATTAGATTATCATATAATCTTGTTACCTTTTTATGTATTTTTTATATTATTATAAATTTTAAGCAAAATTTGATGTCGTCTAGTTCTTAATCCGAGCCAACGGATCTATCTAGTAACGTGTTCGGATCAATGTCCAGCGTGGTTTTAAAAACAATGATTACGGCCAAATTTCAAAAAATTAAATTCCGTACATTATATTTTCATTATGCATTTGTAATAACGTTTGACGTACTTTTGTTGATCATATAAAAATATTCTTTTTTTTATGACCCTACATGATCCAACCCGACCCGAGTGAAACAGAAAACATTTATTATATAGCGATCGACAAAAGGCCCCTAAAATTTTCACACCCCATGAAAAAGATTCTGAGTCAGCCATTGAGTGCACATATATAAACATCCATGCAGCAAAAAAAAAATTTACATTTAATTAATTTTAAACATCAAACTTAAGTTTTAAATTTAAAAAAATTATAAATCGTAAGGATTACTTGATGAAATGTAGAACGCGAAAGCAGTCAAAGAAGGTGGAAAAGCATGCGAAAGCTTATGAGGATAATCAGCATGTCTTTGTCTTCCTGTCGTTTGACACGTTCGGCTCCTTGGCGCTGGAGACGGTTCGGCTCTTGGCTAGAGTTCAGCGTGTGGTCCACAGCAACTTTTCAACCCACCCCTCAGGGCCGAGACTTTGTTTTTAGTAGATTAAGGTTTTCTATTCAGAAGACGATGACGGCGCAGTTTGTTGTTATCCTTATGTAATTTTACCCTGGTTATTGGAATGAAAAAATTCCCTATTTATTTCAAAAAAAAATATGTAGAACGGAATGATGAACTCCGGCGTTATCCAGGGCGGGTGTCGGTGGTAGTTGGTGAATGATTAATTAACAATGAGAAATTTTGAATTTAGTATTTCGGGTTCCAGGATATTTCCATCTCAAGAACGGAGACAAACGGCCTTTTTGTTATTAAATAACAAAATTTTTATATATTTAAATAATCCAAATCGGGGTATTTAAAAAATTAAACACATAAAATCCCAACAAGTCAACAACACTACTTAAAAAAACAACCATTTATGACCATTAAAACCGTCATAAACGGTGACACATACCCTTTTCATGTGATCACATGACTTTGTTTTAAGATTATGCATTGAAAGGTTTTAGTATTTATGTAAGGTTATGCAAGAGTTTTTCTTTGCAAACATATTTAGACAAATGTGATATTTTGTAAACATAAAATTGTGATATTATACCCCTTTTTCAACAAAGTATATTATTTTGTCTGTGATATCAACATTTCTATTTATTTTCGGTTTTATTGGTTTTTTATCTTTTATGTTATCTTAATTTTGAGTAAGAAGTAATAACTTATAATGCTTAGTGGTAACAATCAACAATTGTAATAAATAAGTTAATCATATCAGATACTTAGCTCATTTTAAATATCTCAATAAGACTTAACTAGTAATATGAAAACTATTTTATAGTTTTCAATTAATATACAAGCTATATATAATAAGAAGACAACATATCAATTCAATTAACAAAATGAATTAAAATGATAAATTGTGTTTAAAAAATAGTGTTTATATTAGAAAATACATTACAGAAATATTGAGAAAAAAGACCCAAATGAGTTCACGCTAGGGCTAAATAACTACCTCGTTGCTCGTAACTTGGTCATAACTAGTAAAATTTCGCTCACAATTTAGGTTGAGCTAGTTGTTCAATAGACGTTATATTCTACCAGAATGGAAAAACCAAATCGACCTATATTATAGGTCTCATTTCTTGTAGAACTCTCTCACATATTCATTATAACAATCAGTGTTTGCTCTTATGGTTATAAGTACACCATAAAATATGACCACTTGTTTCGTTCGTGCATAGATATGGGTTTTCGGTATTGATCACAAATATGTATTTTTATTTATATAATATGATCTTTAAAGTTTTATTTGAAAAGAAACAATACTATGCATCATGCATACTTTTGTGCCGTGCTTGTTAGCATATGTACTTTTTGCTTGACCTGCATCGCATGTATGAATTTCTTATTGTAGGAATGGAAGAGTGTTATTTTAAGAGTTTGGATCTCATTTCTAGATATTAAGACTATGTTAATGGCTCTTGGTCATTGTGTGTATATATTTGAAGACTTAATGACATGACCAGGGCCGGTCCGTTAGTGTAATTGGGCTAGGCGACGGCTTAGGGCCTCCGAAAAAACAGGGCCTCTAAAATTTAAAAAAAAAATCCTTATTTATATAAAAAAAGAATATTATATATATGGTTATATTTGTTAACATTAATACAATTGTAGTTTAGTGGTAAGAACAAGATTTGGTTTTTGTAGAGGTCTGGGTTCGAATCCCACCTGGTACTCATTTTCAAAATTATTAATTACCTCACTCACTCTTCTAATAAACCATAAATGTATCTTTTTAATCACCTCTCTTAATTTAATAAGCTAAAATATTGTCCACACAATTTTTAACATGATACATCTATGCAAAATTTTATTTTAAAAAAATCGTTTCTAACTAATAGCAATAGTATATTTAAAATAAGTAGCATGCTTTAATTGCTTTCACACATAATGTAAGTTGTTATTTCTTAGGTTAAACTCTTTTGACCAACTTAGATTTGATTTATGTATTACATCCCAACATTATTTGATTAGGGAAATCATCTAGTTTATATAATGGTTAAGCATTTTATAAGTTTCTTTCTAATATATTTCATGTCAGATACAAACCGAAATTACGGGCCTAAAAAAATTAAAAAGGGCCTCGAATTTTTAATTCGCTTTGGGCCCCTAAAATTCTAGGACCGGCCCTTGACATGACATTCTATCTTGTAGAGGCACTTATTTTCCTAAATATATTTGCAAGTTCTTTAACACTTTCATGTATTAAATTCTTTTTATAAATGTACGAATTGAAAGCGATTATTGGATATTGCATATTAGACGGGTTCAACAATGGGTCAACATGGGTAAGTTGTTTTGATCAAAACATTTTATAGCGGTTTTGACGATAAAATTCAGAAAGGCCCTATTCTCAAGTTCATTTTATACCTCCGAAAAAGTGGAGTCATCACTATCAACTTAAATCGAGGATCATGAACTCGAGCGCAAATTGATTTTGATGTGGTTTAGCTCACTCATTGAAGAACCTAATCCATAATTATGTTTTTATTTTTTTAAACGATGATTATTGTGAAACTAATTTTTAGTATTTTTTTCAAAGTTATCAAATAAAAGGTTAGTGATGAGTTCCTTTATAGTTTATTTTTTAAAACCCCATATGAATAAAATAAAACGTTTGCGTGCAACATTTGAGATAAATGGAATTGTGGTGTGAAATCCAAGGACAATGTAGGAGTCTAGCTCGTGGGGTACTAAATATAAGTAAAACAGACAGCAAAGTCAATGGGTTGTCGAAGTCTAATTAAGAAATCAGTGTAAATTTGATTAAAAAAATAATAATATTCTTATTGTTAAACAATAGAATAATAAAAACAAATTTCAAAATTCTGAGCTTTCTATGGCTGAAACACCGGGCAAAGATTGTGTATTCGGTTGTTCAAACGGTGATATGGTGCATTTGGCGAATGCGAAATGATGCAGTCTTTAATAATAAAAGGGTGGTGGTAAAGAACGTTGTGGAGGAAATCAAAATTCTGAGCTTTCTATGGCTGAAACACCGGGCAAAGGCGTTAACACTTACATGGGAGAATTGGTGTAGTTTTTATTTAAGTTGTATGAAGGTGTAAAATATGATGGATGTAACTATGGGTTAACCGTTGTTAACCTTTTGATTAATATATAATATATCTTTTGTTGATCGTTCAAAAAAAAAATAAAAACAAATTTCAAGATCTGGGACTCTGGGTGCAATTGCGACTACCCTCCACTTGTTAGTGTGTGTATAAATATATACCTAGTTTTATCACCCTAGCCGCGTTGCCGCGAAATTCTTTTATTATTTACTCTGTGTTTACATTTATTTTGAAATCACTACGAGCACGTTGCACGCGGAACCACTAACAAGAATAAAAAGAAAATGTAAAAAAAACATTAAAAAATAATCGAAAGAAAATCAACCAAAAAAGTTGTATGTTAATGATGTTGTTCGTATGAAACTCGTGGTTAGAGATGAGCAAATAATACTGGGTACCGGTACCGAATTTCCCAAACCGAAGGATCCTAAGTACCAATTCGGTACCGATTTTTACCTTCATATGCCGGTACCGTAACCGGTATTTTCGGTATCGGTTGCCACCGAGCTCATCCCTACCCCTGAAACTAAAAAAGGAAATCATTAAAAGTTGAAGAAAATCAACAAGAAAAGTTGTACGATACCGTTGTTGTTTGTACGACACCCGTGATCAGGGTTGAGCAAATGGTACTGTGCAGCAGTACCGAATTTCCCGAACTAAAAGATTTTCAAACTCAATCCGGTACCGACTTTTGACGTTTTCTGTATCAGGCTGGTGCCGATTTTTACCTTCATGTACCGATAATGAACCGGACCGTACTTGTATTTTCGATACCAGTATTGGTTGATACCAAGCTTATCCAACTGAGAAAGTAAAGAAAACAATAATTATTATAATAGTAATAATATTAATATTAATATATAGTAAAGTAAAGTAATAATATTAATATATAGTAATAATATTAATATATAGTAATAATATATAGTAATATACAGTAATAGTCACATTGAATTTATAAATTATCTTTTATGTTTTAGCATAAAGTTTTAATCAAATTAAGTTAGGACATAAAGCATAATTTTTTTAAAGATATAAACAGTTTAAATTAGTGGGTCAACCCGTGAGTCTTTAGATTGGCACGAACATGATTTATCTAACTAAACAAAGAGCAGGTTCAATATTAGTTTCGTATGGTGTTAAAAATTTACGCCGTGGTTATTGCATGTCATCGGATTCATCTTGAACAGTTGACAAGAAACTGGGCCCAAGTTTCAGGATCAAAGTCTTCTTGAAGCCAAGTTTTAAGTGCCCACTGATTGAGACAATTGGAGTATTACCTACATATGTTTTGACTGAAACTTTTTCATCTTATTCTACAAAATAGTGGATCTTGAGGACCAATCAAGTTGGAAGATGAGGCACATATTGTCAAATTTCAGCTACATAACTTCAAGTCAAAACTTGTTGCTTTTTCTAGTATTCATATCAGTTACTCAAGCACTTCCCAATTCTCAATCTATGTAATTATAACCAACGAAGAGAGGAAACACAAATAATAAAGAAATTCTCTTTAGGGTAAAAGGGGCACCACTTGGGTACTCCTTACGGGTTACACCAATAGGGGAAGGATCCACTAAAAAGTGGATTTTGCCTAAGTAGCCTAAGAAGGAATGTGATGATGACATGTGGCACTCCTAATAAGTAGGAATGAAGGGCATTTTGGTCCTTATAAATAAGAGTGAAAATGACATGTGGCACCCCTTTTGTTTTTTAAAAATACAACAAAAAAATCAAGTACAAAAAAATCTAGCACAAAAAAACTAGTACAAAAAAATCTAGCACAAAAAATCTAGTACAAAAAATATAACACGAAAAAATTCAGCAAAAAAATGTAGTACAAAAAAATCCAGCATAAAAAATTGAGGAAAAAAATTTAAGAAAAAAAAAATTCAGCACAAAAAAATTAGCACATAAATATAGCACAAAAATTCAACACAAAAAAATGTTATACAACATAGAAATACAACACATTTAAGTGGGTTTTTTTAGTCTTCATATTTTATATAGCAATATGGTACTCAAATTAAAGATAAAAAGACGCTCGATTTTACAGTGAAATTTTTATGAAAAAATAATGTCGTATAAAAAAGTTATGAACGTTTAAAAAATAGGGGTGGAATATGCATGTGCCTTGCATGTGGAGAGAGAAAGTCCATAAATAGGATTTTCCCAAGATACCCTTGCACTCCTCCTTTCTCCTACCCTTTCATCTTAACCATTGATTTGAAAAATGAATGGTTAAGATTCCTTCTCATCCTACTTAGGGAAAATTAACTATTTATTTGATCTTACCCCTACACCAATATAGCGGCTTCACCATCGTTTGGTAGTGGGGGGCGGGTAGGGCTAGAGGGGAGTAGTCACCAAGCTAGGTAATGAGTTTGGGTGTGTGTTTTTTACCGTTGGAGGGGTAGCTCGAGAACACCACCGCAAGTGGATGAAGGTTCCACCCACGTACCCCTAAGAGAAAACTGATATAATTTTTTTAAAGGCAAATTTCTTTTTATTCTCTGTCGTCTGTGGATATGTTGATATTATCGCATCAGGTTTACTCTTTTTTTTTTTTTTTTGAATCATTGACGGACCACTAGAATATCAAGTTTACCTATTGGTCCTAAAGTCTTATTCCACCCCAAGATGCCATTAGATTATAAAGCCATGCGCATCAAGTTTACTCTTATAGGAAATATTGAAATTTTAGTAGGTAATTTTAAATCTTGACCATTGAAATTGAGAGCAAGTTAATGAAATTAGATGGGTAAAAAGCTAGTAAATTAAGTGATTTACATTTTTTTTTTGAAAGGCTACACTCATCGTGCTATTCCTATAAGTAACTCTTTACTCAAGATTAGAACTTAGGTCTAGGGATGAGCATATGCCACCGAATACCGATCTCATATCGATCCCGTACCGATCCCGATCCCGATCGGTATCCCGATCGGTATCCCGATCGGTATCCACTTTTTGGCGTTTTCGGTATCGGTACGGTACGGTATCGGTATTATACCGATACCGACCCTCAAAATATGGTATAATACCGATACCGTACCGTACCGATACCTAACCGACATGTTTCGGTATCGGTACTTAGTTTGGGTGAAATTCGGGATCGGTATTAGGCGGTATCGGTTCGGTATCGGATACCGATATGCTCATCCCTACTTAGGTCTACTCTAAAAAGCTTTGCTTCTTACAATTGGGCTAGACCCAAGTGGCCAAAGTAATTTACATGATTTTACTATTAAAATCAAATACTTTAAAGTTGCTAAAATTAGGGGAAGATCTAATAACTTGAAACTAGAGCTCCGTATTATTCGACGGAGGCATCTATGTTGTTTGTCATATTATTCGACCCCTTGAGTCTTTTCCGTTCACTAATCTTGGGTCTCACAACTTCAAACTTAAGTTATAAGACCACCCGTAGTGGGGCGTGATTTTTAAAAAAAAATGAAAAATAACGCCCCAAAACGCCTCCACCCCCATTACATGGGGCGTTATAAGGCGTTATAAATTGAAAATTTGCATTCTAGCGTTTTAAATATAACGCTTAAGTGGGCAAATGGATTTTGGTTTTGGCCAATGGGGAGAGGTCAAATCTTTGACTAACCAATGAGCAATTACTTGCTTTTTGTTTTGTTTTTTTTTTTTTTTTTGTTTAATGATTGGAAGGGGCATTATCAGGTATTATTCCCACTACGCCACTTTTGCAATAACGCCCCATGCTGACTGGGATGACACGTGTCGGATAATGCCCCATGGTGGGGGCATTATAAGTTATTACCACTACACATGGTCTAAGGGGAGGGGGGTGATCACTAGTGATAAAATTTCATCACTCACAATATCCAATCATGTTCCGCCATGTCAGCAACCATTTTTCCATCACTCACAACCTTTTTTAGTGGGGGTGGTCATCACTCACCACCACACCTAACAATTACCCTCACAATAAAACCCATCACGGCGTTGAAAAAATAACGAAATCATCAAACCGTGATTGTATCACGCGTTATACAAGAGGTGGGGGTGAGATTTTGTGAAATTCCACGCTTTGAACATTGTTTCAGTGATACAATCACTGACCGCCCCCTCCCCCTAACATTTTCAAAATGAACCTTTACTACAATCCTATTTGCCTCTGTTTAAGTGTACTAGCTCTTGATCAATCATATAATAAAACCATAAACAATAAATTAATTAAAGATAGATAAAGATAAACATATTCATGTGCCTTTCTAATAATTAATTTCAGGAAAAATAATTAAAGTTCAAAGTTAGGAAAAGGTTCAGATCACCGACTCTACAACCAATCTGACTTCTCTTTTGTTATTTTCGTATTCACCCATAATATACACTATATATATTAATTAATGAAAATACATTTTCAATCTTGATAGATATTAATTTGCATTTACATCATCTAGAAACTTTTAAAATATCCATGATTCCTTGCAGCTTAATGAATAGCTCATCATCAGGATAGAATATAATTTTGACAAAATAAAAATACAATTAAACAACCAATATTATT
This sequence comes from Helianthus tuberosus, assembly GCA_030545235.1. Taxonomy (NCBI): domain Eukaryota; kingdom Viridiplantae; phylum Streptophyta; class Magnoliopsida; order Asterales; family Asteraceae; genus Helianthus; species Helianthus tuberosus. Next base: position 53,381,646 of record CM060428.1, read on the forward strand.
ATAAGTTAATTAGTGATATCCACGTTCATAAAAATAAAACAAAATAAAATCAGAAAATTTTAACCCTTCAAAGTCAAAATCAACCCTCTAGATCCTAAGGAATTTGAGACAAGTCTATTCCGTAACGCTTTTATTAAAAGTGAAAAACGTTGGTGTTGCATCACTGCCATATAGTCATGGTTGTTTTCGCTTATCAGTTTTACTAAAAGAGTAAACTGCTAAAATCGTCCCTGAGGTTTGACTCAAAATGCTAGATCAGTCCAAAATCAACTTTTGTTGCTAAAACAGTCACTGAGCCCAAGTTCTGTTGCTAGATCAGTCCAATTAGTTAACTGAAGTTAGTTTTTAACTTTTATTTATTACACAAACAGTCCCTGTAGTTATAATTTACTAGTTTTAACTATGAGTTAATAGCCAAAATGGTCCCTGAGGTTTGCACAACCACCACCACCACCGCCACCACACCGCCACCACCGCACCGCCGCCACCACCACCACCACACCGCCACCACCGCCACCACCACCGCCACCACAGCACCGCCGCCACCACCGCACCGCCGCCACCACCACCACCACAGCACCGCCGCCACCAAAATTAAAACAATTAACCTTAGAACTTGAGCTATAAACAAAAACTAATAGGATTGAATTCTTGATCTTTATTATCAAACAAAAAACTCCTAAAAAATTAACTACATACACCTGCAGTTCAATCAACAAAATCACTAAACAAAACAATTAAAACATACCAAGAATCAGATTTTTGAAACAATATACAAAAAAAGGTAAACTTTTTAAAACAAAACTCCAAAGATCTAATTGATCTCCTGTGCAATTATACTCCTGGAAACATCAAACATAAAGCCCTTGAATTTAATCAACAAAATCATTAAACAAAAAGATTAGAACATACCCAAATCAGATTTCTTGAAAAAGATCAAAGCTTTAACAGAAAAACTCAAAAGATTAACACCCTACACAACAATTCCCACAAATTACAAGAAAATGATGAACTAAAACATATAATTCATACCCAAATATAGCTTCTTGAAGAATGATATTAAACAAAACAATTAGAACATACCCATACCAGATTTCTTAAAAAAGATCAAAGCTTTGAAAGAAAAACTCAAAAGATTAACAGGTGTGCATGCTTTCAAAAGGTGTGCATGCTTTCAAAAGGTGTGGCATGCTTTCAAAACTATCTCAAAAGTTTTCCGGTCAAACCTGCAACCCACTGTGGCGATGGTGATGGTGACCAGACGATGGTGGTGGTGGTGGTGGTGGCGGTGCTGTGGTGATGGTGGCGGTGCTGTGGTGATGGTGGTGGTGGTGATGGTGGCGGTGCGGCGGTGGTGGTGGTGGTGGCGGCGGTGCGGTGGTGGCGGTGGTGGCGGTGTGGTGGTGGTGGTGGCGGCGGTGCGGTGGTGGCGGTGTGGTGGCGGTGGTGGTGGTGGTGGTGCAAACCTCAGGGACCATTTTGGCTATTAACTCATAGTTAAAACTAGTAAATTATAACTACAGGGACTGTTTGTGTAATAAATAAAAGTTAAAAACTAACTTCAGTTAACTAATTGGACTGATCTAGCAACAGAACTTGGGCTCAGTGACTGTTTTAGCAACAAAAGTTGATTTTGGACTGATCTAGCATTTTGAGTCAAACCTCAGGGACGATTTTAGCAGTTTACTCTTACTAAAATGTCTAATAGTTTCACTAACCAATCTAAATAACGAAATGAATATGACGTGGTTAACTGTGATATTGATTGGGAAAAATAATTGAAATGGTTTGTGTGACCACCCGCCCCATGCCCGTGAATCGGCCCACTTACTGCCCTTCACACCTCCACAACGCACCTGCAGGGCAGTGTGCCACACCCTTTTGCAATGAGGTGGCACTTGGTGTTGTGGCATTATAGATAGTCTAAAGGGTTATAAAAAATTGTTTAAGACGTCCAGTAAGTTACGACATTTCCCTCTATAGGTTACAAACCGTGTAATTAAAAAATTATACTGTTTCATAGAAGACGACATGTGGTATCTTTCTGCATGATGTCAATTAGCGAGTTAAAAGTTAATTTTAAGGATCTTTAATGAAATTATTTTCTAGACTTTGACCTTCGAAAGTAATTACAGGGAAAACCAAAGAGAAAAAAATTGTTAGGAAATTTTTGGCGATCCGTGACCGAGAGTGGCAGGCAGCGAAAGGCAACGATTATTTAGTTTTACGAAAGAACAAGAGGAAGGGGCTGTTTGGTAGCCTCTGAATAGTCATTAAGAGGCTACCTCTTAATGGAACCATTAAGAATTTTACCAATGAGAAGTTAGAAGAATGTGACATGTGATGATTTACCATTCAGATGTTACCTCTTAACGATTCAGACTTGAGGTTACCTCTTATTCATTCAGAGGTTTTAAACCATTAAGAGGTAGCATCTGAATGGTTATTAAGAGGCTACCAAACAGCCCCGAAGAAAAAGAAAGAAAATATGTTCTTAGTTTATAGATAGAGAAAAAATTAATATAATAGTATTTAATAAATAATAAACATGCATGCAATATTTAATCAACCTAATGTAATAATATTTAATAAATAATAAATAATATAATAATAAACATGTCTGCAAACAATATATATTTAATTGACCTATTAAAGATATGTCAAGAGATTTAAATGTACGATGTCTATTGATTGATTGGATCTTAAAAGCTTTAAGAGAGACACAAAGTATCCATAAATTTATAAATAAATAAGTTTGTATGTGAATAAAAGGCGACATCACTTGGTAGAGATTTTTATCTTTTAGATAATTTGGTGTGGTGTCGTTAAAAAAAAGATAATTCAGTGTGGGTGTAGAAATCTGGTGTGGAGGCTAGATCACGCCACCCAAAGCACCCGTTCATGGCATTGTGCGTGTGTCACAACCCCCGACCCCACCCTGGGAGCGGGAGCCGTGAGCCAGTCAGATGGTATCGGTGTTTATTAATTTGGCAGCGGAAAGTTTCATCAGGACCGTAGTTAGGAAATATTTTATCAGAGTTAAACACCAAAATGTTTAAAATAGATAAATGAAATAATATTCAAATTTTTCTTGATAATACATTATAATGAATAAGTGGGACAAAACCCGATTTTTATTTGTAATGTGTTTATAGGGATAAACCCTAAATATTGAAAACAATTTTCTTTTTTAATTAGGTAACTTTTATAGCCACTTTTCTAAGCATTCAATGCTCTCCGACTGGCTTTTATTGGCTTCCTACTAAGTTACCTGAAACACGTGTTTAAAACATTTTATCAGCAAGAAATACTAGTGAGTGAATCCTAGTTTAATCAAAACACGTTTTATAATTTCACAGTATTGAGAGCGATCACAATGTTTATATCTACACAATTACTCATTCAGTACTGTCAACCTTGACTGGTGGGTCATATTACTCATTGGCTATCTCATTGTCCAATGGTAACGTCTCACAAATTTTGTATACAAAACCCCAACATACCGGCAGTAATTGAAGAATTACAAAGACTCAATCACTGCTAATCATATATAAAAATAATTAAGGTTTTCTAAAAACAGTTTACAAAAAGAGGATTACTCACATTTGTAGATTTAGGTATTCCTACAGGCTTTCTGGTAATAGCTTCCTGATAATATTATAACTTCCTGTTGATTCTCCTGATTATTATTTATATAAACAATGCACAGGTGTTAGTAAAATAACCCAGATTGCATTAACCGTACAACTTGAGACAGAATTCCAATGACTTAGTCAGGCAAGGTCTTGACATGCATTACAGAATTCTAGATCAATCGGGTGTACACACGAGACAGAATTCCAATAACTGAGTCGGGCGAAGCCGACATGCATTACGGAATCCTAGATCAATCGTGTAGGGTAATAGCAGGGTTATAATCCTTACAACGAGGCAGAGCTTCGCCTGTTAAGGGTATTACACAGAAATTTAACTATTAGAAAATTGAGAGAGAGAATCGGGAAATGAACGAGTATTCAAATGAGTCCTGAACCTCAATTTATAGGCTGATCCAGGGTGCTCTCGCGCCCCGCGAAAGATCTAGCTAAGGTCTTCGCGGCCCGCGAGGGATAGAAAAGGCGGTTTAGGGTTTGCTGAGTCACCGGTGATGTTGACGCGTGTCCTGACACGTGGCACTCGGAGTGTCCGCCAAGCAACAGGCTGTCGCGCCCCGCGACGGATTCTCCTTCGCCTGTCGCGGCCCGCGAGCGTAGGGTAATTCTTTTTTTCTTCTATTTTAATACATACGAAGGTATCTCGGGTCCGTTTTTCATGTATGGGATACGTAAGGAACGTCTTAGGGTCACGTTAAGGGTTCTAGGAGGGTCGTTACATCCTCCCCACCTTGTTTTAAATCTCATCCTCGAGATTTGGGCTACGATATCCCCTCGGAGTTATGTTATGTCTCTAAGTTAGTAAGAACAGTATATCAAGGTTTCTGAGATAGAATCAAAATATTATGGGATAATTCAATGATCCCAAGAATTAGTTCAGGAATTGATGAACGAGATGAAATGATACAATCATCAAGGTGACCGAGTTTCACAGAGTTTCACAATCAAAAGAGAGAGTTGTAATGATCTTTAGAAATGATAGAATTCAATGTTAGAAGAGAACTTTACGTTGATTGTTAATTGAGAAGAACTCTGAATCAATAATCTCAATTGAAAAATAGAAGTATGAAAAATGATTTGTCAGTGATCAAACTAGAAATCAGTGACACTGAATGGCAGGGATACACCGAAAATACAATAAGATTTAGTGTATCATTGTCTTAATACATAATTGTATCAAGACTACCTGAATGATAAGTCAAACTGTCACGACCCCCGACCCACCCTGGACGGAATCGGGAGCCGCGAACAGCCAAGTGGTACCGGTGATTATTTTAAAAATATTGCAGCGGAAATTTCATCAGGACCGTGAGTTAGGAAAAATATCAGAGTTTAGAAAACACCGGATTTTATTTATTAAATAGATTAGGATAAACCCATGTTTTACAATGGTAGCTTTAATAAAAATAAATTTGATTACATAAAACAATATTTCTTAATTTTATTTAATTAATAAAATCAGCCACTTCTTGATGCCTTTCAGTGCCGTATCCATTTCTTACTCCAATCTACTGTAATTACCTGAAACGCGTTTTAAAAAGGTTTTGTCAGCAGGAAATACTGGTGAGTTCATTCATTTTAATTAAAACATATTTGTTATAATTTACAGCATTAAGAGTTTTTACATTTGCTTCTTAAAGATTGGCAAAGACTTAATCACTGCAAAGTATAACTAGAAAACAGTGTTATAAATTACAGTATTAAGAGAGATTACAATGTTTCAGATATCAAACCAAATACCCATAGTATTTGTCACTCGACTATCCATCGGTAACCTCTTTGTCCAATGGAGTCTGTGACTATGGTCATATCACTCATTGGCTAACTCGTTGTCCAATAGTGACGGTTATTAAGTAATGTATACAAAACCCCACATACCGGCTGTAACTTGGTGATTACATAAACTTAATCACTGTAATTATAATCTTTGAAAATAAACATGATTTGGAAAGTAATTTGATAAAAAGAGAATGACTCACATTATAAGCATGCAGATTCATACGGGCAAAGTTTAATCTATAGATAAGCCTTGATATATTGCAGATTGATACAGGCAGAGCTTAGCCTATTGATTTAGCCTTGTAACCTAGTGCACACGAACTAGGTAATTAACTAATACAGCTTTTACGATAACTCACGAGATTAAAACCCTCACAACGAATGACAAAGTGCAATCACTTAAACATCCATCGGATTCACAACGAATGACAGAGTATTCCCCGAGTTCGGGTGGTACTCAAACATCCTGTCGGAATCACGACTAATGACAAAGGATAGCACTTAAACATCCATCGGATAGTTTCCATCGATCGGACATTGAATCGTAGCAGCACCCCGCTATACTAATTAGTGATTCGTGTGTGTTTTTAGAGTAATTCTACGATATCTCAGCGTGTATTTTGAGTTTTTACGTCGTTCAAGCGCCCAAATTCCAGTCCCAATGTCTGCTATTTATATACGAAAATTGACATGCTTACGGACCGTAAGCCTTATCCCTTACGGTCCGTAAGGGACACCTTTTCACTATAGGCTTGCCACGTGTGTGTGTGTAGGCTAGCTGAGTCGACGGAATGATTAAATTTGATTTTTATAGCAACTTATAAGGATAATCGTCGAGTAGGGAATACCCCCCCGAGTTTTAGGGGCCCTGATCCTGATTCTGATTGTTCTGAAATTTGTAGGGTTTGTGCAGAATCACTTGGGTGTCTCAATTAGGGTTTCCTATTGGATAAAATAATAAAATAAATAGGACTTTTAATGAGGGTTGTTACATTCTCCCCACCTTAATAAAAATCTCGTCCTCGAGATTTGGGTTATGATATTTCTTTTAGACTTATGTCACATTTTAGTTAATAAAAACAATATTAAAGTAGATGACACAGAATTAAAATATCAAATTTTGTGAATACGAGTTGTACCATAAGTAGGATTCAATGGTTCAACTGAATTAGTTCAAGAAATTGATGACAAACGAATGAGATGAAATGATATGATTTTTTAAGGTGACTAGGTTCAAGCCAAAAGATATATGATCAATAGATATTTAAAATGAATGTGAAGGACTTTTAGAATCAATAAAAATTCTTTGTTGAAAGAAAGCTTACTTGAATTGGCAACTGAGGAAGACTTAGAATTGACAGGTTCAAAAAGCATGAAAAATGATTTGTCAAATATTTATGATATGAGAAAATCAAAGTGTTGAGATGAGTGAATTGCAAAGATACACTAAAAGACAATAAAGTTAGTGTATCATTGTTTAGAGTTCCAAATTATTTTAATTACGAAACAATGTGATAGTACACTATTAGTGACCATATTTTTCATACTATGTCCTAGAGATCGAAATATAATAAGAACAAGTTGTTTTAGCATGACCAATTTATATTATATTTGTAAAGCAAATGTAATATATATTATTTGTGTACTTGTCTGAACCATATCTTATATATCAAATATAAATACTATGTAATATATATTATTTATTACGCATTTTTATTATATGTAAATGGTCACTACTTTTAAATAAATGTTATTTTAGTATTTTACTATACTATGTATAATAACTTATATTTACTATGTAATATATATTACAAAACACCGCAATGAAGTTATTACATTACAAAATATTTTAATATTATTATTTTGTAAAAGAAGTCACTTTTATTTATAACGTTAAATGAAAGTTGTAAATAAAGGTGTAAAAATATTTATTGTACAAAAATATTTATAAAATATTTTGTAAATATATAACACTTAATGGGTTAGTTCTATGTGATTACTTATTTTCATTTTGAAACCATATAACGTTGTGAATGTATTTACAAATGTTGTAAATAAGTGAAAACAACGACTATTCTTATATAGTACAATATTCCCCTATCCCAACTTAGTTTGATGACTACCATATTATTCTTATATGGTCATTTTCTTGCCAGAGCGTTATGGTACCTAGTTACCACAAAACATGTGATAAACAATTATTTATATAATTTTATTCATCCTTCTAATTCTTGTATTGTTTTATGAAAATATGTCTTCTCCTTACAGTACAGAGTATATATATTTTTATATAAAAATATTTTTTTACATGTAATTAAAATTTACTAAATAAGTATGATGATTAAATTTATATATATTAACTAGTCATTATCATGTTTGGATATTGGTTAGTGCTGCCTTATTTAAGCATAGGTGGCCAGTCCATGCCTAACTAAGGCTAGGCTATTCAATACCTGCCCTTGACAATAACCCTAGTATTTTAAAATAATACTAGCACTATTACTATTAATATTTTATTACTAATAATAAAACTGATATTAGTAATAAATATCTAAACATACACTTAAATGAGAGTATAACTCAAACATAATTTTTATACATATATATAAAAATATGAATTCTTCACCTCAATGGTTTAATAAGAATATAGTAATACTATTTTGTAAATTAGGTAATCACTTATGTAAGTTTCCATATATAATTAATTTTATATAATGTTTTTCAATTGAAGATGTTAAAGCAATAATTATCACGAAAGGCTAGATTGATGTTGTAAGAATCATTAAGAGATACACTGAAATATGACAAGAATTTGTGTATCATTATATTAGCACACGATTTGTGTTAAGATGGCTTTTATCAACAAAGCAATTTAATATATAATTAAATAAATAATTAAATCCGTATATGATATATATAAACGAGATTAGTGCAAGCTTTAAATTTTGTGAAAATGTCAGTACAAGGTGATCATGATCAAAGAAATGATTCAATGAAATCGAAGACTAAACAAGCCTATTATGGTTCAAAACAAATGAAGTGCTTGTTGGGACTATTTTGAATATGATAGCTTCCATCCATCATATGGAATCTTGAAATGAATATGTAATGTGAGCAAGTCAAATAATTTGAACTTGATTTAAACAAAACAAGTTTTTATAAGAAAGTTCGGACATGGTCACAATAGAAACTATGTATGCCAAAGAAAATTAAATTTTTCAAGAAATTCATTGACTCGATATCAAGGAGTTATTGTTTTGCAATAATGCGGTTCACAGTACAAAAAGCGGAATGATATTTGAGTTTGGATAAAATAACAAATCGGAATGAAGCCCTCCAGTGGTCTTTATAAATCAAATGAATCACATGCGCAACAAACAGTGCATGTGTAATGTATGAATTTACCAGGAAATAAAATAGATCAATATTCGCTACTATGAAAGAAATCCTCATGGTATGATGACCTTTAGGGGAAGTAGAAATACGAAAGTCAACTCTTTATATGCAGAAGTCAGAATTTCAATGAAAGAAATTTAAAAACTTTATCTGGAATTTCTTCTGATAACCGTTGTAAGTGACATTACCAGGAAATGTCGAATAAAATGAAATAGGGGAGTTGCAAAGGTATGTGACTCCTTTTGCAGTGATAATAATGATGACTCTGATTAGACTGTGCACCTATGGTTGTGAAATCTTCTTACAACGTACCTCAGCGAGATTCAGGTTGTTTGTAGGATCGCGTGGTAAAGTGCTTCTTTTTAATCAGTAGTTTTCTCACTGCTGGGAGGAGTATTGTTGTTGTCATGCCCAATTATAATTTCCAGAGGTCTTGCCTTAAAAATCGTGTGTGATATACTTCAACGTCTGTGTATAATTTAAGTTTCATGTGTTTTCTTGTATACTAGCACATCTTTACATTTTTCTTACTTGCGTTAATAGTTTATGGTAACGCATTGGAAATTCTTTATACTTTTGATGGTGTCCCAACTTTAAAGGGTTCTCATTGTATGAGTTACGAGGTAAATGATCAAACGAAATAATGTTTGATATCGGAAAATAGATTCCTAATAAAGAAATCTAGACACATATGTTTGTGCTTTATTCCTAATTGACTTTTGGAATTCCTTATAGATATATATATATATATATATCTATATAATCATATATTTCACATGCTGAAATAAACATACCATCTATCAGGTCAATGTATTTAACATATTCATATTTCCAAAAACCAGTCTGATATCTGGTCATGATACTATTTAGGGAAATCTTGTCACTCGTTTGACATATTACATACCCTGTCTTATCCGGTTCGCGCCGGAGAGGTAACCTCAGTATATCCGGACAAACTGGAGAGTCTGCTACACCATACCCAGTCTTGTCGGAGAAAATTTTCTATTTCCCATAAATAGTATCTTTTCAAGATTTTAAAAGTGCCTATCTTATTAGGGCTTTTATCCAGAATTAGGGAAATTTGTATTCCCGTAACATATCTTATTCTAGACCAAGTATTATCAATATGCAAGGATTAATAGCAATTAAATGTTATTGCTTATTTATCGTATCTTGCAATATTCTAATTACCATTCTTATGGTATACAAAAACCCATCATAATTTATTCACATAAGTACTTAGCTTATCTTGAAGTTTATACTAAGGCATCTTTTCTTAAGTTCAAGTCTAAATGCTATCATGTGTGCTACCAGTTGACAACAATCTCCTAACTCTTTTATACAAACTTAGGTATTATTGTCACAACACCTAAAGTCTTAAATTAGTGGCTCTGATACCACCTTCTGTCACGACCCCCGACCCACCCTGGACGGAATCGGGAGCCGCGAACAGCCAAGTGGTACCGGTGATTATTTTAAAAATATTGCAGCGGAAATTTCATCAGGACCGTGAGTTAGGAAAAATATCAGAGTTTAGAAAACACCGGATTTTATTTATTAAATAGATTGGGATAAACCCATGTTTTACAATGGTAGCTTTAATAAAAATAAATTTGATTACATAAAACAATATTTCTTAATTTTATTTAATTAATAAAATCAGCCACTTCTTGATGCCTTTCAGTGCCGTATCCATTTCTTACTCCAATCTACTGTAATTACCTGAAACGCGTTTTAAAAAGGTTTTGTCAGCAGGAAATACTGGTGAGTTCATTCATTTTAATTAAAACATATTTGTTATAATTTACAACATTAAGAGATTTTACATTTGCTTCTTAAAGATTGGCAAAGACTTAATCACTGCAAAGTATAACTAGAAAACAGTGTTATAAATTACAGTATTAAGAGAGATTACAATGTTTTAGATATCAAACCAAATACCCACAGTATTTGTCACTCGACCATCCATCGGTAACCTCTTTGTCCAATGGAGTCTGTGACTATGGTCATATCACTCATTGGCTAACTCGTTGTCCAATAGTGACGGTTATTAAGTAATGTATACAAAACCCCACATACCGGCTGTAACTTGGTGATTACATAAACTTAATCACTGTAATTATAATCTTTGAAAATAAACATGATTTGGAAAGTAATTTGATAAAAAGAGAATGACTCACATTATAAGCATGCAGATTCATACGGGCAAAGTTTAATCTACAGATAAGCCTTGATATATTGCAGATTGATACAGGCAGAGCTTAGCCTATTGATTTAGCCTTGTAACCTAGTGCACACGAACTAGGTAATTAACTAATACAGCTTTTACGATAACTCACGAGATTAAAACCCTCACAACGAATGACAAAGTGCAATCACTTAAACATCCATCGGATTCACAACGAATGACAGAGTATTCCCCGAGTTCGGGTGGTACTCAAACATCCTATCGGAATCACGACTAATGACAAAGGATAGCGCTTAAACATCCATCGATCGGATATTGAATCGTAGCAGCGATCGAGTTAATACCCTGTATCGTAGCAGCACCCCGCTATACTAATTAGTGATTCGTGTGTGTTTTTAGAGTAATTCTACGATATCTCAGCGTGTATTTTGAGTTTTTACGTCGTTCAATCGCCCAAATTCCAGTCCCAATGTCTGCTATTTATATACGAAAATTGACATGCTTACGGACCGTAAGCCTTATCCCTTACGGTCCGTAAGGGACACCTTTTCACTATAGGCTTGCCACGTGTGTGTGTAGGCTAGCTGAGTCGACGGAATGATTAAATTTATTTTTATAGCAACTTATAAGGATAATCGTCGAGTAGGGAATACCCCCCCTGAGTTTTAGGGGCCCTGATCCTGATTCTGATTGTTCTGAAATTTGTAGGGTTTGTGCAGAATCACTTGGGTGTCTCAATTAGGGTTTCCTATTGGATAAAATAATAAAATAAATAGGACTTTTAATGAGGGTTGTTACACAAACGAATGACGTATGAATTGATGTGATTAGCGATTTATGATTAGCTCAAGCTACAATTTTTTACAGACACCACAAGGTGTTGTAGTGATTGAAAGAATTTGATGATTACGGTGACAGAACGAATTCACCGTTTTTCGAACGAAAGTTTCAATGAAGTGGATCTGGATATTTCAAAAGATAGGATGTTCAAAGGAACAATCAAATATGGTAGGATTGATCAATGATGAAAGGAATGTTGGAGGTACATTGGAATAAGGATTTAGGTACCCTTATCTTAGCACAAAATTGTATTAAGACTGGTTTAGGACAATGAACTAAGAAATAGATAAATTAGTACCTCAGGTGTGAAAAGGAAATGAATCCAAGTTTCAAAGAAATCGCCACCGCAAGGTGTTGTGGTTTAACAAACGATTTATTGGAGTCGTAGACTTTGAATAGGTCTACTATGATTCAAACAAATGAAATTACCTAGAATATGATGATCTCAATTCATCATATGGGATTTTGAATCTAATGTATTGGAGCAAGTTCAACAATTTGAGCTTGGTTTGGACATATTCCGATAATGGATATATGTAATTGGCAAGTGAAAGGTTACGATGGAAATTTGGTAAGAATCCTTGAAAAGAAAAGGAGTTCTTCCAGAAATTTTGCTGACTTAATATCAAGAGTCAAAGTTTTTGCAATCATAGGGATTGTCAGAATGAGTATAACGAAATATTTTATTCGAGCTTGTGAATAAATGATCTTTTGAAGTGGAATCACTTGCGTAACAAGCAAGGCTTGTACAACATATGAATTTGTCAAGAGATGAGACAAATGAGTGTTGGCTTTATGAAAGAAAAATAAAGACCTTTTATTGATGAAGTTTTGATCGGAATCAAAAGTCAACTAACTTAAGTATAGTCGAAACATAAGGGTGCTTATTTTGTTGTTGTCTCCGGTATTGTAATATTTTTGTGTTTTCCTTAGCCTCATCTGGGTTTCTATCCTCGTTGTTGGGTGCCTTAGATAGTTTCGGGCAGTAGAGACGGAAATGGCCTGGATCTCCGCATTTGTAACATACATTAGTTGTCCTTCTCCTTATACATTCTTCCTCTGTATGTCCAGCCTTCTTGCAAAAACTACAGCGGTGTATTTTCCTAGAATGACGTCTTTTTGAACTCTTCTGATTATAGTTGTTGCAGGTAGGTTGCGCGATTGACGATCCCGTTTCTTGGTTCTCATCGGTTTTATCAGAGCGGAATTTCTTATAAGAGTAACTATAGGTTGTGGTTTTCCTTCGCTTGGAGGATGGAATTTTGATACGGATATCATGATCTCCATTGATACTAGGTTTAGGTTTGAAGTGACGAGTATGCTTACAACGTAAAGTAGGACTTTCGTTGATAGGCATAGAAATTTTAATAGCTTCAATGATCGAAGGTATGGCATTCGATATTCCTTGAGCTATTATATTTTCTATAGTACTTTTATCCAAGGAATTCTCATTACTAGTCTGGATTCCTTGATTGTACACAATTTTCCTTGACATCTGGATTACAAACATGCTCATATATGATTATCACAGAACTAAATAATTATATAGGCATCTTTTGTTGTTCTTATTAGCACTATTATAATCGTACTTATCAGTACGATGCATTGGAATATATATAAATATGTACATATTATATCGTAACACTTTTACTTTCACTATATATTTTATCAAAATATAAGGAAAGTATATATATATATTGTGTTGTTTCTTTCCTATATTGTCACAATTCAATTATATTTCAGAGTTCATAGGTAGAAATTATGGTTGTGGCTAGAGGTAAGGGTTTTATATGAGGTTCTGAGATTTTCCATCATTGACCCACTATTGTTTTTCAAGAGGTGATGCTAGTACGAATATCCTTAAGGTATCTTTTGAATTAAAGGTAGGTATCAAAATAGATCTTTGAGTAAGTATGTAGGTTTGTTTTCTTCTGTTATATAATAAAGCTTGTTTTTCTGCAGGAGATATTTGATTATCATATTGTATATTTTATCAAGAAATTTGTGTCTTGCATATACCTACATAATAATATAAAGCTTCAAAGTTTCCTGAAATATATATAAGACCAAATTATAAGAATCCAATTACATAATTAAATGTATTAATTACCCTGTGTTATTTCCATAACTTTGTTTTATTATAATAACAAAATAAATTTCTATTACATTTATTAAACAGAATATTTTTAGAAATAAGAAGGTAAATTCATCGAAAGAATACTAAATAAAATTATAAATTTTCGGAATTCTTTTAGAACAATTTAACCTTTAACTGACAGGTGGACTTATTTCGATTATAATATATTTAGAACTTGATTTCTTGATTTATTATATTTATTAAAGAAATAGATAATACAGAGTTTAGCGTTTCTAAATTGTCACACCCCGATATTTCCACATATTTCTGGTGGGCCCGGTGGGGAGTATCGTGACGTAGCTGATATCATCATGGTCAAATATGTGACAACTGTCAAAATTTGCATGCATCCGTACAATTATTAAATGATGATTAGTGCTTGATGACTGTGCTGATTTACATTTTATGACTTGAATTGCTTTCTGATTGCTGCATCATACTTACATGTGCATCACATACTTCATAATGTCACATTAACATTACATGCAACCCATATTGACATACATGATGCACAAAGCACAGTTAGCACAGTTAACGGATAAAACAGAAAATGCTGACGGGGTTCAGTACATAGACAGATAGTGTTTTGAGACCCAGTATGAGCCAGAAACCAATTTCTACACTAGTATAGTGTGTAGGGAAGTAAGGACCACAAAACTGCTTCACTAGGTGATAGTTTAAGTGTCGGAAAGTGCCTAAAACTCCCATTAAGTGCAGAATTCTGCATATTTCAGCAAAATTCAGCAATTTAACAAACTAGTAACATGCAAAAATATGACTAAATGGTCCTGAAGCTTTCCTAAGTGTTGGGAATTAAAAGTGTCACAAAAGGGTACATAATAAACACTAAACGGTATAGTTTAGCACTTTAACGAACCGGTATCCAACCAAACAACCGGACACTACCCGAAACACCAAAATTATACTAGAGACATTGTTTTAGTGTTTCTGGGCTAGTTATGACCCCCGAACACCTTAACACACTATATAACCTATCATACACATAAACACTAATCTATACACTTGAAATTTAACTTAATAACTTAACTTATCATCCAACACTTACACTTACCCCCCCCCCCCATATATGTGGATGGTCACCAAAGGTGTGGCCCCACCATATATCTCTCTTGATCTTCCATGATCTTCCTTGGATTCACTTTGAGATCTTAGAAGATCATGAATGGTACTTAGGGAACCTAATACCCATTGGATAAACATCTAAAACTTGGTTATAAGATATCATTAGAGCTCATTCTCATCAACACCTCCTTCATCCCTTTCTTCTTCCCACCTCACGGCCACAACAAGCACCACCACCACCCCCATTTCCATCTCATTCTCATACATTCTAAGGTGTACACAAGGTGTTAGAAGCTAGATTAAGAAGCTTGGAGCTTGAGGATCTTGAAGGACCTTCATCATTTGCTATTATCCTCCACATTTGTCATCACCATCATCTTGTGTTCTTCCCTAGCCTTGAGCTAGTAGTAAGGCTCTTATGAACTCTTGTTACTTCATATTTTGATGGTTAATAGATGAGGAACATTGTTAAACATGATGAACGCTAAAAGACATAATCATAAATCTTTAACATAAGGTTATAAACATATGAATACTTGTTGATTTGTGTTTATTTGCTTCTTGATAATTGATGATTTGAGTTGGTGATGTTAGACAACATAAGGAACCTACTAGATTGTGATTAAACACATGATCTAGTAAGTTAAGGTGGTGATCTTGTGAAAGACCAAGATCACCATGCTTTATGCTTTCATGAACTTGAAAAATAAAAATGATTTTGTTAATGATGAAGTATGTAGTATGTTACTAGACATAAACTTGAATGATTTCAAAAATAGTTTTCCAAAGAAACCAAGTTAAATAACAAGATTTGTATAAACATAGTTTTTAAAAGAAACTAACCATGTTTCTAGTGGTGACACAAGTGTAAGAATACATTCCTTACAAGAAAAATTCAAAAGAATGATTTTTGGAAAAATCATCTAGTAAGTTGTAAACACCTAAATTCTTTAAGAATGAGATTTTTAAAGAAATAAACACACTTTAAAGGGTAACTAAACCTACTAAAAACACTACCAAGTTACTACAAGTTTTTATGAAAATTCAAGTTCATGATTATTATGTATGTCACACCCCAACCGATGGCGGAATCATCGGGGCGTGGCACTGAGCGAAACAGATTGTCCAGAAGTTTCCATAACAACTATCATTACCATTCAATTTAAGTTAACATGTCCCATACCATGTCTCAAATAGCAAACCAGTTATTACAGACAAAAACTAAACAAATATTCTATTTCGACAACTCAGATTTAAACATAACAAATTTATTCGTTGGTTTCTAGGACTCCAGTTCCTAGCTTCAATTTCATCACAGCCCGAGAAATAAAGTCAATACATAAAATGTAAAGGTGAGCATACAAGTTTGATACGTTAAAATAAAGTCAATACATAAAATGTAAAGGTGAGCAACCTAAGCACCTGTCACATACGTTAAAATAAAGTCAATACATAAAATGTAAAGGTGAGCATACAAGTTTGATAATAGCATAATAGAGTTCGAATTCGTTTACGCATAACCAGCACGTACACATAGTGAAATGAAGCACGTTAGTTATCGACATAGATCCATCGATACCAATGACTGCGGGTTGACTGCCCGAGGCAGTTCGCAATACATGATTACCACCGTAATCCATGCAAGTAAAAGATCCTTAACAACCCCCGTGTGAACGGGTGCTGAGTCCAAACTATAGTACTATCGTTGCTAAGGCAGGTAGACAGCATTCCATGTGTAAACATAACAAACAAGCATTCATAAGCCACGTATAACATGCATAATTGGTTTAGCGTTAAAATAGCTTGAGTAGTGTGATTGTTGTAGTTTGAATATTCGTAACGTATGTAACACCCAAAAGTGCTAAAGCAAAAAGGGTTCGAGTATACTCACTGCGATTATGGATTGAAGGGAGCGCGTTACAGCGAGTACGGTTAGCCTGAATAGATTCGATAACGTAACGATAAGTGGCGCGTAAAACAGTACAAAGTGAGAGTGGTTAGGATGGCTGATCGTGCGGGACAGCTATCCGTGAGAGGAAGTCATCCGTGCGCATGAACTATCCGTGCGGATGGTGATCCATCCGGATAAGCTATCCGTACGTGCGAGCTGTCCGTGCGGATGGTAATCCGTGCGGATTAGTTGTGCGTGCGGATGGCTTATCCGTACGGACAAGTTGTTTGTGCGGATAAACGTTCAAGTGGATTGTTTCTTCCTAAGGATGTGTTTGTGTACGATGGCTTGTGCTTTGAAGTTTTCATTGTAACATTTAGAAAACATTTAAGTGTTTCTACCTTTCAAGCCGGTCGCGCGGACAACAATCCGTCCGGATGGTAGTCCGTGCGGACAATGGTAATCCGTGCAGACAGTCCGTGCGCGCGGGCAGAGACTATCCGTCCGGATAGCCTGTCCGTGCGAACGAGTTGGCCGTGCGGATGAACATTGTTTGAATTTTATTTTAAGGTCTTAGTATCTCATGATCCGAAGAGTAATCCATTCAGAGGTCGTCCGTCCGGATCGCTCCTTCGTCGATACTCAAACCTTGTTTGGAAAGTGGGTCCCAAGGTAGCCCGTCCGGGTGACAACCCGTCCGTATAGCCTGTCCGTGCGCACAGCCTGTCCGTGCGCACAGCCTGTCCGTGCGGACAGCCTGTCCGTGCGGACAGCCTGTCCGTGCGGACGACTGGTCCGTGCTGATAGTCTGTGGTCTGATTGTTCCGTTCGTCTACTCTTGGTTTCTGTTGTCGTTTATCGAGACGTTCTGATTACGTGGCAACCACTTGGAATCGTATTCTTACCCGCACGACTAAGCCGGCCAGGAACCACCCTGACTCAACATGTCGACGACTCAGAACGGTCATTCCGGTTGACCCCGAAATCAGGTGTCTTGCGGTAGAATTCCAGATCTAGGACTAGTGCATCACTATTATCGAGTAGAGACTATAACCGATCAGATTCGTACCGATCTTAAGGGTAAAAGAAGGAGAGAACTTAGGTTTATTTCTTTCAACTCTTTTATCCTTAGAAAAGTTTAGATTTAGGTGATGTTGTTGTGAAATCTTATGGAAATCGTTCAGATCGGAGCTATTCTTGGTGGAATGAAGTCAAGCTTGAAGTTCATAAGGACTTCATGATGACGTCACCCGAGAATACCTCAAATCCGGGTGATTTCATGGTTGGAAGTTAAGATTTGAAGGATGGAAAGGTGTAGAATTGTGTAGTGATCAAGAATGTACAAGAATTGGTGCAAGATCTTACCTGGATTGAGAGAAATCTGAGAAAAAGTGAAGGATGCGTGCGGTTCGGACGTCACTTGCCAGAAGTGGAAAGGTTGGAGAGTGACCCGTGTATTTATAGGATGCCAAAAGGGGAAAGGGTGAGCCGTGCGGATGGCACGTTACCCGGATAGGCTGTCCGCGCGGATTGGTCATCCGTGCGGATTGGCAATCCGTGCGGATTGGCAATCCGTGCGGATTGACCATCCGTGCGGATTGACCATCCGTGCGGATGACGCCTGAATTGGTTCGTTCGGTGCGATGACGCTTCGGTTTCGATTTGCGAGCGATTCGATAAGGTTTCCTAGTCAAATTACTTTCAGTCCCAACTACTTCTTATATGGTTCGACTCGGAATTCGGGTTCGGGTTCGTTTACATTCGAGTTAGACTTCGAGTTCGATTGAGTTCGCTTGATTATCACAACATAACATATGCAACAGAAAAGCAATGTAAAACAATGTACTAAGTATGCACACAATGGACATACGTAGTATGAAATGTAATGTAGAACGATGTACTAAGTAATGCACACAATGGGCACACCTAGCATGAAATGTAATGTAAAACGATGTACTAAGTAATGCACATAATGGGCACACCTAGCATAAAATGTAATGTAAATCGATGTACCAAGTAATGCTCACAATGGGCACACCTAGCATAAAATGTAATGAAATCATGTACTATAATGTACTAACGAACATAGCAGGTATATGATGTGAAAACAGGAAAGCATGAAAGTAACAACTAGGCACATGTGTTCCACCCCAAAACAGTTTGGAAAACAGTAAAAGAGGGGTCTATGTACTCACTTGGGATTGCTTAGTAGTCCTTGAGTAACAACCAAACAATGCTAGAGATCGCAGATATCAAACGACACCTAATATAGGTAACTATGTTAATAACCGGACCTAAATCGGATGATTGGATAGAATGAGGGTTCGTAAACCAAACGAGTGTAGAGACTCGTGTCATATGGTTTAACAAAGCCTACATACTAAATGAAACCTAACATAAATGATTACGACCCATTACGACCCGTTTAGGTAGCTTATGCTACTTTAACGCGTCGTTCGCGTAAAACGCGTTCGGATCGCCTAACTAGTCCTATGACAAGTGTTATATGCCTAAACATGTTACATAATCAGTTATGTGACAAAAGTTTAGGTTACATATGCTAAATTACCAATTATACATGAAAAGGGTATTCTGGTAATTTACCTAAGGCATATAAACTACCTATCATACAACTACTCAAACGATGTGACCATAGGGTATAACCTCGGAAGGTTATTCCCTACCTACTATGGTCACCTAATGTATTTGGTCGGATCCTAATGATCGACCAAACTGGGTCGGGTTCGAAGGTATAAGCGATTTATTAGATCGCTTACCCTACGACCCTAGACAACGTGGTAATCAGTAGGCATAGTCCCAAGGGACTATAACCATCGTGATTACAATCACGTTGCGAAGTTCACACGAACTTCGCATTGACCATAAGCTGGTCAACGCTGAAAGTCAAACAAAGTTTGACTTTCGGACTCGAAAAGCAGTAAAATAAGGAAAAGAACAAAAGAATACTTACGAAGGGTCCCCGAATGCTAATCTAGATCGAAATAACTCAGGTATGAAACAAAGGTTCCAACTTAGAGTCTTTAAGATCAGATTCTTGTGGGTTTAGAAGCAATGGGGGTGGGGTATTTATAGTTTTCGGGTAACCGTTAAGATCGTTTTTCGAATATCGTGCCTTAATCGTAACCGTACAAGTGTCGGAAAGTTGTGGTGACTTAAATTGGTCCTTATCAGCTGAAATGTCAAGTGGTGAGTGTGTGGTTGTGTTTAAAACAGCTGGAAGTTGCTGACTGTTCGTTGTTATCTGATCAGACAGGCGGACGCGGCCCGCTTCAGGATCAGGGAAAACTCAGGCGGGCCGCCTGAGGCTTCTGATCAGCAAACATGTTTGATAAATGACAGTTTCAGTCCCTGCACGTGTTTAAGGCCATTTCCGACACTTCTAAGGCCCGTAAAGCCAAATTTAAGGCCTTAAAATGATGCCTAAACATTGTGGACATGAAACATGCTCAAAAATATGTCTGATGTTGGTTCGTTTGGCCGTACGAACGCGATGTTCGCTTAATTACGACGGAATGCGCACAAGCGCGAAGAACGATCCAAAATGCGCAACGAATGGATTTTTCTTATGCTAAACACTAAAATAAAATATTTTAGTGCCTACATAAATTTTTGGATGTCCGGATATATTCAGAACGTAAGTTATGCGCGAAAATGCAAACTTGTGCACTTTTTGACACTTTTAGTCCCTGAATGACACAAAAGTTTATTTTAGCATACCGAACACCTCAAAGCCTATTTCTAAGCTATGTGAAGGGTATTTATGGTATGTTTAACTTATGGTCATGCTCCGGAATGTCTGTTACAGTTCAAATTGGCATACTTTCGCAGTTTGTCAACTTTAGTCCTTGTAAGCGATGTAACTTGATTTTTCAATACCAAAGCCTTCAAAACTTATTTCTAAGTTATTTAAAGGTTATTTAAGGTATGTTAAGTATATGTCACTATTCTGGAGTGTTTGTTGCATTAAACTGGTTATATTTACGCATCAGTGCGCGTATAACCTTCCAGAAAGCGATAAAGAGTTTGAAATCGAACAAGAATTGATATGTGTAAACGATACACATATTTTTACAAATCCCAAGTATGAAATACAATATTTCATTGGTTGGGCATTTGTTTGATGGTCTCAGTGACACAGGTGTCACACAATCCGTCCGGATGGTAGTCCGTGCGGACAATGGTAATCCGTGCAGACAGTCCGTGCGCGCGGGCAGAGACTATCCGTCCGGATAGCCTGTCCGTGCGGACGAGTTGGCCGTGCGGATGAACATTGTTTGAATTTTATTTTAAGGTCTTAGTATCTCATGATCCGAAGAGTAATCCATTCAGAGGTCGTCCGTCCGGATCGCTCCTTCGTCGATACTCAAACCTTGTTTGGAAAGTGGGTCCCAAGGGTAGCCCGTCCAGGTGACAACCCGTCCGTATAGCCTGTCCGTGCGCACAGCCTGTCCGTGCGGACAGCTTGTCTGTGCGGACGACTGGTCCGTGCGGATAGTCTGTGGTCTGATTGTTCCGTTCGTCTACTCTTGGTTTCTGTTGTCGTTTATCGAGACGTTCTGATTACGTGGCAACCACTTGGAATCATATTCTTACCCGCATGACTAAGCCGGCCAGGAACCACCCTGACTCAACATGTCGACGACTCAGAACGGTCATTCCGGTTGACCCCGAAATCAGGTGTCTTGCGGTAGAATTCCAGATCTAGGACTAGTGCATCACTATTATCGAGTAGAGACTAGAACCGATCAGATTCGTACCGATCTTAAGGGTAAAAGAAGGAGAGAACTTAGGTTTATTTCTTTCAACTCTTTTATCCTTAGAAAAGTTTAGATTTAGGTGATGTTGTTGTGAAATCTTATGGAAATCGTTCAGATCGGAGCTATTCTTGGTGGAATGAAGTCAAGCTTGAAGTTCATAAGGACTTCATGATGACGTCACCCGAGAATACCTCAAATCCGGGTGATTTCATGGTTGGAAGTTAAGATTTGAAGGATGGAAAGGTGTAGAATTGTGTAGTGATCAAGAATGTACAAGAATTGGTGCAAGATCTTACCTGGATTGAGAGAAATCTGAGAAAAAGTGAAGGATGCGTGCGGTTCGGACATCACTTGCCAGAAGTGGAAAGGTTGGAGAGTGACCCGTGTATTTATAGGATGCCAAAAGGGGAAAGGGTGAGCCGTGCGGATGGCACGTTACCCGGATAGGCTGTCCGCGCGGATTGGTCATCCGTGCGGATTGGCAATCCGTGCGGATTGGCAATCCGTGCGGATTGGCAATCCGTGCGGATTGACCATCCGTGCGGATGACGCCTGAATTGGTTCGTTCGGTGCGATGACGCTTCGGTTTCGATTTGCGAGCGATTCGATAGGGTTTCCTAGTCAAATTACTTTCAGTCCCAACTACTTCTTATATGGTTCGACTCGGAATTCGGGTTCGGGTTCGTTTACATTCGAGTTAGACTTCGAGTTCGATTGAGTTCGCTTGATTATCACAACATAACATAAAATAAACATGCACAGGTAACACGTAAGGCACACACACACGTAAAAATGATAAGTAAAACACCTAGTTCGAGTTACGGTTCGATGTCGATTTGATTAGCATAGCTTGGTTAACTTTATCGCATTGTTACTTCCTATCATTCACAGTCGTAGGTCGATTGAAATACGGTTAACACGATTCGATTATTGTAATGAACGACATTTACTCCACATAATATAAATAAAATAAAAACATTTCTACGAGTCAAGTCGCACGAAATCGGTCGTTGACTTTGACCTTGACTTTGACTTTCACTCGTGAAAACACGGGGTGTTACAGCCTCCCCTTGTTTAGGAAATTTCGTCCCGAAATTAAGCTGAAAGCTGTAACTAGGTCGTGAATCACGTGTGAGAATTGCTGATTTTTGGATATGATATGCGAAATTGTCTGATCTAAAAGCCTATAAAATTTCAGATCGTAATTCGAAGCCGTTTGGGAGAAATTTGAATTTTTGTTAGAAAAATGTTGAATGTTGCTGTTGATGTTCACCGTACGGATAACAAATCCGCGTTGACTATTGTTGACTCTGAATCGTGCGGAATCCGTGAACGTGTGTGACTAAACATAATCATAACGGAGTCAAAACCGATCCTACAAGTGGTATCCGAGCAGGTGATCGATTGCGATGATCAAACATACTCAGATTTGAGCAACTTCTTCATCTTTCATATCTATCACGTTTTTCTCTGAAAATCGCTAAATTAAACAACTTTTTACGGGTAAAATTGTTAAGACTTGGATATGTTGTGCGAAAACACTTGATTTATAAGCCTACAAAATTTCTTAATTAAACAACTGTGGGTACTTTGCCTTCATGTCGCTTTCGAGTTCCCAAGTAAAATCCGCGCCTCGTTTACCTTCCCATCGGACTTTCACAATGGGAATGCGTGAGCGCCTGAGTTCTTTGGTCTGGCGATCCATGATTTCGACAGGATTTTCCACGAAGTGTAATGTTTCGTTCACTTGTAGATCATCTAGAGGAACATGTAAGTCGTGGTCGGCGATGCACTTTCGGAGGTTTGACACGTGGAAAGTCGGGTGGACATTGCTAAGTTCCTCCTGTAATTCGAGTCTGTAGGCGACTTTTCCGATCCTTTCCAGAATCTTAAAAGGTCCAACATATCGAGGCGCGAGTTTCCCTTTCTTGCCGAATCGGACTACACCCTTCCAAGGTGATACCTTTAGGAGTACGTAGTCACCAACGCCAAATTCCCGGGGCTTGCGCTTTTTATCGGCGTAAACTTTCTGTCGATCCCGAGCTTTCGCTAGGTTGTCCCGAATTTGGAAGATTTTGTCTGTCGTTTCTTGTAGTAGCTCCGGACCGGTTAGTTGCGAGTGACCGATCTCGTGCCACACAATAGGCGATCGACATCTTCTTCCGTATAAAGCCTCGAAGGGTGCCATCTGGATGCTAGCCTGGTAGCTGTTGTTATACGAGAATTCGACTAACGGAAGGTGTCTATCCCAATTACCACCGAAGTCTAGAACACACGAACGGAGCATGTCTTCAAGGGTACGAATCGTTCTTTCAGTCTGACCGTCGGTTTGTGGGTGGAACGCAGTACTTAGATTGAGCGTTGTACCGAGTGCCGCCTGGAATGTTTCCCACAATCGTGAAGTAAACCGAGCATCACGATCAGAGATGATGTCACGAGGCATCCCGTGTCGACAAATGATCTCGTCGGTGTAGATTCGGGCTAATCGTTCTACCTTGTAGTCTTCTCGTATTGGCAGAAAGTGAGCTGATTTAGTCAAACGGTCAATAACAACCCAAATGCTGCCGTGACCTGATGACGTGGTTGGAAGCTTGGTTACGAAATCCATAGCTATGCTCTCCCACTTCCACATGGGAATTGGTGGTTGTTCGAGCAAGCCAGAGGGTCTTTGATGTTCAGCCTTGATTCTAGCACAGGTTAGGCATTTTCCGACGTAGAGGGCGATATCCCGTTTCATACCCGGCCACCAGTACCTATAGCGAAGATCATGGTACATTTTGTCAGCACCGGGATGGATAGAGTATCGGGATTTGTGGGCTTCATCCATGATAATCTGTCGCAAGTCGGTTCGCTTGGGAATCCAAATTCGGTCTAGAAAGTGGAATATCCCGTTTGATTTGCTCACAAGCTGGGCTCCATCGTGGTAGATTCTTTCTTTCTTCAAGGTGCGTTCGTTGAAACATGCATGCTGGGCGTCGCGGATGAGAGCTTCGAGGTTGTGCTGGGCTTGAACATTACGAGTGCTAAGCAGATAGCTCCGTCTGCTAAGTGCGTCGGCAACAACATTTGCCTTGCCTGGGTGATAACGAATCTCACAGTCGTAATCGTTGAGAAGTTCTACCTATCGGCGTTGACGCATATTTAGTTCCCTCTGATTAAAGATGTGTTGTAGGCTCCTATGATCGGTGAAGATCGTACACTTGGTACCATACAGGTAGTGTCGCCAAATCTTTAATGCAAAAACAACCGCGCCTAGCTCGAGATCGTGGGTTGTATAGTTCTTCTCGTGGATTTTGAGCTGTCGAGATGCGTAAGCTATAACCTTGTCTCGTTGCATAAGAACACACCCAAGACCAAGGTTGGAAGCATCAAGTAGACAATGAAATCATTGTTTCTGTCGGGTAGTGTGAGAACAGGAGCATTGCAAAGCATGTATTTGAGGGTTCGAAAGGCAGACTCTTGTTTGGTTCCCCAGACAAAAGGCTGGTCCTTGTGCGTGAGAGAGGTAAGTGGTACAGCAATCTTCGAGAATCCTTCGATAAATCGTCGATAATAGCCCGCTGGTCCGAGAAAAGAGCGGACTTCAGACGGGTTCTTAGGCGTAACCCAGCTCTTGACAGCTTCAATCTTCGCAGGAATGACGTGAATACCCTGACTATTCACAATGTGACCCAGAAACTGAACCTCCCCCAACCAAAATTCGCACTTGGAGAATTTGGCGTAGAGTTGGTTCCCCTGGAGTAACTCGAGAACCAAACGTAGATGCTGCGCATGTTCGGCTCTCGACTTGGAATAGATCAAGACATCGTCGATGAACACGATGACGAAACGGTCGAGATATGGCCTACACACGCGATTCATTAGATCCATGAAAACTGCTGGTGCGTTGGTTAGGCCAAAAGGCATGACAACGAATTCATAATGGCCGTAACGGGTTCGAAATGCGGTTTTGGGTATATCCTCCTCTTGTATACGCAGCTGATGGTATCCTGAACGTAGGTCGATCTTCGAGAAACACGTAGCGCCTTGTAGTTGGTCAAACAAATCGTCGATTCAAGGCAGAGGATAGCGGTTCTTGATAGTCAGCTTATTCAATTCCCGGTAGTCGATGCACATCTGGAACGACCCGTCCTTCTTTTTGACGAAAAGGACTGGTGCGCCCCAAGGAGAGGTGCTCGGGCGAATGAAGCCTTTTTCAAGTAATTCCTGGAGTTGGGTTGCGAGTTCGCGCATTTCGGACGGCGCGAGTCGATAAGGAGCTCTGGCGGTAGGGTTAGCTCCAGGAATGAGATCAATACGAAAATCGATATCGCGCTTTGGAGGTAGTCCGGGAAGATCCTCTGGAAAAACTTGAGGGAATTCCCGAACCACGGGAACGTCTTTTACTTCCTTCTTCTCTTTCTTTTCCTTCTCCGCTGCTACAACGTTAGCCAAGAAAGCCCTGTATTCCTTGCGGAGATACTTGCTAGCTTGTAGGCATGACATACGCTCGAGCCCTTTTGAAGTAGTATCGCCATAAACACATAATAAATCACCGTTTGCGAGCGAAAAATGAATCATCTTGTCGAAGCACACAACTTCAGCATGGTTCTCTCGAAGAAAGTCCATGCCTACTATGACATCAAAGCTTCCGAGTTGCATCGGAATAAGGTCGATCGAGAAGATGTGATTGTTGAGTTCAAGAGTACAATCACGGATAACGGAATCAACAGCGACGGTTCTTCCAGTAGCGACTTCAACTTCGAATGCCGAGGAGAGTTTGGAACGTCTACGACTAAGGAGTTTCTCAAATTCGAACGATACAAAGCAATTATCCGCTCCAGTATCAAACAAACATGAAGCATAAATACCATTCACGAGGAACGTACCGTTGACCACGTTGTTGTCGGCCTGGGCTTGACGCACGTTGAGGTTGAAAGTTCTGGCGCGTGCGGCCTGTTGTTGCTGTTGTTGTTGCTGCTGTGGCTGCTGCTGTTGCGGTTCTTGTTTCACTACCCTGTTCGGGCACATGTTGGCGAAATGATTCGGGTCGCCACACGTGAAGCAGGCTCTGGCTTTGACTGCGGGTGCCGAAGGAGCTTGTTGACCCTGTGGGGCGGTGAGTAGAGCTTGATTGGCAGGAGATTGACGAATACGGCAGTTGGCAGTGAAGTGGTCGTACACGTTGCAATGAGCACAAAAGCGGCATTGAATAGCAGTCGGGTGATGATAGGTGCAAGTAGGGCAGAGTGGGTGTGGTCCAGTATATGCACGCTTCGCAGGCGGTGCATTGGCCACAGGCGCCGCTACTTGACGCTGTTGGGCAGGTACAGCTTGGATCGGTGCAGCAGTAATCGCACAGTTCTTGTTGGTGGAGTTGCTCTTTCTCTTGTTCTTTCTCTTGTTGCTTGACGAGGTAGGTTCAGCAGTTGGTGCAGTAGCGGTAGCTTGATGCAGATGCTTGGAGGTCTTATCCCACACCCCAGCCTTAACCCTTTTGTCATTGATTTCAGCGGCTAGCAGATAGGCTTCCTCGACCGTGGTAATCTTAGCCGCTTGCACGAAATCAGCAACGCAGTCGGGCAAAGCTCGGATGTACTTCTTGATGGTCATCTCGGGAGTCTTGACCTGGTCGGGACAGATAATGCTGAGCTGTTTGAAGCGAGCAGTAAGACCAGCATTGTCTCCATCCTTCTGATGTATGTGCCAGAATTCATCTTCGAGCTTTTGACATTCGTGAGGAGGGTAGAATTCCTCTAGCATGAATTCCTTGAGCTCGTCCCACGACAAACCGTAAGCTGCATCATTCCCTCTCTTGTTCCTCTCGGCCGTCCACCAGTCCAAAGCACGGGACTGAAAGACGCCGGTAGCGTTCAGAGTTCGAAGGTCATCAGGGCAACCACTTTGTCGCAGAGTAACCTCGATAGAGTCAAACCAGTGAAATAGTGCAGTAGGACCTCCTTCGCCTGTGAATTCTTTCGGCCCACATGACTTGAATTGTTTGAAACTGAAAGGTCTTGCGGCAGCTTTAGGACCTTCAGTCCTCGACTCCTCGGATGATTTGCTAGCGTTCTCATAGGCATCGCTCACAGCTTTAGCCACACTTTTCGCGATAATAGAGGCAAGACGTCGGTCCCTCTTTTCCTGACGAGTGAGTGTATGACGAGATCCAGACGACATTGTCTGCAATAGACATCGCCACGGAACTCAACACATGTATTCGAATCTCACCTCACACGTCTACTACTACTAAAGCTCAGTAACACGTACCATGTAAACGCATATAGTCACAAAATCACAGAATTGCATGAAATCACATAAACACATAGAGCACATAATCACAATATTCATAAACATGTAAGCACAATAGCAAGAAACACATATACTCTTGAGTCACTAGGAGTGTATACGAGCATTTAAAGCATTCTGACTGCCCCTATTGTTGATTTGTTAGCGATGTGTCGTGTGGGTTTTGTGTTTTAGCAGAAGCAATAGTGTTAGGTCGAAACCAATAGTACCTCAAAACGTTAACAAATAAGCAGAAAATACATAAAATCTTCATAAAGGTCGATAAATCAAGGTAGATTGTCTGCGGCTAATAGACTTCGACTAACCAAAGTGGCTTGACTATTCGCAAGGATCCTGTGTGCACAATTACCTCCAGGACTATGCCTTTGCCTCGATTCTTGGGCGTTGGCGCAATTCCCATTGGTTATATTGTGTCTTTAGATCGTTGGAGTCCATCGAAACTTTGGTGGAAGTTTTGTATAAAAGCAGGACGAGTCGTCAAGGTTAGGGTTTCACCCCTATCTTGCAACTTCTGTCCCTGTTTTTGATAAAAATTTGAGGAGATTATTCATCAAAATATGGATTTCACTCCTAATTTGGTATGATTTTCCTCGTTTGTAGCTAAAACGCAAGTTGATTAGGCAACTTTAGTCGAGAGTTTGCGGTTTTCACACCTATTCTCGGCCTCATTACCTGTTCATAACTTGAAAATTCGAGTGCAGTGATAGAAAAGAGCGAGTGATAGTGGCGAGTTTACGCATACGCGTGAGTTGGTCTGTTGGTTCTTAACTATAGACTAGGTCTCTAAGACTTCGACCCGGACTAGGTCGAGTCTTGCCTAATTCCCTATAGTTATGGCTCTGATACCAATCTGTCACACCCCAACCGATGGCGGAATCATCGGGGCGTGGCACTGAGCGAAACAGATTGTCCAGAAGTTTCCATAACAACTATCATTACCATTCAATTTAAGTTAACATGTCCCATACCATGTCTCAAATAGCAAACCAGTTATTACAGACAAAAACTAAACAAATATTCTGTTTCGACAACTCAGATTTAAACATAACAAATTTATTCGTTGGTTTCTAGGACTCCAGTTCCTAGCTTCAATTTCATCACAGCCCGAGAAGCATATAAGCAACCTAAGCACCTGTCACATACGTTAAAATAAAGTCAATACATAAAATGTAAAGGTGAGCATACAAGTTTGATAATAGCATAATAGAGTTCGAATTCGTTTACGCATAACCAGCACGTACACATAGTGAAATGAATCACGTTAGTTATCGACATAGATCCATCGATACCAATGACTGCGGGTTGACTGCCCGAGGCAGTTCGCAATACATGATTACCACCGTAATCCATGCAAGTAAAAGATCCTTAACAACCCCCGTGTGAACGGGTGCTGAGTCCAAACTATAGTACTATCGTTGCTAAGGCAGGTAGACAGCATTCCATGTGTAA
Source organism: Helianthus tuberosus (assembly GCA_030545235.1). NCBI lineage: Eukaryota > Viridiplantae > Streptophyta > Magnoliopsida > Asterales > Asteraceae > Helianthus > Helianthus tuberosus. Next base: position 53,411,125 of record CM060428.1, read on the forward strand.
ACATAACAAACAAGCATTCATAAGCCACGTATAACATGCATAATTGGTTTAGCGTTAAAATAGCTTGAGTAGTGTGATTGTTGTAGTTTGAATATTCGTAACGTATGTAACACCCAAAAGTGCTAAAGCAAAAAGGGTTCGAGTATACTCACTGCGATTATGGATTGAAGGGAGCGCTTTACAGCGAGTACGGTTAGCCTGAATAGATTCGATAACGTAACGATAAGTGGCGCGTAAAACAGTACAAAGTGAGAGTGGTTAGGATGGCTGATCGTGCGGGACAGCTATCCGTGAGAGGAAGTCATCCGTGCGCATGAACTATCCGTGCGGATGGTGATGCGTGCGGATGGTGATCCATCCGGATAAGCTATCCGTACGTGCGAGCTGTCCGTGCGGATTAGTTGTGCGTGCGGATGGCTTATCCGTACGGACAAGTTGTTTGTGCGGATAAACGTTCAAGTGGATTGTTTCTTCCTAAGGATGTGTTTGTGTACGATGGCTTGTGCTTTGAAGTTTTCGTTGTAACATTTAGAAAACATTTAAGTGTTTCTACCTTTCAAGCCGGTCGCGCGGACAACAATCTGTCACACCCCGACCACGTAGGACAACCAAACGTGGCGGAAATGTCGGGGAGTGTTGTAACAGAATTAATGTTTCACAACCATGGAAATTAAAGTTTGGTTTTATTCATCAAACAAGCGAGTTACATTGTCTTTAAACAAGAAATAAAGAGTACATAACATAAATTAACTAGTTCTTGTCTCGTTTTAAGTCACTAAGGCACAGGTCCACCTAAGTGTGTCTTGATAAGTCCTATGCATCATCTCCTGAAAACACATGTGAAAATAGGTACGTCAGCATAAAAATGCCTGTGAGATACATAGGTTTTGTGAAAATAAGATTCATGACTTATGTTTAAGAAAATGTTTAGTCATGAACCTTGTAATTTGCTTTGTCTTGTAAATCATTTGAAAAACAATAAGATCAGATGATATGTATAAATAAATGTAAATAATGTATGGTTAAAGGAATAACCATGTAAAATGAATTTGTATAAGATACGTTGTTTGTAAATCAATGTCTTGTGAAAAGTATGTTATTTGTATAAAATGTTATATGTCTCAAACTGAAATGATTCAAATAACGCTACGATATGTAATACCATACAAACACTTATATATAGGAAGTACCAGCGGCGTATCCACCATGCTTATATCATATTACACACGCCTCGTTACTTAATCACTTACTCAAACCAAACTATCAAGATGAAATGTTTAACAAGTGTAGAAATGTTCATGTATAGTCAAATACGGTTCACACGGTTCACAGATACAAACGGTTCACAGATACAACCAGTTCACAGATACAAACGGTTCATAGATACAAACGGTTCACAGATACAAACGGTTCATAGATACAAACGGTTCACAGATACAAACGGTTCACAGATATCAACGGATCACATAGTCAAATGATTTCAACGGTTCACATAGTCAAATGTTTACAACGGTTCAATATGTAGTATAATGTGTTCATATGCTGGATAAGCATATGCAACAGAAAAGCAATGTAAAACAATGTACTAAGTATGCACACAATGGACATACGTAGTATGAAATGTAATGTAGAACGATGTACTAAGTAATGCACACAATGGGCACACCTAGCATGAAATGTAATGTAAAACGATGTACTAAGTAATGCACACAATGGGCACACCTAGCATAAAATGTAATGTAAATCGATGTACCAAGTAATGCTCACAATGGGCACACCTAGCATAAAATGTAATGAAATCATGTACTATAATGTACTAACGAACATAGCAGGTATATGATGTGAAAACAGGAAAGCATGAAAGTAACAACTAGGCACATGTGTTCCACCCCAAAACAGTTTGGAAAACAGTAAAAGAGGGGTCTATGTACTCACTTGGGATTGCTTAGTAGTCCTTGAGTAACAACCAAACAATGCTAGAGATCGCAGATATCAAACGACACCTAATATAGGTAACTATGTTAATAACCGGACCTAAATCGGATGATTGGATAGAATGAGGGTTCGTAAACCAAACGAGTGTAGAGACTCGTGTCATATGGTTTAACAAAGCCTACATACTAAATGAAACCTAACATAAATGATTACGACCCATTACGACCCGTTTAGGTAGCTTATGCTACTTTAACGCGTCGTTCGCGTAAAACGCGTTCGGATCACCTAACTAGTCCTATGACAAGTGTTATATGCCTAAACATGTTACATAATCAGTTATGTGACAAAAGTTTAGGTTACATATGCTAAATTACCAATTATACATGAAAAGGGTATTCTGGTAATTTACCTAAGGCATATAAACTACCTATCATACAACTACTCAAACGATGTGACCATAGGGTATAACCTCGGAAGGTTATTCCCTACCTACTATGGTCACCTAATGTATTTGGTCGGATCCTAATGATCGACCAAACTGGGTCGGGTTCGAAGGTATAAGCGATTTATTAGATCGCTTACCCTACGACCCTAGACAACGTGGTAATCAGTAGGCATAGTCCCAAGGGACTATAACCATCGTGATTACAATCACGTTGCGAAGTTCAAACGAACTTCGCATTGACCATAAGCTGGTCAACGCTGAAAGTCAAACAAAGTTTGACTTTCGGACTCGAAAAGCAGTAAAATAAGGAAAAGAACGAAAGAATACTTACGAAGGGTCCCCGAATGCTAATCTAGATCGAAATAACTCAGGTATGAAACAAAGGTTCCAACTTAGAGTCTTTAAGATCAGATTCTTGTGGGTTTAGAAGCAATGGGGGTGGGGTATTTATAGTTTTCGGGTAACCGTTAAGATCGTTTTTCGAATATCGTGCCTTAATCGTAACCGTACAAGTGTCGGAAAGTTGTGGTGACTTAAATTGGTCCTTATCAGCTGAAATGTCAAGTGGTGAGTGTGTGGTTGTGTTTAAAACAGCTGGAAGTTGCTGACTGTTCGTTGTTATCTGATCAGACAGGCGGACGCGGCCCGCTTCAGGATCAGGGAAAACTCAGGCGGGCCGCCTGAGGCTTCTGATCAGCAAACATGTTTGATAAATGACAGTTTCAGTCCCTGCACGTGTTTAAGGCCATTTCCGACACTTCTAAGGCCCGTAAAGCCAACTTTAAGGCCTTAAAATGATGCCTAAACATTGTGGACATGAAACATGCTCAAAAATATGTCTGATGTTGGTTCGTTTGGCCGTACGAACGCGATGTTCGCTTAATTACGACGGAATGCGCACAAGCGCGAAAAACGATCCAAAATGCGCAACGAATGGATTTTTCTTATGCTAAACACTAAAATAAAATATTTTAGTGCCTACATAAATTTTTGGATGTCCGGATATATTCAGAACGTAAGTTATGCGCGAAAATGCAAACTTGTGCACTTTTTGACACTTTTAGTCCCTGAATGACACAAAAGTTTATTTTAGCATACCGAACACCTCAAAGCCTATTTCTAAGCTATGTGAAGGGTATTTATGGTATGTTTAACTTATGGTCATGCTCCGGAATGTCTGTTACAGTTCAAATTGGCATACTTTCGCAGTTTGTCAACTTTAGTCCTTGTAAGCGATGTAACTTGATTTTGCAATACCAAAGCCTTCAAAACTTATTTCTAAGTTATTTAAAGGTTATTTAAGGTATGTTAAGTATATGTCACTATTCCGGAGTGTTTGTTGCATTAAACTGGTTATATTTACGCATCAGTGCGCGTATAACCTTCCAGAAAGCGATAAAGAGTTTGAAATCGAACAAGAATTGATATGTGTAAACGATACACATATTTTTACAAATCCCAAGTATGAAATACAATATTTCATTGGTTGGGCATTTGTTTGATGGTCTCAGTGACACAGGTGTCACACAATCCGTCCGGATGGTAGTCCGTGCGGACAATGGTAATCCGTGCAGACAGTCCGTGCGCGCGGGCAGAGACTATCCGTCCGGATAGCCTGTCCATGCGGACGAGTTGGCCGTGCGGATGAACATTGTTTGAATTTTATTTTAAGGTCTTAGTATCTCATGATCCAAAGAGTAATCCATTCAGAGGTCGTCCGTCCGGATCGCTCCTTCGTAGATACTCAAACCTTGTTTGGAAAGTGGGTCCCAAGGGTAGCCCGTCCAGGTGACAACCCGTCCGTATAGCCTGTCCGTGCGCACAGCCTGTCCATGTGCACAGCCTGTCCGTGCGGACAGCTTGTCTGTGCGGACGACTGGTCCGTGCGGATAGTCTGTGGTCTGATTGTTCCGTTCGTCTACTCTTGGTTTCTGTTGTCGTTTATCGAGACGTTCTGATTACGTGGCAACCACTTGGAATCGTATTCTTACCCGCACGACTAAGCCGGCCAGGAACCACCCTGACTCAACATGTCGACGACTCAGAACGGTCATTCCGGTTGACCCCGAAATCAGGTGTCTTGCGGTAGAATCGTATTCTTACTCGGAATCGTATTCTGATTACGTGGCAACCACTTGGAATCGTATTCTTACTCGGACGTCACTTGCCAGAAGTGGAAAGGTTGGAGAGTGACCCGTGTATTTATAGGATGCCAAAAGGGGAAAGGGTGAGCCGTGCGGATGGCACGTTACCCGGATAGGCTGTCCGTGCGGATTGGTCATCCGTGCGGATGACGCCTGAATTGGTTCGTTCGGTGCGATGACGCTTCGGTTTCGATTTGCGAGCGATTCGATAGGGTTTCCTAGTCAAATTACTTTCAGTCCCAACTACTTCTTATATGGTTCGACTCGGAATTCGGGTTCGGGTTCGTTTACATTCGAGTTAGACTTCGAGTTCGATTGAGTTCGCTTGATTATCACAACATAACATAAAATAAACATGCACAGGTAACACGTAAGGCACACACACACGTAAAAATGACAAGTAAAACACCTAGTTCGAGTTACGGTTCGATGTCGATTTGATTAGCATAGCTTGGTTAACTTTATCGCATTGTTACTTCCTATCATTCACAGTCGTAGGTCGATTGAAATACGGTTAACACGATTCGATTATTGTAATGAACGACATTTACTCCACATAATATAAATAAAATAAAAACATTTCTACGAGTCAAGTCGCGCGAAATCGGTCGTTGACTTTGACCTTGACTTTAACTTTCACTCGTGAAAACACGGGGTGTTACAATGTAAGTAGCTTCGTTTTAACACATGGTAAGTGTAGATTGATTATTGATTTTTTGTGATGATTTTTGAAAAGAAAATGATATGCTTTGATAGCATGGACACCTCCATTTTTAGGGAAAACTATGGCAAAATTTTCTAAAAATATAAACGCTTAGAAAAATACTTTCTAAACAAATATTTGCAAGTGTGTTTTAACTATGGTTTTCAATATAAACTTTGCTATACACTTTGTTACAAAAATACAAGTATTGGAGGTTGGTTTTTATAAATAAAAATGGATAAATATGTATTTAGAATATATATTTACATTAAAGACACATTGTGTGTGATTATTTGTACACTTCGTGTAGTAGTTATATTATTTTAGGGTCAAATAATATGACTTAACAAAATACCAAGAATTTACAATCCAAGATAATACCAAAAATCACAAAGGAATAAATATATAAGTTACACACATAAAATTGTGGAACCGAATGATAGAACGTAACTTACAAAATATTCCGGGATATACCCTTGTAAATATATTTTTGGTAAATATTATTTTGGATACGAAAGAAATGAGAATATGATTTTTGTTATTATTACAAAGTATGTCATATTTTCGACAAAGAGAAAATATATTATTTTTGGAAGTAAAAATATATTTTCCTAGAGTATTTAGAAGATATATGATTTTTGGGAAAAATATATATTTTCTGGAAATACAGTATTTTTTGGACAAAATAAGTTTATATATATTTTCTAAGTAAGACTTGAAAATACATTGTTTTGGGAATATATTGGATATTTATTAAGAAAATACGTACACACCGGAATACGACGCCAACACATGGCAAGATATACCAATACAAGAATACGAATATACATGTATGAGATACCCCCATCCTTGGGAAGGAAATACTTGAGAAGTATTATTACGAAAGTACTGTTTAAACAATTATTCCAAAATTAAACATAATTTAAAGTTAAAATAATCATTATTTTAACAAGTAATTACAACTTGGAATAATCTCAGAAATGTAACTCAAAAACGTAACTAAAAAACGTAAATACTAAAACAAGGCACGACCCGTTCGTCTAATAGACATTAGAACCTTGTAGGTAGTCGTGTTTGCTGACGAGATTTGAGTTACGAGTACTGAAGACGCAAAACCATGAGTTCATGTCCCCCTTTTCTTTTACTGTTTTCAGTTTTATACTTCGGGGGTGAAATACATGTTACAATTGTTTACAAACTTTTTATACATGGTATGATTAGCTAAGGAGGGTTACTTCTAGATCATGTGAGTGGTGGGTATAACGCTTAAGGCCATTAATCCTCGTTGTAGGACCGAGGGACATGAGTGATAGATCTATTCGGGTGTAGCGAGCCCCACCCCTGAGTCCGCTGAGTGGACCATGAGGTGACTATGTCTTACTGACGAAATCTGCTAGGTTTGAAGTCTTCCTGCATCACTTCACACATACCATTGGCTTTGCAACCCAGTGGTGATCTCTTTTTCCTTATTGCTACATACCAGGGACTTACATACATACTTACCACATTTTCAAAGGTTTATACATACACACAAACGAACACATGAACTCACTCAACTTTTGTTGATGTTTTCAAACTACATGTATTTCAGGGAAATTGTAAGTGGATCTGGCAGGCGTTGGAAGTTTTTATGCTGCGTTAAGAATAAAGATGTCATCCATGGTCTTTGAGTTTGGTTAGTGTGTCTTATTCCTGGACGAGACACGTCTTCCAAACCTTGGTGTCATTCAATATCTTTTGAAGAGTCCTTAATGAACTCATAAATAATTTGTACGGTTTGTAAAACTTGAATTTGAAGTCTACGTTTTAAATCAATGTTGTTATTTAATGGATGACAAACCTATGGTTTTATCATATAGTTGATGTTATGATTGAATGCAATGATATTAAGAAGGTCACACCATAATCACGCTTCCGCAAAAGTCAGGGTGTGACAAAATAATCACAGTTCAATGCACAGCGGAAGTCTAAAATAAATATATTACAAACCGATTCGAAAGTAACATCAATATTACAAACGGAATGTAAGATGGATCCACAAGCGGATCTTAAAACAGAAAGATAAACACTGTTCAACAGACTTTAGACGTCTAGAACTTGCAAGATTCCTTATTAACGCCCTGAGCTCCCAGCCAATTACGTACAATACCTGTCACTTAATCTTTTTAGAAAATACGTCAGTTTACACTGGTAAATACAATTAACTGACTCTTTTGAAAATATTTATGAAAATTGATTTAAATGCACAAGGCACAAATATCTTTTATAACTTGGGATAATTATTTAAAAATAAACTTGTTAAAGAATTACATGTTTATTATACGTTCAGTAGCCCGGGCTGAATACCGGGTTAAAGATTAATAGACACACCACATGATATAATCCCGCGGTGAGTTATTCTCGAACAGGCGGTTATATCTTTTTATATACGCACTGGCAGGTGTATGCTTACACCCCGTGCTTAAGTCGTGGCCATTTCAATGAATGAGCCGAGGATATCCAGGACATGGTCATTAACCCCCCAAAGGCTTAGAATAAACAAAACAGATTAAACGGGTTATCTTAATAATTTAACCTTCATACGATTAAAAATTCAATACCCGACCAAGCGGTATTTTATATACCGTACCCCAAGCCCGTATAAGGGAAAATAAGTTAAAAGTATTTACCTGAGCTTAAAATGCAATTTATACTTAGCCGTATATTCTAATCAGCAAGCACAAGTACCTCTACTGGGGCTCTCAATCTGGAACGAAGGTTTTATTAACCTATTAGATTCCTAACGGGTCTTATTTAAGTTGTAACTTAGACCGGTTAGTTTTAAGGAAATGTTTACGGTTCAAAAAGCAAGATTAAGGGAAGACCAGATTAGAATGTGATTTAGACCAGACAAGTATGGAGACTTGTATAATATGGGTAAACTAAACACATTTTGAATTTTGAAGTGAAAATGATAAAGTTTGACCCGTTTTGGTTAATTCATGTAAACTAGTTACATAAACCATACCGAACGCGTAAGATGCACAACGGGTAACCAAATGAGTCATGAACATGTTTCACAAGTTAATATGCCTTAAATATGTTGTGATATCAGTAGGATACCTTCCATTATGCCCAAAACGAATTTAAAACCAATTTAAGCCCCGTAAGGGTATTTTGGTCATTTTAAAGATTATAAAAGAGGTTAAATAGCAATTTGAGGTTCTGATCTAAAATAATCAGTAGAAATATTTATTTTAATAAGTTATATCAGTAAGATATCATATATATGTGAAATTTATCATTTATGGCCAACTATGCACCATAGGGGCATTTTGGTCATTTCACATAAACCTTAAAGGTCAAATTTGGAAATCTGAGTTCAAAACTTTTACTTACTGTTAAAGTATAAAAATTTATTCATAACATCAGTAGGTAACAAGCTTTAGGTGCCAAATATGGTTTTAAACCATACTAGGCGCCTAAATCGCATAAAAGTCGGTATTTGACGGTATTCAGGTTAAATAAGTAAATCTGAAATTTTGAACAGCCTTCACTGTTTAAAATAATTTATTAAGTATATAAAACCAGTAGAAAAAGTTTTGATATGTAAAGGATGTGTAAAACTCATTTTATTAGCAAAAAGGGCAAAACCGTCAATTATCGAGTCAATGCAAGAACCTTATGTTATGATGAGTTTAAAATTCTACAAAAATCTTTAAAAATCCCTAAATATTATATTACATCAGTGGGAAAAAGGTTTGGTATCAAAATTTGGGTTTAAATAGGTTTTATGCCGAAAATGCCGTTTAATTAATAAAAAGGCTTCAATTTACGATATTGAGCATAACTCCTAATTTAGATCACAAACTGATGTCAAATTTTTAGGATATGTTTATAAATCAGTAATAAAGGTTTTTGTCCTCTCACATTTTCAAAAATCTCGTTTTAATATCAAAAGGGCATAATGGTCAACTTTTAGGCATTTAACGGAAACATGCAATGAACTAGGATTTCTAAGGAACCAAGTTGTATAACCTCAGAGGATTATACTAACCTATAACATGGTCCTAAAGGATCCCTAAGGCATATCTAAACTAAGCTAAATCGGGTCAGAACTAAAAGTCAAAGCAAAAGTCAACTTTTGCGACTTTCAGTTCCGAACCGAGCCTAAACTTAGAATTGTCGGGTTGAACATGCCTAGACATGTTCAATTAATATTTGCCAAGTTATTAAAGTGACAAAACTGATTTTATTGCCTTTACATCATTAGTTATGTATTTTATTTAAAAACCGACTTGTTGACTTTTTATTTTAATTACTCTGACCCGACGATTAACTAAGCAAACGTGGTAATTAGGAGGTGCCCTTTTGTGGGTTTAATACCTACCTAATTACGATCACGTAACCATGTTCGTTGTGAACCATGGCTCGACCGTATAAGGTCTAACTAAAAGTCAAAGCGTTTATCGTAAATGCTTGACTTTTCGGCTTTAAGAGCCAAACAAAATAACTAAGCATGAAAGGAACACTTATAAGTGGTCCTTAGGACTGAGATAAACTCAGAAGGAGGTTCCAATTGAGTAGGATCCTCAGATTTGAGAAGAGAGCAAGAAAGGAAGTGAATGTGCAAGTTATGAGCCAAAAACCCACACCTATTTATAGTGTTTGGAGGATGATTAGATGATTGCCAAGTGTTTAGGGGCCTTCTAAGATCAGTACAAGTGTCTTAACAGGTGTCCAAAACAAGCAACAAGCCCATAGATTCGAATTATGTGAGATAGGGAAGGAAACAAGAGCTGCACACAAGATTTCTGTTACTGGCATTGGTATACGGACCATATGGGTCCAGGTATATGGTCCGTAAGGACAAGTACAGCTCATAAATACTTTCATTTGTTGACAAGTTTGGCCCCTGCACTTCCGAACTCTTCCGAAACGATGTTTTTAGCACACAAGGCCTCATATTTCCAATATTAGGCACATCCAAGAGTATAACCAAGCATCATAAACTTCTCAATATGTTAAAAGGGTCAGCCAGAGGCCTAGTTTGGCATATTGACGCTTTTAACCCTTTAAAGCGCGAACTTGCTCGTATTATCACGAAATGGCGTAAAAGCCTTACAAGGTTAACAACAATCATTCCTAAGATTATAATGGAGTACAATGGAGTATTACGACACTCCAGTTCACTCCAGTTCGCTTAAATGGTCGCTCAAAGGTGTAGTTTTAAATGTTGACGTTTTTGGTCCTTTTAACGCACAAACTTGCGCGTATTCCCGCTTTATTGCGTCAAAGCCCTATGTTATCCACATTGGGCATTCCCGAGAGTATTACTGAATATTACGATGCTTTGGGTTTGTTAAAAGGTCACTCAGAGGTAAGAATTAACATGTTGACACTTTCAACCCTTTTTAACGCACAAACTTGTGCATATTGATATTTATCGACATTAAAGCCCTAAATGGCCAATGTTTTGCATTCTCAAGAATATGATTAGATAAAATAATGTTTCGGGTTTGTTAAAAGGTCATTCAGAGACATTATTAAACATGTTGACGCTTCGGACCCTTTTACCGTGCAAACTTTTGATTTATGCAAACGGTTTTGATTATCCAACAAGTGGCTTAATATGAGAATACGAATATCGTGTGAGGTTATTCCAAGACTTATTTTAAGCATGATATCAATTCCAGTCCTTCCATAATCAAAGTTTTTGATTTTTCACAAAATTAGCCTTCATAGTCAACGCTTGACTTTATTGGGGTTTATTACACGTGTCAATACATCATTGGACGTGCTTTTTACGAGGTGTTACATAAATTTAATCCTTAATATATTAAGTAGTGAAGTATTATTCCTATATCATAATATACATATATAATTTAAGGAATAAGTTGAGCTATTAGATAAAAATTCTTAAACTCTTTTCTGTTGATATGTATGTGTTATGTACATATATTTTAAATCATCTAGTTATACAATACCAAATATTTTTGTACTTATTTGTGTAAAGTATCATTGGTTTTACTAATATAAGTTATAAAATATAAAATATTATATATATATATATATATAGATTTGCATACTCTTCATATAAATGGAAATGTACATGTGCTTATATGGATATAATATAATCATATGGAATAATATTTTTATAGAGCGATCATGAAATCTTGTTCTTAATTATCATATCTAAACAATAGACATGTTTTAAGTATGCTAAAATGTTATATTTTAACAAAAAAAATATAATTATATGTCTTGTCAAAACTTTGACAAAAATATAGACTTAAGTTAAGTAAAATTTTAGGGTTTATATCATAGATAATAAATTATATTACTTGTATCAAACAATATCTTATATTATGATATTTTAGTGACATCATGCCCCAGGGGTGTTATTTTATATCTTTGATTAATGTCAATATCATAATATTATTATAATTTATATTGTATTCACATAAATATATGGGTGTGATATATATTACAAAATTTAATATTAATATATTATGAATATATCCTCTTTTTATATTTATAGCATAACATACTGTAAGATACGAATAGTGGTTACACATACTGATAATTTAAATGAGATAAAATTATTTAGGTATAATACATTTATCTTATGATATATTTCGAATTATCATACCTGAATTGTGTTATTTTATATTAATATGGAGATATTAATGTTAATATCGTAGTATTATTATAATATTATAAAATTCATGTTAAATCATATTTATATAAATATATGATATATATAATATATCATAAAAATTGATAAGGCATAACATTATTAATATATCACCTATATTTAGATATATATTAAATATAGCATAACTGTAAGATACAGATATGTGTAACACATATTGGGAATTCAAAATTTGTTAAACGACATAAAAATCATAATAGACATATTAAGATTTTATGTTCACAGGATAACACATAAATTATTTATTTCTTAACAGTAACGTTTAAGGTTTAAGTATTAGAAGAACACCTAAATGGCTTAAACAAGTGGCTTAGCTCTGATACCACCTTCTGTCACAACCCCCGACCCCACCCTAGGAGCGGGAGCCGCGAGCCAGTTAGATGGTAACAGTGTTTATTAATTTGGCAGCGGAAAGTTTCATCGGGACCGTAGTTAGGAAATATTTTATCAGAGTTAAACATCAAAATGTTTAAAATAAATAAATGGAATAATATCCTAATTTTTCTGATAATACATTATAATAAATAAGTGGGACAAAACCCGATTTTCATTTGTAATGTGTTTATAGGGATAAACCCTAAATATTGAAAAATTTTCCTTTTTAATTAGGTAACTTTTATAGCCACTTTTCTAAGCCTTCAGAGCTCGTCGGCTGGATTTTATTGGCTTCCTACTAAGTTACCTGAAATTCGTGTTTAAAACATTTTATCAGCAAGAAATACTGGTGAGTGAATCCAAGTTTAATCAAAACAGGTTTTATAATTTCACAGTATTGAGAGTAGTGCCGGTATGTTGGGGTTTTGTATACAAAACCCCAACATACCGGCTGAATTTGAATGTTTGTATATGGTAATTGTCATGAATGTAGTGCAAAGATTATGTGCAGACTATGTAATGAACAAATTACCAAAGTTTTCACATCCGACAAATGACCAAAAGACCAAACATAATGAACAAATTACCAAGTTTTGACATCGGACAAATGACCAAAAGACCAAACATTTCTGCATTCAACTTCAACAAATGACCACTGCAAACCAAAAGACCAAAAAACCAAACATAATGATCAAATTACCAAAGTTTTGACATCGGACAAATGACCAAAAGACCAAACATAAACTGCATTCAACATATGACCACTGCATTCAACATAAGTTCAAAACACTACATCATAAACATAAGTTCAAAAGACCAGCATTCAAACATAAGTTCAAAACATTACATCATCTAAACATAAGTTTAAAAGACCATCTGATCCAAACCTAACTAGACTCCATTACAAAAGATCAAAACATAGACTCCATCAGGCCTTCTTCTTTCCCCTACCCTGCTTCTTTTGGACATTTTTACCCTCACAACCTTTTTTCACTGTCTTTGTCTTCACACCCTTGTTTTGCTGATCAGGCGGCACACCTGTACATGTCCTGCTGTTGTGGCCTTTACCTTTACACTTACCACATGATCCTTGAAGGTTTTTCTTCGATAACTTGCCTGCCTTCTGCACATTCTCTTTCTCAACCAGAGATCTTTTTCTTTTCTTTTTTGGTCTACCAACTGGCTTGTGATATTTTGGTGCTATGATTGTAGTGGGAACCCTTGATTTGTTCCAAAGACACATGCCATTTATGGGAAACACCTTGAAGTTGTAAACTTGTTTCCATGTGTCTAGATGGTATATTGGATGCACCCAGGACTCAGGAATCCCAACCTTCTGACCATAACTTTGCATATTCCATATGGTAGCAACAACATGTGAACATGGAATTCCAGTGATCTCCCATGTCCTGCATGTGCAGGTTTTCTGTCCCATGTCTACCACACATTTCCATTTACCTGGTCCTGCAACACCGTACTGATCCCCTCCATTCCAGCTAACCCTGCAACCTGAAGCACTTTTCTTGATCTCTTCAAACAGCTCTGTAGCAAATGGTGTGAGGGGCCCATCAGTTTTGTCAATTACTTGAAGCATATTAACTATTCTCCTCATGCAATATTCTCTGATGTATTCTAAGATGGTGATGATTGGTTTATCTCTACCATCTAGAATTTTAGAGTTAAACACCTCACACATGTTATTTAATAATACATCTGATTTTCCCCTTCCTACAAATATAACACAAGGATTAAAAAAACATATAAGCACACATATACTAAAAAATAGGAAATAACATGTGAAATGTGATCTGGACCAGTGTTTAGGGTCTATCTTAGACAACCACATATGTGCCTTTGTGTTCATTCTTTTGAGTTCTTCCATTGTCTTCTCAAAGTGGACAACTGTTGTGCTTCTTGCTAGTTTCCATAAGATGTCTTTATAAGCTCTCCCTTTGAATGTAAGTTGCATGTTTTCATGGATGTGTCTAACACATAATCTGTGTTCAGCACATGGAAATAACCTAGACACAGCTTCAAGTATCCCCTATGTCAAACAAACAACATTCATTAACATTAACATGTATTAACATTAATTATTAACAACATAATACATTAACAAAAAAAAAAACTAACCTTTTGTCTGTCACTCATGAACACAAAATTGGACATTGGTCCAATGTCCAAATCTTGTCCCAACAATTGCAGGAACCATAACCAGGAGTTGTTATTTTCTGCCTCTACAATGGCATATGCAACAGGGTATATGCCATTGTTATTGTCAACACCCACTGTTGTTAGAACTTGACCAGGAAATGGCCCTTTCATAAAGGCACCATCAACCCCCAAAAGATCTCTACCAATTTCCTTAAACCCTGCTTTTAAACTGCCCAAGCAAACATAAATTCTCTTAAATTGTCTTGTAGTTGAATCTGGATCTGATGTAGGCTCAACTTCCAATCTAATTGTTGAATCTGGGTTAGTTCTATGCAGTTCTTCAATATAATCTCTAAGATGAGCATACTGGGCAGTGAAGTCTCCATGTAACACATTTTGTGCTTTAGATCTGGCCCTATAAGCTTGCATTTTAGAAATCTCAAGCTGATATTTTCTTTGGAACTGTTATTGGACTGCTTTGAGAGGTATGTTTGGATTTTGTTCAATCTGCTCTACAAGCTCCTCAGCAAGATAGGTGGAAGTACAAGCCTTGATCACTCGGCTTTGAAGACATTTATGATGGTGGTTGAAGGTTTTGACCAGGGCCGGTCCTGGGGGTGGGCGGGGAGGACCACCGGCCAGGGCCCGATATTTCGGAGGGCATGCTATTTTTAGAAATAACCCGATATGTATACGTAAAAATTTCTTTTTAATTGGGTATACCTATACAAACACCAACATAGGCCCACTTACAAAAACTATTTTTATGTTTTACATTATTTATTAGCCCATTGGCATTAGGTTTAGACCTTTATTGAACCCAATACCCAATTTCATTAAGGCCCGAGGGCACGTTTTTTAGAGCTCGAACAGGGTACACTAATTCTCGGGGCCGGCCCTGGTTTTGACCAACCATGTTTCAGTCTCTTTGTCAAGAGATATCAACACAACCCAAGGGCATGTGTTTTGACTAGGGTTTTTCTTATGCCCCCTGCCCCCTTTATGTTTTTGTTCAATAGTCCTCTCCACTTCACTATTTTCTAATTCTGGCCCCTTGCTTTTTTTCCCTGGACTTTTATCATTTTTCAGTTCTGGCCCCTTGCTTTTTTTCTTCTCACCAGCCAATTTTTTCTCACCTGCCACTGTCTTTACACCTTCTTTTGCACCATGTTTCACCTCCTTAGTCCCTAAACCACCTAAACATGCTACCCTGACCCTATCAGTCTCAACCTTAACTATTCTCAATTGTCGTCTGCTTTCGACTGTGTACTTCCTTATGAATTTCTTAATCTCCTCCTTTGTACTAAACATTTCTCCAACATAGAAATCATTTTCATTACCAAATGCCCTTCTAGCATGCTTCAAACTTTTCTTTCTTATGTTTGCAAGATTCTCATCAGAATCACTGCAACTATCAAAGTCATCATTGTCTAAAACATCCACATCAGATTCAAGGCCTTGTTTTGTATCATCTACTACTTCATCAACCATGAACCTAAAATCTCTCATATCTACCTCCTCATCCATATCATTCATTTCATCTTCAAAATAATCACTATCCTCATCACTGTTATCCTCATCCTCTGTTGTATCATCCCTAACTTCTTCCTCCTCATAGTCCTTATCTGAATTATCACTAAGTTCATGATCACTAACTTCTTTAGCCTCATTAGCACTAACCTTCACATCGTTAACATCTAAAGAAGTATTGCTTTGGGTTTGACTTAATCGTTGAACATTAGACATCCCATTTTCCAAATAAACATTAATGTACCTGTGACCATCCCTAACAAAAGCAACCAACTTCTCAATATCTTCATCATTACTTAATAATGTAAGTCCATTATCAAGGTCATTCATTGATGGATCAGAAAAGTGAAAGTAATGAGGCACATCATCGTTATAACCTAGCTTATCCCTAATTGACTCTAACTGTGCAAACCCAAACCTGTCACTGTCAAGAAAATCAAAGAAATCTAGGTCATCATTCTTATAGATTCGTCCTGGAGGATCAGTAAAATACCCTCCATGATACAAGTGTATAGAGAACAACGTTGGATAATCACCTACAATGCAAGTTACAGAACATAACCAGTGATCAATAACAGCTTAATTTTGACCTAATACACATATTTGGAGTGAAGAAGTATTACCGTATATAAGGTCTAGTGCAAAATCATCATCAGGACCACGTACTTGAATCGGAACAGGATCCATTTCACCTTTGTTATAATCGATTGTGATGAAGATGAGGGTTTACGAATGGGGGGAATTTGATCAGGGTTTACGAATTGGGGGGAATCTGATATTTAGGTTAGTTGAAGGAAATAAATAAAAAGCTTTAAATATAATATTCATTGTAAAAGGGGTCAAAGGAAAAGACATATATGCCCTCACATGCATCGCACGTGGGGCAACTTAACTGACTTTTTTGACTTGGTTAGTTGTAAAGGTTGTGATGTGTAACAAAACATGAACGTAAAGGTTGGTTTTGGCGGATTTCATAGTGAAAGGTATAAAGTGCAGTTTGGGGTAAACATAAAGGTTGTTTTCTGCAATTTTGTCTAAAAATAATTAAGGTTTTGTAAAAACAGTTTACAAAAAGAGGATTACTCACATTTGTAGATTTAGGTATTCCTACAGGCTTTCTGGTAATAGCTTCTTGATAATATTATAACTTCCTGTTGATTCTCCTGATTATTATTTATATAAACAATGCACAGGTGTTAGTAAAATAACCCAGATTGTATTAACCGTACAACTCGAGACAGAATTCCAATGACTTAGTCAGGCAAGGCCTTGACATGCATTACAGAATTCTAGATCAATCGGGTGTACACACGAGACAGAATTCCAATGACTGAGTCGGGCGAAGCCGACATGCATTACGGAATCCTAGATCAATCGTGTAGGGTAATAGCAGGGTTATAATACTTACAACGAGGCAGAGCTTCGCTTGTTAGGGGTATTATGCTCGGGCAGAAATTTAACTATTAGAAAATTGAGAGAGAGAATCGGGAAATGAACGAGGACTCAAATGAAGCCTGAACCTCAATTTACAGGCTGATCCGGGGTGCTCTCGCGCCCCGCGAAAGATCTAGCTAAGGTCTTCGCGGCCCGCGAGGGATAGAAAAGGCGGTTTAGGGTTTGCTGAGTCACCGGTGATGTTGACACGTGTCCTGACACGTGGCACTCGGAGTGTCCGCCAAGCAACAGGCTGTCGCGCCCCACGACGGATTCTCCTTCGGCTGTCGTGGCCCGCGAGCGTAGGGTAATTCTTGTTGTCTTCTATTTTTATACGTACGAAGGTATCTCGGGTCCGTTTTTCATGTACGGGATACATAGGGAACGTTTTAGGGTCACGTTAAGGGTTCTAGAAGGGTCGTTACAGCGTGGAGCTATCGAATTTCCACCGGTGTTGAGGGCAAACAGGAGACGACGTGGCAACTATGTGTTGGTGAGTTCAAAGTAGCTGTTAAACGGCTAGCTTGAATAAAAAAAAAACTTTAAAAAAACATATATATAATCACAACTTTCAACCCATTTTTTTCAAAAACACATACCAAATCAATCCAATCCTCTCTTCCAATTATATATTCACTCCCATTTTTTAGCATATTTTTTAATAAAATGAAAGGCTCAAGTTCTTCGTGTTCATCTTCTTCATCGTCGTATGAGCTTGAGAACTTTCTTTTATTCTCGTCGGGTGACGACGGACCGATGCTCATAATTAAAGCAGTTGAAACTATAATGGAAGACGAAGGGTGCTCCTCGGAACCCAAGAGGAGGAAATACATAGTACACGACGGAATAACCAAAAATGATTTATTGGTAAGTCATTATTTTTTACCCAGCCCGACTTATGATGAGGGACGCGCAATTTGTGAGATGAAAGGCTCAAGTTCTTCGTGTTCATCTTCTTCGTCGTCGTATGAGCTTGAGAACTTTCTTTTATTCTCGTCGGGTGACGACGGACCGATGCTCATAATTAAAGCAGTTGAAACTATAATGGAAGACGAAGGGTGCTCCTCGGAACCCAAGAGGAGGAAATACGACGGAATAACCAAAAATGATTTATTGGTAAGTCATTATTTTTTTACCTAGCCCGACTTATGATGAGGGACGCGCAATTTGTGAGTATTATGAGGAGGAGAGTCAACCAATCACCGTAGAATTAAGTGATCAGGAGAAAGAAGAGAACTTATAAGAAATTAAACATAATACAACACATCACAACCTTTGAGTGGACATGGTTGAACATATTTAGAGAGTTCCACGAAACGACCTTGACGAAGACGATGATTAATGTTTATGTAATTTTATTATAGCGGCACTCTTCCACGCCCCGTTCCACACCTCCCGTTTTTGCACCACGCCTCATTTCTGACGCGAGCTTATGTGTCATCCACATTTCGCATAACGCCCCATTATTAAGCCCCTTCACACTGTATAGTCTTAGAAGGGGTTTTGGGTTCAATACTAAGCAAAAATAATTTAGAATTAATTTGATGTAAATTAGAAGAATATGCATTGCTATTAAAAAAAGAAAAAAAAAAAGGTTTGTATGTTCACTTCCAATTCCTTCCTTATCTCTCTCTCACACACATACATTTTTTTTTACGGCAAACACACACATACATTTTTTTTTTAACAACAAACAGAAACTATACATTTGCAATTCTTTTTTAAGTATTTACATCTCATTCTCACATCATTCTTATTTTTATAATTTAGAGAAAAATTGTATGATTTTCAAATAAGGAATAATTGCAAATTTCCCCTTAAAAACACCCTTAATTGCATATTTACCCAAGCCTAAAAAACAATTGCATATTTCCCCTTCTTTGTTAAAATGACAAAACTATCCTTCTCAAAACCCTTCTCAAAATTAAAATATCAAATTAGAGAATAATCAGATCATTAGACGTTTGGGTTTCCTTTCTTCATCTACGGCAATACAGCAGAGAAGACACAGCGATTCTGCCGGCGATTCTTCTGCCGGCGAGACACAGCGATTCCGGCCGGCTTGAACTTCGAGACACAGCGATTCCGAGCATCTCAGTGGCGCTTAATTCCATGTAATCACTTCTTTCCTTTTCTCTATCGTCAGTTTTGTTTCATTTTTTGTTAACTTCATCATGGCATTTGTGAATAATTTGTGATAAGTTTTTGTTGTTGCGGTTGAGTGAGGGTTTTGTTCTGTATCATATATTGATATGTATGATATATTGATATGTGAATATATATGTAACTGGTATTGGCGAATGAATGACAAATTATTGTTGATAAAATATTGTTTTGTTTTTTTCTTGACATCTTATTGTTTTGTTTTTTTCTGGACATCTTATTGATATGTAACTATTTTTTTTCCGAGCATCTTATTGTTTTGTTTTTTTCTTGACAGTGAATGACAAATGATTGTTGACAGTAACTTTATTTTTCTTATTGTTTTGTTTTTTTCTTGTATTTTTTTGTTAGATTGAATTGATTCAAGATGGAAGATGATAATATAGATGCACCAATATGGGAGAACATGTCTCAATCACCAACACTTGAGCCAACACTTGAGCCAAATGTTTTTCAAATAACATCCAAGTATAAGATAAAATTAAAATATGGAGGCTACTTTCGATTAGCTAAGAACTCGGCTAGGAAACGGTATTGTTTTGGTTATCAAAAATGTATATACATTGATACATACTCATACAACTTTGATGATTTACTTGAAGAGGTTACAAATCATTATCCATCAAATAGGGATCTCGTTTTCTCTATTTATTCGTTGACAAGTATGCCATAGATCAATCTATTATCAAGCTTGATTCTCATGAGAAATTTGAGTTTATGGTTAGAATGTATGAAGCGGAAAAAGAACTTGTCGTTTATGTGACAACGAGTAGTAATCATGAGACTTCTTCAGTTAATCAAAGGTAAAAGTTTGTTTAAAAGTGAGTTTAATATCGTGTGCATCAATATCTACTAAATCATTAGAATTGTAAATCTTTTTCAGGGGTCAAGATGAAGTGGGTGACGAACCACACAGTGAAGATGAATCAGAGTATTCATTAAGTGATGAAAGCTATCATAGTTATTATAGTAGTGATGATGAAGTTGAGCAACATAACTCCCAAGAGGAAACTTATACCAAGAAAAGTCGACCCATCAAGTTGAACTCAACATTTGAAAATGTTGCCGCGTTTAGACGAACATTAATCCATTATGCACTTGTAAATGAATTTGAATACTTCATTGAGAAAAGTGAACCGACAAGAGTCACAGCAAGGTGTGTAGACATAGAATGTAAATGGAGAATACATGCCTCTGTCAAGCAAGATGGAATTACATTCCAGGTAGGTTCTATGAATTAATTACTTGTTGTTTTCCATATTGTTAATAAACTATATGTTTATATAATGTCATGAAGGTTAAGAAATTTGTAGAAGCACATACCTGCACTCGAAGTAACAAGGGTGGTAACAAGGTTGCAACTCAAGGATGGATTGCCAGTGTCATTAAAGATAAGCTAAAATCTGATGGGGACGTCTCTGCTACAGAACTAAAGAAGTGGGTTATGAAGATTTACAATGTTGATGTGTCATACTATAAAGTCTATAGAGGGAAAGAACAAGCTTACACTGATATGTATGGCAAGTGGGAAGACTCGTTCATGATGCTGAATGATTTCAAAGGGTCCGATGCCTACAAAGGATCAATGGATCAATGGGTACATGTAGATGATGAGGAGAAGATATACCCACCTATTATCAAACGGCCGCCCGGAAGACCAAGAAAGGAGAGAATTAGAGCAAATGATGAGCAAAGAAAAATATATAAGTGTCACCGGTGTGGTGGGTATGGACACCAACAAAAAAAATGCAAAAATTCGGCATCGCAAGATCAACCATCAACAAGTAAACGGGGAAAAAGAACAAAAACATGTGAAAATAACTAATCAAAGTCGAGCAATTTACTTTTTTGGTACCAAATGGTCAAAACTTTAGCATTTGTCTTTTTCATTTTTTGGATATTGTTACATGGAATTTTTGCGGTTGTTCTTTTGGGATAATTTTTTGGTACCGTAATGGATTAAAGTTTTGGCATTTTGTTTTCTATTTTCTATTTAGATGATTGTCAATTGTATTTTTTTTTATTGTTACTCTAGTTCGTAAGGAAAAATAATGAAAAAAAAAAAACTTCATGAAAAAATGCAAGTAGTGAAAAAAGAGAAAAACTAGTAAAAAATGGGTAAATATGCAATTTTCTAAAGTTTAGTAAAATGAAGGGTAAAATGGTCTTTCTATAATTTAATTTTAATAAAATAAATCAAAATGGGTAAATTTGCAATTTTACTAGTTAATAGAGGGGAAGTATGCAATTGAATTTTTGGCTTGGGTATATATGCAATTTCAAAGTTTTTTAAGGGGAAAAATGCAAAAAACCCTTCAAATAAAATCTAACACCTTATCCAATTTCCTAAAATAAGAATGAAATCTCGGGACTCATATCTCGTTCATATATGAATTCACTGTTCATTCCACATCAATTTTTCTAATATAAATAATAATATTATTTTACAGAATAAAGATAGAAATGATGAATGATATGTTATGAGGTATTGATGGTTATTTGAAATAAGTTTTAAACTTTTTAAAACAGTTTATTAAAAGCCTTGTTGGAGTATTTTGTCTGAAAAATGCCTGACTGGCTTGACTGGCGTGTTCGCATGGAGCCATGTTTATTTATTTACTAGTATTAAGCCTCTGCGTTACAGTGCTTGTCATAAAACTGTGTTAAATGATAGCAATACTATACCATTGTCAGCAACCACCAACACCTTGTAAAAACAGAATAAACAAAAACATGAAAAAAAAATAATGCTGATCGAAAAGCAGACGCAAAATCTTTGAATCACGCATGCTCGTTGCTGAGAAATTAAACCGAAACGTAAAACATAGAAAAAAATAACTATGACCATTCACATCCTGGGAATCAAAATCTGTGTGTGAGGTTTTTAAAATATAAAAACTATAAAAAGTAGTTATGAGTGGAGGAGAGAGAAAATATTACTATTCATCTGTATATTTGGGGGGACACTGTTCACCCACTATAATTTTTTAATATATATTGAAAGTGGTTGTTAGCGAAGGAGAGAGAAAAATGTAATGATAAAGATATAAAAATATTATTTAATTGAAAAGGAGAGATAAAAAATATTTGTTTTTAGTGGAAATATATTGATGAGTAAACTGCCATTTTGGTCCCTGTGGTTTGGGCACTTTTGCCATTTTAGTCCAAATCTCAAACTTTTTACATCTGGGTCCCTGTGGTTTGCATTTTGTTGCCATTTTAGTCCAAATTTCAAAAACCCCATATTTTGACTGTTGAAAGCTGCTTGTTTTGTCCTTTTGTGCAGGGGCATTTTGGTCCATCTCAGATTTTATAACATATTAATAATTAATAAACTAAAATAAATATATCAATTCTATTTATAAAACTATTAAGAGTAAAACCTGAAACTCAGTCTCTCTCTCCTCTCTCTCTCTCTAAACTCATCTCTCTCTCTCATAAACCTTCACCCTTTTCTTTCCTGCATCTCTCTCTACTCTCTTCATTCTCTCTCTCTACTCTCTTCATAAACTTGAAACTTCATTCTCTCTCTCTACTCTCTTGGTGAAACTGCTGTCATTGTCGGCGACTTTTGAAACGGAGACGGTGATGGTTAGGTGGTGGTGCTGTGGTGGTTGAACCACCATCTACTCTGCAACAGAAATAGACGACCACCATGGAACCACCACAACCACCATCATCGGTTTCCCCTCAATCTGACCATACCATCGTGGGTACTGGAGCCAGCGGCAACAGCCGACCAAACCCGTGTTTCTATCAGTCTCTTTCTTAATCCCAGCCATGGGTGGTGAGATTAGGGAATCTGTTTTAAGATCTCATGTAAGCTTTCTTGAACCAATTTTAATGGGTTTTTGAGGGATTTGAGTTTTAGGGTTTTAGGGTTTGTGGATGTGAGATTTGTGTCTGATTTTGCAATTTAGGTATTGGGTATGTATGTTCAAAAATCAGATGGTGTTGCAGGTTTAATGGTGGTGTAATAGTGAAGACGGCGACGATGAATCGATCTGGTGGTTGCAGGTTTAGGTGATGGTGGAGGCGGTGGCTTTTGATTTAGGGAAGGGTGGGGATGGTGGTGGTGGAGAGGAATCCAGGGGAGGGGATGTGGTGGTAGTAGGTGGGGGTAGCGGTGGTGCTAGCGGTGGTTGGTGGAGGTGATGCGGTGGTGGCTGATGGCTTATGGCAGCGCTGGTGGCTGATGGTTATGGTGGATAACGGTGGTGTGTGGTCGGAGATAAATCCTAGATTTTGACTAACACCAAGCATATCATCAGATTCGAGTTATCAGAGTTCCTTTCTCTCTCTTCTCTCTCTCTCTCTCTGATCTCCTGAACAAACGGGTGTAACTGTTGGTTGGGACGACTCCGGAGTGGCGGTGGTGAGAAGGGGGCGGTGGTGAGAAGGGGGCGGTGGTGGTGGTGCTATAGAGAGAGAGAAGAGAGAGAGAGGGAGAGGGAGGAGGTGGCGGTGGTGGTGGTGCTATAGAGAGAGAGAGAGAGGGATGAGGTGGCGGTGGTGGTGGTGCTATAGAGAGAGAGAGAAGAGAGAGAGAGTTGATCTGGGGTTTTATTGCTAAAAAAACTAAACATTTAAATGAACTAGGTTTATTATGGTCGCCGCGTTGCGGCGTACTTCTTTTGTGATTTAGTCTGTGTTTATATGTATTTTGAAATCACTGCGAGAGCCTTGCGCATGGAACCACTGACAAAAATTAAAAAAAATGTAAAAAAAAACACTAAAAGAGAACCTGAAGAAAATCAACCAAAAAAGTTATATGGTAATGATGTTCGTATGAAACTCATGGTCAGATATGAGCCAATGGTATTGGGTATCGGTACCGAATTTCCCGAAATATATTAAGTAACAATTCGGTACCGACTTTTGGCGTTCATGGTACCGGTTCGCCACCGGTTTTACCTTCATAAACCGGTACCGTAACCAGCATTTTTGGTACAAGTACCGATTCGGATTCGGTATCGGTTGGCACCGTGCTCATCCCTACCCCTGAAACTAAGATAAATAAATCATTAAAAGTTAAAGAAAACCAACAAAAAGTTGTGCGATAGCGTTATTGTTCGTACAATCGTACGGTACTCGTTATTAACGATGAAACAACGACACCATGTAGCATTAAAACACTATTCATTAACTTTGTTTATATAGGTAATATATAGGTAGGGGAAGGTTCATTTGAGAAGAAATTTAATGTGAGAAGAAAAAAAAAGAAAGGACATATTAGTAAAATACTATTTCATTTATAACTCATATCATTAATTTTTCTCTCTTTAATTAATTAGTCAACTAATCATTAATTATCCTACATATAATCTACAAAACCTACACATATCAAAATTTTCCTACATATACCCTACACATTATAGAATTTTATCCTACACAGTCGAAATTTATCCTACACACCTCGAAATATATCCTACACAACTCGTAATTTATCCTACGCACCTTGTAATTTATTCTACATTTTAAATTAAGTTGTTCTTTTAATTTTGAAAAAAAATATATATTTTGAAAAGGAGTTACAAATTCAATTTAGTTAGTTATTAAAGGGGAAGAATACAAATTAATGATTTATGTAAGTTTACCAATATACCCTTATATTAAAATTAAATGCAAATACTAAATGAATTAAATGAAACATTCTTATTGGTTGAAACTTCTTCTTTTTTCTTCTTACAAAAAAATTCTTCTCATTTGAACCCTCCACTATATAAGTAATAGGTAATAGTTAATATAATATATATAAAAAAAATGTAAAGAGTGGGACTTGAACCCATCCCCTTTGCAAACTAAAACACCTCACAAACCACTTTACCAAACATACAAATAGATCATATTAAAGAAACCAAAAGTATATAAACAATAACATCAAAGGATGGAACTCACTATAAAGAAGTCAACAAAGACAACCAACCAATAAGAAAAATTTACTATTCGTTACTATTCATCATGATGTGACAACTACTATTCATAAGCTTGGTTTATTAATATATAGGATAATTTACAACAAATGAATTTTAAAAAAATACCAAAATGCCCCTGCACTAAAGGACAAAATAATCAGTTTTCAATAGTCAAAATAGAGGGCTTTTGGATTTTGGACTAAAATGGCAACAAAATGCAAACCACAGGGATCCAGATGTAAAAAGTTTGAGATTTGGACTAAAATGGCAAAAGTGCCCAAACCACTGGGACCAAAATGGCAGTTTACTCTATATTGATATAGGAGTTGTTTTTTTAGTGGAATGTATGTATATTTTTAGGGAGCTGGATGTGAATGCTCTAAGTCCATCTAGGACCCGCGTGTTCGACGAACTTGTCAAACGCAGAAAAGTAGATGTGACGCGACGGGTTAGTCAAACGGGAAAAAATATACGGAAAAATGTTGAACCCCACACGCACGTTGCGGTGTGTTAACTCACAAAATTTAGAACAAAACAAAAAAATTGGGAAAGATGAAAAGTATGGTGGACCAAATAAAAAAGAGTTGGGATTAAATTGAAAAAGATGAAAAACTTTGGGTTAAAAGTAAAAAAATAAAGGGTCTAAATTACAAAATTGAAGTTATTTATTAATTTTAGATAAAGATAAGGATAAAAATAAGTTATATCTATATATTGGTTATTAATTAATATTAATATCAAAAGAAATTTATTAAACAAATATAAATAAAATTTATGAGATTGAATGAAAGAATGACACGTGGTATTATTTGAAATCTTTTATTATATGTTAGATTTATGAAAAGTAAATAATAAAAAAAATGCCGTTCAAAATAATAATAATAATAATAATAATAATAATAATAATGTTTTATAATGTTTAACCAATCAATTGTCTATTTTAATAATTTTCCTTGAGGAAAACTTGCAATGATTGCTCAAACATTGCATGTAGTTACCGACACGAACTCACAAAAGCTTTTATATCAATTGCGACCAACTCTATAAGATTGCTATAGCGAAAAATGAGATATACATAGTGACAACGTTTTCAAAAAAAAAAAAAAATTGTTCTTAGATTATCCTTAGTGACACATTTTGTGTCATCGATTCTTAAGAGTACCTTTAGTGACCAAATGGGTCGGGTATACACGTCTTTTAGTTAGGTATCTTATTATCGTATTTTTTTTAGAGTTTTAGGTTAGGACTGAGTATGTAAAAAGGAGATATGTTTTCTTGCTTAGGGCAGCTTGTTTATTTACAAAGGGTTGTGTTTTCAAGTTTAATATAAATAATAAAAGCTTTCTGATCATCTTTCTTCTACTTAATTTTCAATCAACACTCTTTGAAGTGGCTTGATTTTCAATCAATTGTGACAACTATTTTTGAAAGATCCTTTTTATTAGGTTCTCACACCATCTTTAGTGACAAATAATTGTGCCATTAATTCTTAGAGTACTTACAGCGACACATTTTTTTCATGTTAATATATGTGTTGCAGCAGAAGGTTGAGTAAACTTAAGTTAAAGTTTATGCATTTCCTTAAATTAATTAATTAATTGATTAACTATTAACTTTAACTATTATCTACAATAACAAATACCATGGGCCGTAATAGTATTTTGGTTGGATTGGGTGAGGTGGGCGGCCACATGCCACCCACAATTGTTTTTTTTTTTTTTTTTTTTTAACCAAATTACGATTTTTCCCGTTTATATTTATAGTCATACATGATACTTCCCTATTGGTCCAACAAATTTACGATTTTATCCCGTTTTAAAATTAAGATTTTCCCATCAGTCCAACATTATGTTTTTACCCTCACTTAAAAATAAATTTACGCTTTTGCTCCCATCTAAAAATTTTCAATTTTGCCCTCGATTCAAAATTACGATTTTGTCCCGTTTAAATTTACAGTTTTGCCATTAGGTTTTTTCCCTTATAATAACGATTTTGCCATATGTTCAAAATTATGTTTCTTACCCCCATTTAAAAATAAATTTACGTTTTTGCTCCCAGCTAAAAATTTCAATTTTGCCCTCGGTTCAATATTACGATTTTGCCCCGTTTAAATTTACAGTTTTGCCATTAGTTTTTTTACTCACACAGCTAAGTTACGATTTTGCCCTCAATCCCACTGGTCCATTTAATTTACGATTTTATCCCTAAAACAAAATTATGATTTACCCCCCAGTTCAAAGTTACGTTTTCCCCTTCGTTTTAATTTTTCTAGCAAAACTATAAAAGTTCTTTGTTTTAATTGGCTGACTCGATTTTATTTTTTTTCGTCTAAAGGAGTTGCCTAACACTCGCTCATTAGTCCTGAAAAATTACAGTTTTGCTCTGAGACCAAAATTACAGTCTTATCATCATTTTAGTTTTTTTCCTAGCAAAATTATAGTAGTGTTTTTTTAATTGATTGAGAATTATTCAGCTATCGCCCCGCAACGCTGGCGGTACATTTTAACATCCAAAAAACTGCCAAATAAAATGCGTCCCAAGCCGAAATATCACAAGCCAGGCAGCTGTCTGGCACTCCCCTATTGGCCCAACAAATTTACGATTTTACCCCCCACTTAAAAATAAATTTACGCTTTTGCTCCTAGCTAAAAATTTCAAATTTGCCCGCGGTTCAAATTTACGATTTTGACCCATTTAAATTTACAATTTTCTCATTAGTTTTTTCCCCTTAAAATTATGTTTTTACCCCCACTTAAAAATAAATTTACGCTTTCGCTCCCCGCTAAGAATTCCAATTTTGCCATCGGTTCAAATTTGCGATTTTGCCCCGTTTAGAATTACAGTTTTGCCATTAGGTTTTTTTCCTCACAGCCAAGTTACGATTTTGCCCTCAACTTAAATTTATATTTTCGCCATCGTTTTTCTTTGATTTCCTGGTTAAATTACAATTTTGACCCCAGTAAAAATTACAGTCATGCCGGCAGCTGCCTGACATTCCCCCATTGGTCCATTTAATTTACGATTTTATCTCTGAATGAAAAATATGATTTCGCCCCCAGTTAAAAATTACGTTTTTCTCATTGTTTTAGTTTTTTTTAACCAAACTATAAAAGTTGTTTGTTTTAATTGTTGGACTCCGTTTATTTTTTTCCGGTGTCAAGGAGCTTCCTAACACTCGCTTATTAGTTCTGAAAAATTACAGTTTTGCCCTAAGCCGAAAATTACGGTCTTATCATCGTTTTAATTTTTTTCCTACCAAAATTATCGCAGTGTTTTTTTAATTGATTGAGACTTATTCGGCCATCGCCCCGCAACGCGGGCGGGGCAACTACTAGTATACTACATTTAGCAATTTAGGTGAATAGTCCTCTCCCTTGGTCTTTTCTTTTTCTCTTTCTGTTTTTTTATTTATATCTTTCCTTTTCAATTTTAGCATTGACACTTATAACCTCTTAGTTTTTTAAAGACTTTATAATCGAGTTTTACATGTTTATTTTCATGTACGTGTCGATCTAAATTCAAGTTTATTGACGTTTCGACTTAAGTTTTTCTTATAAATAAGTTTGGTCAAATATAACATGTTCTTATGCTTATTACCATTTACGCTTTCAGTTTATCTACGTTTTGATGTACTTGAGTCTTTACTTTTTTGAACTTTACAATTTTAATTTTTTTTACTTTTTTATATGTTTAATGTTTTAGTTTCAGGTTTCTTTTCGATCTATGTAAAACATGTGTCTATATTCTTTTAAACATATCTATTTCGGATGGCATACTGAACCAAAGTAGATATCAAACGAAACCTCGCAGCGTAGCGCGAGTAATATCACTAGTTTGAGTTTATTTGTAATCTATTTTATTCATATAATGTATTGAAATATTTATAAATTTTAATTATATTATATTTACAAGGAATATAAATTATTATTCTGCTGACCGTAATGACGTCACAACATCACATGGGAGTAAGGGAGCCACAGGCACCGACTGGCCGACATAAAAAACGCGGACGAAAACTCGAAGGCGACGGTGCTATAGCGACGCTTATTTATTATTCTTGCTTGCTCCATGATTTTGTAATACATTTTTTTTAACGGCAAATTTGAATCATTAATGTACTACTTGAGTATTATCATGTCATTAGCGGAACCGTCCGATCATATTATCTCCAGTAGGCTATAATGCCTATATACCAATTTAGGAGGAAACTCAATTTGAGAAAATCTCCCTTACGAAAATCAAATCGAAGACTGAAAATTTATATGAGAATGCAGATGCAACAATATGTTAAGAACCTAAGAAAGCAATATGTTTTTGTGGAAGTGAATGTTAAGGAACACAGAAACTAATTTAAAAACAAAAGAAGTAAAATATATTATATTTGACGTATGGTTTTCAATAGGATTTATATGGACACGTAGATAAGAGCAAGGTTGGAGAACTCGCTAGTCGGCCGGTGAGGTGTGGATTAGTGACTACTCGGGATTGCTCGAGATTAATCGGATCAGGTTTTTTATATGTAATTTTCAGTTTTATGTATACATATACACATTTTTATAGGTAAATATTTTAAGTAGCTAGGTTTTAACTCTTACTCAATTCATTTTTTTAAGTATACAAGATTAGTTGTTGAAATTCACATGGTTTGGTTGGAAACTGGCCGAAATTTAGAGGTTTTGGCTGGAATATACATGTTTTTTGCCGGAAACTGGCCGGAATCGCCGATTTTTGGCTGGCTGACTAGGTCTGACTAGGCCCAACTAGCGATTAATAGACTGATTAGCGAAAAATTACTCAGTTACTGGCCGACTAGCGATTAATCGCTGACTAGTCGGCGTCCAGTCACAATTTTTACAACACTAGATAAGAGTAAAGTAAAAACATATTATATGTGATACGTCTTGGTCCAAAATGGTCCCATTCTTCTAGTCTTTTTTCGAAGTCGATGACTATCCATCCAATTGAGATTTTTTTAGAAACTGGATGCAGTTGCTAATTTATGATTTGCCAGGGGCGGACCTACCCACACTCGTGGGTGGGCGGCCGCACCCCTTGAAAAAATATTTTTTAGTGTTAATTTTTCGGTAAAATTTCGACCGCATCCTTTGGAATTTTTCACCCGCATTCTTTAGAAATTTCAATCGCCCCCTTGGACAAAAAAAATCATATTTTTAATTTATAAAAAAATTGTAATAAACGCTGTTTTTTTATAAAAATATAACCTAAATACTTACTTTTATAATAATATAACATCATTTATAAGTTTCTACCCCACTTGTTAAACAATTTAGCCCAACCCAAGCCCACTTAACCCAACCCAACAAAATTTGAACTATAATAAAAATAACCCAACCTAAACCGTCCTTCCTATTCTGTTTCTCCAGCTCTCTCTCGTGACCTCGTCTGCATCTGTGATCCTCTTCCCCAACGACGCAACAGCCAACAACAGCCATCCAACTCCAATTTCTTGCCAGAAATCGCAAACATCCGGCCACCAAACTTAACGGAATCCAAACAATACAAGACTACCTACGTTTTTTAATGTTATTGTGTTTTATGTTGTTTTTTAGAAGAATTAGAGTTATAGAGATGATAAAAAAAAAATGTTTGAAATTTTATGTATTTTGATTTTTTTTTGTTCTAGACTTTAATAGGGAGATTTTGTTGTTTAGATGAGTTTTTGGTTGTTATAACTTAAAGAGTAAACTGTCATTTTGGTCCCTGAGGTTTGGTCACTTTTGCCACTTTAATCCAAAACTCAAACCTTTTGCATCTGGGTCCCTGTGGTTTCAGTTTTATTGTCGCAGGGGCAAAAGATGGACCAAATATGACCTGATTTCATTTTTGTACCAAAATGGCAATAAAACTGAAACCACAGGGACTCAGATGTAAAAAGTTTGAGTTTTGGACTAAAGTGGCAAAAGTGACCAAACCACAGGGACCAAAATGGCAGTTTACTCTAACTTAAAAGACATAAGTAATCGACAATTAGTAGGTCTTGAAAAGAAAATTGAAACTTATGGAGCGATTCATATGTTAACTACTTTAGTATTGTTTTATGAACTTATGGATCGATTTATATGTTTGGATAAATTTATAAATTGAAAAGTAGCTCTAGATGATGTTTTGGAAAGATTTCAAAAAATGAATACCCGTACGATGACATTTTAAATATGTTTGTAACGACGTTTGGCGTGTTTTTGATGATTATATAAATTTTAGCTTGGTGTACTTTTGTTTTTTACATGACCCGACCCGAACCAACCGGATCCAAACCGATATGAACTGAATTTTTTTATATACCTATGGGCCTAAAATCTTTAAAAATTTTCCGCACCCCTATGAAAAAATTTCTGGGTCCGACACTAGGTTTTTGAATTAAATTTTGTGGTTAACCGTTAACGTCTGAATCTTGGTACACGTTTATTTGTGTATAAACTTGCTTGAGATATATATAACTAGGTTAATGCCCGCGCGATGCGCGGCTTCATCCAAAACCATATTATTTTGCATATAAAACTAATATTATATAGGCAAGCAGGTTTAGAAGTAAATAATGTGTAATACAGGTCACTCAATGCAGTCAAATTCGCAATGTTGGACGACAGAGATCCCGAAAGGTCCCAAACCATCAACTTTCTGTCACCGGCAGAAGACCCAAGCACAGTTTCATGGTTCGGGTCCCATTCCACCTGGAATACCTCTTCCCTGCATAATAACATCATTTATATTATCCATGCATCTCCATTACATAAGTGTTTCATACATTTCATAACTAATGTTTTACGTATTCAAACATGATTAATATCACAGTAGCATGTTTAGGTAGCAACTTCTTATATTATTTGACCTAACTGTAAGATTAGTGAAATTAAAAAGCTAAATAAAAACCAAGGTCAAGTGACATACTCGTGACTACTTAAAACATGCAACGGCGATGTCAGCTTCCGCATGTCAAACAGGCCAACAGTAGTGTCTAAAGACGAAGTAGCCAGGACCCACTAGTTAAACGGATTAAAAGATAAGTAATTAACCTGAAAAAAACAGTTAATAACAAAACATAATATTTATGTAAGATACGAACACGGTGTTGCAAAAAGCTAGTAGAAATTGCTTCACCTCTTTTATCATGAACTACAACAGCTCGTTCATGTTTATTTGTGCGCAAATCCCAAATCATTAGCTTGCAGTCATCACCAATGGATCCAAACAGACTATCATTCATCAAATACCATGATACATCTTCAACCACACTCGCATGATCCTACACAAACATATTGTATTACTACTTAGCAATTAGCATAATACCTTGAAATCAGATACAACTATACAAGTAGATAAAACTTTACCTGATATACATGTGTTGCATCAAGAACTTTATTGTCAGGCATTTTGGACACATCCCACAAGCAAATTTTGCAATCATTAGAACCACTCAAGAGATAACCCTCTCTAAAAGGGTTCCACGACAGTCCATAATCTTCTTTGTCATGACCCCTCAATCTAACATGGGGTTCACAAGAACCCCCTTCTTGATCTAAAGGCTGCTTTGTAGTGTCAAACACATAAATTTCAGAAGAGCTGGTTTTTGCTGCAATGATTGAGGGAATCTGTGGCATACACCGCGAACGGTTGACCTCACCATCAAAATGTATCTTCTGAATAACCTCTACCTACAAGTAAATTTGAACAACACATCAGTTATAATCAGAAATTAGCAATAGATGTCTCTCTCAGGTAGGGGTGTTCAAAAAAATCCGAATCCGAAACCGAATCCGAAATATCCGAAAACCCGTATCCAAAATATCCGAATTTTCGGATATCCGAAATTTCGGATATCCGAAAATCGGATAATCCGAAAATTCGGATTCGGATAGTGATTTTGAGAATTTTCGGATATTCGGATTATCCGAAAATATCCGAAAATTTAATTATTTTTTTTTCGGATATCCGAATATCCGAAAATATCCGAAGTATCCGAAAAATATCCGAAGTATCCGAAAAATATCCGAAATATCCGAAAAATATCCGAAGTATCCGAAAAATATCCGAAATATCCGAAAAAAATATCCGAAATATCCGAAAAATATCCGAAATTTATATTCGGATATCCGAAACTATCCGAAAAATCTGGTTCCAAATATTAAAAAATAATAAAAAAATAAAAATTAAATAAAAAATTGGATATTCGGATATCCGATTAGATATCCGAACCCGAATCCGAAATTTCGGATATCCGAAAATCGGATATTCGAAATTTCGGATTCGGGTTCGGATGTCAATATTTCACTATCCGAAATTTCGGATATCCGATTTTCGGATATCCGAAAACCGGATTATCCGATGTTGAACACCCCTACTCTCAGGTGTCTCTAACTGATAGCAATATGAGTAGTTTCACCCAATTTTCTCTAAGTTATGCTATTAAAATTACAAATAGATTTATAAGTGGGGCCCTACTTCTACACTTTCATAACAAATTCAAATATATTATTAGAAGTGAACAAAGGGTGAATTTAAATACAAAAAAGTACCTCAGAACCTTGAGGGAGAAACCCCTTAATCAAAACCCATCCTTTATACACTGCAAATGCTGGTATCTAGAAAGAAAGAAATCATTTTTCAATACTTGAAGAAGCTTCTAGAAAAATATATTATGAAAAAGACGAATAAAACATGCATCGTACCACGGCGTATATCCACCAAAACTTCCTAGATATGATAGACGTGAGTTGCACAAAGCAAGTAATGTAGATAACATCGTGTAGGTATCTGTAGAGAAAATATAAACATAAGATAAGAATGATACACCAATGACATATAATTATGAAAAATATGTCAGCTCGAATGACCTGTAATTTCATTTGGTTAAGATCATTTCCACTATCGGTGAGATTTTTTCCCAAATACCCGAACCGATTTTGGGTATTCGGTACATGTATCGGTACCCAGTTTTATTGATTTCAGTATTCGGTACCTTCGGTATTGGTACGGGTACGGGTAAGATGGTACTGGTATCGATTTGATTACAAATGAATTTGATATTATGTTTTATTTAAACCGATCAAGTTTGCCAATCTAAAAGCTGATTATTTTTGTGCCTCTGTCAAAAATTGATGCCCCTAGTTATAAATACCCATGCACTAATCTCAATACTTACATCCCTAAGGTTATTTCCTCCATGATGAGCAAGCTTCATTTAATTTTTATATGTTTTTCCCACACAAGGCCTGACCAAGCAACTAATGTCGCATGCAAATTCCAAAAATAGAAACCTTACCAATAATCTCCTTCAACGTCAACAACATAAGGAACCGTAGACGGGTCACTTAACCCATTGCTGAAAACAACTCCATCTGGTTTCATTTTAGTAGTCTAAGTTGCTGGCGATTTTGAGGGAACAATGGTACACCCATAACATGCCAATCGCCTCAATATATTGTGCTTGATACCAAAATCATAAGCCAGCACCTTCATTCAAATACAAAACATAATTAAACTACAACGGTCTCATTCGCGAATCCTCAACAAATTTAATACAGAAATACTAACATCGAAAGTCTCTTCATGTTAACGGTTGTAAGTTATCATATTTTCACTTTTTTACTTGTAATTGTAGTTTTATCACTAAATTATTGTAATTATAGATAACTATTTGTACTTAATATGGTCAAACTGACTTTTACCAATGTAAAAGAAACATTAGTAAACGTTTTTTTGTCTTGTTCACAATTACTTAAGGTAAGTACTACTTTTCAAATAAATTTTTTAGTCTGTCATGAGGGATGAAAATTGAAAAGTAGATAAATAACATCTACAACCATATCATACTTATGGCTTTTCGATAGACATCTACCCCCGATATTGCAACACTTGTTTCCGGCACAAAAAAAAAAGAAAGAAAGAAAAAAAAACACATGTCATGCAGGTCTCTTTTGCTGAATGATTAAACAAATTCCATCTTTTACCAAAATTTAATAAAAGCAAAAGTAAAAAAATTGACCTTAAATCCTTGCATTATTCAATCTGTGACTTAGACCACTTCAAATCTCCAACCTTTTTTCTGCGAATATCACTCATAACTGGTTTAAGTATCAGAGGTCAGAAATCAAGCATCCATTTTTAATATTTCAGTTAAAAATCTTAACTATCACATTATGAAGATGTCTATTGCAAATAGTGAAGCCTTTTCCCAATATTACCTGTTACAAACTAAAAAAAAAATTAATTTCATATGCAAGATTTGGCATTATGCTAAACAACACTGCAATCAGTTAAACTAAATTACAAATTCCAACCAGATTCTGCCCTTGAACTGAAAAACAAAGAAAAAAAATCAAGTCAAAATATTTAGTACACTATCCTAGGTTCATTACACTGCCAAACATTCTAATCAAAGTCATCGTAGCCCAATTGACTTCGACTATGAATCATACATAACTTTGCTCTTACAGGACTGCAAAAAACAAATAAGCATTTCATCGAACACCTTACCCACATAAACATGAAAACGCACATATTTCACAAAGAATCTATTGGGGCGGAACTCATACCAAGCTGTTGCAGTTGATGCATCTTCGATTAGGAGGAAGCTTCATCAAACCCCTTATAATATTTTCATTTCACTCCTCCACTTTCCTGCTGATCATCCTTATTACAATTCAAATTTCAGATTAAACAACAGACAAAAAGGCGATGATTCAATCTAGGGTTTTGAGTTTTCAAATAGCGAAATCAAGAAAGATTTAGGGTTTTCAGTCTTCGATTAGGAGGAAGCCATTAATCAAGTATACTTCTTAAAAAACCATTATCTAAATCATACTACCATAACAATGCTTTGATTTGCTATCTGAAGAACTCATTTTCACTTTCTTCTTCCTAAAAACTGCAACCACTTCCTTCTGATTGACTAAATTGATAATCCAAATCAATAAAAAATCAAAACCAAAACAAAATAATAGTATGGTTATAAATAGTACCTACTGCGATTTCTGGAATAAACCCTAGATGAGCGATGCAGAAGAGATTGGAGGGTGCGAATCGATTAAACAATGTCAAATTTGAGATCAATCTTACCTTAAATCTGTCGGACATTACCGTCGATTGTTGGGTGAGATCCGGAAGAGGCATATTGTGATCCGGAGGAGGCAGAGGAATCGGCGATTAGGGTTTCAGGATAATGGTATCGACGGTTATGATAGAATGAGAGAGAGATAGTAAAGAAGAAGCGTATATCATAAGTGAAGAAACACTAGATAAATGGTCGGAACCGAAATATCTAGGGGGTTTGAATCCGCATAAAAGGGTTAGCTCTCTCTCGGTTGATTCAGTTGCAGCTGAACTTCTTCTCCGGTGATTCTGCAAAAAAGAGCACCGTTAGCCTCGCCAAGGGGAGAAGAGGGTTCTCTCCTTGACCCAACTCCGGTGTGAGAATAAGTATTGGTAATGGAGAAGAGAAAGTATTTGAGAGGTGAGTGTGATCTGAGTTTATACCTGAACAGTTCTCGTATTTATAACCGGGAGTTTGGGAGGGAAAACCTGTTATTGAAAAGATGACGGAAGATGCTAACGCCGTAGCGGTTATATTTTCCTTCCGTTAAGTTCTTTGATCCAACGTCAAGTTGTCTCGATCCGATGTGAATGCACGCGGATCGTGGTTTGATCTATGGTTGGGGGATTGCCACGTGGAAAGTGATTAAGTGGAGATTACTCTCCAATTGCATGCCTTCGTTGTGATTCCAGGGTTGCTTGTGATAATGACACGTGTCCAGACGGTTATAACCGTCTGGGTGGTGCACGATTGTATTTCTTTCTAGAAGATTACTGCTGTAATCTGGTGTGACACCTTGCTGTGTGGACACAGATGAATAAATCCCAAGTTTGGGTAAAATGATATCCAAGTCTGGATATTTGAGCGGAAGTATTGATCGCAGGATTTTAATCCTTTGCTAATGGGCGAAGGCGCAAGGATTTATGCTTTCCTTTGGGCGCGCGACTATAAATTACTGATTATTTTCTCTCTTTTGTAAGACCAATGCGCGGCCGCGCAAGGTTAAAAGGTTGAAAGGTCAGTTTGTGGTATGGTCTCAAATCCTTTTTATGAGGTTTTTGGGACCTTACCCCTTCAATAAGCTAAATCAATCCTCCCCTAAGACATATGCCACGTGTTTGCTGATTTGGCTTAAACCATAGGGTGACATGTGTCCCCCAATGGTTTGCTTTATTAGATATATAGATGATTGGGTTGAGTACTAGTCATCACTTAAAATGCAAAAACAGAAATTGAATTGTTTCTAACACGACTCAACTGAATAAGCATGTCGATCGGATCCATAAATTTGAAGTTTCACGAAATAAAATATTTATTAGAATAATCAAATCAAACTATATGTATAAAGTAAAGAGAAAAAATGCTCCAATAGTCTCTTAGATTTGCCATTTTTTCACCTTTAGTCCCTAACTTTCTAAAATTACAGCTATAGTCTC
Source organism: Helianthus tuberosus (assembly GCA_030545235.1). Classification (NCBI taxonomy): domain Eukaryota; kingdom Viridiplantae; phylum Streptophyta; class Magnoliopsida; order Asterales; family Asteraceae; genus Helianthus; species Helianthus tuberosus. The sequence goes on from CM060428.1 coordinate 53,449,103, forward strand.
TAACTTTTGCAATTTCATTCCCGGATAATCCCTAGGCCTAACATCAGTTAGTTTTCTCAGTTAAGTGCGTGTGAAATAACAAAAATACCCTTACTATAAACAAAATAACTTAACCTATTAAATAGATTCATTTATTTGTGGGACTCACTAAATAACAACCCCACCCCCGCCATCATCTTATCTTCTCCATAAGAACACCTAAAACCCCATGGCTTTTCTTCTTCTCAACAAAGACCAAAACTTTCCACAACAACAAGAACCAAACTCCTCGAAACCACTCACACTTTCTTTGCCATAATAATATTCTCTGCATCACAACCGCCATGGATGACGAAGCTGATCGGAGCTCCGAATCAACTCAATTCGACGACGACGACGGAAGATCTCTGCTTTGGCAAATTACAAGCATCCCTCAAGTTGACTCACATAAAATTCATGGTAAACAATGGCTTCTTGTTCTTCCTGCGTGCATCAGAATTAATAACAAGGAATTGAGGTAGGTGACGCATTGAGATCTTTGATCCAACAGACTAAGTTTGTTCATCAATTGAGGTGTGTATGGATTAGGTTTTGGTTTTGGGAAAGTTTGAGGTGGGGTTGGGGAAGGATGGGTTAACTCTGGTCGTAGTTGGAGAGAGTCGGGTAAACACAGGTGGGGTCAAAGGGTAAGAAAAAGGTTAAAAGTGTGTGGTGTTGTGTGATGTGGTGTGGGCTGCAAAATATAGGATGCACCCAGAGATATGCCGATTTCCTTCTTTTCATTTTTATGCTGGTAACTTACTGAATGTTGATGGGATGTCTAGCAAACAAAAACCATTTCACAAGACGGAAGGCCTTGGGCATTATTTACCTTTTGATATCACGGATGAGCTGGAATCTCATGGTAAGAACTCTGGTTCTCTCTAAAATGAGTGCGAACCGCAGACAACTCACACTTTTCTTCACTAAAGTTTCCGGGGATATTGTAATAAATTAATAATTTTGATGGTAGGTTTTAGTGAAGGTGGTTGCAGGTGGGGATTATGGTGGAGGTGGGTGTTGGTATGGTGGTTGAAGAAGAGGTGGGGTGGGAAGGGGCCATAAGGCTTTTTTTAATTATATTCTTTTATTTAATGGTGGGGCCCACTAGATTTTAAATGTTTAATTCAAATTATCTTTTAGTGTTTTAATTTTTATTTTTTTATTAGTAAGGGTAGTTTAGTCATTTTGGATCCACCTAACACCAAAAACTAACCCCCATCCGCGCTAGGGACTATCCAGGAACGAAATTGAAAAAAGTTGGGGATTATAGCTGTAATTTTAGAAAGTTATAGACTAAAGGTGAAAAATGGACAAACCACACAGACTATCCGGTCATTTTTCTCTAAAGTAAAATATAAGTATTTCATGAAATAGAACATTTATTGAAATAACCAAATTATAAAAGAAGTAACAGAAACACTGTTTTTTTACGGACATCAGATACTATACAAGCCCATCGTTCAGGAAATTCATTGGGGAAAGGCCACCCATGAACACAGATAACGTTGGTGGCCAGACCAGCTGAAGGGGTATGGTCCTAAATCCTGCTCCGACCAATCAGGTCGCGCGCTAGACCATGCTCTTAGCAGACTAATTTGGCATTTTTTCCAACCTCGTGCCGGCCAATCAAGTGTAACCTAGGCCGCGCGCGGGGTCAGGATAAACATGAGACTAAATTTCACACTTGGCTCCTTGGATGAAAACCCTCACTTCCTGGACCCTGCGCCGGCTACACGAGATATCCCCGATGGTCGCGCGAAGGACAGAAGCGCAGGTAATCCAAGGACAAGTACCAAAGGTACAAGTGACAGAGTAGTGGACCAATGAGCATCCAACAAGTTGTATCCGACCATGTTCCAAAATTAATAATCGTACAGGAGACAAGAAGGTACACAAGGACGCATACGTGGCACCAATCAGCGTGCGCTGACATCTGCTCCACGATCTACACTTGGCCGCTGATGACAGACGAGACAACAAGTACAACGGTCGGGCCACGTAGATTCATTCAGCGTGCACCAGCTCCCCTCTCACCCAGAAGCACCAACGGTCGTGGCAGAGGGGAGAAAACGGATATTACTTGTTGTCGACTACAGGCCCAAGGCCCATGAGCCCATCTCCTACTACACCACTCTGGCTATAAATAGGGATCTTCACCTACAGGTTTAAGGGGGAACTTCCTTGCTCTCTCACACTTAATTACATACTTATATTCTCAAAGCATATACTTATTCTCACGCCGGAGAGTGGTTACGAGGAGAACCCCCCTATTCCCCTCCTCGTAACGAGCTTAGCGGTGTGTTTAGTGTTTTGTAGGATCATCACATTACAGCTAGAACGAGACAAAGAAGATTAACCTTATTTGTCGAGGCACAAACCATAAACTAATCACCAGATTAGTTTGGTGTTTCTTCATTGATGCCCGAGACTTCAACCCATGACTTTCACATTGAAGATCATGAGATTTCTCATTTCAAACCAATTGATTTATGACTCACTGGCAATAAAAAGAATGTTTCATAATATAAAATATTTATCATTTATCAAAATAAACAAATAGTAAAAGAATAAAAATAGTGATAAGGGAAAGTACAAGTGGGGGGTGCGCTGAGGTGCCTATAGTTTTTATACTTAGTTTTGGAAAAAGTAAATATAAAACAGGTCCGCATACTCTAATTGTTTTTATGGCGGTTTGGGTGCCACACAAAGTTAGCAAACTGCATAACTAAGAAGGTGTTTTGAATAACTAGAGGGAATGCCCGCGTGTTGCCGCGGATACGTATGTTTTTTTTTTTTGCACACGTTGTGTGACAGATTTCACGTAATTTATTTTTTATACCTGTTTGCTTGCTAAGACAAGAGCAATTGACATATGGATAAACAAAAAAATTGACATAAAAAACTAACAATATAAGCAACTTGTAGATGACATATGGATAAACAAAAAAGGTTTAGCTAAGTCAAACAAGTTGAAGTTCAGCTCAAAAAAGAACAGTACCTGATTCAAACAACTTGAACAACGATGGGTGCGCATCTAACAAAAAATATTATAAAAATCTTCACATACTGTAAAGACGCATCTAATACATCAACAAAAATAAGTAGACCTGGCAAACAGGCCGGGTCGGGTCACGGGTCAAGAGGGTTTCGGGTCAAAACGAGTTCGGGTCGGAACGGTTCGGGTCAGAACGGGTTCGTGTTGAAATGGGTCCGGGTCATAACGGGTTTCGGGTCGGGTCGGTTTGGTTAAAAATGCTTTTTTTTTTAAAAGAGAGCTTGTACATCAAGTGTCAATTTTATCGGGTTGAAACGGGCCGCTCGGTTCGGGTTGAAACGGGCCCGGGTCGGCTATGTGACTCTAATCAGAACTGATAAGAACACCATCAAATTGCATTTAATACTACAAAGACAACAATGAATAGTACTACACCTTGCAAAACGGGTGGGTTGGGTCGGGTGGCATGCCGGGTCAATACGGGTTTGGGTCGGAACGGGTCAAATCAGGAAAAGGGTTGCTTTGGTTAGGGTTGGAACAGGTTTCGGCCTTTGGGTCAGGTTGGGTTTAAACAACGCATTTTTTTGTATAAAAGAAGAAAGATTGTAACAGCAGTGGATCAATCTTTACCTCTTCATAATATAATCTTTGCATCGCTAATGAAATTTCCACTATAAATTCACTGCAAAGTTCACATCTTGCAACGATTAGAACAAAGCTCATGAAACTTTATTATATCTTATTATCGGCAGAGAATATGCATTTCTGGTAAATATGATATATTGAGAAAAAGATTGTTAATGGGTATATTTTTGATAAATTATTAAGTTAAAACTGGGTAAATACGAAATTTAAAAATTTTAATCAGTGATTTAATCTAAGGAATTGGAGTCCCCAAGTTTAATTCCTTGTGTCGCTTCCTTAAAAAATGCAAGGTATCTCACTATCTAAAGCAACTAAACACTAAATTTAACAAGTAAGAAGCATACATTATTACGAAAAATGAGGCTATCTTCAACAAATCTGAACGCAAAGCCTTATAATTAGTCACAAAATGAATTTATCAACAGTTCTTCGGTGCATTATACACGAAATTCGTTACCAGTTGCGAATTAAACACAGAAAGATTACGAGTAGAAAATTGCAGATTGCGAATTGAAAATTGCAGATTAAAAGTAAACATCTAAAGGAGTTCCGCATACCTGCTAAGTAATTGTTGACCGGTGAAATCTGCCTGGAATCTTATTACTCGATATCTGAATCATCTGATCAACGTGGGATTTTGTTCACCCGTGGTTTGTTTCGCAACCCTAAATGACCCGTGGATTTAACTTTTCCAACCCAATTTGACCCGTAGATTAGTTTTGGTATCTTTTAAGTGACCCTGTCTAACCCTTTTGACTATAAAAGGGTTACCCAAAACCACACATATCAGTTTATAAAAGACCCATATTGATGCATTAGGGTCAGGATTGCCCTCCCCCCTAAAATTCATACATGGGTCATAATGAAGAGTTACGACATATCCTGAATCTAGAATGAGCTTTGTTGTCTACCAGTTGCAGTGCCTGAATCACAGAATAAAATAAGTTTTTGTTAATAATGAAGGAAATTAGGAAAAAAAAAAAGATAAACTTGATATCATGTAACGCCCCAAAAATCTGAATGTTAATATCTGTCGTATGTTCTTATGTGACACGTCATGAAATAAATAACTAGGCTATTTAACCTAGTTAAGGGTATGGTCAAAAGTATTAAATGAGGAGGGTAGTGTCAGTTATGTTTTAAAGGTAAACCCGAGGGGCTAAAGTGGAACAAATGAAAGTTGACTACTAATTAAAAGGTCAATACACACACAAACACACATATACGTGTGTGTTCTTGAAGCTTCAGGAGCTCTCAAGAGCTCCAAACCCTAGTTCCACTAAATCACCAAATTAAAGGGTGAATCGAAGCTTAAATTCAAGAAGGAACACGGGTTAACGATTACCTTCATGAGGGGATCATAAGGTATGTCTTAAACCTAAGATTTAAGATCATGTGTAAAGCGGGTTATGTTCTAATCCAGGAGTTTATGTGGAATTGAGCATGAGTATGTGTTATAATCAACATATAGAACATGAATTAGGAATGGTTTGTGCTAATTTGATGTTTAGATAATAAACCCACTAGTTATGGTGATGAAGATGACTAGACTCATCACCTATGTCCAATTTTTGTTGAAAGAATGATGTATTATGTGGGTATGATGAATTCTTGTTAGATGAATTAGGAGGAATATGATGATGTTATGTTTTATGTTCATTTGGAACGATATATGATGATTAGTAGTAGGTTTTGAGGGGTTATGTATGAGTTTGGAAGTTTTATGCATGAATAAGTTGTACGTTATGCTTAAAAGGTAGTACGTACATCAAGTGTATGATAAAATATATATAATGTCGTCCGTATAGTCGATTATGATGTTACGGGCATATGTTGATAAGTCGATAGTTACATATGGTTAATAGTTGACTTTTGGAAGTCAACAAGTATAAGAAACATGATTTGACTCGTTATTGTAAAAGCAGGATTATAGGAAGTCGTTTGATACATGTTATGTTAATATGTGTTAATTTTGATTACCCGAGGAATTACGTGTGTTGGAAAGGATATGAAGTTGATTAGATGTTTTAATGCTTGTTAGAAATGACTAAGGAAAGTTAAGTGTGAATTATGCGAATGATATGATTGTTACATGTACAAACGAGTATGCTAATAAGAGCGTGGTTTCGATGAAATGCAAGTATAGGAATCACGTCGTGACGGACTCAAGTAGGAGGTGTTAACGGGTCAAGATGAGGCAAGGAATCGGATACGAGCACGGACGCATAAGGTAAGTGATTTCTGTAATCACTTTTTATGTTCGGATAGGTGATATGGTGTTTTAATTAACTAAACTTGATGGTTGAGGTCAAATATGTGTCGTAGTCTTATGTCGTAAAGGATGAGATTTAAAGTTGACCAAAATGCCCTTGATGGGTATTTTGGGCAAACGATCTTAACAAGTAGTTTAGGAACAAGTTATTTGATGAGTATAATGTTTTGAACAAGTATGGAAGCGAAGAGTATGGTCTTGGTATGTCATAAACCAATTAATGCGCAAATACCCATAACGGGTCAAATAATTAGAATGTGATAATAAGTCGATAGGGCGTAAGTTAAGAATTTCCGTAATCCGGATGTGGGATTTTAAGTTTATATGATAGAATGTGAATTTACAAGCATGTAGGAAGAAACGGGAGGTTAAACGGGTAAACGGTTAGAAAGTTATGCGCGTTTTAGTGCGTTCGGACGATGAAACGAAACTGCAGAAAAAATGCACTTTAGAGAGGCCGTCGCCGACGGGAAAGGAGGCCGTCCCCGACGGGTTAGGGAAAGTCAGTTTTTCTCCGACGGGTTATCTTCCTGTCTACGGGGTTTTGGCTACGGGAAAAACTACGGGCCGTCGCCGACGGGCCCTAGGGTCGTCGCCGACGACCTCCCTAAGTCCAAAAGTCTGAAAATTGTTATTTAAGTCGATTTATGTATCGTAGGCTTCGGTTTGTTATCCGTGGACTACGGCGGACTTTCTAAACATGATTTTGATTGATCCTTAGAAGTTTATGGGCTATAAATCAAAGTTTAAGTCTCATGTAAATAACGTATAAGTATGTAAGAGGTATGCAAGGTGTTGTACACGTATGTAGATGCGTAATTATGTATGTATAAAGATATGTATGAGTGTAGGTATGTATGTAAAGATGTAGTAAAGGTATGTACGTAGGTAGTTGTGTATGTGTGTATGTATAAAGACATGTATGAGTGTATGCATGTATGAAATGTTGTAGGAAGGGTATGTACGTATGCAGATGTGTATGTATGTATGTATGTATGTATAAAGACATGTATGAGTGTATGCATGTATGAAATGTTGTAGGAAGGGTATGTACGTATGCAGATGTGTATGTATGTATGTATAAAGACATGTATGAGTGTATGCATGTATGAAATGTTGTAGGAAGGGTATGTACGTATGCAGATGTGTATGTATGTATGTATGTATAAAGATATGTATGAGTGTAGGCATGTATGTAAAGATGTAGTAAAGGTATGTACGTAGGTAGTTGTGTATGTGTGTATGTATAAAGACATGTATGAGTGTATGCACGTATGTAAAGTTGTAGGAAGGGTATGTACGTATGTAGATGTGTATGTAAGTAGATATGCAAGTACGTATGTATGTATGACTAAGATATGTTGAGTGTTAACGTTATTGATGGTGTACCTTGAGAATGAAAAAGTGATGCAGGTACATTACTGAAGCCTCACCAGGAAATGGATACGCAGATGAAATGCTTATAGTTTGAAAGATGACGAAATGTGAAGTGTACGTGAATGTATCTTGTTTGTATAATGTGTGCTAATGTTTATGAATGTATGTGGTGAGTGCAGGTTGTATGGATATCGAGCGATTATAACAAGGATTAGAGATCGAAGATCGAGTCACAAGATAGATTGTACGGGAACAATTGAGTATGTACTATTAGGAAACAAAACTTATGCTTTATCTTTGTAGAAGATACATATCAAAACGAACTTTCAAGTAAGTCAAAACGTTGGTAATGAAAGAAATTTTATGGTTCGTGTTTTCCGCTGCGACTTTTGTCATGTACGAATTAGGGTCTTACAAGTTGGTATCAGAGCCCTGGTTTGAGGGAATCAAGTACGAGAAGGTAAGTACTTGAACTCAAACTTGTGTGCTCTTGAGATAAGAAATCCGTACAATCTAAGACTCGATCAAGATCCAAAGGTAAAGGCTAATGTAAGTAGGTACCTATGTGTACGTATAAAGAAACTGACGGTTTTGTATGTGCAAGGTAAGCATAAGTGTTGGAAGAGGATGATCTGTGAATGCAGTCTAGGATGAATACTAAGGCAGGCAAAGAGGTAATAAGACAAATAGGCAAATGAGCCCAGGTACGTAAATTTAATATGTGGGTGTAAGTAATGGTAAGGTTCACTAAGGGAAGGAATTTTTTTTTAAAATGAAAGACAATGACTGTATAGTAATGAAGTACTGGAAGTGATACACGCGCCGAAACCTAAGTCTACGGACATAAGGTGACAATTACATGAAGGCACGAAACTACTATGTGGATTGTGTACCTGGCCAGTACACGAGAAACGTATGACGTTCGTGAGATCATGATAATTGCTACAGGTATGTCCGGTAGGGTTAGGTAGCAGGTGGGCGTGTGGGTGAAATGGGAAGTAAGACTCTCGGGGAATTGAGAGTACTATGAAAGTATGAAAAACATGCCTGATAAGAATGAAGAATGTGGAATCCGTAATTAAGTACGGATCAATAAGATATGAATGATATGTTTGGATCCGTGAGACGGATTCAAGGATGAAAGGTATGAATGCAATGTTTGAATCCGTGAGACGGATTCAAGTGATGAAAGGCATGAATGGAATGTTTGAACCCGTAAAACGGATTCAAGGAAAGGAAAGGTAGCAATGATATGTCTGAATCTGCGAAACGGATTCAACACATGTAAGGAATGAAAGATGTGAATGATATGATTGAATTCATTAGATGGGTTCAAATCATAGAAGGAAGAGAAGGTATGAATGATATGTTTGAATCCGTGAGACGGATTCAAGGAAGAAAGGCATGAATATAATGTTTGAATCCGTAAGGCGGATTCAATGAATGAAAAAGCATGAATGATGCGTCTGAATCCGTGAGACGGATTCAAAAATATAAAAAGAATGAAATTAATCCGCCTAAGAAGATGTTGACAGTTTGACCATGATTGGGTCAAATGGGTCATAGAAATAAGTATAAAGTAAAAGGTGATAGTATAATAGACGAAGTTTTGTATAAGTTACGTGTTAGATGTGTTAGTAATTGACTCTTAGAAGTCAGAATGATGAAGGACTGTGACCCGGACAATAACTTGAATGTGGGCGAGAAGGGTAAGCTTAGTAAGAAATATTGAAACGATGTAATAAGGTCTTTGCAAGTAAGCATGAATGGAAGGAAGTACGAGCGTGTACTTCAGTTGGCGAAATGATTAATTGAATGAAAGGATTGCAGGTAAGAAATAGAATGTGTGGTACGTTATAGCAGGTACGTAAGAAATTGTTGAAGAGTTATAGGTGGGTAATCACCTAGTGACCTCCTACTAATGTTTGAATGACATAGGCTAACCGCCGATGTTGTTAATGATAATGCTGGAACTATTGATGTGATGAAACCAATCGTATTGGTGAAAGGACGTGCACGAGCGGAAGCTCATTACACGAATGAATGAAACCTGGCCTGTCCGGCTAGTACTAGAGGAAAAGTTGATCGATCTGGGTTGCGGATCGTGGTTTGGGAAATGAAAAAGAGGTTAGTAAAATGTTTAACTCATGATTGGAGAGATATGAACTATTTATACACGTGAATTAAGTAATGCATGAAGTGAAAGCTATAGTAATGTGAAATGAACGAAATGATTTAAAGATGAAATGAAGGTATGCAAGGTATACGTAACTGTAGAAAATGTAGAATAAGGTTAACGTTAAAGTTAAGCATATATGAGTATGTATAGATTTCAAATTCAAAGTAAGGTCGTTTAGTCGACGAAAACGTTATGAATGTGCAAATAAACAGAAAGAATGTTAATAATGAAATGTTGGAATTATTTAAGTAAACAAAAGGATATATTGCACATGACGAAGGAATATTTGAACGAGGAATAAACCAATAGCTATGAAGGTTGTTAGAAATTAGCGCTACTAGTGAAAGCGACACTAATAAGAACTCCGGAACGGGTTCTTGGAGCTAGAAGATTCTCATTAGGATGGGCTAGTGGTCATATGAATGAACTGGCAGAAAAGATAATGTGTGTTCGATGAAAGTGAGAAAGGTTTCGGGGACGAAACCTTGTTTAAGGGTGGTAGACTTGTAACGCCCCAAAAATCTGAATGTTAATATCTGTCGTATGTTCTTATGTGACACGTCATGAAATAAATAACTAGGCTATTTAACCTAGTTAAGGGTATGGTCAAAAGTATTAAATGAGGAGGGTAGTGTCAGTTATGTTTTAAAGGTAAACCCGAGGGGCTAAAGTGGAACAAATGAAAGTTGACTACTAATTAAAAGGTCAATACACACACAAACACACATATACGTGTGTGTTCTTGAAGCTTCAGGAGCTCTCAAGAGCTCCAAACCCTAGTTCCACTAAATCACCAAATTAAAGGGTGAATCGAAGCTTAAATTCAAGAAGGAACACGGGTTAACGATTACCTTCATGAGGGGATCATAAGGTATGTCTTAAACCTAAGATTTAAGATCATGTGTAAAGCGGGTTATGTTCTAATCCATGAGTTTAAGTGGAATTGAGCATGAGTATGTGTTATAATCAACATATAGAACATGAATTAGGAATGGTTTGTGCTAATTTGATGTTTAGATAATAAACCCACTAGTTATGGTGATGAAGATGACTAGACTCATCACCTATGTCCAATTTTTGTTGAAAGAATGATGTATTATGTGGGTATGATGAATTCTTGTTAGATGAATTAGGAGGAATATGATGATGTTATGTTTTATGTTCATTTGGAACGATATATGATGATTAGTAGTAGGTTTTGAGGGATTATGTATGAGTTTGGAAGTTTTATGCATGAATAAGTTGTACGTTATGCTTAAAAGGTAGTACGTACATCAAGTGTATGATAAAATATATATAATGTCGTCCGTATAGTCGATTATGATGTTACGGGCATATGTTGATAAGTCGATAGTTACATATGGTTAATAGTTGACTTTTGGAAGTCAACAAGTATAAGAAACATGATTTGACTCGTTATTGTAAAAGCAGGATTATAGGAAGTCGTTTGATACATGTTATGTTAATATGTGTTAATTTTGATTACCCGAGGAATTACGTGTGTTGGAAAGGATATGAAGTTGATTAGATGTTTTAATGCTTGTTAGAAATGACTAAGGAAAGTTAAGTGTGAATTATGCGAATGATATGATTGTTACATGTACAAACGAGTATGCTAATAAGAGCGTGGTTTCGATGAAATGCAAGTATAGGAATCACGTCGTGACGGACTCAAGTAGGAGGTGTTAACGGGTCAAGATGAGGCAAGGAATCGGATACGAGCACGGACGCATAAGGTAAGTGATTTCTGTAATCACTTTTTATGTTCGGATAGGTGATATGGTGTTTTAATTAACTAAACTTGATGGTTGAGGTCAAATATGTGTCGTAGTCTTATGTCGTAAAGGATGAGATTTAAAGTTGACCAAAATGCCCTTGATGGGTATTTTGGGCAAACGATCTTAACAAGTAGTTTAGGAACAAGTTATTTGATGAGTATAATGTTTTGAACAAGTATGGAAGCGAAGAGTATGGTCTTGGTATGTCATAAACCAATTAATGCGCAAATACCCATAACGGGTCAAATAATTAGAATGTGATAATAAGTCGATAGGGCGTAAGTTAAGAATTTCCGTAATCCGGATGTGGGATTTTAAGTTTATATGATAGAATGTGAATTTACAAGCATGTAGGAAGAAACGGGAGGTTAAACGGGTAAACGGTTCGAAAGTTATGCGCGTTTTAGTGCGTTCGGACGATGAAACGAAACTGCAGAAAAATGCACTTTAGAGAGGCCGTCGCCGACGGGCAAGGAGGCCGTCGCCGACGGGTTAGGGAAAGTCAGTTTTTCTCCGACGGGTTATCTTCCTGTCTACGGGGTTTTGGCTACGGGAAAAACTACGGGCCGTCGCCGACGGGCCCTAGGGCCGTCGCCGACGACCTCCCTAAGTCCAAAAGTCTGAAAATTGTTATTTAAGTCGATTTATGTATCGTAGGCTTCGGTTTGTTATCCGTGGACTACGGCGGACTTTCTAAACATGATTTTGATTGATCCTTAGAAGTTTATGGGCTATAAATCAAAGTTTAAGTCTCATGTAAATAACGTATAAGTATGTAAGAGGTATGCAAGGTGTTGTACACGTATGTAGATGCGTAATTATGTATGTATAAAGATATGTATGAGTGTAGGTATGTATGTAAAGATGTAGTAAAGGTATGTACGTAGGTAGTTGTGTATGTGTGTATGTATAAAGACATGTATGAGTGTATGCATGTATGAAATGTTGTAGGAAGGGTATGTACGTATGCAGATGTGTATGTATGTATGTATAATGACATGTATGAGTGTATGCATGTATGAAATGTTGTAGGAAGGGTATGTACGTATGAAATGTTGTAGGAAAGGTATGTACGTATGCAGATGTGTATGTATGTATGTATAAAGATATGTATGAGTGTAGGCATGTATGTAAAGATGTAGTAAAGGTATGTACGTAGGTAGTTGTGTATGTGTGTATGTATAAAGACATGTATGAGTGTATGCACGTATGTAAAGTTGTAGGAAGGGTATGTACGTATGTAGATGTGTATGTAAGTAGATATGCAAGTACGTATGTATGTATGACTAAGATATGTTGAGTGTTAACGTTATTGATGGTGTACCTTGAGAATGAAAAAGTGATGCAGGTACATTACTGAAGCCTCACCAGGAAATGGATACGCAGATAAAATGCTTATAGTTTGAAAGATGACGAAATGTGAAGTGTACGTGAATGTATCTTGTTTGTATAATGTGTGCTAATGTTTATGAATGTATGTGGTGAGTGCAGGTTGTATGGATATCGAGCGATTATAACAAGGATTAGAGATCGAAGATCGAGTCACAAGATAGATTGTACGGGAACAATTGAGTATGTACTATTAGGAAACAAAACTTATGCTTTATCTTTGTAGAAGATACATATCAAAACGAACTTTCAAGTAAGTCAAAACGTAGGTAATGAAAGAAATTTTATGGTTCGTGTTTTCCGCTGCGACTTTTGTCATGTACGAATTAGGGTCTTACATATCAGTTAGCTATGTGTCAAACGAGCAAATGGGTTAGACTTAAAGATCCATTTAGAAGGAAACAAACCATATAAGAAGCCCATAAATCAATTTAATAGAAGAAAGATTATTATGGTTATAATATAGTTTTTTAAATCATAGTTGGCACCCAAACTATTTATAAAGCTCATATGAGATGAACAAACGAAAATGTATGTGGGCACCTCGATACCACCTTAACTATTTTGATCAGAATTGAAGAATTGTTTACCTGTTAGTCCGTTACCCGACTCACCCACCCGGCCGATTTAGCCAAATGTAATATTAATGGTCTACATGAGATGTGTGAGCAATGCTTACTTGAGCTATGCTTACAGGAGGGTTTGACACCTAGATGGCCAAATTAGCATGTCAAAGCAAATTCGAGTTAAAAAAAAATTGGTGCAAGGAACACGACCAAGTTAAGTTGACCCGATATACTTTTTGACAAACAGTTGAAATAATATATAGTGTGTCAAACATGATTACAAAACTTATATTATCTCAATAGCAAAGCTAGGATCTTATTTTTCTTTAAACAAATCAAGGAGGTTTTATGATATCGCACTCATCTATCTGCCAATAGGCAAAGTTAGAAACCGTAAGTGGCAATTATAATCTGGTGAATACGGGTCAAGTTGTGTTTATGTTATTGATAACGGATCAAATTACATTTTTCTAGGCGAGTTATAGATTTGTGAGTTTCGAACCGAACCGACCCGAGTTATGAATTTACATTTTTTCTCCTAATTCGAGATAAACATAACGCACCAATCCCTACCACAAACCCTAATTTATTCTACATTTGCAATATTAAGCCTTTACATAAATAGTGAAAGTTGATGACAGTTTTTGTAGCTTGTGTCGTGTAAATAGTGAAAGTTGATGTGACAACTGTCAAAATTCCAGGTATCCGTACAACTATTAAGCAGTAATTATGACTTAATGACTGTGCTGATTTATGACTATTGATTTGAATTGTTTCTGATTGATGTTATCATACATACATGTGCATCATATATTGCAAATGACATATCGTTATTGCATGGAAACTTTGTTGATTTAAATGATACACGAAACACAGTTAGCACAGTTATCAGACAAATCAGAAAAATGCTGACGGAGTTCAGTACATAGACAGACATTGTGTTGAGACACAGAATGAGTCAGAAACCAAGTATTACACTAGTATAGTGTTTAGGAAAGTAAGGATAACAAAACTGCCTTCCTAGAGATAGTTTAAGTGCTGGAAAGTGCCTAAAACTTACATAAACTGCAGAATCCTGCAGAAATCAGCAAAATTCAACATTTAAACACTCGAATATCATGCAGAAATATGGCTAAATAGCCCAGAATGCTTTCCTAAGTGTCGGGAATCGAAAATGTCACAAAAGGTAACATAAAGCACACTAAACTGCATAGTTTAGCACCTTAACGAACCGGTAACCAACCGAACAACCGGACACTACCCGAAACACCAAATTTTCACTAGAAGCATTGTTTTAACATTACCAAGCTAGTTATGGTCCCTGAAGGGGTAAGGTCCCAAAAACCTCATAAAAAGGATTTGAGACCATACCACAAACTGACCTTTCAACCTTTTAACCTTGCGCGGCCGCGCATTGGTCTTACAAAAGAGAGAAAATAATCAGTAATTTATAGTCGCGCGCCCAAAGGAAAGCATAAATCCTTGCGCCTTCGCCCATTAGCAAAGGATTAAAATCCTGAGATCAATACTTCCGCTCAAATATCCAGACTTGGATATCATTTTACCCAAACTTGGGATTTATTCATCTGTGTCCACACAGCAAGGTGTCACACCAGATTACAGTAGTAATCTTCTAGAAAGAAATACAATCGTGCACCACCCAGACGGTTATAACCGTCTGGACACGTGTCATTATCACAAGCAACCCTGGAATCACAACGAAGGCATGCAATTGGAGAGTAATCTCCACTTAATCACTTTCCACGTGGCAATCCCCCAGCCATAGATCAAACCACGATCCGTGTGCATTCACATCGGATAGAGACAACTTGACGTTGGATCAAAGAACTTAACGGAAGGAAAATATAACCGCTACGGCGTTAGCATCTTCCGTCATCTTTTCAATAACAGGTTTTCCCTCCCAAACTCCCGGTTATAAATACGAGAACTGTTCAGGTATAAACTCAGATCACACTCACCTCTCAAATACTTTCTCTTCTCCATTACCAATACTTATTCTCACACCGGAGTCGGGTCAAGGAGAGAACCCTCTTCTCCCCTTGGAGAGGCTAACGGTGCTCTTTTTTGCAGAATCACCGGAGAAGAAGTTCAGCTGCAACTGAATCAACCGAGAGAGAGCTAAACCTTTTATGCGGATTCAAACCCCCTAGATATTCCGG
The DNA here is from genome assembly GCA_030545235.1 of Helianthus tuberosus. Taxonomy (NCBI): domain Eukaryota; kingdom Viridiplantae; phylum Streptophyta; class Magnoliopsida; order Asterales; family Asteraceae; genus Helianthus; species Helianthus tuberosus. Next base: position 53,464,505 of record CM060428.1, read on the forward strand.
TTCCGACCATTTATCTAGTGTTTCTTCATTGGCGCCCACCGTTTTCTCAGTTTTTCTAGTTTCTATCTCGTTTCGATTCAGTTCATTCCATTTTCTGTTTTTTGCACATGGCAGAAAATTCGTCATCTCACCGGCAACCTGGTCCTCGACCAAACGTCGGAAAAAATTTACCAGTGGAAGGGATTGTAGAAGAGGCCTCAGACGATAATGAGGTTCAATCCAATCGAGCAAATGATCCTGTTACTCCAGGAATGTTACCAGCAAATCCTGCTCAATCAATTTTACCACCAGGAGAAACTCCGATATCATGGTATGTCCGGTCCCAAGGGGCATTAAACGCAGTATACACACAGTTGTGTGCTCAAACTGCTCCCGTGACCCAATCACGAAGGCCGGGATCTAGAGCTCATGCTTCCCAGCGAGAAGAATCAACTTATGATGATACAGGCAGTTACCAGAGACAACACCATGGTGAACCACACCCTCGTCAAAGGCAATCGGTTCATGATAGGTTGGGTTCCCAACGGGACACTCACACTGATGAATCCGATCAAACATATCGTTTGAGTGCAAACACTAGCGTATTCAACAGACTGCAGCCAAATTATAACAAATGCAGGCCTCGAGCGGTTTATAACCCTGAGGCAGAGCATAATTATGACTTAGTTTACCGCCCTGCAGAAGCAGCGGAAAACTCGAAGTTCATACTGGAGATAGCTCTGGCTCCATTGGAGAGGGCAAAATTACCATCTAACGTTGGGAAATTCAATGGGTTAACTGACCCCGATGATCATCTGAGAGTATTCACCAGCGCAGGGTTGGTTGACGGTTGGACTCTTCCGCTATGGTGTCATTTGTTTGTACAAACATTAACCGGCCCAGCGCGAATCTGGTTTGATAACCTACCAACGGGACAGATCGAGTCGTGGAAAGATCTGCGTAAAAAGTTTTTAACACACTTTAGCCAACAAAGGTGTTCCATGCGTGATACATCTGACGTCATGAACATCTGGCGCCGCGATGACGAGAATCTGGAGGATTTTATCACCAGATACAATAAAGAAGTGTTGGAGATTGGCGGTGTTAACGAACAACTAATCCGTGCTCAGTTTAAGTACGCGGTTAGATGTGACGACATGGTCAAGGTATTATCTGGAACAGAGGGCCTTCCCAAGAGTTGGGAAAAGATAATGGCGGCGACCAAGGTTTATGCGCAGACTGAGAAAAACCTTACTACAAACAGGCCACCACCACCACACAACAGGCCCGCAGACTTAAGCGCAACCGGCGAAAGAAGGTTCAAAAAATCATGGCGCGAGTCATCAGGAAGTCGTTCCTCTGAAGATGCCCGCACAACAATCAACAAGCTCTCTGCACAAAGAGAAAACAAGCACGAAAATAGGGAGAGGCAGTGGACTCCCCTAACAAAGACCCCGGCGGAGGTTCTGAGTACTGAGGACTACCAGTTCAAACCTCCGATTCCGATGAAGAGTAAACGTGGTCAAGACCCGGCGCAATACTGCGAATATCATAAAGACAACGGGCATACCACAAACAACTGCATATCTCTGTGCACGGAAATAGAGAAAGCCCTCAAAAATGGAGAACTTACGCATTTACTCCAGAATATGCGCAAGGAGATTAAGCAGATTACCCGGGGAGAAGAAAGCTCAAGCAAACGGGCCAAAACTTAAAGGACTCTATAGGTTTTCCGCAGAAAAGACATGACTTATCAAATGCGGCGGAACTATCAGGGAGTAAGTTAAGTTCCATTTAATTATCAAAAAAAAACTTTGTAACGCCTCTGAGCTTTATCCATGAATAAAATTACAAAGTTTCTATTATTTTTGTTTACAAAGTGCATGCAATTTCTTTTTAGTAAGCGCAAAAACATTATGGTAGTATAAAACAAGCTCCATGCGCGGTCAGTGATCACGTCACAAACGACCATAAACTCACCCATGAGCTTCATACCAACTTCATTCGCCTTACTCAAGTAAAAGCAATTGTACTCATGCAAAATATTGTAAAGTCATTTAACAAAACAAATAGAAACATACTATTTTCAGCGTACAAATACGCCTTAAAGAGCTTCAAACACAGCAGTGTTTAGAATTCTTGCGCAACAGCGCACTGACAAAACAAGGATCTACATCCCACAAAAAAACAAATTGTTCAAAACAATTTCATCCTACTCTAAATCTTCACCCTCATCCGGAAAGATTTCTTTGAGTTGCGCCACGTGATCATCCGATTGCAGCGCCACATTTATCAACTCCATAACTGGAAGTTGCAAATTATTAAACTCCGTCTTCATGGAAGCAAGCGCGGCGGCAGTATTTACGCCAAAGGTAGCAGACTTGCTATCATCCCAGTTAACCTTCAGCGCGCTATTCACATGTTGGGAACATTCCGCGTAACCTTGCGCGTACCCATCTCGCCGTGCAGCAACCATCAAATTAGCAACAGTTTTATCCAGTTCTTCAGAGTTTAACATAGATTCAGCAACCTATGAAATCAAGCGAAAATAAGCATAAAAAAAGCGCATATATGATTTCACAACAAAAAAGGGAAAAGGAACTTACACAAACAATCCCGCGATCCTTCAACCAGGCCATATCATTCTTTAAAGGCTCAAGCTCGCTTTCTGCTGTAACCCGCGCCGTTTCTGAATTTTCCAGTTTCTCTTCAACCTCAGTCAAACGGCGGGAGGTTTCAGTATTTTCAGAATGCGCAAGCTCCAGATCCTTCTTCAGTTGTTCCTGGTCAGAAACCAAAGCAGTAAGTTCCTCTAATTCTTTATCTCTAACGGCAAGAGTGGCTAAAGCTTGTACCTCCCGTTGCTCACTTCGTTCCCTATGAGAACGCGCCTCCACCAGCATAGCTTCCATATCCGCTTTTTCTTTCTTCAATCTTTCTACCTCCGCATCTTGGTTCTTCAGATTTTCAACTTCAGCCTTGAGGTTATTTATAATATTGCGAAGGTTTGCTTTCTCAGCATTATCCTTCTCACAAATTCTCCTCCAATTTTTGCGTTCCTCAGATAGAAGCGCAGCTTCAGCTTCAGCTTTTCTTTTCCAACCAGCAACAGACCATTCCTCAGTCTTGCGCTCAGCTTCAAACTTAGCTTGCTCAGTCTCTAATTTAGCTTTCAACTGAGCCACATGTTTTTCATCTTTAGCAAACTTCCTTTGCGATGCTACAAAAGATGCCCGCTCTTTATGCATGCTATACCACTCACGCACTATACGGTGAGTAGTAGAAACATGAGAAGCAGTTTCTGCAAGATAAGACTGATAGGTCTGTTCATAAGGCTGATTTTCCTGAAATTTAATCTCGCCAGGCGGAAGTATCCCCTGCAACCAATCTTGGCATACACGCCAATCCGAGAAGGTATCACCTTTTTTCACATTCCAAACAGGGACATGAGGATCAGAAGCATCTTTCTCCGTATAAGTCCGGTAATAATATTCTCCCAGAGTTTCTTCTGGACGAATTGGAGACTGTTTATCAACACCAGCAGATGAACCTGTCTCCTCAGTTGTGACCTTCTCAGTATGCTCAGGTATAGCTTCAAAAGGTCTAGGGGGAGAAGATTGAATTTTTTCAGCAGTTTCCTTTTTTCCCAAATCTTGAACAACAGTTTCCGGGGTCGGTGGTTTATCAGCATCATCTACCACGCCCGGTTCAACAATCTTTTCAGTCTCTGTATTAACATAAACAGGCTTCTCAGCCTCAACAGTTTTTTCAACACCTTCCCCAGCAATCTCTGAAGGCTCTAACGGGTCTGCAACAGCAGCGCGCGGAGGAGTAGGGGGAAGTTCTGTATTAACCACAGATGGTACTCCTATAGGAACAGGGGAAACAGGAACTTCGGAACAAATAAAAGTCTGTAAGAATTCCATTCGCTTAAAGAAAACAGGGAAAAACAACACTTACCAGGAACAAACTCTGAAACAAAAGCATCAAGGTTTCCTTTTCTGGTAATTTTCTTCCTCTGCACTTTCTTGGGAGGTTGATCCTCCGCATCAGTATCAGCTTGCTTTCTTTTACCTACCTTCCTATGAACCAAATGTTCGGGACTGGAATCCAGATCGATAGGCTCATTCGGGTTAGAAGGAGGAATGTCAGCAGAATCCTTTGGTTCAGGCTTCGGTTCCCGCATAGTCACTACAGGAGTAAGACCCTCCAAAGAGTCAGAAACCACCACATAATCACACCTGGAGACAGAAGAACGGCGCGTACCTTTCTTCTCTCCAACATTTCTCGCCTTTAAAGGTTGAACTTTAACAGTCTCACTTCTCTTCGGCGCGGAAGTAGAAGTAGTTGCGCGTTTTTTCTTTTCAGGGCCTACTCCCAAATTCAACAATTCACCTACAAAAGCGCAAGGAAAAAAATTACTCAAAACAAAAAAAGAAAGGAAAAACAGATATAAACTCACCAGCACCAGCAGCTGGTTGAACAGATAAGTCCGCATCCCGCGGGAGAACAAAATTTCTCACGATACGATGATACCAGAGCTCCTCTTCAGGTTTCTTCTTGATAGTACCCATCCTTCCACCTTCCCTCTTGAAGGCAACAACATACAGAGAAACAACTACATTTGAAGAGAGAGTAGGTCAAAAAAAAAAAAAAAAAAAAGAGAGAGAGAAAAGTGGGAAAGACGAAAAGCCCTAAACTTACTATGACCATCCTCCGTGTATACAGGTTTGTCATCACGCTCCATCTTCCAATTTAAACTCATGCCGGCTCCGACAAGAGCTTTCTCCGGCAAAGCAATATTGGGCACATCCTTCAAATCCTGATACCAGTTTTCATCAACCGGAGTCTGAAGGGTTTCGATCGGAATGTCTTCTTTCCCCCTAAGAACCATCCTTACAGGAATTACTCCAGCTTTAATAAAGAAGAATTTTTGCTTCCAATCATGAAAAGATTTTGGGGGTTGATGTAAAATCTTCTTTGCAGAAGCCCTCTGAACGAATGAATAAAAACCTTGGGTACAATGCATCTGATAAAAAACCTTAAATCGGGGAACAGTTGGCTCCACATGCATCGTCCGACATACGAATTCGAAATGTCGAACCCTAACCATACCAATAGGGTGAAGTTGGGAAATATGCAGATTGTAAAACCCAAGAATTTCAAGGAAAAATCTGGTAACAGGCAAGCGAAAGTTACCATCACAGAAAAAATCCCAAAAGAGGGTAATATACCCGGCCAGAGCATCTGCTGCCGTTTGCCCCTCTTCAGGATACAAAGCACCCCAGTTTTCCGGAAATTTGAGATTCTGAATCAGACCCTCAAAGGATGCCCTTGTCCACTTCAATGATGGAAGTTCAGTCGTCATTTCTTCAGTAAGATCTTCTTGATGTTCTCCGGTTGACATAAAGAAGGAACAACAAAGTTTTCGGTAGAACAAGAAACGAGGGAAGTTTTTCAACAGAGACAATGATTAAACAGAGAAGGTTACCCAAACGTTATATATACTTATCGCAATAAATAGCATCGGTAACCGTCACAGCGACTGTTCCGGGTATCACAGTTCCCCAAGCAGCAGAAAAAGCAAATGTCAGAACACACACGCGTTTACACGCGCGCGTGTAAGACACGGACAGTAAAAAACAACTGAAAATGACAGGTTGTCAAATCAATCTACTGCACCAGTCTCGTTGAAAGTCAAAGATTTTCCATAAAAAATCTTTACAAAATCAAGAAAAAATTCAAATCTTCTCACAGAAGATTTCTTATTTTTTCGCTCCCAAAAACATTTTCCTCTCATAAGTCCAGTGCTCCACTTATTTGCATAAGTACAACACTAGACTGGGGGGACTTGAAGGGGTAAGGTCCCAAAAACCTCATAAAAAGGATTTGAGACCATACCACAAACTGACCTTTCAACCTTTTAACCTTGCGCGGCCGCGCATTGGTCTTACAAAAGAGAGAAAATAATCAGTAATTTATAGTCGCGCGCCCAAAGGAAAGCATAAATCCTTGCGCCTTCGCCCATTAGCAAAGGATTAAAATCCTGAGATCAATACTTCCGCTCAAATATCCAGACTTGGATATCATTTTACCCAAACTTGGGATTTATTCATCTGTGTCCACACAGCAAGGTGTCACACCAGATTACAGCAGTAATCTTCTAGAAAGAAATACAATCGTGCACCACCCAGACGGTTATAACCGTCTGGACACGTGTCATTATCACAAGCAACCCTGGAATCACAACGAAGGCATGCAATTGGAGAGTAATCTCCACTTAATCACTTTCCACGTGGCAATCCCCCAGCCATAGATCAAACCACGATCCGTGTGCATTCACATCGGATCGAGACAACTTGACGTTGGATCAAAGAACTTAACGGAAGGAAAATATAACCGCTACGGCGTTAGCATCTTCCGTCATCTTTTCAATAACAGGTTTTCCCTCCCAAACTCCCGGTTATAAATACGAGAACTGTTCAGGTATAAACTCAGATCACACTCACCTCTCAAATACTTTCTCTTCTCCATTACCAATACTTATTCTCACACCGGAGTCGGGTCAAGGAGAGAACCCTCTTCTCCCCTTGGCGAGGCTAACGGTGCTCTTTTTTGCAGAATCACCGGAGAAGAAGTTCAGCTGCAACTGAATCAACCGAGAGAGAGCTAACCCTTTTATGCGGATTCAAACCCCCTAGATATTTCGGTTCCAACCATTTATCTAGTGTTTCTTCAGTCCCCGAACATCATAACACACTATATAACACCTAGTAACTAAATAACCTAACTAACACTTGATTTCTAACTACTTAACTAACTATTTAGTTGAAACCTAAGCCTAGACCCCCCCCCCACACCTAGTAATCGGCCAACACATGGCCCCACCATGGATTTTATTTAGTTATTTTAATGGATCATGTTTCTCATTATAAAACACATTAACCACTAGATTTTGAAGTGTTGGAAAGATTAGAAGTTAACCCACTAGTTTCATAACCTTCATTTCATCATAAACTCACAACACACTTCACTCTCCTTCCTTTCTTCTTGCTTGCGGCCGAGAACCCAGACACGCACAATCATCATCATCTTCCAACTATCATCCAATCCACATATATACCAAGGTGTTAGAAGGTGCACAAAGAAGCTTGGAGCTTTTGGAAGCTGAAGGACCTTTCTCTTGTGCTTTTATCCACCACATGTATCATCTTCATCAACTAGTGATTATCCCTAGCCTTGAGCTAGTAGTAAGAACACTCTACACTTCATTTTACATCATATTTTGTTGGTTAAAAGAAGATACATGTTGTTAATCATGATGAACACTAAGAATCTTGAACTTGAAACTTGAACATAAGCTTAAAATCGTAAGAAATCATGATGTTTATGGGTTGTTATGCTTGTTGCTTGTTGTTTACTCATGTTATTGATGTAGATCATCATATGATCTTGCTAGATAATGATTAAAAATTTAATCTAGCAAGATGAGAGGATGATTATGTTAAAGATCAATAGATCATCCTCATGAAAATCATGAACTTGAAAGTATAAGTTGTTTTCTTGTAAAGTGATGATCAAAGTAAGTATAAAGTCTTGTAAATCTATGATTTCAAGAATGATTTTTCAAGAAACCAAGCTAAAAATATAAAGTTTACTTAATCTTGGTTCTTAAAGAAATCAACCATGTTTTTAGACGTTAAACATGTGTAGAAATATATATGTAACAAGAAAAAACTCAAGAAGAAACATTTTTAGAAAAATGAATTACAAGTTGTGAAGATCTAATTTATTCAAAAATGATGTTTCTAATTAATTAATCACACTTTAAAGGGTAACTAGACTCACTAAACACACTAGTAAGTTACTACACATTTTTGTAAATTTTCAAGTTCATGAAGTAGTAGTTTATGCTTGATTTTGGCAAATTGGTAAGTGTAGATTTATTTGTTGTTGATTGTGTTGATTTACAAAAGAAAATGATATGCTTTGAAAGCATGGAAACCTCCATTTTTAGGGGAAACTATGGCAAAATTTTTCTAAAAATTAAACACTTAGAAAAATATTTTTGAGCAAATATTTACAAGTATATTTTAAACCATAAACTTTCACAAAAGGTTTGCCATAATTTTTGTTACAAAAACTATAAATATTTGAGGTTGGTTTTTATAAATAAAAGTGACTAAATATGTAGTTAGGGAAATATATATTTAGAAGTCACCATGTGTGTGATCACTTGTATATTATGTGTATTAATTATATTATTTTAGGACTTGAAATAATATAACTCATCAAAATACCAAAACAAATTTACAATCTAAAATATTACCAAAATCCCAAGAATATGAATATACAAATCATACCCAAAATCTTGGAGAAACCGAACAAAGGATATAACTTACAAAATATTCCGAAGAATTTATTCAGAAGTATATTTTGGTAATTGATATTTTGGACACCACGTGAATGAAATATGATTTTTACAATTATTACAAAATATATCATATTTTTTACAAGGAGAAAATATATTATTTTTGACAAGTAAAAATATAAATTTTTTGGAATTATTAGAAGATGTTTTATTTTTGGAAGAAAATATATATTTTCTCAAACAAACATAAAATACATTATTTTTGGGAGAAAAATGGATTTATATATATTTTCTAAGTTAGACTTGGAAATATATTATTTTCGAGACTTGTATGAGATTTATAAATATTTTTGCCAAGGAAAAAACTATGAATAAATTTTCTAAGTAATATTTCTCAAAATATATATTTTGGAAATATATATTGATGTATTTTTGTTAAAGATATTATCCCGGAAAAGTTAATACAAAATTAAGTATAAGAATACTTAACAATTACCAGAAAATACGTATTCTCGTACATATAATTACACACCTGAATACGCCACCGATACTTGGCAAAAATATACAAGTATAAGAATACGAATACAAATACACCCATCCTTGGGAAGGATATACATGTATAAATACATAAAAAGCAACAAGTTAAAATATATTATTTTAACTATTATTCCAAAATTTAATAAATATAATTTAAGTTAATTTATTTTTTATTTTAACAAATAATTATATAATTTGGAATAATATTAAGGACACAAAGAGACGTAACTCAAAGACACTAATTAATACTATGTCAAGGCATGACCCGCTCGTCTAATAAACCGTAGTACGTTGTAGGTAGTCGTGTACGCCAGAAGAAGCTTTGAGTTACAGTTGGTTACGAAGAACGCAAGACTGTGAGTTCATGTCCCCTTTTTCTTTTAACTGTTTCCAGTTTTATAACTTCGGGGGTGAAGTACATGTTACAACTGTTTACATACGATTACATTTGGTATGGTTAGCTAAGGAAATGTACTGCTTGATCATGTGAGTGGTGGGTACAACGCTTAAGACCATTAATCCTCGTAGTTGGACAGAGGGACATGAGTGATAGATCTATTTGGGTGTAGCGAGCCCACACCCATGTGGACCGGGGTTTGGCCCATGAGGTGACTATGTCTTACTGTCAGAGACAAAATTTGCTAGGTTTGAGCCTTCCTGCATCACGTCACACATATTAATGGCCTTGCAAACCATTAATGATCTGTTTTCCTTGTTTGCTTTCATACCGGGGTTTACAAACATACATACATACTTTCAATGATTACAAAGGTTTATTCGTGCACACAAACAAACACATGAACTAGCTCAACTTTTGTTGATGTTTTCAAACTACATGTATTTCAGGGAATTAAATGTGGATCTGGCGAGCGTTTGGATGTTTCAAGTAATGTTGGGAATAAGAGATGTCATCCAGAGGCTAAGGGTTTGGATAATGTGTCTTATCCTGGATAAGACACATCTTCCAAAGCCTGGTTTTTATTAATGTCTTTTGTCAAGTCCTTGTGGAACTCTAAAACAAGTTGCATGGTTTGTATTTGGATTTGAAGTTTGTGTTGGTTTTCAAGACAATGTTGTTTGTAATGTTTTTAAACTAAATCAATGGATGAACATCTTTAGTTTTATCATATAGTTGTTTGTTATGGTTGAATGCAATGATATTAAGCAAGTCACACATAATCACGCTTTCGCAAAAGTCAGGGTGTGACAGTTGATGGTAGATTATGTGCATAGATATTTGAATTAAGTTGAACTAACAAAGTATTGGGAGTTGGGACTTCTTTTGGACAATTTTGGAAATGACATACTAATATGTTACAGGGATTGTAAAATTTTGCTAAAGAAAATTAACTATTATGCTCTTACCTCCTTTTCAGACCAAGTTCTACCAGTTGATCAACTATGAAACATATCGTATTAATTAATAATTGAATATAAAATCCTGCTAGGTATTTTAAGTAGAATACATTTTTAAACAATTTGAGCCTACTCCAACAAGTTCAGTTCATCAAATACTTGGAGGTCAGGTGTTCAATCTTGGCTCCCTCCACAGTCCTGATGTATATTAGTATTATTACCATTCATTTATCCTAATCTATGTTAAACCTTTATATTCTCCTAAGAAAGATGATGATTCTCCTTAAGAAAGAGGTAGCCTTTAAATTAAACCCTAAATAAGTTTCTCAACTGTAAGTACACTTATCTGAACAATCGATCACCAAATTGATAAATATGATCATGACATAGAGCCAATCAGTAGCCAACCTAGGGTTTGGTTATCAGATAGTAGCTATTAACTACTTAAATCAACGAATCATCAAAATAACTCAACAATCACCAACTGTAGGTCCCAATTACAAAAACTTACCGTAGTAAAGATAGAGATGTTAGTCGACACTGTCTTCGGTGGATGGAAGAACAAGGGTAACCAAAATCAAGTGCCTGCATTTTTTTTCTCTCATCCCAACTACCATTACAGGTAACAAACATCAAAATACACTTTTTATATGACAAACCAAACATTGAAGATTAAAGGAAGATACTAATATTATACTTTTATAACGTATAAAGCTCTATAGAAAACAATTAAAATAAGCTCACTAACCAAAAAATTGTGGGCTTTGTTGAGTGGCTGTAATCACTACAACAAGCTTAAAATCTGAACCATAGTCTTCAACATCTTTTAATCTGGTACTGTAAACCAAGGAGACTCAAAATCGATTGAGAGTCCGGACCCCTAGGCTCCCTATTTCACGCAGCCTAGACGCTCCCTATAACCCACGTTCATTGAGATTGCTGCCAAAACCTAACAAAGAAACAAACCACAATTCAACCACATAAACAAAAAATTAACCTTCAACATGCAGAGGAAAAAATTATGAGATAAAAAAGAACATACCTTCAATTTACAAATGCAGTCACCTGAGATCAATCCGCAAATAAAATTAAAGCCCTAAATCAATTTATACAGATCAGAACAGAACATGCGATGCTTCTGAAATGTTAATGGAACCCTAATTTAATATATACCATTAGGGATGATTGGAAACTAAAAGCATTTCTAGATTTGATTGCTACATTAAATCTGAATGAAAACACATTCATTACACGAATATGAATCGTTATCAGTTTCAAAAGAAACATTCAAGTTGGGGATGAAGGATTCAGTTTTTACATTGATGAAGGAAGGAACTGGCGTTTCAATAGGGTATGGATGAAATGTCTATATTGCCCTCAAAGTGTCTTAAAACTTTGGACAACGTCCAAGTTTCCCCCCTTTAAAATGTCTTACTTCATTTATACATGGTGCTTCAAGATTTGTACCTATTGCAAAATTACGAAAAGGGTAGAAAACCCAATTCCCTTAATATAGTATTATAGATTTAAGTAGACCAATATACTCTAGTAGATTTCACAGCCAGGACCGGAAATCGACCCATTTTCCAACATGAATTGAATTATTTGACCGTATACATTGCAAAAGTTACCCCATAAAGTCAAACTAAGACTACTCGTTGTGGAGGAGGGTAATATATATGTGAGGATGAGCTGGAATGGGATGGACCTAGGGTGTGGAGGATGGACCTATATATATGTGTGTGTGTGTTGTAGGTATATGTGTGTGTGAGAAGAAGAGGCACGGCGTGAACGGCTGCAGGAGGACGATGAAGACGGGGACGGACCTAGGGGCGGTGTGCTGGGGCGGCGCCGGCCCTCGCTGGCCTAATATTTTTTCCTTACATAGTTACATGTGTCTCTATAGACTACCTTTAGATTCCTAACAAGAAATCTATTAATTTGACACAGAGTATACAACATAGATGGGGTGTGGAGGTTTAACATCGTTCACCTGATTATCAAACCAAAGATAGATCAAACTAGCTGTTATCCATACTACTTAATGTCTGGACCATATAATGTTGGATCACAGCCCATGGCATATAGCCTAGTGGCATCTTGGGGGTGGGTTAAGACTTAGAGACCATTAGGTCATGGGTTCGTTTCCCACAAGGGGATTTTCCCAGATTTATTGGGTTTCCTCCTGAATTGGTGTATAGACATTATTGCCTATTAGAGATGGATATAATCCGGTGGTTCCGTTCATGGCACGATGGTACTCAAGTGGTCCGTCAGTGATCCAATTTTTTTGTTCAAAAAGAAAATGTTGGATCACACTTAATTTGGACTACTTAATGTTGACGTCCAGACACCCGAAAAGAAACATCATGAGTGATACTTGATAAGACACAACACACCATTAACTAGGTTATCAATATGTGATACTTGACATATCAAAGCAATACCGTGACCAATGGACTACGCGACAACGTTGTATCTAGTGTGCCTGCACACTCTATATGGCCAACAATGATAGAAGGGCCCGAAAGGACCCTGACTATAAACACCTTCTTCTAGAAGAAACACAAGTATTTGGGTTTTCTTGAATGAAGCTATCCGATTGCTTCTTTGTTCCAGTTTAAAGGAAGAGATCATCGGCTGATAGTTTGTAACTTTGTATACAGTTCTAGTAACGATTTCTAATCTAGACGAGGTAAAAACTATTTCAAATGTTGTTTTAACCTTGTTTTCTAACGAAATGTGTTTTGTTTGAGGAAATCTCAATAACTACATAACTGAGCTTCATATCAACTGTTATCAACTTATCAATCAAATTGACTTGCTAGCAATATAGCTCTCACGTTTGTGTTCAAAGAACACAAGATCTGATCACCGAAGAGTAAAATGCCCGGATAATCCCTGTGGTTTTGTAAATTAACATCTATAGTCCCCAACTTTTGGAAATTACACCGGTGCTCCCTGTGGTTTACTTTTTGTTACTCGGATGGTCCCCGAAGTGGATGACGGTTAGTTTTCTCTGTTAAGTCCATTTGAAATTACAAAATTACCCTTGCTTTTATTAAAATATAAGAACCCCCCTCAAAAAAAAAAAAAATCACCCTTCGTTACCCTTGTTTTCTCCGGTAGGTGCTGGTGGCTATGTTTTACGTTACACACATACACATCCCCTTTGTTCTCTCTCAATCAACTCTAATGGTGAAACCCAAATCCATCACGAATCACCCTTAATTTGTCCTCCTCTTAAACCTGAAAACCCCCCAAAAATCACCCTTCACACCTTCAACATACATCCTCTTATCGATCACTCTCATACTCGCTTTGATCCTATGTTTTACGACAATCAATACGTTCGTTATTAAGATCCATACATCTACACACTCACCTCTTCTTCTAGCCTCAATATCCTCCGTATACCAAGATCTGAATGCATATGATAACAATTCACCAGTAACTCTCTCCGTCCTTTCAATTGTCCCATTACCGCCTCGTTCAGAGAGGGTTTGATTGTGGATGCAAGTGAGGTGGTGGCAGGTGGTGGTGTGGGGGCGGTGGCAGGTTGTGGTGCTGGTGGCTATGGTGGTGGTGGGGGTTTTCTTGAGAGAGACATAGTAGAGATAGTGTGTGTGTTTTAGAGAGAGTGAGTGTGTGTGTTTATGTAGCTATATATATGCGTGTGAATATTTTTTTCTTATATTTTAATAAAAGCAAGGGTAATTTTGTAATTTCAAATAGACTTAACGAAGAAAACTAACCGTCATCCACTCCAGGGACCATCCGAGTAACAAAAAGTAAACCACAGGGAGCACCGGTGTAATTTCTAAAAGTTAGGGACTATAGGTGTTACTTTATAAAACCATAAGGACTATGCGAGCATTTTACTCTCACTGGAAAATAGCAAGGTATGCCTGTTTTTAAGTTTATTTAGATTAAAAATGCTATGAGTATGTCAAAATATATGAAGATTTCCATATTCATTGTGAAGTGCTATATGAATTATTTTGAACTGAATTAGTGGATTAGGATCAAATACAAAGGATTCTAATTATAAGAAAGGTACAAAGGCTCCTAAAAAACTCACTACAAAAAAAAAAAAAATTTAAACGTCCACCACCACCAAAAACCTAAACCCCCACCCCCTCCCCCATCACCCACCCATTTTTTTTTTGCCGAGTGGGTGGGGGGTGGGGGTTAGGTTTTTGGGTGGGGGTGGGGTGGGTTAGGTGTTTAGTTTTTTTTAGATTTTTTTTGGGGGGGGGGGGGGTTAGGTTTTTGGGGGGTGGGGGGGGGGTTAAGTATTTTGGGGGTTTTTTTGGTGAGGTATAGTTTTTTTTTTTTTTTTTTTTTTTTTTTTTTTTTTTTTTTGCTGGGGGGGGGGGGGTTGGGGTGGGGTGGGTGGGTTTAATTTTAGGTTATTTGACATTTGTCATTCTATAAATCCCTCATTGAGATCTTCTTTTTATAAAGGAAATCAACTTCGATTCTTGAATAATCCACATCACTTCTGCTTCTATTGTAACAAAAGATTCCCCTTTTATGTGGAAAAGGCCCGTATCAATAATTATGATTTTACGTATGGACAATTCCTCAATATCTTGTTCATTCGCAACAAAATATTTTCTTTGTGCGTCGGTAAAAAAAAACATGCTTTTTGGGGATTAGGAGCCTTTATAGAATAACTTAACCCTTGAATTAGTTAAACTATCTAATACTAATTTTATCTTTTGTTCTGAACATGTTGGCATATACTATACACAAAGATTTGCATTTTTTTGCATTGTATTCAACTTATACAAACCCCATGACGGGTAATAGTAGTTGCCGTCCATTGGGTTAAATGGGCGGCTGCCCTATTTTTTTTTTCATTTTTAGTTTTAAGAGTTAAATGCTTGGTTGGTCCCTGTGGTTTGCAAAAATTTCACTCTTGGTCCTAGTGGTTTACTAATTACACGCGTGATCCCCAAACTTGTCAAAAATGAACTCGGTTGGTCCCCAGCCCTAACATCAGTTAAATTTCTCAGTTAATTATATGTGAAATGACTATATTACCCTTAAACAATTAAAAAAAATAAAAAAAACATATAAAGCCCACTGATCATCATCATCTTCAACCTCATCATCTTCAACCTCTGGCCCTCAAAAAACTCAAACACCACCACCTCCTCCACCATCACAACCCACCACAACCTGCAACTACCTCCACCACCACCATATATATCTTTAATTAATGACGATAATGTCCCCTGTTTCTTTCTTCATCGTTAGGGCAAAACAAAGAAGAATCTTGTCCTACCATCACCCCTGTGTTTCACCGACTTCTGTTATTCCCTATCACCAACTAGAGTTTGAGAACATAAACCCTGATAATAACGAAAATCCTGCACTACATTCCACAAAAAACAAAAAGATCCATCGAAAATCAATGAGCTTAACAATCAATTCCATTGAGGTTAGATCAGATTCCAGTTTGACAAACTACCATCTATATCAATAATTGAGAATTATCTACTTTAAATGCAACAGAAAAGACAAATTCACCAACATTCAAATCCTACATTTCTAAACAAAATCCACCACAATCCATTTCAAACAATGATCAATTACATACAAGTAAAATCAAATTGAACAGGAAATAACCTAAATTACATAAAAAAATCACTGCAATTCCACATAAACATAACAAACAAACAAATCTAATCAACAATACATAACAGATCCTACATTGCATTTCAATTTGATACAACAAACAACTCCTAACAAACCTAAATTGAACTCGTAACTAATTTCATTTAATTTATTTATTAAAATGAAGCTCAAAAACAGATCTAATAAATTCGTATACATACCGATAGAAAGAAACAGGGGACATTATGCAAGAAACATATCTCTTCTTTTGCCTTCTTTGACACCCAAAAACTTCCAGCTTTTATGCAAGATTCTTCTTTGTTTTGCCCTAACGATGAAGAAAGAAACAGGGGACATTATCGTCATTAATTAAAGATATATACCGCCACCAACCACCGGTTACCACCACCTCTACTGCCGCTATCACCGATGTTCGTGATTTGACCCAGATCTAGGATTTGGATGCACAAATTGTTGGTGGTTTAACCCAGATCAGGTGCGTTTTATGATTTTTTTTATCAGGAGTGTGGATTTCACGAATGAGAATGTGAAATTGAGTGGTGGGTGTAGGCTGGGTTGAAGGTGACGGTGGATGTGGAGGTGGTGGTGATGGATTGAAGGTGGAGATGGTGGTCTGGTGGATTTTAGAGAGAGGGGGAAGAAGAGGGGATGAAGATGATGATGGTGATGAAGATTACTTGGTTCTACTGATGAATGATGAAGATGATGATGGAAGTAACTAAACAAAAATTATAGAGTTAATAAGAAAGGGTATTTTGGTCATTTAACATGGACTTAACTGAGAAATTTAACTGATGTTAGGGCTGGGGACCAACCGAGTGCATTTTTGACAAGTTTTGAGACCACGCGTGTAATTAGTAAACCACTAGGACCAAGTCTGCAATTTTTGAAAACCACAGGGACCAACCAAGCATTTAACTCTAGTTTTAATTTAATTAATGTTAGTATAATATAATATAATTATGATTGACCCTTTCAAAAATTACGATTTCGTTCTCAGTTCAAAATTACGTTTTTGCCCTTAGTTTAAAATAAATTTATGTTTTTGTCACCGGCTAATATTTACGATTTCGCCCTTAGTTCAAAACTATGATTTTTTTCCCCGTTCAAAACAAATTTTTGGTTTTGCCCCCTAGCTAAAAATTACGAATTTGCCATCAGTTTAAAATTATGAGTTTGTCCTCTTTTAAAAACTTATGATTTTGCCCTCAGTTAAAATCTGGAGTCTTGTCATCGTTTTAAATGTTTTTTTTTTCAAAACTATAATAGTTTTTATTTTACTTGGTTTACTCAATCTAACTTTTTTGTCAAGCAGGTGTCTGACACTCGCTCATTGTTTATGACAATTTACTATTTTGCCCCCAGCTCAGTCTTGCCATCTTTTTGTTTTAGCAAAACTATGACAGTGTTTTGGTTTAATTGGTTGAGTCGATATAATTTTTTTGAGATCGTGTTATGAGTAGTATGCATAAGTAGCTAAAATACATACGTACATGTTATTAAATTAAGAAATATTCGGCTTAGCGCCCCGTAAAGCGGGCGGGGCATCCAACTAGTTATACTATAACAATTATCAACTTTTGTAAATGTGAATAGTAACTTTGACTTTTTTATTTAATATTTATTTTCAATTATACACCTTATACTATAAATAATAACAGTTATCAATTTGTGTGAATGTTAACTTTGACTTTTTTATAAGTTTCTATTACACACCTTATACTTTAAATAATATACGTTTTTAATCTTATAGTTTTGTTTTTTCTTATAACTTTTGTCCGTTCGTTTTTTATAAAAGCTAAATATGCGGTTGCGTTAAATTCTTTATTCGCTTCAATTTTGAAATGTTTATATTATTTGTAGGGTCGTTTAGAACTTTTCATCTATAATATATATTAGATAAATATATTGGATTTTCTTCTTTGGTTGCTTTATTGAGTGCTGCTATCGTACCGATATCGTAACGAAACGAATAGACACTGACTGAATCCCCGCCGCGTAACGCGGAAGAATTTTGCTAGTTACTTAATTATTTATCAGTACATTTGATGGTAAGAGCATCAACGATTTGAACAGTTTTCATTTGATGGACCAGAAAAACAACCCAACCCAATAGTGTTCTACAATGTTACAAATATTCCGAAGCTTTTAACTCCAAGCCCACCCACCCCAACCTTTTAAGGATCATCCGAACAAAACATCTATGGGTATGTACAGTGGCGGAACTAGAACATTAACTCAGGGGTATCCCAATTTTTTTTTTACCGTGCAATCATACAATGTTAAAAAAACGACAATAAATAGATAAAGTAAAACCATTACCTAATAGATTTGTCCTCTTCTTTTTTTCATAGCTTGAAATCGTTCCATCATATCGTCGTCTTTTACTTCAAGTAAAAAATCCTTTTCGACCGCACAAACTATAGCATTGTTCAAAAATTCTTGGCCCATTCAATTGCGTAAATCCGTCTTGACAAGCTTCAATTTTGAAAAACATCTTTCAACGGTTGCGGTTGCAACCGGTACAAGCAAAGCTAACTTAACTACCCGATAAACTAAAGGACAAGAAATATGCGTTCCCGTTTCAACCATAAGACGCGCAAGATCCTAATGTGTTATTATTTACTTATTTGGGCTTACCAACATCTTATTATTTTGTAAAAAAAATTTTGAGAGGTGTCCTCGTTCTTGTTCAGGGGTGTCCTATGTATAAAAATCGAAAAAAAGTTAAAATTTAACACTACTAGTCAAAACTTGAGCCGTAGCCCGGGCTACGCCCCACATAACTAAAGGTCCGCCCCTGGGTATGTATCTCTTTCAAAATTTTATTGATACATACATTTAAAACCGGTGTGAGTATCTCTAGAAAGGAGACCTAAAAACTTGTTTACTCAACTGACACATTAGAGAAACATATCATATCATCATACTCAGTAAATCTTATCAATAACAAATCTAAAGTAGGGTCTGAGTAGGGTAGATGTAGACAGCCTAACCTCTACCTCGTAGGAATAGAAAGGCTGCTTCCAGTGAGACCCCGGACTCGATTATAGTTTTGTATCAAGCCTTGGACCTAAGACACATAACACTCAAACAATCGGGACAGAGACTGATTGGTGCATGTACCCCCGTGTCTTTCAACTATCAAC
Organism: Helianthus tuberosus; assembly: GCA_030545235.1. Lineage (NCBI taxonomy): Eukaryota > Viridiplantae > Streptophyta > Magnoliopsida > Asterales > Asteraceae > Helianthus > Helianthus tuberosus. The sequence goes on from CM060428.1 coordinate 53,483,543, forward strand.
GTCACCACATAATGCATGATTAACCATCCTCCGCTTTTAACGTTATTTTCACGAAATTAGTAAAATAACGTTAAAGCTAGTACCATTTCACTTTTGCCCCCTGAGCGCCCACAAAAACATTGGCTCATCGTCGCTATCTTTTACATGTATTTTTTATCACCAAACTTTTAATTTAGTAAAATATATAAAAAATATATATATTTATATATTTTTTGTAAGAGGGAAAATAAAAAATTTAATATTTAAAATTTAAGCTTTAAAACTGAAATTAGAATAAACAGTTGTTTTGGGGGAAACTAAAAAATTTAAAGTTTTAAATTAGCAAATTAAACTAATCCGCAACCCACCTAGCGTTCGATGCCGTTCTTCACAGGAACGAAAGCCCAAAAACAAGTAGTCCCAATAGGCGGACAACCTCGAACAGCCAGCTTGCCAAAGAACGGGGCCAAAAGTGCCCTATGGGGCTTATAGATTATGAATTTGAATTCAGTTTTTTTACCGGCTTGTTTGGTAAAACAAAAGCCACTCATCAGATAACCACAAAGTTGACAAAATCAACACGGTGACAAATACTTTCTGCAGCAGCTGTAAATGAAATTTGGACAGCAGCAGTAAGTAACAAGATCAACAAATAATAGAACAATCCTACAAACAGGTAAGTTTAGTATCATGTTTTCACTGTAAAAAGTAAAAGATGTTCACTGTAAAAAATAAAAGGTAACTCTAAATAAATAATGAAGGTATCTTAGATTGTATTATCCAAACCACGACCAACCAGTGGCGAACCCAAAAATTTCTATAAAACTGGGGGGTCGAAAACGTATATTACCCAAAAATTTCTATACGAAAACTACATACTCTCCACTACTGAGCGAAAAGTTCGGGGGGGGGGGGGGGGCGGCCGCCCCCACTATGTTGCGCCCCTGCGACCAACGACTGATAATAAACAGTACCGACGATGTTAGTAGTGACACTTGTAATTTTTACTTTCGTTGTTGAAGGCAATCCAACTCTAATGAAAAGAAAAATAAGTCCATCAGCCACTATTGAACAATTAACTAGCCACTACTGAACAATTAACTGGTTCTATCAATAGTAAGAATGTTGTAACTTGCTTTGAAACAAAATAAATGAGTGTTAAGGGCGGATGGGGTTACTTTTCCGTTTGGATTTTCCTTAGTAAGGAAAGTAAAAAAATGAGTAGTGTCACTCATCACATTGTTATTATTAATACAGATTATATCGGACAATAAGTCACATTTTAGATTATTAAAATTAAAAAAAATGTGCCCATAATGGATTTCATAGTCTATTTGTTAATGTAGAATGGAATTTGAAAAGGTGCGCAAGATTTTTATTGGGTGGCCTTTTTATTTCGTTTTGGGAGAAATCTTGTAAGTTGTAACATACCGAACTGTTCTTGAGCACAGGCCCATGAATGTTGGTAAAATTACTGGCAGCCCAGCACACTGTTTCATAGGCCTAACAGCCCACTTTGATGCTTGGGTTAAGATCAGCAGCATTTTATTTGGGACTAATGCATCACAGCCCAGTTAGACCAATTTTATATATCTACAATTCACCTGGAGGGGATTCCTGATTGGTCCAGCCAAATTATGATTTTACCCTGTTAAAATTTATAGTTTTGCTGTTGGTTTTGTTTTTTCTTCTTCTAGCTAAATTACAGTTTTGCCATCAGTTCAAATTTATAATTTTGCTATCGTTTTTGTTTTTTTCCCTGTCAAATTACGATTGTCACCCAGTGTAAAATTACAGTCATGCCATTGTTTCAGGTTTTTTTTTACAAGACTATGGTAGTGTTTTGTTTTAATTGGTTGACTCGTGTAATTTTTATTCGTGTCAGGCAGCTGTCTGGTACACGCTCATTTGTTCTAAAAAATTACAATTTTGCCCCAAGTTTAAAATTATAATTTTTTCCATCGTTTTACTTTTTTTTTTGTTGCAAAAATATAGTAGTGTTTTGTTTTGTTTTAATTGGTTGACTCGATGTATTTTTTAGATTGTGTTATGAGTAGCATGTACAAGTAAACGACAATAGACGTACATGTTATGAAAGAGAAATATTCGGCTAAATGCCCCACAACGCGGCGGGGCAAAAACTAGTTATTCACTAAAGTATTTAGGTTTCAAAAGCCAAATACCTTAATTTTGACACAGGTGTGCATGATGTGCCCTCTCAAGACCCTGAGGCATTTTCTTAGATTGCATGCACCTTATAGGTGCTTTTTAAAACCAAGCTTGTAGCGAATTTATTAATGTGTGCCAGATTGTCGATACTTGGATTCCTAATTAGGTGCTATGGCGCATATGACATTGGGCGGTTCCATGAATGCACCATTGTATTTCAGTTCAAAAAGAGTAGTTATCAGTCAAGGTATAACACTTCGTCTCCATCATATCGGTCATGTTTTACTTTCATTATCACATTGCACTCTCAAAGTCAAAATTGTACTTGTTATTCTCAATCTAAACAAAAAGATTCTTTCTACCATTTAGTTAGTTGTAGATAACTCTATTGCTATTGCTTTCTCACACTTCGGATTAACTATTCAAAACCTTGATTAGAAAAACACTCCACGTATTTCTTAAAATGCATCAACTTTACTTACTCTCCTCATTACATCAGTCACCCATACGTCGTGGCCCTCACATCTCGACCAAAAAGCCGCGCAAACCTTTATTCAAATCGCGCGAGAGACCATACTCCTTATTTAACACATTTCTTATTGCCAACCGCGCGCAGGCTACTTCAGCATTCTTTTATCCGGCGCGAGGTCTGAGCAATAGGAAGCTCCACTTTCAACACTTAGCATTCTGAAAGAGCATTCAGTAACCCATACCCTGCGCGGGGTAGTTACGTGTTCAGCAAGAATCACACGTGACTACGGCGCAAGGCTGCTTCAGATAGTACACAAGGTACAAGTGGCAGAATGAAAGGGCCAATCGGCGTCCTTCTGGTCCTGCTCAATCGTGCTCCACGATCGACTGACATGCAGGAGACAAAAAGTACTTAAGGACGTCTACGTGGCACCAATCACAGGGCAGAGACACCTGCCCCACGATCTCCACTTACCTGCTGATGGCAGAAGGGCGGCCAGGCCGACAACCATGACACGTGGCTCCAATCACGGTGCGCCAGCACCAAGAAACTTCCGGAAGCCACTAACGGTCGACACCAGTGAGACAAGGAGCATATCCTCTAAGTTGTCTCCTTCCGGCCCAAGGCCCATCAGCCCACATCCTCTTACACCTCTCCGGCTATAAATAGAGACCTCAGTCCACAGGTTAAACATTCTACTCTCTCCACTCTCACTCTTAACCCACACTTATCTCCTCAAAACGGTCGCTTATTCTCACGCCGGAGCCCGGTTAAGAGGGAAACCCCCATATTCCCCTCTTAACGAGTAACGGTGTTCTGTTTTGCAGAGTTAGAAGATCATTACGGAGCTCAGAAGTCATAAGAAGATTAACCTCTATGAAAGGAACATAAACCAAACTAATCAACCCCCGAATTAGTTCCTTGTTTCTTCATTGGCGCCCACCGGTTTTTTGCAAATCACTTTCATCTTCTTTTTCTGAGTTCTCTTAAGCTTTTTCATCCTTCGATCATGGCTGGTCAAGGAATCATTCCCGACTTTGGTTTCGGAACAAATTCTAATGTAGGGTTGGGGGAGGACAATCAAAATGTCCAAGTCCAACCCGAAGAGATTGGTGAAATAGAGGTAACCAATACTGGGGGACCCCGCGCGAGCGTCACTCGCATCACTCACACGGTAACCCCAGGAAACAATGATGCCGGACCCTCAAACCCACCTCCACCTCAGCACATTTCGGCGTTATTAGGGCTACCTGAAGGCGAGACTCCTGCCTCTTGGTACGCCAAACAAATCGCTACCATCAATGCTGCATACCAGTCTTTGAGCGCACAACAAACGGTTTTGCAGGCAGAACCATCTTTAGTAACACCTTTGGGTCCGAGCCAGGGGGCGCGCCAGATACCCCCACAGCAAATCCTATAAGGAAGAATCAACAGCCCCCCTCCCCAGAGACGACCAAGCGTGCATGACACGCGCGACACAGGGAGGGATACCGAAAGTTATTACGATCATCTGTCAAACGTTCAAAGAGGTCCAATTCATAGCCGGCTCGGGCCGCGCAATATGAATAACGAGTGGGAAGACACAGACCCAGAAGACCGAACCTGGCAAGACGATGAAGGATCTTCAGTCTTCAACCGTCTGCAGCGGAACCATGAAAATTACAAGCCGAGACAGCGCATTGCATACAGCGAAGAAGCAGAATGAGACTTCAGTCTCGCGTATAGACCAGCAGAAGCTGCAGAGCACTCCAAGTTTATCCCAAAGATTGCCTTGGCAACACTTACAAGAGAAAAGTTACCCCCAACAGTGGGAAAATTCAACGGTCTGACTGATCCCGATGATCATGTCAGAGTATTCACAAGTGTTTGTTTCATGGGAGGATGGAATATGCCGATGTGGTGTCATTTGTTTATCCAGACGTTTACCGGGGCTGCTCGCGCGTGGTTCGACAGCCTACCGCCTGGAAAAATTAGTTCGTGGGTTGATTTCAGGACTAAGTTTCTAGACCACTTCAGCCAACAAAGACGCTATCAACGAGATACGTCTGAAGTAACGGATATCTGGCGCAGAGAAAATGAAGGTCTAGAAGACTTTATCACTCGCTTTAACAAGGAGTGTTTAGAGATCGGCGGTGTAAGTGAACAACTCATGCGCGCTCACTTTAAGAAAGCTATCCGATGTGATAGTCTCATCAGAACCATCACTGGGAAGATGGTATGCCCAAGGAGTGGAGTAAACTGATGGAAGCGGTAAAAATAGTAGCGCAAACAGAGGAATCGCTAGCTGGAGCCAAGACCTCATACACCGATGATCGTTTTTCCAAGAAAAATTCACGCGACTTCGACAAGCGCAACAAAGGCAAAAGTCATGATTGGAGGTCTGGAAAATCAAGGGGTTATGAAGAAAGATCGCGCTATAGTGAGGATGCGCGGGAGACGATTGATAGAATCGGATACCGGAAAGCAGTCAGGGATGATAACCGCGATAAGCACTGGACTCCGCTCATAAAAACGCCTAAAGAGGTGCTGATGACGGAGAATCACGATTTCAAGGCTCCAAGGCCTATGACAAACAAGAAAGGGCAAGACCCCAACCTATACTGCGACTTCCATAAGGATACAGGTCATCTAACCGATGACTGTATCAGCTTGCGTCAAGAGATCGAGAGAGCGTTAAAAAGCGGAAAGCTAGGCCACTTGGTAAAGAACGTGCACAAAGAAACTCGATAGATCCAACGCCATGATGAAGGGAATCACAAGAAAGTCCGACGCCTAGAAACCCACATGGTCAATGGACCAAGATATAGCGCAAGAGAAAAAGGCAAGCGCCCTTACGAACCTTCATGGCAAGAGCAACATGTCATTTTCCCGGTAGTGCGCGGCGGTCCTCGTGCCACTCGACCCGTCGTCATTACCGGTATTATCGGCCATTATGAAACGGAGTATGTCTTCATTGACCCAGGAAGTACCGCTGATATCATCTATGAGCAATGCTTTAATCAGTTTGATGACGAAGATAAAGCGAGACTTGAGCCAGTCGATTATCCACTGTCAGGATTTTGCACGAAATGGTCTTCCCGCTAGGCCAAATCAGCTTCCCCGTCACGCTCTCTGACGGGAAGCATTCAAGAACAACGAATGTAAACTTCATGGTGATGCCTGTCAAATCAAGGCATGATGTGTTGATTGGGAGAGAAACCCAAGGCGAACTAAACATGGTAACTTCCACGCCCCACTCAGCGATAGGGTTTCCAACCGAGACGGGGGTGGCAATCATTTATGCCAAGAAAGAAGTAATGTCGACGGAGGAGATGCGTCCAACAAAAGCGGCGAAAGTTTCAACAACCGAGCCGGAAAAATGGGTGTTAAACCACAAATACCCGGAACAAATGGTGACGATAGGCCACGCGATCTCACCAAACATCAGAACGCACCTCAAACAACTCCTGTTCAAGAATATGGATATCTTCGCCTGGACTCCGGCCGATATGACCGGTGTCCCGCGTGATGTTACCGAGCATTGTCAGAACACCTACCCCTCTGTTGAGCCGAAGGTCCAAAGAAGGCGCAGCTTAGGGGCAGACAAGACCAAAGCAATGAATGAGCAAGTATGCGAACAACTCAAAGCAGGAATTCTGAGAGAAGTGCGCTATCAAAGTTGGGTTGCGAACCCCGTAATGGTGGAGAAGTCTAATGGGGGATGGAGAATGTGCGTCGATTACACAGATCTCAACAAGGCATGCCCTAAAGATTGCTACTCTTTGCCTGAAATTGACAAAAAGATAGATTCTCTCGCGCTATACAGATGGAAATGCTTCTTAGATTGCTACAAGGGGTACCATCAGGTTCAAATGAAGCTTGAAGACGAAGACAAGATAGCTTTTTGAACCGATCTCGGGATCTTCTGCTATACAAAGATGCCGTTCGGTCTCAAAAACGCTGGTGCAACGTATCAGCGCCTGATGGACAAAACCTTTGCTGGAGACATTGGGAAGCATATCGAGGTTTACATCGATGATCTGGTGATTAAAAGTCCTGAAGAGGACCAAATGCTAAAGGATATCGAGAAAACATTCAACTCGTTGAGAAGCGTGAATATGAAGCTGAATCCAGCCAAATGTTCCTTTGGTATGGAGGAAGGCAAATTCTTGGGCTTCATAGTTACAAATGGCGGATTTAAGGTTAATCCAGAAAAAGTTCAAGCCATAGAGCGGATGCCGTCACCTCGAACAATCAAAGAAATGCAACGATTGGCCGGCCGTTTAGCCGCGCTCAACCGTTTTCTGTCAAATCATGCCGCGAAGTCATATCTGTTTATCAGCACTCTACGCAATTGCGTGAAGAAGCAAGAATTCAAATGGATGCCCGAAGCAGAAGTCTCTTTTCAACAAATGAAAGAATGTTTAATTGAGCTTCCTACCCTGACCGTGCCGCTAGAGAAGGAACCACTCATCCTGTACTTATCCTCTTCGGATAAGGCAGTAGGGTCGGTATTGCTTGTAGAAAGAAATGGAGTTCAGACTCCAATTTACTACGTCAGTAGAGTGCTTACGGATCCAGAAACGAGGTATTCAACGATGGAAAAATTGGTACTGGCACTACTACATGCCTCCAGAAGGCTGCGCAGATACTTCACAGGCCACGTCATCACCGTACTTACCAATTTCCACATTGGCACGATATTGCAAAAGCCAGAAACATCTGGGCGACTGGCAAAATAGGCGATTGAGCTAGGAGGCCATAACATTTTGTACAAGCCGCGCCCGGCCATCAAAGGTCAAGTTCTAGCGGACTTTATCACGGAAGTCCCAGTTGATAAAATTAAGGAATGCGAGATTGTCGAAACTCCTGGAAAAGATACATCCAATGAGTTATGGTTGCTGTACACAGATGGGGCCTCAAAAGAAGATGGCGCAGGAGCCGGATTGCGCCTTGTGAGCCCTGAAAAGCATGAATTTACTTACGCCATCAAGTTGGATTTCAAGAATACCAACAACGAGGCGGAGTACGAGGCATTTCTGGCAGGCTTACGCCTCGCCATAAAAATGGGAGCTAAAAATCTGCAAACGCACGTTGATTCACTCTTGATCGCCAGCCAAATTAACGGTCTATACGACGCAAAGGGTGAAGTTATGGCCCTGTATTTGGATCAAGCAAAAGAGCTGCTTCAACAGTTCAAATCTTACAAGGTAGTTCACATCAATCGCTCCGAAAACAAACCAGCAGACGCCTTGAGTAAACTTGCTTCAACCTCTTTCCAACATCTTGCCAAAGATGTAAGAATCGTAGTACTAAAAAACCCGTCAGTTCTGCTACGACAAGTGAACGTGATCGAAATAGGGCAGCCATCTTGGATGACCCCTATAATTCAATATTTGCAAGAAGGAATACTCCCTGAGAGCAAAGCAGAGGCAAGGAAGATTCAAAACAAGGCCCTGCATTACGAGATGAATGGTGGTATTCTGTACCGAAAGTCCTTCTTGGGGCCCTTATTGCACTGCGTAGACCCCCAAGATGCGAATTACTTGATCAGAGAGATTCACGAAGGGATCTGTGGCATCCATGCAGGACCGCGCATGGTTGTCGCGAAGATTATGAATGCTGGTTATTACTGGCCAGGGATGCACGTCGATGCTCTAAGGGAGTTGCGCAAATGTGACTCATGCCAAAGACACTCCCCGAAAACCCTACGCCCGAAAAACGATCTAATTCCTGTATCCACTGCTTGGCCTTTCCAACAGTGGGGAATTGATATGGTGGGACCTTTCCCTGATGCTCTGGGAGCCGTGAAGTTCATAATCGTGGCCGTTGATTATTTTACTAAGTGGGTGGAGGCCAAGGCTCTCGCTTCAACCACTGCAATGATGGTGCGCAAGTTTATCTGGGAGCACATCATTTGCAGATTTGGTCTTCCACTCAAAATCGTCACAGACAACGGTACTAATTTTGCTTCCGAGGATCTTCAAAATTGGATGAAGGAGATGAAGATTGAGCACACCTTCTCCTCCGTTGCGCATCCTCAAGGCAATGGCCAAGTCGAAAGTGTAAACAAAAGTATCGTCGAGGGGATAAAGGCCCGACTGGGCACAAAGCGCAGAGGCTGGGTAGATGAGCTCCCAAGTATCCTATGGGCCCATCGAACCATGCCGAAAACGAGCACTGGCAAAACTCCCTTTAGCCTTGTCTATGGCTCAGAGGCAGTTATCCCAGCTGAAGTTGGACTCCCCTCACCGCGCTTGACAGCAGCCGGCACAATCAACAACGAGGAAGAGCACCATCTTGACTTGGATTTACTCGAAGAGAGACGCGGAATAACGAGTATCAAAGAAGCCAAGTACAAAACACAATTGGAGAAGTACTACAATGCAAGAGTACGCATTTGTACCTTCACCCCAGGAGAGTATGTCTTCAGGGACAATGAAGCTTCAAACGCCGAACGCCCCGGGAAACTAGCACCCAAATGGGAAGGCCCATACTTGGTTCACGAAGTGCTAGGAAAAGGGGCATACAAATTGCGCACCCTGGATGGACACATCATCCCGAGAACGTGGAATGCGCAACAACTGCGCAAATGCTATATGTAATTGCTCTCGGCCTTGCGCCTTTACTCACTCATGTTGGCCATGCGCCTTTTCTACTTTCCTATGTTGGCTAAACGCCCCTTATGTTACATGCGATGTATGTTAGCCTAAGCGCCTGTTTCTTAATCAATGAAAGCATACGACATGCTTTCTTTCATCATGTTACAAATGCATGTTAAACTTTTGATTAGCACGAAAACACTCCAGTATATTACGAGCTCTTGAGTTATGCCTCCAAGGTCCTCCGCGAACATAGCGCGAGACCGGGCAGTTACACTCGCACAAGAGCCACACTTACATTTATTCGAGCTAACTTAACCAAAGTTTCTAACAACAGTGCAATAATTGTAACGGAATGAAATAAACATAAGCATCATGTTTAACAAGCACAATCGCGTAACAGGTTACATTCAAAACCTAAATATAAAAATTACAAGGCACAAAGCCTGTCAATACTACCTACTCGTAACCATCACCGTCATCATCATCATCGCGCTTTTCGCCATCACCATTGCCATCGCCATCACCATCATTGCCTGCTGTTTCCTCCTCATCGGATAATTCAACAGTTTCTGGTGGGTCGAGAATGTCCTTGAGACGTTTGCACCAGTCATCATGCTTTAAAGCTTTTGCGACCAAGTCCATTACAGGCAATGATAGGTGATCGTAAGCACCTTCAGCACGAGCCAACTCAGCATCAGCTTCTTGGGTCACCGAGCAATGACCAACGTCAAACTCTTGCCCGAACACTTCCTCAACATGCCGCGTGCATTCCTGGTAACCGCCACGGTGACCAACCGCGCGAGAAGCATCTATAAGAGCAGCAACATCCTTATCGAGTTCTCCAGCATTTAAAATGGAGTTGGCCATCTACAGCAGGGGCAATAAATAAGACACTAGGTTTCAACAGATAAAAGCCTAGGTTAAGGACATCATACCAAAACCACTCCCCTGCCGCGCATCCACTCGGCCTCAGAAGCAAGAGTATCAACGATGCCTTGAGCCTCGGAGTAGTTAGTCTGCGCTACATTGAGGGCCGCCGTGCTAACGTCTCGCGCCTCTTCAGTTTTTTGCTTGGCCTCCTCAGCAGACGCAGCTTTACCCTTCTCGGCCTCGAGGTCGATTTCCAAGGACTCGCTCCGATCCACCCGCTCTTGCAGACGGCGTTTCAATTCTGCAATCTCGACGTCCTTGGCCGTAAGATATTTGTCCTTACTAGATAATCGCGCCTGCAGTTCAGCCTACAAAAGGAGAAGACTTAAGCGAATTTACAAGCAAAAAAAAAAAAAAAAAAAAAACACAAGGGACAGAGAAGTTCAACAATGGACAAACCTCAGCATGCTCCTTAGTAGCTTGCATTTCTTCGACCTTGCTGGTCAGATCAGCAACCTTACCCTTGAGCTCTGTAATCTTATTTCGAGCTACGAACGCGCGCGGGTTATCTTTCTCACATATACGCTTAAACTCAGCTTTCTCCTTCAACAACTGCTCTTCAGCAGCTCGAAGCTTGCCCCTCAGGCCCTCGCGCCCCCATTCTTCAGACTTCTTGTCAGCCTCAAACTTAGATTTCTCTTCAGCAAACGCAGCCTTAAGCTTCTCAAAATCCTTTGCTTCTCTCAACAAACGATCGCGATACTTTTCCCAATCACCTCGCTCCCTAACCATTGTGCGCCACTCTCGTACAATCTGATGGTTGGCAGAGCGAGTATTGGCCTCCCCAACCACATAAGCGTGATACAGCCCATCGTGAGTCCATGCCCTCTGCCGATTAACCTCACCAGGAGGGAAGGAGTTCAGGAACCAATCGCGACAAGGGCTGAATTGAAAGGTGTCTTTTTGTTTCAAACCCCAGGGAGCTTGGTGGGGAGCATTACCACGCTCTTCTTCGGTGTACGTCTTGTAATAAATGTCACCTAGGGTATCTTTTGGGCCAATAACTTGTGGGTTATACCCTCCAGCACCGCCAGAACTTGCGCCACCAGAAACATATGGACCTGATCCCCCAGTAGAAGTTACCTTGGAGCGATGGGGCGCATCAGGCTGCGCAGGCTGGGTAGGCTTATCCACCTCGGGTTCCTTCCTCTTCTCATGAGCGGTGGTTGCAGCGGTCCCGGATCTTTTCGGTTCATCACCAGATGGTTTATCAGAGGCTTTCTTCTTCTTCGCCTCCTCAGCTATCCTCTCTTGCTCAGCCTTCCTCCTCTTTTCCTCCTCAGCCTTCCTTTTTTCTTCCTTAACCTTCCTCTTCTTTTCTTCCTCAGCTTTCTTTTTCTTCTCAGCAGCTACCTCTTTCTCCTTCTCAGCAGCCTGTTTATCCTTCTCAGCAGCCTGTTTATCCTTCTCAGACTTTACCCCAGCAGTCTTAAAAGGTTTGACAGTAACCTTGATTTTCTTCCACGCAGGCTCTAAGGGATCTGTAAACACGACACCCTTCTCAGGGGTCTTCTTTTTGGCCTCTGCAGAAGCTGAGTGTTAAAAGGGAAAAAACAACAAAGAATAAGAAACTAAGGAAAGCTAACCAGGAGAGAATTTGTAAAGGGAGCACAAATTGCTCTGTTTCCCGAGCATCGGAACTCCTCCAGCCTTCGGCGCAGCAAACACACCAGCTGTGGTCTCACTCCTACTTCTTTTCCGGATGATCAACGTTGCCTCAGGCTCCTCCTCCTCCTCTTCTTCCTCCTCTTCACCATGCGCAACAGAGGACGGAGTCGCCCCAGCATCTGGGTTGCGAGAACCCGCGCTCCCTGAGCTTTTTGAGCCACCAGCTCCAGTCTTTTTCTCGCCTATACGCGACAAACCTTCAAGTGAGTCACTGATTATAATGTAATCTTCCAAGTTACTCTGACGAAGGCGAAGAGTACCTTTATCAGCAGCACCAGAAACTGCGCGGCTGCTCCCGCCTTTCTTGCTAGTCACTTCAGGTTCAAGGTTGATCACCTTCTTCCTCCTAGAGGGTTTCTTCTTCTTTTCTTCTGGGTCAATACCCAAGTCATGCAACACACCTGCAAAGATGTTAGACCACGAACTTAGCTCCCCATTCGAAGACCCTACAGACTCCTCGCTGGAAAGATAAAGAATCTCTTTCCCAGCGGGGGTCACAGATCGCAAGGGTCGGGGATTGGGAATACGCGCACCTTCAGTTGCAGTAGGTGGATCGGCGAAAGCATCAGCAACCGGGTACATAAAATGACCCTTAATCTGGTCATACCAGTATTCTTCTCCAGCCTTCAGCGGCCGCACGCCCATGGACCCACCAAAGGTGGGGAAGGCAGCTTGCCACAGATGCACCTCTACACGCGAAATCATCTAATTAAGCACAGGCTAAAAACAAGAAATTAAAGGGATTAAAGTAACTAACCTCTATCTTCAAATTTTAAAACTGGAACGTCCTTGCTATCTGCCGGCCACTGATCACTCATCCGCGCCGCTACCAAGACGTTCTCACCAAACACTCGGTTTGGTGTGGCAGTAAGCTTCTGATAACAAGCCTCATTCTTGGGAATCGCCAAATCTTCCTTCAAGATAGGTTCGGACCATGCGCGGAAGGTCATGGCAATCGGTATCACCTCCTCGCGAATGAAAAAGAATTTTGGTTTCCAGTCATGCAAACTTTTAGGAGGATTCAGAAGTATCTTCTTCGCGGCCCCTCGACTGGCAAACGAGTAGAATCCCATATTTCTGATCAATTGGTAAAAGACTCGGAATCTTTCAACAGTCGGCTCAATATCATAAGATCGACAAAGAAACTCGAAATGTCGAACCCTGACCATTCCAGGAGGACTCATTTGTGAAATATGGAACCCATAAAACTGAAGAATATGGGCCATGAAGTTCGTCGCCGGCAACCGGAAGTTGCCTTGATGAAAGAAGTCCTCAAACTACGTGATATAACCCGGCGGCGCATCGGCGACCGTCTGATTCTGACCGGGATACCTGGCATCCCATTCCGGTTGGAATTGGAAACTACGTGTAATTTGCTCGAATAGCCCTAAGTCCCATCTAAGGACGGGAACAGGACCCTCCTCACCGGGATTTTCCTCCTAATGTTCTTCAGCCATGGGTATTCGACGAAGAAACTTTGAATATTCTAGAAGAGGAACTTGAAGATATGAAGAAAGATCTTGAAGATCTGCTACATAACTTGAAGATTTGAAGATCTGAAGAAGATGAATAGAGAGAAGAAAGATAGCAACAGTAGAAGGAAGTAAGGGTTTTTTTCCACTTCGTCGAGTATATATACCCATCGCATTTAATGCGATGGGTAAACGTGCCGAATTTGCCTCACACGTGATCAATCAGAAGACGCCATGTAGGGCGAGAATCCCGAAGTGACAGTTACCACGCGCGCGTGGGTCTCACTCTCCTGACGAAAAGTGGAACCGTCAGAGACAACTTGATGACAACCGTGTCATCGGTCAACTAAAACATCACCATCAGCGAAAATCCTCACCAAACAGTCAGAATTCAAATTTCGAGGATTTTCCCGCCCGAATTTCCAGAAACTTAATGCAGAAGTTACCCGGGTCGCGCAATGTGCATGGTTACCCAAGGCATCCGCGCGCTATCAACACAGAACAAAGAATCATCAGTTGCCAGATATGTAGTCGAGCCGTAACAACTGTTAAAACATTTGCACGCGCGCGCCTACCAATAAAAAAACAAGCATTTTCTGCGACTTTCTTTTTCTAAGTCCAGAGTTCCAACCACTTGCCTCGCGCATGGTGCAGCACTGGACTGGGGGGACTTGAAGGGGTATGGTCCCAAAAAGCCGCGCAAACCTTTATTCAAGTCGCGCGAGGGACCATACTCCTTATTTAACACATTTCTTATTGCCAACCGCGCGCAGGCTACTTCAGCATTCTTTTATCCGGCGCGAGGTTTGAGCAATAGGAAGCTCCACTTTCAACACTTAGCATTCTGAAAGAGCATTCAGTAGCCCATACCCTGCGCGGGGTAGTTACGTGTTCAGCAAGAATCACGCGTGACTACGGCGCAACGCTACTTCAGATAGTACACAAGGTACAAGTGGCAGAATGAAAGGGCCAATCGGCGTCCTTCTGGTCCTGCTCAATCGTGCTCCATAATCGACTGACATGCAGGAGACAGAAAGTACTTAAGGACGCCTACGTGGCACCAATCACAGGGCAGAGACACCTGCCCCACGATCTCCACTTACATGCTGATGGCAGAAGGGCGGCCAGGCCGACAACCATGACACGTGGCTCCAATCACGGTGCGCCAGCACCAAGAAACTTCCGGAAACCACTAACGGTCGACACCAATGAGATAAGGAGCATATCCTATAAGTTGTCGCCTTCCGGCCCAAGGCCCACCTGCTCACATCCTCTTACACCTCTCCGGCTATAAATAGAGAGCTCAGTCCACAGGTTAAACATTCTACTCTCTCTACTCTCACTCTTAACCCACACTTATCTCCTCAAAACGGTCACTTATACTCACGCCGGAGCCCGGTTAAGAGGGAAACCCCCATATTCCCCTCTTAACGAGTAACGGTGTTCTGTTTTGCAGGGTTAGAAGATCATTACGGAGCTCAGAAGTCATAAGAAGATTAACCTCTATGAAAGGAACATAAACCAAACTAATCAACCCCCGAATTAGTTCCTTGTTTCTTCAGTATAACACTTCGTCTCCCTCATATCGGTCATGTTTTACTTTCATTATCACATTGCACTCTCAAAGTCAAAATTGTACTTGTTATTCTCAATCTAAACAAAAAGATTCTTTCTACCATTTAGTTAGTTGTAGATAACTCTATTGCTATTGCTTTCTCACACTTCGGATTAACTATTCAAAACCTTGATTAGAAAAACACTCCACGTATTTCTTAAAACGCATCAACTTTACTTACTCTCCTCATTACATCAGTCACCCATACGTCGTGGCCCTCACATCTCGACCATCCTTCTGATTATGTCTTTTCCTATAATTCATTTGTTCATGTTTCAATTGTATCTCTAACAACGAATTGTAGTAATTCACCTAAACATATAACTCATTGTGACATTCAGGCTCTCTCACCGTTTCTCGTTCCGTGTATCGCTACTTCATCACACAACACACACACATGTTGATGATTTTAATTGTTTTACCTAGATGAACCCTTTAATCCATTGTCCTCAAGCCTAACTCACTTTTGTCGGAAGTTGGGAGGACGATGACGAGGAGATTGTGAGTTGGAAGGAGGGGAAACAAGAGAAAATTGAGTGTTTAGTTGTGTAGGAGGAGAAGGAGGAGGAGGGCTAATTAGGTGTAATTGTGAAATCAGAAAATGATATGTAAGTGTTTGAGGAAGGACTTGGATGAACGGATTACGGAGGAGTAAGAACGGATACCCCTGATTTAATGGGTTAGTTCCGTCACTGATCTTCACATACCGTTGGCAACACAAACATATCCATCTAGAAATGTTTCTATTTGTGATTGATTGTGTCATGATTACCCTAGACTATAATCATTTACATTATGAACTAAACATAGCGTTTAATATGGCCTGACCATACACTTCTATAATCGATAACCAATTAATTTACAAGCGAGGTTTGTTTGTAGATGTTATTACACATACATGTTTGGAACAATCCATAACCAATAAAGGAGAACTCCCAAACATGTGTTCATCATCGATTTCTGTGTCACTCGAGCACCTTAACCATCTATAAGTAGTTCCATACTTGTAAATATACATCTTAAAACATAGTAACATTAACTAAGGGGCTGTTTGTTTACCTCTTAATGGTTCAGACCTCTTACTGGTTCAGCACTTAATGGTTCAGACTGTTTGTTTCACGAGTAGATGTCTGAATGGTTCAGACATTTGCCTTTGAATGGTTAAGATTCATACAGAGTCTGAATGGTTAAGACCTCTAATCTGAATTCGTCAGACATTTGCCTCTGAACGGTTAAGCATTATACAGGCTCTTAATGGTTCAGACATCTTACTGGTTCAACACTTAATGGTTTAGACCTCTTACTGGTTCATCACTTAACCATTCAGATGTTGCCAAACAGACCCTAATTGATTTGATACATTTAAATATATGTTTTTATATAAAATAATCTTTAAAATAAGTTAAAATCACTTTGGCTTTGGAACTATAGGCAAGGTTGGTAAACGATACCTATGGGGTTTACTGGCACTGAACCATATTTTAGTAGAAGATTTCAGATCCATATGACGTTGGTCAATGCCCCTATGGTGTTGGTCAACACCTCCTACAGACCATGTTTGTCCAAGTTTGTTTTGGTTGCAATCCAACATCATCTATAAACGCTAAAATTCATGTAAGTATATTTCCAAGTGTATATTTGGGTTAATTCATACATGTATCCATATTAAAAAATAGGGTTATTGGATTTTAATAATCTTAAGTTTCACCAGTTGGCCGATAATAATCCCAACTTTAAAAATTCCCTCTAATAATCCCAACTTGTAAAAGTTTGGCCGCCATGATCCTTTTCTAACATAGGTGCACTTAAATTAATTAAGGAGTCTCTAGTGTAATTAAATCTATTGAGGATACCAAATTCTTATATGTTTGAAAAGGATCAATGACGGCCAAACTTTTACAAGTTGGGATTATTGGATGGAATTTTTAAAGTTGGGATTATTATCGGCCAACTGATGAAACTTAGGATTATTAAAATCTAATAACCCAAAAAAATATCCAAAAATTTAAAGAAAATCCTAAAAAGTAACAACTTCCAAACATGTATAAATCTTGACCTGTTCAGGTTAGTGAAATTCCATGATTTCAGTCACTTTACAATTTTCTTGCAAAAATATTCAATTTTTAAGCTTAATGGCATATCTCTTCATAGCCCAGGTAGAAATAATCATTTTAATTTTATAAGTTTGTAACAGTAAATGTCTTCATATGCAAAAGAACACTATGAAGTCACAACACTTTAGTCCAAAGTTTAAACCTCGGTATTAATTGAGAAATGAACTAAAATTGAATCAAATTATGAATCAATAATTGGATTTTTTTTTAGTTAAATATAACTCGTAAAAAGCTATTTATTTATTTATTTGAATGGCGAACTACATCATTTCTACACTACTTCAAATATTCTAAATACCCCCACTAAAAAGCAAGAGTCTTTATCAGGTGAAGTAACTCCACATTGACACTCGTAAAAGTTTATTAGGTAAACTTTTGTATACCAATTTTTTAATATATATAAACATAGATAACTCTATAAATAATCTATACCTAATAAATAATTAATTATCTTTGTCACGTGACATAATTCTGTAAGGCCAAGATTTTTTTTCTCGCTTTTTTTTTATTCTTCCTTCGAGTAGTAAAACATAATATATTAATTTATGTGAAATATTTGACTTTAAAGATATTAAATTATTAGTTAGTAAGTTATACATGATTGCAGTCATATCTTATCTGAAAATATCGTTTTATAATTTTTACTCTTCATTACTAACTATTAATTTAATTCATTTAACTCGTGTAATACACAGGTTTCTAACCTAATAAGTTGACGCAGAGCGTAAGCACAAAAGATAAACGTAGAGTAATTTATATATACTCTATTTTTTAACATTTGTATGCAATGAGAGTCGTACATTCTGCTTAAAGTATTGTTCTATTTGTTTTCTTGGTTTTGTCTTGTCATTGGATAGTTTGGGAGGTGGTAGACACATGAGCCCACCTAGGCACGCGTCGTTAATCCTCAGTCATATGAAAACCCTAAACCACCTTCCTTACACAAGTTTGGATAGAGAGAGATCAGAAGAAACCGAATCAGGAGAGAGAGTAACTCGACTACACTCCGGCGGCCAACGGTATCGCTGACGACGGTGATGGTATGGGTTAACGACAATGAAGACGATGGTTGTTCGGGTGAATGGCATGGTGTCTGTTGGTGTCGCATCAGACCCGATCTCCTAGATAAACTCCGGCGAATGGCTGGAGCTCCTATGACTCAATATAGCGGTTTTGATCTTTCGTAATTAGGGTTCAACAGTTCAAACGTGATCAACCAAAAACTACAACCAGAAGCTTCTGTCTGGATGTATTATTTCACAAAATTTAGGTTTCAATTGATCAATACCTGGTGTTCCTAGGCTTGCCTCTTCGCTGGTATGGTTCTTTACTTTGATTGTAGGTATGTTGATAATTGTCGACTAAGATTAGGCATGTTTACATTGTTTACCAAAAAGAATTAATGTTTTCTTCTGTCTAACCATTAAACACAAACCTATTTATGATACTTAACTAATTACTCCATATTCACCTAGATTAATCTATTATAAAATGTAAAAGGACATGATTCATGATTGAATTTAAATAGTGATCGTAAGAAAAATAATCTGAGGCATGTTTGGTTGTAACTTAGTACACGAAATGATTATAATAGGGCATGTATACTGAAATGATTATAACAGAGGCATGATCAGCCTAAGGCTGGACGGTATTGGGGACGTCCCTAGCACGGTGAGGCCCGTCCACACCGCCCCTTGGGGGCTGTCCCGTCGCCAACGTCGCCCACCCGACGGGGAAGACGTTCCTCTCTCTTTCTTTATCCAGCATACACACATATACATACATAAATATTGTTATATATATAAAGGGGCTCATCACCCACACCATAGGCCTATCCCTTGGGGCTCATCCCCAAGACCCGATGACGTGGCCACCAACATGGCAGATCATCCCCAAGTGACTACCCTCCTGCACACCCAATAGCCTTATATAGCAAATCTAGAGACTACTCAAAACGGTGTAGTTAAGGAAGTATTGAACCTCTATTTATTTTTATTTTTTGTTAATAAACTAATAACGCTATTGTAAGTTGAGCCTATCTCAAATGCTTAATAAAAAGCATTGAGAATCTTGGTTTTTCGTTTTAGCAACTGTTGTTGCTTTCGAGTCTCAGACACAACTTTAAATGGATATTGGGATACCAACAAGTAAAAGACTCTTCTACGAGGTCATGAAGGAAAAAAGAAACTATACAACTTTGTTCGGTTTTTGTCGTCAAGTTTAATGTCTTCCATTGGGATGCTGCAGCCTTTAGCTTATTTTGTTGCCCATCCAACTTTATTTTACTTATATGGCAGTCAATTGTATGTCAGTCATATAATCTTTTCTTGAATTGTGTGTTTGAGTGAAATATTTTAAAAAAAAACTATGCTTAAGTTGTTCTTAATACTCCCAAGATATAGCATAACATAATTTTCCAGACACAAATGAATAGGTGGGTTATATATGCCTAATGTAATTTCAAGGTTTCTTTGTTCCGATGGGATTGCCATCTAAGTTGTTGCTGCTACTGCTGTCGATCTTGCAAAATGGTTAGCTCTATCTCTATGACCCCTTCATCTTTAGGATACTGAATTTTCATACTCATTACTTTGTTGTATAAGTTAATGATTACCCTTGTAGGAAATGCCAACTAGTTTATGAGTTCTGTAGCAGTGTTTTAAATAAAAAAGTAGCACTTTCGTAGCATAATCATCATATAATCTCGAAACTTTTGGAGTGGTGAGTTTTGATTGTGAAACAGTTTCAAATGGATGGAACTGTTAGTCTGTTACAACCTAAAAAGTATTTTGTTGGAATTGTAATCTATTAGCATTATTATGTTTCGTCGTAAGTATTATTATGTATATGTATAATTATTTGAGATATGAAAATGTGTGTTTGTGTATTGTGATCGTTAGTTATCTTTTGACTCTTGGTCCACTGTTCCATTTGTATTAAAAAAATTGCAAACTTGAATCTTTAAATCATCATGCATATGTGTCTGTGCTAACTTTAATATCTTTTGTCTTCAGGTTGAAACATGTGTTTCATGATCCTGATAAATAGATGTTTGAACATGTTGGTGGTCCTTATCTTGATGCACAGTTGGTTTTGTTGAGAAGAAAACTTAGATTAGTAATATAAATCTTGGTTATTTCAATTTATATGTTCTTTTGTAGTCTTATGACTGATGAACCAAATTTTATGTATTTTATGTGAAACCGAACACCCTCACAATGCGGCGGGAACTTCTTCTATTGTTCTTAGTTTGTAAGCCGCCGCCCGCAACGCGGCGGGGGTTAAAACCTAGTTATCAAAGAAAATGGAATAAAACTGAATGAGAAGAATATTACATGAGGTGTCCTTTTACAGAGATTTTTTTTTAATTTGCCAGGTTTGTCAAATTTTTTATATTACTAATTGAAATGAAAATAGTGAATTGAGGGCGTATATAGACGCGTAAATTGATTCTATAAAAAAGTCATGCGCTTTAAACTATGAAAGAAAATTACTGAAAATTTATGAAATTTGGGGAAAATCTTGATTAACGAATTGTGGCTTTAAATCAAGGAAATTGGGTCTGACATGTGAATTAAAATCATCAAACCACCTATGATTGTCTGCCACAGGATTCGGCTTATCAAGACATTTTCGTATCCTGGTCATGGGCTTCGTAACTCCAACCATAATCTATAATATATTATAATGCGTGAGAGAGGAACATTTTAAGATACCAAATAAATTAGAACTTTTCCCTCTTAATTTATCAATACATCCCTAAAATGTGGGTAAATTGGTTTTCTAAAATGTCACACCCTCAAAATTCACATGCGGGGTTTTACCGCGAGGCATACGAGTGACCAGGATCAAGCCACTAATCATGTTGAAACAAGTATAAAAGTTATTAACATCAGCACAATCAACACGATTAGTGATTAAGACTTAAATGTCCAAAACATAGTTTAAATCGACAGAGGAAGCTAAATGTAAAAATCCAAACACAAGTTAAAAACCACAGTGTTTAATAAAATTTAAAGCCAATGGTTTAATGCTGGCCACGACACTCCAAATGCTGCAATGTCACACCTTGTATATTTCCCGGTGGGCCCAGACTTGGGGTACGTGATGATTGATATCAAGATACACAAATAGCACAGTGGAAGTCTTGGGATTTAAAATACTATTACAATTAAAAGTGTCCGAATGTTCAAAATATCATACAGACGGAATGTTCAAAAGATCCACAGGCGGATCGAAAATAACAAAAGTGAATACATAAGCAGATTACTAGGCTTCAATGCAAGGAGTTGCAAATTCCTCTTAACCATTTACCGGGCAACTTCTAACCTATTACGTAACCTTGCAACCTGCGCTTAGTCTTTTGAAGATACGTCAGTTTCACTGGTAAATACAAACAACCGACACATTTTGAAAATATTTCAAAATTGTTTTTAAGTGCACTTGGCACATGTATTTTCATAAATAACTTGGGAAAATGTATAAAATATCTTGTATACAAATTTACATGCTTGTCAACACATATGGGGCCCGATACAAAACACCGATAACATGATTAATCGACACGCCACTTTAACCCATAAAGGGTATCCCCAATATGGGTAAAAAATATTTTATATTAGCATTAGCATCTGTCGGGTGTATGCCTACACCCCGTGCTTAAGTCGTGGCCATTTGTAATTTATTGAGCCGAGGATATCCAGGACACGGTATAGATTAAAACGGGTTATGCAGATTTTCTAGTCACAATCTGACATATGATCCCATACCCGACCAAGCGGTAATAATTTACCGTATCCCAAGCCCGTATAGGGAAAATAGGTTAAGAGTATTTACCTGGCTTAGTAATCGTTCAATTCAAGATATAATAATAAGCACAACCAATATATCAATTAACTTAGCATGGTTGCAATCTACTGGATGCCTTAGTCTGGAATGAATCGTATAATAACCAATTAGAATGTTAACGGGTCCTATTCAAGTCATAGACTTGGACCAGTTAACTTAAAATAATGAAAACGGTACGATACGCTAGATTAAGCGATGACCAGATATAATGTAGTTTAAACCCCCACAAGTACTAAGACTTGTATAATATGGGAAAACATATTTACATTCTGGAATTGAAGTGAAAATGAAAAGAATTGACCCGATTCGGTTAACTTACGTAAACTAGTTACATAAGCTAAGCATACGCGCATAGGCGGTACCGGGTGATCGGATGAGCTATGAGCAAGTTCATTATGCCAAAACATGTTAAATATATTTCCACATCAGTAAGTTATCCATATTATATGCACATTATGGTTTAAAACCCATTTATGCATATAAGGGCATAATTGGTATTTTTATGGCATAATTCAAGAACTTGCATAAAACTCGACAAACGATTATGATCAGGTAGTATAACCACAGAGGGTTATCCCACATATAATTATGATAATAATGAAACTTAGAATCAGTAGCTAAAGTTGCTAATTCAGGTCAGAATCGAAAGTCAAAGCAGAAGTCAAACTGCTTGACTTTCGGTTGCTAACCGACATATAAATTGGAAATGACGGGCTGAACATGCTTAGACATGTTCTAATATTAATTACCAGCTGATATAATGTCAAAAACATGAGTTAAAACGTTTACAAGTTCATTTTATAAGTTTTTCAAAAACTGCATTTTTGACTTTTTATTAAACATAACTTTGACCCGTCATTTGACCAACTTAACGTGATTTCTAGGAGGTGCCCTTTTGAGGGATTAACACCTACCTTATTACGATCATGTAGCCATTTTCGATTCGAACAATGGCTGGACCATAATGGTCTAAACCTAAAGTCAAAGCAAAAGTCAATTTGCTTGACTTTCGGCTAAATTCTAGCCTATAAAACGAAACGAGAAGAATAGGAACACTTACTTGTGTTCCTAGAAAATGTTTAAACTCAGAGGGAGGTCCTTTTTGATCAGGAGTAACTCCAAATAGCAGATAGAGGAAGAATGAAGAAATTAGCAAGTGTAAAGGAATAACTTGCTTGCTATTTATACTAATGGAGGATGTACAAGATCATGACATGTATTAGAGCCTGTTATAGGATGTCTCCAGGTGGGTACTAAGGTGTCATGAGCTGCAAAATGGTTCAGGTTCGCGTGAAAGGTGGCACAAGGGCAGAAAGCCTTGGCCCCCAAACAAAATCTGCCCAGATACGAGCCTTACGGACCGTAAGCCCATTGCGCACCCACTATTTTGAAATCCTTACGGACCGTAAGGGATAATGTTTTGTGGTCCGTAACCGCTTTACTAAAAATAAAAAAATTTCTTGCTTACTTTCCGTAAGCACATAAGGCTTACGGTCCGTACGCGTCATTCAGAGGCCACAAAATGGCATGTTGACATCTATGGTCCCTCCACAACAATCTTCCATTATTTTGCACATTTTAGTCCCTCTCGCCAAACTACGTGGCATAACATGAGAGTTTATCGGGCACGTGCCATTATAATATTCGACACAAATTTCTGAGGTGTTACATGCAAGCTCCCATGCTATACCTAACGTCCTCCAAAGCATGCTAAAGTGTATCAACAAAGGTTGGTGAGTTCACAGTTTTAGTTTTAAAGTAAAGTAAGTTTCAAATACATTAGTTTATTAAAAACATGTTATGGGTAGCTAACCCATGGTTAAGCCACTAAACTGTGTAGTACCGAATACTTGACTGTAGTAAGTTGTTGTGCCCCATTTCAATGTCTATCGTCATTGATATAAAGTCAAGGTCAAAAGTTCACGCCCGACTCCCAGCACAGTGTGAGGTTTGCCGAACCTAATAGCGCTATTAACTAGTTCCCCGTTTGCCAAACCCGACAACTAATCGGTATAATGCGTAGGGACTTTTCAGATAGAGTTTCATTTAGTATGCTAAAGACATGAAATATAAACTACGGTATTTAATAGGCAATATCCCAACCTAGGAATATAGAGTAGTCCCAAATCCAGAGATGGTGTAGTTCCCAAACCCGGGAATGCATGCTTTTAATAAAAGTGTGAACTCACCTTAGTTTAAACTCGGTTAGATTTAGATGGAGAAATAATGAGGATGGTCAACCACGTTCTAGAATGATTACCATTTAGTTCGTTAGGGTGTGTTCATGTAATACATGAAATTCCACATGCATCTAACACATAGCACACAACACGCTGACACGTGAACATTTAACCAAATAATACATGCACATCACCATAACATTCAACATGTTAAAAAATTCTCACATAAGTATCAATCAAGTTCAGGCATTCCATGATAGTATAAGCAACATGCAAACACATATATATCAACTTGTCATAATTCAGCTTTGACTCCTAAAACTTGGCTGTTTTCGGTGATTTTATTAAAATAGTAAACAAGCTTCAAAAATTACAAATATTTTATGTGACGCGTATTTTGGTTGGCTAGGCTTTGTGTAAAATTAACAATGCCTAACTCTTTAAACAAAAATTAAGAAAATTCAATTACTATGCAGTGGCCAGATTCGTCACTTTCTTATTGCACCTTACGGAAAAATTTATTTTAAAATCCTCAATTAACCGATTGACTCGATTACACTTGGATATTTGTACAGACACGTAAGACTATCTACTGTATAAATTTCATAACATAACTCCAAGTATTCACCGAGATATGACATAAAACACAACACACAAATTCTGCAAAAAATTGCAACTTTGACCACTGAAACGATTTTATTCTTTAGGTAGAACAAACAAGGTCCAAAAATTATGAAACCAGTGCGGTTTGAATAGTATTTCAAAGAGGTTCTCTTTAGACTTTAGAAAATCACATTTTCGTTAAGTTTTGACCTTGTTACAGCTGCTTAAAGTCGGCTGTAACGTTCTAGACATAAACTGTTTTCACATATACTTTACTAAAACGAGTTTCCAAGTTTCCTTGACATGTTTTTGCGATTATATGAACATAATCAATCATCCCAAGCAAGTTATAGTTTATTTATCTCAGATTCATCATGCCAAGTATCAACCATCAAGAATCTCAAACCCTAATTAACCAACCAAACCCATAATCGACCCAATCATCAAATATACATGATTCCTAGCAACTTGAACTACAAGTATCATCATAACATCAAGAGCATGCAAAGAAATCCAGAAATGAAGCCATGTTTTATACGATTAAAACATAATAAAAACCAAAGTAAATATGTTACCGAAATAAGGAAGTGATGTGGATCGCTAGAAGCTTGAAGGCCGAAAGGTTTTATTCTTGATTCTCCTTGTTCTTCTTCGATTTGTAGAGAGGCTGAGGAGGAGTTCTTGAATCGTAAATTAGGTTTTCAAAATCCTTTTGGCAGAAGACATGCATAATACGTATATAGGGATTTAAGGGTGTGGGGCGATTTGGGGTATGAGTGGGCCGAAAACATATGTGGTCTTCACTTCACTTGGGCCGCAAGCTTAAGGGTGTTAAGGGATGGCGGTTAGGCTTGAGTTTGGGTCGTAGACAAGTTAGGGAACAAGGGTGTTTGTGCCTTAATCATGCTTTGGTTCCGAGTCATTTGTTTCGTAAAAAAATACATATATACATATAGTTAGTTTGGGTTTTAGTTTAACGTAAATATGTTAACTTATAACGCGTAAAGAAACATAATTTATAAGCGTGTATAAAACGATGCTAACCTCGGAAGTACGGGTTGTCACATAAACAATAATTAAATTTTATCCCCCAATCTTATTACACTTAAATTCCTGAGTTTTAACACAATTATGGGTAATTATTTACACTTTTCACCCTCCACAACAAACTTATAATTCTTATACGTATTCTTGTCATATCTTATAAACTATAATGTTTTTAAAAAAATACAAAAGTACCGTGACGAACCTAAATCATAACGTATTGATATGTTACGTGATTAACAGTGTCTAAGGGTGAGTAATAACTGAATCGTTAACCGAAACCGAACCGAAAAACCCCAATTAACAAGTTATCGATTTTTTGTACCCTCATTTAACCAAAATTAACTGAAACAGACCTTTCATATTGTCATATATTTCTAGCTTTTATACCTCCGGTTCATGTATTTCATATTTATACCCCCTTTTTATGTATTTGTACCTTAATTTCATATATTTATACCTAAATATTATGTGTATTTAATCAAAAGTTTTAGCCCAAGTTTGGTTTTGGCTATTAACCGAAATTAAATGAATCAAAACAAAAACCGTTAATCTAACTGTATAAACCAAACCGATTAACTGAAAACAGATGGGTTAATAAAATAGACTAATCGATGACCTCGATTTCGATTGAGGATTATAATCTAAGCAACCGAACAATGCACACTGTGAAAATGTCTGTGTTTCCCGCCACATCGCACGCGCACCTATTGATTATAAACCAAAATCGGCTATTGGTGAGCAATAACAAAATCGTTAACCTAAACTAAACCGAAAACAGACGAAATCGAACTGAAATCAACCAAAAACTGAAATATCTGAAAACTGAAAACTGAGTTAACCAAAAACCGGTTATTAATTTTTTTGTACTCTTGTTTAACTAAAATTAGCTGAACCGAACTAAATCATTCATATTTTAACATATTTATAGCTTTTATACATCCAGTTTATATATTTCATATTTATATCTCCATTTCATATATTTATACTTTTATTTCATGTACTTATACAGTTATACCTGAATTTCATATATTTATAAGTAAAAGTTTTAGCCCAAGTTTGGTTTTTGCTATTAACTGAAATTAAATGAACCAAACCAAATCCTTCAACTTAATCGAATAAACCAAAGTGATTAACCGAAAACCGATTGGTTAATAAAATAGACTAATCGATAACTTTGGTTTCGGCTTCGATTGAAGATAATAACCGAACCGACTGAACCATGACAAAACAATGAAATGGATTACCCGATTACTTCGCTTATCACATTGATACTACAATAAATATTATTTGAATAAGGAAACTACCAAAAACGAGTATCGCAATGCGATTTGTCGCTCCCGCCGCATCACGCGGTCACCACAATAGTATAAGTTATGCATGTTTAAAATTTGAGTCTTTTTTGCTTTGTTTCCCCTTTATCTTTGATCCAGATAAACATCTCTCAACTTTTAGATCAACTTCTCACCATATATATATAAGATTAGGTTCAAGAGTAAATACTAGTGTATTTGCAAACTGAGCGAACTAATCCTGACCATATACGTGTGTAAATCAATTGGCATGATTTGATGATGAAATTTTAGCCATACATGTGTGTAAATCAATGGTCAGGATTTGTTTACCCAGTTCACAAATATACTAGTGTTCACTCTAGAATCCCACCCTATATACATATAAATTCAACTAGAAGACTATAATCGGCATCTGAAAGCATCTTTTTTGGTTTTATTCCACATCTGACTTGTTAATAATGAATTTTAAAGTCCATTTAAATACTAATCTTAGGATGATAATGTATTTATGTGATTATTAATATTTTATTTAATATTATAATAAATCTTGGGTAGCCTGGACATGGGATCAAACAAAAATGATATATATATTTTTTTGTGGATTCTTACATTTTAATTTATTCATACTAAATATAAAAATAATAACCAATAATTTGGTGGAAATTTGAAAAGTAAACTTAAACTATCAGGAAATCCTTAGATTAAAAAATATAACTGATTAATATTCTTTATATTTTATTAGAACCTACATTTTACAAATAATAACATAAATATTTGTTTTCTAATGCTTGCGCAGAGACTTCTTTTGATATCATACATCATGAAATTACACTTTACAAGCACCTTAAATGTGGAGTTATACTCTAGTTCACAACCATGGTACAAAAAATGCATCAAGGGTATATATAAAGTCGGATATTCATTTTGAGTCCAATATCTCACATATTCACAATGACTATCAAGGATGGTACAATTGGTAGCGGATCCATGATTTTTTAATGGGTATCTCCTTTTTTTGGTGTTAAGATTTTTCACAACCCAACGTTATAATTTTTGGCTCAGTCACCGTTCAGGTTGGATCGGGACAAGGAACATAATAAAATCCAATATTATAATAAAAATATATGATTATTACTCATTAGAAAACACACAATAAAAATACAATGTCATTCAAAATGAATAAAAAAAACATTACAATTTTTTAAAGTTGCTCCCTAAGAGTTTTCGTCTTTTAAACACGATTTTGATCAAAGCCTTCTTTTCAATAATCCTTTCATAATTAGCCCGAAAAATCAAGCTTTAACAAAACTAAGTCACAAATTCGAAATGCAAAACGAAAAATAAATTCGTAAAGTTTTCATGTGTAGAACGAATAATAATGGTTGGTACAAATCTCATGTAAGTATGAATTTAAATGACACTTGCACAAAATTTCAATTATTTAACAGGGTTAGGATATAATAGGAAGTTTATTTGGGTAGGAAGGCTAGGAAGTGATCTTGACCATCCATTTACTTAATCAAGGGCTAAGATTAAATTGGTGAAATTGAAAGAAAAAAGGAGGCGTGTGAGTTTGTTCAGGGGCATTCTAGTCAAGTCAAGGCAATAGTTTCTCTCTCCTCCAATTCCCCCTCATTTTTTAAACGTTAATAACTCTTTCATACGCCATTATTTTTTTTTTATAAAAATTGCACCAAAAAACGAGCGTTTTTTTAATCTTTAAAACAAGTATACTATTGTTATATTTTCGAATTTTTTTTTAAAAACCCAGTTGCGTAAAACGCAATGGAAAAAAACCCAGTCGCGTAAAACGCAATAGAAAAAAAAACATAAGAAATGACATTTTTCTAAAACGCAATGCTTCAAAAACACAAAGAAATGTTTTTTTTGTAAAACGCAATTGCCAGAAAGCATAAAGATATGTCTTATTTCTAAAACGCAATAGCTTAAAAACACAAAAGAAAGTGTACTTTCTAAAACGTAATGGACTGAAAACACATAAAAATGTGTTTTACCTAAAACACAATGCACAAAAAACACAAAGAAATGTCTTATTTATAAAACACAATGGCCAGAAAACACTTAAAAATGTCTCATTTCTAAAACGCAATTGCCTAAAAAAACAAAAGAAAATGTTCTCTATAAAACGCAATGCACCAAAAACACAAAGAAATGTCATATTTATAAAACGCAATGGCCAGAAAACACTTAAAAATGTCTCCTTTCTAAAACGCAATGGCCTAAAAAAACAAAAGAAAGTGTTATCTCTCAAACGCAACGGACTGAAAACACCTAAAAATGTGTTTTACCTAAAACGCAATGACTAAAAACACTTCAAAAATGTGTTTTTCTAAAACTAATGGCCAGAAAACACATAAAAATGTTTTTCTAAAACGAATAGCCAGGGGCTTTGCCCCTTGGACCCCGCCAGGGGCTGCCGCCCCTTGGACCCTGCTACCAGGGGCGCTGCCCTCGGATCCCCGCCAAGATCGTAAAACGCAACGACTAAATCAAAAACCCAGATCGTAAAACTGAAATTAAAGAATTTCTTACATGGATCGAAGCCAATTTCTTCAACGATTGACGAAATTTGAATGATAGAAACACTTATCAGCGATCAAATCGAACGGATCGAGTGATTATCTTCAAAATCATGAGAAAAAACGAGATTTTGTATGAAATTAAACTGGGTTTTCTTTAAAAAAGCTGAAGAACACGTTGATCGGGTGTTTGAATCATTGATTGTTGATGAAAATCACACTATAATGTAGTGATTATTGAGATAGAAAGTGAAGAAAAGGTTGAAGATGATGGGTTTTAAAAATGGTGGGTTTTGAAGTTACTGGGGAGAAGAAGGAAGAAGAAAGGATACGATTAACTAAAATACACTTGCTCTTTATTTTAAATGTTACCACATGTCATAATCCTATTGCTTCCTACACTTCCTAGCCAAAATAAACTTCTCATTTGATCCTCACCCTTATTTAACATTATATTTTAAGTTTTGGTAACCAGTTTAAATTTTAAAACATAAAATATGTTGATTGAATATTTTATAGTGAACTAGTGGCCCTTTATATTCCCACGTTTAGCATACATATACAAAAAATAAGATACCTTAAGGATTTGCTAACTAAGCTCGAGTAGTTCCACAACACTGAGAAGATATCGCGGCAGTGGGAGTTTAACCCATTGCGAGATTGAACTCCAAACAAAATGCGCATATTCACATGAGATCAGCAGGTGGTCTACTGATTCCTGTACCAAATTACACAACACACACTCCACAGTCGGTATTGGAACATTTCTTACCGCCAATGCCTCCCTTGTCGGAATGCAGTTTAATACTACCCTCCATAAGAAGCAGTTGATTTTCTTAGGTATCCAGCTTAGCCACTTCAGCACTTTTGTTTCTGGGATGGTGGGCATTTGATCTGACTCCTTCCGCGGGTCGCATACTCTAAAAGTATCACACGAGTCACCCGACTACCACAACCATACGTCTGACCCATTTCCAATTGTCTGTCCTTCTAACAGTTTAGTACACTCATTCATTCAAGTATATCAGCAGCGTTAGATGTCATTGGAACTGCCCCACACCCATGATACTTTACCTTGGGAAGACGTGTATCTTTCTTGCACTGTACAACATTTTTCAGTCTCAAATGAAAGAAGATTAGGAAAGAGAGCTCGTACAGGAATGTCACCAACCCATTTATCTAAACAGAAAAATATTTTGTCTCCACTACCCACCTTCGCTTTCCATCTGTTTTTAACTTCAACAGTTGGGTTATCCGACACCCTACCCATATTAACAAAACTTTTCCAAACGTCCCCTAGCGAGCTTTTAAGAGGTATTGACGAATGACCCCGTATGCCACGATGCAAGGCCGTAATCACCCTAGCCCAATGATGAGAGGGTTCATTCTTGAACCTTACATTCCACTTCACCATTAGGGCCTTATTCATCGAGGCTAAGCTACCAATTCCCAAACCTCCTTGATCCACCGATGCCACTACCTTGAACCATGGTACCCAATTATCTTGTTTTTATCCAAACATCCCCCCAAAGGAACTTTCTTCTTAACATTTCCTCTCTCCTCTACTCACAACCACTAGTAAGATAACGATATATGTAATATGTAACTTTAATTATAAGATCTTCAATCAATTACCACATATTTACTTCCTTAATACAATCCAATATTTTATATACATAATAATTATTTATGGAGTAAATTACAAAAATTGTTCTTTATGTATGTTACTTATTGCAAAGTGTGTCCTTTGTCTTTACTAAGTACAACAAACATACCTAATGTTTGCAAACCCATTCAGCTTATGTCCTTTACCCTAAACTTTATTTATTTTCCCAGTTAAGTTAGGTTATGTGGGAAGCACGTGAGGGCATTAAAGTCATTATACCTACCAATTCTCTCTCCTCTTATAAAAACCCTAAACCCCACCATTATTTCCCTAATCCCCCATCCTACAAATAACCTGCAAATACCTAACCCTAATCCACAATTCGACCCACTGTTTCCTCATTATCCATTGCTGCAAATCACCTGCAAATACGTAATCGTGCAAAGAAAACAACAATGGTGCTATGTAAATGCGGAAAAGAAGCTGTAATTATGACACCGTGGACTAATCGCAATACTGGCCGACATTTCTATGCATGTCCTGATCAGGTATGCAAGAATTAGGGTTTCATAAATAATTTGTCCCTTAAATAAAAGCTTGTTCTGTCTGTGTTAATTAGGGTTCAAATTGTTGATTCATTGGTTGGGTGGATATGTTGGTGCACTTAGTGTCTGTTAACTTTGTCTTATACAAGTCTTTTGTCTAAGATAGGTTGAATGAACATACAACAGGGTTGAAATTAGGGTTTATACATGTTTTAGGAAGGTATTTTGCTTGAATATGTATATGTGCCAGTTCAAGCGAAACCCTATCATCTGAGTTCGCTTGAACAGGGTTGTGATCAGCTCAAGCGAAACCCTATGGGTTGACATCTTCAAGCGAAACCCTGTAGGTCTATAAATAGGAGTGTGTGTTGTTCATTTGAAGCAATCATGTATGTGTGTGTGAGCGAAGGTGCTGCCGGATTTTTGTCAGAATACATTGTAAAAGCTCATAATCAGTAATAAAAAGAAAGTTAAAAGGATACAAGCTGTTTGTGACTTCGTTTACGTTGATTCCGCCTTCGTATTTGAAGATGAACTGCCTTAACTGACTTTTAGGGTCACGACAACGATCCAACAAGTGGTATCAGAGCTCAGGACGAGGAGTTCATACCATAGCAGCTTGATACTACCGGATTTTCTACTTTCTACTCACTTCTTTTTATACTTTTCTGATTTGAACGAGTTCTAACGGTTGGAATGGACTGATTTTTACATATGTTGTGTAAAACATAGTTTTAACAAAGCCTACAAAGAATCAGATTAAAATTCGGATTAAAACTGGTAAAAAATGGACTAAAACAGCCTTTCGCTTGAAAGGGTTCTTCGTAGTTTCGCTTGAAAGGGACCCATTTCGCTTAAAAGTTGAGGTTTTCGCTTGAAAAATCAGACCCATTCGCTTGAAAAGTTCAAGCGAACTAGGATTATTGCATCTCGCTTGAACTGTCTAGATTCTGTTTAGGCATTTCGCTTGACAAGTTCAAGCGAACTAGGTTACTTGTATCTCGCTTGAACTGATTGTTTCAGATTAAACCATTTCGCTTGAAAGTTCAAGCGAAATAGGAGGTTTCGCTTCAGATTGATCTGTTTCGCTTGAACTTCATAAATTTGTTTATCAATTCGCTTGAATAGTGTTGATTCTTGCTTGTTTCACTTGAATTGTTACTATTTCGCTTCAAGTGATTTTGTTTGAACTTGTTATTTTTCAAAACTTAAAAGTTCTAAGTGTTTTGCTGATTGTTTTCCAGGCACATTCAAGATGGATGATTTCAATCCATTCTATGATGTATTTGCATTTGCTGGAGATGGTGGAAATGATACATCGTCAAGTAACATCAATGATAACATGCAAAATTCAAAGAAAAAGCTATCAGATGCATTGGAGTTTGAAAGTGCTTTTGGAACCTACAATAAACCCCCGAAGTTGATGGCTATCGAAGAATATAGTCGGTGGGCCAAAAAGTTTGAAGATTGGTTGATGGCTTTTGCGTTTCCCAGCTGGAAGAGTCTAAAAATTGGATACGATGGAAACAAAAAGGGTGAAACCTTAACAACAAATGAGGAGATAGATGTGTTTGTTGCTGAGCAAAAATGTATTGCGTTGCTGTTTCAGTCCGTCAGAGAAGATATCATATCTTTGATCGAATATTCTAGTGCTACAGATCTTTGGAAAAAATTGAAAGATAAATGTTTGGGAAGTCCAGAAATAGTGAAAAACAAAAAGAAACTACTTAGAAAAGAGTTTGATTTATTTGGTTGTTTGAAAAATGAATCGGTTTGTAAAATGATTGAAAGGTTTGGTCACTTGAAGTTAGAGTTGGCTAGACATGGAATTATGTACTCTCAAGAAGATCTTGTCGACAAATTGTTTGATTCGTTACCAGATGAGATGGATTGGCAGTATTACGCCTTGATGTTAAAGAATATTATCAAGTCTGAAGATCTTACAGTTGACTTGCTGATTGAGAGATTAGAGAGTCACGAGTTGGAGTTAAAGAAGACGCACAAAGTCAATCACTCATCATATCAGCAGAATTTGGATTTGTATTATCCAAAGAGCATGATGCCGAAGAATACATCTCCCAAGACAGCGTTTTCTGCTGAGAATGTCTCCACAACAATCAAAGAAAGTCAAAGCAGTGGTTATCACAGTGGGTCTTCATCAAATTCAAACCAGTCTGATGCAAAGAACTTATTTCAATGCAACATTGCTGTAGACTTAAAGAACACTCAGAACTTCAGCGAAGAGTCGGCAAAACAGCAGATGGTTTTCTTGGCGTCTGTGCTGGAATCGTATGAAAGCCTTGTAGCAGGGAAGATTGGCAACACCAACCTGACAAAGGAAGATTATGACCAAATAGATCCTGAGGAAATGGAACTGATCGACATAAGGTGGTGTATGGCCAGCGCAGTTCCTCGAGCACAGCGTTTCATGGAGATAACCGGGAGAAAGTCAATTGGTGGACCATCTACCAAGTTGGGCTTTGACAAGTCTAAGGTGACATGTTTCAAATGCAAACAGAAAGGTCACTTTAAGCGTGAATGCCGAAATTCGTATGCTAATGAATCTGAGAACCCGTTCAGAGAAGATTACTACAAGAAAGCGATTTATCATCAGAACAAATCGGAGCCACCAAGAATGAAACAGATTGAAGATAACAAAGAAAAATCTAGAGCTCTTGCGGTGATTCACGACGATGAAGGTTTCGACTGGAGCGAGTTGTTACCTGAGGAGGATGCGGTTGGATACGCATTCATGGCAAAATCTGAACCTATTCCGTGGAAAGATGACAGAAATGAAGAACAGAAGTACAGACACAGAAAGCAGTTAGCAATAAACAAAATGATCAGAATATCTGGTATTTTTGATGAGGCAAAAAGAGCAAGAAGATGGGATCCAGACAGAGAGTGTTATCTTGACCCCTATGGAAATATTGCTGTTGATCATAAAACTCTTGATTTGGAAACGATGATTCAAGAATATAAAATTGAAGATGATTATTGGCAGAAGAAATGTTGGGGAAGCGGTGAAGATGAAGAGAAAGAGAAGAAAGAGAAAGAAGAGAAAGAGAAGAAAGAGAAAGAAGAGAAAGAGAAGTCAAAGAAGATTGACACTGGGATCATTGACACGACACAGGAGTTGAATGCTGAAAACATGGGAAAGATGGCTGACAAGGTGATGGCAGCTAAGACGCTTGAGGTAGATCCTAAATCTGTTTCTGAGTCTAAAAGCCAAGTCAGTTCAAACGTGACAACGACTGAGTCAGGTAAGAAGGTCAGTGGTGATGTTGACTGCAAAAATTGCATCAAAGAGTGCAAGGTTTGTAGTACAAACACTTATCTCAAAGGTAAGAAGATTGAGGATCTGACAGCTAAAGTCAGAAGTGTTGAGGATCAAATTCTTGATCGTGACAAAATGGTGAAAGCTTCAACTGAACGTTTAAAAGAACTAACTAACAAAATTGAAACTGATAAAATTGATCAAGAAAAGGTGAGAAAAGAAAATGAAAGGTTAGTTCTTGAAAATCGTCAGATCACTGAAAAATTTGAAAAGCTTAAAAGCACGATTAAAGACAATGATGATCGAAATGGTAAAACTTACAAAGAAAATTGTCAATTACAATGTGTTTTGAGAATCAAAGAAGAATTAATTAACAAACAATTGGATGAAATTGCCAAATTGAAACTTCAGTTTGAAGAAGCCAAGATTGAGAATGAACGAATTAATTTGAAATTGAACAGTTACAACTCTGCAAGCTTTGTTTTACAACACATCATTCCCAAACCCATCGGGAAAGACAAAGCAGGCGAAGATGTATACTGTGATGGAACTGGGGTGGGTTTTCATCAAGTTCCACCACCAATTCTAGAAAATTATTCGAAAAAGCAATCTGGGTTGGTTAATCTTGAGGAAGAAAATGAAGTGAAACTTCCTGATTCAATTGATGTTACATTTTCTTCTTCATCATCTGATGATAGTGTTCAGACAGAGATTGTTAAAAGCACAGCTGAAAGTGTTTTGAATAGTGATTCAACTGAAGATGATGAATGTTTTCTGAACAAATACATTCCGAAACAAAAGTCCAAAAACAACTTAGGTGATGAACCGGGTCTTGTGATGTACAAGATGGCTGGATCTGATAAGTTGTATTCGGATTCTGAGTTTCCCATTGAGAATGTTAATGAGAAAAAGTTGACAAATGTTTTCAAATTGGTTGAAGTTGAGTTGTCAGAAGTGAATAGTTTGAGTCAAACAAAGAGACAAATGAATTTTGAGAAAGATAAAGCTTACTACAAGAAACCTATAGTTCCACCGCGTTTTTATAATAACAATCGAAACAATTGGTCGGGTGGATATCAGGGTGGTAAGAATTATCAGAAAAAGGAGTTTTCATAACAAAAGGTTTGCTGAAAAGAAGGTGTTTGTGAACGGTTCAAGTTCACTTTCTGATGAGGAAAATGAAATCTTTTCAAAATCAAATGAAGAGTTCTTTGAGAAGAGGGCCTCACAACTTCAGTCTGAAGGCACAAGTCGGGTAGCTGATACTCGTACATGTTTTAGATGCAACAAAGTTGGTCACATTGCAAGAAATTGCACCAATTTTAAGCCTAAGACTGATGTTGTTGAGAAACAAAAGAAGAAGGTTGATGCTAAAGGCAAAGCTCCAATGGTTGTTGAGAAAATTTTGAAAAATGAGAAATCAAAAGTCAAAATTGAACCTGTTAAGAATATGGTAACTAAAAATGACAAGTTTTACAAACGGGTTGCATCATCTCAACAAACATGGAAGCCAAAAGTGGTTGAAAAGAAACCAAGTTCTTCAAATTTAAAGGTTTCTGAGAAAGAAAACATTCCGATTTCTTATGAAAATTTTGTGAAAAAGAATGGTTCATTAGAAAATGAGGTTAACGAGGTTGTTGATAACAAATTGGAAATGAATGATAAAAATTTTCCACTTCTTAAATCGGTTGTAAAGTGTATTGATGAAATTAAATTACCCGAGTCTGATGAGGCTTGGGCAGCTTATTTCAGCTAGTCAAGTTTTGACTTGCCGGAGCTTCCTAGTTGGTAATCGTAAAGCATGAATCGGCATCTTTATTGAATTGTTTGTGATATGTGCAGGATCTTCCGAGAGCTATTTCAAGATGGATCATGGATAGTGGAGCGTCTCGACATATGACAGGAAAGACTGCATTGTTGTACGATGTTAGAAATATCAATGGAGGTTATGTGGGATTTGCTGGACATGAAGGTGGTCGAATTATTGGTGAAGGAACGTTATCCAATGGGATTGTTACGTTTGAGAGAGTTAACTACATTACTGAGCTGGAGAATAATCTGCTAAGTATCTCGCAGATTTGTGACAATATGTATACCACTCACTTCACAGACAAAGAATGTTTGATCTTGAAACCAGGATTTGTAGTCCCTGAAGAATGGATTATCATGCGGGCACCTAGAGTGAATGATTTATATGTGTTGGACATGAGTGTAGCGACTACAACAACAGGTCAGGCACATTGTTTTGTTTCTAGAGCAACGGAGAAAGAATCGAAGTTGTGGCACCGTAAGATGGGGCATATACATCTTAGAAAAATGAATCACTTGGTGCACAATGATTTGGTTCTTGGAGTTAATATAAAAGGTTTTCATCTGGAAGGGGAGTGCATTAGTTGCATCAAAGGCAAGTAGAAGAAAAAGTCACACCCTAAAAAGCAAGTCAATTCAGTTTCCAGACCGTTAGAGATACTTCATATGGATCTGTTTGGTCCAGTAAACGTCAAAAGTATTACAGGGGATCTCTACTGTCTTGTGGTTACTGATGATTATTCCAGATTTTCGTGGGTATCATTTTTGAAGTCGAAAGATGAAACGTTTGATAGTTTGACGGCGTTGTTCAGAAAGATTGAAAATCTGTACCAAAGGCGTATCAGAAGAAT
Source organism: Helianthus tuberosus (assembly GCA_030545235.1). Classification (NCBI taxonomy): domain Eukaryota; kingdom Viridiplantae; phylum Streptophyta; class Magnoliopsida; order Asterales; family Asteraceae; genus Helianthus; species Helianthus tuberosus. Next base: position 53,521,144 of record CM060428.1, read on the forward strand.
CAGAAGTGATAATGGTACTGAGTTCAAGAACAACAAGATGGAAGAATATTGTGATGAAAGAGGTATATTGCATGAGTTTAGTGCTCCATACACTCCGCAGCAGAATGGAGTTGCAGAACGTAAAAACAGGACGCTAATCGAAACGGCCAGATTAATGCTTGCTGATTCAAAGCTACCAATAAATTTTTGGGCAGAAGCAGTTTCCGCCGCATGCTATACGCTCAACAGAGTTCTCACAGTCAAGAAATTCAACAAAATATGCTTTGAGTTAATCAATAGCCGCAAACCGAATCTGAAGTATCTTGAACCGTTTGGGTCACCCTGTACTGTTCTAGAGCCTTTTGGAAAGTTTGGTCCGAAGAGTATTGAAGGGATATTCATAGGTTATGCAAGCCCGTTACGACGAGTCTTCGTTCCAAGTCTGAAGCGGATTATTGAAGCTTCAAATGTTGAATGTCAAGGTTTTACAATGCCGCCGCAAAATCCAGGAGATTCATGGCGTTATCATTACGACAAATTGTGGGAATCGTTTGACATGATGAAAGAACCAGAAGAAGAAGATTTCTTTGATGAGTTGGATATTTTGCGAGAGTATGAGTCATCGCTAGAAAGGTTTCCAGCTGAGTATTCAAGGAGACCAAGACAAACTTCTAATGATGATGAAGCAGGTCCAAGCAATGCTGGTGAACATGATGATGTCCAACAAAATGAAGTTGCTCAAGATAATCAGACGGCACAGAATGATAATCAAGAATCTGAGAACATGCCAGTATTTGATCGTGGTGATTCGGATTCTGAGGGGGAGCAAATTCAGATTTCAGGTCAAACAAACCCAGTCAGTGAACAAGGTGCAAATCAGAATGTTTCTAATCTGGAAGGTGATGTAGATGTTTCAGGCGAAGTAATGCCACGGACTCTTTCATATCATCCGGAGGAATTGATTATTGGAGAGTTGCAGACAGGCGTTCGCACTAGAAGACAGATTGATAAAGGGCTTACATGGTTTTATACAAAAGTTGCTCCTTTGCAAACTGAATTCTCATTAAGTTGTTTTATCTCGCAGGTTGAGCCAAGAACTTACAAAGAGGCGCTTACTGAAGATTCTTGGGTCAATGCAATGCAGGAGGAACTAAGCTAATTCGAAAAGTTGGGATTGTGGAAGTTAGTGGATTTACCTGATGGTCAGAGGAAGATAAACACCAAGTGGGTGTTCAAGTGCAAGAGAGACGATAGAGGAGTTGTGGTTCGTAACAAAGCTCGACTAGTAGTCCAGGGTTTCTGTCAGCAGGAGGGTATAGATTTCACTGAAGTGTATGCTCCAGTTGCTCGACTAGAAGCAATCAGAATCTTTCTAGCATTTGCGTCTTGGAAAAACTTCAAAGTTTATCAGTTAGATGTAAAATCGGCTTTTCTCTACGGGAAGGTAAAAGAGGAGGTTTATGTCGGTCAGCCACCGGGCTTTACCGATCCACACCACAAAGACAAGGTCTACTTGCTAGACAAAGCGCTGTATGGTTTACACCAAGCCCCGAGAGCTTGGTACGAGACTTTGTCTCAACACTTACTAGCCAACAATTTTATTCGTGGAAAAGTGGATGCCACTCTCTTCACCAAAGAGGTCGACGGACATCTTCTGATTGTTCAGATATATGTGGATGATATCATATTTGGGTCAACAAATGAGGATCTATGCAAAGATTTTGAACGTGTTATGAAGCAGAAATTTGAAATGTCATCGATGGGTGAGATGAAATTCTTTTTGGGACTGCAGGTTGATCAACTACCCAAAGGAATTTTCATACATCAAACGAAGTACGTTCATGATATCTTAGAGAAATTCGGGATGTCAGGTTCTACTCCAGCAGCCACCCTATTAGCAACGAATCATGGGATAAACCCTGATCTCACCGGAGAGAAGGTAGACGAAATGATGTATCGTTCCATGATCGGTTCACTGATGTATTTGACAGCTTCAAGACCCGATATCATGTACCCAACCTGCCTCGCAACAAGATTTCAATCTAACCCGAGAGCATCGCACATGATTATTGTGAAAAGGATATTACGCTACCTGAAAGGAACTCCATCGTTGGGGTTGTGGTATCCTAGAGAAGGCGATTTCATGCTCGAAGGTTATTCCGATTCCGATTCCGATTTCGGATGCTGCAAAGTTAACGCTAAATCAACAACAGCAGGGTGTCAGTTCTTTGGATCACGATTGATCACTTGGCAATGCAAAAAGCAAACCTCTGTGGCTTTATCCACATGTGAAGCGGAGTATGTATCTGCTAGCAGCTGCTGCTCACAGATCTTGTGGATCCAGCAACAGATGCGCGACTACGGTTTGCAATTTCTAAACACCCCTATCTTTGTTGATAATGAGGCAGCGATTAACATTACTAAAAATCCAGTTCATCACGCTAAAACCAAACATATTGAGATTTGTCATCACCTCATTCGCGATTGTTTCGAGAAGAAGTTGATACGTATTGAGAAAATTCACACTGATGATCAAAAAGCTGATTTACATACCAAAGCATTTGACAAAACACATTTTCAGTATTTGCTAAAACTGAATGGTATGAAGCTTTTATCGGTGTTGGAAGAGATCATTGGCATTGATGAAGGAGACATTGTAGATGATGTTGAGAAGCAATCTACAATGGTTTGTCGATTTTTTACATGTTTTGGTATTTAGGGGGAGGTATAGGGTAAATATTTCAGAAAATACAAAAACATGAGATATTTTCAAAATCCAAAAACAATAGAAAACCAGAAAAGAGCTTGTGTAAAAAGGGAAAATGATAGTACATTGGCTTGACAGTCACGGTATGCTAAAGAAATGTAATGTTTAAAAGGTTAAACAGTCTCGCTGATGATGTGTCGATAGGTTTTTACATATTTAGTAAGTTTGTTCGGGATATAAACTTAAATTTTACTTGCTTATTTCGTGGGAAACACTACTTTGATATATAGGTAACCTCTGAAATCTCGTTTGAAAGATTCCTTTTTCTGATATACTAGGTTGTTATACTCAGTGATATCTGGGGTATTATTCCGGGACTTCTGCTGAATGGAAGTTCTGACCTAGTCCTCAAATAATACTTTCTGCAATGCTTGAAACATAGCATCACCCTCAGCATATATGATAAGACAATAAAATTGCTTAGCAATGCTGTTGTAAAAAAGATCCTCTAAAGGGGACACACCCACAAGTTGAGTCATGATCTCTCTGCTGAACGGTAGTTCTGACCTGAGCTCTCATGATTCTTCATAATTTATTAACCCTTACAGATATCATTTGTGTTATAATTGCCTGTAAGACTGAATATTGGGATCTGGATACGGGAGTATATTCAAGAGGTGGGACACATGTATAAGTTTAAGTCTTTAAAACAATTAATCAGTATCCTGGATAGATTGAAATTTGTGTGAAAATTTAAGTGGATCAGTATATCGACAATCTAAGTGAATTGTTTAATTCTGAGTATGTAATTGAAGCTTAACGGTACTTGTGATTTGTCGAATAGCTGATATGATTCCCTAACACGCTCACCAAAAATATGTTTGTAAATAGTTTACTTTCATTTACTGCATTTTAATTCTGTATTTCATTTCTAGTATAGAAACTTTGTTTAAAATCCAAAAAGATTTTTCATTTCTGCTTTATTTTTGACAAACCAAAGTGGAAAGTTGATCTTCGGATTCGAGTTCTGAAAGTTGAAAGCAGATGCAGGAGGTTTCTTGACTGGATGATGAGTCGTGAGCTAATCTTGATAAGTTTGTGAAATTGGAAAGTTAAAGCAAGTTCATTAATTTGAAACTTGTAATTTTCAGAAATGTTTGAACTTATGTGTTTTCAAAATGTCAGTGTGATTTGTCTCAGATCAACCAAGGTCATTAAATTGGACTTGGTAGATTAATTGAGAAATCAGGGTCATTAGTTTGGACCTGAATACTTAAGTGGATTTTTATAACTGAAGGTTAAATGGTAAGTTTAGATTGAAATTGTTATTATCATATATCTTATATTTGGGTAGAGTTTATACAGGAATCCCCATGGTGATGAATTTCAAAGTTTGAACCAGAATTTGAGCCCTAGCTTATTGAGAGGGGGAGTCTGTGAAAGGGGGAGTCAGAATTCTGGATCAACAGTCAAAGGGGAGATTGAAGATTAAAGTTTGAAGATAAAGATTGAAGAGAGCTTTACAATGATTGGAGTTTGATAAAGACAAAGACTTGAAGCCAAAGACTTCGTCACCATCCAAGGGGGAGTCTGTTGGTGCACTTAGTGTCTGTTAACTTTGTCTTATACAAGTCTTTTGTCTAAGATAGGTTGAATGAACATACAACAGGGTTGAAATTAGGGTTTATACATGTTTTAGGAAGGTATTTCGCTTGAATATGTATATGTGCCAGTTCAAGCGAAACCCTATCATCTGAGTTCGCTTGAACAGGGTTGTGATCAGCTCAAGCGAAACCCTATGGGTTGACATCTTCAAGCGAAACCCTGTAGGTCTATAAATAGGAGTATGTGTTGTTCATTTGAAGCGGTCATGTATGTGTGTGTGAGCGAAGGTGCTGCCGGATTTTTGTCAGAATACATTGTAAAAGCTCATAATCAGTAATAAAAAGAAAGTTAAAAGGATACAAGCTGTTTGTGACTTCGTTTACATTGATTCCGCCTTCGTATTTGAAGATGAACTGCCTTAACTGACTTTTAGGGTCACGACAACGATCCAACAGGATAGTAGGTGTCAAAGGTATGTTGACATCATTCCTGGATTGCTGAGGGGAAAGAACTATGCTGAAGAACAAAAGAACAAGGTTGAGGTCAAAGTTAAAGAAAGTCAAGAAGAAGCTATGAAACTGAAGAAGTGGTTGATTATCAATTGGATATGTTTCATCTGTTATGTAGTATATTTCTAATGTGTTTAAATAAAGCATCATCTAGGACTTTTGGCAATGTCTAGATTGGTTAGTATGTAATTGCTGGTTTGTAATTTTGACATCATGTAATGAAAATGTGGTATATTGGTGTTTAACTTTGTGCAATAACCTTTGTAAATATTCGACATGTCCAAAACACCTAACAAGCATGCAATGTGCAATAACCTTTGTTATATTCTGTCATGGCTTAAAAACTTGACAAACCTTCAATATGCTTTGAACTGTACTGACCTAAATAAACCTGCATAACCAACTGAGATAACCCATAAGCAAACACTTCATAAACCATTACATTTCATTAGTTAAACTGGCCCAAAAACAGACATTTAAATGTTCAATCTAAGACAGAACCAACTGAGATAACCATAAGAAACATGTTCAAGACCAAACGACAATACCACAAGAAATCTGTTCAAGACCAAAACAGACAACCCTAAACCATAATGACAGACCTAAACACTACCTTTCCCTTTCATGTCCAAATGTTATGTCCCACATGTCCATACTTGCCACATTTTTCCTTAGTGTATTTCTTGGACAACCTTCATCTTTGAGTCATTTCCTCCCCTTCTAATGCATACCTTTTCCTTGCCTTCTTGGGTCTGCCCACTTGCTTATGAAGAGTTAGTGGTAAAAATGTCACACCCCAACCGATGGCGGAAACATCGAGGCGCGACACTGAGCGAAACAGATTGTCCAGGAGAAATCCATAACAACTAAATTACCAGATATCTAAATATTATGTCCCGTACATTAACATACCAAAGTAAATAGTTATTACAGACCAAATATCTCAAGGACAAATAACATGTTCCGACAACTCAGATTTTATTAGATTTGTTTCTAGACTCCATCCTAGCCTGAATCCAGCAAGTAACAAGCAAAGCATCCTAAGCACCTATCACATACGTTAAAATAGAGGTCAATACACATAGCATAAAGGTGAGCATACAAGTTTGATAGCATATAGTTGCGAAAGCGAGTTTACGCGTAACCAGCATGTAACATGTTTAATGCGAAGCAAGTAGGTTATCGACAATGAAATATGCACAGACGTGTCTGCGAGTTGTAGAGTGCGCAACACATATCACCACTGTGAAACGTGAAGAATTACCCTTAGCAAACCCCGTCCACGACATGTGCTGAGTCCAAACTATAATACTATCGTTGCCAAGGTGTCAGGCAACAATCACTGTGTAAACATAACATACAAGCATTCATCGAGTAACACATATAACATGCATTAGAGGTCAGCGTATAAAAGTGTTGCGTTGTGTGATCGATGTGAATTGATATAAGTAACGTATGTAACACCCAAAAGTGCTTAAAGCAAAAAGGGATCGAGTATACTCACAGATTGAGTTTAACAAGTAAACTCAGTCTTGGATTGAAGGGAGCGCTGGAGAGTTAGCCTGAACAGGACATTCGCATAAGCGATGATCGATGCGTAAAACGGTGCAAGTGAAACAAGTGACGAGAGGTTATCCGGTCGGATGACAATCCAAGCGGATGGTCATTCGATCGGATGACAATCAGTTCGGATGGTCATCCGGTCGGATGGTCATTCGGTCGGATTGTCCCTCGTTTGGGATGGATGTGTTTGTGTATGATGGCTTTGAAGTTTTCATTATAGCATTTTGAAAACAGAGAAGTATCTCTACCTTTCAGGTTGTCTGGTCGAACGGTCGTTCGGTCGAATGGCGATCCGTCCAGTGAGACATTTCTCAGAGAAAAGGTTCACAGCAAAATGGTCATTCGATCGGATGACAATCCGATCAGATGGCCATTCGCTGGTTTGAGCATGTGTTGAAAATTGTGAAAAGTTCAAGTGTTGAAGACCAAGTCGTAATCCGTTCGGATTGTCGTTCGATCGGATGGCAATCCGATCGGACGACAATCCGTTCCGTAACCTGATCATTTTGAAAACCTGAATGTTTGCTAAGTTTGAAAAGTTTGCGGTTTGCTCGAGACGGTATGACAACGCGTTGAACAATGGGAACTCCATCATGCCCAGGTCATCCGATCGAACATGAATCACCCTAATCCGATCAGTTCACTGTTCTTGATGGTTTGTTCATGTTCAACTGGGAATCGGCTGTCCCTTTGATAAGAATCAGATCTGGTACCGGCACTTCACTATGAAGCGAGTAGAAGGCCTGAACGAGCTCCGATTCTATCGGTTTTTGAGAGCATTGAGTGTAAAAGAGTTGAAAGAGAGTTAAGAAACCATCTTTCAATCCTTCCACCCATGAAAATGTTTAGATCTATGCGAAAATAGTGTTGAATCATGTGGAAATCTCTTAGATCTGAGTTGTTCTTAGTGGAATGATGCCAAAACTTGAAGTTCATAAGAACCCTATGATGACATCATCTTAGAACACCTCAAACCCGCTAATTTCACGGTTAAAAGTAAAGATTCAAAGGAGAAAATGATGAAGAAGTGAGTGTAGATGATGGATGTACAAGATTTGAGGAAGAAACTTACAAGAATTGCGAGAAATCGAAGGAAATGAGGGTTTGAGCGTGCTGGTCGAGTGGGAGCTGTCACATCACTGTTTGTGATGTGACAAGGGTATTTATAGGGTTTCCAAAAGAGGAAAGAGGGGCACAGGTGACGGGTCGGATGGCCATCCGATCGGATGGTCATCCGTTCGGATGACCATTCGATCGACTGGTCGTCGCGGGTTGGTTTTCGTATTTTCGTTTCGTGCGTTGAGCGTTGCGATGCGTTTTGAATAAGCGTTGCGATAGTATTACCCATTAGTTACACAAATAACCTAAGTACTAAACATCACAAAAGTAATGCGTAAATCTCGAGTTTCGATGAGATTGCGTTGCGATTGCGATTAACACCTCAACATAAACATAACATGCACAAATAACACATAATTGCACACACACGTAAAACAATATCCATAACCTATAATTCGAGTTGCGATGCGATAGCGATGCGATTAGCGATAGGTCGATTAGCGATAATACTGTGATTAAATAGCGATTAAACCTCGATTGTTAGTAGATACTCCACAAAATACAACTAAAGCGATTCAAATTAGAATATCGACTACAAGTCAAAGAGTACAATTCCATAGTTAAATCAAGGAGTGTCAGATCGCATTTAGCAATCTTTTCTTCCTTTGACTTTGACTTGTACTTTGACTTTCAAAATGCGGGTTGTTACAGCCCCCCTACTTTAGGAAATTTCGTCCCGAAATTTAAGAAGCAGGCGTAACAAACAGTTGCGGGTACTTAGCCTTCATGTCACTTTCGAGTTCCTCGGTGAACTCGGCGCCGTGTTTGCCTTCCCAGCGAACCTTCACAATGGGAATGCGTGAGCGTTGTAGTACCTTGGTCTCTCGGCCCATGATCTCGACAGGCTTTTCCATGAAGTGTAATGTTTCGTCCACCTGTAAATCCTCGAGAGGGACATGCAATTCCTGGTTGGATAGACACTTTCTGAGGTTCGAAACGTGGAAAGTCGGGTGGACGTTACTTAGTTCCTCCGGTAGTTCGAGTCTGCAGGCCACTTTGCCAATCCTTTCCAGAATTTTAAAGGGTCCAACATATCGAGGCGCGAGCTTTCCTTTCTTGCCGAATCTGATCACCCCTTCCAAGGTGCAACCTATAGGAGTACGTGATCGCCAACGTCAAATTCAAGGGGCTTGCGGCGTCTATCGGCGTAACTTTTTTGACGACTCCGAGCTTTCAACCGATTGTCTCGTATTCGGAGGATTTTGTCAGTCGTTTCTTGCAACAGCTCAGGACCGGTAATTTACGCGTCTCCGATCTCGTGCCATACAATAGGCGATCGACATTTTCTTCCGTATACTGCCTTAAATGGTGCCATTTGGATGCTAGAGTGATAACTGTTATTGTACGAGAATTCGACTAAAGGTAAATACGAATCCCAATTACCACCGAAATCTATAACACACGAGCGAAGCATGTCTTCGAGGGTACGGATCGTGCGTTCAGTCTGACCGTCGGTCTGGGGATGGAAAGCGGTACTAAGATTGAGAGTAGTACCGAGAGCAGATTGAAACGTTTCCCAAAGACGCGAAGTAAATCGACCATCGCGGTCAGAGATGATATCACGAGGTGTCCCTTGTCGACAAATAACCTCGTCGGTGTAGATTCGTGCTAATCGTTCTACCCTATAGTCTTCCCGTATCGGTAGAAAGTGAGCAGATTTGGTGAGACGATCAACGATAACCCAGATGCTATCGTGACCTGATGGCGTGCGTGGAAGTTCGTTATGAAGTCCATAGCTATACTCTCCCATTTTAACATAGAGATCTCGGGTTGTACGAGTAAGCCAGAGGGTCTTTAATGCTCATCCTTGACTTTCGAACAGGTCATGCATTTCAAAACATAGATAGCGATATCCTTCTTCATGCCCGGCCACCAGTACTTGTAGCGCATGTCCTGATACATCTTATCGGCACCGGGATGAATGGAATATCGAGATTTGTGGGCTTCGTCTAGCAGAATTTGTTGTAGGTTGGTGCGCTTGGGAATCCAAATTCGGTCTAGATAGTGAAAGATACCATTCGATTTATTCACCAGTTGTTCGCCATTATTGATGATCCTTTCTTTCTTCCGAGTGCGTTCTGTAAAACAAGCATGCTGAGCGTCACGTATAAGAGCTTCGAGATTGTGCTGGGCTTGAGTATTACGAACGCTATGCAAATAGCTTCGTCGACTAAGAGCATCGGCAACGACGTTTGCTTTGGCTGGGTGGTAACGAATCTCACAGTCATAATCGTTGAGGAGTTCTACCCACCGGCTTTGGTGCATATTCAGCTCCTTCTGGCTAATGATGTGTTGTAGGCTCTTATGGTCGATGAAGACCGTACACTTGGTACCGTATAGGTAGTGTCGCCAAATCTTTAGCGCAAAAACAACTGCACCAAGCTCGAGGTCGTGTGTGGTATAGTTCTTCTCATGGATCTTGAGCTGACGAGACGCGTACGCGATAACCTTGTCTCGTTGCATGAGAACACAACCGAGATCGAGGTTAGAGGCATCGCAGTAGACTATAAAGTCGTCGTTTCCGTTAGGTAAAGCTAGCACGGGAGTGTTGCAAAGCATAAGTTTGAGGGTTTGAAAAGCAGTCTCTTGTTCAGTTCCCCAAACAAAAGGCTTGTCTTTGTGCGTGAGAGAAGTAAGCGGCACAACGATTTTAGAGAATCCTTCGATAAATCGGCGATAATAGCCCGCTAGTCCAAGAAAAGAACGGACTTCAGACGGGTTCCTTGGTGTAACCCAACTCTTAACTGCTTTTATCTTTGCAGGATCGACATGAATACCTTGACTATTGACAATGTGACCCAAGAATTGGACCTCCTCAAGCCAGAATTCACACTTGGAGAATTTGGCATAGAGACGGTTTCCCTGGAGTAACTCAAGAACCAAACGGAGATGTTGCGCGTGTTCGTCTTTTGACTTGGAATAGATCAGGATATCATCGATGAATACGATGACGAAGCAGTCAAGATAGGGTTTGCAAACGCGGTTCATTAGATCCATAAAAACTGCGGGAACGTTAGTCAAACCAAAAGGCATAACAACAAACTCGTAATGACCATAGCGGGTTCGAAAAGCGGTTTTGGGTATATCTTCTTCTTGAATGCGCAGTTGATGGTAACCTGAGCGTAAATCAATCTTGGAGAAACACGTAGCATCTTGTAGTTGATCAAACAAATCATCGATTTGAGGCAAAGGATAACGATTCTTTATGGTAAGCTTATTCAATTCCCTGTAGTCGATGCACATCCGGAACGATCCGTCCTTCTTTTTGACGAAGAGGACAGGCGTGCCCCAAGGAGAGGTGCTAGGGCGAATAAAGCCTTTATCAAGCAATTCCTGGAGCTGACTCGAGAGTTCATGCATTTCAGACGGAGCGAGTCGGTAAGGCGCTCTAGCAATAGGATTTGCTCCAGGAATGAGGTTGATTCGAAAATCGATATCATGAGTGGGAGGTAAACTAGGTAAATTGTCAGGAAACACCGTAGGGAAGTCATGAACCACAGGCACCTTACCTATTTCCTTAACTTCCTTTTCCTCCGCTACTACAATGTGTGCCAAGAAAGCTTAGTATTCCTTGCGGAGATACTTGCTAGCTTGGACACACGACATGAGTTGTAATCTTTCTGAAGCGACTTCGCCATAAACACACAATTGATCACCATTCGCGAGAGAAAACCGAATTATCTTATCGAACCAAACAATTTCAGCATGATTCTCCCGAAGGAAATCCATACCTACTATGACGTCAAAGCTACCGAGTTGCATCAGAATGAGGTTAATTGGAAAAACGTGACCGTTGAGATCAAGAGTACAGTCACGCAGAACGGAACTGACGGTGACAGTTCTTCCAGTGGCAACTTCTACGTCGAAGGTTGATGGGAGGTTAACGCGCTTGTGATTTAGGAGCCTTTCGAATTCAAACGATACAAAACAGTTATCGGCTCCAGTATCAAACAAACACGAAGCATATATACCATTTATGAGAAACGTACCATTAACCACGTTGTTGTCTGCTGGAGCCTGGCGGACGTTGATGTTGAAGACTCGCCCGCGGGCTGCTTGCTGTGCTGGCTGCTGCTGCTGTTGTTGCGGTGCTGGCTGCTGCTGCTGTAGCTCTTGCTTCACCACTCTGTTTGGGCAGACATTTGCGAAATGGTTGGGATCACAACACGCAAAGCAGGCTCTTGCTTGAGCAGCGGGAGCAGGAGCTGCTTGCTGTCCTTGCGGAGCTGGTAGAGCAGGAGCTTGAACTGGTGCTGGGGCTGGAGCTTGGCGAGGACCGGTACGGCAGTTAGCAGTGAAGTGGCCGTACAGGTTGCAATGAACGCAGAACCGGCATGCGATACCAACCGGGTGATGATAAGTACAAGTAGGGCATAGTGGATGTGGGCCAGTATATGCACGCTTTGCTGATGGTGCATTGGCCACAGGCGCTGCTACTTGGCGGTGTTGAGGTTGTGGTTGAGCCGGTACAACTTGAAGTGGTGCGGCAGTAACTGCACAGTTCTTGTTGCTGGAGCTGCTGTTCTTTCTCTTGCGACGTGAGAGCTTTAAAGATTGTGGTGTGGCGGTAGTTTCAGCGGTGGGAGCAGCGGTGACTTGATGAAGACTCTTGGCCGCTTTATCGAAATAACCAGCCCTGACTCGCTTATCGTTGATCTCAGCAGCGAGCAGGTAGGTTTCCTCAATAGTTGTCATTTTGGCGGCCTATACGAAGTCTGCAACACAATTCGGCAGAGCGCGTATGTATTTCTTGATCGTAATCTCAGGGGTAGTAACTTGACCTGGACAGATGAGACTCAGCTTCTTGAAGCGAGCAGTTAAACCAACGTTGTCGCCACCCTCTTATTTGATGTGCCAGAACTCGTCCTCCAACTTTTGGAGCTCGTGGGGAGGGCAGAACTCTCGCATCATGATGTCTTTCAACTCATCCCACGTCAGCCCATAAGCGGCATCATTCCCTCATTTATTTCTCTCGGCCATCCACCAATCTAGAGCTCGGGATTGGAAGACGCCGGTAGCGTTGACAGTGCGAAGGTTTTCTGGACAGCCACTCTGGCGCAGGGTGACTTCGATTGAATCAAACCATTGAAACATGGTCGTAGGCCCATCTTCTCCGGTAAATTCTTTCGGGCCGCAGGCTTTGAACTGCTTGAAGCTAAAAGTAGCTTTCGGAGAATCTGTCCTAGATTCTTCCGCGGACTTGCTAGCGCTTTCATTCAACTCGCTGACAATTTGCAGAATTACTTTAGCGATTTGACTTGCGACGAGGGAAGCGATTCGCTTGTCAGCGTGTTTGCGTCTAGCAGCGCGGGAGTGATGCGATCTAAATGACGACATTGTCTACAACAGACATCGTCACAGGACTCAAACACAATTTCGATTAATCCTAGTATAGTCTAGCGATTCACCAAGGGCTACTATGTAAGGCACAAGAACACATCAAGGCACAAAATTACGTAAGCACATAGTTCACAGAAGCGCATAAGCACACAAACACATAAGCACAGAAACACATAAGCACAGAAAGCATGTATTCAACTATATTTTGCACGTATTCACCTTCCTATGTTTCAAGTATTCACCCATCCTTCACAGTGGCGTAAAGCGATCGAGAGTTGCGAGTGCGAATAGTGAGTAGCGTAGCATGCGATTTGTTACCCTTTTGAGATAGCTGTATAGTGCAAGTTGTGTGCTGATCAAAGCGGGAAGCAGGAAGCGAATAAATCACCAAAAAAATCAAAACACATAAATAGGTAAATCCACACATAAAATCGATAAATCTCAGAGTTAGCAGTTGCGATTTCCAGAATCGAAACACATAAAAGCGAATGGAATGTCTCGTGTGCGTTAGACTTGGACTACCCAAAGTGATTCGACTATTCACAAGGACTTTAAGTACACACTTTGGCCTTCTGGACTGTGCTCTCGCCTCGATCTGGGCGAATGGCACGCATCCTTCCAGTTACAGCACGACTCAAGTCGTTAGAGTCCGTCGAGTCTTTGGTGAAAGTGTTATAAAACCAAAATAGGGAGCAAAACGAATCGCCAAGATGCGGGTTTCACCCCTAACTTATCTACTGCATTCCTGGTTGTGTGATAGAGTCATGAGATAGAGAGAGAAAATCTGCGTCGAAGTATGGATTTCACTCCTGATTTAACGCAGATTCTCGTATTCGTAGTAAAAAGTCACGTCGAGCAAGCGATCTAGTCGAGAATTTGCGGTTTTCACACCTAATCTCGGACAAATTACTTTGCTTTCGCGAAAATCTTTGAAAATAGTGCGAGTTGACAGCCTTAGGAAAGGCTGACTTCGAGCGAAGCGGTAGTATGCGGTGTTCGCGCAAGTGTGGAGTGTTCAGCGAGTGCAAGCGAGGATAGCAAGTAAACCTGTACAAACCCCTACCGGGTTGCACAAGTCGGTTTGTTGGTGCTTAGACTATAGACTAGGTCGATTCTAAGACTTCGACCCGGACTAGGTCGAGTCTTGCCTAATTCCTTATAGTTATGGCTCTGACACCAATCTATCACACCCTAACCGATGGCGGAAACATCGGGGCGCGACACTGAGCGAAACAGATTGTCCAGGAGAAATCCATAACAACTAAATTACCAGATATCTAAATATTATGTCCCATACCATAACATACCAAAGTAAATAGTTATTACAGACCAAATATCTCAAGGACAAATAACATGTTCCGACAACTCAGATTTTATTAGATTTGTTTCTAGACTCCATCCTAGCCTGAATCCAGTATGTAACAAGCAAAGCATCCTAAGCACCTGTCACATATGTTAAAATAGAGGTCAATACACATAGTGTAAAGGTGAGCATACAAGTTTGATAACATATAGTAGCGAAAGCGAGTTTACGCGTAACCAGTATGTAACATATTTAATGCGAAGCAAGTAGGTTATCGACAATGAAATATGCACAGACATGACTACGAGTTGTAGAGTGCACAACACATATCACCACTGTGATACGTGAAGAATTACCCTTAGCAACCCCCGTCCACGACAGGTGCTGAGTCCAAACTATAGTACTATCGTTGCTAAGGTGTCAGACAACAATCACTGTGTAGACATAACATACAAGCATTCATCGAGTAACATGTATAACATGCATTAGAGGTCAGCGTATAAAAGTGTTGCGTTGTGTGATCGATGTGATTTGATATAACTAACGTATGTAACACCCAAAAGTGCTTAAAGCAAAAAGGGATCGAGTATACTCACAGATTGAGTTTAACAAGTAAACTCAGTCTTGGATTGAAGGGAGCGCTGGAGAGTTAGCCTAAACAGGACGTTAGCATAAGCGATGATCGTTGCGTAAAACGGTGCAAGTGAAACAAGTGACGAGAGGTCATCCGGTCGGATGGCCATTCGGTCGGATTGTCCCTCGTTTGGGATGGATGTGTTTGTGTATGATGGCTTTGACGTTTTCGTTGTAGCATTTTGAAAACAGAGAAGTATCTCTACCTTTCAAGTCGTCTGGTCGAACGGTCGTTCGGTCGAATGGCGATCCGTCCAGTGAGACATTTCTCAGAGAAAAGGTTCACAGCAGAATGGTCATTCGATCGGATGAATCCGATCGAATGACCATTCGCTGGTTTGTGCATGTGTTGAAAATTGTGAAAAGTTCAAGTGTTGAAGACCAAGTCGTAATCCGTTCGGATTGTCGTTCGATCGGATGGCAATCCGATCGGACTACAATTCGTTCCACAACCTGATCATTTTAAAAACTTGAATGTTTGCTAAGTTTGAAAAGTTTGCGGTTTGCTCGAGACGGTATGACAACGCGTTGAACAACGGGAACTCCATCATTCCCAGCTCATCCGATCGAACAGGAATCACCCTAATCCGATCAGTTCACTGTTCTTGACGGTTTGTTCATGTTCAACCCGGAATCAGCTGTCCCTTTGATAAGAATCAGATCTGGGACCGGCACTTCACTATGAAGCGAGTAGAAGGCCTGAATAAGCTCCGATTCTATCGGTTTTTGAGAGCATTGAGTGTAAAAGAGTTGAAAGAGAGTTAAGAAACCATTTTTCAATCCTTCCACCCATGAAAATGTTTAGATCTATGCGAAATAGTGTTGAATCATGTGGAAATCTCTTAGATCTGAGTTGTTCTTAGTGGAATGATGCCAAAACTTGAAGTTCATAAGAACCCCATGATGACATCATCTTAGAACACCTCAAACCCGCTGATTTCACGGTTAAAAGTGAAGATTCAAAGAAGAAAATGATGAAGAAGTGAGTGTAGATGATGGATGTACAAGATTTGAGAAAGAAACTTACAAGAATTGAGAGAAATCGAAGGAAATGAGGGTTTGAGTGTGTTGGTCGAGTGAGAGCTGTCACATCACTGTTTGTGATGTGACAAGGGTATTTATAGGGTTTTCAAAAGAGGAAAGAGGGGCACAGGCGACGAGTCGGATGGCCATCCGATCAAATGGTCATCCGTTCGGATGACCATTCGATCAAATGGTCATTCGATCGACTGGTCGTTGCGGGTTGGTTTTCGTATTTTCGTTTCATGCGTTGAGCGTTGCGATGCGTTTTGAATAAGCGATGCGATAGTATTACCCATTAGTTACACAAATAACCTAACTACTAATCATCACATAAGTAATGCGTAAATCTTGAGTTTGCGATGAGATTGCGTTGTGATAGAGTTGCGATTGTGATTAACACCTCAACATAAACATAACATGCACTAGTAACACATATTAGCACACACACGTAAAAAAATATCCATAACCCATAATTCGAGTTGCGATGCGATTAGCGATAGGTCAATTAGCGATAATACTGCGATTAAATAGCGATTAAACCTCGATTGTTAGTAGATACTCCACATAATACAACTAAAGCGATTCAAATTAGAATATCGACTACAAGTCAAAGAGTACAATTCCATAGGTAAATGAAGGAGTGTCAGATCGCATTTAGCAATCTTTTCTTCCTTTGACTTTGACTTATACTTTAACTTTCAAAATGCGGGTTGTTACAAAAAAGGTGGTAGGAACTTGACATTTGACCCATAAAGACCTTCCATTAATAGGGTTCACCTTAAAACCATAAACCTGCTTCTACCTTGCCATTGTATAGATGGGATTACACAAACTCTCTAATGAACCAACCCTTCCTCCATAAGTAGCCCTGATCCATATTGCTGCAACAGCATGCCTGCATGGCATTCTTGTAAATTGAATGGATTAGCACATTTAATATACACCAAACAGGTAAACAATACAAAAAATACCTGTGATCTCCCAAGCTCTTCAAGCACATGTCCTCTTAGCCAAATCCATAACCCATGCATGATTTGGTTTACCACTTACTGAATATGTATCCCCTCCATTCCATTGTACATGATAAAATGTAGCTTTTTTTCTTGATTGTCTCCAGCTTTAGGGCAGCATAGGGTGTAAGTAGGCCTTTACTTTTCTCTATAACCTTCAAAATTGTGACAATTCTTCTCATCAAATACTCTTTGACGTATTCAACGGCAGAAATAATGGGCTTCTCTCTACCATCCAATATCTTGCCATTATAAACCTCACACATGTTGTTTAGTAACACATCAGATATTGCCCTGCCTATGGACACATATATTGGTCACTATCAGTTCTAGAACATATATTATGCAAAACAGTTAGAATACTTTAGAATAAACCAGAGAAATATGATCTACGCCAATGCAATGGTGAGATTTTTGACAACCACAATTGGGCCTCCTTGTTGAATGCCTTCAACTCATCCATTGCAATCTAAAATTCAGGAACAATTGTTGCACATGCATACTTCCAGAGCATATCCTTGTACTAATTCCCTCTAAAAGTGACTTTCATATTCTCATGAATATGCCTCAAACAGTATCTGTGTTCAACATTGGGATACAACTTGTTAACGGCTTGAAGTATACCCTGTTCAATTCAAGAAGTTAGTACATACGATAGCATCTGATACAAATGCATAGCGTATAACATTACTAAACATACAAACCGTCTATTGTAGACAAAAGTGAAGTTTGAGTTTCTGTGTAGATCCAGATCATTCCCTAACAGTTTGATGCGTGCGAAGTGTTATATATATTAGGTGTATATTTTAAGCCCTTTTTAACACTTATTTTAGCCAAGTTTTAAATTTATAAAACACGATATTTCACTAACACTAAACACACATATGGGCAAGTGCACCCATCGTTGAGTGTAGTATAGCGTTGGTAAGATACCGAGGTCGTCCAAGGACACAAGAGCTTTTAGTACCGGTTTATCCTCAACGTCTAACCCAAAATAAAAGTTTAGAAAAATGTTTTAAACTAAGAAAAATAAAACTAACTAAAATGCTGAAAATAAAATAAAAATAAAAACAGATAGACAAGATGAATCACTTGGTTCCGACTCGTATCTAGTATAACCTTTGATTATTTCCGCACTTTTGCACATAATTAAGAGATTATCTTAGTTATTGTAGTAGGCCCCTCTTTTGAAGGCGACGTTACCCTCACCCCAGTAGTTTGAGTCAGCAGGGATACAATCCTAAAAGGGTGGATTATTGGAAGATAATGAATTAAGTTATTAATGCAGTATTGTGGTAGGCCCCGCTTTTGGCGGTGACGTTACCCTCGGCTAAGTAGTCTGAGTCAGCAGGGATACAGTCCTAAATAGCCGGGTTATAGTATTAATAGTAGTTAACTTATGAGGGGATCAAAGAGTTTGGACCCCCGCCATCCAATACCGTGAAGTATTGAAGGAGGTCCTACTAAATTTGACCCAGGTCCATTGCAGGACCTCTAAACGCTGAACAATGGCAAGACCTTTACCAAACCGTTCCCTTAACCCCCTACCAGGTAGCCAACATATCTCCATATAGACCGTGGAGATATGAATGGTGAAAATCCTTTATTTTATATAGACAGTAAAATAATGCCAAGACACCACGGACAAACGATAAGGAAAGATCACCTTCAACATAAGTAACTAGTTATTAAAGTCATTAATACAAAACCAAATAAAAAGTGCAAAAGATTAGAAATAAAAAGTATTATACTAGACACTTTGTCTTCACCAAGTGATGTAAGAGACTTAGGCAAACATGGCCTTGATTGTCAAGAACTCTTACGATCAATCTTGGATCCCGAGACGACTCACACACTCTACGATGGACAATGGATGATGGTGGTGGATGATGGTGTTGTGATGGTGGTGGGTGGTGGATGAAGTGTGAGAGAGGTGGTGTGCCAAGGGATCAGATGAAATGAATCCAAGCACTCCTATTTATAGGCTGAACAGAGAGCTGGACACGGCCCCGTGTCCGCTGGGCACGGCCCCGTGTCCGTCTGACACTCTCTCTCCTCATTAATTGTAATTTGCAATTACAATAAATGCGCCTGCTGTACTTTCGACACGCCCCCGTGTCCGCTGAGCACGGCCCCGTGATGGGCAATAGAAGCTTCTATAGGTTTGTCTTTTCTGCTGCTTCTTGGGCACGGCCCCGTGCTGGCTGAGCACGGGGCGTGTTCAGTCTATTTGGCTTTGGAAGGTGCCGTTGAGGGTTTGGGCAGTCCACTAATATTCCTTTTCTTGTATTTATGTTGGATTTAGCTGTCTTTTTGCTTCTTTTGCGTTTTTGAGCTCATTTAATCCTGAAAATACAAAAGGAAGACAAAAACACTCTTTTTCCAATATTAGTACTAAAAAAGGATTAGTTTTATACCTCATTTAATGTAATTTATATGTTGCATTTTACACACATCACAGTTCTAGAAACCAAGTCCAAGAGTTGATGTTTTCAGTCTCTACAATTGCATAACATACGGGATAGAATCCATTGTTTGGGTCTATACCCACTGCAGTAAGTATTTGACCTGGGAATGGTCCCTTCATGAATGCACCATCCAGACCCATCCCTTCCAATTGCCTTAAAACCCTGCTTTAAAGCACCCAAACATATATATATATATATATATATATCCTTTTAAACTTTCTTGTTGGTTCCCTATGATCACATGGTGGTTCAACCTCTAACCTAACATTAGAACTTGGATTCTTATCTTTTCAGTTCAAGAAAGTAGTCTCTCAATTTGTTCTATATATCACCTGTTCAGACAAGAAGGTGTCTGTGCAAGCCTTAACTTTTCTTGATTGACAACACTTATGTTCACTTATTAAAGTTTTGACCATCCAAGATTTAGTACCACCAACATTAGTTATTAAAAAAGCCCAAGGACATAAATATTCCCCAGGTTTTGTCTTATTCCCCCTTCCACCAATATTTTTCACTTCAGCCCCCTCCTATTTATTGTTGTTTACTTTTAAACCCCTCACTTTTTCTGTCCCTTTTTCTTTGCCTTTGCCTTTACCTTTCACATCTGCCACCTTTTCTTTCCCTCTTCTATTTCTTTAAGTATCAATATGGACACCACTATCATCAATCTCAAAATCTGGTAGCATGCCATGACAAACTACCCTTACCCTTGGGTTATCATCCTTCATAATCTTAATACACCTCCTATTTTCTACATCATACTTTTAATTAGCTTCTTGCCATCTTGTTTTGTACTAAATACCTGGCCAATGTAAAGATTTGCCAAGTTTTCATGTTCCCTTCTAATGTTTCTTAGGTGGTGTCTCCTAATGCTAGTCTCAACATCATCAGAATATTTGAAAATTATCATTGTCTAACACTTCATCTCCCAAATCTATATCTTGTTAATTATTGACTATCATAGTATCTTCTACTTCTAAATCAATGTTCAACCTATAATCTGTCATATCAACCTCATGTTCAACCATAGCATTATCATCATCAACAATAAAATCACTATCACTATCATTTTGTTCAGTACCTTCATCTTCTTGATCATCAACCTCATATTCCTGATCATCTTCATCTTCATGATTCTGATCATCCTGCACAACTTCTTCCTGATCTTGCACATTATCTTATGGGACATTTTCACTCATAGTATTTTGTATGACATTATCCTATTGGAGATCATCAAAATCCAACTCAGCAATATCTGGTTCTTCCATCACACTAGACATACCATGCACACTACTTAACTGCCCAAACACACTTGATTGTCCAGCCCCACTATATTGCCCAGCCTCACTAGAATGCCCACCTACACTTTTAAAGACTGTCGATGTTGGGAAAAGAGCATAAGGTCCATGATCATTGATCTCTTCTATAGTAAGAGGTATGTGAGGGTTTGTTGGTGAGCTGAAATACTTCTTTATGTTGTTAAACCCATGTGTAGTATACAACTCAATGACCTTATGCTCTTCTACATGTGCAGACAACCTTAAAACATCACTGTTAGTGCCTAGGTCTTCAAGACCATTATCCATATCTTTTTTAGGGTTAAGATAATGGTATAATATATTTTCATTCCTAGCATAACCTAACTGGTTAATCATTAAGGAAACCTCATGGACCGAGAACAAGTCGATATCAATGAGGTCCACGTAGTTAATCTTACCTCCAACATAAGTGCGAACAGGAGGATGTGTTAACCTACCACCATGATGAATACTTAACGAGAAAAGATTAGGGAAACCGTCTGCATTATTCAACAATTTCGAACATGATCAGTAACTTACACCTGAAAGTTATCAGTTTATAGCACAAAAGACTTTGTGAGTCGATCCACGATCACCCAAATAGTATCATTTCCACGTTGAGATCGAGGCAGGCCAGTAACGAAATCCATGGAAATTTGCTCCCATTTCCATTGTGGTATCTCTGGTTGTTGGAGTAGGCCCGATGGTTTCTGATATTCAGTCTTGACTCTCGCACAAGTCAAACATTTGCTAACGTAAGTTGCTATGTGAGCTTTCATGCTAGGCCACCAATACGTAGTTCTGAGATCGTGGTACATTTTATCCGAACCAGGATGTACCGAGTAACGAGACTTATACGCTTCATCCATTACAAGTTCTCGTAAGTTGCCATAGAGTGGAACCCAGATGCGTCCTGTTACGTAGTAGGCGCCGTCTTCCTTTTGTTCTAACCGTTGCCTCGAGCCGCGTAGGGCTTCAGCCCTGACATTTTCTGGTTTCAATGCTTCAACCTGAGCATCTCGTATCTGTGTAGGAAGACTAGACTGGATGGTAAGTTGTAATGCTCGCACGCGTTTAGGTGTAGTATCCTTTCGACTGAGGGCGTCGGCCACAACATTGGCTTTGCCCGGATGGTACTTGATGGCACATTCGTAATCATTTAATAGCTCGACCTATTGATGTTGTCGCATGTTCAATTCCTTTTGCTTGAAGATATGCTCGAGACTCCTGTGATCGGTGTAGATAATGCACTTGGTACCGTACAGGTAATGTCTCCATATCTTAAGTGCGAAAATAACAGCTCCCAGCTCCAAATCGTGTGTAGTGTAGTTCCTTTCATGAACTTTAAGTTGGCGCGAGGCGTAAGCAATGACTTTATCCCGTTGCATCAATACACAACCAAGACCCTGAATTGATGCGTCACAATAAACCACGAAATCGTCTGTGCCCTCGGGCAATGAGAGAATAGGCGCGCTACAAAGTTTATCCTTTAAGTGTTGAAATGCTGATTCCTGTGCATTTCCCCAATGATAAATAACGCCTTTCTGAGTCAATGAGGTGAGTGGTTGTGCAATCTTGGAAAAATCCTTGATGAACCTTGTCACACCCCCAAAATCCACACGCGGAGTATCACCGCTTGGAGGCGTGGCTGACCAGGATCAAGCCACCAATCATATCAAACATAATATGTGATAAATGTAATTTAAACCAAACGATATGAAAGGTGTTCAAACAAAACATATTAAGTGTCTAGCGGAAGCATAATTGTAACCCAAAGCAAGTAATAAGTTAAAATGTCTAAATGTTTTAACGTAGCATCCTCGATCCATGTTCCACAACGACTGCGCCTCCCGTGCAAGCTCCAAGAGTACCTATGGTCCTGCAAGGCATGTAGCAGAGAGTCAACAACTAGTTGAGCGAGTTCACAGTAAGTAAGTTCGTAATAGTAAGTTTGCTTCGTAACATGTGGCGCTACTAGGCCGATAGTGTGTTCTATTAGTGGGGGCTTCCCATGTTTGCATATACACTAGACTATTTGTAACCATAAGTGTTCTTCTTACCGAGAACAGTAGTACGTACAAAGTTTACGTAGGTTTTACGTAAGTGTCCTTCACAACCGAGGACAGGGGTACGCGGGGGTTTACGTAGGTTTTACGTAAGTGTCCTTCCTGACTCCGGAAGACAGTAGCATGTTCTTGTTTACGTAGGTTTTACGTAAGTGCCTGACACAACCGAGGCAGTAGTGAGTATAAGTTCACGTAGGTTTTACGTGAGTGTCCTTCGCAACCTGAGGACAGTGATGAGTACAAGTATACGTAGGTTTTACGTATGTATCCTGCGCATCCGAGGACGATGGTAGATAGTCTAGTAACAGTGTAAGTACGAGTATCTATTCAAATCTCCTTCCTTCAATCCCCATTCCCATACCCTGGGAATCCCATGCCTTAGTAAAAGTGTGAACTCACCTTGGTTTGCTCGGTATGCTAAAGTATGTGCTCACAGTTAATCAATCACGTCCTAAAGTACGCACGTATACATAATCAGTTTGTATTCACGAAGTTGGCACGTAAGTATAATCATAGTGGACAACGCATCAATAATCACCAAGTAGCACATTGCATGTATTCATGATCATACAAGTCATGCATAGCATCTAACAGCAGTTAGTTAACTCAGTTAAGTCTTAACAGAACCAAATTACCAAACAGTTTACCCAGTCGGCGAAACACCACTGTTTCGCCGTGAAACCCTTTGACGAAACATTTCCCTTTCGTCGATCGCATTCTTGGCGAAACACCCTGCTGTTTCGTCAATTACCCTTGACGAAACACAATTTCTGTTTCGCCGCACATTCCATTTCGTGACCCAAATCAGTTACGTCATGAATCAGTTACGTCCACCGGTTAATAACATTCAGCAGTTACGAAATAATACAGAAAACCCTAATCATTGTTAACAGCCGTCAACAACATCATCGATCATCATCATCAGCAATTCATAATCATCATCATGGCTCATATAATCAGAATGATGGGAATTTATTTAAATCGTAAAACATAGTCAATCGGTTTCAGCAATAAGTTATCAATTGCCAACAAGTTTATATTGTTGTCATGTTGCTATTTGACCAATATATATAGTGGCTGCAATGTCAGAGATTATTCAAAATATAAAGAATCATCATTCCATGTCAATTATGGCCGACAATAGTTAATGTTTACATGCTATAAAATGACCTAATACGTGAAGTGGGCTGCAGCTTTATATACATGACACATCTATTCTAACAAGTCACCAAGATTCATCACATGATGTCAAACAATCTAATCCACATAACAGCATTCATCACACAACAGATTTTTATATCGGATCATACGCATTCTTATCATACGGATCAATACATACACAAACATATAACGAATAATTAAAACATCAATGAAAACCGAGTTAACGAACACGCACTAACCGAGATGAAAAGAACAATGAGTTGATCGTTAAGGGCTTAGGGAAACACACACAGCTGCCGTCACACTTGGGAGAGAGTTTTAGGGTTTCAGATTGTTAAAACGTGTGAAACTGAACTCGTTTCCCGTAAATATACATGAAACAGCGTTCTGGGCCCTTAATGGGCTTCGCGTAACAATGAGCCGGCGAAACAGCCTGTTCCGTCGAGAGGCAAATGACGAAACACCATATGTTTCGTCGAGTGGTTAATGGCGAAACACATCCTGTTTCGTTAGGCCGTTATATTGTTTAAATAGTTTACAAGTTCACAAACCCAAAACACTTTATATAAAACACATAGCATATCAAGCAGTCATCTCGAATTATAATCAAGTGTACAGTTACAAGTCAAACAATCAAGCAACTAAACAGTCAACGTGCAATAAATGCGGATAAAGAATGTCAGAAACTCGAGTTGTCACATTATCCCCAACTTGAAAGAAATTTCGTCCCGAAATTTAGCATGCGGTTACTGAGGAAGCTAGGTAAGTTGTATCGTTCACTAGTTTTACTGGGGTGTCACATCATCCCCCTGTTGATTTGGAAATTCGTCCCGAAATTCTGCAGTAGTTGCTTCAGCTTCAGTAGTAGTTGCATTGGTTTCGAATAACTGGGGATACTTGAGTTCCATTTGGTCTTCTCGTTCCCAGGTATAGTCTGGGCCACGACGGGAGTTCCAACGAACTCGTACAAGAGGGATTCTCGTGTTCTTGAGGACCTTAACATCCCAGTCCGTGATTTCAACTGGTTCCTCGACGAACTGCAACCGCTCGTTGATAGTGAGTTCCTTCAAAGGAACTATAAGGGTCTCATCTGACAGACACTTCTTCAGATTCGACACGTGAAAGACGTTGTGAACTGCACTGAGTTCAGCTGGTAAGTTCAGTCTGTAGGCCACTTTGCCTATTTTCTCTATGACTTCGAAAGGTCCGACGTATCGCGGATTGAGCTTGCCTCGTTTGCCAAAACGAACCACACCCTTCCAGGGTGAAACTTTGAGTAGCACTCGCTCCCCAACCTGGAATTCGAGTGGTTTCCTGTCTTATCAGTGTATGCTTTCTGACGGTCACGAGCTGCCGCCATGCGTTGTCGTATTTGAGCAATCTTTTCTGTAGTATCAACTACGAGTTCTGGACCTGTGATTTGACTATCCCCCACCTCTGCCCAATAGAGAGGTGACCGGCATTTACGTCCGTACGATGCCTCGAATGGAGCGGTTTGGATGTTGGTGTGGTAACCGTTGTTTTACGAAGACTCCACTAAAGGGAGATGTTTTTCCCAGCTGTTGCCGAAGTCGATTACACATGCACGAAGCATGTCTTCTAAAGTTTGAATAGTGCGCTCAGACTGCCCATCCGTCTGAGGGTGATAAGCTGTGCTCATGTCTAAACGAGAGCCAAAAGATTTGTGCATGGCTTGCCACAGTTCTGAAGTAAAACGTGCATCACGATCAGAGATAATAGAGGTGGGCACCCCGTGCCTTGAGACCACTTCCTTCAAGTATACGTCTGCTAGTGTGGAGAACTTGTCCGTTTCCTTGATAGCCAAGAAGTGAGCAGACTTTGTGAGTCGATCCACGATCACCCAAATAGTGTCATTCTCACGCTGAGATCTAGGTAGGCCAGTAACAAAATCCATGGAAATTTGTTCCCATTTCCATTGTGGTATCTCAGGTTGTTGGAGTGGGCCTGATGGTTTCTGAAATTCCGCTTTAACTCTCGCACAAGTCAAGCACTTGCTAACGTAAGTTGCTATGTGCGCTTTCATGCTAGGCCACCAATATGTAGTTCTCAAGTCGTGATACATCTTATCCGAACCAGGATGTACTGAGTAGCGAGACTTGTGTGCCTCATCCATCACAAGCTCTCGTAGGCTGCCATAAAGTGGGACCCAAATGCGTCCTGTGACGTAGTAAGCACCATCTTCCTTCTGTTCTAAGCGTTGCCTTGAGCCGCATAGGGCTTCAGCCCTGACGTTTTCTGGTTTCAATGCTTCTACCTGAGCATCTCGTATCTGAGAAGGAAGACTAGACTGTATAGTGAGTTGTAAAGCTCGCACGCGCTTAGGCGCGGTGTCCTTTCGACTGAGGGCGTCAGCCACAACATTGGCTTTGCCTGGGTGGTACCTGATCGAGCATTCGTAGTCATTTAGCAGTTCGACCCATCGTCGTTGTCGCATATTCAGTTCCTTCTGTTTGAAGATATGTTCGAGGCTTCTGTGATCAGTGTAGATGGTGCACTTAGTGCCATATAGGTAGTGTCGTCATATCTTGAGCGCAAAGACAACAGCTCCCAGCTCTAAATCATGTGTAGTGTAATTCCGTTCATGAATCTTAAGTTGGCGCGAAGCATAAGCAATGACTTTATCCCGTTGCATCAACACACATCCAAGACCTTGGATGGATGCGTCGCAGTAGACTACAAAATCGTCCGTGCCTTCAGGCAATGAGAGGATAGGTGCGCTACAAAGTCTATCCTTTAAGTGCTGAAATGCTGTTTCCTGTGTATTACCCCAATGATAAACAACACCTTTCTGTGTCAGTAGTGTAAGCGGCTGTGCAATCTTTGAGAAGTCTTTGATGAACCGTCTGTAATAACCCGCCAAACCCAAGAATTGGCGTATTTCTGTTGGTGTGCGAGGTGCAGGCCAGTTCTTGATCGAATCTACCTTGGATGGATCGACATGAATCCCATCCTTGTTTACCACATGGCCTAGAAAGTGGACTTCACGAAACCAGAAGTCGCATTTTGAAAACTTAGCGTACAGCTGTTCCGTTCGAAGGAGTTCCAAAATAAGTCGTAAATGATGCTCGTGTTACTCCTGACTCTCCGAGTAGATCAGGATGTCATCGATGAAAACAATAACAAACTTGTCAAGGTAAGGTTTGCACACCCTGTTCATAAGATCCATGAAAACCGCAGGCGCGTTCGTAAGCCCGAATGGCATGACCAGAAACTCGTAATGGCCGTAGCGAGTTCTGAATGCTGTTTTGGAGACGTCCTCATCACGGACTCTCAGCTGATGGTAACCTGATCTCAGATCAATCTTCGAATAATAGCTCGACCCTTGCAACTGGTCAAATAAGTCGTCGATGCGTGGAAGAGGATATCGATTCTTCACTGTTACTTTGTTCAGTTCGCGGTAATCTATGCACATGCGGAAGGTACCGTCCTTCTTCTTCACAAATAATACTGGAGCTCCCCAGGGCGAAGAGCTAGGACGTATGAAACCCTTTTCCAAGAGTTCTTGCAATTGCTTAGACAGTTCTTCCATTTCGGTTGGAGCTAATCGATAAGGTGCTCGAGCTATGGGTGCTGCTCCTGGAGCTAGCTCGATCAGAAATTCGACCTGGCGATGAGGCGGTAACCCAGGTAACTCTTCAGGAAACACTTGAGGAAAGTCGCGTACCACAGGAATATCCTCAATCTTTTTCTCTTTCTTCGATGTATCAGTAGCGAGTGCTAATATAGCTGTGTGGCCCTTTCGCAAACACTTCTGTGCCTTCAAGAAGGAGATGATGCCACTCACGACACCACTCTTGTCGTCTTGAACTTCGAGAGGTTCTTCGCCAGAACGGGGAATGCGAATGATCTTCTCTTTGCATATAATCTCTGCTCAATGTTGAGGTAGCCAATCCATACCAATAACGATGTCGAAACCATCACAACATTGGGGTCATTCCTAGCATCACCCTGACCAATTGCGAACACTCGACCCCTGGCACCATTGCCGTCGTTATTTCCCCCGTTGTTGCTCCCATTGCCCTGATTATTGTTCTTGTTGTTGTTGGTGTTGTTCGGATTCTGATTCGCAGGTCACGAGCTCCTGCAATCCTTAGCTTCATGACCCATCTTGGGACACCACTGGCAACGACCCCTGTTGCACTGACCACTGTGGTGCCTGTTGCATCTATTGCACTTCGGGAGGTTTCCTCGATATCCACCATGTTCTTGACTACCAGAAGATTGCTGACCAGGACTCTGGTAGTCATCGATCTTTCGTTGCTGTGCCTGGGACTGAACCGTAGTCGAACCCTTGCTAGAGGTTCCATCCCACTTTCGTTTGTTGTCACTGGGAGTAGCAGAAGTAGTAGTAGCAGTAGCACCAATACGCTTAGGCAGCCTGTTCTGTTCCACTGCCTGATCTGTGAGACGATGAGGAAGACGAGTAACATCTTGAATAGTAGCAAGGTTAGCAGAAGTCACATGACTTTGGAATCTCTGGTACTAAGCCTTTGAGGTACAGCTCAATGCGATTGATAGGAGGATCCACCATAGTTGGGCATAACACTGCCAGTTCATTGGATCGTTTCGTGTACGCTTCTATTTCTGACCCCGTCATCTTCAGGTTAAAGAAATCCACTTCTAACTTGTGGATGTCATCACGTGTACAGTATTCTTGCTTGATTAGTTCATTGAAATCGTTCCAAGGGGTGGCATTAGCAGCCGCCAGCCCCAACATCTGAACTTGCGCGTTCCACCAAGTTGGTGCAATGCCTTCTAAAGTGTCCATGGCGTACTTCACCCTGCGAGCCTCAGGGCATTCACACATCTCAAAAACGGACTCGAGCTTTCAAACCAATGGAGGAGTCCAACTGCTCCTTCCGTGCCACTAAAGGTAGTAGGACGACAGTCCATGAAAGTTTTGAATGTGCACACAGGTGGCTGAGCGTGTTGACCGGTCGTGTGCGTAAGAGTAAACAAAATTAAGCACAAGTGTTGGTTTACAAAAGTAGGATCTAAAGATCCTAGAGTAAGTGGTGATGGCAGGTTACACCTCCTGCCTGGGCAGCTGCGAGTGCTGCAGTAACTTGTTTAGTGATCGAAGCCGCCAACTGGGCTTGAGTTAGGTTAACGTGTCCACTCATGATCTTGATAGCAACGATAACATAAGTAAGAGAGGTTCGCGAATAGTGCGATGACAGAAGAGAGTGAGCACACAAGTATTCTCAAGCAATAGGGGTTATGTGTATCTAAGCATACCATGAGCAAAGTTCTATGTAATTCTAGCAAGTAGGCAATAAAACATATACCATATTACCTAGAATGTTGAGTCTTGCACGCGGAGCGAGGCGTCGTTGTGGATCGTTGAGCACTGTACTGGTTATAGTCTGGTTTTAATAAAAACGTTTTCCCCTTATTAAAACCGAGTTCTCTATAACCAATGGCTCTGATACCAATCTGTCACACCCCCAAAATCCACACGCGGAGTATCACCGCTTGGAGGCGTGGCTGACCAGGATCAAGCCACCAATCATATCAAACATAATATGTGATAAATGTAATTTAAACCAAACGATATGAAAGGTGTTCAAACAAAACATATTAAGTGTCTAGCGGAAGCATAATTGTAACCCAAAGCAAGTAATAAGTTAAAATGTCTAAATGTTTTAACGTAGCATCCTCGATCCATGTTCCACAACGACTGCGCCTCCCGTGCAAGCTCCAAGAGTACCTATGGTCCTGCAAGGCATGTAGCAGAGAGTCAACAACTAGTTGAGCGAGTTCACAGTAAGTAAGTTCGTAATAGTAAGTTTGCTTCGTAACATGTGGCGCTACTAGGCCGATAGTGTGTTCTATTAGTGGGGGCTTCCCATGTTTGCATATACACTAGACTATTTGTAACCATAAGTGTTCTTTTTACCGAGAACAGTAGTACGTACAAAGTTTACGTAGGTTTTACGTAAGTGTCCTTCACAACCGAGGACAGGGGTACGCGGGGGTTTACGTAGGTTTTATGTAAGTGTCCTTCCTGACTCCGGAAGACAGTAGCATGTTCTTGTTTACGTAGGTTTTACATAAGTGCCTGACACAACCGAGGCAGTAGTGAGTATAAGTTCACGTAGGTTTTACGTGAGTGTCCTTCGCAACCTGAGGACAGTGATGAGTACAAGTATACGTAGGTTTTACGTATGTATCCTGTGCATCCGAGGACGATGGTAGATAGTCTAGTAACAGTGTAAGTACGAGTATCTATTCAAATCTCCTTCCTTCAATCCCCATTCCCATACCCTGGGAATCCCATGCCTTAGTAAAAGTGTGAACTCACCTTGGTTTGCTCGGTATGCTAAAGTATGTGCTCACAGTTAATCAATCACGTCCTAAAGTACGCACGTATACATAATCAGTTTGTATTCACGAAGTTGGCACGTAAGTATAATCATAGTGGACAACGCATCAATAATCACCAAGTAGCACATTGCATGTATTCATGATCATACAAGTCATGCATAGCATCTAACAGCAGTTAGTTAACTCAGTTAAGTCTTAACAGAACCAAATTACCAAACAGTTTACCCAGTCGGCGAAACACCACTGTTTCGCCGTGAAACCCTTTGACGAAACATTTCCCTTTCGTCGATCGCATTCTTGGCGAAACACCCTGCTGTTTCGTCAATTACCCTTGACGAAACACAATTTCTGTTTCGCCGCACATTCCATTTCGTGACCCAAATCAGTTACGTCATGAATCAGTTACGTCGACCGGTTAATAACATTCAGCAGTTACGAAATAATACAGAAAACCCTAATCATTGTTAACAGCCGTCAACAACATCATCGATCATCATCATCAGCAATTCATAATCATTATCATGGCTCATATAATCAGAATGATGGGAATTTATTTAAATCGTAAAACATAGTCAATCGGTTTCAGCAATAAGTTATCAATTGCCAACAAGTTTATATTGTTGTCATGTTACTATTTGACCAATATATATAGTGGCTGCAATGTCAGAGATTATTCAAAACATAAAGAATCATCATTCCATGTCAATTATGGCCGACAATAGTTAATGTTTACATGCTATAAAATGACCTAATACGTGAAGTGGGCTGCAGCTTTATATATATGACACATCTATTCTAACAAGTCACCAAGATTCATCACATGATGTCAAACAATCTAATCCACATAACAGCATTCATCACACAACAGATTTTTATATCGGATCATACGCATTCTTATCATACGGATCAATACATACACAAACATATAACGAATAATTAAAACATCAATGAAAACTGAGTTAACGAACACGCACTAACCGAGATGAAAAGAACAATGAGTTGATCGTTAAGGGCTTAGGGAAACACACACAGCTGCCGTCACACTTGGGAGAGAGTTTTAGGGTTTCAGATTGTTAAAACGTGTGAAACTGAACTCGTTTCCCATAAATATACATGAAACAGCGTTCTGGGCCCTTAATGGGCTTCGCGTAACAATGAGCCGGCGAAACAGCCTGTTCCGTCGAGAGGCAAATGACGAAACACCATATGTTTCGTCGAGTGGTTAATGGCGAAACACATCCTGTTTCGTTAGGCCGTTATATTGTTTAAATAGTTTACAAGTTCACAAACCCAAAACACTTTATATAAAACACATAGCATATCAAGCAGTCATCTCGAATTATAATCAAGTGTACAGTTACAAGTCAAACAATCAAGCAACTAAACAGTCAACGTGCAATAAATGCGGATAAAGAATGTTGGAAACTCAAGTTGTCACAAACCTCCTGTAGTAACCTGCCAAACCCAAGAATTGGCGAATTTCCGTTGGTGTGCGAGGTGCAGGCCAGTTCTTAATCGAGTCTACCTTAGATGGATCAACATGAATCCCATCCTTGTTTACCACGTGGCCTAGAAAGTGGACTTCACGAAGCCAAAAGTTGCATTTTGAAAACTTGGCGTACAACTGCTCTGCTCGAAGTAGTTCCAAAATAAGTCGTAAATGCTGCTCGTGTTCCTCCTGACTCTTGGAGTAGATCAAAATGTCGTCGATGAATAGAATCACAAACTTATCCAAGTAAGGCTTGCACACTCTGTTCATAAGATCCATGAAGACTGCAGGCGCGTTTGTTAACCCGAATGGCATGACCAGAAACTCGTAATGGCCGTAGCGTGTTCTGAATGCTGTTTTGGAGACGTCCTCGTCCCAGACTCTCAGTTGATGGTAACCCGATCTCAGATCAATCTTCGAATAGTAGCTCGATCCTTGCAGCTGATCGAACAAGTCATCAATACGTGGAAGAGGGTAGCGATTCTTCACGGTCACCTTGTTGAGTTCGCGGTAATCTATGCACATACGGAAGGTACCGTCCTTCTTCTTTACAAACAATACTGGAGCTCCCCAAGGCGAAGAGCTAGGATGAATGAAACCCTTATTCAAGAGTTCTTGCAACTGTTTGGACAGTTCTTCTAATTCGGTTGGAGCTAAGCGATACGGTGCTCGAGCTATGGGCGATGCTCCAGGAGCCAGCTCAATTTGAAATTCAACCTGACGATGAGGCGGTAGCCCAGGTAAATCTTCAGGAAACACTTGAGGAAAGTCGCGTACTACTAGAATATCCTCTATCTTCTTCTCTTTCGTTGATGTGTCAGTAACAAGTGCTAAGATAGCGGTGTGACCCTTTCGCAAACACTTCTGGGCCTTAAGGAAGGAGATGATGCCCACTACAGCACCACTCTTGTCGCCTTGAATTTCGAGAGGTTCTTTACCAGAACGGGGAATACGAACAATCTTCTCCTTGCAAAGGATCTCTGCTTGCTGTTGCGATAACCAATCCATCCCAATGACGATGTCGAAACTACCCAGAACAATAGGAATGAGATCGATAGAAAAAGTCTGACCAGCTAAGACGTGATTACAACCCTTAACTGTGTGTGTGGCTTCTAGGCTTTTACCGTTTGCTAACTCTACAACATGCTTGGTGTTCAAAAGTGTTGGTGTGCGCTTGAGCATTTGACTAACTTCTAGAGACACATAACTGGTATCGGCACCCGAATAAAATAAGACAGTAACACAAAAGTCGTTGAGAAGAAACTTACCCATCACCACGTTAGGATCATTCCTTGCGTCACCCTCACCCAGCACGAATACTCGACCCCTGGCACCATTGTTTCCATCATTGTTTCCCCCGTTGTTGTTTCCATTGCCCTGATTATTGTTGTTGTTGTTGTTCGGATTCTGATTTAACTGGGGGCAGTCCCGCTTGAAGTGGCCTTCAGCACCACACTGAAAGCATCCCATGTTACCTCGCTGTCGCTGCTGGTTCTGTGGAGCTGGTGGTTGTTGTTGTTGGTTCTGATTCGTAGGTCGTGAGCTCCTGCAATCCTTAGCTTCATGACCCATCTTGAGACACCTCTGGTAACGACCCTTGTTGCACTGACCGCTGTGGTGTCTGTTGCATCTATTGCACTTTGGGTGATTTCCTCGATATCCACCCTGCCCTTGACTACCAGAAGACTGCTGACCCGGACTCTGGTAGTCATCGATCTTTCGCTGCTGTGCCTGGGACTGAACCGTAGTCGAACCCTTGCTGAAGGTTCCATCCCATTTTCGCTTGTTGTCACTGGGAATAACAGAAGTAGTAGTAGCAGTAGCACCAATACGCTTAGGCAGCTTGTTCTGTTCCACTGCCTGGTCCGTGAGACGATGAGCAAGACGACTAAAATCTTGAATAGTAGCAAGGTTAGCAGAAGTCACATGGCTTTGAATCTCTGGTACTAAGCCTTTGAGGTACAGCTCAACGCGCTTGATGGGAGGATCCACCATAGTTGGACATAACACTGCCAGTTCATTGGATCGTTTCGTGTACGCTTCTATCTCTGACCCCGTCATCTTCAGGTTAAAGAACTCCACTTCCAGCTTGTGGATGTCATCACGACTACAGTATTCACGTTTGATCAGTTCCTTAAAATCATTCCATGGGGTGGCATTAGCAGCCGCCAGCCCCAGCATCTGAACTTGCGCGTTCCACCAAGTTAGCGCAGTGCCTTCGAGAGTACCAGTGGCGTACTTCACCCTACGAGCCTCAGGGCATTCACACATTTCGAAGACCGATTCGAGCTTCTCGAACCAGTGGAGGAGTCCAACGGCCCCTTCAGTGCCACTGAAAGTACTAGGACGACAGTCCATAAAGGTCTTAAAAGTACACACAGGAGGCTGAGCATGTTGACCTGTCGTGTGTGTAAGAGTAAACAAAATTAAGCACAAGTGTTGGTTTACGAAAGTAGGATCTAAGGATCCTAGAGTAAGTTGTGATGGCAGGCTATACCTCCTGCCTGGGCAGCTGCGAGTGCTGCAGTAACTTGTTCAGTGATCAAAGCCGCCAACTGGGCTTGAGTTAAGTTAACACATCCACTCATGATCTTCATATCAAAGGAAACATGAGTGAGAAAGGTTCGCGAAAGTGCGATGACAGAAGGGAGTAAGCACATAAGTGTTTTCAAACAATAGTTGTTACGTTTATCTAAGCATACCATGAGCAAAGTTCTATGTAATCTAGCAAGTAGGCAATGTAAACATAAATCATATCACCTTGAATGTCGAGTCTTGCACGTGGAGCGAAGCGTCGTTGTGGATCGTTGAGCACTGTACAGGTTATAGTCTGGTTTTAACAAAAACTTTTTCCCCCTTATTAAAACCAAGTTCACTATAACCAATGGCTCTGATACCAATCTGTCACACCCCCAAAATCCACACGCGGAGTATCACCGATTGGAGGCGTGACTGACCAGGATCAAGCCACCAATCATATTGAACATAACAAGTAATAAGTAAAATTCAACCACACAATATGAAAGGTGTTTCAAATCAAAAACGTAGTTAAGTGTTTATCGGAAGCATAATTGTAAAACCCAATGTAAGTATTAAGTACGAAATAAAGTAATGTTTTTAGCATGGCACACACTGCCATGTCCCACAACGGCCGCGCCTCCCTGTGCAAGCTCCATGAGTACCTAACGACCTGCAAGGCATGTAACAACGAGTCAACAACAAAGTTGAGCGAGTTCACAGTTGGTTGTTTAGTTATAGCATTCGTTTCGTAAATCATATGTTCGTTTCGTAAACCATGTATCGTATTAATTCGTATCGCGGTCTCCCAGACATGTTTGCGAAGATTAGTGGGGGCTTCCCATGTGTTACTAGACCGTGCGTATCGACTACTACGAAAATGTAAGTGGTGCCCTAAGTCAATGTCTATCAGCATTGACCCTTTGCCCATAGTCCATTAGTACACGCCCGTCCGACTGTCACGGTGTGAGGTTTGTTAAACCTAATAGCGCTATTAACTAATGACCCGCTCGCCATAGGCCTCGGCGATTAAGTCGATATAAATGAGGGACTTCAATGATAGAGGTTTGGTCCAGTGTGTAATCTTGGCATCCTACCCACGGAGGATGGTTGTAGTTACCGTTTAAATCATTAACCCATTCCCAACCCTTGGGAATCCCATGCCTTGGAAAGAGTGTGAACTCACCTTGGTTTGCTCGGTATGCTTAACTATGTGCTCACAAGTAATCAGTCAAGTCCTAGAGTATGTACATATATTTAATCAGTTCCAGTTCGTAATGATTCACATGCCATTTATGTCACATAGTGTGTTTATGCAATCATCATCAAGTAGCACATAATAGTTAGTTCATGTTCATACAATCATACTCCATATAATTGAGTTCTTAGTAAATTCTAACATGATTACTCAATCAACATGCTTGATGGAGTTAACAGACTTAACAAGGTTAATATATTTAGCAAAGATAACAAGCTTCACAGAATTAACACGCATAACAGGACTAATAAACTAACAGTGTTAATTAATTAACAGAGTTAACAAACTAGTAGAGTTACCTACTTAACGGGGTTAATAAAGTTAACTGAGTTACTAACTTAACTCAGTTAAGAGACTAAACAGAGTTATGGACTTAACATAGTTAATGAGTTTAACAGAGTTAATGAACTAACCAGGGTTAACAGACCTAGCTGGGTTTACATTCATAACATACATAACGGAGTTAATAAACTAATTGAGTTAACTGAACTAATAGAGTTAATGTTTAACAGGTTTAACGTGTCACAGCACTCAACGAAAATATGTATGTGGCGAAAACACCTTCTGGCGAAAACACTTGGGCGACGAAATCCCAAAGTGTTTTCGTTGGATAGTGTTTTCGTTGGGGGAAGTGTTTTTGTCGGCTTCAACCATCATCATCATCAACACAGTTACATCGTTTTAATAAACCAATCATCATGTTTCCGATTACCTTCAATCTAATTATACACATATGAAACATCACATGTCACTGACAACCCACATGCAAGTATGAACCTAGTAGTCGATCATATGATTCTTATTTATTTGGCTGCACATGCATAACATCAATAATAGTCAAAAAGGGTTTACATATAGTGGCCGACAACCATACTCCTAGTCCTAATACTACTGGACCGAAATCATCAGTGAGATCACATGTAAATTGGATAGTTGAATGTATCATGCTGATTGCATTTAGTGGGCCAGCCACTTTACTTGTTCATCGAGACACACAACTCAAGATCAAAGAAACCAATACATAAAAGAAATCATCACTGTATATTCTAGTAATTTAAAAAGGAACCATCATCGATTAGGACAATCATTAACAAGAAGATCATGCTGACATCACATATACTCAACATCAATAGTTAACATGAATATAGAATCACTAACCAAAGATTTAATCAGCCAAGATGATATCTCGAATGGGGAGTATGTCCACAGCCGTCGCACAAATAGGTGGGGAAGTAGGGTTTGGTGATTGATTTTTCTTAAGGATTAATATCGAAACCTATAACTGGTCGTTACTGGGCCGAAGCCCATACTGTTTTCGCTGGCCCTCTAGTGGACGAAAACACTTATGTGTTTTCATCAGGAAGTGATTTCGTGGGTTCCATGTTTGTTGTTTTTAATTTCACAACCACAATATTAATACAACACATTATTAACATACATGCTTATATTGCACATCAGTATATGAAACACACTTTGCAAATAAGTACTAGGTTAAATCAAGTAGAGACCTTGAAAACTCGGGTTGTCACATTATCCCCAACTTGAAAGAAATTTCGTCCCGAAATTTAGCACGTGGTTACTGAGGAAGCTAGTTGTGTGGTGTTGTTTACTGGTTTTCCTGGGGTGTCACAAACAACATGGTATTTCACCAATGGGGTGGTTTTCCTGGGGTGTCACAAACAACATGGTATTTCACCAATGGGGTTCAACTCTACCACACAGGAGAAGAGTCAAACCCTATCCCTGTGGATCCCACCGGCTCGAACCTTCCTCAAGGTGGTTCAAACGATGGCACATACTGGCTCGACCTGCCAGTTGATGAAGCTGAGAGAGAAAGGGTCAAGAGAGGTGACTTGCAAAGTTGTGAGGCTTATCTTCATGTCAAACCAATGCTTGGAGCCACATTTACTGATTTAGCCATTTGGGTTTTTTACCCTTTTAATGGCCCTTCAACGGCTAAATTGGGGTTGGTGGATATCCCTCTAGGTAGGATTGGTGAACATATAGGAGATTGGGAGCATGTGACCCTCAGGGTTAGCAATTTTAACGGCCTTTTATATCGTGTTTATTTCGCGCAACATAGTGGAGGGATGTGGGTGGACACCACGTCTCTCGAGTTTTTAGACTGTAGTAACAACTTCGCAGCTTATCCGTCACTAAATGGCCACGCAACATACCCCGTCCCAGGACTCGTGCTGCAAGGAAATGATGTGGTTGGTCTTAGAAATGATACTGCAAAAAGTGACAAATATTTTAATGTAAAAGAAAGATATTCAATCATGGCCGCCGAATACATCAATGATGTAATTGAGTTGCCATGGGTGAATTTCGCAAGAAAATGGGGTCCAAAAATAACATATGAGGTTGGAATTGAGATTGAAAAAATTCAGAATTAAGTAGCCGGAACTTTAGCATCGCCAATAGGAAGCTTGCTCGGCCTTATACCGAGGGAATTTTCAAGTGAGGATGGACCTATCGGACCTAAAATGAAGGTTGACTGGGACGGTGATGAACGCTGATTAATCAATCAGCCGTGTTTGTTAACTATTTTGCTTTCTTTTTTTTTCAATTTATGTTACATTTGCATTTAACTCGTTTTGCATGTGATGTATGTTTTCTTGGTATGAAATATTGTTTTGTTTGACTTGTTTATATAATACCGAACAAGTTAACAAACCTTATCTGCCGAACACATCACAACCACAAGGAGCCAACCAAACAACTTTGACTTGTACACACCATCAATGACATGTGGAGGGTGGACACCTTCTTCCGATCTAGATGGTAGAAATGTCTGATAAGAATTTAAAAATGTCTGATAACAACTTTGACTTGTACACACCATATATTAACTGGCAATGACCATTTTGATTGTGATATATCCAATATTAGGCTATGAAACATGTGTAGGTAGCAGGGATTGCCCATCACTTTTTTTTCTAAAGGATAACGAATTATGTAGTACTATATATATTTTCTGTTTCTTTTTCTAAATAATATGATCTGTTTAACTAACGGCTATCTGATTATTTTTTGTTGTATGTCAAATGAAATGATCTTATTGATTAATTTCACATCAACTTGGGATTGCCCATCACTTTTTTTTCTAAAGGATAAAACCATATTTAATCATAAATTGTATTCATGTCCTTATATTTTTTTCATAGAAAAAGAGGAACACGTATTTCATTTTTTATTACTTATTCAAGTAAAATGACCGATACCTTCAACATCTTTATTTCTTTAACCTAACAATGAACATAAAACTCATTAATGATATTTTGGTCCCTGCTAGCCGTTAGGCACTTAGGCTTAATAAACAGCAATTAAAATTTTGAAAGTAGGTTCTCACATATAACTCTCAGTATGTGTTTTTGATGTGTTCATTTTTTAACTTAACTTCGATATAAATTTTGTCATAATCTAGGTAGTTTTCAATGTAATATATTATATTAGAGACAACTCACTTTTGTGATAAGGTTGATATATATATATATATATATATATATATATATATATATATATATATATATATATATATATAGAGTAGGGATCCTGCGGAAAGTGTGTTTTTCCTAGAAAGTCTAGGAAGCGATCTGGGCCATCCAATGGGTGTGCTTAATGGTTAAGATGAAGTCAATGGCAATCTTGTAATTTTTTTGTTTATTTAATTCATTGATTTAAAAGACTAGGGGCAATTTTGTCAATATATCGTGTTTTAAATCAATTAGATAACCGTCAGTCAAACCCAGTCCCTAATTTCACGCGATTTTCCCCCTCTCTCTCCAAACCCAACTTCGAAACTCCAATCCCTACCAAAAATAACTACAATCATGGAAGAATATAACTTTAGAAAGGATGGAGAGCACCAGATCAGTTATCGAAAGCCGTTCGAAAGACCCCGTAGTCGCAGGTATTAATCATGCAGGGCACCAAGAACATGCTGTTAAAACACAGCGTCAAGAAACATCAAGAAAACACATCGTATTAATCTGCTTGCTGTTAAAACACAACTGTATGAATCTGAATGCTAAAACACAACTGTATGCATCTGCTTGCTGTTAAAACACAACTGTTTGAATCTGAATGCTAAAACACAACTGTATGCATCTGCTTGCTGTTAAAATACAACTGTTTGAATCTGAATGCTAAAACACAACTGTATGCATCTGCTTGCTGTTAAAACACAACTGTTTGAATTTGAATGCTAAAATTGTATGAATCTGCTTGCTGTTAAAACACAGCTGTATGAATCTGAATGCTAAAACACAACTGTATGAATATGCTTGCTGTTAAAACACAACTGTATGAATCTGAATAATAAAACACAGCTGTATGAATCTGCTTGCTGTTAAAACACATCACCAAGAACAAACTGTTAAAACACAGTGCCAAGAACATGTTGATAGATTCCAGCAAAAAAACGAAGGAATGATTGATATTAAGTGAGATCAGAAATCGAAAACAAAAAATTCTGAAATTTATGGATAGTTAGTTATTGAAGATAATTCCTAAAATAAAAATAGATTGTGAAAGTACATAAATGCCCTTTTAGATAAAATCCTTCAATGCCACATGTCGCGTTCTTATTGCTTCCTAGACTTTCTAGGAAAAACACACTTTCTACCCAACTCCTACTCTCTCTCTCTCTCTCTCTATATATATATATATATATATATATATATATATTTTATATTAAAGCAAAATACGTTTGATCATTTGACCATGATGTGGCATATGTCTTTGGCCAGAGAATTGTTATTTGAGCGCCAAATCCTTTTCCTCATTCATCCTTCATTTGTGAAACCGCCTATTTTTGTTCATCAATAAGGAAACCTCAATCAATCTTCAATCACCTCAAATCGTTTCTCCAAAATTAGGAAGCCGTTTCCTTAATCGATTATTGCAAATCACGAACCCTAGATCTGAGCCGCTCTTCCCCGTTGGCGATTAATATTGGACACATTCCTCTGTTGCGTATTGCTTCATCGATTTGTTCTTCCACTCGGTATTTTTTTTCTTTCTGAATGCATCATATTGTCTAATTAATCATGTAATTGTATATGTTATACTTGGATTTGTATATGTGTTACTTAGATTTCATCTAATTTCATGTTGTTATTGTACGATTGTCTCAATCCCTTAGAACCCTAACTTACATCTCATTAGTCTATGTTAGATGACACGTATTTTAACATGTATGTTGTAGATTTGATAGCTTTGTTCTGTTTTCTTCATCCCTTCCTTGTCAATGCATTTCAGGTAACGGATTTTGCATTTTCTCTGTGTGTTGTCGATCTCAGCTTCCTGATTTACACAGGTATGGTTGGTCTCTTTTATGCATTCTCCCTTTATTAGGTGGTAGACTTTTATGATTTTAATCCCTTGATCTCTATTATAGAACAACCCGATTTCAGGGTTTTAGGGTTTAGTTTATAGCTTTTTTAAGCGTTTCAATATGTTGATATATGATGTTGTGCTTTCCGGATTGTAGTGTTTTAGAGTTTTAGTTTTTAAAATGATTAATTGATATGCTGATTGTTAACACAATCAACATTATTTATTTAGAGTCTCATTAAATATTAAACTCCAACATGTTTAAGAATAAATTTCATTGTCGTTATTACATAGGTAAACTAATTTTGTATTGTGTTGACAAGATCATTTTGTTTTATAGGAGAGAGAAAGAGTTGTGTTAAGAATCTCTGAGCCACCACAGCTAACATCGAAATTGTCGGTGAACTCTGTCTCATCCGGTAAGTGAGGATAAACGATGGCCACAATGGTGGCTGCATTACGGTTCCTATGATTATGGTGATGTTTATGGGCTAAACGTTTGAAGCTTATTTGAGCGTTGTAATCGTCGGAAGAATTGGGCCCCGCTGCCTCGGTGTCATCCTCTGTCGTGTCTCCTTTCTTTGCCACCTTTTGGTAATCTTCTTTCGCCAATTTGCTTAATTAGGTCATTTATTTTTTCATATGACGGGTATGCAGTTTGTTTTGTGATTAAAGTAGATTGGTAATACCGTTCAATTAGTGTTTTTTTGTGTTTCATTCCAATTATTTTCTTATTTTGCTTCTCTACTCTTTTGGGGATACAAAACAAGCATTGTAAGACCCTTACTAATATTTAACTATTTCCGTATAAATATCGACAATTAAATGTGTAATTACGACTACACATACTTATGAAAATACGGGTTTATTAAAACTTTTACAATTTAAAAAAAGTATTACAACATAATGTGATTGAGTTCGTCATAAAAAAATAATGACGAAACAACGTGCGGAAGCTTCATTTTCATGTGTTCGGTTCTTGTACATTGCTTGATCTTCATCCAAGCACTCTTAATATTCACCTATGATCAAAAACAACTTAAAGGTTAGTTTTGATAACTTAAATAAAAGATTAAACAAGTTCTAAGCATCAAACAACAATTAAAATCAATTTTTGCCAGCTTTCGTGTCTCTCGCGGGCCGCGAGAGACTAGGCTGTATTTGTCGCGGGCCGCGACTCGCGTCGCATGTCGCGCCCGGATCACTGTGATCCCTCGCGTGGTGCTAGTGAGACCTTTTTCCAGCAACTTATTTCTTTGTTGCTGCATTTTGCCCAGCTATGGTTTCAAACCATTTTTCGACTTAAAAGTTGCATAACTTTTGATCTAGATGTCCGTTTTGCGTGATTCTTTTTCCTACGCTACCGTAAATAAAGCACAGACCTGTTTATCATCTTTGTTCGCATCAAAATCCGATTTATAAGCTAAAGGCTTATAAATCCTTTTTATACTTAATCGACCCGTTTCGTAATTCATTATCCACACTTGCCACCTTTTCTTTCCTTTTTCCTTTTCCTTTCACATCTGCCACCTTTTCTTTCCTTCTTCTGTTTCTTTGAGTATCAATATGGACACCACTATCATCAACCTCAAAATCTGGTAGCATGCTGTGATAAACATCCTTACCCTTGGGTTATCATCCTTCACCATCTTAATACACCTCCTATTTTCTACAGCATACTTTTTAATTAGCTTCTTGCCTTCTTGTTTTGTACTAAATACCTGACCTATGTAAAAATTTGCCAAGTTTTCATGTTCCCTTCTAATGCTTCTTAGGTGGTGTCTCCTAATGCTAGTCTCAACATCATCGGAATATTTGAAAGTTATCATTGTCTAACATTTCATCTCCTAAATCTATATCTTGTTAATTACTAACTAGCATATTGTCTTCTGCTTCTAAATCAATGTTCAACCTATAGTCTGTAATATCAACCTCATGATTAACCATGGCATTATCCTCATCAACAATAAAATCACTATCACTGTCATTCTATTAAGTACCTTCATCTTCCTGATCATCAACCTCATATTCCTGATCATTTTCATCTTCCTGATTCTGATCATCCTGCACAACTTCATCTTCCTGATCATCCTGCACAACCTCATCTTCCTGATCTTGCACATTATCCTGTGAGACATTTTCACTCAATAGTATTTTGTATGACATTATCCTACTACAAATCATCAAAATCTAACTAAGCAATATCTGGTTCTTCTATCACACTGGACATACTGTCACACCCTGATATTTCCACGTATTACCGGTGGGGAGTATCGTGACGTAGTTGATATCATCATAGTCAAACAACACAATTTTAAATGCACTGCGGAAGCAAAAGATAGATTTATTTCAACTGAATAAATTGTAATATTAAGTATCACAAGGTAGTTGAAACGGATCCACAGGCGGATCAAATAAAAAGGAAACATAGTTCATCAGACTTAAAATGCATCCAAGCTTGCGAGACTCTTATTGATGCTAAGGAGAGACCAGCCTATTCCGATTAGTACCTGCACTTAGCCTTTTTGGGAAAATACGTCAGTTTACACTGGTAAATACAATTAACTGACTCATTTTGAAAAACTTTAGAAAATTGATTTGAATGCACAAGGCACAAAATATTTTATAACTTGGGATAATTATTTATATATAAACTTGTAAGAGAATTATGTGTTCGTTATACGTTCAGTAGCCCGGATTGACACCGGGTTAAAGATTAATAGACACACCACATGATATAGTCCCGCGGCGGGTTATTCCCGTAACCGGCGGTTATACCTTATTATTTATATATGCACTGTCAGGCGTACGCCTACACCCCGTGCTTAGGTCGTGGCCATTTCTTAAAATGATGCCAAGGATATCCGGGACATGGTCATTAACCCCCCAAAGGCTTTAAGCAAACAAAACAATTTAAACGGGTCATATCAATAAATTAACCTTCATACAATCAAAAATTCAATGCCCGACCAAGCGGTATTTTATATACCGTACCCCAAGCCCGTATAAGAGAAAATAAGTTAAAAGTATTTACCTGAGCTAAATATAAATTCAATCCCAGCCGTATATCAATTCAGCAAGTACAGATAGCTTTTACTGGGCTCCTAAATCTGGAACAAAGGTTTTTAATAACTTATTAGATTCCTAACGGGTCTTAATTAAGCCTATGCTTAGACCGGTTAGTTTTAAATGAGGATACGGTTCAAAACGCATGGTTAAGCGAGAACCGGATTAGAATGTGGTTTAGACCCGACAAGCTTGAATACTTGTGTAATAAGGGTAAAATAAACACATTCTGGATTTTGAGATAAAAATGATAAGGTTTGACCCGTTTCGGCTAATTTATGCAAACTAGTTACATAAGTCGATCCGAACGCGAAAAGTGCGTAACGGGTAACCAAAAAGTCATGAACAGGTTTCCTAAGTTAATATGCCTTAAATATGTTGTCATATCGGTAGGATACCTTCCATTATGCCCAAAACGAATTTAAAACCAATTTATGCCTCGTAGGGGTATTTTGTTCATTTTAAAGGTTATAAGAGAGATTAAATATTATTCTGAGTTCCAGGTCTGATATAATCAGTAAAAATACTTAATTTAATAAGTTATAATAGTAGGGTATAGCATATATGTGAAATTTACTATTTATAACCAACTATGCACCGTAGGGGCATTTTGGTAATTTCACATAAGCTTAAAAGGTCAACACAGGGAATCTGAGTTTAAAAACTTTTCTTTACTGTCAAAATATATAAATTTATTTAAAACATCAGTATGTATCAAACCTTGTATGTTAAAAAATAGTTTTAACTTATACTATGCGTTAAAAACGCGTAAAAAGCAATTTTAAGCGATTTCCGGGTTTTATATGAAAAGCTGATATTTTTATCATTCCAGAAAGCTTAAAATGTTTTATTTATCATAACAAATCAGTAGCAAAAGGTTTGGTATCAAAATAATTTGTAAAACTCATTTTATAAGCCAAAAGGGCAAAATTGACAATTACCGAATTAAAGCTATAACCCTATGTTATGCTCAGCCTAAAAATAAATAAAAATCTTCAAAAATCCCAAAATATTATTTTACATCAGTGGGTAAAAATTTTGGTATCAAAAATTGGGTTTTGATAGAATATATGCTAATTACGCCGTTTAATTAATAAAAAGCTTTCTAATTACGCTAATGAGCATAACTCTTAATCTAGACCTCCAATTGATGTGAAAATTTAGGGACATGTTTATAAAT
The DNA here is from genome assembly GCA_030545235.1 of Helianthus tuberosus. Taxonomy (NCBI): domain Eukaryota; kingdom Viridiplantae; phylum Streptophyta; class Magnoliopsida; order Asterales; family Asteraceae; genus Helianthus; species Helianthus tuberosus. The sequence goes on from CM060428.1 coordinate 53,566,123, forward strand.
CAGTAATAAAGATTATTGTCCTCTCATATTTTCAAAATTCTTGTTTTAAGGTCAAAAGGGCATATTGGTCAACATTTAGGCATATAACGGAAACTTGCATATGAATTGGATAACTAATGAACCAAGTTGTATAACCTCAGAGGGTTACACTAATCAATAACCTGGTCCTAATAGAGCTCTAAGGCATTTCTAAAACATGCTCTAATGGGTCAGAACTGAAAGTCAAAGCAAAAGTCTACTTTTGCGACTTTCGGTTCCGAACCGAGCTTAAACTGAAAATTGTCGGGTTGAACATGCTTAGACATGTTCTTACATTAATTACCAAGTTATATGAGTGATAAAACAGGTTTCATAGCTTCTATATTGTTAATTATGTGTTTATGCAAAAATTCACTTTCTGTTGACTTTTTAATATTAGGTTTGACCCAACAATTGACCTAGTTAGAGTGGGAATCAGATGGTGCCCTTTTAAGGGTTTATTACCCACATAATTACCAACTCAAAGCTACTTTCAATTCGTGATTTAACTGGACAAATATTAACTAATCACGAAGTCAAACCTTAATTACGACGGTTTGACTTTAGGCCAATAAACTAAGCAAAACTGAATTAAGGAAGGTTAAGGACACTTACTGAAGTCCTATGCACAACTAAGAATGCTTGGGAAGTGCCCTTGAGCTCCAGAAATCTTCAGAACAAAGGTTTGGAAGCTTTCCAAGTGAATTGCTCAAAGTGTGAGTTCATAAGTTGCAATAATTGGTCCTATATATAGCCATGGAGGGTCAAGGAGATGGATACAAGTGTTAGGGCATCTCCAGGGATGAATACAAGTGTTATGGGACGTGTTTCAAGGAGCTAGAGGGTGACAAACTCGCGGATTCGAGCACACATGCAAGCTGCCACGTTAAGGAAGAGTTTGCTGAACTGGCAGTCCGTCGCGCGGCACCACGGACGGGTGCTCAGGTGGTGGCGCTACGCCAGCACCCCACATATCAGCCAACATGTTTCAAAATGTGACACTTTCACCCCCTGGACCTTTAAATGCGTAATTTTTCCATTTTAGGCACTTTTAACCCTTGACATTTATATTTCTATGATCCATGAGATAAAACCAATCATCAATAGGTCCGGTTTCGTTAAACGATAACCGAAAACATAAGTTTTGCCTCGTTGACACTTTTAACCCTTCGTACACGAATATTATCATAACTTTCTCATACTTTATCGAAACCTTGTGAAATTTTTTATCACTTATTCTCATGAGCATAATTATTTATAAAGCTTCGGGTTTGCTAAAAGGTCACTCATAGGTATACTTTTAAACATGTTGACACGTTTAACCCCTGTAGTTTGCAATCTCTCACTTTCTTCCATAATTAGCTTCGTATGATCCATAATTTATTCGTTTAAGGGTATAAACATCGTGTAGGGTTATTGTAAGGCATATTTATCCGTTGTTGACATTTTGAATCCTTTTATTCACATACTTTCTTTGTTTGTCAACTTTAGTCCCTCTAAAGTAACCTTTTACACGTTTAAAGCTCATGACAAGTGTCGATACATTATTGGACATAAATTTACGAGGTGTTACATCCTCACCCCCTTAAAAGAAATCTCGACCTCGAGATTTACTGAAACAAATGAGGGTATTTTTCTTTCATTGTGGATTCTACCTCCCACGTGTACTCGTGAGCTCTACGTGCATCCCATTTAACCTTTACTATCGGTACATGCTTCCTTCGAAGCTTCTTAACCTGTCGATCCTCAATCGACAAAGGTTTCTCAACAAATTTCAGGCTCTCATCTATATGCACATCTTTATATGGTATGACTAGTGATTCATCAGCTAGACATTTCTTTGGATTGCAGACGTGGAATACATTAAGAATACCACTGGGCTCTTCAGGCAAGTTTAACTTATAAGCCAATGTCCCGACACATTTGATGATCTCGAACGGTCCTATATATCTTGTGCTTAACTTACCTTTCTTACCAAGTCGCAGCAACCCTTTCCAGGGTGATACCTTTAGCAGAACCTTATTACCTACCCCGAACTTTAGAGGTTTACGCCTTTTATCTGCGTAGCTTTTCTGCCTATCTCTGGCAGTTTTGAGAAGACCTCTTATCTGTATAATCTTGTATGCCGTCTCCAGGACTATATCCGGTCCTGTTAGCTGGACCTCTCCAACTTCTGCCCGGCAAACGGGCGTTCTGCACTTCTTTCTATACAAGGCTTCGAATGGTGCGGCTTGAATACTGGAATGATAACTTATTATTATATGAAAATTCGATCAATAGAAGATGATTATCCCAACTTCCACCTAGATCAATAACACAAGCTCTTAACATATCTTCCAGTGTTTGAATTGTTCGCCCGCTTTGACCATCCGTTTGCGGATGATATGCAGTGCTGAGGTTTCGTCGGGTGCCTAAGGATTGCTGAAAGCTTTTCCAGAAATGAGACGTATACCTTGTATTCCTATCAAATATAATAGACACTGGCACCCCGTGGAGAGATACAATCTCATCCACGTACAGCTGAGCTAACTTATCCGAGCTGTGTGTTTCTTAACCTGTCAATCCTTAATCGATACAGGTTTCTTATCACATCATAATTTTGCATATCGTTATGTGATAATGCGTCTCGACTTATCGGTGAAACATTTCTTTAAATCCCTAGTGTGGGTCACATTGCGAGCTCCACTAAGCTCCTTATATAGGTTTTAGCTTATAACTATAGACCTTTGTTGTATTCGATTTCCCCGAATGTTCCTATATATCCAAGGCTTAACTTACCCTGGTCAATTAAGATTTAGCACACCCTTCTTAGGGCGATACCTTCGATTGAACCTTATTCCTTACTAAGGACTTAAGAGGGTTGCGACTTTCATCAATCCTAAATTTCCTGCCGATTACTGGAAATTTTTAGATGATTACGAAATCGAATGATCTTATTCGTTGTTTCCAAGGCAACTTTCAGATCCTGGTAATTGGACTTACTAATCTTCTGTCTAACAATAGATGTTTAACATCCCATCTATGCAAGGTCTCCAAAGAAGCAGCCTTGATATTTATATAACATCTATTATAAAAATGCATATTTATGGTGAGATGGTTATTCCAACTATAGCTTAAAACAATCTTAAGGAATAGCTAATCCTTGCCGTTAGTTGAACAAATCGACGATCCTGGGCAGCTGATGGCAATTCTTAATTGTTGCCTAATTAGGGTTGCGGTAAACAATGCATAAGCAAAATGAACCGTCTTTCTTAATTAACTATACCGAATTCTCAGAATATTGAGTTAGGCTATATGAATCCTTTATTTTAAAATTCACTTAATCAGGGCTTCGATTCTTCCTATGATGGTACTAGCCGTCTTGGAGATTTCATAATAATACAGCCTTAAATGGGATATAAATCTTAACTCTACTTGCCTCTCAGATGGTAAACAGGGTAATCTTAGGAGAAGATAATCAAAACACAAGGCGGTTACAGAGATTTTCCAAATCTCAGGCTCCAGTTCATCTATCAAATTCTGTTTCAAATGAGTGATACCTTTATGTTACGAGTCCACGAATTCCTTAATAGAAGACATTTACTTGGACAAATTCCATTCTGGATATCTTCTTTGAATACCATTAGCTGACTTTAGTACCATATGATCATCGGAATATCTTTGTGGTCCCATGCATTAAACCTCCATACTGATCAGGCATGGAAGCAATCTATGGAATATATTAAGATACACCCATCCTCATATGGCGCTTTTATCATACCGTTTGGTATTCGCAATCGATAGACATTAAAGAGATATCAACTATATATGTTGACGCACTTCCTCTAGAGAGAGGATACTTCTAGAATTCTACGACTGAAGGTTTCTGACAGGGACAGAAGAAATGGTTCTTATGATTTCGCCTGTAAGTTTTACCTTACACTTAATATCTGGGTTCTTTCGGGGAAACTTCTAAAAGTTTGCTAAGCTTATGGTCTTATGAGAGACTTAGCAGCACCTGAAACCAAACGTATCTCCTAGCAATAAAATCACAATAAGGGATTTATCTGGTATCATTATTAATCGTGAACTGCCTCTAATCATTCATCAGGAGGGTTAAACGCCTCCATTCTTAATCCTTTTGAACTTAGTTGCAAAATCTTTGACAATTTTAGGGCAGTCTCAGCATTGACTGGTTATTTCTTAATCTATAAAATGTGAGTAGCTGAGGTAGATCCATTATGGATTTATAATAAGCAGACCTTGAAACCTTAATGCGCCCTTTTATTGCCGATGCTAACCACCAATGATTATTTGCATTAAGCTTAGATTTTTGGGTAGATTGAATAGGGTACTAACTCAGCCAATGAATTAAAATTTGTAACATACTGTCTACAGTCTAGAACTTTTATGGCGAGAGTCAGAAAATTCTTGTTCCATCTTTTTCCATTTCGTGAAGCGGATAATAGGTTTTTCTAATAAGGTCCTTAAAACTTGGACCATCCCATAATGTATAAGAGGATCTTTCTTGGGGACTTCATTAATGTCCTCACTAATCAAGGGTATTGCCATTGAATGACTGAGATGTATACCTTACCGTGTTCTTTCCAGCATAACCACTGATACACCTAATGGTTTCTAATTCATTCAACAATTTCCTGCAATCGATGGCCCCTTTTTACTATTGAAGTCTCTTGACTTCCAAGAGACGAAGTACTTTTAAGTATATCCTAAAAGGAATGGGCTCCTTGCCATATATGATTTTGTTTGGGTTATTCTTCGCATTTGAAGTATGAATAAAGTTCTTCTTATGAGCAGCGACATGTGTCTTAGAGCGAGCAGCATTTGGCTCCTTGAACCTTTTCATGACTTTTCTCATAGCCTTTCTAACAGCTGTGTTAATTACAGTTTTTGGAGATTAACTCCATTAACATTGAAGTTCATATTTGATACCTCATTAACATTTGTCGTATCTCTAGCATCACGACTTTTGTTTGCCTCTTCTGAGTTTTCCATACTCGAATCTTTGGTATTAAATACCATATTCAACAAGTGCTTAGGCAATCCATACCCAGTGTCTCCTTGAATTGTCAAAGGCTCACCATAAGGAGTCTTGATAACTACTTGCTTCTTATCACACTCAATATGGGCTTGACTTAGACGACCAATTCATTCCTATCACTATATCGAGTCCCTCTTATTTTAATGGAAACAAGGACAGCGGGAAAAGAATGATTCCTAATGGATATAAAACATCCATCTAATATTGCTGAAGCAGTCTCTGAGGTACTATCGGCCAATGCTACTTTATATTTAACGCTTAGAGTTTTTAACAGGCAGATTTAATGATTTACAAAATCTATTGTCTACGAAAGACTTATCTGAACCTGAATCAAATAACACTCTAGCATGAGCGTTATTGATAAAAAAGTACCTGTTGTGACATTGTCATCCTGAATAGCCTCTTGAGCATCCATTTGAGAGCTTCCAGCCTTGGTCTTCTTAGCCTCCCCAGGCCTCTTGGTTTTACTTGGGCAATTAGTTTTGATGTGCCCTTTTTCATTGCAACCATAGCAGGTTGCGTCCTTTATGTCTTGGCACTCCAAAGTCTTGTGCCCTTCCTTATTACAAATCCCACAAGGCCTAGCTTGTGACTCTAAAGTACACTTCCCTTTAGTTGCCTTCGTTGGGCAGCGGGTCTTTATGTGCCCCTTCTCGCCACCACCATAGCATGTGGTGTCCTTCAAGTCCTAGCATTCATGGGTCTTGTGATCCATCTCTTTACAGATGACACATCCACTAGTCTGTTCATAGAAACATTTTCTGAAGTGCTTCTTCCCGCAGGTTTTACATTTGGGTTTTGCCTCCTTTGGCTTGGACTGGTCATAGTTTGAACCGGTCTGACCCTTTTTGTAACCTTTATTTGGGGTATTATCACACTTTCGCTTATGATCCTTTAATACACGGTCCACGGCTTTGTTTACAGGTGTATCCAACATAGCCTGTAACTCGGTGCCCGTTAAGTTCAGTCTTGCATTATCATTCTGATCTACTGGATGATTGCGAGCTTCAGATGAGTCAGCCATGGTGAAGCTTTGAAGGCTACAAACCAAGTAGTTATTATTTGTTTAATTATATAGTGAATTGTTGAATTTGATGATTAAATAGCCATGGTGCAAATAAACCATATAGGCCAATAGATAATATTTAATTTATTTGATTATCTTTTGCCTAGGTTTTTAAATTAACCATCTTTGGCGTTTAAACGGAATATAATCCTTCATATTTATTAGACAGGGGACATAAGTCACGACTGTCAATGTCGTACTGACATTTTATATATAGCACAAGGGCTTGTTCCAAAGGACTTTTTGATTGCATAGATGCCTTGTCACTAGGGAAATTTTAAAACATAATCGATGATTCCTTTGGATCGGAAAATTTCATAGTTCATTGTCTTGACAAGAAGTTATGAAATAAAACTATCTTTTTCATGTATACATCTTTGCCCGAAGGTATTCATCCCAAATGGATGTTTTGATGTGTTCATCATGTTCGACGTTTATTAGCCATGATTCCTCTTGATCATTTACGCTAAATAAGAGGTCTGGAAAATCCTAATATGAAGATGACAAGTGTGATTTTATCGCATCACTGTTGTCAGGAGTGTTAACATGTTTTCAGATGTTAACAAGGATCAGAATTTCTTTTAAACAGGTCTTACCATCATAGCTAGGTCTTTAATGACATTCAAGCTAGGTTATACCTTTTAAGATTCTCTTTTAATATGTAAACTGGCAGGAAAGGAAGGATATTTATTTTATTCAGGATTTTCATTATAATTATCCTAGATTTAATTAAAATATAACTATGGCACAAAAGGCCAAGTCACAAGGGCAACTTTAAATTATAAACCATGATTTTGTAGAATCAAGGTATTTAGGCTTGAACGTTGTTCATTGCCTTTTCTTGACAGGGAGTTGTAGGCTACGACTGTCGTTTGTCTTATATGACAAAGATTATGGCCCGTAAGCATTACATCCTTAACGGATGCTTAATTCACAAAATGAGAAAGGATTTCGGGAGAATCCAGCATAAGGATGATTTATGCGATTTTATCGAATCACATTTGCCAGGAATGTTAACATATTTACAGATGTTAACAATGATTTGAATCTTTTGAATAGGTTCTACCATCTTGGCCTTGTCTGAAATGACATCTAGGCTAGGTTTTACTTTTAAGATTTTTTTTAATATTTAACGCAGAATACTCCTAAATTGAGATATTAATAAGGATCTGAATCTAATTGAGGGACTACCATCTTGGCCTTGTCTTAAGATGACACATGGGCTAGGTCTTGTCCTTTTTAGATTTTTGCCATTTTATTATAATGGTAGATCTTATAAAAGGAATGTTATTATTCATATTTTATGTTCATATACAATGATGTAAATAACATTTAGATAAAACATTCCAAGGATTTTTAAAAGAGGTACAGAATTGCCCTGAACGGGACTTCAAAGGAATAATGTTGTCCTCGAAGGGACTGAAAGATAAATATGTCCTTATAAGGACTTACTAAAGAAACGAACTTCAGCAAAAAGAGTTTTTTCTTCATTTTATTTCTGAATGTTTTCTCCTCGGTTGCATGTTCATCCTAGTCGCAGTACAAAGCTCCGCATTCCCAGACTCCGGATGGGGAGAATTTCCATTACGGCTTCTTTGCTTGGCGACGTATTAAAATATATAGAATTGAAAGCAATAATTCTCCTAATAGAGATGAGAGTATTTCTATGTTAAGTCTAGACTCAGAAGGTCAAGGAATGTGCTACTGTGTCATTGAGATTAAACACAAAAGGCTAGTGTTTAATTCACTCAATGTTGGCTCTGATACCAACCTGTCACACCCCGATATTTCCACGTATTACCGGTGGGCCCGATGGGGAGTATCGTGACGTAGTTGATATCATCATAGTCAAACAACACAATTTTAAATGCACAGCGGAAGCAAAAGATAGATTTATTTCAACTGAATAAATTGTAATATTAAGATAAATTGTAATATTAAGATAGATTTATTTCAACTGAATAAATTGTAATATTAAGTATCACAAGGTAGTTGAAACGGATCCACAGGCGGATCAAATAAAAAGGAAACATAGTTCATCAGACTTAAAATGCATCCAAGCTTGCGAGACTCTTATTGATGCTAAGGAGAGACCAGCCTATTCCGATTAGTACCTGCACTTAGCCTTTTTGGGAAAATACGTCAGTTTACACTGGTAAATACAATTAACTGACTCATTTTGAAAAGGTTTAGAAAATTGATTTGAATGCACAAGGCACAAAATATTTTATAACTTCGGATAATTATTTATATATAAACTTGTAAGAGAATTACGTGTTCGTTATACGTTGAGTAGCCCTGATTGACACCGGGTTAAAGATTAATAGACACACCACATGATATAGTCCCGCGACGGGTTATTCCCGTAACCGGCGGTTATACCTTATTATTTATATATGCACTGTCGGGCGTACGCCTACACCCCGTTCTTAGGTCGTGGCCATTTCTTAAAATGATGCCAAGGATATCCGGGACATGGTCATTAACCCCCCAAAGGCTTTAAGCAAACAAAACAATTTAAACGGGTCATATCAATAAATTAACCTTCATACGATCAAAAATTCAATGCCCGACCAAGCGGTATTTTATATACCGTACCCCAAGCCCGTATAAGAGAAAATAAGTTAAAAGTATTTACCTGAGCTAAATATAAATTCAATCCCAGCCGTATATCAATTCAGCAGGTACAGATAGCTTTTACTGGGCTCCTAAATCTGGAACAAAGGTTTTTAATAACTTAGTGCGTAACGGGTAACCAAAAAGTCATGAACAGGTTTCCTAAGTTAATGTGCCTTAAATATGTTGTGATATCAGTAGGATACCTTCCATTATGCCCAAAACGAATTTAAAACCAATTTATGCCTCGTAGGGGTATTTTGGTCATTTTAAAGGTTATAAGAGAGATTAAATATTAATCTGAGTTCCAGGTCTGATATAATCAGTAAAAATACTTAATTTAATAAGTTATAACAGTAGGGTATAGCATATATGTGAAATTTACTATTTATAACCAACTATGCACCGTAGGGGCATTTTGGTAATTTCACATAAGCTTAAAAGGTTAAAACAGGGAATCTGAGTTTAAAAACATTTCTTTACTGTCAAAATATATAAATTTATTTAAAACATCAGTAGGTATTAAACCTTGTATGTTAAAAAATAGTTTTAACTTATACTATGCGTTAAAAACGCGTAAAAAGCAATTTTAAGCGATTTCCGGGTTTTATATGAAAAGCTGATATTTTTATCATTCCAGAAAGCTTAAAATGTTTTATTTATCATAAAAAATCAGTAGCAAAAGGTTTGGTATCAAAATAATTTGTAAAACTCATTTTATAAGCTAAAAGGGCAAAATTGACAATTACCGAATTAAAGCTATAACCCTATGTTATGCTCAGCCTAAAAATAAATAAAAATCTTCAAAAATCCCAAAATATTATTTTACATCAGTGGGTAAAAATTTTGGTATCAAAAATTGGGTTTAGATAGACTATATGCTAATTACGCCGTTTAATTAATAAAAAGCTTTCTAATTACGCTAATGAGCATAACTCTTAATCTTGACCTGCAATTGATGTGAAAATTTAGGGACATGTTTATAAATCAGTAATAAAGATTATTGTCCTCTCATATTTTCAAAATTCCTGTTTTAAGGTCAAAAGGGCATATTGGTCAACATTTAGGCATATAACGGAAACTTGCATATGAATTGGATAACTAATGAACCAAGTTGTATAACCTCAGAGGGTTACACTAATCAATAACCTGGTCCTAATAGAGCTCTAAGGCATTTCTAAAACATGCTCTAATGGGTCAGAACTGAAAGTCAAAGCAAAAGTCTACTTTTGCGACTTTCGGTTCCGAACCGAGCTTAAACTGAAAATTGTCGGGTTGAACATGCTTAGACATGTTCTTACATTAATTACCAAGTTATATGAGTGATAAAACAGGTTTCATAGCTTCTATATTGTTAATTATTTGTTTATGCGAAAATTCACTTTCTGTTGACTTTTTAAGATTAGGTTTGACCCGACAATTGACCTAGTTAGAGTGGGAATCAGAGGGTGCCCTTTTAAGGGTTTATTACCCACATAATTACCAACTCAAAGCTACTTTCAATTCGTGATTTGACTGGACAAATATTAACTAATCACGAAGTCAAACCTTAATTACGACGGTTTGACTTTAGGCCAATAAACTAAGCAAAACTGAATTAAGGAAGGTTAAGGACACTTACTGAAGTCCTATGCACGACTAAGAATGCTTGGGAAGTGCCCTTGAGCTCCAGAAATCTTCAGAACAAAGGTTTGGAAGCTTTCCAAGTGAATTGCTCAAAGTGTGAGTTTATAAGTTGCAACAATTGGTCCTATATATAGCCATGGAGGGTCAAGCAGATGGATACAAGTGTTAGGGCATCTCCAGGGATGAATACAAGTGTTATGGGACGTGTTTCAAGGAGCTAGAGGGTGGCAAACTCGCGGATTCGAGCACACATGCAAGCTGCCACGTTAAGGAAGAGTTTGCTGAACTGGCAGTCCGTCGCGCGGCACCACGGACGGGTGCCCAGGTGGTGGCGCTACGCCAGCACCCCACATATCAACCAACATGTTTCAAAATGTGACACTTTCACCCCCTGGACCTTCAAATGCGTAATTTTTCCATTTTAGGCACTTTTAACCCTTGAAATTTATATTTCTATGATCCATGAGATAAAACCAATCATCAATAGGTCCGGTTTCGTTAAACGATAACCGAAAACACAAGTTTTGCCTCGTTGACGCTTTTAACCCTTCGTACACGAATATTATCATAACTTTTTCATACTTTATCGAAACCTTGTGAAATTTTTTATCACTTATTCTCATGAGCATAATTATTTACAAAGCTTTGGGTTTGCTAAAAGGTCACTCATAGGTATACTTTTAAACATGTTGACACGTTTAACCCCTGTAGTTTGCAATCTCTCACTTTCTTCCACAATTCGCTTCGTATGATCCATAATTTATTCGTTTAAGGGTATAAACATCGTGTAGGGTTATTGTAAGGCATATTTATCCGTTGTTGATATTTTGAATCCTTTTATTCACATACTTTCTTTGTTTGTCAACTTTAGTCTCTCTAAAGTAACCTTTTACACGTTTAAAGCTCATGACAAGTGTCGATACATTATTGGACATAAATTTACGAGGTGTTACACATACCATGCACACAACTTAACTGCCCAAACACACTTGATTGTCCACCTACACCTGATTGTCCAGCCCCACTATATTGCCCAGCCTCACTAGAATGCCCACCTACACTTTTAAAGACTGTTGATGCCGGGACAAGAGCATAAGGTCCACGATCATTGATCTCTTCTATAGTAAGAGGTTTGTGAGGTTTTGTTGGTGAGCTGAAATACTCCTTTGGGTCTGTTTGGTATGGGATAATGGAATGGACGAAGGAATAGAATGGATGAGGTAATGGAATGGACGAGGGAATGCAATGGATCATTACCATTCCATGTCTTGTTTGGTTACCATGTGAATGGAATGAATTATTATTGTGTATTGTTCGTTAGGCAAGAAAAACGGAGTAATAAAATTAGCGGTGAGTGGTGGTGGTAGTCGGTGGTAGTGATTGTGGGTGGTTATAGGTGGCGGTGGTGGGTGTCGACGGCGGCGATGGGTGGTGGTGGTGGTGGCGGCGAGTGGCGGTGCGGCGGTGACGACGAGTGGTGGTGGCGACAAAGTGGCCGTTGGTGGTGGGTGGCAGCAAAGGTGGCGGTTGGTGGCGGCGGCAGTGGTTGGTGGTGGTGGTGGTGGTGGCGTCGACGATGGTGGTTGGCGGCGAGTGGCGTTGGCGGTTGGCCGCAGCTATGGGTGATAACGGTGGCGAGTAGGTGGCGGCGGCGGCGGTGGCTGTCGGGGTGAGGTGGTGGCGGGTGGCGGCGATGGCGTCGGTGGTGGGTGGTGGTGGTGGGTTGTGGCGAAGGTTGTGGGTTGTGGTGTTGTTGATAAATGGTGCAAGAGGGGATGAAATGGAAAAAATAACATGGGGGGTGGAAGGAATGATTTTGAGGGAATGGAATGCCTTTTGGAATGGGTGATTCCATTCCATTGACCAACCAAACACTCTTTTCTTCATTCTCTCGTAATCACTCATTCCATTCCACCTCTCATTTCTGCATACCAAACACTACCTTTATGTTATTAAACCCATGTGTGGTATACAACTAATGACCTTATGCTCTTCTACATGTGCAGACAACCTTAAAACATCACTATTAGTGCCTAGGTCTTCAAGACAATCATCCATATATTTTCTAGGGTCAAGGTAATGGTATAATATATGTTCATTCCCAGCATAACCTAACTGTTTAATCATTAAGGAAACCTCATGGTCTGAGAACAAGTTGATATCAATGAGGTCCACGTAGTTAATCTTACCTCCTACATAAGTGCCAACAGGAGGGTGTATTAACCTATCACCATGATGAATCCTTAACGAGAAAAGATTAGGGAATCCGTCTGTTTTATTCAACAATTTCGAACATGATCAGTAACTTACATCTGAAAGTCATTAGTTTATAGCACAAAAGAAGAAATTTAGGATTCATTACCGTATAGCTGCATCATTTGTTCATGATCAAGCCCTTCTCATATGTACCAGGTCTCCGATTGCGACATCGTTATTGTTCGTCGTTGTAATTGTCGATGAGTAAACCTAAGAGATGGGTTGAGCAATTGGGGAAATAATGGTGGGTCGAATTGGGGTTTTGGGTTTTAATAAGAGGGGACATATATTAATGGTATAGTGACTTTAATGCTTTCACGTGCTTTCCACGTGACCTAACTTAACTGGGAAAATAAACAAAGTTTAGAGTCAAGGACATAACCTGAATGGGTTTGCAAACATTAGGTATGTTTACTGTACTTTGTAATGAAAAATGACACATTTTGCAATAAGTAACATAAATAAAGGACGATTTTTGTAATTTACTCTTTATTTATGATAACAAGTTAATCAAAATATTATAAATAACCTAATTTGGTATAAAAACAACTTGAATAAGGAAAATAATTAAAAAAAGTAATAGATGTGGAAATATAAAAATTTGTAAGTGTGGACGAGGAAACATGGGCATTTTTAAAGAATTTATGAAAATCAGATATGTCACCTAACTGAGAAAGTCTATAGTGTTTTAGCCCTTTGCACTATAAATAGTCTTATAATATATAGTTATATTCATAATTATATATTGGGATTAAACAATTGAGATAAAACATCTAATTTATCGTGGTAATGTTAAGGTTAAGAACCAAACACGTTACAAGGTTGAAAACAATTGAGATTAATCTTCTAATTGTGATTATTGTACATAAAAAACGAATTAATAGTCGGACAAATAATGATAAAAAAAAGTTTTAGAATAAGCCAACTAATATGGGTACTTAATTTAAATATTAAATCAATATGTTTTTGTGTGCGTGTTATCGTGTGCACATATATAGAAAATCACTATTGTCTTTCTAAGAACTCACAATATCATTAGCCCAAAACATGGGGAACTTTGTGTCTTGCTTTACCTCATCACAAGAAACCCAAACTTTTCCCATTGATACCAGCTTCAAGCTTCCATCTCCATTGCCTTCTTGGCCACCAGGTTTTATTCAACTCTATAATTTTCAAAACTTTTATTTATATATAAATTAATTATTATACACACATAATCCAAAAAATATATTATTTTTGATTTGTTTCACAGGAGATGGTTTTGCTAGTGGAATAATTGATCTTGGAGGACTTGAAGTTTGCCAAATAACATCTTTCACCAAAATATGGTCCACTTCTCAAGATGGATCAGATGCCACTGATGTCACATTCTTTGAGCCATCACCCATACCTGATGGCTTTTCCATGCTTGGTTGTTATTGCCAATCCAATGACACCCCACTTTTTGGCTGGGTTCTCGCCGGAAAAGATGTTTTCGGTGGAACCCTAGCTGCTCCGGTCGACTACACTCTAGTCTGGAGCAGCAATGATTCATGTTATGTCTGGCTACCAACCCCACCGGAGGGTTATAGGTCAGTAGGCTACACCATCACTACCCTGCCTAGCAAACCTTCACTGGATCAAATCCGGTGTGTTCGAGCCGATCTAACCGATGAAACCGAAGTAGATGCATTGTTATGGAGTTCTAGTGATGTTAATGTGTATGGGTTAAGGCCAAAAGTTAGAGGGAGACAAGCTCTAGGGGTGTCTGTAGGTACATTCATAATTAGCAAAACTGGAGATGATACAAGTTTATTATCTCTTTCTTGTTTAAGGAATAATAACTTTGAGAACATAACTTCTTTCATGCCAAATTTAGACCAAATTGATGCCCTAATTAAAGAATACTCCCCAAGATTCTATTTTCACCCTAAAGAAACCTACTTTTTTGCTTCAACAACATGGTATTTCACCAATGGGGTTCAACTCTACCACACAGGAGAAGAGTCAAACCCTATCCCTGTGGATCCCACCGGCTCGAACCTTCCTCAAGGTGGTTCAAACGATGGCACATACTGGCTCGACCTGCCAGTTGATGAAGCTGAGAGAGAAAGGGTCAAGAAAGGTGACTTGCAAAGCTGTGAGGCTTATCTTCATGTCAAACCAATGCTTGGAGCCACATTTACTGATTTAGCCATTTGGGTTTTTTACCCTTTTAATGGCCCTTCAACTGCTAAATTGGGGTTGGTGGATATCCCTCTAGGTAGGATTGGTGAACATATAGGAGATTGGGAGCATGTGACCCTTAGGGTTAGCAATTTTAACGGACTTTTATATCATGTTTATTTCGCGCAACATAGTGGAGGGATGTACAGGACACCACGTCTCTCGAGTTTTTAGACGGTAGTAACAACTTCGCAGCTTATCCGTCACTAAATGGCCACGCAACATACCCGGTCCCAGGACTTGTATTGCAAGGAAATGATGTGGTTGGTCTTAGAAATGATACCGCAAAAAGTGACAAATTTTTTAATGTAAAAGAAAGATATTCAGTCATGGCGGCCGAATACATCAATGATGTAATTGAGTTGCCATGGGTGAATTTCGCAAGAAAATGGGGTCCAAAAATAACGTATGAGGTTGGAATTGAGATTGAAAAAATTCAGAATTCAGTAGCCGGAACTTTAGCGTCGCCAATAGGAAGCTTGATCGGCCTTATACCGAGGGAATTTTCAAGTGAGGATGGACCTATCGGACCAAAAATGAAGGTTGACTGGGATGGTGATGAACGCTGATTAATCAATCAGCCGTGTTTGTTAACTATTTTACTTTCTTTTTTTCAATTTATGTTACATTTGCATTTAATTCGTTTTGCATGTGATGTTGTACGTTTTCTTGGTATGAAATATTGGTTTGTTTGACTTGTTTATATAATAGGCCCTAACTATCTGCACACCCAGTTTGCCTATCTGCACACTTAGAGTTTACCTACGCAGCGTATTGGTCAATACGCAGCGTATAGGGTTAACCCTATACGCTGCGTATTGACCTATACTCAGCGTATATAAACCATGGATCTCAGTGCCTAATAACCAATCATTGCACAGAAAACAAGGTTTATATACGCTGCGTATAGCTCTCTACGCAGCGTATATAAACCATTAGACTTTTTTGGGTCATTTTGGTAGGTTTGAGGGATCATTTTTTCACAAAGTTTATATATGCTGCGTATTGACCAATACTCAGCGTATGTAAAGGTCTGAAAATGTCATTTATGCCCTTGTATTGAGGCTATACGAAGCCAAATACAAGGGTAGTTGTGTCATTTTTGTCTTATATGCTGCGTAGTGATCTCTAAGGAGCGTATATAAAGCTCCATTTTTGTATTTTTTTTTGTGTATTCCTTTGTTTATTTATAAAAAAAAAAGGAAAATAACACCCGATACGATACTATACGATACGATATAACACCCGTATAGGCCTATAGGTGTGATTTAGTTCCCGTATTGACCTCGTATAAGCCTATAAGTGTGATATCGTATCGTATAGGTGTAGTATATGTCACGTATTGACCTCGTATAAGACTATAAGTGTGATATCGTATCGTATAGCATAGTATATGTCCCGTATTGACCTCGTATAAGCCTATAAGTGTGATATCGTATCGTATAGCAGAGTATATGTCCCGTATTGACCTCGTATAAGCCTATAAGTGTGATATTGTATCGTATAACGTAGTATATGTCACGTATTGACTTCGTATAAGCCTATAAGTGTGATATCGTATCGTATAGCGTCGTATAGGTCACGTATTGACCTCGTATAAGCCTATAACTGTGATATCGTATCGTATAGGTGTGGTTTAGGTCACGTATTAACCTCTATACGAGACTTATATACTATACACTATACGATACGATATGATGCAATACGATACGATACGATGCAATACGATAAGATAATTTAATTTAAACGATAACAATATAATATATTTGTATTATTTACGAATAATATTGTTTTTTTATAAATAATTTTCTTTTTTTATAAATAAACAAAGGAATACGATAATTTAATTTAAACGATAACAAAACAATATATTTGTATTATTTACCAATAATATTGTTTTTTTATAAATAATTTTCTTTTTTAATTTTTATAATTCATAATATTTATATTATTTTTTATTTTTATAATTTATATTTGTATTATTTACCAATAATATTGTTTTTTTATAAATAATTTTCTTTTTTTTTATAAATAAACAAAGGAATACACAATAAAAAAAATACAAAAATGGAGCTTTATATACGCTCCTTAGAGGTCCCTACGCAGCGTATGAAACCAAAATGACACAACTACCGTTGTATTTGGCTTCGTATAGCCTGAACACAAGGGTATAACAGACATTTTCAGACCTTTATATATGCTGCGTATAGGTCAATACGCAGCGTATTTAAAGGGTGGTAAAATTATTTTTAACCCCAAACCTGTGGTAAAATTATCTTTTTAACCCTTATAGTTTATATATGCTGCGTATTGACCAATACTCAGCGTATGTAAAGGTCTGAAAATGTCATTTATGCCCTTGTATTGAGGCTATACGAAGCCAAATACAAGGGTAGTTGTGTCATTTTTGTCTTATATGCTGCGTAGTGATCTCTAAGGAGCGTATATAAAGCTCCATTTTTGTATTTTTTTTTTTTGTGTATTCCTTTGTTTATTTATAAAAAAAAAGGAAAATAACACCCGATACGATACTATACGATACGATATAACACCCGTATAGGCCTATAGGTGTGATTTAGTTCCCGTATTGTCCCCGTATAAGCTTATAAGTGTGATATCGTATCGTATAGGTGTAGTATAGGTCACGTATTGACCTCGTATAAGACTATAAGTGTGATATCGTATCGTATAGCATAGTATATGTCCCGTATTGACCTCGTATAAGCCTATAAGTGTGATATCGTATCGTATAGCATAGTATATGTCACGTATTGACTTCGTATAAGCCTATAAGTGTGATATCGTATCGTATAGCGTCGTATAGGTCACGTATTGACCTCGTATAAGCCTATAACTGTGATATCGTATCGTATAGGTGTGGTTTAGGTCACGTATTAACCTCGTATAAGCCTATAAGTGTGATATCGTATCGTATAGGTGAGGTTTAGGTCCCTCCTAATCCTATATGCATATACAAGACCTATAGGAAACCTATACGAGACTTATACTACACTATACGATACGATACGATACTATACAATAACACCCGTATAGGCCTCTATACGAGACTTATATACTATACACTATACGATACGATATGATGCAATACGATACGATACGATGCAATACGATAAGATAATTTAATTTAAACGATAACAATATAATATATTTGTATTATTTACGAATAATATTGTTTTTTTATAAATAATTTTCTTTTTTTATAAATAAACAAAGGAATACGATAATTTAATTTAAACGATAACAAAACAATATATTTGTATTATTTACCAATAATATTGTTTTTTTATAAATAATTTTCTTTTTTAATTTTTATAATTCATAATATTTATATTATTTTTTATTTTTATAATTTATATTTGTATTATTTACCAATAATATTGTTTTTTTATAAATAATTTTCTTTTTTTATAAATAAACAAAGGAATACACAATAAAAAAAATACAAAAATAGAGCTTTATATACGCTCCTTAGAGGTCCCTACGCAGCGTATGAGACCAAAATGACACAACTACCCTTGTATTTGGCTTCGTATTGCCTGAACACAAGGGTATAACAGACATTTTCAGACCTTTATATACGCTGCGTATAGGTCAATACGCAGCGTATTTAAAGGGTGGTAAAATTATTTTTAACCCCAAACCTGTGGTAAAATTATCTTTTTAACCCTTATAGTTTATATATGCTGCGTATTGACCAATACTCAGCGTATGTAAAGGTCTGAAAATGTCATTTATGCCCTTGTATTGAGGCTATACGAAGCCAAATACAAGGGTAGTTGTGTCATTTTTGTCTTATATGCTGCGTAGTGATCTCTAAGGAGCGTATATAAAGCTCCATTTTTTTATTTTTTTTTGTGTATTCCTTTGTTTATTTATAAAAAAAAGGAAAATAACACCCGATACGATACTATACGATACGATATAACACCCGTATAGGCCTATAGGTGTGATTTAGTTCCCGTATTGACCTCGTATAAGCCTATAAGTGTGATATCGTATCGTATAGGTGTAGTATAGGTCACGTATTGACCTCGTATAAGACTATAAGTGTGATATCGTATCGTATAGCATAGTATATGTCCCGTATTGACCTCGTATAAGCCTATAAGTGTGATATTGTATCGTATAGCAGAGTATATGTCCCGTATTGACCTCGTATAAGCCTATAAGTGTGATATTGTATCGTATAACGTAGTATATGTCACGTATTGACTTCGTATAAGCCTATAAGTGTGATATCGTATCGTATAGCGTCGTATAGGTCACGTATTGACCTCGTATAAGCCTATAACTGTGATATCGTATCGTATAGGTGTGGTTTAGGTCACGTATTAACCTCTATATGAGACTTATATACTATACACTATACGATACGATATGATGCAATACGATACGATACGATGCAATACGATAAGATAATTTAATTTAAACGATAACAATATAATATATTTGTATTATTTACGAATAATATTGTTTTTTTATAAATAATTTTCTTTTTTTATAAATAAACAAAGGAATACGATAATTTAATTTAAACGATAACAAAACAATATATTTGTATTATTTACCAATAATATTGTTTTTTTATAAGTAATTTTCTTTTTTAATTTTTATAATTCATAATATTTATATTATTTTTTATTTTTATAATTTATATTTGTATTATTTACCAATAATATTGTTTTTTTATAAATAATTTTCTTTTTTTATAAATAAACAAAGGAATACACAATAAAAAAAATACAAAAATAGAGCTTTATATACGCTCCTTAGAGGTCCCTACGCAGCGTATGAGACCAAAATGACACAACTACCCTTGTATTTGGCTTCGTATTGCCTGAACACAAGGGTATAACAGACATTTTCAGACCTTTATATACGCTGCGTATAGGTCAATACGCAGCGTATTTAAAGGGTGGTAAAATTATTTTTAACCCCAAACCTGTGGTAAAATTATCTTTTTAACCCTTATAGTTTATATATGCTGCGTATTGACCAATACTCAGCGTATGTAAAGGTCTGAAAATGTCATTTATGCCCTTGTATTGAGGCTATACGAAGCCAAATACAAGGGTAGTTGTGTCATTTTTGTCTTATATGCTGCGTAGTGATCTCTAAGGAGCGTATATAAAGCTCCATTTTTATATTTTTTTTTTGTGTATTCCTTTGTTTATTTATAAAAAAAAAAGGAAAATAACACCCGATACGATACTATACGATACGATATAACACCCGTATAGGCCTATAGGTGTGATTTAGTTCCCGTATTGACCTCGTATAAGCCTATAAGTGTGATATCGTATCGTATAGGTGTAGTATAGGTCACGTATTGACCTCGTATAAGCCTATAAGTGTGATATCGTATCGTATAGCAGAGTATATGTCCCGTATTGACCTCGTATAAGCCTATAAGTGTGATATGGTATCGTATAACGTAGTATATGTCACGTATTGACTTCGTATAAGCCTATAAGTGTGATATCGTATCGTATAGCGTCGTATAGGTCACGTATTGACCTCGTATAAGCCTATAACTGTGATATCGTATCGTATAGGTGTGGTTTAGGTCACGTATTAACCTCTATACGAGACTTATATACTATACACTATACGATACGATATGATGCAATACGATACGATACGATGCAATACGATAAGATAATTTAATTTAAACGATAACAATATAATATATTTGTATTATTTACGAATAATATTGTTTTTTTATAAATAATTTTCTTTTTTTATAAATAAACAAAGGAATACGATAATTTAATTTAAACGATAACAAAACAATATATTTGTATTATTTACCAATAATATTGTTTTTTTATAAATAATTTTCTTTTTTAATTTTTATAATTCATAATATTTATATTATTTTTTATTTTTATAATTTATATTTGTATTATTTACCAATAATATTGTTTTTTTATAAATAATTTTCTTTTTTTTTATAAATAAACAAAGGAATACACAATAAAAAAAATACAAAAATGGAGCTTTATATACGCTCCTTAGAGGTCCCTACGCAGCGTATGAAACCAAAATGACACAACTACCGTTGTATTTGGCTTCGTATAGCCTGAACACAAGGGTATAACAGACATTTTCAGACCTTTATATATGCTGCGTATAGGTCAATACGCAGCGTATTTAAAGGGTGGTAAAATTATTTTTAACCCCAAACCTGTGGTAAAATTATCTTTTTAACCCTTATAGTTTATATATGCTGCGTATTGACCAATACTCAGCGTATGTAAAGGTCTGAAAATGTCATTTATGCCCTTGTATTGAGGCTATACGAAGCCAAATACAAGGGTAGTTGTGTCATTTTTGTCTTATATGCTGCGTAGTGATCTCTAAGGAGCGTATATAAAGCTCCATTTTTGTATTTTTTTTTTTTGTGTATTCCTTTGTTTATTTATAAAAAAAAAAGGAAAATAACACCCGATACGATACTATACGATACGATATAACACCCGTATAGGCCTATAGGTGTGATTTAGTTCCCGTATTGTCCCCGTATAAGCTTATAAGTGTGATATCGTATCGTATAGGTGTAGTATAGGTCACGTATTGACCTCGTATAAGACTATAAGTGTGATATCGTATCGTATAGCATAGTATATGTCCCGTATTGACCTCGTATAAGCCTATAAGTGTGATATCGTATCGTATAGCATAGTATATGTCACGTATTGACTTCGTATAAGCCTATAAGTGTGATATCGTATCGTATAGCGTCGTATAGGTCACGTATTGACCTCGTATAAGCCTATAACTGTGATATCGTATCGTATAGGTGTGGTTTAGGTCACGTATTAACCTCGTATAAGCCTATAAGTGTGATATCGTATCGTATAGGTGTGGTTTAGGTCCCGTCTAATCCTATATGCATATACAAGACCTATAGGAAACCTATACGAGACTTATACTACACTATACGATACGATACGATACTATACAATAACACCCGTATAGGCCTCTATACGAGACTTATATACTATACACTATACGATACGATATGATGCAATACGATACGATACGATGCAATACGATAAGATAATTTAATTTAAACGATAACAATATAATATATTTGTATTATTTACGAATAATATTGTTTTTTTATAAATAATTTTCTTTTTTTATAAATAAACAAAGGAATACGATAATTTAATTTAAACGATAACAAAACAATATATTTGTATTATTTACCAATAATATTGTTTTTTTATAAATAATTTTCTTTTTTAATTTTTATAATTCATAATATTTATATTATTTTTTATTTTTATAATTTATATTTGTATTATTTACCAATAATATTGTTTTTTTATAAATAATTTTCTATTTTTATAAATAAACAAAGGAATACACAATAAAAAAAATACAAAAATAGAGCTTTATATACGCTCCTTAGAGGTCCCTACGCAGCGTATGAGACCAAAATGACACAACTACCCTTGTATTTGGCTTCGTATTGCCTGAACACAAGGGTATAACAGACATTTTCAGACCTTTATATACGCTGCGTATAGGTCAATACGCAGCGTATTTAAAGGGTGGTAAAATTATTTTTAACCCCAAACCTGTGGTAAAATTATCTTTTTAACCCTTATAGTTTATATATGCTGCGTATTGACCAATACTCAGCGTATGTAAAGGTCTGAAAATGTCATTTATGCCCTTGTATTGAGGCTATACGAAGCCAAATACAAGGGTAGTTGTGTCATTTTTGTCTTATATGCTGCGTAGTGATCTCTAAGGAGCGTATATAAAACTCCATTTTTGTATTTTTTTTTTTTGTGTATTCCTTTGTTTATTTATAAAAAAAAGGAAAATAACACCCGATACGATACTATACGATACGATATAACACCCGTATAGGCCAATAGGTGTGATTTAGTTCCCGTATTGACCCCGTATAAGCTTATAAGTGTGATATCGTATCGTATAGGTGTAGTATAGGTCACGTATTGACCTCGTATAAGACTATAAGTGTGATATCGTATCGTATAGCATAGTATATGTCCCGTATTGACCTCGTATAAGCCTATAAGTGTGATATCGTATCGTATAGCATAGTATATGTCCCGTATTGACCTCGTATAAGCCTATAAGTGTGATATTGTATCGTATAACGTAGTATATGTCACGTATTGACTTCGTATAAGCCTATAAGTGTGATATCGTATCGTATAGCGTCGTATAGGTCACGTATTGACCTCGTATAAGCCTATAACTGTGATATCGTATCGTATAGGTGTGGTTTAGGTCACGTATTAACCTCGTATAAGCCTATAAGTGTGATATCGTATCGTATAGGTGTGGTTTAGGTCCCGTCTAATCCTATATGCATATACAAGACCTATAGGAAACCTATACGAGACTTATACTACACTATACGATACGATACGATACTATACAATAACACCCGTATAGGCCTCTATACGAGACTTATATACTATACACTATACGATACGATATGATGCAATACGATACGATACGATACGATGCAATACGATAAGATAATTTAATTTAAACGATAACAATATAATATATTTGTATTATTTACGAATAATATTGTTTTTTTATAAATAATTTTCTTTTTTTATAAATAAACAAAGGAATACGATAATTTAATTTAAACGATAACAAAACAATATATTTGTATTATTTACCAATAATATTGTTTTTTTATAAATAATTTTCTTTTTTAATTTTTATAATTCATAATATTTATATTATTTTTTATTTTTATAATTTATATTTGTATTATTTACCAATAATATTGTTTTTTTATAAATAATTTTCTTTTTTTTTATAAATAAACAAAGGAATACACAATAAAAAAAATACAAAAATGGAGCTTTATATACGCTCCTTAGAGGTCCCTACGTAGCGTATGAGACCAAAATGACACAACTACCCTTGTATTTGGCTTCGTATAGCCTGAACACAAGGGTATAAAAGACATTTTCAGACCTTTATATACGCTGAGTATTGGTCAATACGCAGCGTATTTAAACTTTGTGAAAAAATGATCCCTCAAACCTACCAAAATGACCAAAAAAAATCTAATGGTTTATATACGCTGCGTATTGACCTATACGCAGCGTATATGACCCTTGTTTTCTGTGCAATGATTGGTTATCAGGCACTGAGATCCATGGTTTATCTACGCAGCGTATTGGTCAATACGCAGCGTAGAGGGTTAACCCTATACGCTGCGTATTGACCAATACGCTGCGTAGATAAACCCTAATTTTGCTAGGGTTTGGTGTGCCAATAGGCACTTTAGTGTGCCAATAGGTACACTCATATAATAATACCGAACAAGTTAACAAACCCTATCTGCCGAACACATCACAACCACAAGGAGCCAACCAGACAACTTTGACTTGTACACACCATCAATGACATGTGGAGGGTGGACACCTTCTTCCGATCTAGATGGTAGAAATGTCTGATAACAACTTTGACTTGTACACACCATATATTAACTGGCAATGACCATTTTGATTGTGATATATCCAATATTAGGTTATGAAACATGTGTAGGTAGTGTAGGGGTGTTTATGGATGACTGATTGGTTAACCATTAATGAATAACGAATTATGTATAGAGAAATACTTTTTTTTTATAAATAAAACTTTATTAAAACACATATCCGACCTAAACGGGCAAAAGACCAAAGAAAACAATATGATCTATTTAACTAACAATTGTATGTCAAATGAAATGATCTTATTGATTAATTTCACATCAACTTAGGATTGCCCATCATTTTTTGATTACTTATTCAAATAAAAGGACCGATACCTTCAACAACTACCTTTCAACATCTTTATTTCTTTAACCTGATAATGTACATAAAATCATTAATGATATTTTGGTCCCTAGCCGTTAGGTTTAATAAACAACAATTAAAATTTTGAAAGTAGGTCCTCACGTATAACTCTCACTATGTGTTTGTGATGTGTTCATTTTTAACTTCGATATAAATTTTGTAATAATCTAGGTCGTTTTCAATGTAATATATTATATTAGAGACAACTCACTTTTGTGAAGGTTTATATATATATATATATGATGAGGATCATTACAGAACACTAACTATTGCGAGAACAAAAAGAACAATTCTAAAACACTAAATTTTGGGATTTAAGTTTCATGTTTTTTCAAATTTTATGTTTCTTACATTCATATGTGTATTATATATACATAAAAAACTATATTTTTTTTACCTACACGTAGCTTACATAAATGTTGGTAATTTAACCTACACATAACCTACACGTAACCTACATATGTGTAGGTTATAGAAAAAGTGAAAAATTTCCATATTTTGTTTTGAATTCTAGTGTAAGAAACAATAAATCTTACATTTGCAACATTTTCATTTACTTTTTAGGTTTTAGGATTGAAAAAATATGTGATTCATTGTGTTCTACGTGTTCTCGCAATATTTTGTGTTCTGCATAGAACCTTCCCCTATATATATATATGGAATCAAGAGAAAACGATTTGAAGTGTGAGAACAGTGAGAACGATTTTCAGCCATAGGATGTTTGTAATTTGTGGCTAAGATGATGCGGTGACATTTTTGTAAATAATAGGAACCTTATAACTACCAGGAGAGGTAAAATAGAAAGATCCAGACAAGGGTGCACATGCTAATCGCATGTCATTTCCCCGATCATATTTAAACGCAATTAACTTTTTATAATAAAATTCAGGGTTTTTTTATCTTTCCAACGAGTATACTATTGACATACTTTTCGAAAAAAAAAATGAACTGGGTTTTTATGCCGTTTTTCTGAACTGTGTGTTTTATGGCGTTTTAGACTAGGTATTTTCATGGCGTTTTTCTGAACTAGGTATTTTTATGGCGTTTTAACTAGGTATTTTCATAACGTTTTTCTGAACTAGGTGTTTTTATGGCTTTTTAACTAGGTATTTTCATGGCGTTTTTTTGAATTGAGTGTTTTTATTGCGTTTTCAACTGAGTTTTTCATAGCGTTTTTCTGAACTGGCTGTTTTATGGCATTTTTAAATGGGTATTTTCATGACGTTTTTTTTTTTCAAAATTGGGTGTTTTTATGGCGTTTTATTTGAACACCCAGTTCATGTGAGTGAGTTTTTTGACAATATTACCCCTTAGTGTAATAAAGAATCAATGTCACGTGTCACACCAAAATCGTTCTCACCGTTCTCACACTTTCCACCGTTTTCCCTAAATCCAGACCATATATATATATATATATATATATATATATATTGTCACACCCCGACCACGTAAAACAACAAAACGTGGCGGAAATGTCGGGGTGTGTTGTAACAGAATCATTGTTTCACAACCATGGATTAAACAGTTTCGTTTTATTGAATAAAATGTATTACATTACATTGGAATTAGAAACAAAACATGAACAAATAGACTTTCATTGTTATTAAGTCACTAAGGCCTCGTCCAT
Source organism: Helianthus tuberosus (assembly GCA_030545235.1). NCBI lineage: Eukaryota > Viridiplantae > Streptophyta > Magnoliopsida > Asterales > Asteraceae > Helianthus > Helianthus tuberosus. Next base: position 53,592,450 of record CM060428.1, read on the forward strand.
TCCTATATGAGCATACACCAATATCATCATCAAGCATCATCAACTATGGTACCTGAAACACACGTGAAAATACGTCAGCATAAAAATGCCGGCGAGTACATAGGTTTTATATGAGTGTCAGATTCATGGCTCGTTTTACATGTTGCAATACTTATTTAAAAACCTTGTTTTGAAAAGTATAATATTGCAACATAATTAACCAACTCAAATCAAGTTGGTTATAATTTGCGAAATCTCGTAGCCATGATTCTTAACTCCAAAACATTTGTTTTATTAAATCAAATTGTAAAATATCTCATAAAAACTCGTTAATAAAACTCGTATGGTTTATATTATTCAGAAAAACATCCTTGTGTGACATTGTTTCGAAATCGTTTACCCAAGTGATCTAGATAACGCAACGATATATAATGTGTTAAAAGCACTTATATATAGGAAGTACCAGCGGCGTATCCACCATGCTTTTAACACATTACACCCGCCCCGTTACCTAATCACTTCCTTAACCCAATGGCTCAAACAGTTACAAATGGTTCACATAAATCAAATGGTTACAAATGGTTTCCATACATCAAATGGTTACAAATGGTTCACATACATCCAATGATTTCAAATGGTTCACATACATCCAATGATTACAAATGGTTCACATACATCCAACGATTACAAATGGTTCAAAACGTAAAACAGTTGTGCTAGCATGTTAAGTGAACATACATGGCAAAACATAATGAAATCATGTACTAATAGTGTACTAATGAACATAGCAAGTATATGATATGAAAATATGAAAAGCATGAAAGTAATAAGTAGGCACATGTGTTTCACCCTTGGAAAACAGTAAAAGAGGGGTCTATGTACTCACTTGAGGGTGCTTAGAAGTCTTTGAGTAACAACCAAGCAATGTTAGAGATCACGGAAATCAAACGGCACCTAATATAGGTATCTATGTTAATAAACGGACCTAACTCGGAAGATCGGATAGTATGAGGTTTCATAAACTAAATGAGTATTGAAACTCATATGATATGGTTTAATAAACCCTACATACTAAAATGAAACCTAACCTAAGTGCTTACAACCCATTACGACTCGTTTAGGTAGCTTACGCTACTTTAACGCTTCGTTTACGTAAAACGCGTTCAGACCACCTAACTAGTCCTATGACAAGTATTATATGCCTTAACATGTCTAATATTGTTGCCAAATCAGTTTAGATATCAAAATTTATGTTACATATGCTTAAAATGAATTTTGGCGTAAAAAGGGCATTTTGGTAATTTACCTAAGGCATATAAACTACCTATCATACAACTAACTTAAACGACGTGACCATAAGGTATAACCTCGGAAGGTTATTTCCTATACAACTATGGTCACCTAATGTGTTTGGTCGGATCCTAAAGATCGACCAAACGGGTCGGGTTCGAAAGTGTAAGCGGTTGTCTGGACCGCTTACCTTACGACCCTACATAAGCACTAAACCTAAAGTGACGAGCTAAACATGTTAAAACATGTTTAACAAAGTTAGAAAACAGGTTTGGTATCAAAACAAACGGTTTTGATACCTAAAAGTAGTTTGGTTACAAAATACGCAAGAATACGCATTTTGGCCGAAACTACGACTCGTCACTAAGCCTAGATAAGGTGGTAATCAGTAGGTATAGTCACAAGAGACTAAAACCATCGTGATTACGCTCACGTTATGAAATTCAAACGAACTTCATGTTGACCATAAACTGCTCAATGCAGAAAGTCAAACATAGTTTGACTTTCACGCTAAAAACGCGTAAAGAACAAAAGAGGACTTACAACGGGTCCAAGAATGGAAGCTTTGATCCGAATATTCTCAGGTATGAAGTGATAACACATCAACTTAGAGAACAAATTCAGATCAAAGGTGTGATTTTGAGAGTGAAGTGGGTGGGGGTATTTATAGATTTCATAGAACCGTTAAGATCGTTTCTTGAAACCCGGGCTTTGATCTAGGCCGTACACTTGCACCCATTGTTTTCTAAAACCATGGGAGCCCCTAATATGAGTCCATAGTATCATAAAAACCATTAAATACCAGCCCATAGTTTGTAAAACCATGGGCTAAAACCATCAAAACTTTAAAATTGGACTAGGTTCATTGAATCTGTTCAGAAATTTCAAAAATGGTCCCTGCACTTGTAAAACTTGATTTTTGGCACTTTTAATCCCCGTTAACCCCATTTCAAGGCTCTAAAATAAAGTTAAAGTATAGGGAACTTAAAATATGCTCAAAAACATCTCAGATGTCGGTTCGTTTGGTCGTACGGTTGCGTTGTTCGGTTAATTACGACGGAAATCGTAATGAACGCAAAAACGATCCAAATTACGCGACGAATGAAATTTTATCATTCCAATCACTAAAATAAAATATTTTAATGATTACATAAAATTTTGGATGTCCGGATATATTCAGGACGTAAGATATGCCCGAAAATGCAAACTTATGCACTTTTGACGTTTTTAGTCTCTATTGATCAAATAAGTTTTTTTTAGCATACCGAACCCCTCAAAGCCTATTTCTAAGCTATGTAAAGGATATTTAGGATATGTTTAACTTATGATCAAGTTCCAGAATATCCGTTACAGTACGAATCGGCATACTTTCGCAGTTTGTCGAATTTAGTCCCTGTAAGCGAATAAACTTGATTTCGGCACACCAAACCTTCCAAAACTTATTTCTAAGTTATGTAAAGGTTATTTAAGGTATGTTAAGCCTATGTCACTGTTCCGGAGTGTTTGTTGCATTAAACTGGTTATATTTACGCAACAGTGCGCGTATAACCTTCCAGAGAGTGATTTAAAGCTTGAAATCGAACATGAATTGATATGTGCAAACAATACACGTATTTTTACAAATCCCAAGTATGAAACACAATATTTCATAAATTTGTTATTTGTTTGATGGTCGCAGAGGCACATGTGTCACATATATATATACATATAGGGTAAGGTTCATGCGAGAACCACCTTTATTGCGAGAACCGCGAGAACCAATGTGAACACAACCTAAAATAGCTAAAAAACCTAAAAAAAACCTAACCCTCCCCCCCCCAAAAAAAAAAAAAAAACCTAACCCACCCTCCCCCCCCCCCCCCAAGCTAAATGCTAAAAACTAAAACCTCCAAAAAACCTAAAAAAAAACTAACCCCCCCCCCCACCCCCAAAAAAAACCTAAACCCTCTCCCCCACCCCCCAAAAACCTAAACCCCCCCCCCCCCCAAGCTAAAATGCTAAAAACTAAACCCCCAAAAAACCTAAAAAAATTAAAAAAAAAACACACAATTTTTTTTTATTATTTTTTAAGTTAAAATCGCTACTTTTAGTACGAGAACCATGAGAACCAATGTAAACACAAAAAAAAAAACCTAAAAAACACACAAAGAAATTTTTTCTTTTTATTATTTTTTAATTAAAAATCGCTATTTTTTCCACCGAATAAAATCTAGTAACAATTATCAATACACATGTGCATATGTATCATTTCTTTGACAAATCCCGTAATACATTACCAGTATTAGACAATTGCACTTTCATTTACACTACCATTCGTAATACACTACTTTTTACATTATGAATATGTAAAATGCACATGTGCATCTACATGTATGAACGTGATATAACATGTTTTGGTACAAAAAGTTTGTGATTTTGAATGATGAAGTAGGCCAATATACATGTTTTATGTTAGTTATATCTAGTGGTTGATGGTTTGGTTAAATTTGTCACTGTATGATGTAATATTTTGTTTGGTATGGTATGAAGGGTATTGATACACATGTGCATAAATTGAAAAATACTATACATATTGGTAATGGTAGTGTATTATGGATAGTAGGAGGTAATGGTAGTGTATTATGGATGGTATGATAAATGAAAAGGAAAGTGTATTCAAAGTAGTGTACCAACAACACGTTATATCTTGTTCATACATATAGATGCACATGTTCATTTCTAATATTTGTAATGTAAAAAGTATTGTATTACTGATGGTAGTGTAAATGAAAGTGCAATTGTCTAATACTGGCAATGTATTACGGAATTTGTCAAAGAAATAATACATATACACATGTGCATCCATAATTGTTACTCCAGTTTTTTTTAGAAACTAAAAATAGTAATTTTTCTATAAAAATAAGATTTTTTTGTGTTTTTTTAGGTATTTTTGGTTGTGTTCACATTGATTCTCGCGATTCTCACAATAAAAAGGTGATTCCTAACCGATCCTTATCCTATATATATATATATATATATTAAAAGCTAACACTTCTAATATAGGTTAGCTGATTTGGTAAAACATATTCTTCTTATAGGGGTGCTAGATTCAAACATGCGCAATGTAGTATTTTAAAATAATTGGTATATAGTAGAGCAGGAGTAATCTTTGCATTGAAAAAAGCAACACTAAGATGTATTTAATTATACGCTAAAAGTCATAAAGTAAATAGTCATTTTAGTCAAGTTGTTTGAGTACATTTGCCACTTCATAATCGGTACAAAAAGTTTTTTTTTCTCATTTATGCCCCTGACGTTTGCATTTATTTTTTTGTCATTTTCGTCCAACCTGCTAGTTTTCATTCACTTTTAATGTTAAGTGAGAGCCATTTACGTCATTTTATATATTTGTTTTTCTAATTTTTAGTTTTTTTACATTTTATATAGCTCCATCCATTTCATCTTCCCCACCCACCACCACCATCACCCAACCACCACATCATGATCACATCACCACCACACCAGACCACCACCACCACCACACCATTTTAATCACCACCACCTCACATGGCATCCATTTTAACATTAGGAGGATATCGCGTTTCAGAATTGCCACCGACTAACGCAAGTATATTGCAACGAAATAACATCTCAATCATCCCAATACAACCATTGTTTCCTATATCTTGTGTGTAAATCTCACTGAAAGGATCATAATTGTAAATTCGAAATTCTAAATTCATGATTGATTCCACACGCAAAACAATTGTGATCCTGATTGCATGAAACCTATATTGGTGATATACGTCATTTAAAATGGGGTGTTTTCATGTGAGGATTTGAACTCAGGGCATCGTTGTAAACCGGAGCGGGAGATGGATCAAGATCGCTTACATCGTGACGATCTTTAGCATCTGGAAGAAAGTGACTGAGCCAACCACGAACGTTATTGTCCTCGTCATCGTGAGTGTATTGAGATTGTGGTTGTTGAGAAGAGGTAATCTTGACCGGTGCCAGTAATGATGAGAGATCTTCACCACCATCAGTGGTATTGGCCGTAGATGATAGATTTGATCGGTGTCGAAGGACTGGTTAAAGATAAAGAGATATGTGTTACTATTCACCTTAACTAGTTAGAGAAAGTAGGATGTCGAACCACGAAGAGTTTGTGGGCGATGGCTAAACTATGTCTTGATTATCGAAAGACCATAATTCTTACTCACAGGTTTCCAATACTCATTGGTCGGTGAAAACAGGGGGTAAATCGGAGGCGATAGAAGAAGCAGAGCGTGTCCTCTTTTTTCCCATGGAAAGTAGTTCAAGTAAGAGTAAAGAAAATAAGAGAAAAGAGAGATAACTGACCTGCAAATCTTCTCAGATTGGTTGATTATAATGAAGAAATGAGTTAGAGATGATGGCTATAATGGAAACAGATAACGGTCTTACCGCATGGGTTACCAGGTCAAGTCTTATCAATTACCTCATCTCTTAGTTGTCGTTTGAAATTTGAATTTTAAAAATCTTTACAGCTGTAAACTTTGGGGACAATTGTTAGGGGTCATTTTTATGGTTCGGGATCCTACACATTATCCCTATTGTCTTAATCAAAAGAAATGGTCTTCTGTTCTGTCAACGTTGATGTTCATGTAGGTCTGTCCCCTTTCTCTGCCTTGGCTTCCTTTGCATGCCTTTTTGCAACAAAATAAAAAGTAACACAAATGTCAGAACCACTAGAAATAAAGTTTATTACCATTACGTCCAGAGGTGAGGATCTTGCCCGTTTTTTAAATTTCTCGGGATCCTGGCTCTTACCCTTCTTTCGACCTAAAAACTCTTTTGGGTATCCTTTGCTGAGGAGATAGCTTATCTTCTTTCTAAGGGCAAAACTATAACACCCCAAAAATGTTTAATATGAAAATAAGTAAAAATAAATAAATAAAACTTAACTTAGTTAATGAATTATGATAAAATGGTAGTTAAGTTATGGGGGATGCTTAAATTAAACACATATTCAAAATAGGAGGGCAGAATGTGTACAATAGTAAAATGAAAGAGTTTAACAATTATCAAAAATCAAAAACACCCACACTGTGTGGTGCTGGGTTCGAACAAGGCAGAGGAAGAACAAGGAAACCCTTGTTTGCTAAATTCCACCAAATTACTTGAAAACTCAAGGAGAATCTAGTGCATGAACTTCAATCTACACTCCTTTGAACTCTATTATTGAAGTGGTAAGTTCAATTCTTTGAAATTATGATTAGTGGGAAGTGGGTAACAACCCAATCTTGAGTTCATGAAACATTTTGTGTAAATTGGATGTTAGGACTACTCTCTAGAACAGGAATCATGTTTGATTATAGTTCAATTGAAAGATTTTAGTATAAACCCACCTTATGAGAATGTGTTATGAATAGGATGATTGAAGTTGATACAACTATGTGAAAACTCGAACTATGATGTTTTTGTGATACTTGAATCTTAGACAAATGTGGTGTAGGATGAAAGATTGTTATGAATTTGATTGATTGTTAATAAGTTATGTGAAGAATTAGTACGAATCATGCTTTGAAAGCTTGTACATAATGTTTTACAAATGCGAAACCTGCCAAGTGTTCGATGAAATGCCTAAGAGAACATATACGTGAAATTCGTAAAATTATGATAATGTTGCAATATGCTAAACTATGTAAATGATGAAATGATATTCGGATGGATAAAAAGATTGAATGAACATGTTAATGTAGGCGTGAAGGAAGAAGGTTCAATTACTATGAAAATTCAAGACGCACAAGATCGAGGTATGTTGTTTTATGCATACAACTTTATTTTGTAACTTGTCGTTTTTGTGCTAAAATCATAATCATGGAAATTTGTAGTAGTTATGTAGTAGATGGTATGAACCGTGACGAACGGGTTATATGAAATGAAAGTTTATGAAGAAATTGGTAATTATGATCAATTCATCTCAGATGAATCGTATGTTGGAAAGTTAAGGAAGGAAACTACTCGATCCGTTATATACGTGTTGGAGTAGATGTAAGTAAAAGAAAATAATGAATGAAAGGAATGTATTTATTCGTGGTAAACGGACCGATTAGAAGATATGTAGCGAATGTAATTACCCGTTTTTAACGGGTAAGTGTTGAATGATATGTTTATCTCTATCTTGAGATAGGTGTGTTTCGACCCGTTTCAACGGGTAGTAAACTACTCGATCCGTTATATACGTGTTGGAGTAGATGTAAGTAAAAGAAAATAATGAATGAAAGGAATGTATTCATTCGTGGTAAACGGACCGATTAGAAGATATGTTGCGAATGTAATTACCCGTTTTTAACGGGTAAGTGTTGAATGATATGTTTATCTCTATCTTGAGATAGGTGTGTTTCGACCCGTTTCAACGGGTAGTAAATGCAAGAATGATGTAAAGGCATGAAATGGATGAATTGGCGTATTAAATAAAGAGTAATATAGATGACGGAATTAACTTTACTAGTTTGTTGTTTGATGTAGGTAAATCCTCGGCATAATGGCTTGGCGACTTGGAACGAACACACTCGAATCACGCCCACTTTGTGCTTCCGAAAATGTCTATTTTGTATGGTCCTAGTTTTTGTTATATGTGTATTCCCATATGTGTAAACAATTTGTCGTCTTTGTGTTTTGCCATAAACTAAGTTAGTTTGGTAGACTTGTATCTTGGCAACTTAAGTTTGTTTACTTTTGTTTAAAAGAAAAGGTTGTTTATAAAATAGTTGGGTGTTTTATTGTTAAAAACAGGGAAATGTTTTTCTTACAAACGGGTCATGCCCAAATTTTATAAATTAGTATGTCATTATTGTTATTTCCGAATGTAAAAAGAATGGGCGTTACAAGTTGGTATCAGAGCCTAGGTTTGAGGGATTCGAACATGATAGAGTGCTCAGACTCAAACTGAAAGCTCGTATGAATGGGTGTGTTCGCTCCGAGACGCAAGAAAGGTACATTTTCTAAAGGAACTTCTTAGTAAATGTTGTTATGAACTAATGATGCTATTGAAAGATTAGAAGGAAATAGAAATGTAGTAATAATATTGAAAAAGTGCATCTAGAATCTTTAGGGATGGGTTGAATTGAAATCATATTCGAATGGTTTTTGATAGGGCTGCAAATGAGAAAAATAGCCAAAATTGTTGGGCATCACCGTAGCTTACGGTGGCCACCGTAAGATACGGTGGAAACTGGGAACAAATGATCACCATAAGACAGATGTGATTCACCGTAGCATTTTTATCAGCACCGTAAGCTACGGTAGTCACCGTAGCTTACGGTGAGACTGTCGCGCCCCGCGTAAAAGACCAGCCAAGGCTGTCGCGGGCCGCGAGGGACCTTGTCACTGGCAGATTGTTTAATGTTGTTGTTTTGATTATGGGGTTTTGTATTAATTGGTTTTAAAGACCTCGTAACTAACGTTTAAGGTGATTTTGATAGTAAAAATAATGAGGGAAAGTATATATATATATATATGAAGGGTGAGAAGGTAGATCGTTATGATCAAAGATTATGATCTGCGCGATACAACATGATCGTCAATGACGATAATGTATAAAGTATGAATTGTAAATGGAATGTAGTATGATAACATGAGTTTAATATGATGAAGAGAATTATGAAAAGGAATCTAATAAATGGGATGAATGTTTTATGTAGATGACGGACGCAGGGAATGTAAATGATGATGAAGTAGCACGTCAAGAAGCATTTGATAATAAGGTTATGGAAGCGGCAGAAAAGGTTATACAAGCCAACCTTCCCTAATATATTAGCTCAAGAAGTCGAAAGTCGTGTTTGGGGGGTGGTTGATGCTATGATGACTAGTAAAATCGAGCAGTTGAAGGAGATGAGATAAGGGTCTAAAAGTAAAAGCAAAGCACGAAGGTGTACGTACAAGGATTTCATGGCGTGCAACCCTACAACTTATGATGGCAAGATTGATCCGATAGCATGCCAAAGATAGATTTCAAACATAAAAGCAGTGTTCATACGAAGTCGGTGCGATAAGGATGACCAAGTGATGTTCGCTACGGGTCAACTCATTTTACAAGCGAAGGATTGGTGGGACTTGATTGTAAGGAAGTAGGTGAGGACAAACTTCAGACGATGACTTGGCAGGAATTCAAAGAACCCTTCCTGAAATATCATTGTCCTCAGTTAGCCATTGATAGGATTCAGGAGGATTTCATACGCCTCCGGCAGAAAATGAAACGATCAACAAGATAACGAATACCTTATTGGATAAAATGAAATTCTACGGGGATTTGTGAAGACGGAAAGAATGATGATCACCCGCTATCATGGCATGTTAAAGGCTGAATATAGGGAGTTTATCACTCCCTCAAAGTGTGAAACCTTCGATGAGCTTATTAATTGGGATCGGGATAGAGAAATTGAGCTTAAAAGACAGGAGGAACGTGGTGAAAAGAGATCAACGGAAAAAGGGTCCAATTCAAGTCCGTCCAAGAAGGCGAAGTTTCAAGATCATGGTAGGAAGGATAAATCGAAAGGCGGTATTACCCCTTGTAAGACTTGTGGGAAACTTCATACCGGGAATTCCTTCTAGGCAAGAAGGGGTGTTATAAGTGTGGCGACGAAGGACATCCGTATTATAAATGCCCTAACAACCCGAAGACTTGTTACAACTGTTTTCAAAAGGGGCATGTTAAAGCGGAGTGTCCTAAACTTCAACAAGGAGCAAGGAAGGAAGGGAAGAAGGAGGAGAGCTCTAAGGCAAAAGGAAGGATGCGCCAAATTACATCCGAAGAATCCAAGGCTCATCCGAATGTTGTTTCAGGTATCTTCTTGTTAAATTCCTTGCCTATGTACGTTTTTTTATACCGGAGCCACCATGTCGTTCATTTCAAGTGAAATAGTACAACACCCCTCGTTTAAGATTGAAAGAATGTTGGTGCCTTTAGAGGTAGAAATAGTCGATAGTAAGAACTATTTATTGCACGAAGTTTGTAGAAATTGTAAGCTCACTATTGAAGATGAAGAATTTGATATTGACATCGTACCAATGGTTTTGGGGGAATTTAAGGTGATAGTGGGTATGGATTGGATGGCCTGACACCATGTGAAGATTAATTGTGAAAGTAAGACCGTACTAGTCCAATCTCCGAGTGGGAAGCAGCTAAACATTCAAGGGGAGAGAAATGTAGAAGCGAAACTTTGTACTATCGTTCAAGCCGTTAAGTATGTACTTAATGGGAGTAGAGCATACGTAGCTTATGTAGTAGATGCTCAACAAAGTCTCCCGAAGTTCGAAGATATCGAGGTTGTGAACGAATTTCCGGACGTATTTCCGGAGGAGTTACCGGGGCTCCCTCCCAAACGTGAAATAGAGTTTCGTATCGAGCTAAATCCGGGTGCAAAACTGGTAGCTAAAGCTCTGTATAGGATGGCCCCCACCGAGATGCGGGAGTTAATGACACAGTTACAAGATCTACTTGACAGGGGCTTCATACGCCCGAGTGTGTCACCTTGGGGAGCACCAGTCCTATTTGTAAAGAAGAAAGATGGGTCGATGCGTATGTGCATCGACTACAGAGAGCTGAACAAATTAACCGTAAAGAACCGCTACCCTTTACCCAGAATCGATGACCTCTTTGATCAATTACAAGGGGCTAGTTAGTTTTCTAAGATAGACTTACGTTCGGGATATCATCAAGTCAGGGTGCGAGAAGAAGACATTGCAAAGACCGGGTTGACGAACGTACCAGCCGCGTTTATGGATCTTATGAACCGGGTATGCCGACCCATGCTGGATAAATCTGTGATCGTGTTCATAGATGATATTTTGGTCTATTTGCGAAGTAAGGCTGAACATGTGAGACACCTACGAGAAGTACTTGAAACACTCCATAAGGAGAAACCCTATGCAAAATTCTCAATGTGTGCCTTTTGGCTCAGAGAGGTGTAATTTCTCGGCCACGTAATAAACTCGGAAGGTGTTTTGGTAGATCCGTAAAAAATTGAGGCCGTAATGAAGTGGGTCTCCCCAAAAAATCCAACTGAAGTAAGGAGCTTTCTAGGCCTCGCTGGCTATTATAGAAGGTTTATACAAGACTTTTCGAAGATAGCATTACCTTTAACGAAATTGACAAGAAAGAAAGAGAATTTCTGTGGGATAAAGAACAAGAAGAAGCCTTTCGAGTGTTAAAGGAGAAATTGTCGAGTTCCCCGGTATTAACATTACCAGATGGAACTGAAGATTTGGTTGTCTATTCAGATACCTCACATCAGGGTTTAGGGTGTGTTTTAATGCAAAGAGGAAAAGTTATCGCGTATGCTTCAAGAAAACTAAAACCACAAGAAGGAAACTACCCAACCCACGATTTAGAATTGGCAGCGGTAGTGTTCGCCTTAAAAATCTAGAGGCATTATCTGTACGGGTCGAAATGTATGATCTACTCGGATCATAAAAGCCACAAATATTTCTTTGAACAGAAAGATTTGAATATGATACAAAGGAGATGGCTGGAACTTATTAAACACTACGACTGTGATATTCTCTATCACCCAGAGAAGGCAAATATCGCAGCGGAGGAGTTGAGCCGAAGAGAGTATCCACCTCTGATTCAAGTAAAGTCCATGAAGATGATAGTTACGCCTCGCCTCCTTGAAATGATACGAGATTCTCAAATAAAGTCGCTAGAGGCAGGAGATTCAAAGAAAGAAAGAACTAAAGGAATAGCCGAAAAGTTGGAAGAAAACTCGGTCGGGCTCAAAACGAGATTCGGCCGAATTTGGATACCACGGTTTTGCGAAGTCAAAACCGCGCTACTCGAAGAAGCTCTTAAGTCACGGTGTTCAATCCATCCCGAGGTGACAAAACTGTACCGGGACTTGAAGGCAAATTACTGGTGGCCGGGTATGAAATGCAATATTGTTAAGTATGTCGCGGAATGTTTGACATGCTCCCAAGTGAAGGCAGAATATCAAAAACCGTACAGAGAGTTACAACCTTTGGAAATTCCGGTATGGAAATGGGAGGAGATAACTATGGATCTAGTAACCAAGCTTCCTAGAACGAAAAAGGGGCACGATACAATATGGGTAATCGTAGACTGATTCACAAAAAGTGCCCACTTTTTACCTATTCGAGAGGCTTACTCTTCGGAAAGAATGGCAGAAGTGTATATGAATGAGATAATTTCTCAACACGGGGTGCTCGTGTCAATCATCTCAGATCGGGACACGAGATTCACCTCTCGTTATTGGCAAAAGTTTCATGAAAATATGGGCACGAAGTTACATATAAGCACCTCCTATCACTCTCAGACTGACAATCAGTCAGAAAAAACCATCCAAACACTTGTTGATATGTTGAGAGCATGTGCCTTAGATTTTGGGGGAAATTGGGATGACCATTTACCACTAGTGGAATGTTCTTATAATAATAGTTACCATAGTGGTATCCAAATGGCTCCTTACGAATTACTGTACGGGAGGAAATGCAGGACTCACGTATGTTGGGGTGAAATAGGGCAAAGGGAGCTTGCACCTAATGATTTGATTGCAATGACCAACGAAAAGATCGATCTTATTAGAGCTCGACTGAAAGCAGCTCAAGATCGGCAAAAGGCTTATGCGGACAAGAGAAGATGTCCTATTGAGTTTCAAGTCGAGGATTACGTTTTATTGAAAGTATCCCCACGGAAGGGTGTAATCCGTTTTCGTAAACGGGGTAAACTGGGACCTCGCTATATCGGACCATTTAAAATTGTAGCTCGATTCGGGAAGGTTGCATATCAATTAAAATTGTACACTAGACGGGATTCACAATACTTTCCATGTAGCACTTGAGAAAGTGCCTTGCGGATGAAACGACATTCGTGCCTCTCGATGACATTGAATTGGACGAGGGGTTAAATTTTGTCGAAAGACCGATAGCCATTAAAGACGTTAAGGTAAAGAACCTTCGCAACAAAGCCGTTAGACAAGTCTTAGTGCAGTGGCAACATCGAAAAGGATCGGAACTTACATGGGAAGCGGAAGATGAAATGCGGAAGCAATACCCTTTTCCCTTCAGTACGTAAATACTTAATTTGTTATGTGTCAAGGTTTCAGGGACGAAACCTCTTTTAAGGGGGGTAGACTTGTAACACCCCAAAAATGTTTAATATGAAAATAAGTGAAAATAAATAAAAACTTAACTTAGTTAATGAATTATGATAAAATGGTAGTTAAGTTATGGGGGGTGCTTAAATTAAACACATATTCAAAATAGGAGGGCTAATGTGTACAATAGTAAAATGAAAGAGTTTAACAATTATCAAAAATAAAAAACACCCACACTGAGTGGTGCTGGGCAAGGCAGAGGAAGAACAAGGAAACCCTTGTTTGCTAAATTCCACCAAATTACTTAAAAAATCAAGGAGAATCTAGTGCATGAACTTCAATCTACACTCCTTTGAACTCGATTATTGAAATGGTAAGTTCAATTCTTTGAAATTATGATTTGTGGGAAGTGGGTTACAACCCAATCTTGAGTTCATGAAGCATTTTGTGTAAATTGGATGTTAGGACTACTCTCTTGAACAGGAATCATGTTTGACTATAGTTCAATTGAAAGATTTTAGTATAAACCCACATTATGAGAATGTGTTATGAATAGGATGATTGAAGTTGATACAACTGTGTGAAAACTTGAACTATGATGTTTTTGTGATACTTGAATCTTAGACAAATGTGGTGTAGGATGAAAGATTGTTATGAATTTGATTGATTGTTAATAAGTTATGTGAAGAATTAGTAGGAATCATGCTTTGAAAGCTTGTACATAATGTTTTACAAATGCGAAACCCGCCAAGTGTTCGATGAAATGCCTAAGAGAACATATACGTGAAATTCAAAAAATTATGATAATGTTGCAATATGCTAAACTATGTAAATGATGAAATGATATTCGGATGGACAAAAAGATTGAATGAACATGTTAATGTAGGTGTGAAGGAAGAAGGTTCAAGTACTAGGAAAACAGAAGACGCACAAGATCGAGATATGTTGTTTTTTGCATACAACTTTATTTTGTAACTTGTCGTTTTTGTGCTAAAATCATAATCATGGAAATTTGTAGTAGTTATGTAGTAGATGGTATGACCCGTCACGAACGGGTCAAATGAAATGAAAGTTTATGAAGAAATTGGTATTATGATCTATTCATCTCGGATGAATCGTGTATTGGAAAGTTAAGTAAGAAAGGAAGGAAACTACTCGATCCGTTATATACGGATTGGAGTAGATGTAAGTAAAAGAAAATAATGAATGAAAGGAATGTATTCGTTCATGGTAAACAGACCGACTGGAAGATATGTTGCGAATGTAATTACCCGTTTTTAACGGGTAAGTGTTGAATGATATGTTTATCTCTATCTTGAGATAGGTATGTTTTGACCCGTTTCAACGGGTAGTAATTGCAAGAATGATGTAAAGGGATGAAATGGATGAATTGGCGTATTGAATAAAGAGTAATATAGATGACGGAATTAACTTTACTAGTTTATTGTTTGATGTAAGTAAATCCTCGGCATAATGGTTTGGCGACTTGGAACGAACACACTCGAATCACGCCCACTTTGCGCTTTCGAAAATGTCTATTTTGTATGGTCCTAGTTTTTGTCATATGTGTATTCCCATATGTGTAAACAATTTGTCGTCTTTGTGTTTTGCCATAAACTTAGTTAGATTGGTAGACTTGTATCTTGACAACTTAAGTTTGTTTACTTTTGTTTAAAAGAAAAGGTTGTTTATAAAATAGTTGGGTGTTTTGTTGTTAAAAACAAGGAAATGTTTTTCTTACGATGGGTCATGCCCAAATTTTCTAAATTAGTATGTCATTATTGTTATTTCTGAATGTAAAAAGAATGGGCGTTACAAAAACAATCTTCAGTTAGATATCCAAAATCCTCGCGGTAGGTACACCACTTAGACTTGTCTTTCCAACCAGCAAGTTTGTCATTCTTCCATGGCCACCGAGCCTTGTCCCCAATATCCTGCATGGCATATAATCGTCCTGAAACATCAACAGACTAGCAATAATCAGTTAGTTTGGGATAATCCTCCTCGTGATCCTTGCCTTATACTTCATTGATGCTTTGATTGTCATTTCTTAAATACGGCTTGGTCTTGTAGGATTTCTGTAAGGATTCCCTTTTTTATTGGGGTGATCATAGTTGACAGGTGTGTTAATCCTTTGTTGGATCTTCTTGCCATCTTCACGCCTTATAAACCTCAAGGCTCGGTTCCTAACTTCGTCTAAATTCCTACAAGATTTCATTATAAGATCTTCATAGAATAGGGAATCCTTTTGTAACCCCATTTTAAAGGCTTGAACTGCCGTAGCAATATCAAGATTCGAGATTTCCAGGGACTCCCAACCAAATTTGCTCACATAATCCCTGAGGGATTCGTTAGCACCTTGGGTCACCCTATATAAATCACTGGTTAACCATTCAAAATTCTTGCTGCAAGAAAATGATTATTAAATAGGTTAACTAAATGAGCAAACGAAGTAATGGAATAAGGAGGGACGTTGAGTAGCCATTTTAAGGTCGATCCTGTTAAAGCTGAGCTGACTCCTTTGCACAAACATGCTTCTATCAAATCTGCTAGAATGGGCTTTATCTCCATTCTTTCTATATATTGGGCTTCATGCTACTCGGGATCAGTGGTTCCATTATAGAGTTTCATGTTGGGAGTCTGGAACCGTTTGGGGATCTTTACATCGTATAATGGATGTGCGAATCTAGAGATCCTGGGATTGCTTGGGGATACCTCCAGTATCGGTAGCCATTTTAAGGTCGATCCTATTAAAGCTGAGCAGACTCCTTTGAACAGACATGCTTCTTTCAAATTTGCTAGAATGGGGTTAATCTTTATTCTTTCTATATATTGGGCTACATGCTACTCGGGATCAGTGGTTCCATCATAGAGTTTCATGTTGGGAGTCTAGAACTGCTTGGGGATCTCTGCATCGCATGATGGATGTGCGAATATGGAGATCCTGTGATTGATTGGGTATACGTCCGGTATGGGTAGCACCTTTATTTTGCATAAATTCTTTAGTAAATTGGAGATCATCTCTCCCGGTTTCTTCAACTCCTTGGCCATTTGTGGGCTAACTCCTTTATCCTGCATAAATTCTTTAGTATTCAAAGAATAATGATTGACAGTGTTACCGATGTTGGGATTCTGAGAGAATGATCCCGGAGTGATTCCAAGATCCTTACTAGTAGAGATCCTGACAGTTTAAATTAGGCCAACTCCTATTTTTCATGGTTGCATGCATATGAAATCTCCCTTGAGGTTTCTTGAGGATGCTATAGTGTCAAAGTTCAGGATCCTTGGTTGTAACGTTGTAGTTGTTTCCACCGACTTCCTAGGCTCCTTTAGCTTCTCAAGTTCCCTGAATAGCAATTGGTTGGTCTCTTGTTGTTGTTCCATTTATAATTTCACCTGAGCGAACATTGATAGAATCTCATCGTTAGAAGTAAGAACTGGTCCTCCAGCGGGTATCCCGAATCCAGAAGAGGTGAGTCCAGCAGATGTGGTTTTTCTTTAATATGTTGGAGGAATAGGATAGCTCACACCAAAGGTTGAAGAAATAACAGAAGATGAAGCCGATTTGGATTAAGATGCCATTTTCGAGAATAGCTTTGAAAGGAATTGATTCAATAGAAATTTCAAGAAGGATTTAATGATGAAAAGCACCACTTGCCCTATGGTGGGAGCCAAATTTTTTTGGTAAAAAATAGCAAGTTCAATTTAGTAACCAAATTGTGAATGTGAAGTAGTGTGCTTGTAACACCCCGTCCCGGAACGGGCCGAAGTGTCACTATTACGGTAGTCAGATCAAAAACATAATTCCATTTATACTTAAATGTATTACAAGGCTTTACAGCTTACTGAAGGATATCTAATCCATTACAATTATTTCTACCGTCTTTTTCAAACACTCGAGCAATTCTTCCATAGTCCGTCCCAGATTGTCCTGATAACCTGACGTAAAGAAGAAAACACACAAAAACGTACGTCTGAGCAAAATTTGAAAAGTTTTGCCCAGTGTGCGGATAGAGGAAAACAAAAGCTTATTTTATTTAATATCCGGAGGTAACTTCATGTGAAAATGATACAATGCAAAAACATAATTTCATAATTATATCTTACGGATGTACCCATGAGCAAACTGAAAACGTGACAATACACTGGTAGCTACTCCTGCATACTTATCACACGAAATGGCAAGTTGGCATACCCGTTATCCATTTCCTGAAAAACTTAAATCCTAGGATCCGATCCATACGCCTCCTAATAACTTATATGTACCACACTTGTACTTAAGAGATGCCGTGAACTGATCTCTCCGTCACGGGTGGAGCACATGAGGTTGATGCCACAACAACATGCTCGTGGGACACTCCACGAGAAGCGATACTCAGGGTATCAGAGTACAAATGAACTTATTCACATAACTTATAAAACTTATTTTCAGAACAAAACGGAACATATATTGGAACATGCGATAATGAGTACAACTTAACAGAAAACTATCGCATGACATGAGAGCTAAAATCAAGGTTATGATTATAATAGGAATTCAACGGACTGTCAAATGAATCGATAATCAAAGACGTGAAAAGACAAGACGTGGTAATTTAAAACAATTTGACTTGAGTAACATAATACTTATATATCATATTAAACTTGTAAAAATATTTACTTATAACTTATAAGTCTTAAGATATTTAACTTGTAACTTGTAAAATACGAATCTTTGGCGAGATTGAAAATATAAGAGTGGAACCAGTCACCAAGGTATGGATATCAATCCTATCTTGACAATTTCGTCCCCAAAATGTGGTTTATTAAACGAACAAGATAAAACCTTGACTCGTTAATAAGGAACCACTAGAGTAGGAAATGAAACTCGTATAAAATAAACCATTTTCTAACTAACTGATGTAAAACAAAACCTTTTCAAAACGTTTGTAACTTCCAACACGTATTTCCTAACTTAATCTTAATACGGAACTTGTATTCAATTGACATAAATCTAAAGAAAGGAATTCTATCCGTACTGAACTTATAACTTATCTAAATCTTAATACGGAATTTAAAATCAGGAATGATATACTTATATCCAAACGACATAAATCGAAAGAAAGAATTCTATCCGTACCCAACGGACATAAATCGAAAGAAAGGAATTCTATCCGTACGGAACTTATAACTTATTTCATAACTTAATCTTAATATGGAACTTAAAATCAGGAATAACGACGTAAATTGAAAGAAAGGATTCTATTCGTACGGAACTTATAACTTATATCTTAAATCTTAATACGGAATTTAAAATCAGAAATGTCCAAACGACGTAAATCGAAAGAAAGGATTCTATTCGTACGGAACTTATAACTTATATCTTAAATCTTAATACGGAATTTAAAATCAGAAATGTCCAAACGACGTAAATCGAAAGAAAGGAATCTATACGTACGGAACTTATAACTTATATCTTAAATCTTAATACGGAATTTAAAATCAGAACTTATAACTTATTTCATAACTAAATCTTAATACGGAATCTAAAATCAGGAATGCTATACTTATATCCAAACGACATAAATCAAAAGAAAAGGAGTCTATCCGTACTGAACTTATAACTTATACCTTAAATCTTAAGACGGAGTTTAAAATCAGAATTGATAAATCGAAAGAAAGGAGTCTATCCGTACTAAACTTATAACTTATACCTTAAATCTTAATACGGAATTTAAAATCAGAAATGATAAATCGAAAGAAAGGAACTTATCCGTACTGAACGTATAACTTACTTAATCTTAATACGGAATTTAAAATCAGGATTGACATAAATCGAAAGAAAAGAATCTATCCGTACCTTAAAATTTTCCAAATGATGCTACCTTGTTTCCAATTGTAGATTCATACGGACAGAGTTTAGCTTACTGATTATTCTCTTAACCTAATTTGCACACAAACTAGGTAATTAACTAATACAGCTTTTACGATAACTCACGAGATCAAACCTTCACAACAAATGACAAAGTGTGATACTTCATCCATCGAATTAACGATGATCCGTCAAATTAATGACGAACGACAAAGTACAATACTTTATCCATCGAATTAACGATGATCCGTCAAATTAATGATGAATGACAAAGTATAAGCCCAATTTGAGCAGCACTTAAACATCTATCGGATAGTTCAAATCGATCGGACAATGAATCGTAGCAGCAATTGAGTTAATACCATGATTGCGGCAGCACCCCGCTATACTAATTAGTGTTTCGTGTGTGTTTGGAAGAGTAATTGGACGATTTCTCGGTGACTGAAGAGAATTTCTTCGTCGTTTGAACATCCAGAATCGAGTGCCAATGTCTGCTATTTATACACGAAATTGGACTAGCTTACGGACCGTAAGCTTAAGAAGGTTGAGGTCCGTAAGGCTGCTTACGGACCGTAAGCATCATAAGGTTACGGTCCGTAAAGGACACCAATGCACTATATGGTTGCCACGCGTGGAACTAGCCTAGCTGAGTCGACAAAATCATTAAATTCAACTTCCTCCGTAAGTTTATTAAGATAATTATCAAGTAGGAAATACCCCCCCTGAGTTTTAGGGGCCCAAATCCTGATTCTGAAAATTCTGAAAATCTTAGGGTTTGTACAGAATTACTTGGGTGTCTTAATTAGGGTTTCCTATTGGACTATAAATCATAAGGGTTGTTACATTTTATGTTTTAAAATTTTCGGGTGTTACAGTGCTCTTCAAAATAACAAGTTAAAGTTTCGGAATCCCTGGACTAGACTTAGGGATACCAGTTTGTAAAACATAATTATGGGTGACAAAGTTGATGAAAATGATTAAAGCAGAAAGTGTTGTGATGAAAAACAATAAATGACAATGGAACACTCGAGATTTGTTAAGAGGAAAAGCCCTTGATATCTACGAGATGGTTGCCGACACAAAAAAAAAAAACCAGGAACTGATAACTATCTACCTCCGATATTATTAATCATGCAAAAAAGAATACAATTCTGGAGTAGTTGATCGAATACTAATTGTTTACAGAGAATTGTTTAAGTGCAAAGTGAGTTCTAAGTTGATCGAGCTACTCTATATATAGTATAAAGGTAAAAACGAATTGTAACTAAGTCTCCCACAAATCCGAGATCTTCAAATGACATGGTCAGTCTTGAATATGACAGTTGTGGGCTCTTCCACGCTCTCCAAACGTTTTCCTTAACTTCTTTAGCGATTATTCGGGAAGTCCTATCTAGAGAGTTGTTGGTCTCAAGTTTACCTACAAATAATATCAAGGAGAGATAAAACAAGGGTTAGTAGCACTAGAGCTCAGGATCCTCAACTCTATTAGGATACCGAAGCATCCTGAGACCGCAGGGTCCCGAGCCATAAAAATGACCCCAACGGGGGGTACCTTAACATCTGGGCTGTTATGGGTGACATGACTTGTTAATTGGCATTCCGCATTATTCTCTCTTTGTGTTAAGGGACGTTAAAAAGGTTATTTGTCAACATGTTAACAGAATGTTAAGCCTCGTGGTACAGTTTAACCCTCCCCAACTCCACCTAGGTGCCACATTACCCACTTTTTTCTTATTTCACTCCGCCTCGTACTAAGAAAATAGTTTAATCCTGTTAGTTTCACCCGAACCCTATTTTTAGTGGTATTTGGTATTAAAGAGAAAATAAATTAACTGAATTCTTAACATCTCAATAACATGTTTACAAGTAACCTCTTTAACGCCTCTCAACGCAAGTTGGGAGTGGTGTGAAACGCCTGTTAACATGTCATTTCACTCTTAATGCTCTAGTTGTTAGAGTACACCCAAAGGCCTAAGAGATTGAATTAGTTTTTTTTTTTAAACAAAAAATAGGGTTAAGAGGAGTTAATAAACCATTTCCTTAGAGTTTTGTGTATTGAAATGGAGAAAAGCGAATGATGTAACATCTAAATAAAATTTAGAAGAATTAAAGTACACCGCTATGCCTAATATAAGAAATTATGAACAAAAAATTGATTTGTTTCTGGTTAATTTAACCCACAAAAATTAATTATTTGTATTTCATACACTAGGGTAAGGATAGTGTAAAAAGCCCTAAAGTGTGAGAAATGTAAGAAGTGTTTTAAACCATTAGATCTTTGATCTAATGGTTGAGATCAACAGGGACCAAATTGTAAATTGTGTTTTAATTATTTGGGCTGATTTAAAAATTATAGGCGTAATAGTGTATTTTTATATGTTTCAAATAAGGTAACCTCTCATAAATTCCAGCGATCCTTGTTCATCCTTATTTTACGAATCCGGAAACATGTAACTGCTAACAGAGAATATAACACTATATAATAATATATAACATTATATAACACCATATAACACTATGTAACACGATATAAAACTATATAACACTATACATTCATCATAGACCTGCTACTAGAAAATATAATACTATAACACTATATAACCCTATACATCCATCATGGACCTACTATCAGAAAACATAGCACTATAACACTATATAAAA
This sequence comes from Helianthus tuberosus, assembly GCA_030545235.1. NCBI lineage: Eukaryota > Viridiplantae > Streptophyta > Magnoliopsida > Asterales > Asteraceae > Helianthus > Helianthus tuberosus. Next base: position 53,614,308 of record CM060428.1, read on the forward strand.
CTATACATCCATCATAGAACTGCTACCATAAAATATAATACTATAACACTATATAATACTGCATAAAAACGTTCATTCTGCAACCATAACTATATAACACTCTATAAAACCTTCATTGTGCGAACTTCAGACATTATAATTGATAAACGATAACTCACATAATCTTAATGGATCTTAAAAAAAATACAAATTCGTATTCCTATAATAAAGGGTGACGTTTACGGAAACTTATCAATTAATTAAATCAATGAGAAAATTATTTGTTTACACTTTTAAATTAACTTAGATTGAGTATACATGTCGTCTTCACAATATTTCGCGCCCCTTTGGGCGCTTTGTACAGTATCTTTAATCTTTTTTCGATCTGATTAGGAAAACATATGATGCTATTATTATTTAAATAATAAGTTTATATAATAATCGGCATCTAAAGGCATCTTTTTGGCGGATTCGACGCACGTCTGACTTATTATATAAAAATCCTTTTAATTAAGGGTTAATGGATTTAAACACCCCCAACTATGGCCATTTGGCCGATGGCACTCTCAACTTTCACTTTCACTTTCACTTTGGCTCAGACCACTCCCAACTTAACACTTGGGTTGTCATGGCACCCCCTCGTTAAATATCCACTAACCAGGTTAGTAAATTTAGCCTATGTGGCAATTTTATCTGATGTGTCATGTATGATGTGTCATTTAAATCTGATGTGGCCAATTATTTTTTTAAAGAAATCTATATAATAATTATTATATTTAATAATATATATATATATATATATATATATATATATATAATATGTGTATTTATATATGCAGAGTTGAATCTGTACATCTCCATCTCCATCTCCCTCTCTCCACCAACAACTGCCACCATCAACCATCACCGCCACCACTTCCTCACCTGCTAACATCCACCCCAGATCTGAAACAGCCACACTACAACCGCCCCATCAGCATGTATATAAGCTCCATGTCCGCTCAAAACAGCCACACTTTATGAATCTGTCTCTGGCTAGCGTTGACCCGGACCCAAAGCAAAACAGAATCGAACAAGGCTCCACCTCCACCACCGCCGCGGCTCCACCTCCACCACCGCCATACGTCGCTTGTGTCTTCACCGTACGCCACCACCAACCGGTGGTGGCCGTTTAAATGTTCTGCAACAGGAGGGTGTCGGAAGGGGGGTATGGCCGGCTGGTTAGTCGGAGTAGAGAGGGAGAACGAGGGGTGTTGTGTGGGGGTTACATCGGAGGATGGTGGCTCACCGGCGCCGACGAAGGTGGCGGTCTTCATTTCATTCCGACAGGGTCACCGGTCAGATTTGTTTCGAACTATCTCTCTCTCTCTCTGCTTCACTTTCTCTCTCTTCTCTTTCTGATCTCGTTCTCTGTCTCTCTGTCGTTGCGCCGTCGCCGTGTGCTGCGGCTCCCTTTCTTCCGATCTGCAATGTGAAGGTGGATTTGAAGGGTGGTTAGGGGTGTGTGGGTGTCGGGTTGACTGTGGCGGCGGTGAGAAAGGGAGAAGGAGATGGTGGCTGGGTTGATTGTGGCGGTGGTGAGAAAGGGGGTGAAACCTGATGTTGAAGATGATGAAATCTGATGTTGGTGGTGGTGAAATCTGTTTGCCGTTGGATTTAATCAAAAGAAAGAGACAAGTTTTTTTGGTTTTAAAATCCTAATCGTGAAATTGTGACTTGTTCAACAACCATTGGCCACAAAATAGCCACGTCAGCAAAAATAGACACGTTGGATAAAAACAGGCCATGTCACCATGCCACGTTGGACAAAATGGCCAAATCAGCAAAAAGAACTAACCCAGTTAGTGTTTATTTAACGACAGGGTGACACAATAACCCAAGTGTTAAGTTGGGAGTGGTCTGAGCCAAAGTGAAAGTTGAGAGTGCCATCGGCCAAATGGCGATAGTTGGGGGTGTTTAAATCCATTAACCCTTTAATTAATCTTATGATGAATATGTATGTATGGATCAAACAAAATGATGCTTTTTCCAGATTATTTTTTTATGTAGTAACTAAGTATAAAAACAATAACCAATTTTTTTTATTTGGTCGATAATTTTCAATCTACCAAATGTCCTTAAATTAAAACAATATAAATAAAAGACAGTCACGTGTAATTCTAACAAACTTATATTTTTTGTAATTTCAAGTTTGATCAACATATTATTTTTTTTATATATTATTTATGATTATATACGATATTAATATATCTTATTTTGATTCAAGTAATTAAGCCTGTATCACCAAATACCATAGACCTGTAAATATATTTAAAGCGAGTCTAATACATTACCATAGTTTCTCCATAAGATGGTAATCGACTTTCTCCAACTACTAAGCTTTGTGCCTTGTCAATGAAGAATGCCGGGAAAGCAACCTAGTAGTATTTATGATTATATACGATATTAATATATCTTGTTTCAATTCAAGTAATTAAGCATGTATCACCAAATTCAAAAGACACGTAAATATATTTAAAGCAAGTCTAATACATTACCATAGTTTGTTTCTTCATAAGATGGTAATCGACTTTCTCCAACTACTAATCTTTGTGCTTGTCAATGAAGAATGCCCGAAAAGCAACCTAGTGGGAGTTAGCTTCGAGAATACCTGTTTTGAATGAATTTACTAATAGGATTTAGATTGTTTTCCACCACTGTTGGTTCAATTGAAGTTGTGCGTGCATGGGTTTGGCTAGTGTTCAATAAAAGAAGGCAGGGTTCGAAATTATACTATAACTTAAAGGACAAAGTCGGTGGACTTTCCACCCGCTTTTTCTAAGGTTTCATCAAAATGCACAATAGCCTCTTGCCTTATTACACCCATCATACTATCCCTTAACTTTTGAAAATTATAATTTTAACCCTTATATTAATCCATTTTACAACTCTCTCAAAAGTATGCGGCATTTACAATAACGGTCCCTCCTTTTCCACCCACTATTACTTTATTTTACACCCCCTTAACTTTTAAAAATTTCAATTTTTATCTAACCAAAATAGTTCTTAAATATTTAAGTAAGTTTTCTTTAGCTAATTTTCTTTTTAAAATACTAATATTTTGTCGTTGTGTTTAAGAACTTTGTAAAAATATCATTTAAACCAACCTTAGTTTCCAAAGCTCCGACTTTACCCCGTTCGTTCCTTTACCTAAAAAACTATTTTTACGTGCGTATTTTTATTTATGTGTTGGTATAAATTTGAGTTATTCTACGTTTCTCCATAAACTTTTTTTAAGCAAGTCATGTCAAATATATTACGTTTTCGTGCTTATTTTATGTACGATTTTGGTTGGTATACGTTTCATTGAAAATTTTGTTCTGAATCGAATGAGGTCAAATATAATACATTATCATTCGACGGTTTAAATTTGAGATACTCTACGTTTCGACCCTGCCGCAACGTGCTAGGGGTAAAATTTCAACCCTTGATGTGAATATGTTTTTTGAGTACACGTGTCAGATTTCCCATTATACACGTTTTAAGCTTTGGTTTGTACGTTTCCTATGTATGAGTCGGATCACATATAAATACGTTATGATTGTACTGTATAAATTCGATTACTTTACATTGGATCCAACCGCAAATGCTATTGAGTTAAATCAGATAAGTTAAAGCGCATGTTTTCAAATTGTGTACATCACATAACATTACATTTTCAAAAATCCTCGAGACGTATAATCTATTTTATGACATGTGAATACTAATGAGTTATTTTAATTAGTTGTTAACATTTGAAACTCGTTTTAACTAAAAGAAGCAAAGGGTAGAAATGAGAGTTTATCACATTAAATTTCTAATCCTCCAGACCTATAACCTATTTTATCACATGTGAATACTAACAAGTTATTTTAATTAGTTGTTAACATTTGAAGCGCGTTTTAACATTTGACCATCCATGTGTGTACATGCAAATGTGAACATAAACATGAGTGGTGACATTGAATTATTTATATTCTTCAAGGCGTTAAATATTTAATTAAAAGTTACATGACTATTCTCTCGATTTCATATATATATATATATATAAACATATATAGTAGGGAACCCGCACATTGCAGCAGAGTTGACAATATGGGCGGAGAACATAATTCAACTCTGAAAACGTTAAAAAATCGTATATACGTTGTGTGTGTATATATATAGTGGGGAACCCACACGTTGCAGCAGAGTTAACAATATGGGCTGAGAACATAATTCAAATCTGAAAACTTTAAAAATCGTATATACATGGTGTGTGTGTGTGTGTGTGTATTGCAACAAATTTTTTATCTAGTGGGAAACCCGCGTGTTGCGGCGGAGTCGACAATTTACATCTAAATTTTTAACAAAGTTTTCTACAATTACAAAACACATTTTATGTTAAATTTGATTAATTTTGGTTTACTGTTTAGTCACTTAGTCAAAATACACAAATACAATATAATATATTTTTAAATATATGTTCTTGATAAATGTGATGAGTTTATTATCCATAAGCTTATTTTTTAATATTTATAAATAATCTACTATATAGTATAGATTTATTAGACTTAAATGCCATTGATCAAGGAAATAGGGTATATATGTAAGAAAATGGCAAAAAGTTAGGCATTTTAACTTAACCTTTCATATGTCATCTTAAAAAATTTTTCATAAAAATGTTCAAGTATATTTATGTTACATTCCCTGTGTTTTTTAGAAAAAAAATAAAAATGTTAAATAGGGTTTATTTGGGTTTTACAACTCACATTGGTTTTCGATTTATCTTTCCCATATATATATATATATATATATATAGGGTAATGCTAGACAAAAAACCCTATCTATCTTAGGAAACTCTGGAAACTCAAAGCTCCCGACTTTTTTTTTTTTGAAAAAAATAACACATGTAATATACATGTTTTTAAGAGTTTTGGGCCAAAAAAAACAAAAAAGCGCCGAGTACTTTTTTAAAAAAAAAATAAACAAGTTCCAAAAACTTCGGTGACTAACATGTGTTAGACAAAAAATGCTGAAAGTTGCTAAAATTTGTTTTTTTTTTTTAAAAAAAAACCCTTCGGCGTTTTTTTTGATTTTTTTGGCCCAAAACTCTTAAAAACATGTATATTACATGTGTTATTTTTTTCAAAAAAAAAATGTCGGGAGGTTGGGTTTTCTAGGGTTTTTTTATATAGATAGGGTTTTCTATATAGCCCTACCCTATATATATATATATATATATATATATATATATATATAGGGTATGGTTATAGAGTGAACAACCTCCCAAGAGTGAATTGTGTGAACTCATATAGACCATTGATCTTCATCATCTTGAGATTATAAGAGAATGACAAGATTGTAATTGTTAGGTTAATTTTATATATTTAATTAAATATAAAAGGGTATCATTGTACATTTGATATTAACAAATATGGAAACTTATAACCGAATGGTTTAATTTGTTGGAATATTTTGTAATCTTTCCTCAAAAATCGTGCATTTCAAATCCTTTTCAATATCTATGAACATCTCCTCCATTTTTTTATGTTTTTATCGAATAAAAGAAAACAAAAGACAGAAGATTAAAGGGCGACGACGAAGAACACTCTTTACCGTCATCATCATCTTCGTCGGAACGGCGAGCAACCAAGGTACACCGATGTAATCCCTCGTGTTTGTTTGATTAGATGTCGTCGTTGTTCGATTCGTCAGAATAGGGATTGAACTGGAAATTAGTAATTATTTTTTGTTTTCCTGATCTACTATAGAATTAGGGTTCCGATTTAAGTTGTTTGGAGTTCAATTTTTGGAAAAAGATGTTTGGATCGTTTTGATGTTGAATGGGTATTCGTCGACGAAATCAACAGAGGGTTAGGGTTTTGTTTCTTGTTTGAGGCGGGTGTACACATGTGTATTCTGATTACTGGAGTTGATTTTAGGGGGGTATATGTGATGAATATTGTACACATATGTACAGTGTGTTTTTTTTTTTATTTCTTAATGCTCTGGGTTTTGAAGATTTATTAATAATGTGGTGTAAAAGTTATTCTAAAAGTTTCTTAATCACAAGTTTCTTTTATAGTGTTGATTTAACAAATTAGTGGATTTTGCTATGTTTTTATGCGATGTTGCTCTGTTTTTTTTAAGGATAGGGTTGGTTTAACAAGATATTGGATTTTACTCTATTTTTATACGATGTACACATGTGTATGTTGTGCATATTTTGTTGTCACCACGGCGATGTATACATGTGTATATTGTTATAATGATTTATTAATACACTGGGTTGTACACATATGCACATGGTATTTTTTTTGTTTAGCTGCAACCTGGGTTATACACTATGTACACATGTGCATAAGGAGTTGATACACAGGTGTACACAAGGTTGATTATTTGTCTACAACCTGGAATACAAATCAGTGGTATTAAGACCGTTCGGTCATTTAAGTTTACGGATAATGTGCAGGCAAATGGTGTTTCTAACAGAGTCCGCTCAATAAAGGCGAGCTAAACTACTACAAAATTGGGCAATTGCGACCAAAATTTGTCACCAAGAGAACAAGTGGCAAAATTAGCAACTGATTTGCCACCAAAATTTAAAAAGGTCACATACAACCCATATTCAGTAACAAAATGGTGGCAAAATTTGCTACCTTAAATTTTTGGTAGCGAATTGGTGGGAAACATGATAAAAACCAACAAAAAAGTTAATTAAAAGAAAAACACATTAAATTGGGACCGGATTTGTGATAGCAACTTGAAAATCTAATTTGGCAGGCAAATTTTACGAGTCCCAAAATTTCATAGCAGTTCAACCATTTTCCGAATTTATTCCAAAATACCCTTCCCCGCCTTAATTATCCCGCTTCCTTAAAATCCCTAACCCTAAACTCACTCCTAATCCAGCTTCATCAAAATCTATCTCCACCGCACCATCAGATGAACCAGCCCCTCTACCACTGTTCGAATCGTTGCCGTTGACCAACCAATGGACTACTACAGGTGCGACAATGTACCATTGGCCAAGCTACTACTCTCTGCGATTGCGATTAAGGTACCATCGAACCGTCTTTCACATAATTCTCACTGTTTTGTTGGCAAATGAATTAAATCATAGGTATATGATACTTAAACTTGGTATAACCCAAAAGAGAACCGAAAACAGCATCGAGGTTGACAGTCGAATTCTGGGTAATACTACAAGACCTAGACCACCCAAGGGAACTTTCTATGGCTAAATTTGCAATCAGTTGAACTTTAATTTGTACTCTTTTATTCAACACTATTGCAATTTGAAGTTATGCCACTTTGAAGGTATTTTTTTACTCTGCATTCCAACCTTTGTGTTTTACCATGAGTGCTAGAAATTATGATGAATCTTGATCTGTGCTTTAATTTTGGGGTTTAGTTTAAGATAATGTATGTAATTAGTGATGTTTAGATTAAATGCCTACCAAGTGTTTGATGAAATGTATGTGTTAGTTTTTACCTCTAGTTTTATTCACCATTGTGCAGATAACATGTTTGGTTGTAATTGTGTAAATTTGTTGTGAGATTAGTGTAGGCAAGTTGTTCGATAAAATGTCTCTGTGAACAAAGTCACTGATAATAACAGTAAAAACTGTAGTTATATCACATCCCCTTTGAAATACAGTGGTTAACAACAATTTTGAAGTCCCATGACGAATGTAGAAATTATATGATATTAGTTTCTGTTTATTTAAATTTGGCCATAATAATAATTATAATGGTTTTACAGTTTACCAAAGATTCAGGGAATAAAGTGGAAGAGTGCAAGTTAAGAGTGGTATATCTTCCTCCATTCCCGTCAACTTCATCCATTGTTCAAGGAGCAGAGGAAGTGTTTTCACCTAAAGGATCTGGGGTAAGATAAGGAAATATTGAGAGTCACTGAGGCTATTTTAGTCTTTTTGGTTCATTAAAATTGTTAATTTTTTTTCATTTTTGATGCTTGTAGGGTTCAAGAATGCATGTGGATTCTCTTGACAAATCCTCAGAGGTGAGTCAATGTGTATGTGTGCTGTGTTGTGTTTTGCTCTTTTCCGTTTTTTGGCAAGAACAGTGATTTAGTTGTAGTATAAAGAAAAGCACAGTGATCACTGGTACTTAATTTGTCAATTCTGGTTTGTTATTATATGAACATAAAAAAGTATTTTTTTTGTATTGCTGCAACTTCCTTACACAATTCATGACTTTTAGTGTTCTAATATTCTTGGTAGTTGCCATGACGCTATCTGTCTGGTTTGGTTGTTTTATGCTTTCATTTTATGAGTTCCACATGGATACCGAGGACATTTTTGTGGGTCCCGCTTTACATCGGTGGACCCACAAAAGGATTGAGTTGGATTAACGTGCTCATGGATTTTCAGGTGAGATCTCTCATTTCAAAGTTGACCGACGAGAAGAATGCTGCTAGTTGATTTTATGGAAAAGTTTCATGTTCATCCTCCCTCCGTAACAATCCAAACGATTGATGGTATTAACAACTCAGACCCTTTCTAATTTAACAAATAAATTATTCATTTTTTTGTCCTCACAACTTGAAAAGGTTGAACCTTATCCAACACTTCGGTACCTCTAGACCAAAGACCCTTTAATAGTGTTTTACAAGTGGGCTAAACGCATCAATCTAAAAGCCATTTAAGCATGAGTTTTGTAAGTTATAGAATATTAATATAATGTAAATGGGTCAAGTAGGCCAAACGGTACCTACCTATCTCCATAAAATTTCCTAAATCATTTTATTTAAGAAACATTATTACCAAAATAGTCTTTACTTTTGTAATCATATGTTTGATTCTCGGGTACATCATGAAGAAATAAAGAATCTTTCATCGGTGTGGTTGGTTACTTAGTTGAATTTAAAAAAAAAAATTAATTTTTTTGATTTTTTTAAATTTTTTGATTTTTTTATTTTTAAATTTTTTGATTTTTTGATTTTTGATTTTTAATTTCTTTTGATTTTTTTTTTTTGATTTATTTATATTTTTAGCCTATCATGTCCAAATGGCCAAATCCATATTGACAAAAACCCATCTTGACCTAAACCCATCCTAACCCATTTCTTAATAAACTCATCTTAACCCAAACCCATGTTAACCCATACCCATCCTAACCCATTTCTAACTTTGGGACGCACTAAATGCTTGCTGCAGCCGCCTATCTTCAATCTTTATGTTGTCATTTCTTCCTGTTCTTACTATCATGGCTATGCTAAATATATATATTTTTCCTAATTCTACAATTTATATAGACAATTAACGTAGATGTTGTTGCAAGTACAGGAAGCCCAAAACTGCAGAGAATGCCCAAACAACGTTATCATGGCAGAGCCAATATCATCGTGGAAGTCAAAAGGAGAGTTTGGTGCTGCTGAGGTAATATATTCTTAAATATTATGGGTTACAGCATCATTGTTAATAACAAATCAGTTAACAGATGTTCTCCTTAAAGAAAAAAAAACACGTAAAAGTAATAGTAGTTCAAGTTGATAGATTTCAACAACAAACACAGCGGACAAACGCAACGGGCACAGCTGCAGGCAGACGCAACGGGGCGGCTGCCGTAACGCTGCAGCGCGCGGCTTCAGAAACGCAGCGTGCGGCCACCGAAACGCAGCGCGCAGCTGCAGATGCGCGTACGTTTGTATGTTTGTTGCAGCATGTTATAAGCTTGATAAAAACAAATAATAGGCTCATTTAAAGTATTTCAGGATCCACTTTTACTCGATTCATAATTTTAACTAATCCAATTCTATGAGTTTGTTTTCATTCTAAAACAAATTATATTGTCTTTAGTTTCAAAGAGGACAAAGCCATAATAATAAATTAACAAAAGAAGCAAAACTGGCTCGACAACTACCAGATTAAATACTTTTAACCCATCAAAACGACCTATGATGAAGGTTTGATTGTTCTCTCTTCTTTTGGTTCTGTTTTATTGTATAGAAAAAGCTAACACGGTTGGCTTACACAATCTTCTTGATCAACAGACTGGATATCTTGGACTTTGGGGAGCGAAAGTTGATGCTATCGAGCATCAAGAAACCGAAATTAAGAAACTTTCAGGCGAGGTAAACATCAATCTTTCCATATTTGGTGAGATAATATATATGCCAGAAAGATATTTTATGTACTTTTCCATACAGATAGCAGAAGAGAGAAAAAATGTGATGGATGACCCGAAAGCCATACTGACAATAGCATTTGTGTCCTTCAAAACTCGTTGGGCAGCTGCTGTTGCTGCTCAGACACAACAAGTTCGAAACCCGACTTTGTGGTTGACCGAATGGGCTCCCGAGCCACACGATGTATACTGGAAAAACCTTGCTATTCCTTACGTTTCACTCACTGTCCGCAATGTTATTATGGGTATTGCCTTCTTTTTCCTCACTTTCTTTTACATGATTCCAATCACGTTTGTGCAATCACTTGCAAACATTGAAGGCATCGAGAAGGTTGTACCCTTCCTTAAGCCCCTAATTAATATGTAAGTTCCCGACCTCCTGCCTTTTAATTCTTACTTAAAGTTATTTGGTCAAAACATACACCGTACTGATTAGTATTAGCTGATCAAGTCATTTATCCAAGGTTTTCTACCTGGGATAGTGTTGAAGATATTCCTCAAGCTGCTACCAAAAATCTTAATGATGATGTCCAAGTTTGAAGGATTTTTGAGTATATCAGGATTCGAGAGGAGATGCGCTTCCAGATACTATCTTTTCAAATTTGTTATCGTGTTTCTAGGTAGCATTATCGTCGGGGCTGCATTTGAACAGCTCGGCACATTTCTAAATCAGCCAGCAAGTCGGTATGTTAACACATGAGAACCTCAAACACAATTCTATTTTCTCATCGGGCTTGTTTATGCGGTGGTGACGCCACTATTGATTCCATTTATCTTGGTTTTCTTCTGGCTAGCCAGTGGCGGATCCAGGATTTTTTTCCAGTGGGTTCAGTAGTTTACGGTGCTCCAATTTTGATAGGACCGGACATAAAAAATTCGGGTCGGTTCAAAGGTTCGGGTCGGGTAATTAAGGTTCATCACACATAATATGATGACTCTTAATAAGCATTGTTTACTTATCTATTTCTCACTTCTATATCATATTCTATTTTCTCCTACTATTTTCCTTACCTTATGTTAGACAAATAAAATTTTAAAAAAATTTAATGGAACAAATCACATTGGAAGAAATTGGAAATTTGCCTCACATGATCTTGAATTTTTGTTGGGGAATTAGTCAATCACATATCATCTAAGCTATTAAGTTTGCATATCTGGCAATAGTTCAAAACAAATTACATCAAACCACTTTCATTGACATGATTATGTGAATATGTGAAGGCAATAGAAGACTAAATGAATGAATTGACATGTACGAAGCAAAATATTTAATTCAAGTCTCTAAGAACATTTACTGGAACCTAAACCCTCAAAAGAAAACCAAAAACAGATGTACTGTTTTTAAAAATTATTCTTCTAATTTGTGTTTTAGAGTTAAGGAAAAAAAGATAAAGACTTCAAAAATTAACTTGATGTCCTGTTTTTAAAAATTATCCTCCTAGTTTGTGTTTGAGAGTTAAGGAAAAAAAGATAAAAACTTCAAAAAATACCCTCCAAAGGGATTCGAACCCGGCATGTAAAATTAAGAAGAGAAAACCTAAACCATTGCACCATTCCTGAGTTTTGTTACTGGGTTCATCCAGAATATTATTTATGGGTTCATGCCATATTTTTTAATAGCATTTCTACTAAAAAATTGAAACCGAGTGGGTTCGTGTGAACCCGTAGACGTCAACGTAGATCCGCCCCTGGGGCTAGCATTCGTTGTCTATCGCCATCAGGTAAAGAACCCAAGTGGATGGAATTAAAAATCTTACATTACATTATATAAGACGTCTGTGTTGAATGTAGATAATTAATGTATACAACTCAAAATATGAAAGCAGAGCGGCATTCTGGCCTGATGTCCATGGACGTGTGATCATGGCATTGATTATATCACAAGTACTTTTGATGGGTTTGTTGAGTACAAAACACGCTGCTGCTTCGACTCCGGTTCTCCTTGCACTTCCAGTTCTAACAATAGGGTTCCATATCTACTGTAAAGGTAGATTCGAACCTGCGTTTACCAGATATCCATTACAGGTATGCAAGTAGGAAAGTCTTGTTAAGTTTTATCGATTTGTCATGTAATGCTTTCTTTGTGGGGTTTTCTGCAGGAAGCTATGAATAAAGACACTCTTGACAGAGTAAAGGAACCGAACCTGAACCTGAAAGGCTACCTTGAGCATGCTTACATTCATCCTGTTTTCAAGGATGATTGTTCTGATGATCACTATGAAGATGGGACTCCCATTGTACCCACTAAAAGACACACCTGCCCTGAGCCTAGCAGGACGAACGAGGAGGAGATCCTTCAAGAAAAGCAGAAGCCTGAATGAATGTGTAAATATGTAATTAGTTTTACTGTTCAACATTTCAAATGATTTTGATTATGATTATAGAAACAAACTTAAATCTAAATCTTAATGATGATGTCCAAGTTTGAAGGATAATTTTAGTTCTTTTATGTTTTAGTTGGTATTATTATATGCTTTTGAAAACGAGATGTTTTATATAATTTTGGGATTTTATTAGACTTTTTTTATATTATTTGTAGTTTTATTAATATGTAATTTTGAAATCAGTAAATGGTAGCAAATAACTATACCAAGGTGGTCACAATTGTGTAAAAAATGATGGCTACATGGTGGCAATATCGATGACTAAATGGTATTAAAACTCGCAATTTGTGTAAAAAATGGTGGCTAAATGTGGCAATATCGGTGGCTAAATGGTATGAAAACGTGTCACAACTTGGTGGCAAACTCGGTGGCAAACAAGGCGGAGCGTAGCAAACATGAAGCGGTGGCAAATAATTTTGACCAATTTTATGGTGGTAAAAATAAGGTAGCAAATATAAAAATGGTGGCTATTTGGTGGCATTAGGGCAATTGACACGGGTGTTTTTGTCACCGTATTTTCGGTGGCAAATTGGTGACAACAAGGAAATTGCTACCATTTTGTAACAAAAAATTACATGACAAAAACCATGTTTTCTAGTAGTGACTAAGGACGATTCGTTAACCGGTGAAGAGCATGAGGAAGATACAAAATCTGAAATCGAAGAATCGGGAAGTGAAGATAATGGAAGCAAAGAATAGGCTACTCACATTCAGTTATTTATCATGTTTTTTTCCTTGCAAGACTCGTTTCACGTGCGTTTTAATTCTACACTATGGGTACTTTTATTATTGTTGTTTGTAGTAGGGGTGTTCATATTTTTTTATGTTTGGTATATTTTATATGATTTTTACAAATCTTGACATTTTATAATTTGTTTAAACATGTTCATACCATATACGGGTTCTAATATGTGGCATCTGATCAAAACCAATAGGACAAAACCTAATTACAACTTAAAGAGTTTTTTGGTCAATACACAGTTGTATAAATCATTCTTCACATTACACCAGTGTACAGATGACTACAATACATCTGTGTATAGATATTTTACATGTGTAATGTTCCAGCAAACTATCTATACTCAAATAAAACCATTAATATCTTAAATAATATACGGCGATAAAAAATAAAAACAACATAATACACACAAACGAAAGGATGCTTACTTAAAACAAATTGTAAGTTAAATACATACCCAGAAATATAATATGTTTTCTAATCAAAAGTCTAACAACTTCTTAATCTAAAGACCAGTAGTTGTTCCGAACATCATATTAGAGTTAGCAAATACTGGTGATCAGGGGTGTAGCTTCCGGTTGTTGAAGGATCGTTTTCATGGCTATACATGAGAGAAGTAATACTAATCTGCACAATAAGAATAAGCGCCAAAACCTAACTATTAATGTTCAAAATAAACTTACCCAAAATGTTGTGAAAATCTAGACCGACTTGACTACATTTTATTCTCGACAGTCTCATTGGTTTATCGTTATATACATTGGGATCTGTAATTAAAAGTATATAAAGTTAGCTTTATACCAAGAAACTAATTTAAATCTGAAAGAAACTTATTTTGACATCCTAAACATCGGCAATTGGTATTGCATCCCATATTAGCCTATTGAAATAAACTCAGAAAGTAAGTAGAACAGAACATGACAATCTTGACTAGAGAATTGGATAACAGGTTCGGGTCAAAACAAGTAATTTTGGCACAGTTCAAGTTTTATAAGTTTTTTCATAAACTTCAAATGAGATTACAAAAAAAATGTTACAGTAATTATATACAATGTGTATGACTCTCTACCCCGTCTGACACATTCGACTTCCTTTTAAATTAATACTTTTAGTTTTTCTTGTTTGACCAGTTAGATATAATACATAACTTGACACGTTGTATAAGTATACGGGTCAAAACATACACCTCTAAGACAAGTAATTTGCAAGAATCTAAAACGAATTGAACCATAACACCGCGATGTGAACAAACCTAATAACACTTGCAGTACTTTTTCTGACACATTGACTTTTTACAGTTGCAGCCCTTTCTGTGCTTTCCAGCAACTGGTTTCACTTGATCTCCATCCTCCAGTTTTCATCCATTAATATTTAACAACCCATCAATAAGCATGCAAAGTTAATTGTATACAAGATAATCTTATAACCCACATACCAAATCTTGGCTTGTTGGAGGCTCTACAAGACACTGAATCTTGGAACTAAACGCGATCAGATTTTTGTATCTTTTGTACTTATATAAAATTATCGGTTTAACAGAATGATATTGTCATTAATTCATGATGGTGGTGAAAGACAACATTTCAAACCATGTGGTGGAATGTGAGGAAAGTGCATCTTAGTTAGTTTCTTAACATGTGTACAGAACACCCAAAACAGAGTATGACTTAAACGAGGTTTTTTAACCAGTCATTCAAAGCTATACACATGTGTACACCCAGTATTTGGTATCTCTTCTTAAAAAAATACACTGTACATGTGTGTACAACCCATTGTACAATCTTCATCAAATTTTTCCTCCAAATCAATATCAATCAGTGTAATAAACAGGTGAACATCAACGACTTTACAGAATCAATACACACAACATTATGAAATATCACAAAACCTGCTACAATACATATTTGTACAGTCGATACACAGCCAAATATCGCATAAAAACATAGCAACAACGCATAGAAACAGAGCAAAATCCCCTAATTTGTTAATCAACACTATAGTACTCTAACGAAACCTGTAACTTTCCGATGAACAACCTAGCTTTCCGATGAACAGCCTAACATCGCATAAAAACAGAGCAACATCGCATATAAACATTTTTGTGGTTGAAAATCGGATGATTAAACAACTATTACAACTTCAATCTGATATTTATACACCCGATGAACGAAAGCCTAACTTTCTGATTTCTTATAATTAAAAAGAAGTAGCAAGCATACACAATTGAAAACGATGTACTGAAAGTAAACTTACCACTGCAGATGGTGTAGAGAGAGAACGATATTGATGTTGATGATGATGATCTGATGATGTTCTAAAACCAAATCGAAGTGTAAAGAGAGAACGAGATTGATGTTGATGATGATGATCTGATGATGTTCTAAAGCCAAATCGAAGTGTAAAGTGAGAACGAGATTGATGTTGATGATGATGATCTGATGATATTGAAATCACAAGATTATAGGAATCAATTATCATGTTTGGTAACTGATTGTGATAAATCTCTTTAAAAGTTGATATATAATTTAAAAAATAAAATTAACTTTATATGGTTAATGACAATCCTACCCCTTATCATCTTAAATAAAATCAAGGGCCAAGATTAGTTCACACAGTTCACTTTCAAGAAGTTGTTTATATTTGAACCCAATCCTATATATATATATATATATATATATATATATATATTTATATATATATAGGGTGAGGTTCTAAAGTGAACAGTAGTGTATTTGCGAACTGAGTGAACAAATCTTGGCCATTGATTTACACATGTGGATGGCTAGGATTTCATCATCAAATCGTAAAATACACTAGTGTATTTCATCATCAAATCCTGGCCATTGATCTATACGCATTTATGGTCATGATTAGTTCGCTCAGTTCGCAAACTACACTGGTGTTCACTCTTAAACCTAATCCTATATATATATATATATATAGGGGAAAGTTTAAATAAGAACGTTATATTGTGAGAACCGTGAGAACGAATGAAAAAACCGCGAGAACAACGTTAAAAACAATTCAAATTCAGAAATTTTTTTACACTTATCATTATTATTCGAATACAATGTTAGAAATTTAATTTACACATTTAAATTTACATGAATTTGTAAATAAAGAAAATTCACGCATGTGTAAATTTGTTATATTTACACATGTTAAAAAATCTAATAAAAGTGATTTTGAGAGGAGAAATTAATTATTTGATTTTGTAATGTGGTTTGTATTAAGAAAAATTGATTTTGATTGGCTTTTACATTCGTTCTCACGGTTCTCGCAATATTTTGCGTTCTCAAGATAACCCTCCCATATATATATATATATATATATATATATATATATATATATATAGGGCTAGGGTAAAATGAAAACTTATATGAGTTGTGAGAACTTAGAGAATTTAGCCTTACGATAGGTTTTTTCAAAATTTTTTTACCAATAATCCTAAAAAAATCAACTTTTCAAAAAAAAAAAACTAGTTTTTCTTTTCATTTACGGCAGTCGTAAATGCTGTAAAAAGCCGATGTCATGCTTATGTCAACAGCTTTTTACAGCATCCATAAAGGGCCGAAAAACACCACTTCGATTTTTTTACGGCCGCCTTCGTAACATTTTAGTCTAGGGGTGTGAAAAAATTGAGGCAAAACAAATAGTAAGTGGTAGTCAGTGTGTCGAACCACGAAGAGTTTTTGGTCCGTGTCAAAACCCGATTGATTATTATTAGTTAAAAAAATAAATGAAGCTTTCTATTTAATTTTTTCATTTGTTTGTTTGGTTTGAAAAGATATCTGATTGAGCCGGTAATTTACTACTAACTACGGAAACAGTTTGTTAACTATAATTGCAAAAACATAAACAATTGATTGATAACAATAATTTGGAACAAGGTTCAAACCCGGTTTGACATTTGCAAGACCTAGGATTCCTACACATCTTAGAATTAATTCAATCACAAATTAGTGTTACGATGCTTAGGTGTTGATAGCCAACAACGTCACAATACGACGCAAAAAAAAAATGCTTCGCAAATACCGGTACACTTGTGATGAAGAAAGGCTAATTTTTTTTTAACAATTTGTGACAAAATAAAACCCATATAAAATCATATATTTGTCGCATATGTGTCAGAAAGTTTTCTTTAAATAATAGTAACTTAACTATTTTACTACTATCAAATAGTTTTACTTTTTTTGCAACATTTTTCCTATGAAAACCATTAATTTGATATGTACTATTAGAGATGAGCATGGTCCTGATACCGAAAATCTTTGAAACTGGGTACCGTTACCAAAAATGTTCAGTACAATACCGGTATTTGAAGGTAAAAATACCGGTTTCGAAAGTACCAGTACCGAAAATACCAAAAGGTGGGTATCGGTAATGAAAAAATTCAGTACGGAAAATTCGGTATTGGTACCCAATACCAAGTGCCCATCCCTTTGTGCTATGCTATAGTCTTTCAACCAAGGTCGCTTTTGTGTTACAAGCTCTTATTAATAGGAGGGCGGAAGTGCAGGGCCCACATGCATTTATACTATATTATAATGCATGTAAGGAGGATAAGAAGGTATTATTAGTTAATTTTAAGACTTTAAGCAATTACAAATTTGAAACGCATGACACAATCCTTTAAAACATATTGTTAACTTTTATACCAACTTCGATCATGATTTTTAAACATGCTTAACTTTTTTATACGTTAATATTTTAATTTTTTAAAAATCGTTACACATTAAAACAAGCATTTCATTGTTTATTATTTAAGTATGGTGTTGCTATAGTCTTTTATTAAAAAAATTAACATGTATATTATACCCTTGAATATATTTGTATGAATGGATGGAATGGGAAGGGAGCAAAATATGTGTCGAAACGTTTTATGGGAAATTTGTCGGGAACAAGAGTGGAAACAAATAGATGGGAAACTTGACGGGAACAAGAGCGGAAACAAATAGAATGGAAAGAAAGCAAACAAGAAAAAAATTGAATACATTATGAAAAAAAAAACTAGCTGATCGATAAGGAATCTTAGAGGGTGTTTGTTTTTTTCTTAAACGCTCTTCTTATCCTCCTTTATCTAGGTGGCGCAGAGCACACACAGACGTTTAGGTTTATAAAGTGTGTTTGTTTTTTCAAGACATTTCATTAAAAAAGCTATGCGCATCCTCTTTGCTGCAGATGCCGGATAGCTTCTTCTAACCTTTTCTTGTCCTAATATCAAAACACAAACATGAAACCCTAGCACCCTCTCCTCCACCCCTCTCCTCATGCCTCCACCTCCCTCATCAGCGTCGACCACCCTCCCCACCATCGCCTCCTTTTCCACGTCGACCACCTTCGCCGCCACCACCTCCCGTCCTCCGTCGTCCTCCCTCACAGCCGCCAGCCCTCACCACATCGTCATCCCTCATAGCCGCCACCCCTCCCCCCGTCGTCCTTCCTAACAGCCGCCACCCACACTACAAGAACAGGCCGCCTTTAGCGACGACAGGTGTCGCCGGTATTGGCCCATTTTGTCGCCGCTATTGACTTTTAGCGGCGACACGTGGCCGGTAATGTGTCGCCGGTATTGATCGGCCGGTATTGGCCCCCTGTCGTCGGTAAAGGTGATCGTCGCCGGTATTGATCTTGAACCTTTAGCGACGACAGTGGTCGTCGCTAAAGGGTCGCCGGTAGTAACCTTGGTCGCTAAAGGTTGTATATCAATAGCGGCGACATATGTCGCCGCTAAAAGTCTTTTTTTTTTTAATATAGCTGCTGTATTTACAGCACCCAGCCATTTTTTTCGGCCGAACAAACAAAACCTGCTATTTCAAACAACAGAAACATACGCCACGAACATATACTAAAGGTAATATAATTAAAAACTACGTTTAAGTCGTACATTATAATCCTACAACGTTTAAATCTAAATCATACATTAAAAACAAGTCACTCATCGTTATCGTTGGCTTCATCGTCGGATTCATTATCGAATAAGTTGTCAGAATCGTAGTCTTTTGACTTTCCTTTTCCTTTTCCTTGTGAAGCAAGATAGTTGTTAAGTTGGTTCAAAAATGACGGGGTTTGGAACAAGCTGTTAACAAAATCCTACAATAATAGATAGCAAAACGTATATTAGCATATTAATTAACGCTACCAACATATATTTAACAAGGAAACATGCGTTCGTTTGTCATTTTATAAATTGCGTAGTTTACCTCGGAAAAGGGTTCTTGCGTCCGAGCTTGCGAAGACGACATGTTAGATGACGAGTGCGAGGACGTGTTGGAAGAAGGTTTAGGCCCCATCCCGCGGTACCATACATAAAACATTACATTTTTATAGGCGGTGCTACCGTACGACGATGTCCCCCCACGGTATGGGAATTGTTGTTTCTCGCGTACTAGTGTGTTGGCCTTGCTTTTTTTAATATATTGTTCTTGCCGGAAACCTTCGATGGTTCTCAACCAGTTTTCATAGGGCATATCCTTGGGATGGTATGCCCTTGCACTCTCAAGATCATCGTAACCTCCCTCGCTATCAAATAATTGTCTAGCTTCATACTTGCGGTCATTATACCGCTTCATAAGCACACTCCTAATACCACCCTTCAAGTTTTTGGCCTCTATATCACGTTCCACTTCATCAAAATTGAAATTTTCCTACAAATTAAATAAAAAAGTTAAAATATCATATATAAATTAGATTTGCATGTGCTTAAATATTTGATAACTTATTTACCCGTAAGTGGTTCATGACGGCATCCTTGTAATGTTGTTCAACATTATCCCATCCAATTTTATCAAACGGGATGCTCCGCCACATATAGATGCCGGCCTCCCTTGAAAACATGTCTCTTGATTTACCAACAGGGGTAAACGTGACCTGTCTGTCAAACGTAAGCGATACAGCCCCCCCCCCCCCCCGCTTTTACTAGACGCCGTAGTTTCTCGTTTTTAGCTTTCCCCCTAACCCTCTTCAGGGGAACCGCTGCAATTAAAACAAAAATAATTAGTAACAACATTTATAATATATAAAATATAAGGACTATAAAATAATTTAGTAAAAGACTTACCGTCTGTCTCGTGTGTGCCACGAAATCCACCAGGAGGAATCGGTGGATCACCAGCGCCGTCACCCCCATGTCCCCAGGGGGCCACATCAGCCATCAGATAAGCAAATATCAACAATATCGAAAACATAATCCCTATAAAGTTACAAATGTTACAGCATGTGTATCTAATAGAAATTAAGGGAAAGTACAACAAGTGTAACTCAAATTCATGTAATACACATTCACATCCTAAATGAGATAAAGTATTCAAAAAGCAGTCCCAAGATAAACGGGGACAACCCGAAATTAATTTCTAAATCAATTTCGGGCGGGTATTTCTAAGCTCGCTATGTTTAAAATGATTAATTCAAACACGGGCACAATTTTTTAAGCTAGTTATGTTCTTAATGATTGTTTTAAATTTTGGGCGGAATGTTATGTTTTAAATCATGATTTCAATTTCGATTGGGTGTTTTCTTAGCTCGTTATATTTGAAATGATGATTTCAATTTGGCGGGTATTTTCTATGTTCGTTATGTTTTAAATGATGATTTTAATATAAAGAGGGCATTTCCTAACTAATATATATTTGTCAAATTTAAATATAAATGTTTTAAAACCTAAACACAAATATACAAATTATCAAACTTTAACATTTTTTTCAAACCTACACATAAACAAACACACATTTTGATCAAAACCATAAAATTTATACACTTACACCTACATACATACATTCATTCGTACACTTACATACCCACAAATACATAGACTTTCATATACTCATTTTCTCCAAATACACATACATTATACATTTGACATACAAACATTCATCCTTACATACACATTTGCATACTTTATACAAACATACATACTAACATACACATTTTTCACCAACATACTAACATACACCTACATAAATACATTCATTCATACACTTACATACCCACATACATGCTTACATACACCTACATACACAAATAAATAGACTTTCATATACTCATTTTTTTTCAAATACACCTACATTATACATTTGACAAACAAACATTCATCCTTACATACACATTTGCATACTTTATACAAACATACATACTAACATACACATTTTTCACCAACATACTAACATACACCTACATACATACATTCATTCATACACTTATTTACATCCTAAACTAAAAATTATACAATTTCTAAACTAAAAATAATACAATTTACATCCTAAACTAAAAATTATACAATTTCTAAACATATTTACATCCTAAACTAAAAATTATACATACTAACATACACATTTTAGAATTATACATACTAACATAAATCGTCAAAATTATACATACTAACATACACATTTTCACCAACATATTTACATCCTAAACCAAAAATTATAGAATTTCTAAACTTTAAAAAAAATACATATAAAACTAACCGTTTTTTTCAGGTTTCAAGTAGACTAAGACCGCTGAGACGAGGTGGTGCCGGAGAAGTTTCGGTGGTGACCAGAGAAGAGATGGTGGTGATCCGAATATTCTTCCATAAACACAAATATACACAAAAACGAGCAAAGATTAAAGCCTATAACATGTAAATAACAAAATAGAGAAGAGATTTAAGAAAAACAAAGTTAAACTCACCGATTTGGGCAAAAAACGCGGTTCTACGGCGGTGGTTCGCTGAGTTTTGGGGGGAAAATGAAGCAGGAGGGAAGAAAATGGCGCTGTGTGTGCTTTTACGGAAAGATCAATACCGGCGACAACCTGTCGCCGCTATTGACTTATGTGTCGCCGCTACTATGCTAACTAGGGTTAAAGAGGATAAGATTTCTGTGGCTAGGGATTAAAGTCGGACACAAACCTTTAGCGGAGACACTGTGTCGCCACTATTAATTATTTCCTGTCGCCGGTATTGCTTCTTCAATCCCCAACCATTAGATCAGAATACTGATCAACGGCTGGGGAATGGGTTTGACGCGGATCGACCAATAGCGGCGACAGCTGGCCTGTCGCCGCTAAAGGTGTCGCCGCTAAATGTGGGCCATTCTTGTAGTGCCATCCCCTCGTAGTCCTCCTTCACAGCCGACCTCCTTTACAGCCCCCATTCACAGGTTCGATTTTTTTTTTTTTTATTACTTCTACATGTTCATTAGGTGGTATTTATTTTTTGATTTTTTTCTACCATGTTCAAATTGTTATAAAATGTTTATTAGAATTTTTGATTCTTTGATTTAGATGTTATTTGTTAGTAGCAATTTTTTTATTCTTTGATTTAGATGCTATTCATTAGTAGCATTTTTTGATTCTTTGATTTAGATGTTCATTGTTATAAAGCTCAGCGTGTTTGACGCTACATAACATTATAAGGAAAGAGAGTTTGAGCGATGAATTGTTTACAGAATACGATCAACCCAATGTGTCATTACATAATAGGCAAGTGTATGTTGATGCTGAGCGGTTAATGGAAAATATGGAATAAATGATTAAAAAAATGTTATTGTGCTTTTATATTTAAATTTGAATGTTGAAAAACTATTTTAAGTTTAAAAAATCATTTTTTTAAATTTTAGTTTATTTTAGCAGTCTGCGGAAGTTAAAAAACAATCACTCCACTTTTTGTAGACAGCCGAGGTTTGGTCCACCTTTTCTGTTACAAATGTCTGCAGATGTGGTCTGCAGACTACAAATGTTTTACCTCTGAAAAAACAAACAACACCTTAGTTTAGAATGTGTTATCTAGATAGATATGTTAAATACTGTGTTAGTTTTGTAATCAAGTACATGTTTAATATATGTTATTGTTAAACAAGTTTTGTAGAATATTTTTTGTAGTTTTTCTTTAAAAAATCTGGTTTTTCTAAATTATTCTGTACTTTTTTAAGTTTACTTTGTATTTGTTAGAAAATTGTGGGAAAAAAGAAAGGTAGAAAACACTAATTGTCGAAAATTTATGGAAAAACAAAAAGTAAACAACAATATTTTTCAGAAATTTGTTGGAAAAAAATAAAATAAAAATGATTGTGGGAAATTTGTCGGTAAATACAGAAAAAAATATTTTATTAATCTACTAGTTCTCTGATATTCGTCAGTAAAAATACGTTTGAAAAATACTATTGTTGGAAAGTCGTTGAGAAAGAAAAAATTGATTACCAATATTTTGTTACTATTATTCTTAAATTAAAATAAAAAGTAAAATAAAGCACAATTTTGTGGGAAACTGTAGCTACTTCAAAGAAAAATTGTAATATAATGATTGTGGGAAAATTGTCGAAAACTAACGACAAATCATTTTTGTCCCTAGCTTGTCGGTAGCTTTGTCAGTAAATCGTTGGAGACGATTTTTTTCCCACTAAGGTTTTTCCGACAACACATTTTTGTGATAAATTTGTCGCAACACTTATTTTCCGACGATTTTACCACAAAGATGTGTGAAAATTACCTTTTTATTGGTGGTCATATTACATAGACCATCCCTTGTATTCTTTTCGGTATATCATGCGAGTGAGAGAAAATTTCATTGTAGAAAGATAAGACACTTTGCGAATAAGTCAACAACATGGATCCTTAACTTAAGAAAATGGACTCATTAAATAATCTGGTATGAATATTATAATCACACATGTAACATGTGAATTACTTTGTCTAGACTCCTAAATTTTAATTAAATAATACAAATATTTTTCTAGGTTCAAGTTATATATATGTTCTTCTAAGAAGTCACAGTATCATTTGTCCAAAAAATGGGGAACTCCTCATCTCAACCACTTCCTGTTGACACAAGCTTCAAGCTTCCTTCTCCCTTGCCATCTTGGCCAATAGGTTTTAATTATTCATCTCTCTTTATAAGCTTCAAAACCTCAATTGATATATTATTTTTTATATATATATAATAATAATTATTAATATTATCTTTGATTGAATTCATAGGGGAAGGTTTTGCTAGTGGAATAATTGATCTTGGAGGACTTCAAGTTTGCCAGATAACATCTTTCACCAAAATATGGTCCAATAATGATGTCACGTTCTTTGAGCCATCACCCATACCAGATGGTTTTTCCATGCTTGGATGCTATTGCCAATCCAATGACAACCCACTTTTTGGTTGGGTTCTCGC
The DNA here is from genome assembly GCA_030545235.1 of Helianthus tuberosus. NCBI lineage: Eukaryota > Viridiplantae > Streptophyta > Magnoliopsida > Asterales > Asteraceae > Helianthus > Helianthus tuberosus. The sequence goes on from CM060428.1 coordinate 53,638,705, forward strand.
CGGAAAAGATATTTCCGGCGGAACCCTAGCTGCTCCAGTAGACTACACTCTAGTCTGGAGCAGTAACAATTCATTTTATGTCTGGCTACCAAACCCACCGGAGGGTTATAAGTCAGTAGGCTACACCATCACTACCTTGCCTAGCAAACCTTCACTGGATAAAATCCGGTGTGTTCGAGCCGATCTAACCGATGAAACCGAAGTAGATGCATTGTTATGGAGTTCTAGTGATGTGAATGTGTATGGGTTAAGGCCAAAAGTTAGAGGGAGACAAGCTCTAGGGGTGTCTGTAGGAACATTCATAATTAACAAAAATGGAGATGATACAAGTTTATTATCTCTTTCTTGTTTAAAGAATAATAACTTTGAGAACTTGACTTCTTTCATGCCAAATTTAGCTCAAATTGATGCCCTGGTTAAAGAATATTCTCCAAGATTTTATTTTCACCCTAAAGAAACCTACTTTCCTGCTTCAACAAAATGGTATTTCACCAATGGGGTTCAACTCTACCACACAGGAGAAGAATCAAACCCTATCCCAGTCGATCCCACCGGCTCGAACCTTCCTCAAGGTGGTTCAAACGATGGAACTTACTGGCTCGACCTGCCGGTTGATGAAGCTGAGAGAGAAAGGGTCAAGAAAGGTGACTTGCAAAGCTGTGAGGCCTATCTTCATGTCAAACCAATGCTTGGAGCCACATTTACCGATCTAGCCATATGGGTTTTTTACCCTTTTAATGGCCCAGCAACTGCTAAAGTAGGGTTGGTAAATGTCCCTCTAGGAAGGGTTGGTGAACATATAGGTGATTGGGAGCATGTGACCCTAAGGGTTAGCAATTTTAATGGACTTTTATATCGTGTTTATTTCGCACAACATAGTGGAGGGGTGTGGGTGGACACCACTTCCCTAGAGTTTTTCGATGCGAGTAACAACTTCGCAGCTTACCCATCTCTAAATGGCCATGCAACATACCCGGCCCCAGGACTTGTACTACAAGGGAACAATGTGGCTGGAATTAGAAACGATACTGCAAAAAGTGACAATTTTTATAACGTAAAGGAAAGATATTCAGTCATGGCAGCCGAATACATCAATGATGTAATTGAGTTGCCATGGGTGAATTTCACAAGAAAATGGGGTCCTAAGATAACGTATGATGTAGGAACGGAGATTGAAAACGTACAAAGTTCAGTGGACGGAACTTTAGCATCGCCAATTGGAAGCTTGCTTGGCCTCATACCGAGGGAATTTTCTAGTGAGGATGGACCTACGGGGCCTAAAATGAAGGTTGATTGGGATGGTGATGAACGGTAATCAAAAAGTGTGTTTGTTGAATATTTAACTCTTTTGTTTTTATCACTTTATGTTAGGCTATGGGGTGTGGATGGAGCCCCATGGGGCTTTATAGGTGCCACATAGGATCCACGTAGGCGACACGTCGGCTGAAGCTTGATGGCGCCCCCCCCCTTTAACATGGAGGGTGTGATGATGGAGCCCCTAGGGGCGCTATAGAGAAAAATTAAAAAAAAAAAAAACCTCTGATTGGTGCAAACACATGTGAGCCCCACCTGATCCTCGTTGCCGCTCGTTACCGCGATGGCGGCCAGTCAATGGCGCCCCGGCTATGGCGCCGGGGGTGTGGATGATGGAGCCCGGGGCGCTATAGACGTCTAGGTGGCGGAAGGGTGGCGTCCCACACCCTCGAGCCTTACACTTGCATTCCTTTCATTTGTATGTGGTGTTGTTTGCTTAATATGAATAATGAATTGTTTATTTTGACTTGTTCATATAATACCAAACCAGTTAACAAACCTTATCTACCGAACACATTACAATCACATGGAGCCAACCCTACAACTTTTACTTGCATACACCAACATTGAATAAGTGGAGGGTGGAACTGGATGCCCCTCTTCTTGCTATCTAGATGGTATAGATGTCTTTTGAGGGATAAAATTTAAAATAATAATAATAATAATCATAACAACAACAACAACTGGCAATGACCATTTTGATTGTGACATACCCAATATTAGGTTAATTATAAGACATGTGAAGTTAGGTGTACTGCAGGGGTGTTTATGGGTGACTTATTAGTTAATAATTAACGAATAACGAATATAGTTTATTTTTTAAATTAAAAATTGTTTAACTAACGACTATCAGATTTATTTTTATTTTTTATGTCAAATGAAATGATCCTAATGATTAATTTCACATCAACTTAAAGTTGACCATCATTTTGTTTGTTTTCTAGAAAATAAAAGCATCGTTTAATAATAGTAAATTGTTTTTTTTGTCATTGGGTTTATCGAAACATTAGGAACTTTTTATCTTTTGTTTAATCAACAAAGTCTTTTTTTTCGGTGTGAAATGACATTTTTATATCCAATTCATTAATTAACTAAAATGACCGAGTAGGCGACTATGTATATTTTTATGTGGCTCCAGCCTTTATGTTTTTATTTTTGTTTTTAACCTAAGGGTTATTTTCTCATTTAAAAAAAATGATCGACAACCATATAAACATCCATTTTACGGATCAAACAGGTTACGTTCGAGCAAACAGTAAAGACTAGACTTGTAGTTAATGAAAGTTAGACACCAAATGCCGGCCCTGAAAATTGATGTACCCTGTTCGAGCTTGAAAAAACGTGCCCTTAGGCCTTAACGAAAGTGGGTATTGAGCAACTAAAGGTCTAAACCTAATGCCAATGAGCTAATTGTAAGATTAAATATATTATGTATTAATATTTAATTTATAGCCATTATAATCATTTACATAATATAGATCAAAATATATAATAACCTATTAAATACTTAGTTGGTAATTGTTGATGGACCATATTACCCTTATTAACTAATTAGGTTTCCTCCTGGGTGCTTATATAAGGAGAATTATGTGGAGGTTAAGGGGTTAGACAGTTACACATTAGAAACACCCCATTAGCCATAACATCAATTTCGACCTCCTCTCCTAATCGAATCCCCTATTCGATTTCTAAGTCCCCATCATCAGTCAGCACCCTAAGGAGGAACCAGATCAAGATGACAAGCATGTCAAACTCTATTACTGGATTCTCCACTGGACTTTTTGCCGTGACAGGTATGTTTTATATGTTTTCCTTCATGTACAAACAGAACTGAACCAACATGTGGTATCAGAGCATATGTTGATTAGTCAGTTCTGTTTTCGTATCCATAATTCTGGGATTGAAACTTGGAAAACGGAATTTTTTGAAATCTTATGAATTAACAGCCGGTTTCGAGTGGTTATATGTTCGAAATCCCTGTTTTCGGAAAATATTAATCATATGTTTACTCGAAATCAAATGGGTTATGTTTTTTATGACCGAAATCTGTTTAGAAAAACCTTAAAATTCAGGTTTCGGGTTCCAAAATTCATGTTTTAATTATTTAGGGTTCATCATGTTCTTAGTTAAAATTCGAAATATCCTTTATGTTTTGGAGTATGATTTGAATTGTTATGTGTTTTTCCTGATTTTGATCTATTTTTTCTAATAAGGATTTTCGAAATATGTTAAAAGGATAAACAGATCATGATTTCGAAATTTTATGATAAAAATAGATCAATATTAAGATAGGAAACTCTATCACAATTCCTAATTTTCGAATTTTCAGTTATGTTTCCACATTCACAGCTGTTAACAGGAAGTTTCGAGACCATCAGATTACGACTCGAGACCATCAGTCTCGACTCGAGACAACAAGGTCTCGACTCGAAATCATCAGGCCATTAAATTTTCATAACTCGAGACAGAGGTCTCGACTCGAGACCATTAGATCTCGACTCGAGACCATAACGTGTCAACTCGAGACAGAGGTCTCGACTCGAGACCATTAGATCTCGACTCGAGACCATAACGTGTCAACTCGAGACCATAACGTGTCAACTCGAGACAAAGGTCTCGACTCGAGACAACAAGGCTGTGACTCGAAACCTCATTATTTTTGGTTGTTTAATGTGAACCGGGCGGGGGCACGCTGTCCCCCGCACCCCCCAGCGAACTCACCGCGGAGTTCGATCCGCGCTAACGGGTGGTTTGCTATTAAATAAATGGTTTTGTAATTTACTTAGTTAATTAATCAGAATCAGATAATGTTTTGCAAAACCAGAATAGCTTAACTTGAATGAGCTTTTGATGTATCATTTCTGGCCAAAGCTGACTTGATACATCTACTTATCATTCAAGTATTACGAAAGCTATGTTGTGTGTGCATCATAAGCATGAATGTCTTAATTTCTGGCCAAAGCTGATTTAATTCATTCATAGATGGCATACTCAACAAGTGCATAACTAAAGTGATTGTTTCAATTTCTGGCCAAAGCTGATTTGTTACAACCACTTTGCACATATGCTTAAATGATTACACTTCTGGCCAAAGCTGTTTTGTCTTCGTTTAAGTAGAATTTTTTAGCTAAGTCTATTATTTTGATGTTAGTAATAGACAATATCACAACTTCATAATGTAAAATGGTCATTATTTATGCCTGCCTTAGTTTAACGTGCCCTTAGATCACATTAGGACTTCTTCCTTAGTATCATAACTTGCTCATCTTATTTCCACTATCAGCGCCCAATTCCGGGATCCCACTTTTGACTGGTGATAACTTTGCTGCATGGAAGGATGCTCTCATGCTTACTCTTGGGCTGCTGGATTTTGATTATGCTCTAAGAGAGAATAAGCCAGCGGACCTTACCACTACTAGTACTGCTGCTGAGCAGTTAACTCATGACAAGTGGACTAGGTGTAACCGCATGTCTCTCATGTTTATGAAGCAGTCCATAAGCAATGCAATCAGGGGAGCCATTCCTGATTCTGAAGATGCTAAAACCTACTTGGAACATGTGGAGGCTCAGTTCAAGGGGACGTCTAAAGCACACGCTAGTACTCTTATTCTCAAACTGGTGACAACTAAGTATGATGGGAGGAGCGGCATTCGCGAGCACATCATGATGATGAATGACATGGCCAATAAGCTGAAGGGGCTGGAAATGGAAATCAGTGATGGTTTCCTTGTTCATTTCATCATTACTTCGCTTCCTTCGTCCTTTGAAGCATTCAAGATCAATTACAACACTCAGAAGGACAAATGGACGATGAGTGAACTGGTCGCCATGTGCGTACAGGAGGAAGAGCGTATGAGGATGGATCGCCATACTGATGTTGCCAACTTCACTACCTCCAACTCTAAGAAGAGGAAGAACAATTATCAGAGGAAGGATGCTTCAAAAGTCCAAAGGCCTAACCCTAATCCTAATACAAGTGCACCTTCCAGCTCTAAGAACTCCTTAGGCAGTATCCGCTGCAAGTTCTGTAAGAAGACAGGACACATGCAGAAGGAATGCCCTGACTTTAAGGAGTGGCTGGCTAAGAAAGGTAACGATTATTTTATGATACTTGAGTCCTATAATTTAAGTGTTCCTGCTAATTCTTGGTGGTTTGATTCTGGTTCTATGGTTCATGTTACCAATTCTACTCAGGGATTCCTTTCAATCCGGAAGCTGGAAAGAAACTAAAGAACACTTAAGGTTGGGGATGATCGAGAATTAGAAGTGAAGGCCATTGGAACATTACAATTAGTTATGAAAACTGGTTTATGTATTAAACTTTATGATACCTTATATGTTCCTGAGGTAACTCGGAACCTTGTATCAGGACCAAAGTTAGACATGGACGGTTTTATTGTTTCCCATGGTCATCGCAAACTCTCTATCCTTTATGATTCTGTTCTTTATGGTACTGGTATTCTGGATGGTGGTCTCTATAGATTAGAACTAGAAGATAACTTTTCCAAATCTTTGTTGTCATATAACATTAATGAATCACTCACAAAGATGGAACAGAAACGAGACTTAGAAACTTCATCCATGTTGTGGCATCAGCGTTTAGGCCATATTTCAAAAGAACGATTAAATCGTCTCGTAAAGGATGAAGTCTTACCTCCTCTCGATTTCTCTGATTTTGGAACATGTGTCAAATGTCTTAAAGGTAAAATGACATTAGCGAATAAGAAAGGTGCCACTAGGAGTTCTAATTTATTGGAACTCATTCACACTGACATTAGTGGTCCCTACCAAATCGCTGGCATAACAGGACATACTTCATTTATCACTTTTATTGATGATTATTCTCGTTACATGTACTTGTATCTTATTAAGGAAAAGTCCGAATCTCTTACAACTTTTAAAGATTATAAGGCTGAAGTTGAAAAGCAATTAGATCGTCAGATTAAAGTTGTGAGATCAGATAGAGGCGGTGAATATTATGGAATACATACTGATGTGGGTCAAGCTCCTGGTCCATTTTATGAGTTTTGTAAGGGCCAGGGGATTGTGAACCAATACACCATGCCTGGTACACCTCAGCAGAACGGTGACGCTGAAAGAAGAAACCGTACCCTTATGAACATGGTGCGCAGTATGTTAGCCAACACTAATTTACCATTATTCCTTTGGACTGAAGCGTTAAAAGCAGCTGTTCATATACTCAATAGAGTTCCTTCTAAGTCTGTCCCTAAAACTCCTTATAAACTTTGGACAGGAAGGAAACCGAGTCTTAAATATATGAAAGTATGGGGCTGCATTGCTGAAGCAAAACTTTACAATCCTTTCCTAAGGAAACTTGACCCTAAAACAGTTACCTGTTTCTTTATCGGGTATCCTGAGAATTCAAAGGGTTATCGTTTCTATTGTCCTTCCCATGTCACCCGTATTGTTGAAACCAAGCGTGCCGCGTTCCTGGAGGATTTCAAGGTCAGTGGGAGCAATACCAACCCTTACGAAGAATTGCAAGAAGTACAAGACGCGGGGGGGAGAGACTCGTCGCTTACCATTACTCCGATTACTCCTCTTGTACCCAATGCAACTACTGTACCTGAAGCTACTGCACCAACTCCAAATTCACCTCTACAATCAGAACCCATTATACCTCATGACGAAGGCACATCAAACGCTCAAAACCAAGACAACGCTGAACCCGATAATCCACTCAGGAGGTCATCTAGGCAAAGAAGGCCTACTAATTGGGATGATTATGTTACCTACCTGGCTGAAATGGATCCCGGAAAGCTCAATGATCCTATCTCTTACAATGAAGCCATTAGCAGTGATCAGTCTTCTGAATGGAATAAAGCAATGATTGAAGAGCTTGAATCCATGAAGAAAAATGACGTTTGGGATTTGGTAGAATTACCCAACGGAGCCAAACCCGTAGGATGTAAATGGGTATTCAAAACAAAACTGGATCCGAATGGTAACGTTGAACGCTACAAAGCGAGATTGGTTGCAAAGGGCTACACTCAGAAAGAGGGAATTGATTATCAAGAGACGTTTTCACCTGTCTCTCGTAAAGATTCATTAAGGATCGTCATGGCCCTAGTAGCTCATTTCGATTTAGAGCTGCATCAGATGGACGTTAAAACCGCTTTCCTTAACGGAGATTTGGACGAAGATGTTTACATGAAACAACCTGAAGGCTTTAAACCTGAAGGTGAGGAGCATCTAGTCTGTAAGCTGAAGAAATCCATTTACGGGTTAAAACAAGCATCACGTCAATGGTACCTCAAGTTTGATGAAGTCATGAAGAAGCAAGGTTTTATGAAGAATCAAGTGGATCAATGCACCTACCTCAAGATGAGTGGGAGCAACTTTACTATACTTGTCCTTTACGTAGATGATATTCTATTGGCAAGTAATAGTTTAGACATGTTGCATGAGTCGAAGCGGTTACTTTCGCATAACTTCGACATGAAGGATCTCGGAGAGGCTTCTTACGTCATTGGCATCGAAATTCACCGAGATAGACACAAAGGGATCTTAGGATTGTCCCAGAAGGCTTACATAGATCGTGTCCTTACACGATATAACATGCAACAGTGCAAACCCTCCGTCGCTCCAGTAGTTAAGGGAGATGTTTTCGGTTCATTCCAGTGTCCGACAACAGAGGTTGAGAAGGAGCAAATGAGTCAGATACCTTACGCGTCAGTAGTCGGGAGCTTGATGTATGCTCAAGTCTGTACTCGCCCAGATATCGCTTATATTGCTGGAATGTTAGGCCGTTATCAGACTAATCCTGGCCTAGATCACTGGAAAGCAGCTAAGAAGGTACTTCGATATCTGCAAGGGACGAAAGACTATAAACTGACTTATAGAAGAAGTGATCATTTAGAAGTGGTGGGCTATTCTGATTCTGACTTTGCCAAATGCAAAGATGACAAGAAATCCACTTCGGGCTATATCTTTATGTTAGCAGGCGGCCCTATCTCATGGAAGAGTCATAAACAACAGTTGACCACAACTTCCACAATGATGGCAGAGTACATTGCTGTTTATAACGCAACCTGTCATGGAATGTTGCTTAGAAATCTGATCACTGGACTCAAAATATCTGTTCGTACGTGAACGAGTTGAGGAAAATAATCTTTGTATCGAGTATATTAGTACTAAGGATATGCTTGCGGATCCGATGACTAAAGGTCTCCCTCCTAAGGTTTATGAAGAACATGTTCGTAATATGGGATTTAGTAAAGACCTTATTTGAGCATATTGTACTAGCTTATGTTTTATGTTAATGAAATTTCCTCAGTTTGATTTTGTATGTCTATTAGAATATGTTCAACCGGTATAATGGCATATTGACAAATAAAGTTACAAATCAAATAAAGGGCTTACGCGTATTTTGATCATGACGATTAGGTTTTAAATTAAGGCTATAGTATGATTAATGGGGGTCATGAGTCGCATAATGATTCAACGGCTGTATTTCTCTGCTATAGTACTTGTTTAAGGCTAAAATGAGTGTTAACTCCTGATCAGGCTTATCTAATACTCATAGTAAATGATTACTCGGCTAAGTGGGAGAATGTAAGATTAAATATATTATGTATTAATATTTAATCTAGAGCCATTATAATCATTTACATAATATAGATCAAAATATATAATAACCTATTAAATAATTAGTTGGTAATTGTTGATGGACCATATTACCCTTATTAACTAATTAGGTTTCCTCCTGGGTGCTTATATAAGGAGAATTATGTGGAGGTTAAGGGGTTAGACAGTTACACATTAGAAACACCCCATTAGCCATAACATCAATTTCGACCTCCTCTCCTAATCGAATCCCCTATTCGATTTCTAAGTCCCCATCATCAGTCAGCACCCTAAGGAGGAACCAGATCAAGATGACAAGCATGTCAAACTCTATTACTGGATTCTCCACTGGACTTTCTGCTGTGACAGGTATGTTTTATATGTTTTCCTTCATGTACAAACAGAACTGAACCAACACTAATAACTAATCTAAACCATAAAAATAGTTTTGTAAGTGGGCCTATGTTGGTGTTTATATGGATATACCCCATTAATTTATTTATTTTTACATATACATATCGGAGTTTTTTAAAAAATAACGTGCCCTTCGAAATATCGGGCCCTGGCCGGTGGTCCTCCCCGCCCACCTTCAGGGCCGGCCATGCAAATCCATAATATGGTAATAGACGGTAATACACTGTTTAAAACCTGACATTTCTTTTAAACACCTCACCCTGCTTATACGCATTGAATACAGGGCAATGACTCATTTAACCAATTATATCCATAATCTTACCATTGTCGAGATGACTAATAGTTTCAATGACACTTCATCTAGGTGTATACCATTGCTGTCCTTCCTCTTCTTATTACCACCAACACGCTTCTCTTCTCAACGTCACCATCTTTCTTTGAACAATCTCCATCGCCATTTTCCAAGCATTCTTCTCGTGTTCTGTCGGGTTTGGTTAAATACTTTTGCCAATAACTTAATACCCTTAAACAAGGTTTAGAATAAGCTAATTGTCTTAGAGCTAGATGTATAATCAATTACTAGAGAGCAAAATAGAGAGGTATGTTGATCATTTAATAAACCTTAATGTCCAAAATAGATGTCCATCCGTCCCATAAACCAAAAAAATAATGATCGAGTGACGAGTAACACTAAATGGATACTTTAACAAAAGCTAAACAATAAATAAAATCCGTATAACATACATTTTGAAGGACAATGCCGACACATTCATTCATTCATTTTCTATACAATTAGCAGAGTTTGTGAATAGTGTATGTGTTTCAACATTTTTTTGTCTTTTAGTCTTTTGGGTTTTTTTTTTTTTATATTTTTACCGCTCAAATTTTAGTATTGACATTTAAAGTCTTTGTAATCAACTTTTACGTGTTTATTTTTATATATGTGTGCGTATAAATTTAAGTTGATTTACGTTTCATGCTTATTTTTATGTACATTTTCAGTTGTTATACGTTTTGACGTTAAAATTTTACGGAACTTCGTTGCAACGCACGGGGCAATTTACAAGTTCATTTTCTACATATCAACCCACTCAATTCATTTTCCAGCTTCTTTTAAAGCTAATACATTTTGTTTTACTCTTCTATCCATCATCAATAAAAATTATCCAACTTAGTTCGCTGGTACAAATGGCCTGCTAAAGATGTAGTCCTATACCGGAATATGGCCTTGAAAACTAAGAAAACCGCTGGAGCTGTAGCTATTGGGCCCAGATTTTTGGGAATATGTGATGTGGTAGTGGCGGATCCAGGAACTTCTTTCGATGGGTTCGTTTTGGTAGATTCTCACTATTTTTTTCAAATCATACAAAGTTCTTACTAATTTTTTCCAAACCGAGTGAGTTCATGTGAAACCCACAAAACAGGGCTGGATCCGCCACTGCGATGTGGGCTTATATGCGTGTTTGGAATTGGGCCGGGATTAAATCTTATATTTAAACTCATTTGGAGGATTATGAGTTGGGTATGTAAAATTTTTAAAAAGGGAAAGATTCAGACTAGGGCCTTATTATGTGAGTTATACGGCACACACCATTTTGCATCATGGATGAGCATTTGGTATTGGATACCGGTATCGAACGAATATTGTTTTGTACCGACCATTTTTAGCACCGATACCGGTACCGGTTCAGTACGATACTGGTATTTTGGTTGATTTACCTTCAAATACCGTACCGTACCGATTATGTTTTGTATCGGTACCCATTATGTCCGTTTTTCGGGACCGGTACATTATCCATATGTTTAGGGCCCACTTGCACATCTTGATTCATCATAAGCTTTGTATAGGATTTGTCGTGTTTTTTTTATATTTGGGCCAAGCCCAATGGTATGGCTAGTCATTGAGTTAGCTGGGCTAGGTATGTTACCCATATGTTTAGGGTCACTTGTTTTGTTTGTTTGAAGAGTTTTGCTTTTTTATTTTTATTTTCAAGACTTGTCCCAAAACTAGTGTATAAATTAAGGATATTTAATTAGGTGTGTATTATTTATTAGGCTTAGCCCCTCATGTTTATATATAAAAATCTCATTAAGGCAAGCTAGTAATTCACCCAGCAGACTAACCCTAAATGGGCAAACGGTTAGCCTCCATGCTCATCCATTCTCATCTAAATTCGAGTTAGAGAGCGAGAGAGGTACATCTCTAGAGAGAGAAAATGATGATTCGCTTAGTTTTTGGATCGGATTTGAGCTATAGTCAAAGTATAATATCTTTCATTCTTGAACAACAATTTTGACATCTTGAATGTTTGAAGGCGATTGTTCATTAATTCATTAATGAGGTCGAATCGATGATCATCGGGGTGGTTGAGAATAAATGAGCTGAAATAAGGGAAGTGAATTGGGTTAAAAGGCATGGAGAGAAGCAACAAACTCTCAAACTAGAAAAACGAAAATACTTCTCACGCGAGGTGCACTTGAAATGGTTTTACCGGATTTTTCGATATTATTAATTAATCGGTCTAAATTGATCTAATTAGAAACAATAGGTACTCAATAAAAAAAATAAAGATTAGACTCATTTAATTAAACCAAACCATATAAACTCAATTATTACTCTTTTAATCAATTTTTATGTAACTATTGTTAGGGCAGTAAACGAACCGAACGTTCAGCGAACAGTTCGTGAACCGTTCGGCGGGAAGTTCGTTTATGTTCGTTCGTTTAATAAACGAACGAACATGAACAAGAAATTCCGTTCGATTAGTTAAATGAACGAACATGAACAGAGGTCTCGTTCGTTCGATTGTGTTCGTGAACGTTCGGTAAGGTGTTCTTGAACATTCGTTGATTTACATTTGTTTATTTTCGTATATTTGTGTTTTAATTGAAGATATTTGTACTTTCTTATATTTTATTTGTACTTTTAATATTATTAAACTTTTATTTATTTTATTACCCTAACAATGAAACTAGGAAACTCACTTTCACCTTGTTTATGCATCATTTCCATTTCATTTCTCATTATTTACATCGGTGAATACGATCAACCTCCGTTTCACAATAAGGGATTCAAGTTCGAGTGCTACTCTCTGGGCCATCAATCTTTATCCTTTGCCGCGTTCGTCAAATTTATTTGTGTTCGTTTATGTTCGTGAACCGTTCGCGAACACGCTCATTTCCTTAATGAACGAACACGAACATAAAATCTCGTTCGGTAAGTGTTCATGAACCGTTCGTGAACACATTTATTTCCTTAACGAACGAACACGAACAAGGCCTTGTTCGTGTTCGTTCGGTGCCCTAACTATTGTAGCACTTTTTTGAATATTAATAAATGTAACACTTAAATAAAAGTCGACAGACACTATCCAATCCCGTCCCTATCCCATCCTCCGTAACCTTTTATCATTTCAGAAAGACAAACTTCTCATTTTCCGATCACCGGAAAGTAACCGCTTCTGGTGATCGGACCACCATGAATTCGCCGGAGCGGATAGCGGAGGCGAAACAGACACCCGTCGTATACCTCTTGCTCCGATGCTCTATCGCTCTCCTATTTCCTCTAATTTTAATCCTTGTAGCTGTCTTTTCCGTTGTCATTTTCGCCTTGTTCGTTAGCAATTTCTCCATTTCCTATCCGATCTCTGTCCCCTGCCAGTGCAGGATTGTGTCCAGCAGTAAGTTTTGTTGTTAATTGTTTTGATTTTGATGTTTTAGGTTTTGTTGAAGTTGTGTGATTTGAGCAGTAAGTTTTGGTGTTTGTTGTTATGATTATGATGTGTTTGATCTTGAAGTTTTTAGGTTTTGTTGAATTGAATTGTGTAGCTTGCTTGAGCAGTAAGTTTGTTGTTAGTTGTTTTAATTTTGTAGTGTTTGATGTTGAAGTTTTAGGTTTTAATGTGTAGATCACTTGAATTATTATATGTAATTTGAATAGTGCAAATCAGAATACCTAATTTCTAATACATTGTTTGCTAGGTAGAAAGACAATTTTCTAGGTTTTGTGTAACTCATTAGATTTGTTGCTTCTGAATAGAGATTTTAATCAATATATAAAATGCAGCGTTCAATGTTAAAATATAGGTTGTAACGCGTCGATGAATTGATTTTGTGTAATTTGTATAGAGATGAACATATACGATAGTGTGAATTAGAATACTTAATCACTGTTATAAATTTTCTAGGTTTTGTGTAAATGCATAGATTTGTTGCTTCTGAATAATAGAGGCTTTAAGCGATATAAAAAATGCAGTGTTTAATATTAAAATTTAGGTTGTAAGGAGTAGATGAGTTGAAGTTGTGTAATTTGAATTGAGATGAAGATATATGATAGTGCAAATTAGATTGCCTTTGTAGTTGCAACTTTTTAGGTTTTGTGACGTTTGTCTAATTGTATAGATTTGTTGCAGATGTAGATCTTAGGTCAACAAAAGTGTGTGAACTTGGGTTGCTAAATTATAAAGCAAAGCATGTGTTTTATCCATCCGAGAAGAAGAAGTTCAGATGCCGCCATGATTATTATTGGGCTTCTGTATTCGAGGTATATACTTCAAGCTTTCATATATATGGTCAAAATGGTGTCCGTCAACCCAAGCTGACGTGGTCTGTTGTGACCCATACTAAAAATGACCCGACCCGAAATAGTGATGCACGATCTTATATCTTAGTTGCTTTGTTCTTGCACAGGTAGAATATACAGATCACTCCGGTCATCTTCATACTGCGTTTGCGGAAGCTCCTAATGAGGCTCTCCCACTTGATTGCAGACCAACTTTCAACGCTGCATGGATGGCAAAAGATAGATTCAAGGTAATCTACGGGACATATGACCCCACATGATTTGTGAACCTTGAAATTCTTTCCGTTAGAAATGCTAATATTTTCTCACTTTTCGTCTTTTCCGCTTTTCTTGCTAGGTGAATGAAACATATGATTGCTGGTATACACTCGGCATTTCCAAACTAAACTTATATTACGATGAGTTTTTTAATTGCCAAGCTGACCACCCGTCAACGACTGAGATGCTTAAGCGCTATCTTATCTTGTGAGTTAATCAATTATTTAAATTCTCTCTGAATCCACATTTATTTACTTGCTATATATAAAATTTCAACATTTCTGCACAAATTAGTGTTATTTAATTCTCTGCTAGATAGCCTGGAACATGAACTTATTTATAACACGTTTGAAAAATGGTGTGTATGTATCACTTGATATAATTTGGTGAGTTCATATGTTAATAACTAGGGCTGCAAATGAATTGAATGAACAGGAACAAGACTTGCTCATGTTCGTTTGTTAAGAAGTATATCCGTTCATGAACACTTACCAAACAATATTTTATGTTCGTGTTCGTATGTTCAGGAAATGAGCGTGTTCGTTTGTTAATTTTAGGCAACAAACATTGATGAACACAAACTAATGTTCATGAACACAAATTGAAACAAATGAACACAAAGAATCGTTCATGAACAGAATATATAGTACACATAACATTTATTGAATATTTTATTTGTCTGGATTTTGAAGTATTTAAATAAAATATATAAACTAAAAACACTAATGAACTATTGAACATAAACGAACACGTTACCGAACATTCACAAACATAAATGAATGAACACGACCTCTGTTCACATTCATTCATTTAACTAAACAAATGAAATTTCTTGTTACTGTTCGTTTGTTTAATAAACGAACGTACACAAACAAACTTCCCACCGAACGGTTCACGAACTGTTCCCTAAACATTTGGTTCCTTTGCAGCGGGTATAAGAATAGAACTGTGGTTGAAACTTAAAAAGAGTAGAGACTGGAAAATAGGCGGGTTGTGTAATGGCGAAACGGATAGTTTAGATATGGGTCAAAAAAGGTGAGTTAACTCAGTTGACTCGCCAACATGTTCTTTTGTTAATTTGCTACTTTAATAAGTAGTTAATCTGTTAAACATGATTACAGTGACTCTGGTATTAAAAACTATACACTATTTTTAGTTTTTCTTCCAACTTTTTGTAGGTCCATGGAGATGTTCACGTCGTGGTTTTCTCAAAAGGGCCGGTCTAAAATTGTGAGTTGGGGAGCCATAGCTGGGGTGGTTACGG
Source organism: Helianthus tuberosus (assembly GCA_030545235.1). Taxonomy (NCBI): domain Eukaryota; kingdom Viridiplantae; phylum Streptophyta; class Magnoliopsida; order Asterales; family Asteraceae; genus Helianthus; species Helianthus tuberosus. The sequence continues at coordinate 53,654,124 of CM060428.1, forward strand.
GTTTTGTAACCTCTTTGATCACCGTCGCATTGGGTAGAATGCTATATCTACTCAAATCACGCATTGTTAGTACGAGTATGATAAGGGATGCGTATTTGATCCGTTTGAAACGGGCGTGTTTTCTTGTAGCATATTTTTCTTTTGTGAGTTGGTTAGCAGTTCAGTATTGGGGAAAGCTTGGTCTCTTGGACATCTTTGGTGCTCATACATAGAAGGTATATATATATGCAGCACCTGTTATATATGTTTATTTATTTAACTGTTAGTGTTTAACAAAAGAATGTAAAATAAGAGTATAACACTCCCTCTGAGCAGGGTGTTTGATCAACACTTCCTGCATAAGTAGAAGGTTGATGAGTTGTAAGTAGACATGCTACTGCATAACTAGAAGGTTGGTGTTTTCTATACTAAACCAAAATCCTTACATGGATTGATTTTGGAGTTTAAAGAATGCATGTTTATATGTATACCTAGCGCTCCTTTTTTTCAAACAAAAAAAAAAGACGAGAAAAAAGAAAATTGTTTTAGCTCAGCGCGACCCGACACACATGAAAAATTAACCATTACTGATCCACATAGCCCATCCTTTAACCTCTACACTCTCACCTAAGTATTACACATGTACAACAGTTCACATATATGTAAATGTTAATGAAAAAAAGTCGACTTATGAATAAAATGTGTTTCGGGTCAATCGGAACTGGTTTCAATTTCAACCCATGCCATTACCATCAATGTTCTTGTGAATCCTTCCCCACTTGTGTTTTTGGATGTCGTTGGGTAGAGTTTAAGCTCGCCTAAGTTTGAGCATCGTCCGAATTGTGCTAGTTTATTATTTAAAAGTATTTACATATCTTATTATATAGTTATATATTACTGTTATAATTTAATGTATAAGAGAACATATATTATTGAGTTAGTATTATTGTAATTATATACATTAAAGTAAACTGCCAAAATGGTCCCTGAGATTTGGTCACTTTTGCCACTTTAGTTTAAAACTCAAACTTTTTGAATCTGGATCTCTCAGGTTTCAATTTTGTTGTCATTTTCATCAAAAATCGAAATCTGATCAGATTTTTCAGTTAACATTCAGTTTTTTGTCTTTTTCCTCTCTTTTAATAAAGGGCAAAATAGTCTTTTGACGTTTTATTATAAAAAATTTGATCATTTTGCCCTTCATTAAAAAGGGGGGGGGGGGGGGGGGGGACAAAAAAAAACTACATGTTGACTAAAAAATCTAACTAGATTTTGCTTTTTGATAAAAATGACAATAAAATTGAAACCACTGGGACCTATATTCAAAAGGTTTGAGTTTTGAACTAAAGTGTTAAAAGTGACAAAACCTCGGGGACCATTTTGGCAGTTTACTCTATACAAAATAATACATTAGGTGTTTGTATATTTAAATATAGATATGAGTAAACTGCCATTTTGGTCCCTGAGGTTTGGGCAACTTTGTCACTTTAGTCCTAAACATTCATTTTGGTCCATATGGTTTCAGTTTTGTGCCATTTTGGTCAAAAAGTGGATTCAACTTATATTCCTCAAATTAAATCCTTGTTTTTTGTCCTTATCTTCATGGGTAAATTAGTCATTTTTTTATTTTATTTAAAGACCCCTTTGTCTCTCTCTTCTCTCTCTTAAATTAGCAGACCCAAACCCTCTTAAATTAGCAAAGATCCACCACGACCACCCTCCTCCTCCCTCTCACTCTCGTCTTCTCCGGCGAGGTTCTCCGGCAACACCACATACTTCTCTTCTCATCAAAGACACATACACACACACACACACTATACCTATACATCTAGAGAGAGAGAGAGATTGTGTGAGAAACAGACCCAGAAACCCAAACCTGACACCCTCTTCTTTCTTTCTCTAATGGAGATGTCACAGTCCGATCCGGTGACTGAACAAACAAGGCTCGAAGGTCAGTATACTTTGCATTTTCACATTTCAATTTAAGTTGCAATTTGATCATTTCAGTTGTCAATTTGGGGTTTTATGTTTCTTGATTGGTGAATGCAGAGCCTGTGTGGCAGTTAGGGTTGGTGGTTGCAGATCTGGTGGAGGGTTAGGGTTTTGAAATTTTTGAGAGGTTGTTGACGGTGGCCGGAATCCAACTAATGCGGTGGTTGTTGACAGCGGAAGCGGCGACAACGGTGTGACAACTGTCAAATTTGCATGCATTCGTACAATTATTAAACAATGATTAAGTGCTTAATGAATGTGCTAAATTACAATTAATGACTTGAATTACTTGTTGATTATTGTTATCATACATACATGTGCATCAGATATTGCAAATGACACACCATTCTTGCTTGCAAACTTTGTTGATTCGAATGATGCACGAAACACCGGCAACACAGTTATCAGACAAACCGGAAAAATGCTGACGGGGTTCAGTACATAGACAGACAATGTGTTGAGACACAAAATGGGCCAGAAACCAAGTATTACACTAGTATAGTGTGTAGGAAAGTAAGGATCACAAAACTGCCTTCCTAGAGATAGTTCAAGTGTCGGAAAGTGCCTAAAACTCATCTAAACTGAAGAATTCTGCAGAAAATCAGCAAATTCAGCATTTTAACACTCTAATATTGTGCAGAAATATGGTTAAATGATCCTGAATGCTTTCCTAAGTGTCGGGGATCGAAACTGTTATAAAAAGGTACATAAAGCACACTAAGCTGCATAGTTTAGCACCTTAACGAACCGGTAACCAACCGAACAACCGGACACTACCCGAAACACCAAATTTTCACTAGAAGCATTGTTTTAACATTTACAAGCTAGTTATGGTCCCCGAACATCAAAACACATCATATAAATATCTAATAACTAATCACCTAACTAGATACTTGGATTTCAACTATTAACTAATCATATGGTTAAACCCTAGCCTACTACCCCCCCCCCCCCCCCTCCACCTATGGACGGCCCGTACATGGCCCCCACCATTTGATTTTCTTGAATTAATTATTAGATTATGTTGCAAGACATGGAACACATTACACATTAGATTAAGTTGTGTTGGAAGATTATAAAGTTAATCTTAAGATCATAACATGTCATTCCACAAACTCACCAACACCTTCATCTTTCTCTTCTTCTCCTTCTCCTTCTTGGTCTCGGCCAAGAACCACAACAATACCATCATCATCACTTCATTTCCATTCAATCCACACACTTACAAGGGTGTTAGAAGGTGCACAAAGGAGCGTGGAGCTTTCGGAAGTTCAAGGACCTCCTTCATTTGCTTTTATCCATCTCTTATCTTCTCTTGTTCATCCCTAGCCTTGAGCTAGTGGTAAGAACACCCTACACTCCATTTTACATCTATTTCAAGTGGTTAATGATTCACTTGAAGAACACTAAGAATCACAAGAATGAAACATGAACATAAGCTTGAATACATAAGAAATCTTAATGTTTATGTGTTGTTATGCTTGATGGTGGTTGTTTATTCATGTATTTGATGTTGATCATCATATGATCTTGCTAGATCATGATTAAAAACATAATCTAGCAAGATGAGAGGATGAACATGTTAGAGTTTAATGAATCATCCTCACATAAAACATGAACTTGAAAGAATATAATGTGTTCTTGTGAAATAATGATTAAAATCAAATGTAAGTCTTGTAGATCTAAAACTTCAAGAGTGATTTTCCAAGAAACCAAGTTAAAAATACAAGTTTTACTAAATCTTGGTTCTTACACAAATAAACCTTATTTTTGGTGGTTAAACAAGTGTAGAAACACTTATGTAACAAGAAAAATCCAAGAAGAAACATTTTTAGAAAATATGATCATAAGTTGTAAAGATCTAAATTCCTTAAAAATGATGTTTTTAAAGAATCAACTACACTTTAAAGGGTAACAAGACTTACTAAATACCCTAGGAAGTTACTACAAATTTTTATAAATATTCAAGTTCATGAAGTAGTAGATTATGCTTGTTTTTGGCAAAATTGGTAAGTATAGATTGTTTATTGTTGATTATTAGTTGATTGTGCTGATTTACAAAAAAAAAATGATATACCTTCAAGGTATGGAAACCTCCATTTTTAGGGGAAACTATAGAGAAATTTTTTCTAAAAATTAAACACTTTGAAAAAAATTTTTAAACCAACATTTACAAGTGTATTTCAAACCATGAATTTTTACATAAACTTTACCATAATTTTTGTTACAAAAATTATAAATATTGGAGGTTGGTTTTTATAAATAAAAGGGACTAAATATGTATTTAGAAAAATATATATTTAGATGTCACCATGTGTGTGATTATTTGTATATTATGTGTATTAGGTATATTATTTTAGGACTTGAAATAATATAACTCATCAAAATACCAAGAAATTACAATCCAAAATATTACCAAAATACCAAGAATATAAATATACAAATTATACCAAAATATTGGTGAAACCGAACAAAGGAATATAACTCACAAAATATTCCGGAAATATTATTCATAAGTATATTTTTGGTAAATAATATTTTGGACACTAAGAGAACAAAAATATGATTTTTACAACTATTACAAGATTATATCATATTTTTGACAAGGAGAAAATATATTATTTTTGGCAAGTAAAAATATATATTCTTGAACTATTAGAAGATATATTATTTTTGGGAAAAATATATGTTTTCTTGAGTAAACATGAAATACATTATTTTTGGATAAAAATAAGTTTATATATATAATTTCTAAGTTAAACTTGAAAATATATAATTTTTGAGACTTGTATGAGATTTACAAATATTTTTGCCAAAGGAAAAATTATAAGTAATATTTCTTAAAATATATATATTTGGAAATATATATTGATGGGTTTTTTTTTTTACTAAAGATATTATTCCGGAAACGTTAATACAAAAATTAAGTATAAGAATACTTAACAATTACAAGAAAATACATATTTTCATACGTATAAATACACTCCGGAATACGACACCAATACGTGGCAAAAATATACAAGTATAAGAATACGAATATAAGTACACCCATCCTTGGGAATGTAGGTCCCGATTTCTGAGGATCGATAACGAAACCAAATCGCTTGTTTATCACAAACACGGTCACGAGTGCGGAATCCCCGTGACTATGCCAAACCAAACATAGATAGTAAAAACACGATATAACCAATGAATCACAGTCAATTGATTAACGGGATGAGAAAAATGATCAAACAGATACACACACAGTTTGACATTACGAAACTTCATAGGTTGACGAAACTCCTTGAGTTTCGTCACTTAGCTTGGGGAAACTCCTTAGAGTTTCATCACAAAGGGAGGTTTCGTCATGATGAAACTTAGAGTTTCATCACAGGGAGTTTCATCATGGGGGTTTCATCATGGGGGTTTCATCATGAGGGAGTTTCATCATGATGAAACTTAGAGAAGCTTGGGAGTTTCGTCATACAAGAGCTCGACGAAACTTGGAGTTTCGTCGAGGGCTGCCAAACAGGATTTGTTGCAAACTGTTAACAGATTGCTGCAGATCGATATAAAAACATAAACAGACATAAACCAAGTATGCAACATGCATTGTTCATTTATACATTACATAACAAATGAGACAAACTTGTCGGACCCAAGTAGGATAGGAGGATATCCGACTTGGTCTTCATTTCGTAATAATGTCGAACCGAACGTGCCGCGTCCACCCAAAATGTATCAACAAACTCCCCCTTGGACGCTGCTGTGATGGTTCATCTTCCATGTCTTTTATGTCGTAGGATCTTCAAAGTCTTCACGTGTCGTAAGTAGAAAGTGTATCAACAAACTCCCCATTTCATTTAGGAAGTGTGTTAACAAACTCCCCCTTAACATAAGCTCTCCCTTGAGTTATGCTCGTGAATCTTTTGATCTTCAATGCTTTAGATCCTTGTGGTGTTGATGAAGGGTCAGCGGCAACTCTATCATCTTTATCCTTTGAGTGCCTCCACGTCGTGTCTTCATTCCAAAGCTCGTTATCGAACACGTTCTCTTCGCCTTTAGTTGGATTGAATGTAACATCTGCACATGCAAGAAAGCTAAACTCGCAATGAGAACAAACGCTTGGAATATAGTTAACATAAACAAACGACACATACGTGACCATTCTACAATCAACTACCGACCGACACAGTTTGAAAGTTAGAAAATGATCAATTTTAATCCTTTAACTTTCAAAACTTGTTAACTTCGACAGTTTATGAAGATGCGATTGTTTTCGGCTTACAATCAGGATTTTGGGTAGGATAGACTCGAGTTCCAACATCGGTCAATCAAAAATAAATTAGAAGCAAAATCTTTTTGGCTTTTATAAAGTTTATATTAAAACACACCTAAAATCTTTTTGGAATTTTTCATTTTTTAAATGTAAAGACGGAAAGCAATAAATAAATATATACAAAGATGCAGAAACTAAAAAATGTAAATAAATATTTACAAACAATCTTTTTGCGAGTTTCGAGGGTAAGAGAATAATATCAGTGTACGGTCACGTCAAAACGCTCTTGTTGTTCAATTAGTTAACATTTAAATAAGCATCCTATAGCGATTATCGGTATTGTTGTCCACGTAAGCTCAACTTATCAGATGTAAACATGTGACATGGAGATACGTTAAGGTATGATATATACTTACCGACCGGTGTTCATCCACACACGACACATTCCCGTATCAAGGTATGCACGAGAGTTCATCTTACCGGTGAGTTTACCGTTTATCATCTGTTTGACCGTATAAAAGAATGTGAGAAACTCACTTATTTTTTATTGAAAACAAGCCCTATGTGATAGAATCACTTATTGATGAGGAACTTGATTTTCATATGCATGAGGGCACAGGAGCAAGTCCGTGAACAGGTCAGTACAATGTACAGCAAAGAGACGAACTTGACTCCCGGATAAATGTGATATTTTATCACCTATTTTGTTTGGACATGTGATGGTTGATCACTTATTGAGGTCGAATGCAATATGTACACGTATATATGGTATCGTGGAAGATCTAGACTTCGTCTCCGTTATTTTCTGGTAACAAATACAACCATGATACCCAGATGATAAGACAGCATAAAGACCGTATATCTCAGAACCTCGGCAATCTCTCAAACGAAATTTCGGTACTAAGACCATATGCCAATGAGCGGTTCCCACCTGGTCTTCAGTCGATTTATGATTTATATCACCCAGTACACTTTAAAATGATTGTGAGCCTACCGATACATCTTATATAGAGTTGCTTATCGTTTTTCATTTTAAGTTTAGTTCGAAGAGGTTTCGACAGACCACTGATTTACTATCATTTTCTCCTTTTCTCGCCAGGAAACTCATTTTTGTTTTTCTAATGTTTTTGTGTTTTTGAAATTTTTCGATGTTTTTGAATTTTTTTTTTAAATTGGATTTACTCCCCCTAAAATCAACAAACTATGATAAATTTTAAAAATAGAAAGGTATTTACAAAAACGATTTCCTGATGCCGGATTAACTCATGTTTTACCTTAATGCCGTTTACCAAAATTAATTTTAATCAGAATTGATTTATCGAATTTTGGAAAAATCAATTGGCACGTCGGTAAGCGGTGCGGACCATGACAACATTGATGAGTTTCATATTGAAACAATCACTTGTGAGGTGATATTTGAGATCAACGTGTCTGGCCAAAGAGTGCTGTACAAGATGATAATAATTCATAAAGCAGCTTAAATATCGACAAGTATAGGAGAGATTAGAAATTCAAAACCGTATCCTGTAACTGCTTCGTGCATTGCCAAGAATCTGAGCGCTCTCCTAAATTGGATATCCACCCGGTGTGGACTTCAAAGTCGATTTTTGTAACTACTTCAATTAATCCGAGAAAACTCTTCACAGCAACAAGATCATAAACATGGTTGTAAAACAAGGTTTCCAAGGCCTAGTACTCCCCGAGTACTCGCTACAAGGTAGGCTGCCGAGGCGACTTTCTTTGACTCCGCCTAATTACTTGGAATCGGTCAAACGCGGTCAACCTCAGCCAAAATCGTATCTAGTAGGTCAACTCGGGCCGAGTTTAACTTAAAAAATAATAAAACATAATTTCTATGCCTATCATATTAAAGCATGAATATCATTTTCACGTATTTTGTTACAGATATTAGTAAATTTATGTTATTTGACATATATTTAATTTCCAAAAACTAATTTTTTTATAATTTTACATGTCCGAGTACTCCCCGAGTACTCTCCGCCTAGGCCGAGTACTCTCAACTCCCCGGTCGACCGACTAGGGAGCGCCTAGCGACTTTTGCAACCATGATCATAAACCTCTGGGTCCGGCTGGTCTTCCACATTGCACCAGCGAAGGTCTTTGTTTTTCTCCTTCAGAAGTAGTGTGCGGTTGTTCAATCCATGCCAAGGCATCCGCACACCCGGTTGGTTTGTTCAGCAAACACATTTTCTTCAATCACACCGTGAAGAAATGTACACTACACGTTCATCTTGTTGATTTTGAACTTCAGACGTGCTGCATGTGCGTACATTTTGATTGAATCTATCCTGGGGACCCGATCAAAGCCTTTAACAATCAAACTTTTGAATGATTTTTCATTTTGTCGAAGCTTTCAATTTCTTTCATCAGACATTTCTTCTTTTCTTTTTTTTCCCCATCAAAGGCAACAATTTCTTTTGACGCCGATCTTGTGCATGGACACTCCGCTATCAACAATCCGATGACTATCGATAGTTCCTCCTGGAACATCCTGCACACTCACTCAGAGATTAGTTGGAGAGAGGGACCCAAGCCTTCGTAGACTTGGGTCGTCCCTGTTCATCGACAAAGGATATTTCAACCTCGCGATGACCTGGAACTGGTGAGACTCCCCCTGAAACTTTATTCATTTTAGGTTTCCAAGCTTGTTTCCTTTTACCGGATTGTGTATTATTTACATATTTAGAAGTCTCCGGTTTTAACGGTTGTGACAAAATTGGTTTCCTTTTAACAGTTTCTGGTTTTAAAGCCTTTTCGATCACCTTCACATTTTGACGTCGTTGTTTTGTTTCTTGTTCTTTAATCGTACGTTTGTCATTTTTGGGTGGAATAGGACGACGTTTTTTGGTGACCTTGTTCAGAAGGGGCTCTTTCCACAAAATTTGCTTATTGAGAGTTTGTGCAATTTTTGATAATGTGGCCAAACTCCCCGCATTTGAAACAAGATCTCCTTTCAACAAAAGTAGGAGATTCTGTTCGATGACTTGACGTTGAACCTGTAGATCCAGAGGTATTAGCTTCACACCCGTTTGTGTGTTGGGTGTAATTGTTCTCACTATTACGTTTCAAAATTTTGACTTTTTGAACAAAATCGGTATTTGATTTATTTTCAAAAGTCTCCACTTTATCAGTACCCTTGGAGGCCACAAATTTAACGTCTTTGCATTTCTTCTTGTAACGAGCTCCTTTTGTTTCAGCCTTTGGTTGTGTAACCTTAGGCTTTTGAGCTCGTTGTTGTTGTTTACCATTAAAAGCGACAGGTTGTTGCTTTGTCGGTAATGTTTGATTTCCATGCTGTTTTCTAACTTCAGCTTTTGGAATAGGATCACACTGAGTTACAGAAACTCTCGGGATCCCTTTTTCGAAAAACTTACATGTAGTATCTTCAAACACTTTGTCAATCAAAGATTGATTGACGTTTTTCATGGGAAAATCTTTGTTTGAATAAATTTTACCTTCACCGACCAAAGTGTATAACACGTTATCACTTTTAACGGTAGACATCGTTTCCTTGATAGGATCTATCTCTTGTTTAACAGTTGAGTGCACAGTAGGAGTAGGAGGATCACACAGAATATGATTCTCAATAGGCACTTCTACTCCTTTCCTATCATCAAGAGATTTATCCTCATCACTCACATCCGATTCATCTTCTGACGAATCATAGTCCTCAACTATGGGAGGACTTTGTTCCGTATCAACATATGACTTTCCTGAGCTTTCAGATGAGCTACCCGAAGAACTGTCCGATTTGAACCCTAATCCTGTAGTGACTTCCTCATAATCAAGAGGTACACTTGGTTCAAACCGGGGCATTTCCTCCTCATCGGGCATTCTGGTATAGTTGTGTCTCAAAGGAGGCGGACACGACTTATACCCAACGCCTTTCACATTCCCTTTCAGCTTTTGAACGTCTATGATGTGATCAAGCACATATCGGGAGTTTGAGTAACTCTCCAATTTGAGCTTGATCGCATCATGCTCACACTTGGTAACGGCTAGCTCTTTCTTTGTTTCCTCAATGCTATTAATATAGTTATTAATACCAATTTGTTTATTAAAAACAATTTTTGTCAATTCGGAAACACTTTTCTTTAAAGTTTCGATTACTGATTTGAAATCTTTTTCATTTCGAGCCAAGGCCATGTTTACCTCTTTGCATTTTGACAGTTCAATAACCAAACTCTGATTGTGACTATGAACCATTTCAGATTGATGTTTCAATTTAGCACATTCATGTTTCATATCAGCACAATCCCTACATATGCTAGGAGTTTTAGATTTTACCTGACTTATAGAAGCTGAAACATTAGCCATAAAGGCAGTTCGAGAAAAGAAAGATCCATCTTCAGTTAGAATCTTCTCCATGTAGCATCAGCTTTCTTGACCAATGTAACAACTCTCATTAAAATTCCTATTTCTTATTTTATTATGTCCAATAGGAAACCCTAATTGAGACCCCCAAATAATATTGCATGACCCCTAAAATTTTCAGAACAATCAGAACTAGGATCAGGCCGCCCTAAAACTCATGGGGGGGGGGGGGGTATTCCCTAATTGGTATCATCCTCACTGTTTGTTGTCGAATGCGAATTTTGTCGAACGGCTGACTCACCTAGGCTAGAAATACACAAGGCTACCCTATCCTAGAAGTGACCCGTCGCGCCACGCGAGAGCCTCTCGTGACACGCGGCAGAGATCATTTTTCAGTATAAATAGAGGGGTTTGGCAATTGCATTTTGGCGTTGGTTCGACGTAAAAACTCGTTTCCTACACTGAGATATCGTCTGTTTAGTCCAAAAACACACACAAGCACGAAGTTCTGCTGCGACAACAGGGTAATAACTCGATCACTGCTACGATACAATGTTCGATCGATTGAAACCAATCCGATGGATGTTTAAGTGCTGCCTAAACTCGGGCTATACTTTGTCATTCGTTGTGAATCCGATGGATGTTTAAGTGCTGCCTGAACTCGGGCTATACTTTGTCATTCGTTGTGAATTCGATGGATGTTTAAGTACTGCACTTTGTCATTCGTCGTGAAGGTTTTGAATCTCGTGAGTTGTCGTAAAAGTTGTATTAAGTTACTGACCTAGTTTTCGTGTGCATTGTAATTTGAATTAGGTTAACAGGCTTATCAGTAGGCTAAACTCTGCCCGACTAAACTTGCAATGTGAGTCATTCTCTTTTTATCAACTGTTTTACAATACCTCAAATTATTTTCAAAGGTTATAATTACAGGGATTAAGTCGTGGTTATCTTGAATCACTGGCTAGTGGTGTATTGTGCACATTACTAATTTCTCACGGTTAGGTTCATCAACCTAACAGTGATAATCATCACTACTTGGGTGAAAGGAACCAATAGTGGTATGACCATCGTCACAAGGCTGTGACACGGCGCCAGATAAAAATAAGATAGAAGCCATTGTAATCGCTCTTATGCTGTAATTTATAACTGTGTGTCGTTTTATCAAAATTGAGTGACTCGCCAGTATTTCCCCGCTAATAAAATCTTTTTAAAACATGTTTCAGGTGACCTAAATATGAATCAAGGCAAAGTGCTACGGAGCACTAATAAAGCTTGAAGTGGTGGCTCAGTAAAATAAATAAACATGTTTTGTAATACAGGGAATTTCCTCGTGAAATTCCTCCATTATAAATTTCGGGGTTTGTCCCAACTTATGAAATAAAATAATTGGGCATTTTCAAGTCTTAAAAGATCCTGTTAAACTTCCGCTGTCAACTCAATTAATAAATACCACGGGATTTCTGTCCTGCGGCTCCTGGACCGGGTAAAACCGGGACGGGGGCCGTGACAGAAAATGGTGGTATCAGAGCCACTGATTTAAGCCAATTAAGTATTTAGAAATACTTAATTTTTCTGATTGCCATTCTGTGATTATGTGTTTTTGTGTTATTTGACTATTTGTTAATCTACAGTATGGGTAAGCAAAGAAATTCGGACATCTATCGTCAATTAGATAGCTCACCAAAAGATAAGGGAACCACATTTCAACCAAATTCCTCAGGATACTCAGCAGATACGGAGGAAGGAATATTTATTCGTAAGGTACAGTCTGAGAAACCACTTACCCCTAAGAAAAGAAGTTGGATTATTAGAAAAAGTCAAGAGAAAATAAAGAAGTCACAACAAAAAGGAGTGAAAATTAATAAGGAAACTCTGGAAACAGGTAATGACCCACCATGGGAAAATGAATTAGATGAACAATGGGTAAATCTCTACATGTTAGCCACTACAGCAGTAAATGCTAACTTATAGTTGAACCGCCAAACCAGTACTAGCACCCATGCCACCTATGAGCCAGATACTTTAAAGAAACTTCGCCCATTAGATAACAAATTAGTAGAGGAAGGAGATAGAATAAACCTTACATAAAAGCATAATATTCTTAGATAAATTAAAATAAATTATGAATACACAACTACTAGTATAATTTGAATTCCAGTTGTAGTTTGTAATAGATACATATATATAACAGTCGTTATGTTCGCCGTTTTAATCAATTTGTTTGTATAATCGTACTTAAATAATTGTACTAGATATTAGTCTGTAATAATTAATACTTGATAAATGAAACAACGAAGTGAATCAGGAGAAACCAAAATATATAAAATATGGAAGTCGAAAAATCGACAATTTTGGCTATACGTGTTAACTTGATTATGTGCGATTGTTTATTATGCTTGGTTGTTATTTATTTTGTGCTAATAAGTAATGTATATTAATTACCAGATGGAATACGCTGTTAATGAACCAGTTAACGAAATTAACCAATCTGAGCAAAACAATGAGGACCATTTTCTGAATAGGCAAGATATAGAAAACATCGTTGCTCAAGGAATAGCCAATGCTATTCCAGTAATTCTTGCTGCTGCCCGAAATCCAGTTGAACCTCAACCAATTATTCCTAGCAAGCGTACTCATGAAGACAACTTCATTAATAGTATAAATGGAGGCGGCAACATTAATAATAATGATAATGATGTACTGCAAGCCCCAATTCTCAAAAGAATGAAAGCTGCAACGCCAGGTTGCACTTACAAGGAATTTCTTGCATGTAAACCTGCCGAATTCGTAGGCAATGAAGGGGCAACTGCTGCACTGTGTTGGTTGGAGAAAACCGAGGCAGTAATTAAAATAAGTAAATGTGTCGAGGAAGACAAAGTCATGTACGCGTCGCATCTTTTTAAAGAAGGGGCGCTAGAATGGTGGAATACGGTACTACAAGCCAAGGGAAGCGATGTGGCCTATGCCATGAATTGGGAAAAATTTAAACATCTGGTGGAAAGAAAATTCTGCCCAGAATATGAAAAGGAACAAATGGCGAACAAATTCCTGAACCATCGGATGGTGGATGTAGACTGTCGAGGGTATACTTCGACATTCTTCGAATATGCTAGAGTTGTACCTACCCTGGCTTCGCCAGAACCGGTACTTATATCCCGCTATATTTGGGGTTTGATTGGTGAAATCCGTGATATTGTCAAAGTTGCGAGACCCCGCACGATCGATGACGCGGTGGAATTAGCCAACACTTTGACTGACGGACTGGTGCGTACGAGAGAAGAAAATAGAAAGAAGAAAGTGGCCCACAAGATTACCCAAGGATTCCGTGTGGGTAATAGTAGTAACTTCAAGAAAAAGGGCATCGGGCAATCTTCCACTGTTCCATTTTGCACTACCTGTTAAAGAATGCATTTTGGATGATGCAATGGGTATTGCAATTTCTGCAAATTTCCAGGGCATCAAGAAGAAGATTGCAGGAGAAAGAAATCCACAATCTGCTTCAACTGTGGAGAAGCTGGACATTTTAGACCAGACTGCCCTAAATTGATTAAACCAGCAGATAACAAGGCCAAACCTGCTGAAGGGACTAACAAGAAGAACGCAAGAGCCTTTCAATTGACCACGCAGGAAGCCGAACTAATTCCTGACGTAATAGCTGGTACATTCTTAGTTCACAACGTTTATGCGAAAGTATTATTTGACTCTGGTGCAAACCAAAGTTTTATAAATACTTCATTCTGCCAAGCTCTTAACCTACCCTTAACCAACATTAGACAAATTTTTACGGTAGAAACGGCAGATGAGAATTCTGTTAACATAGATAAGGTTTTGCAAAAAGGAAAGATAGAACTCTTAGGCCATAAATTTTCTGCAAACCTGTTACCTATGAATTTAGCTGGATTTGATGTCGTGTTAGGAATGGATTGGTTAGTAGCCAACCATGCTCGAATCCTATGTGATAAGAATTCCATAGAATTTCGTACTACTACAGGAGAAGTAATTATGATTATAGGGGGTAAGCCACGTAAACCAATGAAGTTCATTTCAGTAATGAAAGTTGCTAGTTATGAACGAAAGCAAGGAATAGTGTATATGATTTCGGTAATCATTAGCACTAAGGATAAGGAGCTTAAGGAAATTCCTGTAGTCTTAGAGTACTCGGATGTATTTCCAGAAGAGTTACCAGGATTACCACCAGATAGGGAGGTAGAATTTAGAATTCATTTGATTCCTAGAACTACACCAGTAGCAAAGGCACCTTATCGGTTAGCACCCACCGAAATGCTAGTATTGAAAAAGAAATTGGATGAATTGCTCAGTAAAGGATTCATACAACCTAGTTCATCCACGTGAGGAGCACCAGCGTTGTTTGTAAAGAAGAAAGATGGTTCGATGCGAATGTGTATCGATTATAGGGAATTGAATAAGGTTACAATTAAGAATTGATACCCATTGCCTAGGATTGATGATCTTTTCGATCAACTTCAGGGAGCTAGATATTTTTCTAAGATAGATTTACGCTCCGGATATCATCAATTGAAGGTTCAAGAAGAAGACATACCTAAAACTGCTTTCAGAACTAGGTATGGTCACTATGAGTTTACAGTTATGCCCTTTGGACTAACAAATGCTCCTGCAGCATTTATGGATATGATGAATAGAATCTGTAAACCGTATTTGGATAAATTTGTAATTGTCTTCATCGACGATATACTTATTTATTCCAAAAGTCAGGATGAGCATTGTCAGCATCTGCATGCACTCTTAACTTTGTTAAGAAAGGAGAAGCTTTACGCCAAATTCTCGAAGTGTGAATTTTGGCTATAGGAGGTGCAATTTTTAGGACACATGGTGAATCACGAAGGTATTCACGTAGATCCCTCCAAAATAGAAGCGATTACCAAATGGAAGGTCCCGCAATCACTTACAGAAGTCAGGAGTTTTCTAGGATTAGCTGGATACTATAGGCGCTTTATTAAAGATTTTTCTAAGATAGCTGTGCCATTAACTAAGCTAACCTGTAAAACAGTTAAGTTTGAATGGGGACCTAAGCAAGAAGAGGCTTTTAGGATTTTAAAGCAAAGGTTAACAAACACCCCAATTTTTGCCTTACCAGAAGGGACAGAAGATTTTGAAGTTTACTGTGATGCTTCTAAGTTAGGATTAGGGTGTGTGCTAATGCAACGCAAGAAGGTAATTGCGTATGCCTCAAGGCAATTGAAAAAGCACGAGGAAAACTATACTACGCATGACTTAGAATTAAGGTCAATAATTTTTGCCCTTAAGATTTGGAGACACTATCTGTATGGAA
Source organism: Helianthus tuberosus (assembly GCA_030545235.1). Classification (NCBI taxonomy): domain Eukaryota; kingdom Viridiplantae; phylum Streptophyta; class Magnoliopsida; order Asterales; family Asteraceae; genus Helianthus; species Helianthus tuberosus. The sequence goes on from CM060428.1 coordinate 53,670,002, forward strand.
GTAAGTTTACTGTCTATACAGATCATAAGAGTTTAAAATATATATTTGGGCAAAAAAAATTAAATATGAGGCAAAGAAGATGGATGGAAATTCTAAGTGACTACGACTGTGATATTCAATATCACGAAGGAAAAACAAACGTAGTTGCAGATGCCTTAAGTCGTAAGTATCACGAAAAGCAAAAGCGAGTTCGTGCTCTTAGATTAAGTTTACAATTAGACTTAATGGAACAATTGAAGAATGTTCAAGCCACAGCAATCAAGGATGATGCTGAAGGAATGAAAGGAAGAATAAAGGAATTAGAGCAAGGAACTGATTGAATTTGGAGATTCCACAAGAAAAAAATTTGGGTACCTAAGCAAGGAGAATTAAGAAATAAGATTTTAGAGGAAGCCCATAAATCTAGGTATACCATGCACTCGGGAAATAATAAAATGTACCAAGATTTAAGAAATAATTTTTGGTGGATAGGAATGAAAAAGGACATAGCTCGATATGTATCTAAGTGTCTAACTTGTTCACAAGTTAAGGCCGAACACCAGAAACCTTCAGGATTACTCCAACAATTAGAAATACCTGTATGGAAATGGGAGCTCATAACAATGGATTTTGTTACTCAGTTGCCCAAAACCAGAAAAGGTAACGACGCTATTTGGGTAATTGTGGATCGATTAACCAAATCAGCTCATTTCCTACCCATGAAAGAAACTTTCAGTATGGAAAGATTAGCAAAGTTGTACGCAGACGAAGTAGTATCCTTACATGGAGTCCCACTCTCCATTGTATCGGATAGAGATAGTCGTTTCACTTCCCATTTCTGGACTAGTTTCCAAGAAGCCATGGGGACGCGATTAAATTTAAGTACAGCTTATCATCCCCAAACAGATGGACAAAGTGAAAGGACGATCCAAACCCTAGAAGACATGCTCAGGGCATGTGTAATAGATTTTGGTGGAAACTGGGATGACCACCTACCCTTAATTGAATTCTCATATAACAATAGTTATCATGCAACTATTGAAGCTGCCCCATTCGAAGCACTGTATGGACGAAAGTGCAGAACTCCAGTTTGTTGGGCAGAAATAGGAGAAAGCCAATTATCAGGTCCCGAGATTGTACAAGAAACTACCGACAAGATCACTCAAATCAAGGAAAGACTAAAGACAGCTCGAGATCGTCAGAAGAGTTATGCAGACAATAGACGCAAACCACTAGAATTTCAAGTCGGAGATAAGGTACTCTTGAAAGTTTCTCCTTGGAAAGGAGTAGTTCGGTTCGGTAAAAATGGAAAGCTAAGTCCAAGGTACTTAGGACCATTCCCAGTAATCCAGCAAATAGGACCAGTTGCCTATCGCCTACAACTACCAGAAGAATTAGCCGGGGTACATGACGTGTTTCATGTATCCAACCTCAAGAAATGTCTATCTGACGAATCCCTGTTAGTACCTCTTCAAGATGTAGATGTAAATGAGAAATTAAAATTTGTTGAGAAGCCACTATAGATAGAAGATAGAAAGGTCAAGTTTCTCAAGCACAAACGACTAGTACTGGTCAAAGTCAAGTGGGATTCAAAGAGAGGACCTGAGTACACTTGGGAGCTGGAATCAGAGATGAAGCGAAGATATCCCTACTTGTTCCAGTAAATCTCGAGGACGAGATTTTTATAAGGTGGGGAGGATGTAACAAATCTCATTAAAATTACTATTTCTTATTTTATTATGTCAAATAGGAAACCCTAATTGAGACCCCCAAATAATATTGCATGACCCCTAAAATTTTCAGAACAATCAGAACTAGGACCAGGGCACCCTAAAACTCGGGGGGGGGGGGGTATTCCCTAATTGGTATTATCCTCACTGTTTGTTTTCGAATGCGAATTTTGTCAAACGGTTGACTCACCTAGGCTAGAAATACACAAGGCTACCCTATCCTAGAAGTGACCCGTCGCGCCACGTGAGAGCCTCTCGTGACACGCGACAGAGACCATTTTTCAGTATAAATAGAGGGGTTTGGGACTTGCATTTTGGTGTTGGTTTGACGTAAAAACTCGTTTCCTACACTGAGATATCGTCTGTTTAGTCCAAAAACACACACAAGCACGAAGTTCTGCTGCGACAACAGGGTAATAACTCGATCACTGCTACGATACAATGTCCGATCGATTGAAACCAATCCGATGGATGTTTAAGTGCTGCCTGAACTCGGGCTATACTTTGTCATTCGTTGTGAATCCGATGGATGTTTAAGTGCTGCCCGAACTTGGGCTATACTTTGTCATTCGTTGTGAATCCGATGGATGTTTAAGTACTGCACTTTGTCATTCGTCGTGAAGGTTTTGAATCTCGTGAGTTGTCGTAAAAGTTGTATTAAGTTACTGACCTAGTTTTCGTGTGCATTGTAATTTGAATTAGGTTAACAGGCTTATCAGTAGGCTAAACTCTGCCCGACTAAACTTTCAATGTGAGTCATTCTCTTTTTATCAACTGTTTTACAATACCTCAAATTATTTTCAAAGGTTATAATTACAGGGATTAAATCGTGGTTATCTTGAATCACTAGCTAGTGGGGTATTGTGCACATTACTAATTTCTCACGGTTAGGTTCATCAACCTAACAGTGATAATCATCACTACTTGGGTGAAAGGACCCAATAGTGGTATGACCATCGTCACAAGGTTGTGAGATGGCGCCAGATAAAAATAAGATAGAAGCCATTGTAATCACTCTTATGCTGTATTTATAACTGTGTGTCGTTTTATCAAAATTGAGTGACTCGCCAGTATTTCCCCGCTGATTAAATCTTTTTAAAACATGTTTCAGGTGACCTAATGTGAATCAAGGCAAAGTGCTACGGAGCACTAATAAAGCTTGAAGTGGTGGCTCAGTAAAATAAATAAACATGTTTTGTAATACAGGGAATTTCCTCGTGAAATTCCTCCATTATAAATTTCGGGGTTTGTCCCAACTTATGAAATAAAATAATTGGGCATTTTCAAGTCTTAAAAGATCCTGTTAAACTTCCGCTGTCAACTCAATTAATAAATACCACGGGATTTCTGTCTCGCGGCTCCTGGACCGGGTAAAACCGGGATGGGGGCCGTGACAACCAAGACATATTTCTGACACTTTACCTCCTCAGCATCATTCAACAAACTATCACCTTCAGAATCAGTTCTCTCATTCACATCTGATTCTGAATCGGAACTACCACTGTATCCCAAACTATCATCATCTTCAGAGAATTCTTCTTTGTGCACATGCTTGATGTGACTGATGATCTTCGCATAACATGCAGTTCCTCCTCCCAACTGTACGGACCAATCACATCCCTCATCGGCTTGTACCACTAATGCTCGATTAGTATTAGATGGCCCTGACTGGTTTGTTTGGTTGTTAGCAGCTACTATCCATCCTTCGTTGTTAGCTTGATTTGAAGTACTTGTTTGATTTTGGAAGGGATTTTGGTTGCCTTGTTTGCTCGGTCGCGTGCATTCACGTTTGAAGTGACCCTTCTCACCGCAATTGAAGCACGTCACGGCATCCTTATCAAAACCGTACTTCGTATCCCGCTTGCTTTCCAAGCTAGTCTTCCCGGTTCTCCTCATATAATCCTTAGCTCGTCTAACCGCGCTCGCAAACGCCCACTTGATATCCATTAACTCCATTTCGTCCCTGTCTATCTGCTGATAGTCTTCGTTTGTCAAATTAATGTTGCCAATTTGACTTGCGACTAGTCCGCAGTAGGCATTGACCATGGTGTTAAGAAGTTCCATGGTTTCCTTTGCAGTTTCCACATTGACTTTGGATAAGTTTGCTTGTGGTTGTTGGGTTTGAGGTTGTGGTTGAGCTTGTGATGGTGTCGGAATATAGGCATTTGGATCAAATTGAGGTTGAGTGGGAGGAACTTGTGGTCGAGGTTGGGGTTTAGGTAGCCACACACTTGCATCGAATTGAGGTTTTTAGAAAGCATGAGCTTGAGCAATCATATGCGCTGGAGGATGATAGGCACTCGGATCGAAAACCTGAGGTGGAGCTGATTGTGGAAACAGAAAAGAGCTTGTATTGGACATGAACGCCGTCTGTAGTTTTGGTTGCTGAGCTGAACTGGAACTGGAACTAGCTAAAGAGTTAAAACCTGCAAGGTACATTTCAGTATTTTGCGGAACAAGAATCCGTTTAGCTTTCTGGATTTCTTCATCATTCTTGTGCTCCAACTTCTGAATAAATTCATAGATACTGACAGTATCTAAAACGCCCGTATGCTTTAAAAGCTCAATGAATGGGCTCCACTTTGGAGGTAGAGCATCAGCAAACCATGCAACCATTTCCTGTTGGGTTGCAAGAATAGTATAAGAATACATTTCACTAACAAATGATGAAAACGAGTTGTCATATCATTTAGTGTTTCGTTGTCCAAGAATTGAAATGATTCAAATTCCTTCTTCAACAGATCATGGCGTGTCTTTCTTGTCGCCGCATTCCCTTCTCCTTTTACTTCCAAGGCATCCCATAAGGCTTTTGTGCTAGTACAATAGCCAAACTGGTGATAGATATCTTTGTGGAGTGCTTGTGTGAGAATAGCAAATGCCTTCTTCTCAAGATCATATGCCTTCTTGTCAGTTTCTTGCATATTCATAAAGGTCGTGGCATTTGATCCTGCTTCTTCAAGATCTTGATTATATGGCGAAATGAAGCACGTCCATAATTCGGTGTTTTGCCCTAGAACGTACGTGTGGAAACGACCTTTCCATGTCGGATATTCGTTCATGTGATTTAACTTTGGCGGGCGGTTGTTGCTTCCCGTTTTGCTCTCACTTATCAATAGATTTTGAATGCTTTGATTCTGGTTCGTCACCAATGCCCATTGACTTGCACTAATCGATTGTTGAGGCATGACATTCCTTAACCAAACGACAGCAGATGTCTGATCTTCACCTGGTCTTGGATCCGTGCTCTAATCCCATGGATTTGTACAACTCATGATTGATGTATGAAAGTGAAAACCTGGTTACACACTTAAAAACAAACAGTTAAATTAGTTTTGCAACACTTCTGTTAAAAATTTAACAGGTTTTGACGAAACCCCAGGACTTGGCGAAACTCTGTAAAGAAACACTTGTTTGAGGAAACAATCTATGGACGAAACTACTGTTCAACGAAACCCTGTGCACGACGAAACCTGATTACCGACGAAACTTGATAAATCGAAGAAACTTCTGTGATGTAACCTTTACTCGACGAATCTTGATTAATGAAGAAAACTTTTGTGAAGAAAACTTGATGTTTCGTCTGAGTTCTTTTTGACGAAACCTATGTGAACTTTGATCGACGAAACCTATGTTTTATGAAGCCTTGTTCGACGAAACCTATACTTGATGAATCCTTTATGATCGACGAAACCTGGTTGACGAAACAAGGATAACGACGAAAACTGAATGATCTTTGGCGAAACTCCTTTACTCGACGAATCCTTTATTAAATAGAGCTTGACGAAACCTCTAAGTTGATAAAGCTTCGACGAAACCTATGATTAAATTCTAAGTGACGAAACTTATGTTGATTACGAAACCTTTGTGAAACTCTCTGATCGACGAAACTTGATAACGAAACTCAAGTGACGAAACAAATCTAATGACGATGAAACTTGTGCACTGGCGAAACTTCTTTATTATGAAACCTTTGGTTTTCGTCGCAGGGACGTTCGTCAACAAAGGGATAAGAATAAGGAGTTGGTGAGATTTTCCCAAAAAGTAAATCTTATCCTTTTCTGACACAAGACACAATTTTCAACTCACACCATGCCTATCTCACCGACTCAACAACCCACCATATCTTAAAAACACAATTTTCAAAACACATATGATTTTTTAATTCATCAACAACTTAAAAAGTCACTTCTCAAAAGATCAAAAAGTAGATAACATGAAGAACACTTTGAAGGTTACTAAAGAACACTTGAAGTTATGAACTTTCCGGTCACTAGAAACTTTTCCAAACCACAAATTTTGCTCAAACTTTCAAGTAAAACCCGGTTTTATCACGTAAGCAAGTACTAAAACGGAGGTTTTTGATAAAACTTTGGCAAAACAAACAAGATCTAACGGTTTTTAAGAATTATTTTCTAAAAAAATATGAACTTCAAGAACAAATTTTCAGTAAATCAAATAACAACACTTGATAAAAAACCGAACTATGTTTGATTTTAAACAAGGATAAGAGCCAATGCTCTGATACCACTTGTAGGTCCCGATTTCTGAGGATCGATAACGAAACCAAATCGCTTGTTTATCACAAACACGGTCACGAGTGCGGAATCCCCGTGACTATGCCAAACCAAACATAGATAGTAAAAACACGATATAACCAATGAATCACAGTCAATTGATTAACGGGATGAGAACAATGATCAAACAGATACACACACAGTTTTACAATAGACTTTCAGAATGGTTATGCTCTCATAGTTTCAGTGTGAAACTATGAGGTGTTTATATAGGCAGCAGATCACAAGTCATGACGAAACTTGAAAAAGGCATGACGAAACTTCATAGGTTGACGAAACTCCTAGAGTTTCGTCACTTAGCATGGGGAAACTCCTTAGAGTTTCATCACAAAGGGAGATTTCGTCATGATGAAACTTAGAGTTTCATCATAGGGAGTTTCATCATGGGGGTTTCATCATGGGGGAGTTTCATCATGAGGGAGTTTCATTATGATGAAACTTAGAGAAGCTTGGGAGTTTCTTCATACAAGAGCTCGACGAAACTTGGAGTTTCGTCGAGGGCTGCCAAACAGGATATGCTACAAACTGTTAACAGATTGCTGCAGACCGATATAAACACATAAACAGACATAAACCAAGTATGCAACATGCATTGTTCATTTATACATTTCATAACAAACGAGAGAAACTTGTCGGACCCAAGTAGGATAGAAGGATATCCGACTTGGTCTTCATTCCGTAATAATGTCGAACCGAACGTGCCGCATCCACACAAAATGTATCAACAGGGAAGGATATACAGGTTTAAATACTTGAAAAATAACAAGTTAAAAATATATTATTTAAACTATTATTCCAAAATTTAATAAATATAAATTAAGTTAAAATATTTATTATTTTAACAAATAATTATATAACTTGGAATATTAGTAAAGACACAAAGAAATGTAACTCAAAGACACTAACTAATACTAAGTCAAGGCACGACCCGCTCGTCTAATAGATCATAGTACGTTGTAGGTAGTCGTGTATACCGAAAGGAGCTTTGAGTTACAGTTGATATCGAAGAACGCAAAACTGTGAGTTCATGTCCCCCTCTTCTTTTAACTGTTTTCAGTTTTATAACTTCGGGGGTGAAGTACATGTTACAAACTGTTTACAAACGTTTATATGTGGTATGGTTAGCTAAGGAAGGGTACTGCTAGATCATGTGATTGGTGGGTATGACGCTTAAGACCATTAATCCTCGTTGTAGGACCAAGGGACATGAGTGATAGATCTATTTAGGTGTAGCAAGCCCACACCCATGTGGACCGGGGTTTGGCCCATGAGGTGACTATGTCTTCAAACTGAAGCCGTGGCAAAATCTGCTAGGATTGAGTCTTCCTGCATCACGTCACACATATTAATGGCCTTGCAAACCATTAATGATCTGTTTTCCTTGTTGCTTTCATACCAGGGTTTGACAAATACATACTTGTTTACGATGATTACAAAGTTTATACGAGCTCACACACTAAACACATGAACTCGCTCAACTTTTGTTGATGTTTTCAAAGTACATGTATTTCAGGAAACTACGTATGGATCTGGCGGGCATTGAAAGTTTCAAGTGTTGTTTGGAATAAAAGATGTCATCCGGTGTCGAATGGTTTTGGAGTGTGTATCCTATCCTATCCTGGATAGGATACATATTTCAAAGCCTAGTTTTCATTTGTGTCTTTTGACGAGTCCTTACGGAACTTAAAACCTGTTGGTGTTGTATTTTAAACATGAAATCTGTGTTGTGGGATTTAAAACAATGTAGCATGTAATGATTTAAAAACTATCAATGGATGAACATCTTCGGTTTTATCATATAGTTGTTTGTTATGGTTGAATGCAATGATATTAAGCAAGTCGCACATAATCACGCTTCCGCAAAAGTCAGGGTGTGACAGACGGGGAATGAGAGTGTGATGGTGTGGAGGAGGATTGTGGCGAAGATTAGGAGTAGATTGGTGGTAGACTGATGGTGATGGTGGTGGAAGAGTACTGAGAGAGAGAGAGATAGTGTGTGTGAGAGAGAGTGAATTAATGTGTGTATGTATATATTAATAAAAGAGTAAACTTCTATTTTTCTCCCTGTGATTTGGTCATTTTAACGGTTTTCCCCCAATAGTTTAAAAATAGCCATTTACTCCCTGATTTTTCTAACTTATCGTCATTTTGCTCCCCACCTCTAACTCCATCCAAAAAATCCATTAACTAGAAGGGTATTTTGGTAATTTTATAGATAAAAGCAAGGGTGTGTAAGTCTTTTCACCTAAATAAACCTATAACTTGTTTATTTACATGTATATAAGTAATTCTTTTCTGATTCCCCATCTTTCCAACCACTCTTTCTACCGGCCACCACCATCCACAACCATCCATCACCACCTGCAACTACCACCTTCCGACCACGACTACCGCGACTTTTAACTAAACGTTTTAATTGAGTTATAGCCAAGGAGTAAACTACCGCAATACCCCTACTTTTAATTGAACGTTTTAACTGAGTTAGAGCCAGGGAGCAAACTGGCGACAAACTCGAAAGATCAGGGAGGAAAATGACTATTTTTAAACTATTGGAGCAAAACCGTTAAAATGACCAAAGCCACAGGGAGCAAAACGAAAGTTAACTCTTAATAAAATAAGAGTAAACTGGCATTTTGCAGTAAAATGACCATTTTGCTCCTGAGGAAAAGGACAAAATAGCAGGATTTTATAACACAAATATGACCTAATTTCACTTTTGGAAAAAAATGACAAATAAAACTGAAACCACAGAGACTCAGATGTAAAATGTTTGAGATTTGGACTAAAGTGACAAAACTGGCCAAACCTCAGGGACCAAAATGACAGTTTACTCTATAGATATAGATAAAAGAACAATATATTCATATAAATAATGGGCTTTGCTTAATCTACTCAAGATTGGTATTTGAAACTTGGCTCTGGCTAGTTTACTAATTGCGGTTCAATTTGTATACTTCTAGCATGTTGATTATTAAATGAGCTTAAATTTAGGCTCAAGTTTGAAATCAAGCTCGTTTAAGCTTGGCTCGATTAAGCTTTTAGCTAGGTAATTTCAAATTAAATGCAACCATAATATTATATGTTTTCTAATCGCATTGTACTTATGATTTGATTTCTTATATCAAATTCACATAACGATATTTCATATAACAAGTTAGTATCAATCAAATTTGTCATCTTTTTTGACGAGTTGGAGGTTAGCTTGTGGATTTCAAGTCGGGGGTCTCACTGAAAGCAGCCTCTCTATTCCTACAGGGTAGAGGTAAGGCTGTCTACATCTTACCCTTCTCAGACCCTACCTTTGCTTTGCTATTGGTGGGATTTACTAAGCATGATGAGGATGGAGGTTAGCTTGTGGCAATAACGTTAATGGTGTGTCCATTGAATGTAGATCTCGATGAATTAGGGCAGATTGCATAAATCAAATAAATTATTTAAAAAAAGTAGTTCATGTATGATGTACAAATGATTGATATAATAAAATAATGCAACCGGGAAACACTATATATTATAAAAAGAGGTACACGACACACTTATAACAAGTTTTTGTTGGGTTTAGTACGAAGAGGACGGTGATGATGACGGTGATAGCCATGAAAAGGATGTTTGCCATTGTCGTTTAAGACATTGTCTTTAGCATTTATGGTTATAAAGTAGAGGTGTTTAAATGGCGCACTTTTGATGGTTTTTGTTTTATTTCAACTTGTTATTAGCGTCTCAAGATTAAATGTCTAAGGGCGTGAAATGTTCATCTGTTGAAAGGGAAGGTCCGTTTTGACGGTGGTTAGACAGACTCTTCACTCTTGTATACAAGGGTGGGCCCACCTTATGTGGGTCGGGGTCACATGACCCCAATGTTTTCTAAAAATATAGTAGAGGCGGGACGCTAATTTTTCAAGGACCCCATAAAATTAATTAGATGGAACCCATAGAATCATTTTTAAGGTTGTTGGAGTGTTAAATTCCTTGTTTTCTATCTTAAAGATCACAATTTCAAGACTTTTTATTTTCGTGTAGGTAATCTAGATGTTTGGGCCTCAGCAAATAATGGTGTAGGTAATTTTGCTTTCATCTTCCTAGTCTTTTGTATTGCGAAAGATAGTTTTGGGTTTACAAAATTCTTATGTGTTAGGATATTTTAGTTTCATTTCAACGAGTCCGCCATTTAACTTCAATTATTTATATAGAGTAAAATGTGTATGTCTAGCATTAATAAATGCTCTAATGTCAATAAAATCCTTCCATCTCTGCTTTTCAAAATTCTCATGTGCTAGCTTATTTTATTATGTCTCTTGTCCCGATCTGACCCGAACAACGACTGACCCAAAAATTTTAACGTTCGATTGTAAAAAATCTTATAAAAAAATGGACTCACTGAAAAATATCCTGAGTCCGTTACTGCTCATATATAGTTGTCGTGCAGTGGAATATGGACCACACATCTAACGACAACCAAAGCGAAGCAAATGGGTTATAAAGTTGTTTGGTGATTGCTGAGTTGATGTAATTTTTTTACATGAACCTAGACATGATATGAACATGAAAATTGTGTTAGATACATGAATTTGAAACGCGTACATGTATTCATAATTGACACGAAGCACCAGGGGCGGATTTAGCATGGTTCCATGGGTTCCCAGGAACCCATTCGATTCGAAGAAAATGGAAAAAAATTAGTGTAAACTTTGTATGATTTGGGAAAAAAATAATGAAAATTAGTGAAAAACTACCAAAAGAAACCCAGTGGAATCCGATCCTAGATCCGCCACTGAGAAGCACCCCCCCCCCCCCCGCGAATACATGAATTTATTCCACAAATGAAGCCAGTGGCGAAGCTTGAGATTTCCGACCGCGGCGCGGGGGGGGGGGTTGGTCAAAAATGCATATATCCAAAAATTTCTACAGAACCAGAAGGTCGAAAACGTATATATTAAAAAATTTCTATACGAAAACCACATATATTACACTACTGAGCGAAAAGTTCGAGGGACCGGGCGGCCCCTTAATGGTTGCGCCCTGCATAAAGCACCCCTAGCATACACGTTAATCTTTTTTTGTTTTTTTTAATTGCCTCCTTTTAGAATCTAATTATATATATATTTTTTTGTTTTTTTAACTGCCTTCTTTCAGAACCTAATTTACTAATGTATTTACTAGCTTTAAACTGCATGTTTTGTATATTCCAAACTTCATATAAAGTAGTTAAAGTATTTTGTATTTAAACTAATTAGACTATCTCCAATGCTAAGTGTGTCCTTAGTCGCCCTTAGCTGCCACTTCATCTGCCATATAATATCCTTACAAATCATTAAAAGCTTCACTTTCATCTCCAACCCTACAAATATCCTTACCCTTCTTAATTTCCAACTCATCACCTACCTATTATACAAAATATTTAAATAAAACTTTTCTTTTTTCACTTTGCACCCACCATATCGCATGAACCGAGGCAAAGCCGTGCCCTTGTGTAAGGGCATCCAACCTAAGGGCTTATTGAGATGGATGAGCTCCAATGGTAAGGACTTCTAAGGGCCTCTAAGGCTTGTTCTTCAAGGACTCATTGGAGATAGTCTTATATAATATGTTAAATTGTTTATGTGGTGCTTCCATCTTTGTTTTTAAACTAATTATATATAATATATTAAATTGTTTATGTGGTCCTCCCATCATCGAAAATGATCAGACTAATTTCAAAGTAAATATGCTACTTTAAAAAAAAAAAAAAAATACAAATATTGCGGTTCCTTGTCACAACAACACCGTTATTTTAAGGAAAAAAGCACTAAAAGAATACAATTTTAATACGGATGTTGTAAGCTCAAATAACCTTTTTTTTACATCTTGTGAAAATGACAATATACAATAAACAACTATTCTTGTAACGAAATATTTCACCACTCTAAAACTACGTATAAAAGACATCTAATTTCACACACACACACACAATTATCCTCATAGATGGCCTAAAACATTTAAGTAGTGTAAACTTAAAACTTCCATCATTTTACATATGCCACCGGTATACATCATACAAAATTTGTACAAGTCATATATGCATTACTACAAATATAAACAACATAAAATTAAAAACAATATCTAAAAATATATTGTCCTGACAACCTTTAGTGATCTTTAAATTTAAAAATAAGTATCATATTGAAAGATTTATTATTATATTTTTATTATCTAAATATATTGTCTAGACAACCCGCATTACACTACAACCCTTGAATTTTTAAAAAGTTACTGCTTTAAATTTTAAACGAATTTTCGTTGTGATGTCATGATCTTTTTATATATAGTTTCAACTAATATAATTTATGTTATTGTCGTAGAAATTTGTAGCCGAAACATAAATAAATCGTTGTCAGTAACTAGATTTTTAATTACTATGATTATTTTGGCTTTCCAAAAGAGTTTGGTTCCTGCCGCAACGCGCTGGTGGGAACAACCTAGTTATACTATTTAAAACACATCATTAGCTAATGTTTTGTTTTTAGCCACATTTTTTGTACTTTTTTTTACCACTGAACTAGCATGTTTTCTTTGGTCTCTATTTTGCTTTTAATTACAGTAATGTCATTTACACTGATATATTTAACTTTTTATTCTATGGAATTTATGTAATTTACTCAATTTTTTATGGCATTTGTAACCATCCTATATATAAGACAGTTTATTCTTTTTTTTTTTTTTAATGTTTTGGCCACAAAGGTTTTGGTTCTTACACTTTGACCCCTTCAAATTATGTTAAGTTTTTTAAACCAATTTACATTCTTACCCCCTGAGTTTTAATAAATTTATCACACGTCCCATGAACTTTAATAAAGTTATTTTTACTCTTTTAAACCCGCATTACACTACAACCCTTGAATTTTAAAAAAGTTACCGCTTTAAATTTTAAACGAATTTTCGTTGCGACATCATGATTTTTAACATATCTTTTTATATATAGTTTCAAATAATATTAATTTATGTTATTGTACTGGAAATATGTAACCGAAACAAAAATCGTTATCAATAACTAGACTTTTTATTACTATGGTTATTTTGCTTTTTAAAAAAGGTTAGTTCTCTCTTGCAACGTGCGGGTGAAAACAACCTACTGGAATTAATTTTTTAACAAAGAAGTAAAGAACCTTAGGGTGAAGGGAGTGGTGCGGGAAACCAAACGGCAAAGGTGTTTGCCGCGCGGCAACACCGCCGCCGGCCACCTTTGCCGCTCGGCAAACCTCAAACATCGGTGAACCTTTGCCGAGTGACCAAAGAAGAGAGAGATGATGCTGATGATGATTGGATGATGATTGGTGTCTTGTTTTCTGTGTAACGGCTATATAGCCGGTGGAACAGGTGCGGCGGCGATGGGCGGCGCCACGGCGGTGTTGGTGGCGGCGAGTGGCTGATGATGCTGATGATGATTGGATGATGCTGAAGATGGAGGTGGAACCGGTGGTGGTGGTGGCGAGTGGTGATGGTGGCGGTGGAGGTGACTGTGGTGGAACCGGTGGTGGTGGTGGCGAGTGGTGATGGTGGCGGTGGAGGTGACTGTGGTGGAGTGGAGGCCGTTGTGATGTGTGTGTGTTTTGACCGGTGACCTGAGCTCGAGGGAGAGAGAAAGGGGTGGCTGTTGTGGTTAAACTTTCTTCAAGTGTGTGTGTAAATTGTCTGATGATATAAGGTCTGGGTTTTCACTTGTGGGTGCTAGGGTTTTCTTTGAAGGTGATGGGTATTTGTGGAGGGTAGGAAAAAAATAAAAAAAGAATAAAAAAAGTTTGCCACTTTCAAGTGTCTACACCACTGCCAACACTTTTCACCAAAGTTTAAACTCTTCACACTTGCTGACATGACACACTCTGATTGGTCTATTTTAAAGTTTGCCACTTTCACCTGTTTAACCACTCCCTTCACCGAATGTTGAACATAAAGTCACCTCAAAGGGAGTGATTCTGACTTCCCTTCCACTACTGTTGATTTCCCTCACTTTCTACAAAGTCACTTGAACCTTTGTACTCTTCCTACCACTTTTCATAAAAAAAACACACCCCTCAATCTTTTTCAAATCCTTAAGGGTGAAGTAAACCTAAAAGATCCAACTTTTTTCCAAGATTATATGTGGGCTTTCTGTTTATGATTCTAAATAATTCATTTGAATGTTACCCACAAACCATCATGGATAACTTCAGTCACAAACCATTCACCATGAGCAGAACTTTTTCTGAAATTGATTTTGAAGAGTTGTTGTCAATGGGAAGTGATGCTGATCACCGGGGTCACCCGCCTTCGGACGGGTTGTTTTCGGCTGCGAATAGTGTTGTTTTTAGTAATGATGATAGCAAAAACTATGCTGCTGGTTGTTCTCCTGATGTTGCTATTCAGTATAGAAATCAGGTTTGATTTTTTTTTTAATTATTTGCTGAATTTTTTATTTGTTTATGAGTTAAGATTCTCTAGGTAGGGCCCATATTAGACCAAGTTTTATTGTTGAAATGGAGTTATTGATTTTGAGTTCTTGATTTAAATTGTGTTTGATTTGAGAATAAGTTGTTAAGCATTACATGATTGATAAGAGTATGGTTAAAGATGATGAATCTTGTTGAATTAAAGGTCAAAAGTTAAATTAAAATGAAAGGTTTTTAAACTAAAAGGTTTTTTAAACTAAAGTTGTACAAGTACAACGGGACTTTCTAGTAACCTCATTATATAGATAAAAAATTATGGTTTCTCGTACCAACCAATAATTGCTTACGATGGTTTGTTTTTGGTTACATGAGTGGAACTTTCTCGGGACTCCGCGAGGTCCCCACTTGATTGCTCCTACCCAAGCATGTTTAACATGTTTAAGTGTGGAGTTCTGTTATACACAGCCAGTGCACCTTAGACACGTTGGTTGTACTTGAGGTCAGACATTTCATATGACCCAATATGTCAGAGCCGGTTTTGGAGCTGGGTGGGTCGGTGACCACCCGAGGTCCAAAGCTCCGGAGGGCCCGAAATTTGAAAAGGATAATTTTTTATATGTATATTTTTAAATTTTTATTTTATATTTTAAGGTTTTTTAATACATTTTAATATATATATATATATATATATATTTTAAGGCCTGGTTTTCACTACTTGCCCGGGGCCAAAAGAGTTTTTAGAATTCTCGGGGACGTGGACGGCCATGCAATACGTGGATTTTGCAAAGGTCACAGAATATTTGTTTTGAATTAAAGGTGAAATATGAGATTATCGTGTCACAAAATTTTTGAGTCCAAAATTCTATTTTTTGATTATTACTGTTTTTTCCCCTCTCTCTGACCAGTGGCGAAACTTGACCCGAATGACTGGGGGGGGGGGGTTGAAAACGTATATACCCAAAAATTTCTATAGAACCGGGGGGGTCAAAAACGTATATTCCAAAAAATTTCTGTACGGAAACTACATATAACACTACTGAGCGAAAAGTTGCCCCCCCCCCCCCCCCCTCTTCTATACTTCGCCACAGTGCCACAGTCTCTGACCTTGCCTGTTTTTATCTTCAAATTTTTAATTGTTTTTGTACACATAAATTGGTTGCAAAAGATGTGAACATTAAGTTTGAAACATTGATAATAGAATCAAGTGTGTATTGAAAATTGGTCACATTAGTTAGGTGTTCAATGTACCTTTGCTTTAAGTTCTTCTAGTTTAACCAATGAGTTTGTTAACCATTTTGATTACAGGAGAATCTAAATAGGTTTTCAACTTCTGGCGGAATGCCCGGTAACTCTATGTGGTCTCAGAATATTATTCCACAGAACTCTAGCGTCACGATGACTATGGATGCTCAGTCCTCGATTTGTGGTATGGTTCGGAACTCATTACCTTATAGCTAGATATGTGATGATATTTAAATATCACGTAATAACTTTTTAAACGCACATCCAAGCACCTCGATATGTGTTGATTCGGGTTATGTTTGATCTTTTACCGATAAAAAAGTTCTAGAATGGAATAAGGCCGAATCACCCAAAGTGAACTTTTGATTTATAAAACTTCCTAAATCATTTTTTGTTTTCAAAACAGTTAGACATTCTTTACTCATATATGAACAAAGTTTTAGGGGTTTCACATGGTTAGTTGATGATGTATTCCTATTTGGTCAGCTGAGAGCCCAACTTCAGAAATTAAACCAATAAGGCGGGATAACAACGCCATCGGGACAACTAGTGATGAAGAACAATCAGACTATGATCCGGAGATTGAAACCGGCCAATGTGAACAGAGCAACGATGTAGTGGATGTAAAAAGGATCAAAAGGTAAAAATTTTGTCGAAGAGTTTCTTTAATTAAACGGAAGGTTAGTAAATACTACTTTAATACGATTGACTATGATTTCAGGATGGTTTCCAACCGAGAATCTGCTAGGCGCTCAAGAATAAGAAAACAAGCACATTTAACAGATCTTGTGCAACAAGTATGCATCTAGTATTTACTGTTTTTATTAAATGTTGATACAAAGCAATTAGAACATGTTTGAAAACACCAACTAAACATAGGTATTACTGTACTAGAGGTGGAAATTTTGACCCCTTTAGTTATGAGCGGGTTCATTTGGGATATATCTAAAGGGTAAATTGAAAAAAAAAAATTAAAAGGAAACAGGTCAAAAGCCGCCCAATGTGTATTGTTAAGGCGTAAAGTCTCCTAAATCTTTTTATTTGGAATTATGTTGTGATCAATATCATATAGTTTGTGTAATAATATTTGACAGACTAATTATTTAATAAAAATAAAATGTCCTGGGAAAAAGTTTTTATGGTCAGCTCAACACGCGCCAAAAATGATTTCTTTTGACCAGTTTCCTAACTAATCCAGGTGGAAAAGCTACGAGCAGAGTACTCAGTTTTGTTCAAGCAACTCACGACTGCTACGCACCAATACCAAGATGCTTCAACCAACAACCGAGTGCTCAAGTCAGATGTGGAAGCCTTGAGATATAAGGTATCTTCTTTCCTTAACTATGAATGTAACAAGTTTGGTTCAACATATGTAACAGAAGCGAACACAGTACTTACATGCGCTTTGACTGTTAAACACTTGTAATAACTTTTTCTTTTTAACAAAGAAAAATTTAAAATCCTAGAAAGTTTTAGAAAACGGGTCGGGTGGTGGTTCAAATTAGTTATGCCATAACGCACAAATTTAAGTATGGGCTGGGCCAGTTTGATGTACCAACACTTTGTAACATTTTTTTTATAATTTATCAACATTTAATGTGTCAAATATGATAACAAAAAGTACGCTATTACATTAATATGTTGATTTTGTTAGATAAAAAGATGTGGAAGGTTGTAAAGTTTTACACAGTAACTGGTTTTCGACCCATTTGTCCCCTTCCTACATCGCACCCGTTAACAAAATACGACCTTTTCTAGTCAAACCTATTTCTCTACCAATCCTTTAAAGTCCATAGAACCATAACTTGGCGCTTAAAGAAAACGCTCTTCGATTACAGGTTAAGTTGGCTGAAGATACCTTGGCCATGGGCTCATTAACATCTAGCCTGAGCCACCTAATTCAGAACCATTTAACCACTCCCCAAATGTTCAACTATCAAAATATGCCTAGAATGGGCAACGTCTCTCCAACCATAACCGTTCGTGGGGATGACCATGGACCCCACTCTGGCCTACACGTTCCCGGGCAACATATGATGGCTGGACTGGGTGTTGAACCTGACATCTTTAATGGTAATGCTAATAGCGGTATAAGCAGCGATGGTGGAAGTTGTGTAACTGAAATGTGGTCTCAGGATGCTCATAGTCCCATTTGAACATTAAATAAAAGGGATTCATGTTTTAGAACCTTCTCGTTTGTTTGTGTTCTTTTCTGTTTCTTTTGCGTAATCTTATTGTAATGCTTGTATGAACTTAATCTTGTGACATGATCTTGTTGAAGTATATTTTGGTTTTAGTTTTAAAATATGATGCAACTGTGGATGGATGTTAGGGACAATGTTATTACATTAGTTTAGACCCTATGTAGTAGTTGACAAGTCTAGAATAGTGTACTATTATGTTGCAGAGGAAAAAAATCATAATAGCATGTTGCTCTAGAACACACACAGAGTCTCCTCTAATACAATTAATTTTAAGTAAAGGATTCTAAGCACCACACCTGGTTAAGCGATTACATAACCGCTTTATGTAAGGTGGATCCATGTATAAGAGTTGTGACTTGTGGTTAGAGGTGCACAAACCGGGATTTTTTTTCCAAACTAGCTCGGGCTTGTTACCGATTCTGTTTTTGAATCAATTTTGGTCAAAATAACTTAAAAAAATCGAACCTAGCTAAAATTAAAAAAAAAAAAAGATAAGATAAAATAAAATAATAGCTGGTGAGGCTAAACGTACCTCCTCTCTTACAAACTTGGGTGGGGACCACTATCAAATAGTAATTTTCCTCTAACATGAGGGGGTATGATTAGAAGAGACTCACCTTAATCTTAAATATAAAACAAATAATTAGAAATTTTATTCAGATTTTCTAGAAGTTATTATTATTAGAAAAACAAGAAAGTAAACCATTACAACTTCAAACTTGTTTTCAATAAGCAAGTTCAGATTAAAGCACTAGAACGAGCTAGTCATTTGTCATAGCATCCCGGTATAGGAAGATCAAGTTCAGAACAAACAAACTTGATTATCTCCCCAGTCAAAGCACCTGATGATAAGTTGTTTATGGTTACAGCAATTGCAAACCTGTTGTTTATGTCACAGTAACCTGTAGAACCACCTAAACCTGGGTGACCAACCCCAATTACCGAATCATCGGTTCCACTAAATCTTACAAACCCAAGCCCAAACTGCCCATCTGGGATGATCAAATCCTCATAATCTCCACTTCCCAAAAGCGCGTCATGAATTTTCCCTTTTGGGCCGGTAAAGATTTTGGTGTCAACTTTATCACTCATGGGGTGGCTTTCGGATGAAGAGGGGTGACGAGGTGGGACCACACCACCGTCCACGAGGGTGGCATAGTAGCGAGCCACAGCACGAGCCGAGAAGTGTCCATTGGCCGCAGGTTGTATGGCACGGCGGACATTGAGAGTATTTGATAATGGTATAATGCTTGACATCATGTTGAATGTGTATGATGAAGGCAGTGGGGTCGAGAACGAGTTGGGCTTATAGATATCATGATCTAATGTAACAGTTGCAAGACGAGACTCCACACCTGAAGGGAGGTAGACATAATTTTTTTTTTAAATTAACATTTCAAACATAATGTGACATTGCATGTTTTGATGAATTAAATTAATAATACCAGGTGGAATCCCTATATAAAGTTCGCCTTCGATGTTAAGTGGACGCACAATAGCTTCCTCCAGAACGTTTTGAAACTTCTTTCCGGATGCATGCTGGACACTCAAACAACTTATACATTATTCCACCAGAAATCGAGTTGTATTTAAAATAAAGTATTTTTAGTTTCATGATAGAAAAAAAGTACTTTGTGCTTAGATGCAACTCGGTTTTGAAAAAAAAAAAACTAAACTATTTATTTAGCGGTGGAATGTTGCGACGAAGAAATGTTGCAACAAGGGTACTGGATCGTGGGGTATATTGTTTTCACAAAGAATTTGAGACAAAAAGTGGCCAAGTAATAGGGACCTGCTAATCAAGGTAACCTAAAGGTCATGAGTTTGCATCCTACATTTGTGTATTTGCCACAAGATTGTCATCTGAAGGTTGCGGTTCGTGAGAGTTAAAGAAATTGAAGTTAAATAGAAAGGGAATCTAATGGTACCTCAATGATTCCACCACACAACCAGCCATATGACAGATAATGATACAACTGTACGCGACCAGGTTCAGTCTCAGGTGCAACCATAGCAATACGCTTTACACACTCATCAAAATCACAAAATAATGTATCATCTTCTTCAGAAACGCCAGCAAGAGCATTGTGTAGACCAGCCGTATGATTAAGTACATGATTAACCTGAGAGAGAAAAGGAAAATAATTAGTTTATTTGATTTTACTCTTTGAAAGTGATCCTCCTTGTAAGGCTCGGTGGTGCCCTTTGGCGCCCCCTCCTTTTAACTCCAAATGGAGTTTGTTGATTTGCCTATGGGTGACACAGGTCCCCACCTCTCCTTCCCTTTCACGCCCATCATTCTACTCACGAGAGCAACTTTGGCGCCCTCGGGCTGGTGTTGGAGGCACTAAAGACTGATGTAGGGGGGGGGGGGGGGGGGATGACACCACACTACCTAGACTAAACGTGAGAACTTGTTACCGGAAAACTTACGGTACACATCCAATTAATACCTACTAACCAATGGACTGGCTATGTAAAAATAGGTTAGGGTTGGGTTGGTTGTTGCCTTCAAGGGGGTTAAAGGCAGGAAATCACTAGAACTAGCTTGATTTGAAGCTTAGACCTCGATGGAGGGAGTTAAGTGCTTACTACTGCTAGAACATAATGTTTATTGTCACCCCCCAGCCGTGATGGGGTTTACTGTGATTGATTGATACCAAGTTAGCAACAAAAAATTATTTATATTACATATGGATTGTTTACACTTTCTAGGTAAAACTAGAATTAATACAACTGAACTTAGAATTTATAGAATTATCTTCTGTGATTATTCTTCTAAATCCTGTCTCATTATCTAGAATCTCCTTCTAATGCAGGGGGGGGGGGGGGGGGGGGGGATTAGTGGATTAGGAGGGGTAGCATGGGCTACTCATCAACCCCTTTCCGGTTTTATACAAAGGATACCCCTGATCCACAAAAAAATAAATTGGGATGCCCCTAAAGTTTTGGGTTAGATCCGCCACTATTCTAATGTTTAGGTGTGAATGCTTAAAACACACGTCAATTATTGTCATTGAATTCATGAAACATACAACTTTACTCAATAAAACAAATCTTGAACAAGTAATCATCTTTATGCATGCAAATATATATAAACACATTGTTCTACCTAGCTACACGTTTATAAACCCATGTTTTACTAATTGACTATGCATACACACCTTATCAAAGACAATTTTAATTAGAGATCTGAGATTAAAGCCAACCTTTATTTGATCTTTTCCATTCGTAGCAAACTCTGGCCAAAAGTTTCCAATGTTTTCGTCGAGCTTCAGTTTCCTAAGATCAAATACATCATATTGTTTGTTATTCCCTACATGGGTGCTATAATCATGTTTAAATGCATATCATTTATCAATTGGTCAATTTGGCAGCTTATTTCAAGCTAAAGAAACGGGTCAAATAGCTTAAACTGGTTAAAAAACTGACCAACTTGTATTTTAAATACATTCAACCCAAGTCATATTAGTCAAGTAATTATATGGTATTTATATTCAGATATAACACATTAACTATATATAAAAAAAGGCTATTAACTGGTACACAATATTACCCGTTTTAACTTGTTACCCAAATGACTGTGACACCTCTAGCTTCCATAAAAATAAAAACAAAGAAACATACCCTTTGTCAGCCAGCCAATGTATCATACCGGCTGTGACGGCCTTAGTTACCGAGAAAACAGGAAATAAGCTGTTGGGCTGAACCGGACGACGATTATATTTTCCAAGTACTCCAGCAGCAGTATCAATTATCACTTGCCCATCTTTGTATGCACAAACCTAAGAAACACAATAACATAAATCTTGTAACAAATACAGTACAAACGGCTGCGATGAATTTACGACGGGTTCAGCCGCGGCAAATAGCCAATTTTGTTGTAGGGACGAGGCACACCTGGATTCCAAGTATTCTATCAGTATCCTTTAGTTCAACCAAGAAACGCCTCAGCTTTGCTTCTACATCTGAATTGACTGGACTGTCATATAACCACCTTGTTTCTGTGGCAGCTGGTCCATTATTATTCATGTTGCTGAATGAAATTTATAGTTAGTAAAACAAGTGATAAAAAGTAAAATCCCTGACTTATTGTGTAATATTAATATTAATCAACTATATATAAACATACAATAAAGATAATAATAAAAAAAAACCTAGCTAGAAAAAAATCTCCTAATTATTGTGAAGATAACTCTTTCGCGGGATGAATCTTGAAAAAACTAGCTTAAATGAGAAAAAAAAAAAAAAAAAAAAACTACCTAAAAACACACCAATTTTTTTTTCAATATTTTTCCTAAAACTCGCTATTTGTAATTTATATTTTTTTAAAAGTACTACAAACCCCCCACCCCCACCCCCACCCCCAAAAACCTAAAACTTAACATGAAACTTAGTAGTTTTTTAGTTTTTTCATGATCATCTCCCAACTATTTCATCTAATATATATTAACTACAAGGTTAACTTAGAGATTGCTTATTAAAACTGTTTATCTACCGGTTTGTTTTGAAATAACATGTTTTGAGTTGCTTATACGAAACAACTCAAAACTGCTTATGGTGTATCAAAACACGATAAACAAAAATACCAGAGTAACCAGACAGCCCGATTCAGCAAAAGGTCTCACGAGTCACCACATTAATCTAACAATATATTCATCAAGGATAAAGCTCTAAAAGAATAGGAGTACAACCTTTCTCTGGACCCGATTGATTGACTATACCGATAGACGAGTTCTTCAAAGCAATCAACCGGAGCTGATGATCACCTTATTCATATACTGCTCAGTTGCCCGACCTGTATAGAAATCTGGTTTGGTTCTTAATTTTATAGGCATCTGTTACACATGCACAGGCCAAAGTTATCGGTAGGTTGGTGGGTAGGCCCCTCTCATTAGGCCTCTTGTAATATGATCATATCGAATTATCATAACCAATATCTGGAATGTAATATGATCACTGTTGTCATTTTGTGTCTGGTTTTTTTTTTGGCGAAATCTGGTATGGAGTTATTGCAATGCATGGTTTCTTGGTATAAAAAGTAGAAGAAGAGTGTGGACATGTGAATTTGTAGCGTATGATTTTGTTGTAAATTCATATTAATTATAAATCATCAATATCAGACTTGAACAATAAATAGAAATTGGTATAAAAAGTAGAAGAGGAGTATGAACATGTGAATTTGTAACGTATGATTTTGTTGTAAATTCATATTAATTATAAATCATCTTCATATTAATTAGAGTTAAATGCTTGGTTGGTCCCTGTGGTTTTCAAAAATTGCAGACTTGGTCCCAGTGGTTTACTAATTACACGCGTGGTCCCTGTGGTTTTCAAAAATGCACTCGGTTGGTCCTTAACACTAACTTAGGTTAAATTTCTCAGTCAAGTGTGTGTAAAATTACTAAATTACCCCTAAGTAACTAAAAACTAAAACTAATGGCCCATCATCTTCTTCCTCCAATACTGTACCACCACCCTCTTATCTCTTCCCTTCTAATTTTCATCCACACATAAACGTACACAAGCATTATGCACATTTAGAGAAATGCTGAGAGAGAGAGAGAGAGAGAGACATAGAGAGAGAAAGAGACAGAGAGAGCGAGCGCTTGAGGGTGGAGGAAGAACTGACCGAACCCGGCGCAGCCTTGGCGAGGGAATCTGCTGTCAGATCTGGAAAATTCTTCACCTCCGTCTTCTTCTCCGCCACCGTCATATCTTTCATCTCCGATCGGATCTCCGCCTGCTCCTCCGCCTTCAGATCTGGATCATTCTTCATCTCCGGATGAATCTCCGTCGTCTTCTCCGGCTACATTACCGGAATCTGCACCGGAACCGGCAGCGGCTAGTGACGTCACTGCTGAAGTGAAGATTGAAGAACGGACGGAATCGATTGGAGTTTTCTAGATAAGTTTTCGAGTTCGGATTTTGAATTTGTTTGAGTTTTATGTGGAATGTGTTTCTATGTTTAGATCTAGATCTATAGATTCAAAGTATCATATCAATTACTATACAGTTATACATTCAGTTCATTATATATATAATCAATTCACCTGCTGATCGGAGTTCTTACTTAAAGACAGTTTTTGAATTTCGAGTTTCAAATTTGATTGAATTTTACCCGCAAAACATTTCTACGAGCTTCAGGTACGTTTTTTGGCGTGGTGGTGGGTGGTACAGCGGTGGTGGTGCTGGTGCAGTTGTGTTGGTGGTTCAGGTAGTGGTGGTGGTACAGTATTGGAGGAAGAAGATGGTGGGCCATTAGTTAACTAAGAAATTTAACTCTATTTTTTATTTTTTTAATTATTTAGGGGTAATATAGTCATTTCACACATAGTTAACTAAGAAATTTAACTGATGTTAGGGCTGGGGACCAACCGAGTGCATTTTTGAAAACCACAGGGACCACGCGTGTAATTAGTAAACCACTGGGACCAAGTCTGCAATTTTTGAAAACCACAGGGACCAACCAAGCATTTAACTCTATTAATTATAAATCATCAATATCAGACTTGAACAATAAATAGAAATTGGTATAAAAAGTAGAAGAGGAGTGTGAACATGTGAATTTGTAACGTATGATTTTGTTGTAAATTCATATCAATTATAAATCATCAATATAGTCCATTTATTAATAATTTTGATTTGATTAATTCTTTTGACTCCAGCTTCCATTTGTTATTCGTCTTTTAACTCCTCCTCATCATTATCATTAAATTCCACCAATAGCAAAGCTTAGGTAGGGTAGGATCTGAGGATGGTAAGATATAGACAGTCTTACCTCTACCACAGGAATGGAGAGACTGCTTCCAGTGAGACATCCGGCTCGATGGTAGTTTTGTATTAAGCATTGAACATAAGACACATAACACTCGGCAATTAAGACAAAGACTAATTAGTGCATGTACTCCCTTGTCTTTCGGCTATCAACGGCACCACATGATACATGATAAACCATCCCCCTCTTTTAACATTATTTTCACGAAATTACTAAAATAACGTTAAAATTAGTGCACTTTCACTTTTGCTGCCGAGCGCCCACACATGTATACAATATATGCGCATACCGCAAGCGGGGCGTATGTTATTCGTCTTTTAAGTAGAATTAGTAAATTGTCCCGCGCGTTGCTGCAACATCTTGAAATTTTTTTACGTTAAAACGTAGAACAACTGAAAACATACATAAAAATAATAATAAGCATAAAGAACATATTATATTTGACCCGACTCATTTTTTGTGAAAAGTTTACATCAAAACGTAAATCAACTTGAATTTATACGTAAATGTACATAAAAATAAACATGTAAAACTCGATTACAAAGGCTTTAGAAAGTTAAGGGGTTTTAAGTGTTAATGCTAAAAAAGATAAAAGAAAAAAGAAACCTCTCAAATCACTATTCGCCCTAAGTTGCTAATGGTAATTGTGATATATAATAGAGAAAAATGCTCGGGTAGTCCCTGTGGTTTGCCCATTTTCACCTTTAGTCCCTCACTTTCTAAAATTACGGTTATAATCCCTAGCTTTTGCAATTTCGTTCCCGGATAGTCCCTGACACGGATAAGGGTTAGTTTTTGTTGTTAAGTGGATGTGAAATGACCAAAATACCCCTACTGTTAAATAATAACATCACTCAAAGTCAACATCCCTATCTCCATCTCTTAATCCCCTACCACCACCGTAACTATACCTCTACCACTACCGCCATCAACCATAAATCTAAACCCAAAATAACAGATCGATTAAACAGAGCAAAACAACAAACCAAACATCTCCTGCAAGCAACTCATTCTTCGAACCCTATTATTCATAACACTCAACTACATATCAATCATCATCTGATTGATTATTATCCATACACATTCTTCAAGCAACCTGCACCTACATATCAACAATAAACATGTAGGAGTTTGGATACTCCTTGACGTCAGCAGGAGTTGCGCCATTGCTCTGGCGTCACGGAGGTAAGCACGAGATGGACCGCTATTGTTTGACTTGTTTCCGATGGTGCTGTCCTCGGTGGATTCGAGGATGTGGTGGAGGTTGCGGAGGAATGGAGAGTCTAATCCCATCAGACTGTATTTGTAACACCCCAATCGCGTAATATAACAACATGCGGCGGAAATATCGGGGAGTCACGTTACAAATTGCTCACAACTACTGGTACTAAAATTGTTTCAATATCATTAACATCGTTTTACAAACAAAGAATACATGTAATTGTTCTTTTTAGAAGTCTAAGGCCCGTATGCAGTCCTATGCGTTGTATACTTGAACAGTCGAAAACCTGAAACATATGCGAAAACAGTCAGCATAAAAATGCCGGCGAATACATAGGTTTTATTTGCCAAATAAATGGCAAAACATTTGGTATTAATCTTAATTGTGAAAACTCGTGACAAAATAGGTTTGTATATGGCAATATGATATTTATCAAGTCATTTTATGCCTTACATTGAAATCTCGATTAAACCATCGTAAAAACTTGTTAATATGTTATTAGGAATCCAATCAAGGATTAATAATAACTGTTTTGAAATAAATCAAAACTTATATAAGTATTATATAAATCAAATCAATGATTTATGATAATACTTTAAATATCCTTCTAATAATCTAACATATAAAGATATGGGCGATTCTACAAGGATTTCGATAATCGAATACTGAAACAATAGTACACAAAATCCTAAAGTGATCCAGATAACGCTACAAGAATAATAAAATAAGAACACTTATATATAGGAAGTACCAGCGGCGTATCCACCATGTTCTTATTTTATTATACCCGTTTCGTTATCTAAATCACAACTACCACATAA
This sequence comes from Helianthus tuberosus, assembly GCA_030545235.1. Classification (NCBI taxonomy): domain Eukaryota; kingdom Viridiplantae; phylum Streptophyta; class Magnoliopsida; order Asterales; family Asteraceae; genus Helianthus; species Helianthus tuberosus. The sequence continues at coordinate 53,696,951 of CM060428.1, forward strand.
CACACAAATCGTCAACTTGTACCAACTCGTAAACACGCATTAAAGCACACAATAAATCCAATCAAGGACTCCAATATCAGTACTTTAAACATCCTACAAGAATCAACCTATGAAGATAGATAGATGCTATAAGGATTCGGGTTCTGTCACATTGTCTAATCTAACATGCATTAAAGTACACAATGAATCCAAACATGGACTCCAATATTAGTACTCTAAACATCCCATATAAGTCTAACTATGAATATAGATAGATACTACAGGGATCCTGGGTTCTTATCATATTGAATCAAAACAATCCTAAATCCTAATGGTGATTCGGGATAACGCCACGAAATGTAATACAATAAGCACACTTATATATAGGAAGTACCAACGGCGTATCCACCATGTGCTTATTGTATTATCTAGTTTCGTTACCTAAATCACCAACAATCTACAAAAAAAAAAAAAAACCAACCATCGAGTTGTAAAGTACTTTTTAGAAATCTCACTATGAAGATAGGAAGATCTAAGACTGTCCTTCAAATATCCTACATGAATCTAACTATGAAGATAGGTAGATCACTTAAGGATAAAACATTATATTTGCATAATCGGAATAATACACATAAAAGCACTTAGTGAACACACATATGCCATACATTTTGAAAATAGATCGATTACACATATGAATCACCCCAAAACATTTGAAAACGGTAAAAGAGGGGAACTATGTACTCGCCTGGGATTGCGTATAGTTCCGGTTCAAAGGGTATAACAAAGCTCAAAAGACCAAGAGTTCAAGTGTTGAAGTGGTTCCTAGTGTAACGGATACTATGTTAGCGAATTGACACCTAAATCGGAAGATCGGGTAGAATGAGGTCTTGTAAACCAAATGAGTATTGGAACTCATGTGATATGGTTTAACAAAGCCTATATTCTAAATCGGAACCTATCCTAAGTGCTTGCGACCCATTAAGGTAGCTTACGCCACTTTAACGCGTCGTTCGCGCGAAAGCGCGTTCGAGACGCCTAACTAGTCCTATGACAAGTATTATATGCCTTAACATATATAATTATGTTATATAATCATTTTAGATGTAAAAACATGTGTTACATATGCTTAAAATAAAATTATGCGAAAAAGGGCGTTTTGGTCATTTTCCTAAGGCACATAAACTACCTATCATACAACTAACTAAACGAAGTGACCATAAGGTATAACCTCGAAAGGTTATTCCCTATACAACTAAGGTCACATTATATGTTTGGTCAAATCCTAACAATCGACCAAACGGGTCGGGTTCGAAAGTCTAAGCGGTTGTTTAGACCACTTGACTTACGACCCTATATAAGCACTATCCTAAAAGTGACGAGTTAAACATGTTAAAACATGTTTAACGAAGTTAGAAAACAAGTTTGATATAAAAAAAACGGTTTTGATACCCAAAAATAGTTTGGTTGTAAAATACGCATAGACGCGTATTTTGACCGAAATTATGACTCGTCACTACACCTAATCAACGTGGTAATCAGTAGGTATAGTCACAAGTGACTATGACCATCGTGATTACGCTCACGTTGCAAAGTTCAAACGAACTTCGTGTTGACCATAGACTGGTCAAAGCTGAAAGTCAAACATTGTTTGACTTTCGTGCTTAAAAACGCATAAAAGAACGAAAGAAGCTTACAAGAGGTCCAAGCTAGGAAGATCTTGATTTAAATACCCAGGTATGAAGCTTAAAGCTTCAACTTATAACATCAAAATCAGATCATGTGTGAAATGAAATGAAAATGGGGTGGGGTATTTATAGGATTTTCAAGACCGTTAAGATCGTTCCTCGTAAACCATGCTTCGATCTGGACCGTCCAAGTGTGCCCATGGTTTTAGAATACCATGGGTACCCCAAAACAAGCCCCTAGTTTCATTAAAACCACGTGCAAATGAGGGGAACAGCTGGAAAAAGTTGGAAACCAGATTTTCAACTTTGGTCCCTTCCTAAGACAACTATGGCAGATTGTCAACTTTGGTCCCTGAATGTGCAAAACATGGTTTTTGATGCATTTTTGACACGTTTAAGCCCCTTTAATCCCATTTAAAAGCTCTAAAATGAAGTTAAAGTATAGGGAACATGAAAAATGCTCAAAAATACCTCGGATGTTGGTTCGTTTGGCCGTACGGTTGCGTTGTTCGGTTAATTACGACGAAACCCGAACGGACGCGAAAAACGACCCAAACTACGCGACGAATGGAAGTTTATCATGCCAATCAATAAAATAAAATATTTTAATGATTACATAAATTTTTGGATTTCCGGATATATTCAGAACGTAAGATATGCGCGAAAATGCAAACTTATGCTCTTTTTGACGCTTTTAGTCCCTATTGATCAAATAAGTTTATTTTTGAGCACCAAACACCTCAAAGCCTATTTCTAAGCTATGTAAAGGATATTTAGGGCATGTTTAACTTATGATCAAGTTCTGGAATGTTCGATACTATGTGAATCAGCAGACTTTCGCTGTTTGACGCAAATAGTCCTTGAGTGTGAATAAACTTGTTTTTGACACACCAAAGCTTTCAAAACCTATTTCTAAGTTATATAAAAGTTATTTAAGGTATGTTAAGCCTATGTCACTGTTCTGGAGTGTTTGCCGCATTAAACTGGTTACACTTACGTATTAGTTCGCGTTTAACTTTCCAGAAAGCGATTTAAGGCTTAAAAATGAACTAGAATTAAAATGTGAAAGTGTAAAACACAAAATAAATAAATTTTTGAGGCCAAAACACATTGTTTCTTTGATAAAAGATAGTGTCCTACATCTGACCGGGTTGACTGATCTTAACATATGTTGACTGAGTTTGACCCGGGTTGACCCGAAACCCGCTGAAATACTCGAACCATACTTGACCCGCACCATAATCTGAACCGAAAAGCTCAAACCATAAATCAAATCGGAGTCAAGCCTCAAGCCATGACCCGAAACTGGAACCACATACCTGAAACCGAGACTCGAAGCAACTAGGTGAAGCTCGAACATGACCGAGAACCTGGACTTGAACATCATCTTCACACCATCGACACAACAACCTTATCATCGGACTTCCCAGCATCATCATCGGAAAACTTGACGGTTCATGACGAAGACCGCCAGAATCGGGAGAAGGACCGCCGAATAAACGAACTGATCGTCGGCCCGAGACTCCGACTGCCGGTTCTCTCTCTCTCTCTCTCTGATTCTCGGTCTCTCTCTCTCCCGTCTCTCTCTACTTGTTACCGTCGCCGCACCACCACCGGACTGTGGTGGTGGTGATTGTTGGTCGTCGTTTAACCACTGGTTAACCGGCACCGGTGGTGAACCGGTCGTCGGCCAAAACATCGAGAAGAAGATGGGGGCTGTGCAGGTATGATTCTTCTCCAATTGAGAGTGTAATCAAGCTATAGAGAATGAGATGGAATGAAAGGGGTTTCTCTTAGAATTGTAGGAGATGGAGAAACAGTCATTTTATTTGTGAGGGTGTGTTCCAAATTTTTTTGTGGGTTTGCAGTGGGAATCGAAGGGAGGGGGTGAGGGTAGAAAGAATAGGCTGTTGTCTAATTTTGAAATGAGAGAACATGAGATGAAGTCTGGATGTTGTGAGAACGTGATGAGAATTGTGTGATACTTATAGATTTTAAATCATAATTCACCAACATCTTGTTAACCAGGGGGTATTATGTCTCCAAAAGATCATGCAAATCCATTAAACAATGAAGATAAAATCAAGGTGGTGGCCCACCTTCATAACTGTAGGGTTGAGTTTCAATTGAATAGTTAAAGAAGTTAGTTAAATTCTAAGTGTTCAGTTATTGTTTTTAGTTGTTATGTGATCATAAGGTGTGTTATGATGTTCGGGGACCATGACTATCTCGGAAATGATAAAACAATGCTTCTTGTGAACATTGGTGTTTCGGGTAGTGTCCGGTTGTCGTGCTTGTTCGTCAATTGCGATAAAAATCGCGTAGGATCGCGCCGTAGCTGGTTTAATTCCGTTTTTCAATCTGGTTTCGACTACGGGTACTAAAAATTTAATTACGAGTCTAAAATATATCGTAAAAATTTAATATTTGTCGGCGTTGTCAGTATTTCGTACGGCTTCAGTTCGTTGTCGCTTAATATTCAGCAGATTTCCCGTAAATCACCATACACGCACTGTACAGTCGAATAAACGTTCCTGGGCACTCCAAGGGTCTAATTAAGTTAATTTGCGTCTTAAACACTATTTATTATCACGTTAACCACCTGTTAATTACGCAATTAAGAGCCGTAAATCACCAGTTGTCACACCATCGGCCTCACCCACCACCTCCATCACCTAGAAGCCACCCACCCACCCATTCTTTCACCATTTCTTGAAATCCCAACATCCAATCATCAAGAAAAACAACACCCGTCTCCTCAATTTCCCTAAATCTTTTTCAATCTTTATCACACCCCTCATCAATCTTGACCCGGAATACATTTTTTTCCCTAATTCTTGAAAACCCAACATTCAAACATCAATAAAACCTACACCCACCTTCTCAGTTTCAGTAAAATTTTATTCTTTATCAATGTTGACTCAAAATACATTATTTTTTTCTCTAATTCTTGAAACCTAACATTCAAAAATCAAGAAAATCAACACCTACAACATGTAGTTGAAGAAAATGCCTCTTGTATGTGAAATTTGTTCAAGAAAACCCCAAATAAAACACTCCTCGTTGACCTTACAACAATCCCAACGACATCTAAAACATCATGGCAATTCTGGTAGTTGAAGAAAATGCAACCTTTTCTTGCCGGAAATCATCGGATTTGACCGGTTGGTGAAGCTGTGGTGGTGAATCGGTGGCTATGGTGGTGGAAACCGACCAGGGTGGTAGCAGGTAGGTGCGGTGGTTGCTAATGGTGGCACTGAGGACAATGGTTGCTGGTGGTGGCGGTAGGTGGGGGTGGTGGTTGTAGGTAGAGAGAGGGGAGAGTGCTTAGTGAGAGAGACTGGGTTTTTATATGTTTTTAGAGTTAAATGCTTGGTTGGTCCCTGTGGTTTGTGGTTTGCGAAAATTGCAGACTTGGTCCCAGTGGTTCACTAATTACACGCGTGGTCTCAAAAGTTGTCAAAAATGAACTCGGTTGGTCCCCTGACCTAACCTCTGTTAAATTTCTCAGTTAAATATGTGTGAAATGACTATATTATCCTTGAACTATTTAAAAACTTAAAACAGAGGCCTACCCCATCATCATCATCTTCTTCCCTCTCTAAAAAAAACCGTACCACCCAATCTACCTGCCACCGTCACCTCTTTCAACCTCCACCTCCACTTTCACAAATTAATCCCATAACCAATGGAAGCATCTCCGGCGACGACGACCCCACCACTTCACCTGTTCCTGTTCGTGTCTAACTGTTCATTCTCTACTGTCATTCAATTTTGTGTCAAAGATCATTTACTCTGTGTCAAAGATCATAGGAAAACAATATATATAAACACAGACACAAAGTAAAATTGCATAATTATAACCTCTGTAACAAGATAGGTCAAATCTCAACAGTTTTCAACAGTTATAGAGGATACTGCACCTTATGGTTATATACTGAGGTTTTGACTTATTTACCCAATCAGGAAGTCCAAACTCAACAGGTTCTCCGATGTCCTTCTCCAATTTTTCAAACACTTGCCCAAAATCATCAGATTCAGTCTTCTGGATCAACCAATTAACAAATTCAACGGTGTCAAAACATTATACCTTTTTCAATTATGTGTAAGGATATACAAAAACAATCTAATTATACTAAAAACTCTAAGCAATTCAACCTACTTCATAACAATCTAACTATACTGCTTCATAGCAATCTAATTACACAAAAAACCGTAAGCAATTCAACCTGCTTCTGTACATCGCATCTAGAACCCTATTCAAAATTTTATAATAATTAGGCATTAGGGTTTCAAGACATGAAGATGAGAAACCGTCAAATTAGATGAAGACGATGATGTTGATGTTAAAGGCATATCATTGTGTCCAGCAACACTACCTTAATCGATGATATCAACTATAAAAATGGGATGAAATTTCGAGCAGAGTATCATTATACACAGAGAGAGAGGAAGAGAGAAGCTCTTGGAACCATTGATGGTGGGTTTAATTTGTGAAAGTGACGGTGGAGGTTGAAGGAGATGACGGTGGCAGGTAGATTGGGTGGTAGGGTTTTTTTAGAGAGGGAAGAAGATGATGATGATGAGGTAGGCCTCTGTTTTAAGTTTTTAAATTGTTCAAGGGTAATATAGTCATTTCACACATACTTAACTGAGAAATTTAACAGAGGTTAGGTCAGGGGACCAACAGAGTTCATTTTTGACAACTTTTGGGACCACGCGTGTAATTAGTGAACCACTGGGACCAAGTCGGCAATTTTCGCAAACCACAGGGACCAACCAAGCATTTAACTCATGTTTTTATATTAAAGGAAATTATCATGATGAGAAAAGACAATAATACCCTTAAGTGGGGTCTACATCATCCTATTTAACGATAAAAGTTAACTAAGTTATGGCTAAAGAACATAACGTGTAAGATTTTGAAATATTAAATACAAAACTCATCAATTTTAAAGTTAAAAGATAGTGCCTGAAATTTGGTATAAAGATAAATGATAAAACTTGTAATTTACTCTTATTTAAAAGTATTTACATATCTTATTATATAATTATATATTACTGTTACAATTGAATGTATAAGAGAACATATATTATTGAGTTAATATTATTGTAATTATATACATAATAATGCATTAAATGTTTGTATATTTAAATATAGATATACATAAAGAGTAAATTGCCAAAATCGTTCCGGTATGTTTGCAATTTTCATTCAAAACAATTTTTTTGTACCATATAGTCCTTCACTTTTGGGATTTTTTTTGACATTTTCATCCAAACGTCTGACTTTTTTTTTTTGTCAAAATCGTCCCTGAGATTTGGGATTTCTTGCCATTTTCATTCAATTGTTTGATAGAAAAAATAAAGCAAATTAGATGTTTGGATAAAAATGGCAAAAAATCCCAAAAGTGAGAGACTATATTGTACAAAAAAAGTTGTTTTGGATGAAAATGACAAACATGCCCAAACCTTAGGGACGATTTTGACACTTTACTCTATAGATAAAAGAACAATATATTTATGAGTAAATTGCCATTTTAGTCCCTGAGGTTTGTCCAAATTTGTCATTTTAGTCAAAATAGATTTTTTTCTCCTCTGGGTCCCTGAGTTTTCCATTTTGATCACATTGTCTAACTGCGTCTAAAAACTCAGTTTTTACAAGGGGTATTTTTGGCATTTTTGATATAAACTTTTCAACTTGCCATTTTAGTCCAAATCTTATTTTATATTAAAAAAATAAAAGAAAAAAATAATTTTGTTTTAATTGTTGTTGTTGTTGTTGTTGTCCTAATTAGACACATATACACAACCGAATTACACAGGCTCTCTCTTCCTTATCTCTCTCAACCACACCCCCACCACCACACTACCACCGCAGCTCCATCGCCGACATCACCACCGCTGCACCCAAATCCACCACACTGAAACCACTGCCAACAAACACACCACCCCCTCTCCAACCTAAAACCACAACAGGTAAATGACCAATATTCCGGCGAGGTTAGAATAAACGACGAAGAGTGGCAATTGGGGGTGTGGTTAGAATAAACGACGAATAGTGGCAATTGTGGAAACAAGGGCGGCGTGAAGAAACAAGATTTCTACAAAATTTCTGCAATTAGGTCTGCTTCATGGGTCTGCAAAGTTTCTTGTTACGGGTCTGCAAAAGATTGAATAAAATGAAAAAACAAAATTTCTTTAATCGGGTTTGCAAAATTTCTTGTTATGATTGAATGAATGTGTTTTCTTTTTCATTTGATGAGATCACGTAGGTGGGGATAAGGTGGGATGAACATTGATTTTAATTTATGGGGTGGAGCAAGTGGAGATGGTGGTGTAAGATCTGTTGTGCGGTGGTAGAGATAGGGTGAGTATGGCGGAAGATAAGATGGTAGAGGAGGAGAAATCAAAGTAGAGTGAGAGGGAGATGTGGGTGGTTAGTGGGTGGGTTGAATCGGTGAGTGAGTGTGGATCGATTGGCGCCATTGTTGGAATTGTTAGGGTTTGCAGGTTGGTTGAAGAAGAAATTGAGAGGAATGAGGGGTTTTTTATATTTTGATTTGAGGGTAGCGATTGGTTTTTGGTGGAGTATTTGATTCACGGTGGTGAGAGGCTGACGAGGGTAGTGATGGACTGATGGTGGTGGGTGGTGATAGTCGTGGCAGTGGTGAGAGGCTGATGAGGGTAGTGACGGTGGTGGCAGTGGTTGTTGGTGGTGGTGGTGGTTGGTGTTTATGGTGGCGTTGGGTGGGGAGATGCAAAGTGAGGTGAAGGTAGAGAGAGAGAGAGAGATGGTTTGATAAAGAATGGGAAGGTAGAGGTGGGTCCTACTAATTAGATATTTTTTTTTATTTTTTCATTATAAAAAAAAAGAATGGATTAAAATGGCAATTTGAAAGATTTAAATTAAAAATCACCAAAATACTCCTGATTAAAAATGAGGTTTTCGACGGAGTTAGGCAATGTGATCAAAATGACAACAAAAAGAAAAAGTCAAGACCCAGAGGAGAAAAAACTATTTAGACTAAAATGACAAATTGAAAGAAACCTCAAGACTAAAATAACAATTTACTCTATATTCATATAAATAATGGGCTTTGCTTAATCTACTCAAGATTAGTATTTGAAACTTGGCTCCAGCTAGTTTATTAATTGAGGTTCAATTTGTATACTTCGAGTATGTCCATTATTAAATGAGCTCAAATTTAGGCTCAAGTTTGAAATCAAGCTCGTTTAAGCTTGACTCGATTTAGCTTTTAGCTAGGTAATTTCAAATTAAATGCAACCATAATATTATATGTTTCCTAATCGCATTATACTTGTGATTTGATTTCTTATATCAAATCCACGTAACGATATTTCATATAACAAGTTAGTATCAATCAAAATTGCCATCTTTTTTGACGAGTTGGAGGTTAGCTTGTTGAGTTCGAGCCGGGGGTCTCACTGGAAGCAGGCTCTCTATTCCTACAGGGTAGAGGTAAGGCTGTGTCTACTTCTTACCCTTCTCAGACCCTACCTTTGCTTTGCTATTGGTGGGATTTACTGAGCATGATGATGATGGAGGTTAGCTTGTGGCAACAACGTTAATGGTGTGTCCATTGAATCTAAATCTCGATGAATTAGGGCAGATTGCATAAATCAAATAAATTAGTTTAAAAAAGTAGTTCATGTATGATGTACAAATGATTGATATTGATAAAATAATGCAACCGGGAAACACTATATATTATAAAAAGAGGTACACGACAGTAGTGGTGAACAAAAATAATGCCCCCACCATGGGGCATTATCCGACACGTGGCATCCTAGTCAGCGTTGGACACAGGGGCGGTTCTTAGTGGAGAGGTGGCAGGGCCACGGCCCTGGCAAGTTTTTCGGCTGTAGTGCTAATTTTCCGCATTTCGATCAAAATTTTGTATATATACTATGTTCGGCCCTGGCAAGTTTTTTCGGCCGTAGTGCTAATTTTAATGTCCGTGTCTTTCGGCCCTGGCAGGTTCAACGGGCAAGATCCGCCACTGGTTGGGCATTATAGCAAAAGTGGCGTAGTGGGGCATTATTCCAATAACGCCCCTTCCAATTATTAAAAAAAAAGGAAACAAATGGTGATTGGCTGGTCAACCATTCCACAAAACAAAATGAGCGTTTTAAAAAAAACGCCAACAACAAATTTGAAAAAAAAAAAGCCCGGAAATTCCGGGTGTAGTGGAGGCCGGGGCGTTTTCCGGCGTTTTTTTTTTAATTTAAAAAAAAAAAACGCCCCACTACGGGCAGTCTTATGGCAAGTTTTTGTTGGGTTTAGTACGAAGAGGACGGTGATGATGACGATGATAGCCATGAAAAGGATGTTTGCCATTGTCGTTTAAGACATTGTCTTTAGCATTTATGGGTATAAAGTAGAGGTGTTTAAATGGCGAGCTTTCGACGATTTTTGTTTTATTTCAACTTGTTATTAGCGTCTTAAGATTAAATGTCTAAGGGCGTGAAATGTTCATCTGTTGAAAGGGAAGGTCCGTTTTGACAGTGGTTAGACAGACTCTTCACTCTCGTATACAAGGGCGGGCCCACCTTATGTGGGTCGGGGTCACTTGACCCCAATGTTTTCTAAAAATATAGTAGAGGCGGGACGCTAATTTTTTAAGGACCCCATAAAATTAATTAGATGGAACCCATAGAATCAATTTTAAGGTTGTTGGAGTGTTAAATTCCTTGTTTTCTATCTTAAAGATCACAATTGCAAGACTTTTTATTTTCGTGTAGCCGTGTAGGTAATCTAGTTGTTTGGGCCTCAGCAAATAATGGTGTAGGTAATTTTGCTTTCATCTTTCTAGTCTTTTGTATTGGGAAAGATAGTTTTGGGTTTACAAAATTCTTATGTGTTAGGATATTTTATTTTCATTTAAACGAGTCCGCCATTTAACTTCAATTATTTATATAGAGTAAAATGTGTATGTCTAGCATTAATAAATGCTCTAACGTAAATAAAATCCTTCCATCTCTGCTTTTCAAAATTCTCATGTGCTAGCTTATTTTATTATGTCTCTTGTCCCGATCTGACCCGAACAACGACTGACCAAAAAATTTTAACATTCAGTTGTAAAAAAACTTATCAAAAAAATGGACTCACTAAAAAATATACTGAGTCCGTTACTGCTCATATATAGTTGCCGTGCAGTGGAATATGGACAAAAAAAAAAAAAAAATTACAACCAAAGCGAAGCAAATGGGTTATAAAGTTGTTTGGTGATTGTTGAGTTGATGTAATTTTTTTACATGAACCTAGACATGATATGAACATGAAAATTGTGTTAGATACATGAATTTGAAACGCGTACACGTATTCATGATTGACACGAAGCATTAGGGGCGGATTTAGCATGGTTCCATGGGTTCTCGGGAACCCATTCGATTCGAAGAAAATGGAAAAAATTAGTGTAAACTTTGTATGATTTGGGAAAAAATAATGAAAATTAGTGAAAAACTACCAAGGAACCCAGTGGAATCCGACCCTGGATCCGCCACTGATAGCACCCCCCCCCCCCCCCCCGAATACATGAATTTATTCCATAAATGAAGCCAGTGGCGAAGCTTCAGATTTCCGACCGCGGGCGCCGGGGGGGGGGGGTGGTCAAAAATGCATATATCCAAAAATTTCTAGAGTCAGAAGGTCGAAAACGTATATATCAAAAAATTTCTATACAAAAACCACATATATTACACTACTGAGCGAAAAGTTCGAGAGGTCGGGCGGCCCCTGGCCCCTTAATAGCTGCGCCCTGCATAAAGCACCCCTAGCATACACGTTAATCTTTTTTTGTTTTTTTAATTGCCTCCTTTTAGAATCAAATTATATATATATTTTTTGTTTTTTTAACTGCCTTCTTTCAGAACCTAATTTACTAATGTATTTACTAGCTTAAAACTGCATGTTTTGTATATTCCAAACTTCATATAAAGTAGTTAAAGTATTTTGTATATAAACTAATTAGACTATCTCCAATGCTAAGTGTGTCCTTAGTCGCCCTTAGCTGCCACGTCATCTGCCATATAATATCCTTACAAATCCTTAAAAGCTTCACTTTCATCTCCAATCCTACAAATATCCTTACCCTTCTTAATTTCCACCTCATCACCTACCTATTATACAAAATATTTAAATAAAACTTTTCTTTTTTCACTTTGGACCCACTATATCGCATGAACCGAGGCAAAGCCATGCCCTTGTGTAAGGACATCCAACCTAAGGGCTTATTGAGATGGATAAGCTCCAATGGTAAGGACTTCTAAGGGCCTCTAAGACTTGTTCTACAAAGACTCATTGGAGATAGTCTTATATAATATATTAAATTGTTTATGTGGTCCTTCCATCTTTGTTTTTAAACTAATTATTATATATAATATACTAGAATCGAGACCCGCCGCAATGCGGCGGGGATTCTTTAGTTATAACTAATTCGATTTAGGACCCACATGTAATGTTAAACCCATCAAACAGGAAAAAAATAGACAATGTAAAAACGTTCACCCACTACGCACGTTGCGTCATGTTAACTCGCAAACTTTAGAACGAAACGTAAAAACGTTAAACCAAAGACGCACGTTGCGATGTGTTAAGTCACAAAATTTAGAACCAAGCATAAAACGGAAAATTTGTGGAAAATGAAAACTATAAAGGACCAAAGTTTAAAGTAAAAAAAGTTGCGAGGCTAGATTGCAAAAGATAAAAGGTTTTGGGTTAAAAGTAAAAAAAAAATAGTTTTGGGTTAAAAGTAATTTATTAAATACTTTTTGGTGAAAAGTAAAAAAAAAACAAATTTTTTTTTGAAAACCCCCAAGCCAAGGTCACGACAACCATATGCATAACCATTTTTTAGAAAACCCCCAAAGCACAAACCGCGTTGCGGCGGGACGTAAGACGGTGTCAAATAGTACTAATGTCACACTACCGTCATCGAGCACCAACACTAACTCGACTTAGGATCTGTGTGTTGCGACGAACCTGTCAAACATGAAAAAATAGAGGTAAAAACGTTGAACCACACATACACATTGCGACGTGTTAACTTGCAAAATTTGAAACAAAACATAAAAAAAGTTGAACCACACTCGTACGTTGCATAGTATTAAGTCGAAAAATTTAGAACTATACGTAAAACGAAAATTTGCTAAAGATGAAAAGTATAAGTGACAAAAGTTATGAAGTTAAATTGCAAATAATGAAAAGTTTTTGGTTAAAGTTAAGAAAACAAATTATGTAGGATTAAAATTGCAAAAGCTAAAAACCTTTGGGTTAAAAGTAAAAAATCAAGTTTAGTTTTGGATTAAAGTTAAAAAAAACAAATTATGTAGAGTTAAAATTACAAAAGTTAAAAACCTTTGGGTTAAAAGTAAGAAATCCAGTTTAAAAAAAAAACTCTCAAAGCACAAGGTACAAGTGGTTATGCACAAAAAACTTGCTTATTTATATATGTAATAATGTCATATGTTAAAACATGCAGTCGTCAAGATTTATCTTTTAAAAATGAACTTTGATGTACAATTTACTTATTATAACATTTACTTCGTTTTTTTATTTATTGTTAGGTTAAAAACACATGTATTACATATTTACATGGGGTTGAATCCCATTTTTATGATACATCCAAATTATGAGATACAATTATTTTAGTTAGTTTTATGCACCTTTATGCTTATTTGTTTATTTCATTCATAAAACACTTGTCTTAAATTTGTTTTCAAGTGAGTTTACGGTACAAAAAGGTGGGGATCGATCCCCACGTTTTTTTATATTTCATCATTTTTATTAATTATACCGTAAAATCGAGAAATAAATTCTCTTTGAATGAAATATAGAATTGTTATATTAAAAAATAGTGTTCTTTATACATGTTGATACAATGTGCGACAAATGATGGGTTTAAACCAATTATAACAGTACGCCTACCATTATAGTAATACGTCTAAAAACACTTACAATTTGATAGAAGCATATGTCCTACCTAGAATAATTATTTAATTATAGTGAAAAAAAAACAATAATACAATTATTAAGTATATATCAAACGGGAACATTTGATTCCTAATTTACCATAATTTCAATCACCACCGAACTCCAAAGCATATATATCTTCTCATAATAAAAATAAACGTTTATGCTTATCTAAATTTTTGTTTATAATTATTTATAGAAAAACAAATATTTATTCTTATTTAATTTTTTTTGTTTAAAATTATTATTATTAATATTTACTATGATCATAATAAAAAAAACAAATGTCTATATTCTTATTTAATTTTTTGTTTAAAATTATTATTATGATCATAATAAAAACAAACGTTTATCCTTATCTAAATATTTATTCCTATCTACTTTTTTGTTTAAAATTATTATTATTTAATATGAGAGATAAATAGAAAAATAAGACGAGAAAGCACCAGAGAGTGACACGTGTCCAAAAAAGATTTTCGTTTATTAGTGTTGGAAGATTAAATTGTTTATGTGGTCCTCCCATCATCGAAAATGATCAGACTAATAAAGCTGTATGACCGATTTATATGTATAAAAGCATCCTTTCAAAGTAAATATGTTACTTTATCAAAAAAAAAAAAAAAAAAAAAAATATTGCGGTTCCTTGTCACAACAACACGGTTACTTTTAACGAAAAAAGCACTAAAACAATACAATTTTAATACGGATGTTGTAAGCTCAAATAACCTTTTTTTACATCTTGTGAAAATGACAATATACAATAAACAACTATTCCTGTAACGAAATATTTCACCACTCTAAAACTACGTATAAAAGACATCTAATTTCACACACACACACACACAATTATCCTCATAGATGGCCTAAAACATTTAAGTAGTGTAAACTTAAAACTTCCATCATTTTACATATGCCACCGGTATACATCATATAAAATTTGTACAAGTCATATATGCATTACTACAAATATAAACAACATAAAATTAAAAACAATATCTAAAAATATATTGTCCTGACAACCTTTGGTGATCTTTAAATTTAAAAATAAGTACCATATTGAATGATTTATTACTATATTTTTATTATCTAAATATTGTTGGAAATTTTAGTGAAAATGAGTTTTTCACTAAATATTTTGGACATCAATAATATTTTTATATGTGTTGTATAAATAATTATTTATGGTTTGTGTTCAAACTATGTCCAAATAGATCTAAGATGAATGAGATATCGAAGCTTGAAGTTGTATGTTTGGAACAAAGATGAATAAAATGGATTAGTTTTGTCAACTTGTCCCACATAGGTGGGATGACAAAACTTAAAGTGGTTTATAAGGAGGAGCACTCCTTGTATATTGTTTCCTAAAACATTTAAGTAGTGTAAACTTAAAACTTCCATCATTTTACATATGCCACCGGTATACATCATATAAAATTTGTACAAGTCATATATGCATTACTACAAATATAAACAACATAAAATTAAAAACAATAACTAAAAATATATTGTCCTGACAACCTTTAGTGATCTTTAAATTTAAAAATAAGTATCATATTGAATGATTTATTATTATATTTTTATTCTCTAAATATATTGTCTCGACAACCCGCATTACACTACAACCCCTGAATTTTTAAAAAAGTTACTGCTTTAAATTTTAAACGAATTTTCGTTGTGACGTCATGATCTTTTTATATATAGTTTCAACTAATATAATTTATGTTATTGTAGTAGAAATTTGTAGCCGACACATAAATAAATCGTTGTCAGTAACTAGATTTTTAATTACTATGATTATTTTGGCTTTCCAAAAGAGTTTGGTTCCCACCGCAACGCGCGGGTGGGAACAACCTAGTTATACTATGTAAAACACATCATTAGCTAATGTTTTGTTTTTAGCCACATTTTTTTGTACTTTTTTTTTTTTTACGACTGAACTAGCATGTTCTCTTTGGTCTCTATTTTTCTTTTAATTACAATAATGTCATCTACACTCATATATTTAACTTTTTATTCTATGGCATTTATGGGGTGTACCTATTGGCACACCACATTGGCTATCTACACACCAAAGGGTGTTTTTTGTCTTATATGCACACCCTGCAGTGTCGAGCTGTGGTCAAAGCGCGGCGTTTTGGTCAGGTCAACCAGACAAAAGACTGACGGGTGTCTGACGGGTCTGTATAGTTTAAGCCTTATGTAATTTACTCAATTTTTTATGGCATTTGTAACCATCCTATAAGACTGTTTATTCTTTTTTTTTTAATGTTTTGGCCACAAAGGTTTTGGCTCTTACACTTTGACCCCTTCAAATTATGTTAAGTTTTTTTTAAACTAATTTACATTCTTACCCCCTGAGTTTTAATAAATTTATCACACATCCCATGAACTTTAATAAAGTTATTTTTACTCTTTTAAACCCGCATTACACTACAACCCTCGAATTTTAAAAAAGTTATCGCTTTAAATTTTAAAGGAATTTTCGTTGCGACATATTGATTTTTAACATATCTTTTTATATACAGTTTCAAATAATATTAATTTATGTTATTGTACTGGAAATATGTAACTGAAACATAAATCGTTATCAATAACTAGACTTTTTATTACTATGGTTATTTTTGCTTTTTAAAAAAGGTTAGTTCTCTGTTGCAACGTGCGGGTGAAAAAACCTACTGGAATTAATTTTTTAACGGCCTGGTCTATTCGCACACGCCATTTGTCTTTTTGCACATCCAAAGCGCCGCGCTATGGCCAAAGCGGGGCGTTTTGGCCATAGCGCGGCGCTTTGGATGTTTTTTTTTGGAAGCTGGTGGGATGTGGGTTAGTTTGGTAGGGATTTTTGGAGGAAAAATTTTTATTTGAGTTTTATTACATATAATTCATAGTTGTTTTATAATTACGTCATTACGTCATATAATATAAGTTCTTAACGTAGTTTATTTTGTTAAATTAAACGAACACGTTAAATAAAATGTACAGAAAGCCATAAGAATTAAACGTAAACAATCCAAAACCAACGTGATGTAAATAGAAGATTAACTGCAATATATATATATATATATATATATATATATATATATATATATATATATATATATATATATATCAGTTTGTACATACAAAAAAAAGGTACAACTGAGTACATAATACATAACAAAACACTAAACAAACAAACTAAGGTACTAATCCTCGTGCGGTGGGGACGGTGGGAGGGGAAGTGGAGGCAACCCAGCGAGCTCTCGTAGAGCAACGAGCGTCTCGACGATCCAGTCAATGCGTGCGCCCTGGCGTCTGAGGCGCCGGTCGAAGTCCCGAGCCACCTCACGCGCTGCCGGAGGCAGGTCAGCGTAAACGTGCTGCGGGTACTGTGGCGGCTCAGGAGCTGGCTGAACTGGTGGTATCGGGATCTCCTCGACATGCTCCTCCTGAGCCGGATCCTCGAATACAGGCTGAGGCTGAGCCTGAGGCTGAGCCTGAGGCTGAGCCTGAGGCTGAGCCTGAGCCTGATCCTGAGGCTGGCCCGGGAACTGATCGAGGCCCAGAGCCTGTAGCTGAGCCTGCCGAGCGGCCTCCTGAACATGAGGAGGGGCTAACACTCCAGGCCTCACCTCAATAACAACCGGGATGACCTCCGGCACCACCTCCGGATGCCAAATCAGCCCGTCACGTCCCTTAAACCTCAGACCAACATCAAAGGTACGGGTGATCTGCATGCTAGATACTGACGCGCGGCCCAACCTGGTCGACGGGATCGGATCGGACAGCTCCGGATCATGCTCGGGCACGAGCCCTAGCGAGCGTGCAATGGCGGTGATGTATGAGCCAGTGTGCAGCTGCCCGCGGATCTGCCGGTGGTATGCTGTGGCAAAGTAATCTACCAGGCAGGCTGCTAGATCGTAGGGCTGGCGGCGAAGTAGGCAGTATAGAAAGAAAAGGTCACTGAGGTTGACCTTCTCCCTGCTGGTACCCCGCGGCACGATAGATGACGCGATAACATGGTGCAGGTATCAGAACAAGGGGTCTCTAATGGTGGTGGCCTTTTGCCAGGATTTCCCAAAGGGAACCCTGGAAATGGCCCTCCAGAAACTGATAAGCGTCTGCCTGTCCATCACCGTAACCGCCTGCGTATATAAATCAGTATCAAGCTCGGGCTCTGTGTACAAACCTGTATGGACAGCAAACTCCCGCACACTCATCTCAAACTGCTGACCGGCGAGACGGAATGTAACCTCGTGGACTGGAAAATCCGGGTCCTCCACGTAATCCGCCGGATGCGGCGCGTATGTAAACGTAGAAAGAAACTCGACCGTAAGCTCAGGGTACGAGTCCTCCATTGCTATCTGAAATAGGCGCGACCAAGGAGTATCTAGTCCAACTATATCACGCGCCCGCGCGGCCTCTCCCACGGTCTCCAGCAGGTCCCAGTTTATCCCTACATGCCCCCCAATCTCTATGGTGCGCAACCTAGCGCATCTCCCCCTCGCCCGTGACCCCTGCGGAAACTGCAGGTACGGACATGCCGGCTCTCCCTCCTCTCCCTCATCTCCCACCTCTACCTCAGCCTCCATATGCTCAATCTCGTCATCGGAGGAATCCATCCCTGCACGTTGAAAAGATAATAAATAAATAATATTATTTAAACAATTTAAATAATAAACAAATAATACTAAATATAAAATAATAAACAAATAATATTATTAAACAATTTAATTAATAAACAAATAATATTAAATATAAAATAATAAACAAATAATATTATTAAACAATTTAAATAATAAACAAATAATATTAAATATAAAATAATAAACAAATAATATTATTAAACAATTTAAATAATAAACAAATAATATTAAATATAAAATAATAAACAAATAGTATTATTAAACAATTTAAATAATAAACAAACAATATTAAACAAATAATATTAAACAAATAATAAATAATTAAAATTAAAAAAAAAAATAATGATGAACCAAAGCGCCCCGCTTTGGCCTCGGCGCGGCGCTTTGGTTCTTCATTTTGAACCAAACAGCCCAGCCAATCATCAAAACCCGCCCAATCAGCAACGTATTAAACGATGTACATTAAAACAAAACGATTAAGGGTGTTCGATCTTACCTTTTAGCGGTTGAAAGCTTGAAAACGTTGATCTCCGGCTCAAGTGTGTGTAAATCGCACCTTTAAGTGTGTGTGTGTTTGTGGTTGAAATGGGGGAGAAGCCACCCCGCTTCAGCTATAACGAGGGACCGAAGCGCCCCGCTATGGCCAAAGCGCGGCGCTTCTTTTCTTGTTTAAGGGCAAAGCGCCCCTCTTAGGTCAAAGCGGGGCGCTTTGGACCTTTTTTTTAATTTTTTAAAATTGTTTTTAATTCACAAACGCGTCGATAATAGTCTAAATTTTACGCTTTTTCCATTATACATCATTTTTTAATATATATGGACTATACTGCGAGTTCCGGATCAAATCGGTTACGTGTGATATCTTATTCCATTATATCGTATAATTTTGGTTTGAAAGCACAAGTACTCCTATGAGTACTGTTATGTGTATCAGCCGCCTACCGTACATGAACATGACATATTTTTTCATTAATTGTAGTATTATGATGTATATTGTCATTTTGGGTCGTATAAGTGCGTATTGAATCTGATTGGGTCGTGTCGGTGACATTCGGTTTTTAACGTGATGTAACGCATATATTGAACAAACACAAACGTGATTATTAATAAACACATTTAACATACATCGTGAACATATGGGGTTACATTAAGGTCAGGGGCACGATACGTAAGCATTTCGTACGCGTTGATCTGATCCCTGTATAATGTATGCCAGGCTGCTGCGTGCTCTGTTCTGTTCGCTGTCCAGAGTAGGTTTGGGGGAGGCATTGGATAACAACCTCCAAGCTCTACATGTATGAAATGCTCATGGTCGACGAACACAACCACAACCACCAAGTAAGGTTCCTCAGCTTCGTTTGGCCCGCCCAGCAGAGGGAAAATTGTATCGCTCCCAAGCATGTCGAAGGTGTGAACAATCACACCGTATCGTTGGGCAATAAGAAACCCCGTCTCAGGCATCGTCATGTAATTTTCGATATCTGCTCGTCCCACCCCCTTGAAATCGATCCGTCTAACCAGCGCATGATAATGTCCTATGTTTTCCGGATCGAAAACCTGCCACCAAAGCGATTCGTTCATACGTAACTCCTTTATAAGTTGTTTCCGGATCATCAAATATGAATTTTGTTTCACTCCTAACCCAACAGCCACCGATCGAAACCCACAATGACCATTTGGTTTCACGTCCTTTATTCTAACGATGTATGGATGGATCACTTCGGGAATCTGAGATGCGTAGTTGCGGATCGCTATATCCGTCTTAGGACCGAGCTTGATCATCGGGAAATCGGGGTGTAGGTTGATCGGTTTGGTATTCTTTTGTCTTCTAGAATCTTCGGGTGATATGTACGAGCTGTGACGGGGAAGATCGTCTGAGGCCTCGACCCAAGTTTCTTCCGACGGAATGTACGAGCTTTTTCTAGCGGCTTCAACCTTTCTTTCTTACTGCGTTTTCAATGTTGGGCGACCACGAGTTTTCTTCAGAACAGCAGGAGGTTTTTTGTTATTGTTCCCTGGATTGAGGATTTGCTGAAACTTTTCAAAGAAGCTCCTTTTCACTTGAGGGGGTGTTGGATCGATCTGTTGTTTCAATTTTTCAAATTCCGCGTCTACATCGATATCCTCTATGTTTTTCTTTGCAGGCTTGAAGTCAAGCTTCTTCCAGAACACGTCTATGTGTGTGATCCGGAGTTGCTGACCTGTGGATGAAAACAAATTAGGTGGCAAAATCATAACGAGAAAGGTCAAAGATATTAATTACCGTTATTTTCC
The DNA here is from genome assembly GCA_030545235.1 of Helianthus tuberosus. Taxonomy (NCBI): domain Eukaryota; kingdom Viridiplantae; phylum Streptophyta; class Magnoliopsida; order Asterales; family Asteraceae; genus Helianthus; species Helianthus tuberosus. The sequence goes on from CM060428.1 coordinate 53,717,506, forward strand.
AACTTTTCCAAACGACAGGCACATGGCAAACCACAGCTGGTAAAAAGTTGGCAACCACAGCTTGCACCGTAGGCTCTCAACCCGTCTTCCTTACGTTTTAGTTCCCTACTCAAAAGCTCAATCGCATATATTGAAACCTTTCTGAGAATATATGCAAGCATGGGCTGATTCTTGTGGTGCGTCATCACTTTTCGGAGGCTTGTTTCAAAGCTACTACTAATCTCGGTGTATTGTCTATCAACAACATGATCAACATACAGTACAAGTTTATCCAGTGTGTTGCGATGACTTGGAAAGTGACTTTTTAGTGTTGCATGCATGCCCTCAACCCTGTTGGTCGTTGTTTGGTGAAAGTTGATAGTTTTGTTAATCCAGCATGATACAAACTTTTCACGGTACGGATCCAACCAGGATTTCTTCAAATAATCAAAAACCTCTAAAATTAAAAAACGTAAATAGTCAGTTTTTGTTATTATATAAAATTTGAACATAATTATGTAAGAAATACCCACGTTCACGGCCATCTTCTTTCAGCTGTGCTTCAAGGTTTTCCAAGTTATACCTGTATATTTCCTCGGTCGTAGACTCGCACAATAACCAAAATGTACGTACGAATTCTTTCCACTCCTTGTCAGAGAATTTCTTCTTGCTGTTCTTATTAATATTTTGTTGAATATGGAACCGACAAAGATACTTATGCGCTTTTGGAAAAACTTGTTCACACGCGTTCATTAGCGCAAAATCCCTGTCTGTTAAAATCACGCGCGGTTCCATACATCCTACCAGCATAGACTTGATCCTCTGCAACACCCATAGGTAGTTCTCTGACTTCTCAGCGGAAATTACCGCACAAGCAGCCGTAAATGATTTGTTTGTCGAGGTCATGCCTACGACCTGAACAAATGGCAGGTTGTACATGTTCGTTTTGTAGGTGGCGTCAATCATTAGCACATGCGGGAAGGCACACCACATAGTGAATGATTTTTCGTGAACAAAGAAGACATCTTCAACTTCGTTCGATATCTCATTCGTGCGCATGTAATAAGTGTAATCTTTTTCGAGAAGAATGTTTTCAAGTTTTTGCATCGGAGACTTACCGACTTTTTTTTCGGCGTTGATCTTCTGAATAGCGTTGTGTATATCTTTCGGAATAAGCTTTCTAGCCGGATTGTTTTTTGTCAGCGTTCGCCAGATACTTTGGTTGGGAATATCTTGCTCTGCCAGCTCCTTAACCAGTTTTTTATCCTCCGAAGAAAGCCTTCTCGCATACGCGTGACCCTCTAAGTTTTCAATAGGAGTGTGGTTATGCTTCGCCTTCGTCACCTCGATCCTCCAAACACTTCCGGATGATTCCGAAAACCCGATCATCTCGAACGGGCAGCCTATTTTCTTGCTACCCGTTTTCCTCTGTGTAGCTATACTCTTATGCTCCCCACCAAAAGTACATTGAAACCAAATCTTGTAATTCTCTCCTCTTTTATTCGACCTCTTAATCACAATGAGGTAACCGTTGTCTTTTGCCGTGTCTTGTACCCAACGCACCAACTCTTTACGTGACGAAAAGGTCTGCGTTGTATCAAACGAAAATGTAACCGGGTAACAGCCCTCCTCGTCAACAGACACATCCCCCGGCTCACCATCGTCACCGAGGTCTGAATATACTTGATGTTCAAAGCTCGGTTGACAACCGTAACTGTGGTTTGGATAACACTCCGGCTGTATAAAGCTGTGCTCGCCACCGTAACCGAAATTCGAATAACCTTGTAAGCTCTGTTGACATCCGTAACTGTCGTTTGGATAACACTCCTGCTGTACAAAGCTGTACTCGCCACCGTAACCGAAATTCGAATAACCTTGTTGTGCGTAAGGGTCCTCCACAGGGGTATTCAAATCCAGCGTCACCGTGTTATCACGATAACGAATGCCAGATACAATCTCTGCCTCCCTCAAGTTGGACGAGACCGGTTTCTCATACGAGTCAGAAATAGCGGTCCCCTCGTAAGAATCAGGAACAACTGACTCGTCAGAATATTGACCGAAAAGATAGTTGCTTAACCACGACATCGTTTTTTCAACACACGTAACTAATACAGCAAAGAAATCAACAAACAACAAAACACTCGAATACCCTCGAATGCTAAATGTTCTGTCTATGCAGGTTTAAATAATGAAAATTTGGGGTCGAAGCGCCGCGCTTTGGCCATAGCGCGGCGCTTAGGGTTCACGGGACACTGCAACCTCGTATCACCTTTATGTCTCTGCAACCTCGTATCACTTTATGTCAGTCAAATCAACTTTTGTCAAGCAAAGCGCCGCGCTTTGGCTATAGCGCGACGCTTTGGGATGTGAAAATAATTTTCTCCGTGTGTGATTAGCATGACCCTTTTTTAGGGTATCCGGGGCACCCATCGGGGACCCCTTCGGTGACCACTTCCCCCGATCGGGAATGTGACAACCCGCACTAAACCAGGTATCCGTACAACTTAATTAATGAACAATTACTGCTTAATTACTGTGCTTGTTGAAACTAGCTGATAAACTGCTACCTGCATACTAATACATGCACATACTTGCATCATACTTTATTTGCTGTCACTACATTATTTGCATGTTGAACCCTAGTGACCAACATGATGCACAAAAAGCACAGTAGCACTAACGGATACACAGTGAACATGCTGATATAACCAGCATCAGGCAGACACTGCCTCTCAGGCCTGTTAAGAGCCTCATATATTTTGGCTACACTGGTAGTGAGTGTAGGATATAAGGGTTGTGTTACCGCATCTCTAAGAATAAGATACACTGATTCGGATGTGCCTAAAACGTACTTTAAGTACCAAACACAGCACTTCAATAAATAAACCAGCTTCTAGCTGACTAGCAAAGTGCCAGAACATGAGAAAATATTACTAGACACTTTCTAAAGTGTCGGGAAAACAAATTGTGTCACTAAAAATGTAATAACGACACTTTAAAGTCCTTTGTAACACTTTAACGGATTACTATCCAACCGGACACCCGGACTTTACCCGGAACATGAAAACAATACTATTTTTATTATTACTCTTTTTCTGAGCCAGTTAGGGTCCCTGATTACCCTAACACCCGCCATAATGTGTAACGTACAACTAACAAGGTTAGACACTTAACTTAACCTATTTAACTAAACTAATCATCCTAACCATCTACTTAAAATCGAACTAACCCACCCCCATCCCATAACCGGCCCCTAACTAGGGGGACACCCCTTGTACTTGGCAAGATCTCCTAATCTACTTTGTCTAATATCTATTAGACATATTAACCAATGGTTAATACATCTAATTTTCTTCTATAAATAACCACTTAAACTTCATAAGCTTTATCACTAAACACCACCCAACTCACTCCCTCTCTCTTGCTCCCTTTGGTTCTCGGCCGAACCCACCCACACACCTACAACCACCTTCGGCCTCCATCATCATCATTCCAAGCTCATACACACTTGAAGGATCACGTATTAGGAGCCTCGGAGCAAGCGGAACACGAAGGACCTCAACCGTTGGCTTTTATCCACGCATTTTTCGTCACGATTCTTCCCTAGCCCCGAGCTAGAGGTATATTGTTTAAAACTTGTTTTTACACTCATCTAAAGTGGTTAAAAGGATTATTGTCGGTTGAATCTCGTTATATTGAAAGATGATGCATTAAAGTCTAGTAAAATCACACAAATGGTGGATAATAGCATGTAACTTGTGTAAAAGTCGTAGGACTTGAAATATGTATTTATTGAGACCCGATCTATGATGTGGTAGCTCGGATCTTCGTTTAACCCGACTTTGTAAAATCATGTATCTTCACATAAGCTCGTTTTGACTAAATACAAGGGTTAAAGGCGAAACTCTACCACACAAGATACATGAACTTGTGAGAAAATATTTTACTTGTGTAAAAGTGATTTAACCGGTAAAATGGTGTTTAAAACTAGCGGATCTACGTATCCGCAAGTGGTATCTTCAAAGAACCACACATTTGAGGAATCATGTATTTTAGAAAAGTGGATCTTACACTAATAAATATGATTTTATAAACCACGAGTGTGTAAACACTTGTGAAATGAAAAGATCCGACAAATAACTATTTTTGGTAAAAATGACTAGAAGTTGTAAAGACGGATTTCTCTAGTCACAAGGTTTTTACAAGAATAAAACTACTTTATATAAAGATCTACACATATAAAGGGGATTTACATTATTAGATGCGGAAAAACTACAAGTTCATGCGATTGTATAAATTTACATACTTGTCGACTAGTTTGTTGTGTCGGAAATTGTTTGATTGAATAAAGAGGATTGTTGAATTGATTTGTTAAAAGAAAATGATACGCTTGAAAGCGTGGCCACCTCCAGTTACAGAGGAAACTCTGGCGAAATTTTCCTAAAAACCTAACACTTAGACTTTTTACACAACAAGTGTTAGAACTGTTTTGAACATATTTTCAAAACATAAATTTCGCCAGCACAATATTTTACTAAATATTCGGAGGTGGGATTTTCACAAAGGTTAACGTGATAAGTATATTTGTCACAGCACTGTTTATGATTATTTTGTGAAAATACATAAATATTATTTTAGAGTAAAATAATATTTACAAGCGTTAATAATTACAAAACTTTGCGAACGCTTCCATAAACATATAAGTTACACCGGTAATTACATTACCACAAGTTGATAAAACGTAACTTACGCACATGTATTGTATCCCCCATCCTTGGGAAGAAATATAACTACCAAGTGTATACGGAACATAAACACGAAATAGTTGTCTAACTATTTCCCGAAGACTTAAACTATAAAGCTAAAGCACGGCCGTCCGTCTAATAGAATTAGCACTTGTAGGTCGTTGCACAGCTTACTGTATTGGAGACACTTGGTAGAGACGCGCATTCACTGTGAGTTCATGTCCCCCTTTTCTCTAACTGTTTTCAGTTTACTTAACTGCGGGGGTGAAATACATGTTACTTTGTTTACAAGTACTTTATACACGGTATGAATAACGTAAGGAGGTTTAGATCATGTGAATGGGTAGTTAGAACACCGAGGGACTTAAGCGGTAGATCTATCTGGGTGTAGCGAGCCCAGCTCTAGGCCAAACGGACCTCTCTGAGGCTAACCAAAACGGACCTGGAGTGACTTGGTTGCCCAACGCAAAAATCAGCTAGGGTTGTGTCTTCCTACTTGCATTTCACGACATGCTAATGGCCTTGCAAACCATTGGTGATCACAAGTCCTCTTACACTGCTACATACCAGGAAACTTTTATACTTACAAGTGTTTTACTTACTCACTTGCACATGAACTCGCTCAACATTATTGTTGATTTTTCAACTCACATGTATTTCAGGAAATTAAACGGATCTGGCACGGTATGGAACGTTTTTCGCTGCACTTGTCATGGAGTCATCAGGGTTTAGGGGATGTGTCTCTTTCCTGGACAAGACACAGTCCTTAAACCACGTTTATGTTATGATATAAGTTGTAATGTTGTTGAATAAGGTTATGGTTGCATGTTAAAAACAATGGTACTATATTTGGTTTTCAAAACTTAATGGATGACTTGCATGGTTTTTAAATTCATATAGCTTGTTATGGTTAAGCTATGGTATTAAGAAGTCACACCAAAATTTACCACGCTTCCGCAAAGCCAGGGTGTGACAGCTTGGTATCAGAGCTCTGATCATAGCGAACTAGGATTCTGTCTCGAGTCTAGACTATGATCACTAGGGCTCTCACGAAAACATTTTTCTGCATACCACTTAAGTCCAGATCCACACTTTTTACAAACAAATGTTGAGCACATTTTATTAATTATAAGTTCAGCTTGGAGGGCTGAGGATCGATCTGGAGGATCGAGATGGTCGAGGTAGTTGAGCACGTTGGTTTGTTATAGGATCGATCTGGAGGATCGAGGCTTGGTCTAGGTGACCAAGATAGTGGGCTAGCAAGGCTAGGAAGAAAAGGTTCAGCCTGGAGGGCTAAGGATCGATCTGGAGGATCGAGGTTTGGTTTAAGTAAAGGATAGAGCAGTCTGGTAGACTGGATGGTATTGGCTAGTAAGACTAGGAGGATTATGTGATGCTTTACTTGATAACTTATGTGATTACTTGATTTATGATTGACTATTTGTGCATGTTTGTGTATATGTTACAGACACATGGATTCTGCAGACACTGGTGGTTCAGGCACCACAGGCCCGAGGCCTAACGTTTCAGACGACATTGAGTCATCGGAGCACGAGGTTTATACGTCAGACTTCACCAGCACGGATGACGATGACTTTCAGCCATTCGCCTTACCCGACGGCGTTGATGAGCTCCCAGTTGATCTTCCAGCAGGGGATCTACCCTTGGCACTGATCCCTGCTCCCATACCGCTGGCTGCGTACCCAGCTTATGTTTTACCCATCGACGACGAGGAGGACGACGTCGATATGTTTGAGGAGGAGCCTTTGGAGGATGCTCAGGGCGAGGCCCTACCTGCTGTTGCTCCCTTACTGATCGCAGATGCTCCGGCTGCGGAGTCACCTGCTCATTCCCCAGTCGCGGACTCCTTTGAGTCTGTGGCTTCTGTACCCACACATGCTCATAGTGCGCAGCACTTCTCCCATGGGTCCGATTCTGACCAGGCTTTTTCTGTTGCTTCCATACCTGGACTTGTTTTTGACCATGACGTCGAGGAGGATTCAGATCCTATGTTCCCACCGGGATTTGATCCTGACCGTGACTTAGAGTTTGTTCCGATGGACGAGTTGATGGAGGATCCAGCAGATCCTATTGACCCTTTTGATCCGATTGATCCTGATTTTGACATGGCGTTTGATGACTTTGAGCCTGCCATTGCTCCTGAGCAGGCAGCCGCTCTTGACCCTTTACCAGAGCATGACCCTGTGCATGCTGATGTACCTTTTGAGCCCATTGCTGATGATCACCACATAGATGTTCCTGTTGATCCCATTGGTCCTTTACCCATTGTTGCTGTACCAGTTGACCCCCCTTTCGAGCACTTGGCACCAGTTCACCCTGTTGTTGCTCCCTTATTTGATCCCGTTCCTATAGAGCCCGGACATGCACCGTTCGCGGCTCATATGGATCCACCGGACGAGTCTGCCCAGCATGGCTGGATACCGGCAGACGAGGACGTTCCCCCATTCCCTCCACAGATTCCTGTTGCACCACATACTGACTTTTCGTTTCAGGTTCCTATGTTTACACCTCCAGCAGGGCCTGGAGAGGGCTCTTCAGCCCACCCATCAGGACATGTACCGATGCCCATGCCTTTCATGCCTCAGATTCCTTTTGTTCCACCTACTACAGCTCCTTTTGGGGTGGCACCCTTTGACCCCACACGTGAGCCACTGCTGTGGTCACCATTTTCCCCTATGCCACCCACTGATCCATACCACAGGTTCCATGTGGGCCACACCATTGAGGATGTATTGATGTCATTTGTATACCAGCATGAGTCGCATGAGCAGCGACTACAGGAGTTGGAGAGAGCCCATCTGCAGCCATGTCAGTGCCATGGCCGGGTACCCTCTCCGTTGCAGCCATCACGACCATTACCCCCTGACTATGCTGCTCGTCTTACTACTTTGGAGCAGCAGATTGCTTTCATTATTCGTACACAGCAGGCGATGGAGGCGGACTGGTTACAGTTGCGCCGTTTGTTTTATACCCATTTTCCCCCTCCTCCACCACCATCTGCTTAGAGCTCATCGGTGCCACTAGGGTAGGCGAGGTGAGAAGGCGGCGATTGCTTTTTGTCTGCACAGCATTTTGGGGAGACTACGTTATGACTTGACTTTTGTTATGTACTTGATATTGTATTGATACTGATGTAGCTTTTGACAGGGGTGATGTAGCCCCTAGTGATTGATGATTGTATGTATACACTTATGATGTGGTCTCATTTATATGGCAATCGCAGTTTTCTCACCATATTTGGATTCGCTTGATTACTTATTTGCATTGTTATGGTATGGGATGTTGTGTGATTGATATTTGTGATATGTGATAACATGAGGTGTTATGTGATTATACTATTACCACCGTTATATACGTACACTATATTACGAACTGATTTACGGAGCCTTACTATGGCCTAACCAACTTAAACCATCTTTTAGAAGATGCCGCCAAAACGCCCTACGCCCATGCCAATGCCTACTAACGAGGCAGAGCTACAGCAAGTCATTGCAGCTGCCATAGCACAGTACGCAGCATCTCAGCCTGGAGGAAGCGGAAGTGTTAACCAAGGCAATAACAATCCACCTCACGGATGCACCTACAAGCAGTTCTTAGACTGCAAACCAGTTAACTTCAATGGCACAGGAGGTGCAGTTGCCTTTACCCGCTGGGCTGAGAAAACCGATTCTGTTTTACGCATGAGCAAGTGTGCAGAGAATCAGCAAGTCACATACATTTCAGGGCTGTTTCTAGATGGAGCCCTATCCTGGTGGAACCTACAAGTACAAACGCTAGGCGAAGCTGCCGCCTACGCCCTGACTTGGGCCGAATTGAAAGAACTGATGCGCAAAAAGTACTGTTCACGCGCAGAAATTCAAAGGTTGGAGACTGAATTTTGGCACCTAAAGATGGATGGGCCAAAGGTTGCAGAATACGTCCAGAGGTTTCACGACTTATCTCAAGTGGTTCCTTACATGGTTACGCCTGAATACAAGCGAATCGAGCGCTTCATTTGGGGTTTGGCTCCCCAAATAATAAGCATGGTAACCTCCTCCAAACCAGCGACTATCACTGAAGCCATCGACTTGAGCGTGGCTCTCACCGAGGAGGCGATTCGTCTGAACAAGTTTGGTGATGTTAAGGCAAAGGAGAAAGAGACTCATGTTGAGTCGTCAGGAAGTAACAAAAGAAAGTTTTCGAACTTCAAACAAAGTGTTAGTGGTGATGGTAAGAGAGGAGCACCAAGCACGCCAGCTCAGGGAGTAGCTGGCAGTGGAAGGAGAGGAAGAGGATATATGGGCACTCTGCCTAAGTGTAGTGCCTGCCAGCGTCACCATTCTGGCCAATGTGGGTTAAAAGTGTGCGAAGCTTGTGGGAGACGTGGTCACTCGAAGGATACTTGTTGGGTCCCTGCCGGCCGCGGAGGCCAGGGAGGATATGGAAATAGGAATGATAACCGTGGTGGAAACGGAAACCGCCCACAAGGAAATTTTGGAGGTAGCAGAAATCAGGGTAACAACGCTAACCAAGCGGGCGCAGTAAATCGTAATCCGGGAAATGATCAAGCTGGTGGTAATGGGCAGAGACTGGGATGCTATAACTGCGGGGAAATCGGGCATTTTAAGAAGAACTGCCCAACGTTGAATCAGGCCCGTGGTAGAGTGTTCCAACTCGAAGCTAGGGATGCACGCCAGGATCCAAATGTTGTTACGGGTACGTTCCCTATCAATCAGCGCTATGCATCTGTTTTATTTGATACCGGTGCCGATTATAGCTTCGTATCATTAGAATTTAAGAATATGCTTGGGTTAGCTGCTAATAAGTTAGACATACCCTACTCGATCGAATTAGCTAATGGAAAGTTAGTTGAAGCCGACGAAGTAATCAGAGGCTGTGCGATAGAACTGGGAGAACGCGAGTTTACTTTGGATCTACTACCAGTCGAATTGGGAAGTTTCGACGTGGTGGTAGGAATGGATTGGTTATCCGGAAACAAGGCTGAGATAGTATGTCACGAGAAAGTTGTTCGTATCCCAACTGATGATGGTGAGACAATTGTCGTTCACGGAGAGAAGCGTGACACGCCGCTAAGATTTATCAGCTGCTTGAAGGCAAGGAAGTGTTTACAGAAAGGATGTGTTGCTTTTCTGGCGCACATCGTGGATAAGAAGGCTGCCGAGCCAAGGATCGAAGACATCCCTGTCGTAAGGGAGTATCCAGAAGTCTTCCCAGAAGACTTACCCGGACTGCCACCTCAGAGGCAAGTGGAGTTTCACATCGACTTAGTTCCAGGCACAGCGCCTGTGGCTAAGGCACCTTACAGACTTGCGCCGTCTGAGATGCAGGAATTGTCGACACAACTTCAAGAGTTGTTAGACAAGGGTTTTATCCGACCAAGCTTCTCGCCTTGGGGAGCTCCGGTCTTGTTTGTCAAGAAGAAGGACGGAAGTTTCCGCATGTGTATTGACTACAGAGAATTGAACAAGCTAACGATCAAGAACAGGTATCCACTGCCAAGAATTGATGATCTGTTTGACCAACTTCAAGGTTCAAGCTGTTACTCTAAGATCGATCTTCGATCTGGATACCATCAACTAAGGATACAGGAGGAAAGTATCCCGAAAACAGCCTTCCGAACTCGTTATGGACACTACGAGTTCCTCGTCATGCCATTTGGTTTGACAAACGCACCTGCAGTCTTTATGGACTTGATGAATAGAGTTTGCAAGCCATACTTAGACAAGTTCGTGATTGTATTCATCGACGACATCCTGATTTACTCAAAGACGAAGGCTGAACACGAACAACATCTTAGAACCATATTGGAGCTGCTAAAGAAAGAACAACTGTACGCCAAGTTCTCCAAGTGCGAGTTTTGGCTACGCGAAGTCCAGTTTCTTGGACATGTGGTTAATGGGGATGGAATTCATGTTGATCCCACAAAGATCGAGGCAATCAAGAACTGGGAAACGCCTACAACGCCAACCGAGATTCGACAATTCTTGGGTTTGGCTGGCTACTATAGAAGGTTCATCGAGGATTTTTCGAAAATCGCTCAACCGTTGACGCTCCTGACCCAGAAGGAAAGGACGTTTGATTGGGGAATCAAACAGGACGAAGCGTTTCAGATATTGAAGAATAAGCTCTGTAACGCGCCAATCTTAGCTCTACCAGAAGGTACTGATGACTTTGTGGTATACTGCGACGCATCGCGTCAAGGATTGGGTTGTGTGTTGATGCAACGACAAAAGGTCATTGCTTACGCATCACGCCAACTGAAAGTGCACGAAAAGAATTATACCACACACGATTTAGAGCTTGGCGCAGTGGTTTTTGCTTTAAAGATCTGGAGACACTACCTGTACGGTACGAAATGCACAATCTTCACAGATCACAAGAGCTTACAACACATATTCAACCAGAAAGAGTTAAATATGAGGCAAAGACGATGGGTTGAATTGTTAAACGACTACGACTGCGAGATAAAGTATCACCCAGGGAAGGCGAATGTAGTCGCCGATGCCCTAAGTCGTAAAGAAAGAATCAAGCCCATAAGGGTTAGGGCTTTGGAAATGATCATACGAACCGATCTTCCCTCGCGCATTCGTGCTGCACAAAAGGAAGCTCTCAAGGAGGGAAACCTTGAGGAAGAATATCTCCGTGGAATGGAGAAGCTGTTGGTACCAAACGAGGAAGGAACATTATGTTTTGAGAAAAGGATTTGGGTTCCTCTGTTTGGTGGATTAAGGGAAGTTATTTTCGACGAAGCGCACAAGTCACGGTACTCTATCCACCCTGGATCGGATAAGATGTACCAAGACCTCAAAAATTACTATTGGTGGCCTAGGATGAAAGGCGACGTTGCTGTTTACGTGAGCAAATGTTTAACGTGCGCTAAAGTCAAGGCAGAATACCAGAAGCCTTCGGGACTTCTGCAACAACCTGAGATTCCCAAGTGGAAATGGGAACAAATCTCAATGGATTTGTTACAAAACTGCCAAGAACGCCAAGAGGCCATGATATGATTTGGGTGATTGTTGACCGCCTAACAAAATCCGCACACTTTCTGCCAATCAAGGAGAAAGACAGTACTAGCAAACTTGCGGAAATTTACTTGAGAGAGATCGTAGCACGTCATGGAGTACCACTCTCGATCATCTCTGATAGAGACGGAAGGTTTGTGTCAAGGATATGGCAATCCTTCCAAGAATCTTTTGGCTCACAATTGAATCTGAGCACTGCGTTCCATCCGCAAACTGACGGCCAGAGCGAGCGAACGATACAAACTTTGGAAGACATGCTGAGGGCATGTGTTATGGATTTGGGCGGTAGCTGGGATAAACACTTACCTTTGGTCGAATTTTCATACAACAACAGCTACCACACCAGTATTGGTGTCGCGCCATTTGAGGCCCTATACGGACGCAAGTGCCGATCACCACTATGTTGGTCTGACGCAGGTGATAGGCAGCTTGCTGGTCCCGAAATCGTCCAAGAGACGACAGACAAGATCGCGCAAATACTTAAACACATCGAAGCCGCTCGCCACAGACAAAAGGCCTACGCGGATCCAAACCGGAAGCATGTGGATTTCCAAGTTGGAGAAATGGTGTTATTAAAGGTTTCACCCTGGAAGGGGGTGGCGCGCTTTGGGAAGCGTGGGAAGTTAAATCCGCGCTACATTGGTCCCTTCAGAATTCTGGAAAGAATTGGAACTGTAGCATACAAGTTGGACCTACCTGCTAAACTAAATGGTGTTCACGATACATTTCATGTATCCAATTTAAAGAAAAGTCCAACTCAAATTGACGTTGCCATTCCTATCGACGAGATTCATATTGACGACACGCTCCACTTCGTTGAAGAACCTGTTGAGGTCACGGATTGGAAAGTTAACAAGACCCGCCGGAGCAGTGTCAAACTCGTCAAGGTACGTTGGAATGCCAGACATGGTCCTGAATTCACCTGGGAACGTGAGGACCGGATGAAAGAGAAATACCCCCATTTATTTCCTAAGAACGCTGCATCTACAAGCAGGACTTAAATTTCGGGACGAAATTTATTTAACGGGGGGAGAATGTGACAACCCGCACTAAACCAGGTATCCGTACAACTTAATTAATGAACAATTACTGCTTAATTACTGTGCTTGTTGAAACTAGCTGATAAACTGCTACCTGCATACTAATACATGCACATACTTGCATCATACTTTATTTGCTGTCACTACATTATTTGCATGTTGAACCCTAGTGACCAACATGATGCACAAAAAGCACAGTAGCACTAACGGATACACAGTGAACATGCTGATATAACCAGCATCAGGCAGACACTGCCTCTCAGGCCTGTTAAGAGCCTCATATATTTTGGCTACACTGGTAGTGAGTGTAGGATATAAGGGTTGTGTTACCGCGTCTCTAAGAATAAGATACACTGATTCGGATGTGCCTAAAACGTACTTTAAGTACCAAACACAGCACTTCAATAAATAAACCAGCTTCTAGCTGACTAGCAAAGTGCCAGAACATGAGAAAATATTACTAGACACTTTCTAAAGTGTCGGGAAAACAAATTGTGTCACTAAAAATGTAATAACGACACTTTAAAGTCCTTTGTAACACTTTAACGGATTACTATCCAACCGGACACCCGGACTTTACCCGGAACATGAAAACAATACTATTTTTATTATTACTCTTTTTCTGAGCCAGTTAGGGTCCCTGATTACCCTAACACCCGCCATAATGTGTAACGTACAACTAACAAGGTTAGACACTTAACTTAACCTATTTAACTAAACTAATCATCCTAACCATCTACTTAAAATCGAACTAACCCACCCCCATCCCATAACCGGCCCCTAACTAGGGGGACACCCCTTGTACTTGGCAAGATCTCCTAATCTACTTTGTCTAATATCTATTAGACATATTAACCAATGGTTAATACATCTAATTTTCTTCTATAAATAACCACTTAAACTTCATAAGCTTTATCACTAAACACCACCCAACTCACTCCCTCTCTCTTGCTCCCTTTGGTTCTCGGCCGAACCCACCCACACACCTACAACCACCTTCGGCCTCCATCATCATCATTCCAAGCTCATACACACTTGAAGGATCACGTATTAGGAGCCTCGGAGCAAGCGGAACACGAAGGACCTCAACCGTTGGCTTTTATCCACGCATTTTTCGTCACGATTCTTCCCTAGCCCCGAGCTAGAGGTATATTGTTTAAAACTTGTTTTTACACTCATCTAAAGTGGTTAAAAGGATTATTGTCGGTTGAATCTCGTTATATTGAAAGATGATGCATTAAAGTCTAGTAAAATCACACAAATGGTGGATAATAGCATGTAACTTGTGTAAAAGTCGTAGGACTTGAAATATGTATTTATTGAGACCCGATCTATGATGTGGTAGCTCGGATCTTCGTTTAACCCGACTTTGTAAAATCATGTATCTTCACATAAGCTCGTTTTGACTAAATACAAGGGTTAAAGGCGAAACTCTACCACACAAGATACATGAACTTGTGAGAAAATATTTTACTTGTGTAAAAGTGATTTAACCGGTAAAATGGTGTTTAAAACTAGCGGATCTACGTATCCGCAATTGGTATCTTCAAAGAACCACACATTTGAGGAATCATGTATTTTAGAAAAGTGGATCTTACACTAATAAATATGATTTTATAAACCACAAGTGTGTAAACACTTGTGAAATGAAAAGATCCGACAAATAACTATTTTTGGTAAAAATGACTAGAAGTTGTAAAGACGGATTTCTCTAGTCACAAGGTTTTTACAAGAATAAAACTACTTTATATAAAGATCTACACATATAAAGGGGATTTACATTATTAGATGCGGAAAAACTACAAGTTCATGCGATTGTATAAATTTACATACTTGTCGACTAGTTTGTTGTGTCGGAAATTGTTTGATTGAATAAAGAGGATTGTTGAATTGATTTGTTAAAAGAAAATGATACGCTTGAAAGCGTGGCCACCTCCAGTTACAGAGGAAACTCTGGCGAAATTTTCCTAAAAACCTAACACTTAGACTTTTTACACAACAAGTGTTAGAACTGTTTTGAACATATTTTCAAAACATAAATTTCGCCAGCACAATATTTTACTAAATATTCGGAGGTGGGATTTTCACAAAGGTTAACGTGATAAGTATATTTGTCACAGCACTGTTTATGATTATTTTGTGAAAATACATAAATATTATTTTAGAGTAAAATAATATTTACAAGCGTTAATAATTACAAAACTTTGCGAACGCTTCCATAAACATATAAGTTACACCGGTAATTACATTACCACAAGTTGATAAAACGTAACTTACGCACATGTATTGTATCCCCCATCCTTGGGAAGAAATATAACTACCAAGTGTATACGGAACATAAACACGAAATAGTTGTCTAACTATTTCCCGAAGACTTAAACTATAAAGCTAAAGCACGGCCGTCCGTCTAATAGAATTAGCACTTGTAGGTCGTTGCACAGCTTACTGTATTGGAGACACTTGGTAGAGACGCGCATTCACTGTGAGTTCATGTCCCCCTTTTCTCTAACTGTTTTCAGTTTACTTAACTGCGGGGGTGAAATACATGTTACTTTGTTTACAAGTACTTTATACACGGTATGAATAACGTAAGGAGGTTTAGATCATGTGAATGGGTAGTTAGAACACCGAGGGACTTAAGCGGTAGATCTATCTGGGTGTAGCGAGCCCAGCTCTAGGCCAAACGGACCTCTCTGAGGCTAACCAAAACGGACCTGGAGTGACTTGGTTGCCCAACGCAAAAATCAGCTAGGGTTGTGTCTTCCTACTTGCATTTCACGACATGCTAATGGCCTTGCAAACCATTGGTGATCACAAGTCCTCTTACACTGCTACATACCAGGAAACTTTTATACTTACAAGTGTTTTACTTACTCACTTGCACATGAACTCGCTCAACATTATTGTTGATTTTTCAACTCACATGTATTTCAGGAAATTAAACGGATCTGGCACGGTATGGAACGTTTTCCGCTGCACTTGTCATGGAGTCATCAGGGTTTAGGGGATGTGTCTCTTTCCTGGACAAGACACAGTCCTTAAACCACGTTTATGTTATGATATAAGTTGTAATGTTGTTGAACAAGGTTATGGTTGCATGTTAAAAACAATGGTACTGTATTTGGTTTTCAAAACTTAATGGATGACTTGCATGGTTTTTAAATTCATATAGCTTGTTATGGTTAAGCTATGGTATTAAGAAGTCACACCAAAATTTACCACGCTTCCGCAAAGCCAGGGTGTGACAGGGAACACCGCCGCCATCCAAGCGGGAACCCGAATCGGGGAGGGTGAGCGGTGGGGAGTGACCGAAGAGGGGGAGAGATGGTGGTGGGGCCAGCCGCTATTTCAACCAATGAAAACTTTGTTTTTTTTTTTTTTTTTTTTCTTTTTGAATAAAAAAAGCAATTCACCTAAGAGGGGAGTGGCGCCATCAAATTGGGGTGTGAGGGGAGTTTAAGAGGGGAGTTGACGTGGCACACGAGGATTGGGTGTGCGTAAGAGAGGGGACTCCCCTCTTAGGGGAGTGCCCCGGACACCCTTAACAAAGAAGTAAAGAACCTTACAATGTTGAACATAAAGTCACCTCAAAGTGAGTGATTCTGACTTCCCTTCCACTGTTGATTTCACTCACTTTCTACAAACTACAAAGTCACTTGAACCTTTGTACTCTTCCTCCCACTTTTCATAAAAAAACACACCCCTCAATCTTTTTCAAATCCTTAAGGGTGAAGTAAACCAAAAAGATCCAACTTTTTTCCAAGATTATATGTGGGCTTTCTGTTTATGATTCTAAATAATTCATTTGAATGTTACCCACAAACCATCATGGATAACTTCAATCACAAACCATTCACCATGAGCAGAACTTTTTCTGAAATTGATTTTGATGAGTTTTTTAAGCAGTCAATGGGAAGTGATGCTGATCACCGGGGTCACCCGCCTTCGGACGGGTTGTTTTCGGCTGCGGATAGTGTTGTTTTTAGCAATGATGATAGCAAAAACTATGCTGCTGGTTGTTCTCCTGATGTTGCTGTTCAGTATAGAAATCAGGTTTGATTTTTTTTTTTTAATTATTTGTTGAATTTTTTATTTGTTTATTGAGTTAAGATTCTCTAGGTAGGGCCCATATTAGACCAAGTTTTATTGTTGAAATGGAGTGATTGATTTTGAGTTCTTGATTTAAATTGTGTTTGATTTGAGAATAAGTTGTTAAGCATTACATGATTGATAAGAGTATGGTTAAAGATGATGAATCTTGTTGAATTAAAGGTCAAAAGTTAAATTAAAATGAAAGGTTTAAAACTAAAGTTGTATATATATAAGTACAATGGGACTTTCTTGGAAGCTCATTATATAGATAAAAAAATTATGGTTCTTACCAACCAATAATTGCTTATGATGGTTTGTTTTTTGTTACACGAGTGGAACCTTCTCGGGACTCCGGGAGGTCCCCACTTGATTGCTCCTACCCAATCATGTTTAACATGTTTAATTGTGGAGTTCAGTTATACACACTGAGTGTGCCTTAAACATGTTGGTGGTATTTGAGGTCGGACATTACATATGACCCAATATGTCAGAGCTGGTTTTGGGGCTGGGTGGGTCGGCGACCACCCGAGGTCCAAAGCTCCAGAGGGCCTGAAAATTAAAAAGGATGATTTTTTTTATGTATATTTTTAAATTTTTATTATATATTTTAAGGTTTTTTAATACATTTTAAGGCCTGATTTTCAGTTGCAATACGTGGATTTTGCAAAGGTGACAGGACTTTTATTATGAATTAAAGGTGAAATTTGAGATTATCGTGTCACAAAATTTTTGAGTCCAAAATTCTCTTTTTTGATTATTACTATTTTTTCCCTCTCTCTAACCATGCCTGTTTTCATCTTCAAAATTTTAATTGTTTTTGTACACATAAATCGGTTGCTAAAGATGTGAACATTAAGCTTATAGTCAAATAGGTGCAAGATTAATGGTATCTTACATCAGTTTGAAATATTGATATTAGAATCAACTGTGTATTGAAAATTGGTCACATTAGTTAGGTGTTCAATGTACCTTTGCTTTAAGTTCTTCTAGTTTAACCAATGAGTTTGTTAACCATTTTGATAACAGGAGAATCTAAATAGGTTTTCAACTTCTGGCGGAATGCCGGGTAACTCTATATGGTCTCACAATATTATTCCACAGAACTCTAGTGTCACGATGACTATGGATGCTCAGTCCTCGATTTGTGGTATGGTTCGGAACTCATTACCTTATAGCTAGATATGTGATGATATTTAAGTATCACGTAATAAATTTTTAAACGCACATCCAAGTACCTCGATATGTGTTCAGGTTATGTTTGATCTTTTACTGATAAAAAAAAAATCTAGAATGGAAAAAGGCCGAATCACCCAAAGTGAACTTTTGATTTATAAAACTTCCTAATTGATTTTTGTTTTCAAAACAATTAGGCATTCTTTACTCATATAAGAACAAAGTTTTAGGGGTTTTACATGGTTAGTTGATGATGTAATCATATTTGGTCAGCTGAGAGCCCAACTTCAGAAATCAAACCAATAAGGCGGGATAACAACGCCATCAGGACAACTAGTGATGAAGAACAATCAGACTATGATCCAGATATTGAAACCGGCCAATGTGAACAGAGCAACGATGCAGTGGATGTTAAAAGGATCAAAAGGTAAAAATTTTGTCGAAGAGTTTCTTTAATTGAACAGAAGGTTAGTAAAGACTACTTTAATACAATTGACTATGATTTCAGGATGGTTTCCAACCGAGAATCTGCTAGGCGCTCAAGAAGAAGAAAACAAGCACATTTAACAGATCTTGAGCAACAAGTATGCATCTAGTATTTACTATTTTTTTTTTAAAATGTTGATATAAAGCAATTAGTACATGTTTGAAAACACCAACTAAACATAGGTATTACTGTACTAGAGGTGGAAATTTTGACCCCTTTAGTTATGAGCGGGTTCATTTGGGATATATCTGAAGGGTAAATTGGAAAAAAAAAATTAAAAGGAAACAGGTCAAAGCCGCCCAATGTGTATGGTTAAGGCGTAAAGTCTCATAAATATTTTTATTCGGAATTATGTTGTGATCAATATCATATAGTTTGCGTAATAATATTTGACAGACTAATTATTTAATAAAAATAAAATGTCCTGGGAAAAGAAATTTATGGTCAGCTCAACACGCGCCAAAAATGATTTCTTTTGACCAGTTTCCTAACTAATCCAGGTGGAAAAGCTACGAGCAGAGTACTCAGTTTTGTTCAAGCAACTCACGACTGCTATGCACCAATACAAAGATGCTTCAACCAACAACCGAGTGCTCAAGTCAGGTGTGGAAGCCTTGAGATATAAGGTATCTTCTTTCCTTAACTATGAATGTAACAAGTTTGGTTCAATATACGCAACAGAAGCGAACACAGTACTTACATGCACTTTGACTGTTAAACACTTGTAATAACTTTTTCTTTTTAACAAAGAAAAATTTAAAATCCTAGAAAGTTTTAAAAAACAGGTCGGGTGGTGGTTCAAATTAGTTATGTCATAATGGGAAAATTTAAGTACGGGCTGGGCCAGTTTGACGTACCAACACTTTGAATCATTTTTTTTTTTATAATTTATCAACATTTGATGTGTCAAATATGATAACAAAAAGTACGCTATTAAATTAAAATGTTGATTTTGTTAAAATAAAAAGACGTGGAAGGTTGTAAAGTTTTACACAATAACAGGTTTTCGACCCATTTGTCCCCTTCCTACATCGCACACGTTATCAACAAAATACGACCTTTTCTAGTCAAACCTATTTCTCTACCAAACCTTTAAAGTCCATAGAACCATAACTTGGCGCTAAAAGAAAACGCTCTTCGATTACAGGTTAAGTTGGCTGAAGGTACCTTGGCCAGGGGCTCATTAACATCTAGCCTGAGCCACCTAATTCAGAACCATTTAACCACTCCCCAAATGTTCAACTATCAAAATATGCCTAGAATGGGCAACGTCTCTCCAACCATAACCGTTCGTGGGGATGACCATGGACCCCACTCTGGCCTACACGTTCCCGGGCAACATATGATGGCTGGACTAGGTGTTGAACCTGACATCTTTAATGGTAATGCTAATAGCGGTATAAGCAGCGATGGTGGAAGTTGTGTAACTGAAATGTGGTCTCAGGATGCTCATAGTCCCATTTGAACATTAAATAAAAGGGATTCATGTTTTAGAACCTTCTCGTTTGTTTGTGTTCTTTTCTGTTTCTTTTGCGTAATCTTATTGTAATGCTTGTATGAACTTAATCTTGTGACATGATCTTGTTAAAGTATATTTTGGTTTTAGTTTTAAAATATGATGCAACTGTGGATGGATGTTAGGGACAATGTTATTACATTAGTTTAGAATAGTGTACTATTATGTTGCAGAGGAAAAAAATCATAATAGCATGTTGCTCTAGAACACACACAGAGTCTCCTCTAATACAATTAATTTTAAGTAAAGGATTCTAAGCACCACACCTGGTTAAGCGATTACATAACCGCTTTATGTAAGGTGGATCCATGTATAAGAGTTGTGACTTGTGGTTAGAGGTGCACAAACCGGGATTTTTTTCCAAACTAGCTCGGGCTTGTTACCGATTCTGTTTTTGAATCAATTTTGGTCAAAATAACTTAAAAAAATTGAACCTAGCTAAAAAAAAAAAAAAAAAAAGATAAGATAAAATAAAATAATAGCTGGTGAGGCTAAACGTACCTCCTCTCTTACAAACTTGGGTGGGGACCACTATCAAATAGTAATTTTCCTCTAACATGAGGGGGTATGATTAGAAGAGACTCACCTTAATCTTAAATATAAAACAAATAATTAGAAATTTTATTCAGATTTTCTAGAAGTTATTATTATTAGAAAAACAAGAAAGTAAACCATTACAACTTCAAACTTGTTTTCAATAAGCAAGTTCAGATTAAAGCACTAGAACGAGCTAGTCATTTGTCATAGCATCCCGGTATAGGAAGATCAAGTTCAGAACAAACAAACTTGATTATCTCCCCAGTCAAAGCACCTGATGATAAGTTGTTTATGGTTACAGCAATTGCAAACCTGTTGTTTATGTCACAGTAACCTGTAGAACCACCTAAACCTGGGTGACCAACCCCAATTACCGAACCATCGGTTCCACTAAATCTTACAAACCCAAGCCCAAACTGCCCATCTGGGACGATCAAATCCTCATAATCTCCATTTCCCAAAAGCGCGTCATGAATTTTCCCTTTTGGGCCGGTAAAGATTTTGGTGTCAACTTTATCACTCATGGGGTGGCTTTCGGATGAAGAGGGGTGACGAGATGGGACCACACCACCGTCCACGAGGGTGGCATAGTAACGAGCCACAGCACGAGCCGAGAAGTGTCCATTGGCCGCAGGTTGTATGGCACGGCGGACATTGAGAGTATTTGATAATGGTATAATGCTTGACATCATGTTGAATGTGTATGATGAAGGCAGCGGGGTCGAGAACGAGTTGGGCTTATAGATATCATGATCTAATGTAACAGTTGCAAGACGAGACTCCACACCTGAAGGGGGTAGAACATAATTTTTTTAATTGAACATATCAGAAAGAATATGTGACATTGCATGTTTTGATGAATTAAATTAATAATACCAGGTGGAATCCCTATATAAAGTTCGCCTTCGATGTTAAGTGGGCGCACAATAGCTTCCTCCAGAACGTCTTGAAACTTCTTTCCGGATGCATGCTGGACACTCGAACAACTTATACATTATTCCACCAGAAATCGAGTTGTATTTAAAATAAAGTATTTTTTAGTTTCATGATAGGAAAAAGTACTTTGTGTTTAGATGCAACTCGGTTTTGAAAAAAAAAAAAACTAAACTATTTATTTAGCGGTGGAATGTTGCGACAAAAAAATGTTGCAACAAGGGTACTGGATCGTGTGGTATATTGTTTTCAGCCCTACCAAAATCTCAGGCATCACAAACAATTTGAGACAAAAAGTGGTCAAGTAATAGGGACCTGCTAATCAAGGTAACCTAAAGATCATTAGTTAGCATCCTACATATGTGTATTTACAACAATATTGTCATCTGAAGCTTGCGGTTCGTGAGACTTAAAGAAATTGAAGTTAAATAGAAAGGGAATCTAATGGTACCTCGATGATTCCACCACACAACCAGCCATATGATAGATAATGATACAACTGTACGCGACCAGGTTCAGTCTCAGGTGCAACCATAGCAATACGCTTTACACACTCGTCAAAATCACAAAATAATGTATCATCTTCTTCAGAAACGCCAGCAAGAGCATTGTGTAGACCAGCCGTATGATTAAGTACATGATTAACCTGAGAGAGAGAAAAGGAAAAATAATTAGTTTATTTGATTTTACTCTTTGAAAGTGATCCTCCTTGTAAGGCGGTGCCCTTTGGCGCCCCCTCCTTTTAACTCCAAATGGAGTTTGTTGATTTGCCTATGGGTGACACAGGTCCCCACCTCTCCTTCCCTTTCACGCCCATCATTCTACTTACGAGAGCAAGTTTGGCGCCCTCGGGCTGGTGTTGGAGGCACTAAAGACTGATGTAGCGGGGGGATGACACCATACACTACCCAGACTGAACGTGAGAACTTGTTACCGGAAAACTTACGGTACACATCCGATTAATACCTACTAACCAATGGACAGCGGTTAGGGTTGGGTTGATTGTTGCCTTCAAGGGGTTTAAAGGCAGGAAATCACTAGAACTAGCTTGATTTGAAGCTTAGACCTCGATGGAGGGAGTTAAGTGCTTACTACTGCTAGAACATAATGTTTATTGTCACACCCCAGCTGTGATGGGGTTTACTGCGACTGATTGATACCAAGTTAGCAACAAAAAATTATTTATACTACATATGGATTGTTTACACTTTCTAGGTAAAACTAGAATTAATACAACTGAACTTAGAATTTATGGGCTACTCATCAACCCCTTTCCGGTTTTATACAAAGGATACCCCTGATCCCCAAAAAAATAAATTGGGATGCCCCTGAAGTTTTGGGTTAGATCCGCCATTGTCTAATGTTTAGGTGTGAATGCTTAAAACACACGTCAATCACTGTCATTGAATTCATGAAACATACAACTTTACTCAATAAAACAAATCTTGAACAAGTAATCATCTTTATGCATGCAAATATATATAAACACATTGTTCTACCTAGCTACACGTTTATAAACCCATGTTTTAATAATTGACTATGCATACACACCATATCAAGGACAACTTTAATTAGAGAACTGAGATTAAAGTCAACCTTTATTTGATCTTTTCCATTCGTAGCAAACTCTGGCCAAAAGTTTCCAATGTTTTCGTCGAGCTTCAGTTTCCTAAGATCAAATACATCATATTGTTTGTTATTCCCTACATGGGTGTTACAATCATGTTTAAATGCATATCATTTATTAATTGGTCAAGTTGGCAGCTTATTTCAAGCTAAAGAAATGGGTCAAATAGCTTAAACTTGTTAAAAAACTGACCAACTTGTATTTTAAATACATTCAACCCAAGTCATATTGGTCAAGTAATTATATGGTATTTATATTCAGATGCAACACACTAACTATATATATATAAAAAAGGCTATTAACCGGTACACAATTAATATTACCTGTTTTAACTTGTTACCCAAATAACTGTGACACCTCTAGCTTCCATAAAAATAAAAACAAAGAAACATACCCTTTATCAGCCAGCCAATGTATCATACCGGCTGTGACGTGTCACACCCCGGATTTCCACGTGTCACCGGTGGGCCCGGTGGGGGAGTATCGTGACGTGGTTGGCAACATAATAGTCAAACAACACAATATTTAAATGCACAGCGGAAGCAATATATAGATTTAATTCAACCAAACGATTTTGTAATATGAAGTATCACAATTAGTCGAATATAATCCACAGGTAGATCAAATAAAATAAACAGGAAACAAATGTTCAACAGATATGACATCCAAGCTGGCGAGACTTAATGTGGATGCTAGGAAACAAGCCAGCCTATTTCGAGTAGTACCTGCACTCAATCTTTTTAAGAAAATACGTCAGTTTACACTGGTAAATACTATCAACTGACTCATTTTGAAAAGAGTTTAAGAAATGCATTTAAGGCACAAGGCACAAATATTTTATAACTTGGGTAATTATTTAATATATAAACTTGTAAAGGATTTACATGTTTCTTATGCGTTCAGTAGCCCGGATCGAGCCGGGTTAAAGATCAATTAACACACCACTTTAATTATGAGACACTACAGGTGTACGCCTACACCTGAGTGCTAAGGTCGTGGCCATTTCGTAAAATGATGCCAGGGATATCCGGGACACGGTCATTAACCCCCCAAAGGCTTTAAGCAACAAAACAAATTAAACGGAGTCATCTCAATAATTTAACCATAATAAGATTAAATATTCAATGCCCGACCAAGCGGTATTTTATATACCTTACCCAAGCCCGTATAGGGAAATAAGTTAAAAGTATTTACCTGAGCAAGTATAGTTCAAAATCAGCGAATGCGGTATCTTTTACTGGTTCTCCTAATCTGGAACGAAGGTTTATAATAACCTATTAGAATACTAACGGATCTTAAGCTTAGACCGGTTAGTTTTAAGGATACGGTTCGTACGCACGATTAAGCGAAGACCGGATAGAATGTGATTTAGACCCGACAAGTTTGAAGACTTGTTTAATATGGGTATATGATACACATTCTGGATTTTGAGAATAAACCGATAAGGTTTGACCCGTTTCGGCTAATTTATGTAAACTAGTTACATAAACCGAACCGAACGCGCATAATGCATAACGGGTAACCGAAAGGTCGCGAACAGGTTTCCTAAGTTAATACGCTTTAAATGTGTGGTGATATCATTATGATATCTTCCATAATGCCCATAACGAGTTTAATCCCTAAATACGCCCCGTAGGGGTATTTTGGTCATTTTAAGAGTTATAAAAGAGATTTATAGTACTTCTGAGATACGAGTCTGGTTAAATCAGAAAAACATCTTAACTTAACAGGTTATGTCTAATGGTATTAAGTCTTACGTGGCAAAATGGTTTTAATACTAAACTACGCGTTTAATACGCGTATAAAGCCGTTTTAAGCGACGTACGGGTTAAAATACCAATCTGAGTTTTCTAATCAGCAAAACAAGTTCAAAATACTATATTTATTATTTTAAATCAGTGGCAATTGGATTGGTATCAATCGGGTTTGTAAAACTCGTTTTATGGCTTAAAAGGGCATATTCGGTGTTAACCGAATCAATGCGATAAGCCTAGCTTAAGACCAGCTTAAAAATAATTAAAAATCTCCAAAAATCCTAAAATATTATTTAACATCAGCGGGTAATAGTTTTGGTACCGAAAATCGGGTTTAGATAGGCTATGCGTTAATCGCGCCGTTTAATTAATAAAAATCTTATTATTTACGCAAATGCGCATATCTCCTAATCTAGACCTCCGCTTGACGTGAAAATTTACGTACATGCTAACTAATCAGTAACTAAGATTATTGCATTTCCACATTTTCAAAATACTCGTTATAAGGTCATAAGGGCGTTATGGTCCACTTTAAGCGATTAACGGAAATGTGTGCATGCAACGGATAATCAACGAAACAAGTATAAAGACTTATACTAACATGCAACCCAATCCTAATGAGACTTTAAGGTATGTCTAATACCAACTAAAACGGGTCAGAACCGAAGTCAACGCAAAAGTCAAGGTTTTGCGCCTTTCGGTTCCGAACCGGGTTTAAATAGAAATTTGTCGAGTCGGGCAAGCGCAAACAAGTTTTTATACTTATTACCAAGTTATATTAAGGTTAGAACAAGTTACACGCCTTACGGATTGCATTTCATGCATTAAATCATAAATGTCAATTCTGTTGACTTTTTCGGTCAACGTTTGACCCGACAAACGACCTAGCTAGGTCTGGAATTGGTACTTGCCCTTATAAGGGTTTAATACCCATATAATTACCTATCTAATGGTACTTTTAATTCGGGTTACGACTGAGCTATCGATAACTAAACCCGAAGTCAACCGTTTAATACGATATGTTGACTTTTAAGCTAAAAACTAAACTAGAATTAATTTAGAAGGGATTAGAGACTTACTAGATGATTAGAGGATGACTAGGAAGGCTCTTGATCAGTTTGCAAGCTCTCCAATAATCAGAATGCTTGGAATTGATTTGTGAATGAAAGTGGTGAATGAATGGGTCTTTAAATACAAGTTTCATGCACCATAAGAAAGTGACAACCAAGTCTAAGGCCTTCCACAACTGATCAACACATGTTAGTAGCATGTAGGGGTGTCTAAGGTTCATGCATGTGCAAGAAAAACCGGCTTAAAGGGTTACAATCGCGAAAGACAGGCAACAGCCCGTTTTTCTGATTCTGGGCAACCCCTGCGCATCGTAGGGGTATATTTGCTACGATGCGCAGGCCTTATACAGGGGCTGTTTGCTTGTTTCCTCATTTGTTCGAAAAGGCAGCCCACATGTGCGACTTGTTGACTTCATTTTATCAATAGGGGACCTCCAATAAGTGTCTAATACTGTAACATACCCTACCATCATCCATTATTTCACTTGATTACATATACAAGACCCGTAAATGACGGTTTATCGTTCATTTCAACATGGGATCACATCATGCATTTGAATTTTCCTTTAAAGGCAATAATTCCCTGAATTGAGGGCACATAGATGTGTAATTTAATATATCGGGTATTGGGATTTATAATTGAGGTGTTCAGAGGTAATAATTTAACATGACGCCACTTTAAATCCTACCGAAAACATCTTAATTATATCCGGGTTTCCAACGCGTTTTGTCTTACATGACACGTGTCATTTTATTATTAACCCGAAATTTGCGAGGTGTTACATCCTCACCCCCTTAAAATAAATCTCGACCCGAGATTTACTGAAACAAGTAAGGGTACTTTTCTTTCATGGTGGATTCCAACTCCCACGTATACTCGGGACCTCTTCGGGCATCCCATTTGACCTTTACAAAAGGTATGTGCTTTCTTCGAAGCTTTCTTACCTGTCGATCTTCAATCGACAAAGGTTTTTCCACAAATTTCAAGCTCTCATCGATATGCACATCTGTATAGGGTATAATCACTGATTCGTCAGCGGAGTCAGCGAAACACTTCTTCAGATTGCAGATGTGGAACACATTGTGTATACTACTGAGCTCTTCAGGTAAGTTTAACTTGTAGGCAACTGACCCGATACGTTCGATAACCTCGAAAGGTCCTATGTATCTCGGGCTTAGCTTACCTTTCTTACCAAATCGCATCACCCCCTTCCAGGGTGACACTTTAAGTAGGACCTTGTCACCTACTTCGAAGTGAAAATCCTTACGATTTGGATCAGCATAAATCTTCTGCCTATTCCGGGCAGCTTGGAGATTGTTACGAATCTGGACAATCTTGTCCGTCGTTTCGAATACAATCTCTGGTCCTGACAACTGGACTTCTCCAACTTCCGCCCAACAAACAGGCGATCTACACTTTCTACCGTATAGTGCCTCAAAAGGCGCAGCCTTTATGCTGGTATGGTAGCTATTGTTGTAGGAGAATTCGATCAATGGCAGGTTCTTATCCCAGCTACCTCCCAAGTCGATTGCACATGCACGTAGCATGTCTTCTAACGTTTGAATAGTACGCTCACTCTGACCGTCTGTCTGTGGATGGTAAGCCGTACTAAAGTTCAAACGTGTGCCCAAAGATTGTTGGAAACTTTTCCAAAAATGTGATGTGTATCTAGTATCTCGGTCAGAGATAATAGCTACAGGTATGCCATGTAGGGCTACAATCTTATCAACGTACAGTTGGGCTAACATATCGGAGCTGTAGGTCTCCTTAATGGGTAGGAAATGTGCTGACTTAGTCAGTCGGTCGACTATCACCCAGATGGTGTCATTTCCTTTCCTCGTCTTGGGTAACTTGGTGATAAAATCCATAGTTACCATTTCCCACTTCCAAGTAGGAAGTTCAGGTTGTTGTAGTAAACCTGACGGTTTTTGATGTTCTGCTTTGACTTGCGCACACGTCAAGCATTTAGCTACATGGGTAGCTACAGACTTCTTCAAGCCTATCCACCAATAATTTGCTCTAAGATCATGGTACATTTTGTCAGCTCCAGGATGAACGGAGTATTTGGAACTATGGGCTTCCTGGAGGATAACATCACGAAGTCCTCCATAAACTGGAACCCATATACGTCCATTCAATCTAAGAATTCCATCCTTACTAAGAGATAACTGCTCCTCAGTTACTCCTAGCTTTTCGTTAGGATAATTAGCTTCCAACACAGCTTCTTTCTGTGCAGCTAACAACCTTTCTATCAAGCTGTTCTTTAATTCCATGCTCTTGGCATTGATTCGGATGGGTTTCACCCTTTCTTTCCGACTCAAGGCATCGGCGACTACATTCGCCTTGCCGGGGTGGTATCTTATTTCACAATCGTAATCATTAAGAGTTTCCATCCAACGACGTTGCCTCATGTTCAAGTCCTTCTGGTTGAACAGATGTTGAAGGCTTTTGTGATCAGAATAGATCACACATTTGATTCCATATAAGTAGTGCCTCCACAGTTTTAGTGCGAATACAACGGCACCCAACTCCAAGTCGTGGGTGGTGTAATTCTTTTCGTGCACCTTTAACTGTCTTGAAGCATAGGCAATGACTTTGCCTTTTTGCATAAGCACACATCCCATCCCGGTGTGTGATGCATCACAATAAACTACAAACTCCTCTATTCCATCAGGCAATGTCAACACTGGAGCATTGCTCAACTTTTGTTTCAGAATATCAAAGGATTCCTGCTGCTTAGGACCCCAGTCAAACTTAATCTTCTTACGTGTCAGCGAAGTCAGGGGTGCAGCAATCCTTGAGAAGTTTTCTATGAATCGTCTATAGTATCCTGCCAAACCTAGGAAGCTACGAATTTCTGTAGGCGTCTTTGGCTCATGCCAATTCATGACAGATTCAACTTTAGCGGGATCTACTTGGATACCACGCTTACTAACAACATGTCCAAGAAATTGGACTGCTCGAAGCCAGAATTCACACTTTGAGAATTTGGCATAGAGCTTCTCTTTATGAAGTAGTTCCAAAATACAGTGAAGATGCTTCTCGTGGTCAGCTTGGTTCTTTGAGTAGATGAGGATATCATCGATGAAAACGATGACAAATTTATCCATGTAAGGCTTACAGACGCGATTCATGAGATCCATGAATGCGGCTGGTGCATTTGTGAGCCCAAAAGGCATCACTAGGAACTCGTAGTGACCATAACGAGTCCTAAATGCTGTCTTGTGCACATCTTCATCTCTAACCTTCAATTGATGGTAGCCTGACCTCAAGTCAATCTTTGAGAAGAAACTTGCCCCTTGAAGTTGATCGAACAGATCGTCGATTCTGGGCAAAGGATACCTATTCTTGATAGTAACCTTATTAAGCTCGCGGTAGTCGATGCACAGACGCATCGATCCATCCTTCTTCTTGACAAATAACACTGGTGCTCCCCAAGGAGACGAGCTAGGTTTTATGAAACCTTTGGCTAGAAGATCATCTAGCTGCGTCCTCAGTTCCTTCATCTCCGTTGGTGCCAACCTATAAGGCGCCCTTGCAACTGGTGCTGATCCAGGAATAATGTCAATCCTGAATTCCACTTGCCTATCTGGTGGCAAACCAGGTAGTTCTTCAGGAAATACTTCGGGGTATTCAGAAATGACTGGGATATCTCCAATCTTGGGTTTCGGTTCATCAATAATCACCTGTGCCATGTAGATGACACAACCCTTCTTTAAACACTTTGAGTCTTTGAGTATTGACATCTTCTCGGGCAGCCCATACTGGGTATCTCCCTGGATAGTAAGTGATTCACCAGACGAAGTCTTGATTATCACTTGCTTCTTATTGCAAATAATCTGGGCCTGGTTATGTGATAACCAGTCCATACCCAAAACTATGTCGAAACCGGCTAGTTTTAAAGGAAGTAGAGACAAAGGAAAAGAGTGATTCCTAATGGATATGAAACATCCATCTAATAAGGTTGAAGCGGTTTCTGTTGTGCCATCGGCTAGTTCCACCTCATACTTCACACTTAAAATTCTAACAGGTAGTTTTAACAATTCACAAAACTTACTATCTACAAACGACTTATCAGCGCCTGAATCAAATAACACTCTCGCGTAAACATCATTTACGAGAAAGGTACCTGTTATCACGTTGTCGTCCTTGACGGCTTCCTTTGCATCCATTCTGAAGACCCTTGCATTGGTCTTCCTAGCCTCTTCCGGCTTCTTGGCATATTTTGGGCAATTGCTCTTGATGTGCCCTTTTTCATTGCAACCATAGCAAGTTGCATCCTTTATTTTCTTGCAATCCACAGTTTTGTGTTCCCTGGATTTGCATAAACCACAAGCAAAAGGCTTTGATTGTGATTGAGAGTTGGATTCAAACCTGCACTTGCCAAAGTGCTGCCTCTTGCAGATTTTACATTTGGGTTTTTCACCCGACTGCTGGCCATCCCTCCTAAAACCTGACCCTTTCTTCTGGTCATTGTTTCCCTTCTGCTTCTTGTCTGTACGACGTGAGTTGTCATCCTCACGCTTCCTCTTTTCGGTGTCACTTTTCCTCTGTGACCTTTTCCTAACAGCATCCAAGGTAAGGGACAATGAAATGTCCGTTACTGACCGAAAAGTAGTTGGTCTCGAGGCCTTCACATTCGCCTTGATCTCCGGTTCCAACCCTCCAATGAAACGAGCTATACGTTTAGGCTCCGGAGTTACCAAGTAAGGAACTAACCTCGACAAAGTGTTGAAACTGGTTAGGTAGGCCTGACAGTCAAGGTTCTTCATGACCAGCGCCAGGAAGTCAGATTCAATTCTCTCAACCTCATGTTGAGGGCAGAAATTTTCTTTGATTTGTGCCATGAACTGCTCCCAGGTCATGTTGTATAACGGAACCTTTCCTGTAGCCTGGATCAATGATCTCCACCAGGCTAGGGCTTCTCCTTTGAACGACTGTGAGACAAACTTCACAATATCCCTTTCATGGCAACCACTAATATCTACCACAGTATCCATTTCATCCATCCACGTCATGCAATCCACAGCTCCTTTTTCCCCATTGAAGTCTCTGGGTTTGCACGACACAAAGTATTTATAAGTGCACCCTCTATTACGGGGTCCTTGATCCTGAATGACCCTCTGGGATGGAGCACTCCTTCGGTTTGACGAGTGGTGAGAATTACTGTTGTGGGCAGTGTGGGTCCTGGAGGGTGTTCTAGTGTGTGATGCAGAATGGGTCCTCGTATGGGTACCACTTGATCCATGGTGCTGTCTACCCATAGCTATATTAACCGCATTATTTATCATAGCTTGCAACTCTGGACCTGCTACGTTAACTTGGGCATTTTCAGGCACTATTCCTGGGTGACTGTTGACCTCGTTTGAGTCTGCCATGTATCTTGAACTGTAACACATTGGCAATAATTTATTGGTGAGTTTATTATATAATTGTCTTTTATGGCAATTTTATTAACCGTGGTAAACATAGACCATATATGGTTAATTTATTACTCACATATATTTAGGATTTCTAATAATATTTATCCTAATTATAAAACAATAATAGTTTTATTAGCACATAAGGCCTAGTCACAGGGACAATTTAAATTATAAGCTATGAATTCAAAGAATCAAGGCTTTTTAAGGTTTGAACCTAGTTCATTACCTTTATCAGACAGGGTCACAGACTAATACTGTCTTTTGTCTCATATGAACATGAGAAGGGCCCGTAGGCATTATATTACCAAGTATGGTTAAAATATGATCATCTTAATTGATGATGTAAACCTAGGATTCAGAGATCATTAAACTAGGTTAGGAATCTTGTAAAGAATTCCTTTATAATATGACGTATGTGATTTTAACGAATCACTTCTGTCAGGAGTGTTAACATGTTTTAAGATGTTAACAGGAAATTGAATCTTTTAGACAGGTCTTACCATTTTGGCCTGGTCTTATATTTGACACGAGGCTAGGGTTCACACTTTTAAGATCCTTAATTAATTAATTTCATAGGCAGATTAATTTAAAAGGAATGATTTTAATTTATTTCATTTTATACATTATATATGCACATATGGCAATTATGAAATTTATAAAACAAACATTCCATTAATCTATTATACTATTACACACAGCCCTAAACGGGTCTTTTACTAATAATAAACTTTCCCACGCAGGGGTTTAAACCAGTACATGCCCACACAGGGGTCTTACAGAAAGATGTGCCCACGCAGGGGCTAAAATAGAAACAAGTCCTCGTAGGGGACTAAGTACAAAAGGTAGATGTCCACGCAGGGACTACATACACATACAAATAATAAATGTCCACGTAGGGACTTGATTTTTAAAGTAGACATACACACACAAAGGATTTACTGATCCTTCTTACTCTTCCCCTTGATTAAGTTCGTCAAGGTCTTGAACATCCCCTGGTTACGCCTTCGGTCTTCCCGTGCCTCATGCCGCACCTCCCTAATACTTTGTAGGATCTCCTGATGCTGAGGTGGCGACATCTGTAGAGACGGCGGGGGTTGTTGGTAGTACGGGGGTTGTGTAGGCATCTGGTATCCCTGTGCTGGGTAGCCTACTCCCCAAGGAGCTCCATACGGTCCCTCCGGGTTAAGGGCGTTGTAATTAGCTGCTACCAAATACGGGTCGGCTTCAGCGTATCCGAGGTTAGGGTGAGTCGGTGGCTCAAACGGGTTGTACATCGAAGGACCCGTGTATGCTGGTATCTGATTATCGAAACCCATTGGTGGCGGTTGCTGCGCGTAGGGGTTTGATGGTCCACCCATCTGTGGAACTTCTGGAAGCGGCTGATAATTTCTGCCACTTGATTGTAGAGGAGAGTTAAAGTGAAACTCCTCTCTTCGTGTGGACATCCGGGCTCCGGATCTCCTATGTCTTTGCGGCTGTGGAGGCGCCGGCTG
Source organism: Helianthus tuberosus (assembly GCA_030545235.1). Taxonomy (NCBI): domain Eukaryota; kingdom Viridiplantae; phylum Streptophyta; class Magnoliopsida; order Asterales; family Asteraceae; genus Helianthus; species Helianthus tuberosus. Next base: position 53,750,422 of record CM060428.1, read on the forward strand.
TACTGGTGGCGGTGGAGGCGGTGGCGTAACTGCCTCAAACTGGTGATTCCCAGAGGAATCTTGATGATGCTGCTGCTGCTGCCCATGCGGCGAAGAATAATGAGGCTGCGGCTGCTCATGCGGCGACGAATGGTGAGAAGGCGTATAATACCATTCGTGCCGAGTGAAGATAGCCTGGAAGCTATCTGGACCATTATAAGGTGGTCCTTGGTAAATGGAACTATCCGAGACCTCAATTGGGTGGTTGGGAGTTCCTGATGCTGGTTCTTCGGGGTCATCTTCCTCATCCATATCATTTCCCCCAGAATAGTGGTCCTCCGGCCCCAATGGGTTAAAACCCACTGGTTCTTGTAGATAATCCGCCGGGTTGAACTGGCCTTGAAAGATTGGAGTGGGGTCTCCAAAAGGACGGTGCGACATAGATCGCTGTAACGGTATGTGGGAATGGTGAGGGTCTCTAGGCTCATTTTCTGAATGTGGCCCATAAGAGTCTTGAGCGGGAGTTGTAGAGCTGTTCGAAACCGACCGTCTTGCCGGTTGAAATAGACCTCTCTGGTTCCGTCGAGTACCGTCACTCTCGGCGGGGATAGGAGCTTGAGTATTGGATGGCCCAGCTTCATGGTCGTTGGGGGCGGTGGTCGGCCCCTTTCCTCCTCGTCCTCTCATACGTAAAAATCTTGGAGGCATTTTCTCTGTTATACCTGTCAACAAAACATAAGATAACAAATAACAGAATATAAAGTTTTAAAGAACAAAACAAAAACCGAATAGTGGAATTTGTCTTATGTTATAAGTCTAGACTCGAAAGTTTAGATATGTGCAATTGTGTAACTGAGATTAAACACAAAAGGCTAGTGTTTAATTCCCTCAGAGTTGGCTCTGATACCAACCTGTCACACCCCGGATTTCCACGTGTCACCGGTGGGCCCGGTGGGGGAGTATCGTGACGTGGTTGGCAACATAATAGTCAAACAACACAATATTTAAATGCACAGCGGAAGCAATATATAGATTTAATTCAACCAAACGATTTTGTAATATGAAGTATCACAATTAGTCGAATATAATCCACAGGTAGATCAAATAAAATAAACAGGAAACAAATGTTCAACAGATATGACATCCAAGCTGGCGAGACTTAATGTGGATGCTAGGAGACAAGCCAGCCTATTTCGAGTAGTACCTGCACTCAATCTTTTTAAGAAAATACGTCAGTTTACACTGGTAAATACTATCAACTGACTCATTTTGAAAAGAGTTTAAGAAATGCATTTAAGGCACAAGGCACAAATATTTTATAACTTGGGTAATTATTTAATATATAAACTTGTAAAGGATTTACATGTTTCTTATGCGTTCAGTAGCCCGGATCGAGCCGGGTTAAAGATCAATTAACACACCACTTTAATTATGAGACACTACAGGTGTACGCCTACACCTGAGTGCTAAGGTCGTGGCCATTTCGTAAAATGATGCCAGGGATATCCGGGACACGGTCATTAACCCCCCAAAGGCTTTAAGCAACAAAACAAATTAAACGGAGTCATCTCAATAATTTAACCATAATAAGATTAAATATTCAATGCCCGACCAAGCGGTATTTTATATACCTTACCCAAGCCCGTATAGGGAAATAAGTTAAAAGTATTTACCTGAGCAAGTATAGTTCAAAATCAGCGAATGCGGTATCTTTTACTGGTTCTCCTAATCTGGAACGAAGGTTTATAATAACCTATTAGAATACTAACGGATCTTAAGCTTAGACCGGTTAGTTTTAAGGATACGGTTCGTACGCACGATTAAGCGAAGACCGGATAGAATGTGATTTAGACCCGACAAGTTTGAAGACTTGTTTAATATGGGTATATGATACACATTCTGGATTTTGAGAATAAACCGATAAGGTTTGACCCGTTTCGGCTAATTTATGTAAACTAGTTACATAAACCGAACCGAACGCGCATAATGCATAACGGGTAACCGAAAGGTCGCGAACAGGTTTCCTAAGTTAATACGCTTTAAATGTGGGGTGATATCATTATGATATCTTCCATAATGCCCATAACGAGTTTAATCCCTAAATACGCCCCGTAGGGGTATTTTGGTCATTTTAAGAGTTATAAAAGAGATTTATAGTACTTCTGAGATACGAGTCTGGTTAAATCAGAAAAACATCTTAACTTAACAGGTTATGTCTAATGGTATTAAGTCTTACGTGGCAAAATGGTTTTAATACTAAACTACGCGTTTAATACGCGTATAAAGCCGTTTTAAGCGACGTACGGGTTAAAATACCAATCTGAGTTTTCTAATCAGCAAAACAAGTTCAAAATACTATATTTATTATTTTAAATCAGTGGCAATTGGATTGGTATCAATCGGGTTTGTAAAACTCGTTTTATGGCTTAAAAGGGCATATTCGGTGTTAACCGAATCAATGCGATAAGCCTAGCTTAAGACCAGCTTAAAAATAATTAAAAATCTCCAAAAATCCTAAAATATTATTTAACATCAGCGGGTAATAGTTTTGGTACCGAAAATCGGGTTTAGATAGGCTATGCGTTAATCGCGCCGTTTAATTAATAAAAATCTTATTATTTACGCAAATGCGCATATCTCCTAATCTAGACCTCCGCTTGACGTGAAAATTTACGTACATGCTAACTAATCAGTAACTAAGATTATTGCATTTCCACATTTTCAAAATACTCGTTATAAGGTCATAAGGGCGTTATGGTCCACTTTAAGCGATTAACGGAAATGTGTGCATGCAACGGATAATCAACGAAACAAGTATAAAGACTTATACTAACATGCAACCCAATCCTAATGAGACTTTAAGGTATGTCTAATACCAACTAAAACGGGTCAGAACCGAAGTCAACGCAAAAGTCAAGGTTTTGCGCCTTTCGGTTCCGAACCGGGTTTAAATAGAAATTTGTCGAGTCGGGCAAGCGCAAACAAGTTTTTATACTTATTACCAAGTTATATTAAGGTTAGAACAAGTTACACGCCTTACGGATTGCATTTCATGCATTAAATCATAAATGTCAATTCTGTTGACTTTTTCGGTCAACGTTTGACCCGACAAACGACCTAGCTAGGTCTGGAATTGGTACTTGCCCTTATAAGGGTTTAATACCCATATAATTACCTATCTAATGGTACTTTTAATTCGGGTTACGACTGAGCTATCGATAACTAAACCCGAAGTCAACCGTTTAATACGATATGTTGACTTTTAAGCTAAAAACTAAACTAGAATTAATTTAGAAGGGATTAGAGACTTACTAGATGATTAGAGGATGACTAGGAAGGCTCTTGATCAGTTTGCAAGCTCTCCAATAATCAGAATGCTTGGAATTGATTTGTGAATGAAAGTGGTGAATGAATGGGTCTTTAAATACAAGTTTCATGCACCATAAGAAAGTGACAACCAAGTCTAAGGCCTTCCACAACTGATCAACACATGTTAGTAGCATGTAGGGGTGTCTAAGGTTCATGCATGTGCAAGAAAAACCGGCTTAAAGGGTTACAATCGCGAAAGACAGGCAACAGCCCGTTTTTCTGATTCTGGGCAACCCCTGCGCATCGTAGGGGTATATTTGCTACGATGCGCAGGCCTTATACAGGGGCTGTTTGCTTGTTTCCTCATTTGTTCGAAAAGGCAGCCCACATGTGCGACTTGTTGACTTCATTTTATCAATAGGGGACCTCCAATAAGTGTCTAATACTGTAACATACCCTACCATCATCCATTATTTCACTTGATTACATATACAAGACCCGTAAATGACGGTTTATCGTTCATTTCAACATGGGATCACATCATGCATTTGAATTTTCCTTTAAAGGCAATAATTCCCTGAATTGAGGGCACATAGATGTGTAATTTAATATATCGGGTATTGGGATTTATAATTGAGGTGTTCAGAGGTAATAATTTAACATGACGCCACTTTAAATCCTACCGAAAACATCTTAATTATATCCGGGTTTCCAACGCGTTTTGTCTTACATGACACGTGTCATTTTATTATTAACCCGAAATTTGCGAGGTGTTACATGACGGCCTTAGTTACCGAGAAAACAGGAAATAAGCTGTTGGGCTGAACCGGACGACGATTATATTTTCCAAGTACTCCAGTAGCAGTATCAATTATCACTTGCCCATTTTTGTATGCACAAACCTAAGAAACACAATATAGTAATATATATTAGCTGCAAAGGTTTTTGCGACTGATTTTTCTTGTAACAAATACGGTACAATGAATTTAAAACGGGTTCAGCCGTGGCAAATAGCCAATTTTTGTTGTAGGGGAGAAGCACACCTGGATTCCAAGTATTCTATCAGTATCCTTTAGTTCAACCAAGAAACGCCTCAACTTTGCTTCTACATCGGAATTGACTGGACTGTCATATAACCACCTTGTTTCTGTGGCAGCTGGTCCATTATTATTCATGTTGCTGAATGAAATTTATAGTTAGTAAAACAAGTGATAAAAGTAAAATCCCTGACTTATTGTGTATATTAATATTAATCAACTATATATAAACATACAATCAAGATAATTATAAAAAAAACCTAGCTAAATATCTCCTAATTGTTGTGAAGATAACTCTTTCGGGGGATGAATCATGAGAAAGCTAGCTAAAATGAGAAAACAAAAGAACTACCTAAAAACACACCCAATTTTTTTTTTCAACATTTTTCATAAAACTCGCTATTTGTAATTTATATTTTTTTTAAAAAGTATTACACATATGCTTTAATACGAAAAAACCTAAATCCCCTAACCCACCCCCACACCGCCCAGTGGTGGATCCAGGATTTTTTCCTATGGGTTGACTTTTTTTCGGTAATAAGATTTCTCACAACCAAATGCTAGAATTTTCGGATCGGATTAGGTTTGGTCGGGAAACGTAAGAATCGTTCTCATTAGCCATACGATTCTTATTTTAACAAGACTAAATCATATTCTAAATTCATATTATTTAATCTAATACATGAGATTCAACAACTCAATTTTAAATATTCAATAAATTTCAACAACCAAACCCAATAATAATCCTAATACACGTAACATACTCACATATCAATTCAAACCAATTGTGGGACAGACTAGTAAGTACCTAGCGGGGCTTGTTTTGTGTGAAGTGCCTAAGTCATACCAAAAATTTGAATCTTAACCTGCGAAGTACTGAAGTAAATGGCTCACAATTAACTTCAAAATTCAGGCACAATCTCTGAAGCTTTCAAGGAAAGATTGACAAATACATAAAGCTTTATGGTAATAATCCTCCAAAAATTATAACTTTGTTGGTACAGAACTTTCTGTGCACACTGCCACACCATATTGACTTTTGAGATCAAATGATTCACACAAAACTTCAAAATTTAGCCACATTCTTTGAAGCTTTCAAAAGAAAAAGGCTAACAACTATACAAAAGAATGCAGGACTCGAACTTGGAATGTTAGGGTTAGCAACACTACGTTTAACCAGTGGACCACTGGAATTCTATGCTTGTGGGTTCTGTTGGACAACCGAAACATCATCGGATGTATGTGCAGCGGAAAGTTTGTGATAAATTGCAGACATGATGAAGAGATTGTGTGGATTTAAGAAAGACGAATGCAAATAAGATTGCAGTGAATTCAAATGAATAAATGGACACTTTCGGTAAACAGGAAAATGTCTTGATAACCGGTAATGTTTCCCGGCAATAACTATATAAACTTACATATTGGCGGTTAATTTTGGCGGGTAACTGCCTTGGCAGTTTGATTTGAATACTTAACCCGCTTATCTCCCTAAAACCGCTTATCATCTAACCTTATAAGTTAGTATCCTAATTACATGTCATAAATACATACATGTCCGAATAATAATAAACATAACTAAAGTTTATTAACGAATATAACGATAATACTTCTAACACAACCCCCTTAAACTTTGGTTATGTTTGATCCCTGTTGCATCACACTTCTGTTGGCATCGTCTACCGCTTTCTTCATGTGATTGAAATTAAATCTTTTCCTCCTCTTGTGCGAGTTCCAGTTGTCTGCCCATCCATTCTCAGCAAACAATGCATAATGTGTTGAACCAGCACCGTTTTGACCATTCCCTGCAGCATCTTCTCGGACATCATCTGCACTTCCGGTCCTCCTGTAACAGCATCGAGATGAACCAGCATCATTCTGATTATTACCTGCAGTATCTTCTTGTGTTGAAGGTATTTTTGGGATCAACGAGGTTGTCGGAATGCGGTTCCAGCATTTCGTCATGGTCATCGTCTTGGGGTGGATCAATAAAATCCTTCCTAAGCTCTTTTAACCAATTCAGAATTAGCTTTTCTAGTTGAAATAACTCATCAAGGAGCATTTCCCCTAGAATATCTGGCTGGGCGCATTCGAGGGAGAAATAGTGCATATTTTTACTTTCGCCCCTCTTAAGGTTATAAGAAGTCGGTGGGTCCATGTAGTGGGGCCTATAATTTAGAAAGTAGCATTTTACTTCTTCATGTTTGCCACCACATAATTGACACCACGTACCATAAGAGTGCCGAAAGTAAAAACAATTACTATCACTCATGTTTATGTCAGAAATCACCAACCGCCGGGATCTAACGGTTCTGTTTTCAGTAAGTGAATCTTGGGCACGGGGGCGTGTTGGGTGATCACGGCCCCGTGTTCAGCTTACTGTCTGACGCAAAACAGGATTGCCAGTTCCAATGATTTAGCACGGGGGCGTGTTCAGCGGGCACGGCCCGTGCTGAGCTCTGCAGAAGCTGAAAAACTAAGACAATCCTAAAAAATATAAAAAGAAAGAAAAAATATGATTAGGCCGTTGATTCCTAACTTTCTTAAAATCCTTGTGTCCCCGGAAACGGCGCCAAAAACTTGATGTGCGGTAAAGTGTTATATTTATTAGGTGTATATTTTAAGCCCTTTTAACACTTATTTTTAGCCAAGTTTTAAATTTATAAAACACGATATTTTACTAACACTAAACACACATATGGGCAAGTGCACCCATCGTGAGCGTAGTATAGCGTTGGTAAGATACCGAGGTCGTCCAAGGACACAAGAACTTTTAGTACCGGTTTATCCTCAACGTCTAATCAAAATAAAAAGTTTAGAAAAATGTTTTAAACTAAGAAAAATAAAAACTAACTAAAATGCTGAAAATAAAATAAAAGTAAAAACAGATAGACAAGATGAATCACTTGGTTCCGACTCGTATCTAGTATAACCTTTGATTATTTCCGCACTTTTGCACATAATTAAGAGATTATCTTAGTTATTGTAGTAGGCCCCTCTTTTGAAGGTGACGTTACCCTCACCCCAGTAGTTTGAGTCAGCAAGGATACAATCCTAAAAGGGTGGATTATTGGAAGATAATGAATTAAGTTATTAATGCAGTATTATGGTAGGGCCCGCTTTTGGCGGTGACGTTACCCTCGACTAAGTAGTCTGAGTCAGCAGGGATACAGTCCTAAATAGCCGGGTTATAGTATTAATAGTAGTTAACTTATGAGGGGATCAAAGAGTTTGGACCCCCGCCATCCAATACCGTGAAGCATTGAAGGAGGTCCTACTAAATTTGACCCAGGTCCATTGCAGGACCTCTAAACGCTGAACAATGGCAAGACCTTTACCAAACCGTTCCCTTAACCCCCGACCAGGTAGCCAACATACCTCCATATAGACCGTGGAGATATGAATGGTGAAAATCTTTTATTTTATATAGACAGTAAAATAATGCCAAGACACTACGGACAAACGATAAGGAAAGATCACCTTCAACATAAGTAACTAGTTATTAAAGTCATTAATACAAAACCAAATAAAAAGTGTAAAAGATTAGAAATAAAAAGTATTATACTAGACACTTTGTCTTCACCAAGTGATGTAAGAGACTTAGGCAAACATGGCCTTGATTGTCAAGAACTCTTACGATCAATCTTGGATCCCGAGACGACTCACACACTCTACGATGGACAATGGATGATGGTGGTGGATGATGGTGTTGTGATGGTGGTGGGTGGTGGATGAAGTGTGAGAGAGGTGGTGTGCCAAGGGATGAGTTGAAATGAATCCAAGCACTCCTATTTATAGGCTGAACAGAGAGCTGGGCACGGCCCCGTGCCTGTCTGACACTCTCTCTCCTCATTAATTGTAATTCGCAATTACAATTAATGCGCCTGCTGTACTTTCGCCACGCCCCCGTGTTCACTGGGCACGGCCCCGTGGTGGGCAATAGAAACTTCTATAGGTTTGTCTTTTCTACTGCTTCTTGGGCACGGCCCCGTGCTGGCTGAGCACGGGGCGTGTTCAGTCTTCTGCCTTCTCTATTTTGCTTTGGAAGATGCCGTTGAGGGGTCGGGCAGTCCACTTATGTTCCTTTCCTTGTATTTATGTTGGATTTAGCTGTCTTTTTGCTTCTTTTGTGTTTTTGAGCTCATTTAATCCTGAAAATACAAAAGGAAGACAAAAACACTCTTTTTCCAATATTAGTACTTAAAAAGGGTTAGTTTTATGCCTCATTTGATGTAATTTATATGTTGCATTTTGCACACATCATTTGCTGATGCTCTACCCCCAAAGTGGAGTTCATTCATTGAACTGTTAAAGCATACGGGTACTTTAGATACTGTAAGTATCTATGAGTTCGTTCAGAAGTTGGAGCACAAGAATGATGAAGAAATCCGGAAAGCTAAACGGATTCCAGTTTGTCGCAACCCCCGATCCCTTATCTGTCCCGGGAACGGGCGGACGCGAACTCAGAATTTCGGTGGTATCAGTTGGTTAATTTGGCAGCGGAAATTACATCAGGACCGTAGTTAGGAAATGTTTATCAGAGTAAAACCACCATATTTGATATTAATAATTACATGGGAAAAACCCAAGTTTCTTATTACAATATGTTTATAGGGATAAACCCTATTTTATTGAATTTAAAACATCGTCTTTTAGGTAACTCTTATAGCCACATTTTCCCAAGCCTTCAGTGCTCTCCAGCTGGCTTTTTACTAATTGGCTGTCACATTGTGTTACCTGAAATGCGTTTTAAAAACATTTGTCAGTGGGAAATACTAATGAGTGAATCGCAGTTTAATCAAGAAATATTTTATCAATTAACACAGTATTGAGAGCGATCACATTGTTTATTTCTACACAATTAATCATTCAGTACTGTCAATCCTGACTTGTGGGTCTTATTACACATTGGCTAACTCTTCGTCCAATGGTAACGTGTTGTCGTCCCGACTTACTACTCACAGTGTAGTAAATTTTGTATACAAAACCCCAACATACCGACAGTAATTGAAGAACTACAAAGACTTAATCACCACTTAATCACATTGTAAAACATTTAAGGTTTTGTAAAATATTACAAAAAGTTTAACAAAAATAGGATAAACTCACATTGCTATCTTAGACTTCGCGTAAGGGTTTCCGGGGATTAATCTATAATTTACACAAATGTACATAGGTTAGTATAATAACCCTTTGATAATATTAATGATACCCTCCCCGAGACGGTATTCCAACAACTACGTCGGGCAGAACCACGACAGTTGTTACGGAACCCTAAATCAATCGGGCAGCGTATTTAATACGAAACTGGGGTTATAATACTTACAACGGAGCAGAACTAGGCTAATTAGGGGGTATAATACCCGCTTAATAAAGCCTATATTCAGATTTGAGAGAAAAGAAACGTTTGTGAGCGAATTCTGATTGAAACCCGATGGCCTGCTTATATAGTTGCTGAAACTGGTTCTCATGCGGCCCGCGTAAGAGTAGCCTAAGGGCTACGCGGCCCGCGTCAAAGCTAGTCAACGGACTAGCTTGTCCGGGTCATCAGGTAAGTCCGCCACGATGATGACACGTGTCATCACCGGGCTGCACCACTATCTTGATCTCACGCGGCCCGCGTAAGCTTAGGGGGTGGCTTACGCGGCCTGCCTAAACTTAAAATTCAAAGAAATCAGATCTCAAGCTTTATACCGCCCGCGTAAGGGTTGGGGTGGGGTTACGCGACCCGCCTCAACTTAGATTTTCTTGTTTTTTAATTATTTTTAATACTATATTGTATTTCGGGCTTCGTTTTCACGTATGGGGCGTATTTTGGGACATTTTAAAATATACTAGGGTGTCGGAAAAATTCGAGAGTGTCGGTTTTATTGAGGATTGTTACATCCTCCCCACCTTGTTTTAGAGCTCGTCATCGAGATCTACTGGAACAAGTGCGGATATTTCCTTTGCATTTCAGATTCACGCTCCCATGTGTACTCAGGTCCTCTTTTGGAGTCCCACTTTACTTTGACCAGAACTAATCTCTTGTGCTTGAGATTCTTGACTTTCCTGTCTTCAATCTGTAGAGGTCTTTCTACAAACTTGAGTTGTTCATTTACCTCTATATCCTTAAGAGGTACTACCAGTGATTAATCAGCTAAGCATTTCTTGAGATTAGATACATGAAATACATCATGTATTCCTGCCATTTCCTCTGGCAGTTGTAGCTGATAGGCTACAGGTCCTATTCTTCTAATAATCTCAAAAGGTCCAACATACCTGGGACTTAGATTTCTCCGTTTGATGAATCTTACTACTCCTTTCCAAGGAGAGACTTTTAATAATACTTTATCTCCTACTTGAAATTCCAATGGCTTGCGTCGGTTATCATCATAACTCTTCTGTCGATCACGTGCTGCTTTTAGTCGTTCCTTGACTTGAATAATCTTGTCGGTTGTTTCTTGTACTATCTCAGGTCCAGATAGTTGCTTTTTCCCAATTTCTGCCCAACAGACTGGGGTTCGGCACTTTCGTCCATAAAGTGCTTCGAATGGTGCATCATTGATAGTTGTGTGATAACTATTATTATAAGAAAATTCTATTAAAGGTAAGTGATCGTCCCAATTACCTCCAAAATCAATTACACAAGCTCTAAGCATGTCATCCATTGTCTGAATTGTCCTTTCGCTTTGTCCATTCGTTTGAGGATGATAAGCTGTGCTCAGATTTAACTTGGTTCCCATTGCCTTTTGGAAACTTGACCAAAAATGAGAGGTAAATCGGTTATCTCTATCAGAAACGATTGATAAAGGAATCCCATGTAATGAAACAATTTCATTTACATATAATTTGGCTAGCTGTTCCATACTGAAAGTTTCCTTCATTGGTAGGAAATGAGCTGACTTGGTTAGCCTATCTACAATCACCCAGATTGTATCATTTCCTTTCTTTGTTTTGGGTAATTTAGTAACAAAATCCATTGTTATCAATTCCCATTTCTATACTGGCATTTCTAATTGTTGTAGAAATCCTGAGGGTTTCTGGTGTTCAGCTTTGACTTGAGAACAGGTTAAACATTTAGAAACATAGGCTGCTATGTCCTTTTTCATTCCTATCCACCAGAAATTATTTCTTAAATCTTGATACATCTTATCATTTCCTGGATGCATCGTATACTTAGACTTATGGGCTTCTTCTAATATATGATGACGTAGGTTTCCTAATTTAGGTATCCACATTCTCTTTTTATGGAATCTCCAAATTCCATCTGTTCCTTTTTCTAATTCTTTTAGCATACCTTTTAATTTTTCAGTATCATCCTTGACTACTGATTCTTGTGCTTCTCTTAGCTGATCATTTAAATCTACTTGCAGATTTAATTTAAGAGAACGTACCCTTTTTGGCTTTTCATGATACTTTCGGCTTAAAGCATCTGCCACTACATTTACTTTTCCTTCATGATACTGGATATCACAATCATAATCACTAAGCATCTCCATCCAGCGTCTTTGTCTCATATTCAACTCCTTTTGTTTGAAAACATACCTTAAACTCTTATGATTAGTGAATATGGTAAACTTACTACTGTAAAGGTAATGTCTCCAAATCTTAAGAGCAAAAAATATAGCTCCTAAGTCTAAATCATGGGTTAAATAATTCTCTTCATGATTCTTAAGTTGTCGAGATGCATAGGCTATAACCTTTTGGCGTTGCATAAACACATATCCATAACCTAATTTGGAAGCGTCACAATAAACTACAAAGTCTTCAGATCCTTTTGGTAACGCTAGTATGGGTGTATGGGTTAATTTATGCTTAAGAATTCTAAATGCTTCTTCTTGTTTTGGTCCCCATTCAAACTTAACAGATTTACAGGTTAGCTTGGTTAAGGGAATAGCTATACTAGAAAAATCTTGAATAAATCTTCTATAATAACCGGCCAATCCTAAGAAACTTCTAACCTTGGTTGGTGATTAAGGGGTTTTCCATTTAGTAATCGCCTCGATTTTTGTTGGATCCACATGAATTCCTTCATGGTTCACTAAGTGTCCGAGAAACTATACCTGTTCTAACCAAAATTCGCACTTTGAAAATTTAGCGTAAAGCTTTTCCTTTCTTAATAAACTTAAAAGTGCGTGCAAATGCTTTGCATGATCTTCCTTATTTTTAGAATAAATGAGAATATCATCTATGAAGACAATTATGAATTTATCCAAATATGGCTTACATATTCGGTTCATCATGTCCATAAATGCGGCTGGGGCATTGGTTAAACCAAATGGCATGACAGTAAATTCATAATGGCCATACCTTGTTCTGAATGCGGTCTTAGGAATATCCTCTTCCTGTACCTTTAATTGATGATATCCTGACCTTAAATCGATTTTAGAGAAAAATCGAGCTCCTTGCAGTTGATCGAACAGATCATCGATTCTTGGTAATGGGTACCGATTCTTAATCGTGACCTTGTTTAATTCACGGTAGTCATTGCACATACGCATTGATCCGTCCTTCTTTTTAACGAATAAGATTGGTGTTCCCCATGGTGATGAGCTTGGCTGTACGAATCCTTTTTCCAATAATTCGTCTAATTGTTTCTTTAATTCTTGCATTTCTGCAGGTGCCAAACGGTAAGGTGCTTTGGTAATCGGTGCTGTTCCTGGTATTAAATGGATTCTGAATTCAACTTCCCTATCTGGAGGTTGCCCTGGCAATTCTTCTGGAAATACATCTGAAAACTGGGATACTGCTGGAATATCCTTTAAATCCTTTCCTTTAGTGTCAGTGATTATGGAAATCAAATACACTATAGAACCTTTTCTTATATGACTTGCAGTTTTCATCACAGAGATGAATTTGTGGATTTAGATGGTTTATCTCCTTTAATTGTGATCATTCACCTTTTGGTGAATTTACTTGAATTGACTTTTGATCACATAAAATATTGGCTTTATTGGCTATTAGCCAATCCATTCCTAAAACAACATCGAATCCTACCAGATTCATGGGATAAAGGTTTGCAATAAATTTCTGAGTTAAAATTTCTATTCTTGCTCCCTGCAAGATTTCAGAAATCTTAATGGTTTCTCCATTAGCTGTCTCTACTAGACATTCTTGTGGAAGTTTAGTTAATGATTGCTTAAGAAATTTGCAAAATGAAGTATTAATAAAACTTTGGTTTGGACCAGAGTCAATTAATACTTTAGCAAAAATATCATTAACTAAAAACGTACCAGTGATCACGTCCAGGATCATCTTTGCTTCTTCTGCCGTTAGAACAAATGCTCTAGCATTTTTGGTATTGTTGTTTGTAGCTGGAGCTAATTTCGGGCAATTAGGCTTGATATGACCTTGTTCTCGGCAGTTGTAACATATCCTGTTGTTAGCTTTCTTCCTGCAGTCTTCTTCCTTGTGTCCCGATATTTTGCAAAAGTTACAGTATATGGAGCATCTTCCTGAATGCTTTCTTTTGCAATTCTTACAGTAAGGTGTAGAGGTAGAACCTATATTTTTTCCACGATTAAAATTTCCAGAACAAAATTCTTGTGTGAGCTTCTGGGTTAGGTTCCTCCTTTGATCCTCTTCTCGGGTACGAACTAATTCATCTGTCAAGGTATTTGCTAGTTCTACAGCTTCTTCTATGGTTTGAGGTCTAGCTGCCTTGACTACGTGTCTTATCTCCCCAATTAATCCCCAGATATAATGGGAGATCAATACTGGTTCAGGTGAAGCAAGAGTTGGCACTATTCTAGCATATTCGAAGAATAATTTAGTGTATCCCTTACTATCCACACCAGTCATCCTAAGGTTTAGGAATTTGTTTGCTATCTGTTCCTTCTCATTGGGTGGGTAGAATTTCCTTTCTACCTTGTCCTTAAATTCTTCCCATTCCATATTGTAAGTTCTATCACTTCCTCTTGATTGGAGGATAGTGTTCCACCATTCTAGTGCTGAATTCTTAAACAGATTAGAAGCAAACATTATCTTATCTTCTTCAGCACACTTGCTTATTCTTAAGACTGCTTCAGTTTTCTCTATCCAGCGTAGGGTTGCAATGGCCCCTTCGTTGCCCGAGAATTCCATTGGTTTACAAGACCATAATTCTTTATAAGAACAACCGTAAGATACGGTTCTTCTCCTTTTGGGAATGGGCATTTGAAGTACAGGTCCATTGTTCACGCTGTTTTCGGGTTCAGAGGGTCGTTTGCTATCATGTTTACTCTTATTATCGTCTTCCCTAACCGTTTGAATAATATATGGCATTGCATCTATTATTCCTTGTGCGACTATGTGTTGGATAGCACTGTTATCCACTTGATTTCCATTGTTATTGATGCTTGGATTCTCATTAACCACGTTAATGTTACTTTGGTTATCGTTATTCATATTTCCTGGATTTCCTTCATCGGCCATCTGAATTTTAAACATTTACCAATCATTAATAGAATAATTAAATAGTTTAAGTAACAACCACATAATACACATATTGGTAAAAAATGTCGTGCATTGCGACTTTACTCTTTTCTATATAGTATGCGTCAAATACACACTAAAACAGAAATTAAAAATTACAATACCACTATGCCTCGTTAACCACAAAGTGGTCTATACTACGATAGATTTATTAGTAGTACACATATATTTTATTTATTATTATTACCAACTTTACCATCTTCTTCATGGATATGGATTTCCCCCGAAATCCATCTGGCGCTCATCGTATTTCCCTACGAGTTGCTCGCCTACATACCTCATCCTCTCGCTACTTTCTATTATTTCTTCTCCAAAATTTCAGAGTTCTTGCAAATTCTCTGCACTCATTGGGGGTGCAGGTACTGGTATTGGCTCTGGGTACTGAGGTACTGGATTCTCCTAAGGGTATGGATTCTCCAAAATCTCCCTAATGTATTCATCGTTGTCATAATAGGGATCTAGAGGGTCCAAACCTGGATATGCTGCTAAGTTCGGCAAGGTTTCTTCGTTTAAGTGATAACGTGGCACATAATCCCTAAGATCATCAAACCATGGATCATACTTTAGATCTAGAGGATTAGGGGCTGGTATCCTAGGTATCTCCTCAGGGTTAAAATCATGAATTTCTACCTCCATTGTTTGAGTGGGAATCAAAGGTAAGGGTTGTGGGGCTACTAGTTGTTCCAGACTTGGGTCAGCAGCAGTTGTAGCTAGGATATGGAAATTGGCTAGGCTTCTATTAAGCATATCATGTGTATGGGCATCTGACTTTCGCTTAACGGCTGCTAGGGCTCTTTGCTGTTGCAACTTTCGCATTCTTTTCCTACGTGCAAATGCTTCCTTACTGAACCATCCTCTCTTTTTATGAGGGAATGGCTCCTTCGACTGAGCTTTAAAGGCAAACATCCCTTCTTCCTGATCAGCAGAATACCCAGAAAGGGCAGGCTGTGAAGAGGTACCTTCACTCCTAGGTGAATCAGACAACTGACGACACATGTCTGAGGGTCCTTGATCACTCATACTGTAAACTAACAAATAGTCAAATAACACAAAACACATAATCACATAAATTATTTCCTAACACAAAATTTAGAATTTAAGTGTCAGCAGAACACTTCTTTGGCTTAGACCAGTGGCTAGGCTCTGATACCACCTTCTGTCGCAACCTCCGATCCCTTATCTGTCCCGGGAACGGGCGGACGCGAACTCAGAATTTCGGTGGTATCAGTTGGTTAATTTGGCAGCGGAAATTACATCAGGACCGTAGTTAGGAAATGTTTATCAGAGTAAAACCACCATATTTGATATTCATAATTACATGGGAAAAACCCAAGTTTCTTATTACAATATGTTTATAGGGATAAACCCTATTTTATTGAATATAAAACATCGTCTTTTAGGTAACTTTTATAGCCACATTTTTCCCAAGCCTTCAGTGCTCTCCAGCTGGCTTTTTACTAATTGGCTGTCACATTGTGTTACCTGAAACGCGTTTTAAAAACATTTGTTAGTGGGAAATACTGGTGAGTGAATCCCAGTTTAATCAAGAAATATTTTATCAATTAACACAGTATTAAGAGCGATCACATTGTTTATTTCTACACAATTACTCATTCAGTACTGTCAATCCTGACTTGTGGCTCATATTACACATTGGCTAACTCTTCGTCCAATGGCAACGTGTTGTCGTCCCGACTTACTACTCACAGTGTAGTAAATTTTGTATACAAAACCCCAACATACCGGCAATAATTGAAGAACTACAAAGACTCAATCACCGCTTAATCACATTGTAAAACACTTAAGGTTTTGTATAATATTACAAAAAGTTTAACAAAAATAGGATAAACTCACATTGCTATCTTCGACTTCGCGTAAGGGTTTCCTGGGATTAATCTATAATTTACACAAATGTACATAGGTTAGTATAATAACCCTTTGATAATATTAATGATACCCTCCCCGAGACGGTATTCCAACAACTACGTCGGGCAGAACCACGACAGTTGTTACGGAACCCTAAATCAACCGGGCAGCGTATTTAATACGAAACTGGGGTTATAATACTTACAACGGAGCAGAACTTCGCCAATTAGGGGGGGGGTATAATACCCGCTTAATAAAGCCTAATATTCAGATTTGAGAGAAAAGAAACGTTTGTGAGCGAATTCTGATTGAAACCCGATGGCCTGCTTATATAGTTGCTGAAACTGGTTCTCACGCGGCCCGCGTGTGACAACCCGCACTAAACCAGGTATCCGTACGACTTAATTAATGATTAATTACTGCTAAATTACTGTGCTTAACTGAAACTTGCTGATAAACTGCTACCTGCATACTGATACATGCACTTACTTGCATCATACTTTATTTGCTGTCACTACATTATTTACATGCTGAACCCTAGTGGCAAACTTGATGCACAAAAAGCACAGTAGCACTAAACGGATACACATTGAACATGCTGATATAACCAGCATCAGGCAAACACTGCCTCTAAGGCCTGTTAAGAGCCTCAAATATTTGGCTACACTGGTAGTGAGTGTAGGGTTATAAGGGTTGTGGAACTGCGTCTCTAGGAATAAGATACACTGATTGGATGTGCCAAAAACGTACTTTAAATACAAAATTCTGCGCTTTATTATAGAACTCAGCATTTTAAATTGCTAATACAGTGCAAAAACACTTCAGAACGGTCCCGTATATTTTCCTAAGTACCGGGAATAATTTATGTCACAAAAATATACATAAAGGATCTTTATCGACATAATTAAACATTTTAACGGAACGGTATTTAATCGTATAACCGGACATTACCCGGGACACTAAATTTTTGGCAGACACTTTGTTTTACTAATTATGACTACTAATGATCCCCGTATGCCATAACACCCGCCAAAAATAAACCACTAACATATATCACATTACTTACACTTTAGTCACAATATTTACATAATACCCCCCCCCCCAACGAATTTATTTCCCCAAGTGGGACCCCACATATCCATCTTACCATACTTCTAATATATTGGCAAGATTATATTTGATCTCTTTCTTGTGTAAGTGTCCATGATATATGAAATGATTATATAAGTATGGAACTTGAGATTTATCAACATTTCACAAGATTACACCCCACTTTCACTCTCTCCTCTCTCTTGAGCGGCTGCCCACAACCGAGCACCCCATCACCACCCTAAACAACATCATCTTCTTCCTTTCATTGTCCATTCAAAGCCTAGAAGTCATCCATGGAAGGTGCAACTTGAAGGCATTGCAAGGGAGCATTGTTCTTGCTTGATTCTACATCTTTTCTCATCATTTTGACACAAGATTCTTCCCTAGCTAGAGGCTAGTAGTAAGTTTCTTCATGCTTGATCTCATCTTGTTCGAAATTTATGGCATTTAACATGTAGTGTTGTTGTTTAAATCACTAAATCACAAGAATATAAGAAAAATGTGAAAACATGAGTTATGAACATTAAATCTACATAAAAGTTTACTTGTGTATGATTTATGAAGTGGAATCTTGTCGGTTTAAGGGTTGGTTAACACATACTTGATATTTAAAAGTCGTTTTCTTGTTTAACCCGCTAATCGGACACTTATAACGCGATTTAATAACATTGAAATCACAAAACAGCATGCTGAGTCACTGTTTCAGCCGCCTTTAACAGGCTGTAAACGGACCTTAAAAACTCGAAAAACAGAATTTCAAAAGCCTAAATCGTGTCATTTCGAAAAACGAAGAAAATGGCGCTGGAATCGTATTTTTCTGATGTCGGTTACTATTTTAAAAATCTGTTTCCGTGACAGCAGCTAGGGCTGTTTGTTACTGCAGAAAATTGGGCTGTGTGTTTTCGATCACAACCTAAAACCTGAACCGAACCAGCCCCTGAAACTTTTATCAAAGATGAACACAGATGTATTTGTGACCCTCAAACTGGATTTTCGATAAACGGACTTACGGGGAATTTTTGACGAATTTTTCCGTAAACTGTGATCAGAATGTGACAAATCTGACCACAGTTCGGTAAACGATTTTCTGTAAATTTTTGGTAATGAACTGGACCCCGAAATTTTTACACAATAAATTGTGGGTCGTTTATGACGTTCCACAAAAATCTGGGAATTTTTGGAAAGGGTTAAGTATTTTATTTAATCGCCTGAAAACAGTCTAGTTTTCACATATTTAAACTGAAAATAACAATGGTAGTATTTTGCGTGTTAAAACGTAAGGGTTGATTGATGATGATCATGAGTTGATTTCAAAAAGAAAATGATACGCTTGAAAGCCTGGCCACCTCCAGTTACAGAGGAAACTCTGGCGAAATTTTCTAAAAACCTAACACTTAGAATTATTTACACAACAAGTGTTAGAACTATTTTCGACATATTTTCGAAACATAAATTTCGCCATGACATTATTTACTAAATATTCGGAGGTGGGGTTTTCACAAAGATTAACGTGATAAATATATTTGTCACAGCACTGTTTATGATTATTTTGTGAAATACATAAATATTATTTTAGAGTGGAAATAATATTTACAAGCGTTAATGATTCCAAAACTTTATGAACGCTTCCATAACTATATAAGTTACACTGGTAATTACATTACCACACGATTGATAAAACGTAA
Source organism: Helianthus tuberosus (assembly GCA_030545235.1). Lineage (NCBI taxonomy): Eukaryota > Viridiplantae > Streptophyta > Magnoliopsida > Asterales > Asteraceae > Helianthus > Helianthus tuberosus. The sequence continues at coordinate 53,769,842 of CM060428.1, forward strand.
CTTACGCACATGTGTTGTATCCCCCATCCCTGGGAAGGAGTTTAACTACCAAGTATATACAAAAAGTAAACACGAAATAGTTGTCTAACTATTTCCCAAAAACATAAACTATAAAGCTAAGGCACGGCCGTCCGTCTAATAGAATTAGCACTTGTAGGTCGTCGCGCAGTTTTCTGATTCAGGGATACTTGGTAGAGACGCCTCACTGTGAGTTCATGTCCCCCTTTTCTCTAACTGTTTTCAGTTTACTTAACTGCGGGGGTGAAATACATGTTACTATGATTTACGAGTACTTTACAACGGTATGTTTAACGTAAGGAGGTGTTATACGATCATGTGAGTGGATAGGAACAACATGGGGCCATTAGTCCTCATGGAGGGACCGAGGGACAGGAGCGGTAGATCTATCTGGGTGTAGCGAGCCCAGCCCCCGGCCAAACTAGAAACGGACCGTGGGGTGACTTTGTCCACATACTTTGCCGTGGCGAAATCTGCTAGGTTTGAGTCTCCCTATTTGCACTTCACATATGTCAGTGGCCTTGCAAACCATTGGTGATCACAAGTCCTCTTACACTGCTACATACCACAACTATTTTTATACTCACAAGTGTTTTACATACTCACTTACACATGAACTCGCTCAACATTATTGTTGATTTTTCAACTCACATGTATTTCAGGAAATTAAAACGGATTTGGCACGGTATGGAACGTTTTCCGCTGCTCTTGTCATGGAGTCATCAGGGTTTAGGGGATGTGTCTCTTCCCTGGACAAGACACAATCCTTAAACCACGTTTATGTTATGTTATAAGTTGTAATGTCTACTGAACAAGGTTATGGTTGTATGTTAAAACAATGGTACTGTATGTTGTTTTCAAAACTTAATGGATGACTTGCATGGTTTTTATTTCATATAGCTTTGTTATGATTAAGCTATGGTATTAAGAAGTCACACCAAAAGTTAACCACGCTTCCGCAAAGCCAGGGTGTGACAGCTTGGTATCAGAGCTCTGATCATAGCGAACTAGGATTCTCTCTCGAGTCTAGACTATGATCACTAGGGCTCTCACGAAAACATTTTACTGCATACCACTTAAGTCCAGATCCACAACTTTTTACAAAAAAATGTTGAGCACATTTTATCCATTATTCTAGGCTCAGTCTGGGAGGCTGAGGTTCGGGCTAGTGGGACTAGGAGTGTTGGCTAGTGGGACTAGGAGTGTTGGCTAGTGGGACTAGGAGTGTTGGCTAGTGGGACTAGGAGTGTTGGCTAGTGGGACTAGGAGTGTTGGCTAGTGGGACTAGGAAGTGTTGGTTTGAATGCTTGCTTGATGACTTATGTGACTATTTGATTATATGATTGACAATTTGTACATGTTTGTGTATATGTTACAGACACATGGATTCTACAGGCACTGGTGGTTCAGGCACCACAGGCCCTAGGCCTATCGTTTCAGACGACATTGAGTCATCGGAGCACGAGGTTTATACGTCAGACTTCACCAGCACGGATGATGATGACTTTCAGCCATTCGCCTTACCCGACGGCGTTGATGAGCTCCCAGTTGATCTTCCAGCCGGGGATCTACCACTCGTTGTGATCCCTGCTCCAGTACCCCTTGCATCATACCCTGTTTTACCCATCGACGACGAGGAGGGCGACGTCGATATGTTTGAGGAGGAGCCTTTGGAGGATGCTCAGGGCGAGGCCCTACCTGCTGTTGCTCCCTTACTGATCGCAGATGCTCCGGCTGCGGAGTCACCTGCTCATTCCCCAGTCGCGGACTCCTTTGAGTCTGTGGCTTCTGTACCCACACATGCTCATAGTGCGCAGCACTTCTCCCATGGGTCCGATTCTGACCAGGCTTTTTCTGTTGCTCCCATACCTGGACTTGTTTTTGACCATGACGACGAGGGGGATTCAGATCCTGTGTTTCCCCCGGGATTTGATCCTGACCGTGATTTAGAGTTTGTCCCGATGGACGAGTTGATGGAGGATCCAGCAGATCCTATTGACCCTTTTGATCCGATTGATCCCGATTTTGATTTTGACATGGCGTTTGATGACTTGGAGCCTGCCATTGCACCTGAGCAGGCAGCTGCCCTTGACCCTTTACCAGAGCATGACCCTGTGCATGCTGATGTACCTTTTGAGCCCATTGCTGATGATCACCACATAGATGTTCCTGTTGATCCCATTGGTCCTTTACCCATTGTTGCTGTACCAGTTGACCCCCCTTTCGAGCACTTGGCACCCGTTCACCCTGTTGTTGCTCCCTTATTTGATCCCGTTCCCCTAGAGCCCGGACATGCACTGTTCGCGGCACATATGGATCCACCGGACGAGCCTGCACAGCACGGGTGGATACCGGCTGATGAGGACGTTCCACCGTTACACCCACAGATCCCAGACACTCGACACGTTGACTTTTCGTTTCAGGTTCCCATGTATATACCTCCAGCGGGGCCTGGAGAGGGCTCTTCAGCCCACCCATCAGGGCATGTACCGATGCCCATGCCTTTCAGGCCTCAGATGCCGTTTGTTCCACCTACTACAGCTCCTTTTGGTGTGGCACCCTTTGACCCCACTAGCGAGCCATTTCTTTGGGCACCTGGCTCTGGTATGCCACCCACTGACCCCTATCATGCTTTTCACAGGGGATACACTATCGAGGACGTCTTGATGTCCTTTGTCGCACAGCATGAGTCCCACACACAGCGTATACAGGAGCTCGAGAGAGCTCGGTTGACACCTTGTCAGTGCCATGGACAGGCACCCTCTCCGTTACAGCCGTTTTGACCTTTACCCCCTGACTATGCTGCTCGTCTCACTACTTTAGAGCAGCAGATTGCTTCCATTATTCGCACACAGCAGGCGATGGAGGCAGACTGGTTACAGTTACGCCGTTTGTTTTATACCCGTTTTCCTCCACCACCATCTGCTTAGAGCTCATCGGTGCCACTTGGGTAGGCGAGGTGAGAAGGCGGCGATTGCTTTTTGACTGCACAGCATTTTGGGGAGACTACGTTATGATTTGACTTTTGTTATGTACTTGATGTTGTATTGATACTGGTGTAGCTTTTGACAGGGGTGATGTAGCCCCTAGTGATTGATGATTGTATGTATACACTTACGATGTGGTCTCATTTATATGGCAATCGCAGTTTTCTCACCATATTTGGATTCGCTTGATTACTTGTTTATATTTTAAGACATGGGATGTTGTGTGATTGATATTTGTGATGTGTGATAACATGAGATGTTATGTGATTATACTATTACTACCGTTATATACGTACACTATATTACGAACTGATTTACGTATTATAACAACGGAGCCTTACTATGGCCTAACCAACTTAAACCATCTTTTAGAAGATGCCGCCCAGACGCGAGACGCGCATGCCCACTAACGAGGCAGAACTGCAACAAATCATTGCCGCTGCCATAGCACAGTATGCAGCATCTCAGCCCGGAACGAGCGGAAGTATTAACCAGGGCAACAATAATCCACCACACGGGTGCACATACAAGCAGTTCTTAGACTGCAAGCCCACCAACTTCGATGGCACCGGAGGCGCTATCGCTTTTACTCGTTGGGCCGAGAAGACTGATTCCACCATCCGCATGAGCAAATGTGCGATCGACCAGTAGGTCACTTACATCTCAGGGCTGTTTCTAGACGGAGCCCTATCTTGGTGGAACTTACAAGTCCAGACGCTAGGCGAAGCTGCCGCCTACGCACTGACCTGGGCAGAGCTGAAAGAGCTTATGCGCAAGAAGTACTGTTCCCGCGCAGAAATTCAAAGGTTGGAGACTGAATTTTGGCACCTAAAGATGGATGGACCAAAGGTTGCAGAATACGTCCAGAGGTTTCACGACTTATCTCAAGTGGTTCCTTACATGGTTACGCCAGAATACAAACGAATCGAGCGCTTCATTTGGGGTTTGGCTCCCCAAATAATAAGCATGGTAACCTCCTCCAAACCAGCAACTATCACGGAAGCCATTGATTTGAGCGTGGCTCTCACCGAGGAGGCAATTCGTTTAAACAAGTTTGATGAAGTCAAGGCGAAGAAGACAGGGACTCACGTTGAGTCCTCAGGAGATAACAAAAGGAAGTTTTCAAACTTCAAACAAGGCGTCAGTATGGCAGTAAAGAAAGGAAAATCAGCTGGCAGTACCAAGAAAGGAAAAGGGTACCAGGGCACCCAGCCCAAATGCAACAACTGCCAACGCCACCATACTGGCCATTGTAACGTGAGAGTTTGTGAATCTTGTGGAAAACCGGGCCACTCAAAGGGATCGTGCTGGGCTAGTGCGGGCCGGGGAGGCCAGGAAGGATATATGAATAGAAACGATAATCGTGGTGGTTTGAGAAATCGCCCACAAGGGAATAATCGAGGCTACAATGCGAATCAAGCCGGAACTGCCAATCAAAACAACCCGCCAGTTGGGGATGGTGCGGGAAGTGGAAAAAGATTAGGATGTTTTCATTGCGGTGACGTTGGGCACTTCAAGAAGGATTGCCCGGGATTGAACCAAGCCCGTGGAAGGGTGTTCCAGATCGGTGCACGGGAAGCACGCCAGGATCCCAACGTTGTCACTGGTACGTTCCCTGTAAATCAACGCTATGCATTTGTCCTGTTTGATACTGGTGCCGACTATAGCTTCGTATCACTAGAATTTAAGAATATACTTGGGCTAGCCGCTAATAAGTTAGACATTCCCTACGCAATCGAATTGGCTAATGGAAAGTTGGTAGAAGCCAATGATGTTATCAGAGGCTGTGTGATTGAATTAGGAGAACGTGAGTTTGCTTTGGATCTACTACCAGTCCAATTGGGAAGTTTCGACGTGGTAGTAGGAATGGATTGGTTATCAGGCAATAAAGCTGAGATAGTTTGTCACGAAAAGGTTGTTCGTATTCCAACCGAGGATGGTGAGACCATTGTTGTTCATGGAGAGAAGCGTGAGACGCCGTTGCGGATTATCAGCTGTTTGAAAGCAAGGAAGTGTTTGCAGAAGGGATGTGTTGCTTTTCTGGCGCACATCGTGGACAAGAAGGCTGCCGAGCCAAGGATCGAAGACATCCCTGTCGTAAGGGAGTATCCCGAAGTCTTCCCAGAAGACTTACCTGGACTGCCACCTCAAAGGCAAGTGGAGTTTCACATTGACTTAGTTCCAGGCGCCGCGCCTGTGGCTAAGGCACCGTACAGACTTGCTCCGTCTGAAATGCAGGAATTGGCGACGCAACTTCAAGAGTTGTTAGACAAGGGTTTTACCCGACCAAGCTTCTCGCCCTGGGGAGCTCCGGTCTTGTTCGTCAAGAAAAAGGACGGGAGTTTCCGCATGTGTATTGACTACAGAGAATTGAACAAGCTGACGATCAAGAACAGGTATCCTCTGCCAAGAATTGATGATCTGTTCGACCAACTTCAAGGTTCAAGCTGTTACTCTAAGATCGATCTTCGATCTGGATACCATCAATTAAGGATACAGGAGGAAAGTATCCCGAAAACAGCCTTCCGAACTCGCTATGGACACTACGAGTTCCTCGTTATGCCATTTGGTTTGACGAACGCGCCTGCGGTATTCATGGATCTAATGAATAGGGTTTGCAAGCCATACCTGGACAAGTTCGTGATTGTATTCATCGACGACATCCTGATTTACTCAAAGACGAAGGCTGAACACGAACAACATCTTAGCACCATACTGGAGCTGCTAAAGAAGGAACAGCTGTACGCCAAATTCTCCAAGTGCGAGTTTTGGCTACGCGAAGTCCAGTTTCTCGGACATGTGGTTAATGGGGATGGAATTCATGTTGATCCCACAAAGATCGAGGCAATCAAGAATTGGGAAACGCCTACAACGCCAACCGAGATTTGGCAATTCTTGGGTTTGGCTGGCTACTATCGTAGGTTCATCGAGGATTTTTCGAAGAACGCTCAACCATTGACGCTCCTCACGCAGAAGGATAGGAAGTTTGATTGGGGAATCAAACAGGATGAAGCATTTCAGATTCTGAAAGATAAGCTTTGCAATGCGCCGATCTTAGCTCTACCGGAAGGTACTGATGACTTTGTGGTATACTGCGACGCATCGCGTCAAGGATTGGGTTGTGTGTTGATGCAACGCCAGAAGGTTATTGCTTACGCATCGCGCCAACTGAAGGTACATGAAAAGAACTATACCACACACGATTTAGAACTTGGCGCAGTAGTTTTTGCACTAAAGATCTGGAGACACTACCTTTATGGTACGAAGTGCACAATCTTCACAGATCACAAGAGTCTACAGCATATATTCAACCAGAAGGAGTTGAATATGAGGCAAAGACGATGGGTTGAGTTGCTAAACGACTACGACTGCGAGATAAAGTATCACCCAGGGAAGGCGAATGTAGTCGCCGATGCCCTAAGTCGTAAAGAGAGAATCAAACCCATAAGGGTTAGAGCTCTGGAAATGATCATACGAACCGATCTTTCCTTGCGCATTCGTGCTGCACAAAAAGAAGCTCTCAAGGAGGGAAACCTTGAGGAAGAATATCTCCGTGGAATGGAGAAGCTTTTGGTACCAAACGAGGAAGGAACGTTATGTTTTAAGAAAAGGATTTGGGTTCCTCTGTTTGGTGGTTTAAGGGAAGTTATTTTCGACGAAGCGCACAAGTCACGGTACTCTATCCACCCTGGATCGGATAAGATGTATCAAGATCTCAAGGATTACTATTGGTGGCCTAGGATGAAAGGCGACGTTGCTGTCTACGTGAGCAAATGTTTAACTTGCGCGAAGGTTAAGGCGGAATACCAGAAGCCCTCGGGGCTGCTGCAACAACCTGAGATTCCCAAGTGGAAATGGGAACAAATCTCAATGGATTTTGTTACGAAATTGCCAAGAACGCCAAGAGGCCATGATATGATTTGGGTGATAGTTGACCGCCTAACAAAATCCGCACACTTTCTGCCAATCAAAGAGAAAGATAGCACGAGCAAACTTGCGGAAATTTACATGAGAGAGATCGTCGCACGTCACGGAGTGCCTCTCTCGATCATCTCTGATAGAGACGGAAGGTTTGTGTCAAGGATATGGCAATCCTTCCAAGAAGCCTTTGGCTCACAGTTGAATCTGAGCACTGCGTTTCATCCGCAAACTGACGGCCAGAGCGAGCGAACGATACAGACTTTGGAAGACATGCTGAGAGCATGTGCTATGGATTTGGGCGGTAGCTGGGATAAACATTTACCTATGGTCGAATTTTCATACAACAACAGCTACCACACCAGTATTGGTGTCGCGCCATTCGAAGCCCTTTACGGACGCAAGTGCCGATCACCCTTATGTTGGGCTGACGCAGGTGATAGGCAGCTTGCTGGTCCCGAAATCGTCCAAGAGACGACAGACAAGATCGCGCAAATTCTTAAACGCATCGAAGCAGCTCGCCACAGACAAAAGGCCTATGCGGATCCAAACCGAAAACATGTGGATTTTCAAGTTGGAGAAATGGTTTTACTGAAGGTATCACCCTGGAAAGGGGTGGCACGCTTTGGAAAGCGTGGGAAGTTAAATCCGCGCTACATCGGTCCTTTCAGAATTCTGGAAAGAATTGGAACTGTAGCATACAAGTTGGACCTACCTGCTGAACTGAATGGTGTTCACGATACATTTCATGTATCCAATTTAAAGAAAAGTCCAACTCAAGTTGACGTTGCCATTCCTACCGACGAGATTCATATTGACGACACGCTCCACTTCGTTGAAGAACCTGTCGAGGTCACAGACTGGAAAGTTAACCACGCTTCCGCAAAGCCAGGGTGTGACACCGCGTAAGAGTAGCCTAAGGGCTACGTGGCCCGTGTCAAATCTAGTCAACGGACTAGCTTGTCCGGGTCATCTGGTAGGTCCGCCACGATGATGACACGTGTCATCAACGGGCTGCGCCACTATCTTGATCTCACGCGGCCCGCGTAAGCTTAGGAGGTGGCTTACGCGACCCGCCTAAACTTAAAATTCAAAGAAATCAGATCTCAACCTTTATACCGCCAGCGTAAGGGTTGGGGTGGGGTTACGCAGCCCGCCTCAACTTAGATTTTCTTGTTTTTTAATTATTTTTAATACTATATTGTATTTCGGGCTTGGGTTTCACGTATGTGGTGTATCTTGGGACATTTTAAAATATACTAGAGTGTCAGAAAAATTCGAGAGTGTCGGTTTTATTGAGGATTGTTACACAGTTCCTCAAAATACTGATATGTACCTCGCAGGTTTTAATCATGCAGCCAGTTCCAGTTCCGGTCAACAGCCAAAACTACAAACGGCGTTTATGTCTAATACAAGCTCGTTTCCTTTTCCCCAATCAGCTCCTCCACCGGCTTTCGATCCAAGAGCCTATCTTCCGCCAGCGCATGTTATTGCTCAAGCTCACGCTTTTTCAAAACCTCAATTCGATGCAAGTGCCTGGCTACCAAAACCCGAACCTCCACCTCAAGTTTCCACTACTCAACCTCAATTTAATCCAAGTGCTTATATTCCGACCCAACCTCAAGACCAACCACAACAGCAACAAGCTTGTTACAGTAACAACCCTCCACCCCAAAACCCCAACACAGTCAGAGTTGATACTTCAAACCTTTCGAAAGTAAGCATCGAAGTGGCTAAGGAACATATGGAACTCATTAATACAATGGTCAGTGCCTACTGCGGATTGGTCGCACGTCAAATTGGAAACATCAATATGACCAATGAAGATTATCAGCATATAGACCGTGATGAAATGGAGTTAATGGATATCAAGTGGGCGTTTGCAAGTGCTGTTAGAAGGGCAAAGGATTTCATGAGTCGAACGTGAAGAACAAGCTTGGAAGGCAAAAATGATACGAAGTACGGTTTCGATAAGGAGGCGGTTACATGTTTCAACTGCGGCGAAAAGGGTCACTTTAAACGTGAGTGCACCCGACCGAGTAGACAAGGCAATCAAAATCCCTTCCGTAATCAGACGAGTACTTCCAATGCAAATCAAGATAACCGTGAAAGAAGGATGGTAGCTGTGAACAACCCCAACAATCAAAACCAGGCTGGACCTTCAAACACAAACCGAGCATTAGTTGTTCAAGTTGATGAAGGATATAATTGGTCTGTACAATTTGGGGATGGTGATCAAGAAGGAGGAGGAACTGCATGTTATGCAAAAATCATCAATCACATCAAGCATGTTCATAAGGAAGAATTTTCTGATAGTGATGATAGTTCTGGTTATAGCGGGAGTTCGGATGAAGAAAGCTCGAATTCGGGAGATTATAATTCAGAATCCGATGTAAAGGAAGAGTTGAATTCTGATGTTGATGATTTATTAAGGGAAGCTGAGGAGATGAAGTGTCAGAAATCTATTCTAATCAAGAAGGCTGCTGTCGCATCAAAGGAAATGGAGAAATTCTTCTCTGAAGACGGATCTTTTTCTTATCAGACTGCCTTTATGGCAAATGTCTCAGCCTCTACGAGTCAGGTAAAATCCGACGCTCCTACTTCTAGTGTTTGTAATATGTGTGCAGAATTGAAAGTGGAATCCGAAAAGGTTCATAGTCATAATCAAAGTTTGGTTATTGAGCTGTCTAAGTGCAAAGAGGCAAATATGGATTTAGCTAGAAATGAAAAGGATTTTAAAGATGTAATCGAAACTTTAAAGAAAAGTGTTTCCGAATTGACCAAAACTATTTTCAACAAACAAATTGGTATTAACAACTACATTAATATCATTGAGGAAACCAAGAAAGAGCTAACCATTGCTAAATGCGAGCATGATGCAATCAAGCTCAAATTGGAGAGTTATTCTAACTCCCGATATGTGCTTGATCACATCATCGACACTCAACAGCTAAAAGGGAACAAGAAAGGCGTTGGGTATAAGAAGTGTCCGCCCCCTTTGAGACACAATTATACTCGAATGCCCGATGAAGAAGAAATGTCACGTTTTGAACCTAGTGTGCCTCTTGATTATGAGGAAGTCACTACTGGCTTAGGGTTCAAATCGGACAGTTCCTCGAGTACCTCATCTGAAGGAATAGACACTTCAACATTGACGAATCAAAGTGCTCCAATCATTGAGGATTATGATTCGTCTGATGATGAATCAGATGTGAGTGACCAGTATGAATCACTTGACAAGATGAAAGGAGTAGAAATTCCTATTGAGAATTACATTCTTTGTGATCCTCCTACTCCTGCTGTGCAACCTGTTGCAAAACAAGTGATTAATCCTGTCAAGGAAGTCAAAGATGACAAGTAATGTGTGTCTGCTGTTAAGAGCAATAACGTGTTGTATACTTTGGTCGGTGATGCTAAAATTTATTCGGACAATGATTTTCCAATTAAAAATGTCAATCCATCTTTGATTGATAAAGTTTTTGAAGACAATACGAGTAAATTTTTGGAAAAGACAGTTCCAGGAGTTGTAACTCAATGTGACCCAATTCCAAAATCTGAAATTAGAAAACAATTTGGAAATCAACGATCACCGACAAAGCAACAACCTATTGCTTCTAAAGGTAAACAACCAGATTAGCGAGCTCAAAGGCCTAACGTTTCTAAGTCAAAATTTGAAACAAAAGGAGCTCGTTACTAGAAGAAAAACAGTGATGTCAAATTTATAGCATTGAAGGGTACTGATAAAATTGAGACTTTTGAAAACAAATCAAACGCTGATTTTGTGTAACAAGTCAAAATTTTAAAACGTAACAGTCAAAACAATTACACCCAACATACAAACGGGTGTGATGAAAAGGCAGGTACCTCAGGTTCTACAGGTTCGACATCTGTTCGTCGATCAGATTCTCCTAAGTTTGTTGAAAGGAGAACATGTTTTAAGTGTGGGGAGTTTGGACATATTATTAAAAATTGTACTAATACTCCCAAAGAGAAATTTGTTGAGAAAGCACCACCTGAAAAGGTTCACCCACAACGTCGTCCTGTTTCACCAAAACATGATAAAAGGACTGTTAAAGAACAAGAAATAAAACAACGACGTCAAAATGTCAAGGCAGTTGAAAAGGCTTTAAAATCTAAAGTGAAATCTGTTAATAGGGAACCAAGTTCTTCATAATCATTAAAACCAGAAGTTTCAAAATCTTTTCAAAAGAATCAAACTGGTAAACAAAAATAAACTTGGAAACCTAAGACGGGTGAAAGTTCAGGGGGAGGTGTTGTATTTGAAAATCATCAGGAAATCGAGATCACTTTTCGTGATGCTCAGGAACGACCCAAGACCACTAAGGCTTGGGTCCCCATCCTCAACTGATCTTTGAATGAAATGTGAAGGATGTTCCAGGAGGAACTGTTAATAGTCATTGGATTGTTGACAGTGGAGCATCTAGGCACATGACAGGCGACTTACGGCTTCTGTATGATGTGAAAAATATTAGAGGAGGCTATGTCGCATTTGCTGGAGACAAAGGCGGATATATCACTGGAGAAGGAAAGATATCCAATGGTGTTGTATGTTTCGATAAGATCAATTATGTTCGTCAAATTGATCACAATCTTTTGAGTGTTTCGCAAATCTGCGATAAGAAGTTCTCCGTGCATTTTGATGATGCCGGTTGTTATGTGCTGAAACCTGGTTTCAAAATTCCAAAAGAATGGATTCTCTTATCGGCTCCAAAGTTAATGATCTTTATATTCTTGATATGAGCCAAGCGATTACGACATCTGCGTAAGTCACATGTTTTGTCTCGAAAGCCACAGAGAATGAGTCTATATCTTGGCACAGAAGAATGGGGCACATTAACCTAAGAAAAATGAACCATTTGGTGAAAAACAATCTTATGAATGGTGTGCCTGTGAGAAGTTTTCATCTACAAGATATCTGTGTTTCATGCCAGAAAGGGAAACAAACAAAGAAGTCTCACCCGCTGAAGAAAATCAACAATGTTAGCATGCCTCTCGAACGTCTTCATATGGACCTCTTTGGACCTATGAAACACAAGACAACATTCGGGGATGCTTATTGTCTAGTGGTTACTGATGACTACTCTAGATTTTCTTGGGTAGCTTTTATGGCACACAAGAGTGAAACTCCAGGAATTCTCAAGGATCTTCTTACTATGCTGGAAAATTTGTACACGTTGAAAGTGAAGAGGATCCGAAGCGACATTGGCACCGAGTTCAAAAACCGTGTAATGGATGAGTTTTGTACTTCTAAGGGCATTCTTCATGAATACAGTTCTCGCTACACTCCACAATAAAGCGGTGTCGCTGAGAGGAAGAATCAGATGATAATTGAAACTGCAAGAATAATGTTCGTAGAGTCGGAGCTTCTTGTTCAGTTCTGGGGGGAGGTTGTCTCTACTGCTTGCTACACGCTAAACAGAGTTCTCACAGTTAAAAGGCATGACAAAACGTGTTTCGAACTCCTACACAAAAGGAAACCGGATATTTCTCACCTTGAACCTTTTGGCGGTCCATGCACTATGGTTGAACCGAACGAAAAATTTGGCGCTAAAGCTATCGAGGGTTTCTTCCTTGGATATGCTACTCCGAATTTTTGAGTTTGGAATTTTTCAACCAAAAAGATTGAACTATGGAGTGAAGTAAGGGTTCAAAGGTATACTAATCCTGTTAGAGCTCTGGGTGATCCTTGGATGTTCGATTATGATGGGCTGTTCGACTCCTTTAATCTGCCAACCTTTGACGAAGCATCTGCAGCTGCTCAAATGCTATTTGAAAGTGACAACGCTGCTGACTCGCCATTGGTGAGACCAATTGTTGTTGACCCTCAAGCTTCTACTTCGGTTAATAACATTGTTCAAAATGAGGAATTTGAAAATGCTGCTGATTTCAATGAGTCATCGGAAGATGATGAATACCATGATGCAAATGAAGGCACTTCAGCTCCGGTTGCTCCCGTTCAAGGTGTTTCTGAAGCAACTCCTCATGAGCAGAGTGTAGACACTGCTGAAGGAAATGCATCCACCTCTACGCCTATGCCTGGTTTGGATTTGGTTGTTGATCTTAACCTTAACAATTTGGGTATCAATACTCGTGTTCCTGATGTTCCTGAATCGAGAATTCATGATACTCATCCACAGCAGAATATTATTGGAGATGTCCATCACGGTGTGCAGACGCGTAATCAGCTGAGAAACAACCAGAATACTGGTTTGTATTCAGCCATCAGAGAATCTGGTCTTCAAAATGATTGGTCCTTCGCGTGTTACGTTTCACAAGAAGAACCGAAATCTTGGAAGGAAACCTTAAAGGATAATTCTTGGGTTGAAGCCATGCAGGAAGAACTGCAGCAATTTAAAAGCTAGGTGTTTGGAAGCTTGTTGAAAGGCCAGAAAACTACAAGAAAATTGGCACACGTTGGGTTTTCAAATGCAAGAAGGACGATCGTGGAGTAGTTATTCGAAACAAGGCGAGATTGATTGTTCAGGGATTTCGTCAGATCGAAGGCATTGACTACAATGAAGTTTATGCACTTGTTGCACGTCTGGAAGCTATTCGGATCTTTCTAGCTTATGCTTCATTTAAAGGATTCAAAGTCTACCAGATGGATGTCAAAAGTGCTTTCTTACACGGTGTGGTTGATGAAGAGGTGTACGTCGAACAACCTCTGGGTTTTGAAGATCCTATTCATCCAGACCGGGTTTGGTTGCTCAACAAAGCTCTTTATGGTTTACATCAGGCACCGAGAGCTTGGTATGCAACCTTATCAAATTATCTTCTGGAGAATGGTTTTCGGCGAGGTCTTATTGATTGCACTCTCTTTATCAAAGAACAAGATGGAGATCTTCTGTTGGCACAGGTATACGTTGATGATATAATATTTGGTTCTACTAATGATTCTTTGTGCAGGCAATTCGAGCGTGTTATGCAGGAAAAATTCGAGATGAGCGCAATATGGGAAATGAATTTCTTCTTGGGCCTACAAGTTCAACAAACCGAGTCTGGGATATTCATCCATCAGACATCTTGAGCCGGTTCCAGATGTCTGATGCAACACCCATTGGTACCCCACTTTCGCAGAATCACATGATTACTCCGGATCTGAAAGGTGAAAGCATTAACTCTTCATACTATTGTGCTATGATCGGATCTCTCATGTATCTCACAGCCTCGAGGCCTGACATCATGTGTCCAACGTGCCTGCTTGCAAGATATCAAGCCAACCCGAAGGCCTCACATCTGGCAGCTGTTAAAAGGATTTTTCGCTATTTGAAGGGATGCCCGGACACCGGTCTCTGGTAACCTAGGGATGATAGCTTCGATTTGATCGCGTTCAGTGATTCTGATTTTGCGGATGCAAAATTGACGGCAAATCAACAACAGCGGGATGTCAATTTCTAGGAAATCGCCTGGTCACGTGGCAGTGCAAGAAGCAACCTGTGTTGCTACATCAACTTGTGAAGCAGAATACATTGCTGCCTCTAGTTGTTGCTCCCAAGTTCTTTGGATCCAAAAACAAATGCGCGACTACGGTTTTGAATTCCTATCTACTCCTATCTTTGTTGATAATAATGCTGCCTTACAGATCACTAGAAATCCTGTGCAGTATTCCAAGACCAAACACATCGAAATTAAATATCACTTCATACGTGATTGTTTTGACAAAAGATTAATCGATGTTGTTAAAGTTCACACCGATCACCAACGTGCCGACCTGTTTACAAAAGCTTTTGATAAATCACGTTTTGATTATCTACTTTTGGTCAATGTCATTAAGGTGATACCTGAGTAAAACTTCTTTGGCTAATCGTTTTTGTAAATATTTTCTTAAAAACTATAAAAATACAAAAAGATTTTCAATTTCGTAACCTTTTAGCATTTTAGGGGGAGAAAATTTCAAGAAAATACAAAAACATTTGAAAAATTTAAAAATCCAAAAAGATGTCTTTACTTTCTGTCTTTTCGTTTGAAAAATTCAAAAAAAAAAATTGATTAAAAAAAATTCAAAATTCAAAAAAATTAGAAAACAAAAAAATGAGTTTCTTGGATAAAGGAAGATGATGATATTCACTGGTGTGGTCGGTCAACATGTTCAAAATGTAAAACAAAAATTGAGAAATGATAAGTATCTCTACTAACGATGTATCAGTAGTCTCACAATCAGACTAAAATGTGCAGGATGATACAAACCTAACAGACTTCAAGTCAGGTGGGAACCATTCATTGGCATATGGTCTTGGTACCGAAATTTCATTTGATTGATTCCTGAGGTTCTGAGATATTCGGTCTTTATGCTCTCTTATCATCTGGGTATCATGGTTGTATCTTTTACCGAAAAATAACAGAGACGAAGTCTAGATCTTCCATGATACCATACATACGTGTACATATTGCATTCGACCTCAATAAGTGATCAACAATCACATGTCCAAACAAAATAAGTGATAAAATATCACATTTATCCGGGAGTCAAGTTCGTCTCTCTGCTGTACGATGTTCTGACCTGTTCATGAACTTGCTCCTGTGCCCTCATGCATATGAAAATCAAGTTCCTCATCAATAAGTGATTCTATCACATAGGGCTTGTTTTCAATCAAAAATAAGTGAGTATCTCACATTCTTTTATACGGTCAAACAGATGATAAACGGTATACTCACCGGTAAGATAAACTCTCGTGCATACCTTGATACGGGAATGTGTCGTGAGTGGATGAACATCGACTTGTAAGTATAATCCTTACCGTAAATCGTATCTCCTAATTATGATTACATCTGATTAGTTTGAGCTTATGCGGACAACAATACCGATAATCGAGGTAGTATACTTATCCAGAGCTTTAAACCGAACAAAAATCATGTTGACTAGGACCGTAAGCTGGTATGATTCCTTTTCCTTGAAATTTTCAAAAAGATTGCTTTTGTACAGTTGTTTATTGCCTTTCGTAGCTTTTCGATTAGTTTACCGCATGTTAAATTCTAATTTAGTGTAATTGTAAAGTTCATTTTTGATTAGCCGAAGTTGTGACTTGGTGTTTTCTGCCGAAAGCCTGAAACCTACTTCATAAAATGTCCTTGCATTTGGTAAACTAAATCAAAATGGAAATCTATTCAAATTAACAAAATCTGTTAAGTGTGCAAAATTTTCAAAGACTTGGTAAATTTTTTGGAAAATTGTCGACGAAACTCCTTTATGTCGACGAAACTCCTATAAGTCGACGAAAGTCCTTGGTCAATCTCAACTGTTTTAAACTTGGTCAAAATGGTCAAAATTGGTTTTGGTTCATGACGAAACTCCTGGTTTCGTCGAGGTCTCGACGAAACTTACTTGGCCCTTTTAAGTTTCGTCATGGGCTCACTATTCAAGCCCAATCCAAGCCCAAACTTGAGTTTCGTCGAGCCCACATGAGGTTTCGTCGAGAATAGAGTTTCACCAGGGTAATGAGTATGTAAGGGGTCCCAGTTCTGCAACAACATCACTTTTTCAAAACCCATACCTATTCATCTTCTCCAACACTCAAAACCCATTCCTTTCACCGACTCTTAAACCATTCATTTTCTTTACCATTTTCATTAAAATCAAAGGTATACAAAAGGTTCTTCCACATGGTTCGAACCGTAGGAACTCTGTGTTTTTGTTTGAAACTTGTTAACAAACCCTCGGTCACCCCTATTGTTTCGATTTCCTCATATAAAACCTTGTTCTTTTTGTTTTGCTTTTCATCAGAACAATAGATTTGGGGTTTATATGTTGATATGTGTTTTGATTTGGGTTAGGTTATGGTTAACAAAAACAGGGGATCGGGTATTTGTTTGATGTTTAACGATTTGGGTGGGTTTCGGTCAAAACCCTTGTCAGTCTTACAGTCTAGGATGTTTTGGTTTGTTTGGGTAAAAACAAAGTGTTAAAACTTGTGATTGTTTGTGAATCAATCATCGATTTACCAACAGACGACGAAATCCTTTGTTTTTGCAAAACCCCCAAATCGACGAAACCCTAACCCCTGTCGACAAAACCCATTGACGACGAAACCTAAGTTTCTTCAAACAGAACACGACGAAACCTCCCTGTGACGAAACCCCCTTATAAAATGGAATAACTTTCGTCGAAGACTGTCGACGAAACTCCACTAGTCAACAGTCAACATTGACTTTGTTTGGCCAAGGAGGTTTCGTCGTAAAGAAGGAAGTTTCGTCGCAGTCTTGGAGTTTCGTCGTTCCACACTTAGAAATTTTTCAAGTTTGTCCCCTTTCACAGTAGATGTGCATTTGAATGTTAAATGTCAATTGGACATTTGAACTTGTATTAACATATGTCCAATGCACATATTATACCATTATAACTTAGTGTGGATTTTGCAATACAGATGGCACCGAAAGAGAGGAAACGAAAGGCCCCAACTAAGAAGGAAAACAAATCAGAAGAAGAAATGATGTCCGAGAAGCGTCACAACCAGATTGCCTTTCTTGATCCGGAAGGAAAGATCACCGAATTGAAAGAAATCACGCAGTGGATCAGGGAGTCACGGATTAATAAAGCTGTCACCTTTTCAACGCCTGTTTACAAGTCGCTCGTTAAAGAATTCTTGAACTCCGCAAGCGTTGTGCAAGTAGATGGAACTGAAGTCATTCAAGGGCGAGTGAATGATCTGAACGTGATTGTCTCACTAGAAATCTTGAACACTGTCTTAGAGCTGCAAGACGATCCAGATGCTCCGTCCTCAATTCCAATCATGTGTACTCGTGGCTGCTTATTGCGGATGAAATGTATTGGTGACATCTTCAGTTCTCAAATCAACAAGGGAGATTTGCCGTTAGGTTACAAGTTTCTCTTGCACATTCTTATTCAGTGTATCAACAACAGACGTGCAGGATATGATATGGCAAGCAATGACCTTGTAGGTCTCATGGTGGCATTGGTGCTGAACAAACCGTTTAGAATCTCAAAGTATATCTTTGCCAATATGAAAGAAAACATGACGAGAACTGGTAGTAGAACAAGCGGGAACAAATTCTGGATGTATCCTCGTTTTCTATAGATGATCATGAACGTTCAGCATCCCGATCTTCCAAAAGCCGATAATGACATCCTGAAGATAGAAACAATGATCGAGAATTCATTAAGGATATTCAAGGCGCTTGCAGCAAAGAGATACACAGAAAGCAAGCCGCCTAGGAAGTTAATCGGTGCTCTTGGTAAACCAGACTACATTGCTCCTGCAGATGACAAATGGCGTCACGATGACAGCCAATCTGATAACGAAGAGCCGGAGTTAAAGAAAAGGATGGTAGAAAAGTTTGGTCCAGAGGATTCAGGTTCGTCTGACAGTGATAGTGATGATGATGATGATGCTGGTGATGGTGGTGATGCAGGTGCTTGTGCTGTTGGTATATCTGGTGCTGGTGCATCGTCTGCTGGTGCAGCTGGTGGCACTTCAGATGGTAATGACGAGGAGGATATTGAATCAGATGACAATCCACCTGAACCTGGGTATGAAGTTTACTTTGATGAACGTGGTGTTAAAAGGTTTAGGAGGATTGGACAAGAAAATGATCCTGAATACGTTCCTTCGGATACCGAAGCGGAACGCTTAAAGAAAAAGCAAACGATTATCAAACGAAAGAAGAAAGCAAGAAAGAACATTGGTTCTTCGTCTGCACAACAATCCGTTCCTCAAGAGCCTTCTCAAGAAGCGGAAATGGATCCAAACCTTGGATTCACGATCGCTGAAGCTTCTGAAATGGTTCCATCTCCTCCAAGGTCTACCGAACCAGCTCCTGTAGTGAGTTCAACACCTGAAACTCCTACAGTGACTCCTCAGGCACCTACTCGGTCTATTGCATCAACGATTCGTGCTACTACATCGCAGCCGACCGCAGAGCGAAGACAGACTATCTTTTCTCAGATGAATCAAGACGAAAAGGTAGACTTCTTATTTTCTCAACTTCAAGCTGCTGCAGGTCAGATCCGCAGGCATACTGAAGTGATACAAGCCACTAGAGCAGACTCGATCAAGCAACAGTTGGAAATTAACACGTTAAATTCCACTGTTGGGCATCAACAAGCAGAAATCACACGCCAGCAAGCTGAAATAGAGCAATTAAAAGCAGGAAATGCTAGTTTAAAAGCTGTAGATGAAGTGAGAGAGCGTCAGTTGCAACAGATGCGTGCGGCATATAATACTCGCGGTATTGAAATGAACCACATGAAAGAAAGCAGCTCTCAACTTCAGAGATTGGCCGATGCTCTCAAAGAAAGACATGACTTTATGAAACAGCGGTACGATTCTCGAAATACCACGATAGTTGATGGGGTCAAGAAAATAACTGAAGGCTATGAGTTTTTTAGAAAGCGGGTTAATACTCTATGGGGTGATAGATGTAAACAACAAGAAGTGTTGAAGAAAAAGGATGATGATCCTGAGGATCAAGGGAACCCCGACCCTTCTACCATTTCAGAACAACCGGCAGTAACTACGTCTTCTCAAATGATTGTCTTTACTCCTTCGCAGCTTGGATCGGCTCAAGGAACCTCCAGTGGAACCGTTGAAGAAATACAACAACTTGAAAGCACTTCCTACATCAAAAGCTCTCTACCGGGTACATCTTCTGTTCCTAGTACAACTGATCTTGCTTTGCAGGCTGTTCATCCGATCACTGGTGAAATTCTTGAAGAGGGAGAGATTGTTTCTGATCTGTCGCATGAGCAGTTGTTAGCTTTGAATGCGACGAAAGACGTTGATGATGGTGAAATTGATAAAATGCCGATCGAACCAGAGACTAAGAATGCATAAAACATTGAAGAGATTTTGTTTGAAGGGGAAACCAGCAAAACAACTTATGTTCGTGCCGCAAGAATGGAGTTTGATCCATTTGATGAAGAATGGATGAAAGAGAATCAGGAAGACATTGATGAACAATTGAAGAATCGGGCGTCTTCTGATAATCCTACTGATTCATTCGAGGAATGGAGAAAACGTTTCTTGTCAAAGGTTGAAAAGCCTACACCGTCGGAAGCACAAGTTGATTTTCTATAGTTCGAGAAAGTCAAGCTCATGGGAAAATTCTGAGTTGGGTGTTCGTGAAGGAAATTCATTGCGTTGCAATCAAGCGTGAATATGGTATCAGTACTTCAGTTCGCTGCTGAGCATATTATCCTTACGATTCTACGACGTTGCAGCTTTGACGAAGCTTGAGCTTGTTAATCGTTCAAACTTCGAAGGAGCTACATTGTTCGCGCGCAAGATAAAGTTTAATAAAAGGACAAGATGGAAGGATGAGTTGTACAAGCCCCAGTTCCCAATCTATCAGCAAATCAAGTTCACGTTGGACCCATCGACAAATACGGCGCAATACAAGCTTGTCTATCGACCCGCGAAGGTTATGGACAAGATCCCTTTAATGCCGATGAAGCAGAATTTTCTTTAAGATATGAGGTTATGGTGTTACGACCCGGATACGCACGAGGCAGTGATTGTGTTTAATGGTGATCGCGAAAACTTTCGGATGCTGGATCCGATGTGGATCGTGAATATGTCGGCGAATGACATCAGCAAGCTATTTCGGCATGACATCTTTTACGAAGACAAAGACGCACATTAAGCGCTAAAATTCCAACGCGTCGCTTGTTATTGTTTTTACCGAGGAATTCACGCCGGAAGCACCTGGAAGTTGAAACACTAGAGACGTAAGATTGAAGACCGAAGACAGTAACAGACAAGGGGAAGTTTGTTGATGCATATTTTGGTGTCTGTCACTTGTCTTAATTAACGATGTATTTTGTACGGTCTTTTTACGTTATCGAGTCTGTATTCGCCGTCGACCAACTTGGATATCCTCCTATCCTACTTGTGTCCGACAGTTGTCTCGGTTGTTATGTAAAGTTAAATGACAATGCATGTTGCATATGTGATTAGTTATGTGTTTGTGTGTTTATAGTTACCTGCTGCAAACTGTTTGACAGTTTGCAGCATATCAACAATTGCAGCCCTCGACGAAACTCTAGGTTTCGTCGAGTACATGTTGACGAAACTCCTTTACGGTAATATCCCCATGTTTCGTCATGATGGGTGACGAAACTCCTAGAGTTTCGTCATCCAGGATGTTTCGTCAGGCCCAATTCAAGTTTCGTCAACTGTTGGGCCTGGGCTGCCTATATAAACACTTCATGGTTTCACACAGAAACCATGAGAGCATACCCTGTCTGAAAGTTTAGTGTCAAACATTGTGTGTATCTGTTTGAACTTTGTTCTCATCTAATCAATTGACTGTGATTCATTGGTTATTCTGTGTTTGTTATACTGTCTGTGTTTGGTTTGGCATGGTCACGGGGATTCCGCACTCGTGACTGTGTTTGTGATAAACAAGTGATTTGGTTTCGTTTATCGATCCTCCGAGAATCGGTGATGCATATTTTGGTGTTTGTCACTTGTCTTAATTAATGATGTATTTTGTACGGTCTTTTTACGTTATCGAGTCTGTATTCGCCGTCGACCAAGTCAGATATCCTCCTATCCTACTTGTGTCTGACAGTTGTCTCGGTTGTTATGTAAAGTTAAATGACAATGCATGTTGCATATGTGATTAGTTATGTGTTTGTGTGTTTATAGTTACCTGCTGCAAACTGTTTGACAGTTTGCAGCATATCAACAATTGCAGCCCTCGACGAAACTCTAGGTTTTGTCGAGTACATGTTGACGAAACTCCTTTAAGGTAATATCCCCATGTTTCGTCGTGATGGGTGACGAAACTCCTAGAGTTTCGTCATCCAGGATATTTCGTCAGGCCCAATTCAAGTTTCATCAAGTGTTGGGCCTGGGCCGCCTATATAAACACTTCATGGTTTCACACAGAAACCATGAGAGCATACCCTGTCTGAAAGTTTAGTGTCAAACATTGTGTGTATCTGTTTGAACTTTGTTCTCATCTAATCAGTTGACTGTGATTCATTGGTTATTCTGTGTTTGTTATACTGTCTGTGTTTGGTTTGGCATCGTCACGGGGATTCCGCACTCGTGACTGTGTTTGTGATAAACAAGTGATTTGGTTTCGTTTATCGATCCTCCCAGAATCGAGACCTACAACCCTTTTGCGAACCAGGTGCAGATATCTTGCTAAGACTAAAGAACACCTCTTTTATGGTGGTTTGATAAGGTGGATGACGGTGGCAGGTTCAAGAAACGTGAGGCTGTTCTGGGTGTGATGGATATACATATAAAAAGAGAGAAAAAGGTTTAAAAAGGAGATGGGCAAGAAGGGTAAAAGTGATTCTGAGAAGTTGTCAAGAATTAGAAGTGAAACCCTCTAACAAAATGATTACCGAGGACCCCATAGGAGCACCGCGGTCTCAAAAACCGAAAGGGATTTCTCGTATGTTACGTCACCGGCAATATTGGATGGGAATATGAATCCTGTGGTTATGATGTCTCCGCGTATGTTTGCAAGTGTGGAGGGGGTGAAAGATGAAAAAGATGAAGAAGCTTTGGTGAACTTTTTGTCATATAAGAAGAATAACAGTGGTAGTGGGATTCTGAAAAGATTGTTTTGGAGAAGGAAGAAAGGTTGCAAAAGGGTTTTTATAAAATAGTCCCTAAATATAAGTTCTTTACAAAATAGCCCCTGGGAGCTAAAATGACGAAAATGCCCTCATGTGCAAGGCACATTACCAGATTTAACTAAAAAATCTAACTGGGTTTGGCCTAAAGGACATAACGTCCAAGATTTTGGAACATTAAGTACAAAATTTGTCAACTTTTGCGCTAAAGGACAGCGCCTGCAATTTGGTGTAAACATAAAGGACAAAACTTGCAATTTACTCTAATAATAATAATAAGCATAAAGAACATATTGTATTTGACCTGACTCACTTCTGTGAAAAGTTTACGTCAAAACGAAAATCAACTTGAATTTATACCTAGATATACATAAAAATAAACATGTAAAACTCGATTACAAAGTCTTTAGAAAGTTACGAAGTTTTAAATGTTATTGCTAAAAAAAAACAAAAAAAAAAGATAAAAAAGAAAAGAAACTTCTCAAATCACTATTCACCCTAAGTTGGTAATGGTAATTGTGGTATATAGGTATTCTTTGGTGACAGGTTCTCACATTTATAAATATGTTTGATCTCATTGGTAGCATGGTATTCTTTGGTGACAGGTTCTCGCATTAATTATAAAAGTAAAAAAAAATTAATAATAAAGTAAAATAAAATAAAATAAGAACGCTCATGTTAAAATCACCACTCCCCGGCCAAGTAATCCAAAATATACCTTCACCAGCTGTCCAAGTCTTAAAAAGAGTCGGAATGTACAAATGTTTGTATTTTTTAGTTGCTTGATATCTTGTTAGAGTCGCTTTTGCGTCAATTTAATCATTATTATCTTCTTTTTAGTCAACTACAAAGGTATTGGTCTGAATCAAGTTACTTCACATATGGGTCACGGGTCAATGTTTGGCTCGGTCAAAACTAGAGTCTAGCTATGTTTAGGGTTTTGGTAAGCATATTAACTTGAGTAAATTACCAAAATCGTCTTTTATGTTTGTATCGGATTACAAATTGTGTCCTTTATCTTTTAGGTTGACGGAAATCATACTTTATGTATGCAAAACCTAACACGTTATATCCTTTACCTTAGAACCAGTTAAATTTTAATGTTAAATCAGGGTATATTGATAATTTTACTAATTTATTTAAAATATCTCTAATAAATAAAACAAAAGAGAATTTAAAAAAATATAAAAAAATTATATCCTCTCTCTCGTTACTTTCATTCTCTCTTTCTCTCTCTCTCCCTAACCTCATGTACCCACCACCATTTTAGGACCACCAACACCACCATCACATTTCTATACCACATCCTCTCCCGTCCGTTGAACCCAACTAACCACCACTATACACCATCACCACCAAACACCATCAAACATCAACAATCCACCACCATAGATCTACAATCCATAAGCAAAGAACCACAAAACCCCCTTAATATCACTAAATTACCTACCAAAAAGACTACTTAACATTTGAATCAACATCTGGATACGATTGTTCAAATCTGGTGTTTCACGAAACACTGATGGAAAGGTTTGTTTCAGATCTACTTGTTTGCGGTTATTCAGATCTGGTTTGGAATGGTGGTGACTGGTGACGTCGCCGGTGGTGATTATTTTGGTTGTTTCGGGGTTAAGGTTTTGGGAGTGGATAGAGAAAAAATGGGTACAATAGTGGTTACACAGGTGTGATGGTGATGCAAAGGTACGGTGGTGGTGCAAAGGTACGGTGGTGGTGGTGCAAAGGTGGGGTGGTGGTGATGCTAAAATGGTGGTGGATACATGAGGTCGGAGAGAGAGGATATGATTTATTCTTTTTTATATTTTTTTAAATTCTTTTTCGTTTTATTTATTAGAGATATTTTAAATAAATTAGTAAAAGTACCATTATACCTTGATTTAACATTATAATTTAACCGAGTTTGGGGTAAAGGACATAACGTGTTAGGTTTTACATACATAAAGTATGATTTCCGTCAACCTTAAAGACAAAGGACACACTTTGCAATCCAATACAAACATAAATGACGATTTCTGTAATTTACTCTATTTATTTGGTACATTTTTTAATATTTGGTAAGGGTTGATTTAGTTTTTAAAGATAGGATTTGGTATTTTGGAGATAAAGTTTTAGGTTTATTATAAATTGGGTTTAGTATCTGTGTGTAATGTACGGATTGCAAAATTTGAATGATATAATTCATAAATCTATAAATAAAATTGCGTATGACAGTAAATAAAGACAAGGCTAAATTAGAATTTTAATTCACAAACTTAAAAATAATTTACAAATGTCTAAAAATTTCTTTCTATACAACACTAGATGTATTAAAACTAGGGCTGTAAACGAACCAAACGTTCGGCAAATAGTTCGTGAACCGTTTGGCGGGAAGTTCATTTGTGTTCGTTCGTTTACTAAACAAACGAACACGAACAAGAAATTTCGTTCGTTTAGTTAAATGAACAAACATGAACAAAGGTCGCGTTCGTTCGTTTATGTTCGTGAACGTTCGGTAACGTGTTCGCTTGTGTTCGATAGTTCATTAGTGTTTTTAGTTTTTATATTTATTTAAATATATCAAAATTCTGACAAATTAAATATCTAATAAGTGTTAGTGTATTATATATTCTGTTCATGAACTATTGTTTGTGTTCGTTTGTTTCCATTTGTGTTCATGAACATTAGTTTGTGCTTATTTGTGTTCGTCAACATTCGTTGCCTAAAATTAACAAACAAACACAAACGAACACGAACAAGTTCATTTCCTTAACAAACGAACACAAACATAAAATCCTGTTCGATAAGTGTTCGTGAATGGTTCGCGAACACATATATTTTTTAACAAACGAACACGAAACGAACACGAACAAGGTCGTGTTCGTGTTCGTTTGGTTCGTTTACAGCCCTAATTAAAACCTTATTAATAAGCAACTACTTTATGCATATGGTAGTTGTACCTTTGGCTTTGGGAGTTTTCAGAAAAAAAAATAGAATTTTTCCTTTCTAATCCTAGAGTTTCAATCTTTGGCAATTTAAGTCTAAAATTTCATTCTTTGGTAATTTAAACCCTTTGATTAGTTTGATTTTTCACTTATACTTCAAAAGTTTCTATCTTTTGCAATTTAACCCCTTCTAATTTTTTTTTATTTTTAACCTAAAGCTTTCCATCATTTGCAATTTAACCCCAACACTTTTTAACTTTCAACTTTGCTCCTTTATACTTTTAATCTTTCGCAAGTTTTCTGTTTAACGCTTCGTTCTAAATTAACACGCCGCAATGTGCGTATGGGATTCAACGTTTTTCCATCTATTTTTTCCCGTTTGACATGCCTGTCGCAACACGTCTATTTTCCCCCATTCGATAAGTCTGTCGCAACGCACGGGTCAGAGATCAACTTAGTTATTCTTTTCTATGTTTTACACATAGGTTCGTGGTAATGTAAGAAACATTTGACTTTCATCTAATATAATATATAACTAATGAATCCCCGCCGCATTGCGGCGGGTGATAATTCTAGTTATTTAAAATTTTACAATCTACATCTAATATTACTAACTTGACTTCATCTGTACTCTTTACTCTTGATAGTGTCACATACAAACTATCCATGAGTGAAACCTCTTGTTTTGAGTATAAACAATCTTGGTAATGTATTATATTTTAAACTATATAAACTTATATTAATTGAGAATGTAATGTGTTTCATACCATTAGAAATATCACATTATTGAGTTCTTAGGACATCAACTACAAAAATAATTAAGAAGTTATTAGTTGCCAAAAACAATTTTACATCCAGTTAAGATATAGTCAAAACTAAAAGTAATATATCAAATAATAAAAATCTTACAATTTGAATTATCACTAGGGTTGCAAACGAACCGAACAAACTAGAACAAGTCCTTGTCCGTGTTCGTTTGTTAAGAAATATAAGTGTTCACGAACTGTTCATGAACCGGTTATGGTGTGATTCAACGAGATCAGAAGAGAGAGAACGGGCGGCGCCGACGTCATTTGCCGGTGATCGCCGCTGAAGATTAATGATGTTGATGATGATAAAGATGGATGGGTGGTGGTTCTCGAAGGTTGGACGCCGCAGCCAGCGGCTCCACGGCCGGCCGACGGCGGCAGCAGTAGTGGGTGGTTCGGGTAAGGTCAGCTGGGTTCAGTCCTGGTTCAGAGACTCTGGTTCGAGTCAGGGATGTTTCGGGTTCTGTTCGGGTCTCGGTTCAGGAAAGGAAGCAGCAACACCTGCACACATACTCGTTACATTAAAACTGTCGGTCAGTATTTCGTCATTGTGTGAACCCTTGTGATTTCCGATCTTCCATAAGTTGTTAATGTTGTTTGGTATAGAGAATGAACTGATTTGGATTGAATTGTATTGATCAAAATTGTATATATCAAAATTAGGGTTACACAAAGATGGTGTTTTTATAGTCCACCATATTACACACTAGCCCCTATACTATTTGTTTCCTTCTTTCTGACACTCCCCCTTAAGTTGAGTAGTGGGATCTCAATACTTAACTTGCTCAAACAGCTACTAAACGCATTTCCATTGACTGCTTTTGTGAGAATATATGCGAGTTGATCTTTTGATGATATATACGAGAGCTCTATGATCCTTTCCTCCAGTTTTTCCTTGATGAAATGTCGATCTACCTCCACGTGTTTTGTTCGATCATGCTGAACTGGATTTTCTGAGATTTGTATTGCAGCTGTACTGTCGCACATAATTTTATTGGGTGCTGCCCTTTGGGAGAAACCAATGCCTTCTAGAAGTTTCCTGATCCAAAGAACTTCGCTTAAGCCTCGAGCTATGCCTCTGAACTCTGCTTCTGCACTCGACAGAGCGACCACCTTCTGTTTCTTACTCCTCCAGGTAACAAGGTTTCCACCAACCAAGGAGAAGTATCCTGATGTTGACCTTCGATTTCCCTTATCTCCTGCCCAGTCGGCGTCAGTGCAAAGCTCAACATTTAAATGTCCATTTGCTTTGAACAACACTCCATGGCCTGCGGTTCCCTTTAGGTACCTTAGAATTCTCTAAGCAGCTTCCATGTGAGCAACTTGCGGTTGGTGCATAAACTAACTTACCACTCCAACAGCATAAGCTATATCCGGGCGAGTGTGGGAGAGATAAGTTAACTTGCCCACAAGCCGTTGATACATCTCTTTATCTGCAAGCTCGCCATTAAGTTCCATGTGAAGATTGTGGCTCACCACCATTGGCGTATCTGCTGGTTTACAATCAATCAAACCAGTTTCCGCCAGGAGATCAAGGACGTACTTCTTTTGTGTAACACCCCGAAAATATAAAACTTTATATTAGAATTATAAAGTATAAATAAACGAGAATTTACTAACTAGGAATTTTAACCTAGTTAGTTACAAGTCTAGAAATAGCTTATAATAGGGTTAAAAGCTACCAAACTATATGTTGAACAAAGTATAGGGGCCTTAGTTGTTAAAATTGAAACTAAATTAGGTGAAACAAATAAAAATAAACCAAACACCCCAAATAGAGGTGTCTGGTCGATCAAGAAGAAGCAGGGGGCGACACCCCCATTCTCAAACTCTAAACATCCATAAAATCAGTCAATTGAAGGCCAAATTCTGTCCCAAATCAAAATCCAAACATAGATTACTGATCCTCATCACAAGGGGATTACAAGGTATGTAAAATTTTGAGAAATCTCTCAACTTGAAATTCTCATGAATTGGGAAAAATCTGAAATTATGGTTGCATGTGTGTCTTATAATGATTTAGGAACAACTATAGTGTCTAGGGACAAACCCTAGACAAATACAAGTTGAAATCATGTGAAATTTAGTGAAACCTATGAACACCATTGTAGGTGATTAGTGTGTTATGTGTAATTTGATGAACACTAGGAAATAGAGTGTTGATCTAGTGTAACTTGACAATTTCGAAGTGATTTCAGAAATTTAGAAGTTAATAATCATGTAAAATGGTTGAATGATGTGAAATTAGGGCTAAGTGATAAACTAGAGACTTGATGTTTAATCATGTAAAAATCTGCCCTTAAAGTGTTTGTTGAAATGCCTCTAAGAAGGCTTAAAACTGAAATTCCAAGTTTAAACGCATAATTATGATGTTTTTGTGTATTATGCAAATTATGATTTAAAGAGAGTTCTAAATATATCATAAATGAACTCTATAGGAACGGGCGCAGGAGCGTCAAGCGGACAAGCGGGTGGCGAACCACGTTTGAAAGGCCTACTTTGAAGGTATGTAACTTGATTAGTTATAATTGAGTAAACTTTGATATTTAGAATATATGTAATTGATTTGTGAATAAAAGTCGACTTGGAATTAAACGATAATGTTCGCTAGTTCGAATGATAGGCCAAGTAATTGGTTAGACCTCTTTGGTAGTCATCAAAAAATGGAGGATTCCTTAGATGAGCCAAACGAGTCGAATAATCGAATAAAGCATGGGTATTGCTTGGTAATATGATAGATTGTAATTGTTATCTGTAACAACTCTCATCAAAAGTCCTAATTA
Organism: Helianthus tuberosus; assembly: GCA_030545235.1. Lineage (NCBI taxonomy): Eukaryota > Viridiplantae > Streptophyta > Magnoliopsida > Asterales > Asteraceae > Helianthus > Helianthus tuberosus. The sequence continues at coordinate 53,798,864 of CM060428.1, forward strand.
TTAAATTAATTAGTCCAAAAGGAAACCCTAATTGAGAAACCCAAGTGATTCTGATAAAACCCTAAAATTTTCAAAACAATCAGAATCAGGATCAGGGCCCCTAAAACTCAGGGGGGGTAAACCCCATTCGGTAATATCTAAACAGTTTGCTGTCAAAAACTTAAAATTTTACGAAACCAACTCAGCTAAGCTACTGTGACACGAAGCCACCCTAGGGTAGACTAGGGCCTGTCGCGCCACGCGACAGGAATAGGTGAACCCCTCGCGTGGCGCGAGGGGGTGATTTTCTAGCTATAAATAGGTGGCAATGGGACTTGCATTCTGGACATTCTACGTCGAAATAATTCTCACTATTACACTGAGTTACGAACTGTTATTCCAAAATTACACCCCAGGATCTCGAAATTCTGCTGCAAAACAGGGTATTAGCACAATCGCTGCTACGATTCATTTATCCGACGATCAATATATCCAATGAATGTTTAAGTGCCGCCCACATTAGGGTTATACTTTATTGTTCGTCATTAATTTGACGGATCATCGTTAATTCGATGGATAAAGTATTATACTTTGTCATTCGTTGTTAATTCAACGGATCATCGTTAATTCGATGGATGAAGTATTGCATTTTGTCATTCATTGTGAGAATTTGATCTCGTGAATTATCGTAATTGCTGGATTGATTACTAACCCAGTTTTGTGTGCATTGTTATTTATATTAGGTTAACAAGGCTAAATCATAGATTAGACTCTGACCATATTAAATCAGCAATGTGAGTCATTCTCCTTTTCTCACAGTTTGTGAGTCATTCTCTCTTTTTATCAAATCTATTTACAAAAGTATGTTTATTTTCAAAGTTATAATTACGGGGATTAAGTCTTTGTAATCACCAAGTTACAGCCGGTATGTGGGGTTTTGTATACATTACTTGATAATCGTCACCATTGGGGCAGCCAATGGGGGATATGACCATAGTCACAGATTCGGTCGAGTGACAAATACCGTGGGTAGTTGGTTTGATAATAGAAACATTGTAATCGCTCTTAATACTGTAAATTATAACAAATGTGTCATTTTAGTAAATAGAATGATTCACTCAGTATTTCCCACTGACAAAACATTTTTCAAACATGTTTCAGGTGATCTGTTGTAATTCAGGAAAAGTGCTGGGGAGCATTTCAAGCTTAAGATAGTGGCTCATTATAAAAATAAAGAAATAATTTTTGTAATATCAAGATTTTATAGTAAAAACATAATATTGTAAATTCTCGGGATTTTATCCCGAATTGTGAAATAAAATAATCGGGGAAAATTTTAGCTTTAAACGATCCTTTTTAAATAAACTTCCGCTGTTAAACTCAATTAAATAAATACCGCAGTATTTCTGTCCCGCGGCTCCTGAAACGGGTCAAACCGGGTCGGGGGTCGTGACATTATCGATTGATGATTGACACATCAAATTACAAGAATTTAGCCTTTTGGGTTGTTAGAATGAAAATTCCAAGGAATTGTTTGGGTAAAACCAACAAATCAGTCAAGACATGTATGTGCAGAGGCCACCGTAAATTACGGTACCACCGTAACTTACGGTGGAGGCCAAAGCCTTACGGTGGGTTTCCCCTGATTTACGGTGGAACTAGAATCTCATAGAACCTACCGTAACTTACGGTATCTACCGTAAGTTACGGTAGAGCTTTATAGGTTATGATAAATTTTTGTATTTCTTGATAATTCGAATTCGTTTTAGACGTAGTTTCGAATATGTATGATTTCTAAGTATTCTAATACTAATGTTTAGTGTAAACATTTCAGCTTTTAGGTATTCAAAGATCACGGATGACGGTCAAGCTATCTTTTGAAGAACTGAACACAACTTTTGAAGCTTCCGCATAAATCAATTCTGTTTAAACAAAGTTATAATGTAAATCTTTTGCTAAACAACTTTTGGATGTTTTAAATAGTCGGTAGTTGGCTAATGCTTGTTACTTTTAAACTTTGTTCTTTTGAAACTTATGTTTAAATTGGGTCATCCCTGATATAAATCATATGAATTATTGTTAAATTCGAATAGAAATTTTAAGGGTGTTACATTTTGGCAGATGAAAATCCCCCATTTAGACCTGAGAACTTCTATTCCGAGGAAATACTTGAGATTCCCAAGGTCTTTCATTTCAAACTTTGAAAACAAATTCTTTTTCAACCGTGCTATCCCTTCCACATCATTTCCGGTGATAATCATGTCATCTACATATATGATCAGGCAAGTTACGAGGTCGTTTCTTATTTTGAGGAATAGGGTATGATCAGCGTTACTTTGGTAATACCCGTATTCTTTCATGGCCAAGGTGAACTTTCCAAACCAGGCTCGAGGTGACTGTTTTAGCCCGTATAGAGACTTTTTCAACCGGCAAACCTCCCCATTTTTAAAATCCCCTGAAAAACCTGGTGGTGCTTCCATGTAGACTTCTTCCGCTAGGTCTCCATGGAGAAATGCATTTGTAAGATCAAACTGATGGAGAGGCCAATTCTTATTTGCTGCCACGGAGAAAAGGACTCTGATGGTGTCCATTTTTGCAACCGGAGAAAACGTCTCAGAGAAATCGAACCCATACGTCTGAGTGTACCCTTTGGCTACAAGTCGAGCTTTGTATCTTCCAATAGAACCATCTGGTTTATACTTAATTGAATACACCCAACGGCAGCCAACTGTTTTCTTTCCGTTTGGGAGAATGCACCTTTCCCACGTATTGTTTTGTTTAAGAGCTTGCATCTCTGTTTCCATTGCCTCTTTACAGTTCTTCTTACCTTGTGCTTCCTTTACAGAGCCAAGTATTTGTTCGGAGTATAGAGAGGTGACAAATGCTTTCGTACTGTTAGATAAGTTCCCATTAACTATATTAGCTACAGGATACCTTGAGATTATGGTTTCCCTCTCTGGCGAGTACCGTTTTGGAGGGACCCCTCTGTTGGCTCTAGGAGGGAGAGGGTATCTTCTGGTTATCTCTGCTGCAACTGATTCCACATGCTCAACGACTTGTTCAACCTCTTCCAAGTCTGGTTCGCCTTGTTCTACATCTGGTTCAGCCTGTGGAGTAGGTTCCGTTGCAACTGATTCCCCTGTTGTGTCATGGTTATAAAACGTAGAACCTCCTGGGTCCTTAGTATTTCTTACCTCAGGTATCACGTTGGATGGACTTTCTTCAGTGGTACTGTGCTCCGCAGATTGTGTGGTTGTGTTTGAAGGACCCGCAGTACTGTGATGATTTTCTGTTGTTACTTCTTCAGATGAGGGAAGTTGGGTTAGCCAACTTAGGGTATCTATACATTCGTTCTCCCCATGACCACTGAGTTGGGTGTCATAAAAGTATTTTTGTCACACCCCGATATTTCCACGTATTACCGGTGGGCCCGGTGGGGAGTATCGTGACGTAGTTGATATCATCATAGTCAAATAATCACAGTTCAATGCACAACGGAAGTCTAAAGTAAATATATTACAAACCGATTCGAAAGTAACATTAAATATTACAAACGGATTGTAAGATGGATCCACAGGCGGATCTTAAAACAGAAATATAATCACTGTTCAACAGACTTTAGACGTTTCGAACTTGCAAGATTCCCTATTAACGCCCTGAGCTCCCAACCAATTTACGTACAGTACCTGTCACTTAACCTTTTTGGAAAATACGTCAGTTTACACTGGTAAATACAATTAACTGACACTTTTGAAAACATTTATGAAAATTAATTTAAATGCACAAGGCACAAATATCCTTTTATAACTTGGGACAATTATATAAAAATAATCTTGTATACAGATTTACATGTTCGTTATACATTTAGGGCCCGATGTTAGAAACCGGGTCAAGATTAACAGACACACCACAAGTATAGGCCCACAAGAGAGTGAGATACCTTTTCCCTTATGCAACTGTCAGGTGTATGCCTACACCCCGTGCTTAAGACGTGGCTATTTCTTTATACTGATGACAAGGATATCCGGGACATGGTCATTAACCCCCAAAGGCTTTATTTCAAACAAGACAGATTAAAACGGGTTACCTCAATAATTTAATCACAATCCAATTAAACATTCAATACCCGACCAAGCGATATTATTATAATACCGTATCCCAAGCCCGTATAGGGAAAATAAGTTAAAAGTATTTGCCTGAGCTAAAATGCAATATTATTCTCAGCCGTATATTCAAATCAGCAAGCACAAGTACGTTTACTGGGGCTCTTAATCTGGAACGAAGGTTTTATTAACCTATTAGATTCCTAACGGGTCTTATTTAAGTTGTAACTTAGATCGGTTAGTTTTAAGGAAAGGTTTACGGTTCAAAACGCAAGATTAAGCGAAGACCGGGTTAGAATGTGATTTAGACCCGACAAGTACGGAGACTTGTATAATATGGGTAAACTAAACACATTCTGAATTTTGAAGTGAAAATGAATAGGTTTGACCCGTTTCGGTTAATTTATGCAAACTAGTTACATAAACCGTAACGAACGCAAAAGATGCATAACGGGTAACCAAATGAGTCATGAACATATTTCACAAGTTAATATGCCTTAAATATGTTTTGATATCAGTAGGATACCTTCCATTATGCCCAAAACGAATTTAAAATCAAATTAAGCCCCGAAAGGGCATTTTGGTCATTTTAAAGATTATAAAAGAGGTTAAATGACAATCTGAGGTTCTGGTCTAAAATGATCAGTAAAAATATTTATTTTAATAAGTTATATCAGTAAGATATTTCACATATGTGAATTTTATCATTTATGGCCAAACTATGTACTGTAGGGGCATTTTGGTCATTTCACATATGCTTTAAGGGTTAATTTTGGGAATCTGAGTTCAAAACTTTTATTTACTATTAAAGTATAAAAATTTATTCATAACATCAGTAGGTATCAAGCTTTAGGTGCCTAATATGATTTTAAACCATACTATGCGCCTAAATCGCATAAAAGTCGGTATTTGACGATATTCGGGTTGATTAATGAAATCTGAGATTTTGATCAGCGTTTACTGTTTAAAATAACTTATTTAATATATAAAATCAGTAGAAAAAGGTTTGGTATGTAAAGGATGTGTAAAACTCTTTTTATTAGCAAAAAGGGCGTTATCGTCAGCTACCGAGCCTATGCGAGAACCCTATGTTATGATCATCTTAAAATTTAATAAAAATTCTCAAAAATCCCAAAATATTATATTACATCATTAGGTAAAATGTTTGATGTCAAAATTTGAGTTTAAATAGGCTTTATGCCAAAAATGCCGTTTAATTAATAAAAAACTTTCAATTAACGCTATCGCGCATAACTCTCATTTTAGACCACGAACTGATGTGAAATTTTATGGACATGTTTATAAATCAGTAATAAAGATTTTTGTCCTCTCATATTTTTAAAAATCTCATTTTAACACCAAAAGGGCATAATAGTCAACTTTAAGCATATAACGGAAACATGCAATGAACTCTAATTCTAAAGGACCAAGTAGTATAACTTCAGGGGGTTATACTAACATATAATATGGTCACAAAGGAACCCTAAGGCATAATAAAACTAAGCTAATTCGGGTCAGAACTGAAAGTCAAAGCAAAAGTTTACTTTTGCGACTTTCGGTTCCGAACCGATTCTAAACTTAGAATTGTCGTGTTGAACATGCTTAGACATGTTCAACTAATATTTACTAAGTTATTAAAGTGACAAAATTGATTTTATAGCCTTTACATCATCAGTTATGAATTTTGTTTTAAAAACAACTCGTTTGACTTTTATTTTAATTACTTTGACCCGACAATTAACTAAGCAAACGTGGTAATTAGGAGGTGCCCTTTTGAGGGTTTAATACCTACCTAATTACGATCACGTAGCCATGTTCGTTGCGAACCATGGCTTGACCATACAAGGTCTAACCAAAAGTCAAAGCGTTTATCGAAATGTTTGACTTTTCGGCTTTAAGAGCCAAATAAAATAACCAAGCATGAAAGGAACACTTACAAGTGGCCCTTAGGACAGGACAGAACTCAAAAGGAGGTTCCCAATGACCAGGATCCTCAGATTTGAGATTGTGAGCAAGTTCTCAAGAAAATGGTGTGAATTTCAAATGAAGTTTCGCCTCTATTTATAGTGTTTGAGGGATTCATGGATGATCAACAAGTGTTGGGGGCCTTCTTAAGATGATTACAAGTGTCTAACAGGTGTCCTAAAACAATCAACAAACCCATAGATTCGAATATGTGAGACAAGGAGGCAAACCAAGGCTGGTTTCTAGTTTTTATGGAACTGGCACATCCATACGGACCGTATGGGTCCATGGATGCGGTCCGCAAGCACTAGCCCAGCTCACCAAATTTCAATTGTTGTCACTTTTGGCCCCTGTACTTGATAAAATGTCATTTCTGACACATTTTAGGCCCGTTAAGCCATTTTAAGGCTCTACAATGATGCCTAAACATAGGGAACATGAAACAAGCTCAAAAACATGCCGGATGCTGGTTCGTTTGGTCTTACGGTCACGTTGTTCGGCTAATTACGACGAAACACGGACGGACGCGAAAAACGAACCAAATTACGCGACGAATGGAATTTTATCAAGCCAATCACTAAAATAAAATATTTTAATGATTACATAAATTTTTGGATGTATGGATATATTCAGAACATAAGATATGCGCGAAAATGCAAACTTATGCACTTTTTGACGCTTTTAGTCCCGGTTGATCAAATAAGTTTATTTTTGCTCACCAAACACCTCAAAGCCTATTTCTAAGCTATATAAAGGTTATTTAGGGCATGTTTAACTTATGATCATATTCTGGAAGGTTCGATACCATACGAATCGGTATACTTTTGCAGTTTGATGCAAATAGTCCCTCTAATGCGCAAACTTGCACATATCATCGTTTGATAGCATCGAAGCCTTATCTAATCCATCTTAGGAATTCTTGAGAGTATTATTAAACATCACAATGCTTCGGGTTTGTAGAAAGGTTATTCAGAGGTATAATTAAACATATTGCCGCTTTTAACCCCTTAAACTTGCAAAGTTGCGCGTAACTTCACTTATAGGCATAAAAGCCCTTAATGGCCAATATTAGGCATTCCCGAGAGTGTAATCAATTATCATGAGCTCTCAGTTTGTTAAAAGGTCACTCAGAGGTAAGAATTAACATGTTGACGCTTTTAACCCTTTGACGCGCAAACTTTCAATTAATTACGCAAACGGCTACACTCGATCAACAAGTGGCTCATTTGTAATTATAAATACCGTAAGAGGTTATTCAGAAACTTATTTTAGGTATGCTAACACTTCCAGTCCTTTCATAATCAAAGTTTTCAATTTTTTGAAAAATTAGTCCCTAAAATTCAATGTTTGACTTTATTAGGGTTTATTACACGTGTCAATACATCATTGGACGTGATTTTACGAGGTGTTACAATTTTGTTTCAACAAAGTCAACGTTCATTGTGGTGAACATTTGATGAGTTTTTGGATTATAACACCGGTAAGCTATTTGGTCGAGCCCATAACCGACAAATACACATTTTTCAGCACATGGGCCGAGCTTGTTCCGGTTGATTTTGGGTATGTGGACAAATACGGTACACCCGAAGATTCGAGGTTCAAGTGTAAGAGGATGGGGAATACTGGTAGACTTAGACAGACAATCTAAGGGAGTTTTAAATTTAAGAGCTTTTGTGCGAAGCCGATTCAGGAGATACACGGAGGTTGCAATTGCCTCCGGCCAGAAAGATTTAGGAAACTGGGATTCGATTAAAAGGGCTCGAGTCATTTCAAGAATAATACGGTTTTTCCGCTCGGAAACACCGTTTTGTTCAGGGTTATAAGAACAAGTGGTTTGATGAATTAATCCTTTGGCTTTAAAAAATTGTTTCATGGGTGTATTGACAAATTCCCCCCATTGTCGAATCGAAGGATTTGGATTTAAATTCGGAATTGATTGTGAATCATAGCATAAAACGTGATAAATTTTACGTAAACTTCGGATTTGTTTTTTAAAAAATATACCCATGTCATACGAGTGCAATCATCCACGAATTGTATAAAGTACCGAAGACCCTGCCCCCCATCACAGGAGCAGGACCCCACACATCAGAATGGATTAGGGAAAAAGGTGAAGCAACTTTTGTATTGCTAGGTTTAAATGGTTGTCGATGGCTTTTGGCATGAAGACTGGTTTCACAATCTATTTTCCTATTTGAAGGGAAGAGTTTTGGATACAAACGGTGCGAATAGCCAACGGATGGGTGTCCCAAACGTCGATGCCATAGCCAGGCTTCTCGATTTTCGGTTCCATGTGCCAACATCACAGTACCTTGTTGAGCCACTTCATCCACGTAGTACAATCCTTGGCGCTCAGTACCACGTCTAATAATCACAGCCGTCCTGATATACTATAGAAGGCAAAAAGTAGGGTGCATTAGTACCGTGCAATTCAACTCTTTGGTAATATGGCTAACGGAGAGCAGTTTGCGTGATAATGATGGAACATAGAGACAGTTTGATAATTTCATAGTTGGTGAAATTTCAATAGTCCCTCCTCCTTTTACTTGCATCATTCCATTGTTTGCGGTATGGATTTGATTTTTTTGAGGATTGGACATTGATTGTATGTCATGGTGTCAGTGGCACCAGAATCGAATATCCAAGAACAGTTTTTCCCATAATTGATTTCCATTTTTTTAGGAAATGACTAAGAAAGGAGCCAAGGAACACCTAACCGAGGAACCAACTCTATGAAAGGTTAATAGGATTCGAATCAGTCAAGCTACACTATAACGATAGCCTCGACTAATATCAGACCTACTAAGCAGTCGAGAAGAGTAACCGGCTAGCAACAGATCCAAAGGGCCGAACAGAACCGGATCCTGTAAGCGAATGGAAGGATCGAAAAATAGACTTAGGGCGAGAGGTCAAGCCGGGAGATATAGCGACCTCACACACTAAGCCTGTCTTCTCCTCTTCATCGAGCTACCGATGACCGGAGAAAGAAATGGTTCGTGGAGAATGGTTCGTTGATGAAGAATAAAATGATTCGTGGGAATGGACGAAGTTTGATGGATTCGTTGTGGTAAAGGTTCATGGCTGACTTGGGCTGAAGATTCATGGACAAAGTGTCACACCCCCAAATTCCACACGCGGAGTATCACCGCAGGGAGCGTGACAAGACCAGGATCCAGCCACCAATCATATTGAATAATGTAATTAAATAAATAAAAGTCCAACCACACAATATAATTGGTGTTCAAAACAAGTTAATCAAATTCAAGTTATCAGCGGAAGCATAAAGTTTAAATCCAAAGTATAAGTTTAAAAGTTCATAAAATTGACACGGCACACAACAGTCCATGTCCCATAACGACTCCTGCTCCCATGCAAGCTCCAACTAAGTACCTAACGACCTGCAAGGCATGTAACAACGAGTCAACAACAAAGTTGAGCGAGTTCACAGTTGGTTATCCAATTTATAGTTGTTTCAAAAACCCCGAGTTCTTTCAAAAACCATGAGTTATCCAATTCCTTGTTTCCCGAACCATAACCAGTGGGGGCTACCCCGTGTTGTAAACCGCTAGACTAGTTATATATATATATATTGGCGTCCTTCCCAATCCGAGGACGGAGGTACGTATTCTACCCAACCGAGAATACGCAGGTTAAATGTAGTCGTCCTTCCCAATCCGAGGACGGAGGTACGTATTCTTCCCAATCCGAGAATACGCAGGTTTAGTGTAGGCGTCCTTCCCAACTGTGGACGGAGGTGTATAGTCTATTAGTGGTGAATATACAGGTTTCGTCTTAGCTTCTTAATCCCATTCCCAACCCACCGGGAATCCCATGCCTTAAGAGTGTGAACTCACCTTTGGTTGCTCGGTTGAACTCTTAAAATAGCTAACGGTCGGAGTTGGTCAATCACGTCCTAATATGATTACCATTTAGTTTGTTAATGGTTTTAAATAAAACACAAAGTTCCTACACGCATCTATCACACAACACGCACTCACGTTAATAGTTCACGCCCATATAAACATCCCATCTATAACCATTCAAAAGCAAACATACGATATTGCACATAAAACTTTCATTGACATATAACACGTTAGATCATTCTCGATAACCTACCCGACATTTAGACACGCAAATTACTACTTATGTCGTTTCAGCTTTAACATTCAAAACTGGGCTGTTTTCGGACACTTTAATAAAATAGTTAACTTATTCCAAAAATTCCCAAATTTTTACAGAATGTCTTAAACTATCCAAATATTATTGTGTATAAATATCGGGATCCAATTCATTACCAATTATTTTATAAAAAATTATTTACCGGGCTGCAATCAGATTCATCACTTTCTGACTGCAGTCCACGGAATAATTAATTTAAAATTCATCGTAAGTCCGATTGAAGAAATTCCAGCGGGGGAATAACAATGACATCAGTGGACATCTACAGTACAAATTTCGTGATCTAATTCTAAACAGATATCAAGTTATGATGAGAAACATAACAAATATTTTATGCAGTAAAAACGCAGCTTTTGCTGCTGTGAAAAACAACCCTTTAAAAATAGCAAACAACATCCAAAAATCATGATTCCAGCGTCGTCAGAAGCGTATTTTGAAATATCACATTATAGACTCAAGAAAATCAAGTTTTCGTTAAGTTACGACCTGGTTACAGCCAACTGAAGTTGGCTGCAGAATCCTAGATAGATTATGTTTCAGCTCTAATCGTTACCCGATCTCCCCAAAACGATCATTAACGAACCCAATGAGTTATCAACATCAACCGTAGCAGATCGTAGGTCATCTATATCAAGTTCATCACTATTATTCACCCAAAATTATCATAGATACCAAATCCAAACAAGCTACCGATCAACCACCCAACTAACATGAACCCTTACAAACCTAATCCATTAATATCATCATGTGCATCAAGAACATTTAATTGAAACAAAGAACGTAGCAAAACAGCATATAATCAATCAGACATAAACACTTATAAACACTTATTTATCAAGAACCACGAAGATTTACATTGAGATCATGCAAAGAAACGAAACTTTAACGACTAAGTGAACCCGTAATCGACCTATACATTAAATACACATGATTTTTAGCAACTAAAACCACCAGTATCATCAAGAAGCATCAACAGTTATTACTAACCAGAACAAAAAACGCAGCCATGATACTTTAAACTAAATCAAGAATCAAAACTATAATATTACCGAGTTATGAAGCGATGAGGGTTGCAAGAATTAAATGGCTGAAGGTCTTGAGGGATGCTTCCTTGTGTTTCCTCGATGGGTAGGTTGAAGGGTGGGTGGTTTAGGGTTTTGTTTTAAGAAGTTATAATAAACATACGTGCATTACGTACACACTAATGGTTTCAAGTTTGGAGGTGGATTGGAACAATAATCTGGGCCAAGATTTTTAGTGGTGGTTTGGGCTGAAAACAAGTAGGATAGGTGGCGGGCTTGCTATGTGGGCCGATATGTGTGTGGGTGGATTATGTCTTGAGATGTTACCATAACAACAAGCAAACCACACAATACATAAAAGAGCTGCAATATGACGGTCTGGGGGTTGGGCCGTAAACATGGAAAGGAAAAGTGGATGTGGTTTCATGTGAGGGGGAGGTCTTTCGGGCGAGGTTTGGTTTCGCAGGAGTTTAGTGGCACGAAGGATGAATTAAATGTAGATATATAAGTATATATATTTACACTTATATATCGTATTCAAAAAAGTGCATGTGAACCGCAAATAAGTTAATCGAATCGAGTGAGCAGTTTAAACCTCATCAACATCAGGTTACACGAGTTGTGTCATGGTTCAAACGGTTCGGGTCGGTTCAACACAATATGGATTTGGTTTCGACTACACGTTTGCATACTATAAATTAAATGATTATAAAATTAATTCACCGAATAAGATGAGTATATATAAATTGATTTATAAATGCCAAATTAATAGTTTTTACCTCGAAGTTACGGGTTGTCACATCATCCCCAAGTTGAAAGAAATTTCGTCCCAAAATTTAGCACGCAGTCACTAAGGAAGCTAGTTGTGCTGTGTGTTTTCTTGGGGTATCACATCATCCCCCATTGGTTTGGAATTTCATCCCGAAATTCCACAGTAGCTTCAGCCTCAGTAGTGGTTTCGCTTTTCTCGAACAATTGGGGATACTTGTCTTTCATTTGGTCTTCTCGTGCCCAGGTAAACTCTGGGCCACGACGGGAGTTCCAATGAACTCGAACAATGGGTATCCTGGTACGTTTGAGGACCTTAACGTCTCGGTCAGTAATCTCTACTGGTTCCTCGACGAATCGCAGCTGATCATCGATGGTGAGTTCCTTGAGAGGAACTATGAGGGTCTCATCTGACAGACACTTTTTCAGATTTGACGCGTGGAATACGTTTTGAACTCCGCTGAGTTCTTCAGGTAGGTTCAGTTTGTAGGCCACCTTGCCTGTTTTCTCTGTGATTTCGAAAGGTCCAACATATAAGCGTAACTTTTCTGACGGTCACGAGCTGCCAGCATTCGTTGTCGTATCTGGGAAATCTTTTCCGTTGTGTTGACGACGAGTTCTGGGCCAGTGATTTGGCGTCGCCAACTTCTGCCCAGCATAAAGGTGATCGGCATCTCCGTCTGTACAAAGCCTCGAACGGAGCAGCCTGGATGCTGGTGTGGTAACTGTTGTTATACAAAGTAATGGGGGTAATGTATAGAGAGTGAATCTTCGTTGGAGTGTTGACGAAGATTGAATCTTCGTTGGAGTGTTGACGAAGATTGAATCTTCGTTGGGGGTTCTGTTTGAATGTATAAAGTGACGAAGGTTGGACGAACAAATAGAAATTAAGCTACTAGCCTGCCTGCTTAAATTAATTCACGTGGCTGGTAGCCTGGTTAATAATTATTTTGACTTTTTGACGTGCCTACTAGCTTGCTTCCAATTCTCTTCTTCATCGACTATCGCCATTGACTTTTTGACGTGCCTACTAGCCTGCTTAACAAAACAATAATAATATGCCTTCTTCCGTTTGTTGTTATTTGGAAACAATGATTAACAAGCAATTACCTTTCTGAGCAATGATAATAATGGAACCCTGCTGCCGTCACTTTTAACCTTGCTGCCGCCAATCCTTTGTGCTCCCCACTTTAAAGGTTTTCAAAAATAATTATAGGGATGCCTTTGTTCGTGGGTCCAAAGGGAATGTTCGTGAGCAAAGAATGTTTGACGAAGAGTAATGTTTGACGAAGAGTGGTTTTGAAGAAGAAAGGTTGACGAAGAATAAAAAAAGTTGGACGAAGAATGAATCTTCGTTGGGGTTTATGACGAAGATTGAATCTTCGTTGGGGTTTTGAGGATTGAATGGTTCGTTGGAGAATGTTCGTGGAATAAGGGTCGTTGGGGACGTGTGTGGCGGCGATAGTGTATGCTGGTGGTTAAAAACGAACAAGGAATTTTACGGGTGGCGGAGATGATACAGGTTTCAAGTTGTCGGTGTGTTTGGCGGTCCAACGCGATGCAGAAAGTATTGCTTTCAGATCGGTGATTTTTATAGTTTGATTTTGATTTGAGTTTTTTTTTGGAATTTTGATTTTGGGTTGGGATCTTTGGTTTGAGATTGGAATTGCTTTCAGATAGGTTGCAGATGATGAGCGTGTTCCAAGAATCAGAAACACTGCTATGATACCATGTTGTTTGGTATAGAGAATGAACTGATTTGGATTGAATTGTATTGATCAAAATTGTATATATCAAAATTAGGGTTATACAAAGATGGTTTTTTAATAGTCCACCATATTACACACTAGCCCCTATACTATTTGTTTCCTTCTTTCTGACAGTTAAGTGTTTGTTGGTATGAAAGTTATATAAGTTGATGATTTATAGGTAGTATGAGTTGTCTATATGATTACTAAAGTGTATAAATTGATTTTACGCCCTTTTGCTAGTACTGATAGATGTTTGTGGATATTTTTGGAATAAAGTGTGCCGCAAATTAATTTGAATGATGTTCGGTTCGTTTGATGTTATAAGACACCAATAGATTCTAGCGTGCTTTATAATAATAAACCACTGGTATAATTATCGCTCTTAGACTTGGCTGGTTTGAGTAAATGGAAATGTTCATACTTGTCTAAATAATGTTTAGGAAATAGTAAATGGATGGTATTGTTGTTACTTTTGATTTTCCTTGCATATTGTGGATTCTAGGTATAATATACTTGGTAATTGTTTTAGTATGGATAAGTGTAGGATCGAGAATCGATCTAAACGAGTCTATCAGAAGAGTTCTCATCAATACGAAAGGCGGAATACAGTCGTATCGATGTTGTTTCAGCTGATTTGCACAAGAATCACTTTAAACTATCTCGTATATTGATAACAAAACGTTTTACAGGCTGGAGATACTTCGGCAGCACTTCAGTACCGGAATCAGATCGTTACAAATGAAATCTCAAGTACCTTATATATAGACATATGATTTCATGCGAAATGAGTATGTGTCATTTCGTGCGAAATGGACACCTGTCCATTTCGTGCGAAATGACCTTTCTCATTTCGTGCGAAATGACTACATCTCACATGTTTTCTCGTTTTCTCGTATTTCGTGCCTTGATCTTTCAATTCTAATACAAGACTCGAACGAAGACGAAGTCGACAGACATATGCACCAACAGACTCCCCCTTGGATGTTGACGAAGTCTTCGGTGCGAGTCTTCAGCATGTCGACTCTTCAGTCTTGAACAGTCTTCTCGTTCTTCTCATAATATTTTCCATTGTAAGCATCTTTCAATCTCTATCTTCTCTTTATCAACATTAACACTCCCCCTTGAATGTTGATTTCATAAAATCTTCAACATCTGCATCTTTTCTTTTTCGAATGATGTTCCAGGATCTATCTCTGGCTCTAACATCGTCAGACTCCCCCTTTCATCAAGCTGGGATCGCCGTCTGGAATTAGCTATCGCCTTAAGATCGAATCCTGGCTCAAACTCTGCTTTGGCTTTAACCTGCATATCCTCTTCCAGAACATAAGTTTTTCATACATAACATTTTTAATTTCTGCCTAACCATTTAATCAAACCATTCAAGTTTGGTTACAACTTAATGAACCATTTAATCTTTTCAAAATCAAATTTCATTTCAATCAAACTCTCCCAAATCATTTGTTCATCATGTTTAGCACTCGGAATTTTGAAAATCAGCTGTTCAATCATCAGTTATCGAAAATCTTTTTGAATTTTTCAAAAATTTATGCTAAAACACACTTAAAATCTTTTTGGATTTTTGAATTTAATGGAAAGCAGTAAAGAAATATTTACAAACAATATTTTTGCAAATTTTGTATAAGAGGATCATATCAGTTTTTGACAAATCACAAGTACCGTTGAGCTTAGCTACACATTAAGAATTAAACAGTTCACTTAGATTGTCGAAATACTGATCCATTTAAATTCTCACACAAATTTCAACTGATTCAAGATACGAATTAGGTGTATTAAGAACTTAAACTCATTCATGTGTCCCACCTCTTGAATATACTCCCGTATCCAGATCCCAATATTCAATCTTACAGGTGAGTATACCACAGATGATATCTGTAAGGGGATAATTGCGAAACCTGGAGAGCTCATATTTTTTGTTGAGTTGAAGGCTCGACTTTTGGTGTGTCCCCTTTAGAGGACCTTTTTAACAACAACACATGATTTGCATTTTTTCAATGATTTATCATCTTTATGCTGAGGGCGGGCTTTTATTTCAAGCAGCAGTAAGGTATTATACGGGGACTAGGCCATTGCTTCCGCATTATCAGAAGTCCCGGGATAATACCCCAGATATCACTGAGCATAAAGACCTAGTATTTCAGAAAGAGGGGTCTTTCAAACGAGATTTAAGGGGTTACCTATATATCCAAGTAGTGTTCCCCACTAAACAAGCAAGTTTGAATTTAAGTTTATATCCCGAAAAAGTTTACTAAATGTGTAAAAACCTATCGGCATATCATCAGTGAGACCGTTTAATGCTATATAATCATTACATTTCTTTAGCATACCATAACTGTCTACTGATGTACTATCATTCCCTCTTTTTCACAACAAAACTCATTTTTGAATTTTTCAATGTTTTTAGCAATTTCAAATTTTCGAAATTTCTAAAATTTTTACTCCCCCTAAAATCAAAATTATATTTCAAATTTTGATTTTCTGGGAAAATTTGAAAACAAACTGTACAAATAAAGTGACAACTGTTGTGAATTGCTTCAATTCGCCATCCACTTGGCATAAACAATCAGAACTCCCCCTGACAACAAACTATTTTCCCATAATGATTTCAAAACACTTAAGTTTGTTTTAATCAAAATGGTTTTTCCGGAAAATTAGTTTTGTTGATTTTACCAACCACTTGTAGGTTAGGGGATCACTTCATCACTTTGTTCTTCTTCAACCACTTGAAAAATTTATCATTTTTCGATTCTATCAACAACACCACTTGTAGGAAAGATAAATCAAGTACAACTTAATGTCCTTGATCAGTCTTTTTGAAATTCGAAATATCACCGAAGTGAATTTCTCAAGAAAGATGCCAATTCCTACTCCACACTTACCAACCTGGGAGTTCCGGCAAGTCAGGATTTTTAAATAAAGGGATCCACCCAAGCCTGACGAACCTTGGGTGATTTTGAGTGATCTTCACTCGGCTTCTTTTCAATTTTTTGTTTTAAATTTCCGTTTGACAATGATGGAAAACTTGCATCATCCATTGTCTTAACGGAATTGTCACCTTTTACCTCAATAGATGGCTCCTCTGACTTTGATGAATCAGATTCATTGCCCGAACGTGACTTCTTTAACTTTGATGAGTCAAATTCATCGCAAGAAGATGGCTCTTTTGTTTTCAACAAAATAAATTCATCGCCATTTTTTATTGGAACCCAATCCTTACACGATTTAGGTTTTCCAAACTTATCAACCTGTGACATTAATGATCTTTCACAGTTTCTTTTATACCCAAAACCTTTGATAAAGATTTTGTCCGAAAAATTAACTTTCTTTGATTTTTTATCAGTTTGATTAGTCAATTTTTCTTTCTTTATCCTCTCTTTTGCCCTCAGATTTGTATCTGATGAATTCGTTTTGCTTGAATGGCCATTTTTCGTTGAGCAATTCGATTCATCAGAACTTTTATCTGAATCACCAGTTGTACTCGAGGACAAAATCAAGATACTCCCTCGCTTTCTTTCTTTTCTTTCTCAGTATGTCTTTCTGCCCTTGTGAAAGTTTCACTTTCTGTTCTTTCTCTTTCTGTTCTTTGGGCTTTTCTTCAATTTTGACTGATTTCTTCATCTTTCCATGAGATTCAACCCTCGATCTTCCCTTAAATCTCATTGGGCAATCTCTGGAAATATGACCTTTGATTTGACATTCATAGCATCTCCGCTCTGATACCACTTGTAGGATCGAGAATCGATCTAAACGAGTCTATCAGAAGAGTTCTCGTCAATACGAAAGGCGGAATACAGTCGTATCGATGTTGTTTCAGCTGATTTGCACAAGAATCACTTTAAACTATCTCGTATATTGATAACAAAATGTTTTACAGGCTGGAGATACTTCGGCAGCACTTCGGCACCGGAATCAGATCGTTACAAATGAAATCTCAAGTACCCTATATATAGACATATGATTTCGTGCGAAATGAGTATGTGTCATTTCGTGCAAAATGACTACATCTCACATGTTTTCTCGTTTTCTCGTATTTCGTGCCTTGATCTTTCAATTCTAATACAAGACTCGAACGAAGACGAAGTCGACAGACATATGCACCAACAATAAGATTAGTGATCGATTAAGTGTAATATGAGGTATGGGAGATTTGATGAATTTGTGATGTTTGTAATGCTGTATGAAATGAACGAAAATAACGTTTTTGAGTGATACTTCATGTGGTTGCAATATTTCTGTTTGATAAAAAGAATTTGACGCTGTTCTTGTTTAGTATATATATGTCATAAATTAGTGTAAAGATCTGTGCTTTTTGGACTAGTTGATTTTAATAAACTGCCTAATGTGAAACATGTCGCACACTTCCAAGTGTAAAACACTTAAATACACGATGTACAACTTCCTCTAGCATGACCGCACACTCCCGTGTGGACCGCACACCTGGGCAGTGAGCGACACAGTCCCATTGGGCCAAACATAGTGTTGGGCCGCACACTCTTACTGGGCCTTATCTAGTAGTGGACCGCACACCTGTTTGATTTAGTCACACACTTATAACAAACCGTACACTCTTAAACCACACACTCAATGTATAAACGCACACCTACCAGTGGTCGCACACTGATAAGTGGGCCGCACACTTAGTCATTAATGGGCCTTATTAATGGGTCGCACACTAGAATGGCCCAAACTTTTTATAAGTTACACACAACCCACTATTCCATATTATTTCATGATCAACTGTTTTATACATGGATTATTTATGGTTAAGGTGTTATACGATAATTGATGCTTGTACACTACTTAATAAATACGTGTTAGATACGTGTAGCTAATACGTGATTACTTGTATGCGGTCCTAACGAGTGGCAACCATAATAGGGTGTGGTTGACCAACTTAGGACAAACGCTTTATCTGCCGAGCAAACCAAGGTGAGTTCACACTACACTAAAAGCATGCTTTCCCGGTGGGTTTTGGAACTTCATATATACACCCGTTGGGACGGGAACCTCATATATTCCCGGTGGTTGGGAACTTCATACACTAAACGATAATCTACCACGAAATCCCTTATTCACTTATACCGATTAATCGTCGTGCGAGACGAACGAGATATTAGTTGATAGCGCTATTAGGTTTGACAACCTCACACCATGCCTCTTGAGGAGGACGGGCGTGAACTATTATCTAGGAACTCTGGTCAATGATGGTAGACATTGATCAAAAGGGAAAATAACAATTACATCGAAGTTTCGGTACTGCACAGTTTAGTGTATTGGTTGGTTCATTCATACATACAAATGGGGTAGCTCCCCATGGTTTGATTGCAACATGGCAGCTTCATAAAAACGATGTTTTTGGGATAAAACGAGAAAACTTTTTCGAAAACCGTGAACTCGCCAACTTTATGTTGACACCCAACTCCATGCTTGTAGGTTTATAGGTACAATTGCAAACGGACAATGCAAACGGATGGGGTGTGTAAGTGGTACGTTTTGTACATTCATTCTAAATTGTGGTTTCTGACTATGAAAAGTTTTAAGTTACATTTCCGTTGCTAATTATGTTTTTGAAAAATTTAAAATTAGTCACTAATTGTATTTTTGAAGGTGTAATAACTCACACTTTTCGTAAACGGTTCGAAATGATTAGTGGCTGGATCCTGGGCAGTCGCACGCCTCGCGGTAATACTCCGCATGTGGAATTTGAGGATGTGACAACCACGTCGATCGTCCACAACATGTCGCCACAACCATCGTCTATGTCACATGCACCACCATTGTCTATGTGGTGGCGTTGGCGATTGACGGTAGTTGCGGCAACAATGATGGAGGTGACCACAACCACTAGGTGGTGGGATGGAGGCGACAACAACATGAAGGGTGGTGGGGTAGGAGTCGGCGAAGGTTAGGTAAGGTGTAGTGGCGGGGGTTGGTTAGGTTGGCGTTGGCAACCGCAACCTGAAAGTCAAAGGTTCTAACTCCTTTAGTTGAATTCTTTCGTAATTTAAAAAGAATATTAAATTATGTTGCATGAAAGAATTTATGAGAATTTCTTCCAATTCCAATCTCAACCAAACATATTATCCACTGAATTCAAATTCAAATTCCAATTCTAGTAAATTGACTAAATTCTGCAAACCATTACCTTTGCTAAGAATAGAATTCAGATTCCAATTCTATTGGATTTCCTTAACCAAACTCAGTGTTGGATGTAATCTTGATTGATCTGTGAGATTATATATATTATTGTTATAATATTTAATCTTGTAGCCATCATAATCATTTATATTATATAGATCAAAATATATTAATAACCTATTAATAATTAGTTGGTAATTGTTGATGGACTATATTACCCTTATTAACTAATTAGGTTTCCTCTTGGGTGTATATATAAGGAGATTATTAGAGAGTTAGAGGGTTACACAAGTTGGACAATTCCATAACCCTCATAACATCACAATCGGCTCTCTCTCCATAACCGAAACCATCCCTTGTTTTGGTTCATCACCATCATAACCTTACACCCTAAGGAGGAAGCAGATCATCCTGACAAGTATGTTGAACTCAATGGCTGCATCTTTGACTGGATTCTCTGCTGGCTTGTCTGCTGTAACATGTATGTTATTCATGTTTTCCATTATGTTTAAACAGAACTGATCAACATGATCAAGTCGAGTCGATTTTGAGTCAGTAGTTCGCGGGTCAGAAGTTGAATGTGTCCAGTGGTAAAATGGTAATTAATGGCTAACTATATTGACGTGGGAAAGATGGAATGCATGAAGTTCACATTTTGAGTATACAAAGAAAATCCCCAAAGTGTGTGTAGTGTATTTGATCTTGGCCTGATATCCAACACTAAGCCTTACCAGATGTATTAATATTTTGACTTGTTAAGAGGAGATTGGTGGTTTACGTATGGAGCCACATATCCTAATAAAGTTTGCTATTATGTGTGAACCTATTAAACTTGTCTTCCACATAAAGTAGAAACTCTATAAAATAATACACCTGGGACCACCAAAATTTATTAATTAAAAGAGTTATTAATTAATCGATAAATTAATAATTATTAATTTATATATTAATTAATATTTTATTAATTTATAGTAGAATACTTAGTTTACAAACACCTTTCAAGCTTCCACTTAATTATTGTATACAATACATGTATATCAAATGAACGGCCCAATTTGAAAGAAACCTTCAATCTCCCACCTTATTATGCTTCTTGTGTTCAATGTATCACTTTATGGACATTAAAAATATTTTCTGTATAAATACAAGATCAAAATAGGTTAACACAAACAAATCATACACACAACATGGCTTCCCATCTTAAAGGTGTGAAAAAACTACAATGACAGACGAGATTCGAAGAGCATTATGCAAGCACAACAAGGATAATCCAAGTCTTACTCAAAAGCAATTACAAGAATGGGTTCACAGTAACTATGGTTTGAAAATGCAGTTGCACAGTTGTTGACTGATGAAGAAATTATTGAAAGTGTTATTGGAATTAATAAAGATGATATCGATGAAGAAGATGATGAAAGTTCTACAATGGAGCCCCCTTCGCGAAACGAAGCTATTAAAGCGGCAATCACATTGAACAATTTCTTGTTGAGCTATGAGAAAACAACACCAGAAGTTCTTACCATGCTAAGGAAAATTAGAGACGAGATTCAAGGGGAAATTGATTTCAACAAAAAACAAAAGACAATTGAGTCATTTTTCAAGAAACCTTCATAAATCATTCATGTAATATGCTATATATAAGGAATTATTAATTTATATTTTATATGGGGTCTAAAGAAATTATCAAAAATGTATTATCTTATAATTTTAGCGAATTATTAATTTAGCACCCTATCCCCGAGTCGGGACCGGCAAAAAATATTATCTTAGAGAGTTTATTAAATAATCGAGTATTAATTTATCGAGTTTCTACTGTATAAGCTGTGAATTTATCTTATTTTCTTTTTCAACATCATTATGTATTAAAGACAATATGTTTCTAAACTTCATACCAAGAAGAGAAACTACAATTGGTACATAACTAAAGAAAGGACTCCACATTTCTCATATTTTCAAGAAATTAACGATAGTACTATATGGTAGGTGGGTTTTGGACAAATGATAAAACTGGGAACAAAAGATGCTACCAAATTATTGTTTCATTAGTATTGTACTTGTGGTATTTGTTTTTTGGATGATAAATGTATATTACTACGTTTTCTGTGTGGAATATGGTTTATAAACTAGTGCGTCTCATTTCGTACCGTGGGACTTCACATATATTTTTTTTTGAATGACTAATTTTTTCCCTTAAATACTTACATCTCCCAAGGATTGAACCTTGATCTTCCCACAAGAGATAATTACTTTTGACCATTAAGCTATAACCTAAGTGAGGCTTCACATATAACCTCTGGCGTTTGCTCTCGAAACCCATCGTCACGGATGGCCTCATATGTTTTAAAATCACAGTAGTTGGTGTGAAACTGCAAATTAAGTGATAGAACTAAACGCTGATGACCTCTGTAACTTACAAGAAAACTCTTGTGTGCATATTTTTTTATTATCAAAAAATGCAACCTGGAACCAATCTGTATTCATGTTTAGTAGTAACTCTTTCCGGTTATACTCATTTGTTTACCACTGAGTGCTTTCCTCAATGATTACTAAAGAACCCAAACATAACCGATTATTAAAGAGACCAGAAAGTGAACCATTACAACAAATCATTATTCAACAGGTTGTGGTACAGAAAGTGAACCACTACAACAAATCAAACCTCGATCTTTAATTAACAGACGATAGCATGTCATAGAGTTGTGGTACAGGAAGATTAAGTTCCAAGCAAACAAACTTGATTATCTTCCCAGTCAATGCACCTAAAGACAACTTGTTTACGGTCACAGCGATTGCAAACCTGTTGTTTATGTCACAATATCCTGTAGATCCACCTAAACCCGGGTAACCAACCCCAATTACCGAACCATCAGTTGCATTAAATCTTAAAAACCCAAGCCCAAACAGCCCATTTGGGACGGTTAAATTCTTATAATCTCCATCTCCCAAAAGCGCGTCAAGAATTTTTCCGTTTGGGTTGTTAAAGATTTTGGTGTCTTTGAGTTCATTAGTCACCAGGCGACTTTCGAGTGGTGGAAGTGATGACGAGGGGTGGCAAGGTGGGACCACACCGCCATCCACGAGGGTGGCATAGTAGCGAGCCAGAGCACGAGCTGAGAAGTGTCCATTAAAGGCAGGTTGTATGGAACGGCGGACGTTTAGAGTATTCGATAACGGTATAAGGCTTGAAATCATGCTAAATGAGTATGAGGAAGGCATGGGGACCGCGTACAGGCTGGATTTATAGATATTGTGTTCTGGGTCTAAGCGGATAAAACCATCTGTATCTATTGTAAGAGTTGCAAGACGAGACTCCACACCAGGTGGAATCCCGATATAAACCTCATCTTCGATGTTCAGCGGGCGGACAATAGCTTCCTCAAGAATGTCCTGAAACTTTTTCCCGGATGCATGCTGCACATTTAGCAACATATACAATGATTTGTTTTAGAAATGGATATGCATCACAATAGGGTAATTTATTGATCCATTTTCACAAGGGGTTGTAGCCCCCTGCCAAAGGCGACCTCTTGGTGTTAAGATATGTGCACTGATAACAACATATATATGAATTGTTTTACAAATGCGTACCTATATATGTGTCACAACAACGGAGTAATTTCTTGACCCAGTTTAACAAGGGGGTTGTAGTTCCTACCGATGGCGGCCTCTTGGTGTTAAAATATGTACACTTACTTACAAAGGTGAGAAATACAACCTTTGAAAAGATATCCCGTGCCTGGGGCAACCTGTTAGTGTAGTTTTCTCACTATGATGTGACTACACTAAGAAGTCGCCCCAGACGGGGTGATCTCTCCAAAAGTTGTACTTTTGTGTACACAATTTAACACCAATAGGTCGAAAAACTACCCATTTGTGATGCACACATTGGATTGTTTTCCGTTTATAAAAAAAGGTTTCATTATGCAATGTCATTCAACATACTCAAGATAAAACATGGGGCTTTTGAACCGTAAAGATCATTAGTTCGGAACCCACATGTGGTTCATGGAACTTACCTCAATGATCCCACCACATAGCCAGCCATATGATAGATAATGATATAACTGTACACAACCAGGTTCAGTCTCAGGTGCAACCATAGCAATGCGCTTTACACACTCGTCAAAATCACAAAATAACGTAAGATCATTTTCCGAAATGCCAGCAAGAGCATTGTGTAAACCAGTTGTATGATTAAGTACATGATTAACCTGAATGATCAGAAAAGGAAAAGTAATTAGTTAGTTTTGTTTCTCTTTCAAAATGAATTTTAATTATGTACTGCAAGTATAGAACTGGTTAGGTAGCGTATATTATTGAAGGGTATAGAACCACATAGGATAAACATTCCCGGAATCACGTCTAGTTCTCCCTATAAGAGCTTAACACTCGGGATTTTTAGCCGAGTTTATTATCTGTTATAGGTATTATTATTATGATTAATTATTTATCGATATGTTTGTTTGTTAGTTATTATTTTATTTCTAGTTTGAATATTAGGATAGTTAAAGATGATTTATTATTAGCATATCATCGTCTTTTTCATTAATAGTAATTAATATAAAGAGGTCTGCATTTAAGTTATTAATACAATTTTTAAATGCCTCTTGACCTCAGTGATCAATATTAATGGACTGCAAAGCTAATTGTTTTCAAATGGAAAAAAAAACAAATCCAAAAACATCCTTAATCACTAATGTTTGTTCAAATGGGACAACTAAAACATGCCTTAATTAAGAAGATAGAAAATAATAGAACTTGGATTAAGAGAACCTGCCTTTATTTGATCTTTTCCATTCGTACCAAACTCTGGCCAAAAATTTGCAACGTTTTCGTTAAGCTTCAGTTTCCTAATATAAAAACATATATTGTATATTTGACCCGTTTATAGATCAACTGACAAAATCGCTATAAGCCTATAGCAATCACATAGTTTTAATATTCATCTGTATCGCGTTAACGATATATAAACATACCCTTTATCAACCAGCCAATGTATCAATCCGGCTGTGACTCCCTTAGTTACAGAGAACACAGGAAATAAGCTGTTGGGATGAACCGCACGAGGATCATCTTTTCCCAGGACTCCAGCTGCAGTGTCAATTATCACTTTCCCATCTTTGTATGCACAAACCTAACATACACAATAACATAAAACACAAATAAATTGTGTTTGATAGTGAACGCTAGCATTAGTAGCATTCGGTACAGAGAAAATTTGTCGCAAAAATGGCAATAATTTTCGCTTTATGTTGTAGTGAAAGCACACCTGGATTCCAAGAATCTTATCAGTAGTATTCTTTAATTCAACCAAGAAACGCCTCAGCTTTGCTTCAATATCAGAATTGACTGGACTGTCATATAACCATCTAGCATCTGAGGCAGCTGATCCATTATTATTCATGCTGCTTAAAAACATTTATTAAAACTGTTTACTTTTCAAAAAAAAAATTTATTAAAATTGTTAATCCACTTTCTGCTTTTTTTAATACGCAGTTTTTGAGCAATAATAAACACGTGGATCAAAACGCGTTAAACAGAAAGTGATCGCAGACGCCATGATTCAGCAATGGTTTCATGAATCAAGATACTACCGAATGGATGTAGTACCTATGAGTTCTTTAAACAATTAATCAAGAGCTGACTGTGTAAAGAAATCGTGTTTGGTTTATCATCTTATTTGCGTCTATAAATGCACCAGAAGGATTGTTAGGTGGGTGGGCCGCAGGTAAGGTCTCACTTAATGTTCATTTTTGTTTGTTATCACCACATTTTATGACCAATCATTGTCAGATTGTGTCTAGTATCAAAGAGTAGATTTTTTTTGAAAGGTGTGTGAATTATTCGTGAATGTCGGGAGGTCTAGCATACTTTGTCTTAACCGGGTACGTGTTAGAGAGCTCTCTCGCACAATAGATCCCCAACTTAAACCCCTCAATAAGAAACCCCTATTACTCATACTCGAACTTGAGACCTGAAGGGGAAACTCATCTAAACCCACCATAGGTGAAACTTAAATACCCGTGGCCACCACTAGAGCAATAGTGATGGTTCTAGTATCAAACGGTAGATAGAAAGTCATTGATATGAAAAATAAACAGAAACGTGTTGAATTTGTAACATGGGATTTTCTTGTAATTTTATATTATTATTTACAGTCAGTTTTGGTCCTATTAATAAAGGGTGTTAATATTCACACAACCCTCTACTCTATCTCTCTCTATATATACATAGATAGATTTAGAGAGACATGGAGTGAAAATAATGTGGGAATAAGATTTTAGGGTGTGGAAATAAGCCAAGCTTTAATAAATTTGACTAGCAATTCTAAAATTTTATATTAGTTACCGTCAGTTTTGATCCTATCAATAAATTTGTCTCTAGCATTTCCAAAATTTTATAAATAAATTAATTAGCAATTCTAAAATTCTATAAATAAATTACCCTAAAGACTTAAAGTACAAAGTCGGTGGCATACGCCACCGACATGCACATGGTCATTTCTCTTTTCACTTAAATAAATAAATGTATATGCCATTTTCCTTTTTCATACAATACTTTGAGTAAAATACATTTGGGCCCCTTGCTTTTAGTTTTTTTAAATTGCGTTTTGAGTCCATTTTGATATTTTCTCTTTTCACCCATACTTTGAGTAAAATACATTTTGACCCATTGCTTTTAGTTTTATTAAATTGCGTTTTGAGTCTTTTTCCTTTCAAAGTTAAACTTCATGCATATGCCATTTTCCTTTTTCACACAATACTTTGAGTAAAATACATTTAGGCCACTTGCTTTTAGTTTTTTTAAATTGCGTTTTGAGTCCATTTTGACATTTTCTCTTTTCACACATACTTTGAGTAAAATACATTTTGACCCCTTGCTTTTAGTTTTGTTAAATTGCGTTTTGAGTCTTTTTCCTTTTCAAGTTAAACTTCAGTTTTTCACCCATACTTTGAGTAAAATACATTTTGGTCATTTGCTTTTAGTTTTGTTAAATTGTGTTTTGAGTCCATTTCCTTTCCAAGTTAAACTTCAATTATATTGCAATATTAGACCATTGAGGTTTAATCTCAAAAGTTTATAATGTTTCAACTTTATCGTTGTACCGTATATCTATACATTTTTAGCTTATTGCTTTCTCTAACTATTTTCGTTCGCTAATTTCTTTTTTTTAAAAACTAAACGTTTGGATTCAACCATACATTGAGTTGAACAAAATACGTCAAGACATGCGCTTTCATATGGTTTGCGCATGACATAGCGCTTGGACTAATCTGTTTGCAACGTGCCTACGACGCATTGTCCGCGGATTGCATTATGAATATTAAAATTTATGTGTCGGTATAAATTCGAGTTGGTATTTTTCACCCATACTTTGAGTAAAATACATTTTGACCCATTGCTTTTAGTTTTGTTAAATTGCGTTTTGAGTCTTTTTCCTTTTCAAGTTAAACTTCAGTTTTTCACTCATACTTTGAGTAAAATACATTTTGGCAATTTGCTTTTAGTTTTGTTAAATTGTGTTTTGAGTCCATTTCCTTTACAAGTTAAACTTCAATTATATTGCAATATTAGACCATTGAGGTTTCATCTCAAAAGTTTATAATGTTTCAACCTTATCATTGTACCGTAAATCTATACATTTTTAGCTTATTGCTTTCTTTAATTATTTTCGTTCGCTAATTTCTTTTTTAAAAAACTAAACGTTTGGATTCAACCATACATTGAGTTGAACTAAATACGTCAAGACATGCGCTTTCATATGGTTTGCGCATGACATAGCGCTTGGACTAATCTGTTTGCAACGTGCCTACGACGCATTGCCTGCGGATTGCATTATGAATATTAAAATTTATGTGTCGGTATAAATTCGAGTTGGTATACGTTTCGATGTAAACTTTTTTGGGGAACAAGTCAGGTCAAATATATTTGGTTTTTGATTGTTTTATGTACGTTTTCCAATTCAACGTTTCGACCCTACCGCAACACGCTAAGGGTATAATTTTTTCCGTTGATATGAATATCACTTTTGATTACACGTGTTAGTTTTCCCTTAATACACATTTTATGCTTTTTGTGCATTTCCTATGTATGAGTCGGGTCACATATAAATACGATATACTTTACATTTTTATCCAGCTACAATGCTATTGAATTAAATTGGATACATCAAAATGTGTGTTCATATGTTTAACGCATTACATAACGCTTCGACTAATCTATTCGATGTTTGCAATGTATTTGCGCCGCAACGCGCACAGGTTTCCCAGCCCCCATACGTTCACAATGTTGCAATTGTAGCCCCTTGACTTTGGTATATTCAAAGTTTCATAAAATGACAAATTTAGTCCCTAAACCTTCTACTTTGGATTTCCAAACCAACCCTCTACTTTGGTTTTTCCACCATTACCCCTTAGCTCTTACACAGTTACGCCACCAACCCTTTTCTTTTACATTTCCACCAACACCCCCACATCTTTTACACATTTCCGTCACCACCCCTACCCCTTGCACTATTACTCCATTTTTACACCCGCCAAACTTTAAAAAATTTCCAATTGTAACCCCTAGACTACAACTCATACTTTTGCAAATGACAATGCATTGTGTTTTTCGAAATGTCTTTGACATTGTTTTGTACACTTTGTGTCTACCTTTGTGATTTACACTTTTTTTTTTGTAATTGTCTTTTATGCACTGGGTTTTACGAATCGTGTTTCGTCTTACTATATGTTTCCACCCGTCGCGCGCCGCCGCAACGCGCGGCGGGCAAAATCCTAGTTAAGAAAAAAATAGAACTCCAAGTGGTGC
Source organism: Helianthus tuberosus (assembly GCA_030545235.1). NCBI lineage: Eukaryota > Viridiplantae > Streptophyta > Magnoliopsida > Asterales > Asteraceae > Helianthus > Helianthus tuberosus. Next base: position 53,827,598 of record CM060428.1, read on the forward strand.
TATATCACGACTCCCGGCCAAGAAACTGAAAATATACTTGTAGGACTCTTAGATCACCTGTAGTGAGCGTTTTTTTCAAAAAAAAAAAAAAAGCCCCACAACGCCCAAGGACCGACCCGGAGGAGTTTTTTTTCAAAAAAAACTTCCAATGCATGCTTTTATCAACGCCTTCTTCAAATTGTTTGGCCAATAAGATCATTCCAAATCAAATATCATTAGTTTTAAATTTAAAAAAAACAAGAAAATAATAATCGAGAAATAATTGATGGGGCATTATTGGGCATTATCCCACTATGCCCATTTGTTAAAAACGCTCCATAATGCCCCTTTGCTGACTGGGATGACACGTGTCGTACAATGCCAATGAGTGGGGGTGTTATTCATGTGTACCACTACACATGGTCTTATCCGGTGGTGTTGGCGTCCACGAGTCAAATTGGAAATAAATATAACAACCCTCCTAAAATCATTATAACACCCCTATACATCCTAAATATATCTCGTACGTGAGAAACGGACCCGGAATAACCCTATACTTAGAAAAATCAACAAAAACAAAATCTAAAGGGTTGTCGCGGGCCGCGACCCAGACACCCTTGGTCCTTCGCGGGCCGCGAGGCCTTGTGCCATCTAGGACAAACCAAGCCGCCACGTGCCGCCACATGGCAAGGCTAGTCTGCTGACTAGTCAAAGCTACCGCCGCACTTAACGTGCTCGCGGGCCGCGACAGGCTTAGCCTGAGGCTTCACGGGGCGCGACAAGGTGTCCGATCAGGCCAATAAATAGAGTGTTCGAGCTTATTTAACAAACCGTTCACTTCTCAAATTCTCTCTCAATTTCTTATAAGTAGAAATTCTACTCGGGCTTAATACCCACTTTTAAGCGAAGCTCTGCCTCGTTGTAAGTACTATAACCCTGCCACTACCCTACACGATCGATCTAGAATTTCCGTAACGCATGTCAGGGCTCTGCCCGACTCCGTAGTTGGAATTCTATCTCGTGTGTACACCCGATTGATCTAGGATTCCGTAATGCATGTCGGCTTTGCCCGACTCAGTCATTGGAATTCTGTCTTGAGTTGTACGGATAATGTAATTTGGGTTATTTTACTAACACGTGTGCATTATTTAATTTTTATAGATAGTAACCAGGAGATACACCAGAAAGCCTTAGTATACCTAAAGTAGCAATGTGAGTTTATCCTCCTTTTGTAAACTTTTTTACAAACTGTTTTACAAAACCTCAATTGTTTAAATTATATTCAGCAGTGATTGAGTATTTGTAATTCTACAATTATCGTTAGTATGTTGTGGTTTTGTATACAAAATTTGTTACTACACTGTGAGTAGTAACATGACCACAAGTCAGGTTGACAATACCGTAGGTGGTAATTAAAGTATAGATGTAAACAAATGTAATTGCTGGATTGCCCTCAATGCTGTAAAAAGGATAAAACTGGTGTTCATTAAATTGGGATTCACTCACCAGTATTTCCCACTGACAAATGTTTTTAAAAAAGGCGTTTCAGGTAACAAAATGTGAAAGCCAAATAGAAGCCAGCTGGAGAGCACTGAAGGCTTGGAAAAGTGGCTATGAAAGTAACCTAAATAAAAGAAGATGTTTTATTTAATAAAATAGGGTTTATCCCTATAAACAGATTGTAATGAAAACTTGGGTTTTTCCAATGTATTTATTATTATGAAAATGTGGTATTTTACTCTCATCCTTGAAGAATTCACAGCCGATTCCATTCTCTTTTCTTGAAAGATTTCCTACTTTCTTAATATTTTCTCTACATCTCCTACACACATCACCATCGGGTTAGCATCCTCACTATTTTGATGATTATGTTGTTTGCAAATTGTATTCCTTGTCTGTTTGATGATTCATGGTAACAACTCATGCTAGTAAAATGTCAAATCTGAGTTGTGAAATGATTTGATGTTAATATGACATGGAAATGAATGATGAACTAGGGTTTTGAATGATTTTAAGGTGTTAAAAAAATATGGACATCATGATGATTAAATGATAAAGTATGGAATGAGTTTTGTGGGATTCACTGATTAAAACATAAACGTTAACATGTATGTTGAGGATGGATGATTATGTTAGGATAGGTTTGGTTTGTTTCACTATTTCATTCATAAATTTCTTCATGATGTTTTGTCAGTGGATGATGTTAAGAGCATTGGGGCTATAGAACATATCTCGAGTTCGTATGAAATGTCATGATAATTGATGATGATTTGGTGATATTGGACCGCACACTCTATTATATTGGGCCACGTTCTTAGTGGGCCACACACTAAAAGAGCCCAATGCTTTAACACGTCGCACACATACTCACTGTTCACCTTACTTCGTGTTAAAGTGTTATACGTACATGCTTAGTATAAATAATTGTTATTTGAACACTACTTGATTTAATACGTGTATGACATACGTGGCTTACTTGTATACCGTCCTAATATTGGTAACCATAATAGGACTAGGTTGACCAAACTTAGGATAAAAACTCTATCAACCGAGCAATCAAAGGTGAGTTCACACTAACACTTAAAGCATGTATTCCGGATGAATTTGGGAACCTAATATTCCAGGGGAACCTAATATTCCAGGGGAACATAATAATAATTAAATAAATACTCATAATTCATGTTTCTAGTGTACTAAATGAAACTCTATCATGAAGTCCCTAACACTTATACCGATTAGTCGCCGGATTGTCGAACAGGATATTAGTTGATAGCGCTATTAGGTTTGACAAATCTCACACCGTGCCTTGGAGGACGGGAGTGATTTCGTATGGCCTTATAACCGATCAGTGATGATAGACATTGATCAAGGGCAACCAGTATGACGGTTACAGTTTAGGTACTACACAGTTTAGTAGCTTACATGGGGTAGCTCCCTGTGGCATGTTTTATAACCGGTAACTTAAATAATTAATGTTTTTGGATAAAACAAGTAAACCTTTTAAACTGTGAACTCGCCAACTTTATGTTGACATACTACTGCATGCTTGCAGGTTCGTAGATGCTGCGTTGGTGCTTTTTCCTGGAGGTGTATAGTGATCGTCTAGAATCCGTTATCGGATTCCTATTTTGAAAACTCATGTTTTAAACTACTTTATGGATTTGTGTATTAAATGCTTCTGCTGAATTATTTAAACTATGTTTTAGACTTTTTTTAGTATTATGTCACTCATCATATTGGTGATGGTTTTATGTTACTTATATTAAATGTTCAATATGATTGGTGGTTTGATCCTAGGCAGTCACACGCTTCGCGGTAGTACTCCGCATGTGGAATTTAAGGGTGTGATAGATTGGTATCAGAGCCATCGGTTATAGTGAACTTGGTTTTAAAAAGAAAAGTCTTTTAAGGAAAACCAAACTATAACCCGTTTTATACTAAATCGATCCACAATGACACTACACTCCAAGTGCAAGACTCTGCGCTCTAGACTACCGAGCATAAGTATATGCATACTTATTACTTGTTTAATGTATTACGTGCTAATATACTTAGTAATACATTATACGCATACTTAGTTCTATTCTAAGGGTTTGCTTGGAAACCTGCGTACTTTAGTTATATTCCTTTCTATCTTTCTCTTAACCTTTCCGACGTCGTTCTCATTCTATGCCTTTGTGGATGTGAAGAAATGAGCGGACGTGGAAGAGGTAACGTGAACCTGACTCAAGATCAGCTGACGACCTTAATCAATGCTCGGGTGGCTGAAGCTTTTGCAGCCCACCCAGGAGGTACAATTAATCCGAATCAGTCTGGGATGTCTACATCCTATTCTCGTGTCACCTTACCTATCTTAAACTTATTTGTTTCTTCTCACGCGACAGGCCAACCTGCACCTACTCATCCTTGAGTATGTACTTTCAATGCTTTCATGGAATGTAAGCCTCATCCTTTCAATTGCACTGAGGGAGCTTTAGGCCTTCTGCACTGGATGGAGAAGTCGAGTCGGGGTTTGAGATATGTGATTGTCCTGTTAACTGCCGAGTGAAGTTTACTACTGCTACTCTCAAAGGAAATGTGCTTTCATAGTGGAATGCACAAATTTAGATGCTCGGTTTGGCGGATGCCAACACCACTCCCTGGAATGACTTTAAAGAGCTGATAAAGGAGGAATACTGTCATAGAGATGACATTTAGAAGCTTGAAGTGGAGTACTATGGCCTAAAGATGGCCGGTCTGAAATTGAAACGTACACCAGAAGATCAAACAACTTAGCTGCTCTCTGTCCAAACTTATCTCAGCCAGTCTACAAGCGAATTGAGCTCTACTTCAGAGGATTAGCTCCAGAGACTCTGGGTTATGTGACTTTAGCAAATCTCCTCACCATCAAGCCGAATATCCGCTTGGCACATCGTCTCACCGATCAAGCCGTTGAACAGGGCAAGCTGCCTCAAAGAATCAGCGCTACTACCGATGCTACTGAAGATAACAAGCGCAAGTGGGATCACAACAAGGGTTCCAACTCATCACAACCTCAAGCTCAGCAATGGAAAGTCGAGGGATACAAGGGTCCTAACCAGCAGGGTGGTGGTTATCTGGGAAATCGCCCCCAATGCAACAAGTGCAATCGACACCACTATGGGCAGTGTGAGAGCCGTTGCCAGCAGTGTAACAAGAAACCTATCATATCAGAAACCTATATTACCCTCCGCACCACCCACTCTCATCTACAGTTATTTTTTTCTAGAAAACCACCACAGCTCCTCCATAACATCCACCTTCACCGCCGCTTCACCGCATGCCACCACCATCTTCCCCACCTCTCCTTCCCCATCGTTGGAAACGAGAAACCTATCATATCAGAAAAGCCTCTGGCGCCGCCCCCTTCTCCACCGACGAACACCTCCGGCCGCCGCTCCCTTCTCTGATCAAAACTCCATAATAAGTTGCAGATCATGAAATGAAAAAAAATGTTTTTATTTTAAGATAAAAGGAGTTTGATGAAAATGCAAAAATGTTTGATGTGTCTTCTTCCCCATTTTAGATCCCAGAACCACCCTCAATTTTCATTTCAAAATTTCGTGTTCAAAAGTTATAATAAACAATCAAATTCAGGAAGTAAAAACGAACAAGTGGATAATATAATTACCTCTTATCGATGATCGACTAAAGGCGATGAAGTTTTGCCGGAATGGTGCGACGGCGGCGGCGGAGATTGTCACAGCAGAGGTCAGTTTCGAGTGAGGGAAAGAGAGCGGTGAGTGTTTTTGAGTGAGGGAAAGAGAGCGGTGAATTTTTAGTAAACACATTTGTTGTTTTTGTATTTTATGATCTGCAACTTATTATGGATTGTTGATCGGAGAAGGGGGCGGCAGCCAGAGGTGTTCATCGACGTAGAAGGGGGCAGCGTCAGAGGCTTTCTAATATGATAGGTTTCTCGTTTTCCAACGATGGGGAACGAGAGGTGGGGAAGATGGTGGTGGCAGGCGGTGAAGGTGCATGTTATGGAGGAGCTGTGGTGGTTTTCTAGAAAAATTAATTGGAGAAGAGAGTGGGTGGGTGGGGATGGTAATATAGTCATTTCTCATCAACTTAACTGGAAAAATTAACCACCATCTACTCAGGGGACTACCCGAGTAACAACCGAGCGAACCACAGGGAGCATACATGCTATTTCCAAAAGATGGGGATTAAACGTGAAAAAACGTGAAACCACAGGGACCATCCGGGCAATTAACTATAAAAATTAAATGAAATGTATAATGTTGACCACATGTTCCTCATGGATACGGTTCCTGAATTACCCTAGCAACCTATGTTATTTAAGTTTTTATAGACCGAGACGACACGTCATCAGCTGCCACATAGATCGGTCGTCAACGCCACCATTGTCATTAATGTCCCGCCATTGATCAGTGCAACCATCGTTGTCACAACGTCGATCCTCCACAACATGTCGCCACAATCATCGTCTACGCCACATGCACCACCATTGTCTATGTAGTGGCGTTGGCGATTGATCGGTGGTTGCGGCAACAATGGTGGAGGTGACCACAACCACTAGGTGGTGGGATGGATGCGACGACAACATGAACGGTGGTGGGGTAGGGGTCGGCGATGAGGGTTGGGTAAGGTGTAGTGGTGGGGGTTGGGTAGGTTGGTGGAGGCAACCACAACCTGAAAGTCAAAGATTCCAACTTCTTTAGTTGAATTCTTTCACAATTTAAAAAGAATATTAAATGAGTGTGCCTATTGGCACACCAAACCCTAGCAAAATTAGGGTTTATCTACGCTGCGTATTGGTCAATACGCAGCGTATAGGGTTACCCTTATATGCTGCGTATTGACCAATACGGAGCGTAGATAGACCATAGATCTCAGTGCCTGATTACCAATCATTGCACAGAAAACAATGTCCCATACGCTGCGTATTGGTCAATACGCAGCATATATAAAACTGATGCAAATTTGGGGTCATTTTGGTAGGTTTGAAGTGTCAAGTTTTTGCCAGGTTTGAATACGCTGCGTATTGAGCAATACGAAGCGTATACCCAGGGACCTTTTTTGGAAATTAAGGAAACTTCAGGGACCATATTTGTCAGTTTTCAAAAACTTAGGGACCTTTTTTGTAAATTTAGGAAACTTCAGGGACCATATTTGTCAGTTTTCAAAAACTTAGGGACCTTTTTGTAAATGTTCGAAAAACCAGGGACCATTTGTGTAAATTTACGAAATATCAGGGACCATTTTTGTAAATATATCAAAAAAGGGGAAAAAGGGGGTCTTCATTCAAGAACCGGCCCTTGCAAGACTCGAACTCATGACCTCTCGTTTAGAACCGCAACGCCTTAACCAGTTTATCCTCTGTCCAGAGCTGTTAGAATATGAAACTTAATTTTTATATGTAGTAGGTATACTATACGCTGCGTATTGACCTATACGCAGCGTATATAAGTCTTCAAATACGCTGCGTATTGACCTATACGCAGCGTATTTGAAGACTTATATACGCTGCGTATAGGTCAATTGCACACAGAACCTGTTAAATAACCTGTTATATTCCAGAACCTGTTAAATAACCTGATATATTCCAGAACCATATCGATACAACAAAACATGTTATATAACCTGCCATAATTTTATATGTACACCACAATATAAAAGTTTGTGCATACATAACAAAATGATATATACAAGAGTTTGATATATACAATAAAAGTTTGTGAATACATAACAAAATGATAAAATACTACTACTGCTGCTCCTGCTGCTGCTCCTGCTCCTGCTGCTGCTGCTCCTGCTCCTGCTGCTGCTGCTGCTGCTGCTGCTCCTGCTGCTGCTGCTGCTGATGCTGATCCCATTCCGCATCCGTAATGAAGGGTAGTGGAGGTAACCCGTTATGCTGTCGCTGCTGCTGCAGCGCCGTAACCACCCACTCCAACAGATAATTGTTTCTTTCAGATAACCGAAGTTGCCGCTGATATGATGGGTCAGCACCGGGCCAAACATGGCGTGGGAACTGAGGCGCCCCTGGTGGTCCACGCGGCGGTGGTGGCTGCGGAATGACGACGGCCGGCTCATACGGCTCCGGCGGCTCCGGATCGTGCGGGGGATAATACGGAGGGAACTCCGCCGGCAGCTGTTCAAGCTGATATTGCGTGCCGTCCTTCTTCTTAAACCGCTTCCCGTCTGGGAAGTCTTTGGTAACGTGCATTCCGGATATAACATTCTTCCCCATCCGCTTCGGCTGTGCCGGCGGACCTACATTGTCGCGGTCAGTCTCCGGATGATAGCCCAACGAAAGGGCTATCCTAGTCACGTAGGCTCCGCCGAATAACAATCCGCGCTCCTGTCGATGATGCGCGGAGGCGAAGTATTGCGCCAACCCGTGGGCGAGAGCGCACGGCCTCTTGTATAAGAGGCAATATAAGAAAAATAAATCGCCACTGGTGCACCACTCCTTGCTTTTGTTTCGAGCAGTGATCGAAGTGGAAATCATTTTGTGTAAATACCTGCACAAAAGGAAACCAGTCAGTAAATAATAATCAGACGACATCGACTAAGATCGTCGTTAAATAATTTTTTTTATTATTTAGTCGACGTCGTCCGTAAGGCGCGTACGGGCCTAACGAGCGTCGAGGCCCGTACGGTTCGACTTCGACTAAACAATAAAAAAATATATATTTTAACGACGGACTTAGTTTCGACGCTCGTTAGGCCCGTACGCGCCTTACGGACGACGTCGACTAAATAATATTTTTTTATTATTTAGTCGACGTCGTCCGTAAGGCGCGTACGGGCCTCGACGCTCGTTAGGCCCGTACGCGCCTTACGGACGACGTCGACTAAATAATATTTTTTTATTATTTAGTCGACGTCGTCCGTAAGGCGCGTACGGGCCTAACGAGCGTCGAAACTAAGTCCGTCTTATATTTTAACGACGGACTTAGTTTCGACGCTCGTTAGGCCCGTACGCGCCTTACGGACGACGTCGACTAAATAATTAAAAAAATTATGTTTAAAAAAATAAATCTGTTTAAAAAAAATCTGTTAAAAAAACAGTTTTCTGTTTAAAAAACTAAGATCGTCAAAAAACAGTTTTAACGACGATCTCAGTTTCGACGCTCGTTAGGACCGTACGCGCGTTACGAGCGTCAAAACTAAGATCGTCAAAAAAAATCTGTTTAAAAAAATATTCTGTTTAAAAAAAAAATTTCTGCTTAAAAAAATCTGTTAAAAAAAATTCTGTTTAAAAACAGTTTTCTGTTTAAAAAAAAAATTCTGCTTAAAAACAGTTTTCTGTTTAGAAAAAAAAAACAGCGTGGGTTTAAAAAATCTGTTAACTAACGTACCTGTGAAGTGGATCCTTAATCGTCGTAACCCTCCCCTTGGATTGATGGTGGTCCCACTGACCCATGTCCGCGATCAGAGCCCAAAACCCTAAAAGCGTGGGTTTATCAACAATTACCAACCCCTGTTTACACGAATGTTTATTAAACGTTAAATTAATATTAAATCTTAAATTTTATATATTAAAATAATAATAATAACAATACAAAATTTGTGTTAAACATACCTTCCTATATAGATCCGTAGCGATCTCAGCCTCCGTATACAAACCGCTATGCACCGCAAAGTCTGCAAGTGACATAGAACGCGCCTGGCCAGCCATGCGAAACGAAACCTCGGCCGGCTGCGCGGGGTCCACAGCCTCATTTGGCCGACGAGGATGAAACTCGAACGACGACAGGAACTCGATCAGTATCTCCCTGTAGCTCGGCGTAAACGCTAGCTCAAACAGTCGATCCCACGGTGAATCACGGGGAACAAACTCCCGCGCCCAATCTTCCGCCCCGAGCTCCCGGAGGGTTTTCCAAGAAACCGCAAAATGGGCACCGACGTGCATCTTCCGAAGCTTGTCGCAACGGAGAGCAGCGTCGGACTCCGGAGGAAACTCCAAATACGGGTGATTCAGGAGAGGATCCGCCGGTGGACGCTTCTGCTTTTGCGGCTGCTCCGGATTAATTTCTTCTATTTCCATTTCAGCATCCATCTTTCTCGTCCTGAAAACCAAAAAATTTTAGATTGGGTTCACTTTTCTAAATGTTCCAATTTCATATGTTCGAACATAAAAAAAATCGGGTCGGTTCGACGGTTCGAGTCGGGTAAGGTTCATCACATAATAAAATAAGATACAATAATGAAAAAAACATTTTCATGGTTAATTTAAAAACACGCAATATAAATAAGATGGTCTTACGAATACAAAAAACATACCGGTAAAACTAGTGGCAACTTTATTATCTTTTTCACGTTAGTATTGTAGTGGACAATGAGATTCACTAATCACTACTCATACGCATCGAATGCTAACAACAAAGGAAGCAAGAAACATGGTCACAAACTGCAAACAGCCACAAAATACCCAATTAACTACAGAAATATCACCATTGACAAATGCTATTTCTGTTGTGAACATTTTCTACCTAGAACAATGGGCTTGTATAAGACATCTCTTCAACAATAAAAACAACTTTACTTTAGAGATATCATCACCAATAAAGAAACATGTTGAAAAAAGATGCAAGTAATCAATAATTATATTTAAACTAATGTGTCATCTAGTCATGAATAACATAAGCTGATGAGCTATCTATGTCCAAAAAAAAAAAATCTAACCTGTATTCATGTTGTCATGTTAATGAAAAACGCAAATGATTCACTCTATGTTGTCAAAGGCGCCACCTAGGCGCTGAAGCCGCCCGGCCCAGCGCACCATATGTGCCGCGCCCTGAAAGGCGTGGTTTTAGGCTCTTAGGCGCAGGTTCTGAGCATTTTCCAGCCAAAAATGGCATAAAAGGAAAACCTAAATAAGACTGGAATCAACCTAAACAAGCCTAAAACATATCTAAAACCCCTAGTAACGACGTTTCAGTAGTCTGTATGAAGATTTCCCTCTAAACAGTCCATATATAAAAGTATCAGACTGAGACTACTCATGAATTTATCAATTAACTGAACAAAAAAGCAATTTTTTTTAATAAAAAACAAACATGAAAGAATTCACTATTCAGCAATCAATTCTTTCAATCTAAACCCTAGGTTTCACAACTAATTCGAAATAGATATTCACCAAAAATTAAGCAATTAACTTACATAAAAGAATTCAGCAGAATTGGAGTATGTACACTGTAATTACCAGTTAAAAGCAAACCCTAATCACTAACCAAACCCTAACTTACCTAATTTACGGATAAAATACAAAAAAAAAATCATAATTACTTGAATAGGTTGACCAAATACCTGTTTTATACTTCGAATTCGGGTCGTATACGGTCGAATAAGCCTGGTCGCCTCTCTTCTTTGTGCGTTTTTGTGCGTATTAAGATTTGGGGAAGAACAGAGCTGCGTAGGTATTTCACTGAATTAAATCAGTACCTCTACGCAGCGTAGAGATCCCTACGGAGCGTATAAGAATAATCAGTTTACCATTTTACCCTTCTGTTTTGGGGCAATACGAGGCTGACAATAAGGGTAAAAAAGTCATTTAGGAACGGCATATAAGCTGCGTATGGAACTCTACGATGCCTTGTACTATTATTATTATTATTATTAATATTATTATTGTTATTATTATTATTAATATTATTATTATTATTATTATTAATATTATTATTATTATTATTGTTGTTATTATTATTAATATTATTATTATTATTAATATTATTATTATTGTTATTATTATTATTATTATTATTATTAATATTATTATTATTATTATTGTTATTATTAATATTATTATTATTATTATTATTAATATTATTATTATTAATATTATTATTATTAATATTATTATTATTATTATTATTGTTATTATTATTATTATTATTATTATTATTATCCTGAAACTTAAAGATGCTGCGTAGAGACCCATACGTAGCATAGACAAAGTTTGTAAAATGACGCTTTTACCCTTACAATTAGCCTCGTATTGCCCCAAACACAAGGGCAAAATAGTAGTTTAACATGTATAGGTTTTGAAATTTTGGTTTGGGGGGAAATTGGCCGCCTTTTACATACGCAGCGTATGGATCCATACGCTGCCTTTGTCGATGCTCATTTTACTGTTTTGCCCTTGTGTTGAGGCAATACGAAGCCAAAAACAGGGGCTTTTTTGTCCTTTGCACTACATACGCTACGTAGGGATCCCTACGCGGCGTATATAAAGTTCCATTTTTTTTTGTGTTTTCCTTTGATAAATAATACAAAAATATGAATAAATTATCAAAATTGAAAATCATACAAACTTTATAAATTAAAAAAATTCTACAATTTATAAATTAAAAAAATTCTACAATTATAAATGTCATTTGGTAGTGCTGTAATCTTCGATTTCATTTATACTCGGTTCTCTGTCTTTGTCTGCGTTAGGATTGATTAACTTGTAGTAGTGCTGTAACCGCGGTCTATACATTTCTTCCCACCGTTCCGCAGCTATTGATCGATGTGTCGACCACAACGGGTTCACTAAAGGCATGGGGTGGTCTCCTTCCAACTTAGCATGTATGAAGTGTCCCCCGTCAACATGTACGAGCGTTATCGCTTGAGGTCGTGGATCTAGTAGGGCATCCCTTAATGGGAAGATGGTAGTGCTCCATTCGATGCTTAGCAGGTGGACGACAATATTATACCTTTGCGCTACGAGAAGCCCTACTTGGGGCATTTCCATCCAGTGACTTGGACCGCACGCTTTCAATGAATTCCATCCGATGCTCTTACGTATTCGTTCAAAGTCTCCTTTGTTATATGTTTCGAATACATGCTTCCAACGCGCCTCGTTATGGCCAATCTCCAGTAGTAAATCTCTTCGAATATTGGGCCATGCGTGTTCCAGAAAACCTAATCCGACAGCCACAGACCTGTACCCACAATGACCGTCTGGGATCACATCTTGTATACGCGATATGTAAGAGTGAAACTCTGAGGGAATTTGATCCTTAAACCTCTCAATGCTTAACAAGTGCTCGTCCCCCTTCATTAATGGAAAACCGTTATCATCCCGTGTCTCCTTCTTTTTATAACTCGTTGAACTGTTTCGTTGCGTTTTAGGTTTTTCACACTTTCTAACCGAACCAGTTCCACGAGAGCCCTCTGACGGTACGTATGAGCTGTGTCGGGGTAAATCGTACCTATGTTTGGGGGAAGCGGTATATACGTTGCTGTCCTCGCCATAGGAGCTGTGTCTCGCAGCTTCGTCTAACCTCGCAGCTTCATCTAGCCTTTCTTGTACTTTCTTTAATGTAGGCCGACCGCGAGTATTTTGCTGGACGATCGGTGGTTTCTTGGTTGACGATTTCGGGTTGAAGACCGCTTTTATCTTTGAAAGCAAACTCTTTTGCTGAACGGGGGACTGCGCCTCTAAATGTTGCCGCACATTATTTAGCTCTGCTACAACATCGACCTCCTCGTCTACCAGTTTACACGGGAGCAAGTCAAGCTTACGCCAGAATACATCTATGTCGTCGAGTTGTATAATACGCCCTGCACAGTTAAGTTAATACGGTGTGAGAAACAGCTAAATCGTACAAAATAACAAAAGGTTTGTAGTTTTAATATTTTTTACCTGTCTGTTTGTAGTTTTCCAGCCTACAAGCACACGACAATCCATTGCTAAGCCACATATGGCAACCACATGATGCGTTAAGTTTCCGCAACACCTCCATCTTCCTCAATAGCTCTTTTTCCAGCAAATCAAGTGCTTCATGGGAAACCTTTCCACGTAGGTTGTCCAACATTCGTTTTCTGTGGTGGTTCATCGTTTTTTCGATGCTCTCAGTGAAACTTTTTTGTATTTCATCGTACTGAGTTTCAACTATATCAATGACGCATCTTGCTATTCGCTCCAATGAACTCCCGCGCGTAATGTATCTTTTTAAATTTGCGTGCTGGCTCTCAACTCTGTTGGTGGTGCGCTGACCAAAGTTGCGACACTTATCGGTCCACGCATAAACGAACATTTCTTTATAGTCTTTGAGCCAGTTTTCATAGAGGTAATCATAGACACCTGCAAAAATAAAATAATGAAATGTAAAAGCGTGTGTAAAATATAATAGATTGGGTGAGTCGTTTGTTGAAGGAACACTTACTTTCTCGGTTGGCAACCACGAGTCGGTTATACATTTTCTCCAAGTTGTACTTGTACATGGGCTCTGATGAAGATTCGCACAATCTATTCCAGTACGACATAAATTTCCCCCAATCTTCTTTATCGAACCCTTTCTTGCAATTTCTAGCTATATTTTGTTGGATGTGAAAGTGGTTGAATAAGGATGAACAAAGAAAATCTCTGTTACGACATCTGTTTTGGGTTCCTGTCGGGTGTCGTAAATGAATCGGTGGTCGTGCAGCAGGCTTTCCAGTACCTGAATAGGATTCTTTCCGTCCATTATTGTCGCTCTAATTTTTTGTACCGCATTTTGCACGTCTTTCTGAACGTGCAGGCTGTCGGGGAACTGCTTTCTTAGGGTTTGAAATATGATACGTGGCTCCATGTTTTGAGCAGTTAGCTGCTCCACTAGCTTGTATTCGGCTTTAGTAAATCTTCGCACAAAAGCGTGGCCCAACAGACTCGTCGTAGGTTCGTGGTTATGGTTCGCACAGTCCACTTTTAACTCCCACGTGTCATTCGTCACGTCCCGGATGGCGAGTAATGAAAATGGGCAACCGATTTTTTTTGCTACCTGCTTTCCTAACTGTTGCTTTACTACGGTGCTCACCACTACGGTCGCACACAAGCCATACCATCCCAGTAGTACCGCCAAAATTTTTTGATCGGCGGGTAACAATTACGTAACCATACTTCTTTCCCGTTTCTTGTACCCAATTCTTCAAATCAGTTAGAGACATGAAACACTAAAAAAAAGTTACGTTAATAATAATAATAACAATAATAACAATAATAATAATAATAACAATAATAACAATAATAACAATAATAACAATAATAACAATAATAATAATAACAATAATAATAACAATAATAACAATAATAACAATAACAATAATAACAATAATAACAATAATAATATTAACAATAATAACAATAATAATAATAACAATAACAATAATAATAATAAAAATAATAACAATAATAATAATAATAACAATAATAACAATAATAATATTAACAATAATAACAATAATAATAACAATAATAATAATAATAATAATAACAATAATAATAATAACAATAATAATAATAACAATAATAACAGTAATAATAATAATAATAATAATAACAATAATAATAATAACAATAATAAAAATAATAATATTAACAATAATAATATTAACAATAATAACAATAATAATAATAATAATAATAATAATAATAATAATAATAATAATAATAATAATAATAATGTGATACCTCATTTATTTGAAACGAATTGCCCGGGGTAGATGGTTCATAAAGTGATGTATCGTATCCACTGTATCCACCTTCACCCACGTATCCACTGTAACCACCTTCACCCTCATATCTATCGTATCCACTATATCCACCTTCACCCACGTATCCACTGTAACCACCTTCACCCCCATATCTATCGTATCCACTGTAACCACCCTCACCCCCGTATCCACTGTAACCACCTTCACCCCCGTATCCACCCTCACCCCCGTATCCACTGTAACCACCTTCACCCCCATATCTATCGTATCCACTGTAACCACCTTCACCCCCGTATCCACCTTCATCCCCGTATACCCCGTAACCCGGATACGATTGCTGCGTCGGGTAATATGTTTCATCAACAGGTGCATTCTCAGCACCGTATCCACTTTGTTGCACGTACGGAGATTCATACCCGTATCCGTAATCTGGATACACTTGATGCGCCGGGTAATTTGGTTCATCAACAGGTGGAGTGGGAGTCTTGTTCAAGTTTGGCAACTGTGTTTTTTGATCAACGGGGACTCCAGACACAACCTCCTCCTCCTCCTTGGCAGCATTTGCTCCCCATGTGTCGTTAGAATAGCGCTTACCGAAATAATTATCGGTCCAAAATGATGACATTTTAACAAGATTGAACAAAAAACTGAACAAATGATGTGTAAATTGCTTACTGAAGAAGAAGATGAAAAGGAAAGCAGTAGGCAGTGAATTCGAATTGTGAACAGATGGATAAATAGACTTTCACGTGACAGTTCAATAGGCAGCGTATTGCCCTCTACTCCCCGTATTACTTTATTCACGTGCCTGGACAACATCGTATCGATGTCAAATCAGTCTGACATACGCTGCGTATTGACCACTACGCAGCGTATAGGGTTACATCTATACGATGCGTATTGATCACTACGGACCCTATGTCAGACTGATTTGACCACGGTACTAGGATTGACTGTCTGGTTGTGTCCCTACCATTAACATACGCTGCGTATTGATCAATACGCAGCGTATAACCTAACTAGTGTATATATCTAATTAAGTTTCATATTCTAACAGCTCTGGACAGAGGATAAACTGGTTAAGGCGTTACGGTTCTAAACGAGAGGTCATGAGTTCGAGTCTTGCAAGGGCCGGTTCTTAAATGAAGACCCCCTTTTACCTCTTTTTTGATATTTTTACAAAAATGGTCCCTGAGATTTCGTAAATTTATACAAATGGTCCCTGGTTTTTCGAAAATTTACAAAAAGGTCCCTAAAGTTTCGAAAACTGACAAATATGGTCCCTGAAGTTTCATAAATTTACAAAAATGGTCCCTGTTTATAAGCTACGTATTGCTCAATACGCAGCTTATATAAACCTGGGAAAAAAATTACACTTCAAACCTACCTAAATGACCCTAAATTTGCATCAGTTTTATATACGCTGCGTATTGACCAATACGCAGCGTATAGAAACTTTGTTTTCTGTGCAATGATTGGTAATCAGGCACTGAGATCTATGGTCTATATACGCTGCGTATTGACCAATACGCAGCATATAGGGTTAACCCTATACGCTGCGTATTGGTCAATACGCAGCGTATATAAACCCTAAGTGTGCAGATAGGCAAAGCGAGTGTCTAGATAGTGAGAGCCTATTAAATTATGTTGCATGAAAGAATTTATGAGAATTTGTTCCAATTCCAATCTCAACCAAACATATTTTCCACTAAATTCAAATTCCAATTCTAGTAAATTGACTAAATCTGCAAACCATCACCTATGCTAAGAATAGAATTCAGATTCCAATTCTATTGGATTTCCTTAACCAAACTCACTGTTGGATGTAATCTTGATTGATTAGGTCAAGTCGATTTCGAGTCAGTAGTTCGCGGGTCAGAAGTTGAATTTGTCCAGTGGTAAAATGGTAACTAATGGCTAACTATATAAAGTTTGCTATTATGTGTGAACCTATTAAACTTGTCTTCCACATATAAGCTGTGAATTTATCTTATTTTCTTTTTCAACATCATTAATGTATTTTATTTTCTTTTTCAACATCATTAATGTATTGAAGACCATACGTTTTTAAACTTCATACCAAGAAGAGAAACTACAATTGGTACAAAACTAAAGAAAGGACTCCACATTTCTCATATTTTCAAGAAATTAACGATAGTACTATATGGTAGGTGGGTTTTGGACAAATGATAAAACTGGGAAGAAAGATGCTACCCAATTATTGTTTCATTATTATTGTACATGTGGTATTTGTTTTTTGGACGATAAATGTATATTACTATGTTTTCTGTGTGGAATATGGTTTATAAACAAGTGCGTCTCATTTCGTACCATGGGACTTCATATATTTTTTTTTGAACGACTAATTTTTCCCCTTAAATACTTATATCTCCCAATGATTGAATCTTGGTCTTCCCACAAGAGATAATTACTCTTGACCACTAGGCTATAACCTAAGTGGGACTTCACATATAACCTCTGGCGCTTACTCTCGAAACCCATCCTCACGGATGGCCTCATACATTTTAAAATCACAGTAGTTGGTGTGAAACTGCAAATTAAATGATAGAACTAAACGCTAATGACTTCTGTAACTTATAAAAAAACTCTTATGTGCATATTTTTTTATTATCAAAAAATGCAACCTGGAACCAATATATCTGTATTCATATTTAGTAGTAACTCTTTCCGGTTATACTCATTTGTTTACCAGTGCTTTCCTCAATGATTACTAAAGAAACCAAACATAACCGATTATTAAAGAGACCAGAAAGTGAACCATTACAACAAATCATTATTCAACATGTTGTGTTACCTAAAGTGAACCATTACAACAAATCAAACCTCGATCTTCAATTAACAGACGATAGCATGTCATAGAGTTGTGGTACAGGAAGATTAAGTTCCAAGCAAACAAACTTGATTATCTTCCCAGTCAATGCACCTAAAGACAACTTGTTTACGGTCACAGCGATTGCAAACCTGTTGTTTATGTCACAATATCCTGTAGATCCACCTAAACCCGGGTGACCAACCCCAATTACCGAACCATCAGTTGCATTAAATCTTAAAAACCCAAGCCCAAACAGCCCATTTGGGACGATTAAATTCTTATAATCTCCACCTCCCAATAGTGCGTCATGAATTTTTCCTTTTGGGTAGTTAAAGATTTTGGTGTCTTCAAGTTCATTAGTCACCAGGCGACTTTCGAGGGGTGGAAGGGGTGAAAAGGGGTGGCAAGGAGGGACCACACCGCCATCCACGAGGGTGGCATAGTAGCGAGCCAGAGCACGAGCTGAGAAGTGTCCGTTGGAGGCAGGTTGTATGGAACAGCGGACATTTAGAGTATTCGATAACGGTATAAGGCTTGAAATCATGCTAAATGAGTATGAGGAAGGCATGGGGACTGAATAGCTGGATCTATAGATATCGTGTTCTGGGTTTAAGAAGATGAGATCATCTGTATCTATTGTAAGAGTTGCAAGACGAGACTCCACACCGGGTGGAATCCCTACATAGAGCTCCCCTACGATGTTCAGCGGGCGAACAATAGCTTCATCAAGAATGTCCTGAAGCTTTTTCCCAGATGCATGCTGCACATTTAGCAACATATATAATGAATTGTTTTAGAAGTGGATTCCCATCCATGCATCACAACAGTGTAATTTATTGATCCATTTTCACAAGGGGGTTGTAGCCCCCTACCAAAGGCGACCTCTTGGTGTTAAGATATGTGCACTGGTAACAACATATACATGAATTGTTTTAGAAATGGGTACCTATATATGCGTCACAACAACGGAGTAATTTCTTGACCCAGTTTAACAAGGGGGTTGTAGTTCCTACCAATGGCGGCCTCTTGGTGTTAAAATATGTACACTTACTTACTAAGGTGAGAAATACAACATTTGAAAAGATATCCCGTGTCTGGGGCGACTTGTTAGTGTAGTTATCTCACTATGATGTGACTACACTGAGAAGTTGCCCCAGGTGGGGTGATCTCTCCAAAAGTTGTACTTTTGTGTACACAATTTAACACCAATAGGTCGTCCGTGGTAAGGGTGTCAACCACACTTGTGAAACAACTTCGAGAAACTACCCATTTGTGATGCACACATTGGATTGTTTTACATTTATAAAAAAAGGTTTCATTATGCAATGTCATTCAACATACTCAAGATAAGACATGGGGCTTTTGAACCGTAAAGATCATTAGTTTGGAACCCACATGTGGTTCATGGAACTTACCTCAATGATCCCACCACATAGCCAGCCATATGATAGATAATGATATAACTGTACACAACCAGGTTCGGTCTCTGGTGCAACCATAGCAATGCGCTTTACACACTCGTCAAAATCACAAAATAACGTAAGATCATTTTCCGAAATGCCAGCAAGAGCATTGTGTAAACCAGCTGTATGATTAAGTACATGATTAACCTGAATGATCAGAAAAGAAAAAGTAATTAGTTAGTTTTGTTTTCTTTCAAAATGAATTTTAATTATGTACCGCAAGTATAGAACTGATTAGATGACATGGAACGGGATCAGGAAAGAACGATTTGAAGTGTGAGAACATTGAGAACGATTTTCAGCCATTGATCTTTGTGATTTGTGGCTAAAATGATGTGGTGGCATTTTTGTAAATAATGGGAACCTTATAGGTACCAGGAGGGGTAAAATTGTAAGATTCAAACAAGGGTGCACATGCTAATCACATGTCATTTTACCTAATCATATTTAAACGCCAATAACTTTTTTATACGTGATTATTTTTCTAAAAAAATTACACCATAAAACTCAGCGTTTTTTTATCTTTCCAACGAGTACACTATTGATATACTTTTCGAAAAAAATAAAATGAGTTTTATGGCGTTTTTCTGAACTAAGTGTTTTATGACGTTTTAGACTAGTTATTTTTATTGCGTTTTTCTGAACTTTGTGTTTTTATGGCGTTTTAACTAGATATTTTCATGGCGTTTTTCTGAACTGAGTTTTTTATAGCGTTTTAACTGGGTATTTTCATTACGTTTTTTATGAATTTGGTGTTTTATGGCGTTTTAACTGGGTATTTTCATGGTGTTTTTTCTGAATTTGGTGTTTTTATGGCGTTTTATTTGAACACCCAGTTCATGTGTGTGAGTTTTTTGATAATATTACCCCTTAGTGTAATTTGGCATCAATGACACATGTCAACTCCAAAATCGTTCTCACCGTTCTCACACTTTTCATCGTTCTCTCTAAATCCTAATCCTAGATAACATATATTATTGAAGGGTATAGAACCACATAGGATAAACATTCCCGGAATCACGTCTAGCTCTCCCTATAAGAGCTTAACACTCGGGATTTTTAGCCGACTTTATTATCTTTTATTGGTATTATTAGGCTGGAGGGTGTGAGATGGAGCCCCTAGGGGCTTTATCAAGACACGTAAGCGCCACGTAGGATCCACGTCAGCCATAACGCCCCCTTTAATTTGCACGGTGTGGGATGGAGCCCCCTATTAAACAAAATAAAAAAAAAAAATTGATTGGATGACATGTGAGGGCCCCACCTGATAAAGCCCCTTCTCCCTCGTTACCACCATGGAGCCCCCTCTATAGCGTCCCCTCTTAATCGTGTGGGTGTGGGTGTATAGCGCCGGGGGCGCTATAGCCTCTGACGTGGCGAGGGTGGCGCCCCCCACACCCTCTGGCCTTATTATTATGATTAATTCTTTATATATATATGTTTGTTAGTTTTTTTTTTGGTTTCGAATAACTTCTCAGATATCATTCCACACGAAAAAAGGCAATTACAAAGCAATGGCAGGTAGTCGTGCAACAAGTTGCGCCGCCACCCCCTTTTGAGTAGAAAAAACCAATTCTACTAAATACAAAGTTTGAAACCTTTAGCGACGAAGAATTACTATTAACGACTTTTTGAACCCGATTAAAAAATCGCACAGCGTTAGGAGTGAGGCCACTAAAGGTATCAAAAGCAAACGGGACAAACACATGTTGATTCTCCAGGCAGGCTTTCTCATGTTTTGCCACTTTGCTCGCCTCTGCCTTGTGCACCGCTTGCCCTACGACAAATCCCTTGTCCTTGAGCCCGACAAGGGGGGAGACTCCAGTTAGATCTACACAAGCGTGTTTCCCCCTTCCCATCCAAACACAAGGATGTCCGCCGGGCGTAAAGTGGACCTCCCCTCTAAGGAGTCAGTCAGGAAATTTACTGGAGCCTCCTTTTTGGCAGAGATCACGGCCTGCTTAAGAACATCACATAACACATCTCTCACCCAATCATGCCGATATTTAAACCCTGTTAGCTCTTTACAGTGGATCGCGTGCTCGCCGAAAGAATCCAAACACGCTTTGCGGCATACCGGACATGGCTCGTCAACTGGGAACAAAGGAATCATCAGTCGGTATCTAAGGATAACACGGTATTCCACAGCCGACATGTGTTGCCCTAAGCCTTCAATAGGTGCGACAGACAGAAAATCCTGAGCATGTGGGGCACGTAGACATTCAAACACAGCTCTTTACCGAGGGGATAAAACAAACTTCTCTTCAAACCTCTTGACAATTTCGCCATATAAGGCATTCGCCAGAATTTTCTGGGATTTAGGAGGGGCGGTGTCTTTAATGTAGAAACCACCAATATCAAGGTCGGGAAGAGAACTATGCAAAAGGTCCAACGCCCTCCTGTAATCGGAGTCTAAAACATCCCCACCACATTCTCGGAGTATGTGGTCTTCTAAACCCCAAGATTGGGCCCTTGAAGCCACGAAAGCATATGAAGAGGCATCCTCGGCCGTACAAATCCCTGGCCTTACAAATCCCTAAGCCTCCGAACTGGGTCGGGAGAGAAGCCAACCTCCACTAGAGATGTCACACCCCCAAAATCCACATGCGGAGTATCACCGCTTGGAGGCGTGACTGACCAGGATCAAACCACTAATCATATTGAACAAGTAAATATTTAATGTAAAAGTCCAACCAACACGATTAATGTCCAAAACAAACATAGATAAGTTATGAGCGGAAGCATAATGTTTAAAACCAAATCCAAAGTTTAATTATCCAAATGTTTAACATGGCACACAGCTGTCCATGTCCCACAACGACTCTTCCTTGTGCAAGCTCCAGCTAAGTACCTATAGACCTGCAAAGCATGTAGTAACGAGTCAACAACTAGTTGAGTGAGTTCACGTTGGTTGTCCAGTTTATAGTTATTCCGAAAACACAGTTTGTTCTTTACCAGCTATCCAGCCGTGGGGGTTACCCCATAGTTCGAAAAACGTTTATTAGTTACCCGTTCTTACGTTGGCTATTCCAGCCCGGCTCTATGGCCGTGGGGGCTACCCCATGTTTAATCCACCAGACTCGTTACCATATCGACTACTAACGTTCGACATGTTTAAGTGCCCTAACGTCTGTGTCTATCATCACTGACGTGCCATAGTCCATTAGTCCATGCCCGTCCTCTGCGGCACGGTGTGAGGTTTGTTAAACCTAATAGCGCTATTTAACTAATGACCCGTTCGCCATTGGCCTCGGCGATTAAGTCGATATAAAAGGAGGGACTTCGTTGATAGAGTTCTAGTCTAGTATAGTTAAATTCGTCTCATACTGGACGAGGAATCTATGTTCCTGATTACGTCTCAACCGGACGAGGAATCCCTATTCCTTAACCCATTCCCAACCCCTGGGAATCCCATGCTTTGTAACGGAGTGTGAACTCACCTTGGTTTGCTCGGCAGATAACACAGAAAGGTCAAGTCTAAAGGCTAGTGGTCAATCACGTCCTATCAGGGTTACCAATACAAGTCAGGTTTAGGTTCAATTAAAGCACATTTGATTACACATAGTTTAACATATTGCTAACACGTATCGATCATGGCAACATAACACACACATAGAATGTTTTAAATGTTATCAGTTTAACATACGGATGAAGCCCACATAAGTCTCGGCCCAACACGTTGTGCGATCAGCACATCCTTGTGCGATCCACAGCGTGTTGTGCGACCCGATAGAGCCCGGCCCAAACATAAACATAACAGTCCAACAACTAAACTGCTTGTGCGATCAATCTTGTTACCCAGCCCAACACACGGCCCAACAACAAATAACAACTAAACAATTTGTGCGATCCATAACCCCTTGTGCGATTGGACTCATCCGGCCCAAACACTTTACCCGGCCCAACAGTTAAGTCATTATACAACATGTGCGGCCCAGCAGCCTTGTGCGTCCGGGCACCCCTTGTGCGAACAGGTCATCTTGTGCGACCAGATGACTTGTTCGATTGAGCTCCTTGTGCGAGTGGGCCTCTTGTGCGACCAGTTTAAATATCCGAGAATTATGTTAATTAGTTATAGCCATTCAATTGTTTCCTTATTTACCTTTTATCAATTAACAAGTTTCCATCCATCCATATCACATACAGTCGATCAAACAAGACATTTTTAATTAATTTTCATAACCCTAATCATAACATAACCATGAACAATCACCAAGACACCTAAACATAATCATCTAAGGGTTTCGAACCATCATATAACACTTCGTGCTCTACCCTACAACTAACCCGATTTTCATCAAACATGCAGCCGATTATAACCATCATATTCTTAGAACCATCATATGCAATCCGATTCACATGAACAATATCTAATGCACATATGTAAGCCGATTTCATGAACACTATAAGTAAGCCCTTCGGATTCGAATCAAATACATATATAGCCGATTACATACATACAACATGTTTCATCATTTGATCTTGAATCATTATGTAAACAAATCCGAAATTAAAACATGGCAGCCGATCATCATACACGTAAACATCATGTTCATCATACGTTCAATACTTCATCATTTAATCAAATCGTGAAATCATAACATTATTCATAACACACTAATCATAAAGCACTAACCGATTAAGATGAGATAAGAGTGATCCGAATCACAAGCTTCGAGGAAGGGATGGGTGTTGTTGCCGTCGAGTTCTAGAGAGAAGGAAGAGAGCTAGGGTTTGTGTGTGTGGGTGATTAGTAACAAATGAGGAGTTTTACCCTAACCCCTTAGTGTTATGCGACAAAGAGAAGAGTGGGCCGAACCCTCAATGGGCTGCCCATTGATCCGAATACAAAGTGTAGCCCAAAAAGACTTGTGCGAGTGGGTTGTGTTGTGCGACCGGATTAATACTATACAATACACATCATCACGTAATCATAACCACATAACATTTAATCAATCACAAAGTCACACATAATCTCATTAATTCAACATATCAACTAATTACACCAAGTTCAAATACGTTACATCAAGTACGTTGATAAGTTCGGAAAATACGAGTTGTCACATTATCCCCAAGTTGAAAGAAATTTCGTCCCGAAATTTAGCACGTACTCACTGAGGAAGCTAGTTAAGTTGCATGGTTTTCCTGGTTTTCCTGGGGTGTCACATCCTCCCCCCGTTGATCTGGAATTTCGTCCCGAAATTCCGTAGCTTCAGCCTCAGTAGTAGTTGTACCGGTTGCGAACAGTTGGGGATACTTTTGTTTCATCTGATCTTCGCGCTCCCAGGTGAATTCTGGGCCGCGACGTGAGTTCCAACGAACTCGAACGAGAGGTATTCTGGTATGTTTGAGGACCTTCACATCCAGGTCCGTGATCTCCACAGGTTCCTCGACGAATCGTAACTGCTCGTCGATCGTGAGCTCCTTCAAAGGAACTACGTGGGGCTCATCTGATAAACACTTCTTCAGGTTTGACACGTGGAAAACATTGTGAACTGCACTGAGTTCTGCTGGTAAATTCAGTCTGTAGGCCACCTTGCCTATTTTCTCAATGACTTCGAAGGGTCCAACGTATCGTGGGTTAAGTTTGCCGCGTTTGCCAAAACGAACCACACCCTTCCAGGGTGAAACTTTGAGTAGCGCTCGATCCCCAACTTGGAACTCGAGTAGTTTCCTGTCTTTATCGGCGTATGCTTTCTGACGGTCACGAGCTGCCGCCATTCGTTGTCGTATCTGGGCAATTTTCTCTGTTGTGTCTACCACATGTTCCGGACCAGTGATTTGACTATCCCCCACCTCTGCCCAACAAAGAGGTGACCGGCATTTACGCCCGTACAATGCCTCAAACGGAGCAGCTTTAATGCTGGTGTGGTAGCTATTGTTGTACGAAAATTCCACAAGTGGCAGATGCTTTTCCCAGCCGTTGCCAAAGTCAATAACACATGCCCTAAGCATGTCTTCGAGGGTCTGGATGGTGCGTTCAGACTGCCCATCCGTTTGTGGGTGATAAGCTGTGCTCATGTCTAACCTTGAGCCAAAGGACTTGTGCATTGCCTGCCACAATTCTGA
Organism: Helianthus tuberosus; assembly: GCA_030545235.1. NCBI lineage: Eukaryota > Viridiplantae > Streptophyta > Magnoliopsida > Asterales > Asteraceae > Helianthus > Helianthus tuberosus. Next base: position 53,852,894 of record CM060428.1, read on the forward strand.
TGTAAAACGTGCATCTCGATCCGAGATAATAGAGGTGGGCACCCCGTGCCTCGAGACAACTTCCTTGAGATATACTTCTGCTAAGGTGGAGAACTTATCTGTTTCTTTGATGGCCAAGAAGTGAGCAGACTTTGTGAGTCGATCCACGATCACCCAAATAGTATCGTTACCACGTTGAGATCTAGGCAGGCCAGTAACAAAATCCATGGAAATTTGCTCCCATTTCCATTGTGGTATCTCTGGTTGTTGAAGGGGGCCTGAAGGTTTCTGATATTCCGCTTTGACTCTCGCACAAGTCAAGCACTTGCTAACGTATGTTGCTATGTGTGCCTTCATGCTTGGCCACCAGTATGTGGTTTTGATATCGTGGTACATTTTGTCCGAACCAGGGTGCACTGAGTAGCGAGACTTGTGTGCCTCATCCATCACAAGCTCTCGTAGGTTGCCATAAAGTGGGACCCAAATACGTCCTGTTACATAGTAAGCACCGTCTTCCTTCTGTTCTAAGCGTTGCCTCGAGCCGCGTAGGGCTTCAGCCCTGACGTTTTCTGGTTTCAATGCTTCTACCTGAGCATTTCGTATTTGGGAAGGAAGACTAGACTGTATAGTGAGTTGTAAAGCTCGTACGCGCTTAGGCGCAGTGTCCTTTCGACTGAGGGCATCAGCCACAACATTGGCTTTGCCCGGGTGATACCTGATCGAGCATTCGTAATCGTTCAGTAGTTCGACCCATCGTCGCTGTCACATGTTGAGTTCCTTCTGTTTGAAGATGTGCTCGAGGCTTCTGTGGTCAGTGTAGATAGCACACTTGGTACCATACAAGTAGTGTCGCCATATCTTAAGTGCAAAAATAACCGCTCCCAGCTCTAAATCGTGTGTAGTGTAGTTCTTTTCATGAACCTTGAGTTGGCGTGAAGCGTATGCTATAACTTTATCCCGCTGCATCAAAACACAACCAAGACCCTGAATAGATGCGTCGCAGTAGACCACGAAGTCGTCCGTGCCCTCTGGCAATGAAAGGATAGGTGCACTACAAAGTCTATCCTTTAAGTGCTGAAACGCTAACTCCTGTTCGTTTCCCCAATGATAAACAACGCCCTTCTGCGTTAGTGAAGTAAGAGGCTGAGCAATCTTGGAGAAATCCTTGATAAATCTCCTGTAATAACCTGCCAATCCCAAGAATTGGCGAATTTCCGTTGGCGTACGAGGTGCAGGCCAGCTCTTGATTGACTCCACCTTGGATGGATCAACGTGAATCCCATCCTTGTTCACTACATGGCCTAAGAAATGGACTTCACGAAGCCAGAAGTCACATTTTGAGAACTTGGCGTACAGCTGTTCCTTTCGAAGGAGTTCCAAAATAAGTCGTAAATGTTGCTCATGTTCCTCCTGACTCTTCGAATAGATCAGGATGTCATCAATGAAGACAATAACGAATTTGTCTAAGTAAGGCTTGCACACTCGATTCATCAAATCCATGAAGACCGCCGGTGCGTTTGTCATCCCAAAAGGCATGACCAAAAACTCATAGTGGCCATATCGAGTTCTGAAGGCTGTTTTGGAGACGTCCTCTTCTCGGACTCTCAGCTGGTGATATCCCGATCTCAAATCAATCTTCGAATAGTAGCTCGACCCTTGTAGCTGGTCGAACAAATCGTCAATGAGTGGAAGAGGATAGCGGTTCTTCACAGTCACCTTGTTCAGTTCGCGGTAGTCGATGCACATTCTGAACGTACCGTCTTTCTTCTTCACAAATAGCACTGGAGCTCCCCAGGGCGAAGAGCTAGGACAAATAAAACCCTTATCTAAGAGTTCTTGCAGTTGCGTAGATAGCTCTTTCAACTCTGTTGGAGCTAAACGATAAGGTGCACGAGCTATAGGTGCCGCTCCAGGAGCTAGCTCGATTTGGAACTCGACCTGGCGATGAGGCGGGATGCCAGGTAGTTCCTCAGGAAATACCTCAGGATAATTACGTACAACTGGAAAGTCTTCTATCTTTTTCTCTTTCTTCGAGGTGTCAGTAACAAGAGCCAGAAAGGCAGTGTGGCCCTTACGCAAACACTTTTGAGCCTTAAGGGAAGAAATGATGCTCGTAACAGCACCACTCTTGTCGCCACGAATCATAAGAGGTTCCTCACCTTGGCGCGGAATGCGGACAATCTTTTCGTTGCAAAGAATCTCAGCTTGGTGTTGGGATAACCAGTCCATCCCAATGACAACGTCGAAACTACCCAGAGTGATAGGAAGGAGGTCGATTGAGAAAGTGTGATCATCAAGAACGAGATTACAACCCTTGACTACGTGTGTGACCTCTAAACTCTTACCATTAGCTAACTCTACATCGTGTTTGGGGTTCAAAGGTGTTGGGGTACGCTTAAGCAGTTGACTAACTTTTTGGGACACATAACTAGTATCAGCACCCGAATCAAATAAGACAGTAACGTAAAAGTCGTCGAGAAGGAACTTACCCGTCACAACATTGGGATCGTTCCTAGCTTCCCCTTGGCCAATAACGAACACACGACCCCTTGCTCCATTACCATTATTACCCCCGTTGTTTCCATTCCCCTGATTGTTGTTATTATTGTTGTTCTGGTTCCTGTTTAGCTGGGGACAGTCTCTCTTGAAGTGGCCTTCAGCTCCACACTGAAAGCACCCTTTGTTGTTACCCTGCGGCTGCTGTTGCTGGCGTTGATTCTGTTGATCTTGCTGTTGCTGACGATTCTGGTTTGCTGGGTATAAGCTTCTACAATCCTTCGCCGCGTGGCCTGGCTTGTTGCACCGATGACAGTTACCCCTGGTGCATGGCCCGCGATGATGCAAGTTGCAACGATTACATTTGGGGTGATTTCCTTTGTATCCACCCTGACTTTGGCTACCTGACGATTGCTGACTAGGACTCTTATACTCTTCAGTTCTTCTCTGCTGCGACTGGGATTGAACAGATGTCGAACCTCTGCTTGAAGCTCCATCCCATTTACGTTTGTGATCACTGGGAGGTTCAGAGGTAGCTGTAGCACTAATGCGTTTTGGTAACCTGTTTTGCTCCACCGCCTGATCAGTGAGACGGTGAGCCAACTGAACAACCTGCTGATAGGTAGCGAGATTTGCTGAAGTCACATGACTTTGGATCTCCGGCTTCAGGCCCTTAAGATATAGTTCGATACGCTTAATTGGAGGGTCCACCATAGTAGGACACAGTAGTGCAAGCTCATTCGATCTCTTAGTAAACGCCTCAATTTCTGACCCCGTCATCTTGAGGTTGAAGAACTCTACTTCCAGCTTATGAATGTCGTCACGCGTGCAGTATTCCTCCCTGATCATTTCTTTAAAATTGTTCCATGGGGTGGCGTTAGCAGCAACCAACCCCAGCATTTGGACTTGAGCGTTCCACCATGTGAGGGCTAAACCCTCGAGAGTGCCGGTAGCATATTTCACCCTGCGTGCCTCAGGGCATTCACACATCTCGAACACAGACTCTAGTTTCTCAAACCAGTGGAGGAGACCTACTGCTCCTTCAGTGCCGCTAAAAGTAGTGGGTCGGCAGTCCATGAAAGTTTTAAAGGTACACACAGGTGGCTGAGCATGCTGACCTGTTGCGAGTGTAAGAAAGGACAAAGTTTAACACAAGGATATGTTCACGAGAGTAGGATCTAAAGATCCTAGAATGAGTTATAAACTGCAGGGTATACCTCCTGCCTGTGCGGCTGCAAGTGCCGCAGCAACCTGTTCGTTAATCAGAGCCGTCAACTGGGCTTGAGTCATGTTGATGCGTCCAGACATGATCTTCATATCAAAGGAAGCATGAGTGAGAAGGGTTCGCGAAAGTGCGATGACAGAAGAGAGTAAGCACACACGTGTTCAAGCAAGAGTAGCTATACTAGCTAAGCATATCATGAGAAAAAATTCTACATACTCTAGCAAGTAGGTAATAAAACACAAACCATATCACCTAGAATGTCGAGCCTTGCACGTGGAGTGAAGCGTCGTTGTGGATCGTAGAGCACTGTACAGGTTATAGTCTGGTTTTAACAAAAACGTTTTCCTTTATTAAAACCAAGTTCTCTATAACCAATGGCTCTGATACCAATCTGTCACACCCCCAAAATCCACATGCGGAGTATCACCGCTTGGAGGCGTGACTGACCAGGATCAAACCACTAATCATATTGAACAAGTAAATATTTAATGTAAAAGTCCAACCAACACGATTAATGTCCAAAACAAACATAGATAAGTTATGAGCGGAAGCATAATGTTTAAAACCAAATCCAAAGTTTAATTATCCAAATGTTTAACATGGCACACAGCTGTCCATGTCCCACAACGACTCTTCCTTGTGCAAGCTCCAGCTAAGTACCTATAGACCTGCAAAGCATGTAGTAACGAGTCAACAACTAGTTGAGTGAGTTCAAGTTGGTTGTCCAGTTTATAGTTATTCCAAAAACACAGTTTGTTCTTTACCAGCTATCCAGCCGTGGGGGTTACCCCATAGTTCGAAAAACGTTTATTAGTTACCCGTTCTTACGTTGGCTATTCCAGCCCGGCTCTATGGCCGTGGGGGCTACCCCATGTTTAATCCACCAGACTCGTTACCATATCGACTACTAACGTTCGTCATGTTTAAGTGCCCTAACGTCTGTGTCTATCATCACTGACGTGCCATAGTCCATTAGTCCACGCCCGTCCTCTGCGGCACGGTGTGAGGTTTGTTAAACCTAATAGCGCTATTTAACTAATGACCCGTTCGCCATTGGCCTCGGCGATTAAGTCGATATAAAAGGAGGGACTTCGTTGATAGAGTTCTAGTCTAGTATAGTTAAATCCGTCTCATACTGGACGAGGAATCTATGTTCCTGATTACGTCTCAACCGGACGAGGAATCCCTATTCCTTAACCCATTCCCAACCCCTGGGAATCCCATGCTTTGTAACGGAGTGTGAACTCACCTTGGTTTGCTCGGATGATAACACAGAAAGGTCAAGTCTAAAGGCTAGTGGTCAATCACGTCCTATCAGGGTTACCAATACAAGTCAGGTTTAGGTTCAATTAAAGCACGTTTGATTACACATAGTTTAACATATTGCTAACACGTATCGATCATGGCAACATAACACACACATAGAATGTTTTAAATGTTATCAGTTTAACATACGGATGAAGCCCACATAAGTCTCGGCCCAACACGTTGTGCGATCAGCACATCCTTGTGCGATCCACAGCGTGTTGTGCGACCCGATAGAGCCCGGCCCAAACATAAACATAACAGTCCAACAACTAAACAGCTTGTGCGATCAATCTTGTTACCCAGCCCAACACACGGCCCAACAACAAATAACAACTAAACAATTTGTGTGATCCATAACCCCTTGTGCGATTGGACTCATCCGGCCCAAACACTTTACCCGGCCCAACAGTTAAGTCATTATACAACATGTGCGGCCCAGCAGCCTTGTGCGTCCGGGCACCCCTTGTGCGAACAGGTCATCTTGTGCGACCAGATGACTTGTTCGATTGAGCTCCTTGTGCGAGTGGGCCTCTTGTGCGACCAAGAGGTCTTGTGCGACCAGTTTAAATATCCGAGAATTATGTTAATTAGTTATAGCCATTCAATTGTTTCCTTATTTACCTTTTATCAATTAACAAGTTTCCATCCATCCGTATCACATACAGTCGATCAAACAAGACATTTTTAATTAATTTTCATAACCCTAATCATAACATAACCATGAACAATCACCAAGACACCTAAACATAATCATCTAAGTGTTTCGAACCATCATATAACACTTCATGCTCTACCCTACAACTAACCCGATTTTCATCAAACATGCAGCCGATTATAACCATCATATTCTTAGAACCATCATATGCAATCCGATTCACATGAACAATATCTAATGCACATATGTAAGCCGATTTCATGAACACTATAAGTAAGCCCTTCGGATTCGAATCAAATACATATATAGCCGATTACATACATACAACATGTTTCATCATTTGATCTTGAATCATTATGTAAACAACTCCGAAATTAAAACATGGCAGCCGATCATCATACACGTAAACATCATGTTCATCATACGTTCAATACTTCATCATTTAATCAAATCGTGAAATCATAACATTATTCATAACACACTAATCATAAAGCACTAACCGATTAAGATGAGATAAGAGTGATCCGAATCACAAGCTTCGAGGAAGGGATGGGTGTTGTTGCCGTCGAGTTCTAGAGAGAAGGAAGAGAGCTAGGGTTTGTGTGTGTGGGTGATTAGTAACAAATGAGGAGTTTTACCCTAACCCCTTAGTGTTACGCGACAAAGAGAAGAGTGGGCCGAACCCTCAATGGGCTGCCCATTGATCCGAATACAAAGTGTAGCCCAAAAAGACTTGTGCGAGTGGGTTGTGTTGTGCGATCGGATTAATACTATACAATACACATCATCACGTAATCATAACCACATAACATTTAATCAATCACAAAGTCACACATAATCTCATTAATTCAACATATCAACTAATTACACCAAGTTCAAATACGTTACATCAAGTACGTTGATAAGTTCGGAAAATACGAGTTGTCACAAGAGATCTCCAAAAAAGGCACCCCCACAAACAACAATATCCTCTAATGCTCCCCGGAGGCCTTCATAAAAAACAGAGACAGCTCCCCCGACCAAAGAAGTTGACATGTTCGAAGACCAAACAGTAATTTAGAAACACCCATACAAGAACGAAGCAAGAGGAGCTCGCTCTTAGGGTCCCGTAGGCGTTTAAGGCACCTCATCAGCTCGACTGCACAGTTCGCTCTTTTAAGAGCCATACTACTAATAAACTCTGCATCACGACTAACGGCACCCCCCAGGAGTTTCACACCCAGCACCGGCCTCCCAATCCCCCGAGGGAATAAGCCCTCCTGAACCTTTACACCATTGTAGGTTGGCCAGAAAACTTCAGTTTTCTTTATATTAAGTTGAAGCCCTAAGGAAGGACCCTCAGCTCTGATGATATCTAAAGCATTAGCTACTTGGGTGGCATCTCCAATAAGCGTTCCGTCATATAGGTACCAGGCGTGAAATAGAAGTTTGCAGCGATCCCTTATTCGGTGAACAAGGGGGTGTAGAACAAGGGCAAAAAGGAGGGGCCCCAAGGGGTCCCCCTGCTGAACTCCTGTAGTAGACCAAATATACTCATCCCCCACATATAATCTAGCTGGTTGACCATATAAAAAATCGATCCACATAGAAATAGAAGGACACATTTTCCTTACCTCGTACAGTAGGGTTGTCCTATGAACCAAATTAAAAGCGTTCGAAAAATCAACAGTAAGCATAGCAAGAGACCCATCTTGGTGGTACTCATTAAGGAACCTGTTCGCACTATGAAGAACGGCCTCTGCCCCACACGGAATCCCTACCCCAAACTAAAAATCGCCAAGGTATTTGACCATCTCCTTCCTAACACCTTTCATGGCCACCTTGGAGATCACCCTCCTCCAAATCGACCCAACAGCGATAGGCCTAATCCCATTATCCGGTTTGAGAATAGGTGTAAGAGGAGCAGAAGCAACAAAATCCGCCAGACTCCTCGGGCACCTCCCCCCCCCCCAAGCACAAATTAACCATAGCTGAAGTAGCCCTAAGCAGGCTATCTGCAATCACAGACCCCTCCCCACAAAAAGCATCTAAAAGATGTTGGGCCCTTAAGCCGTCTCTCCCGCACGACGTACCTTTGGGGAAAGATTTAATACACCCGAGCACACAATCGGACTCCACCACAAGAGGAGACTCAGAAGGCAAGGAGGCAGGCATGGAAGGAGGGGGCATGCATGGGTGCTTAGCCACTAAAGCCTCCAGAGTATTCTTATTGAGAGGGGCGACCCTCGAGGAGCATAAAACCTTAACCGCTGCAGTGAAATGACCATCCACAACCTTACGTAAACATTGTTTCACATTGGTCCCCCCACACTCATTATCATTCTCGGTGCCCTTTTTGATTCCATCCATAACCCCCCTCGCGGGTTGATCAAACAACGACTGGACAAGAGTGGCAAAACCCTCACGATCACCCCACTGAGCCAAAGACCGCTGGATGCTAAGGCATTGGCTCGTCTTCCTATTGCCCGACCTCTTGTCCTGATGACCAACAGGCTTGAACACCCGCAAGGTGCAACGTGGTAATATCAAAAGTCGAACCCATGCCTCAACAGAATCAGGCATAGCAACCACCTTGTCCAAAGTTGCAGTTAAGACTTGGGCAAATGCCATACGACAACTAAGGGGGATACTCTTAACAGTCTTGATGTGGAGAAAGAAAACACGGTCAAGCAAAGCAATATCTACACCCAACTCTTCCGACGAGGTATCAACGTTTTCAACACCTGGTCTAGTGATGCCAACAACAAAACCCTGTTCATCTCTCTCACCTGGCACAAACCGAATAACCTTATCCTCATGATGGCACGCCCGACTGAAAGCATGAGGGCACATACACTCACCACATAACCATTGTCCGGACACCTTCAAAGCTTCACTAACAAAGGTAAAAACATTAAGATCGTCAGCAATTGCACATCTGAAAGAATCTTTCCTCTCGTCTGAGCCCAAATGGTGACTCTTGATATGTGCCATTAACCTTGGGAATCCCTTAGCCCCCGCCAAGCCATCGGGGCAACAATGAAACCGTCAGAAAGGACAAGTCCAGAAACCGCTACCATTAGAACCAACCATAACAAAACTAAGTAAGCGGAGTCGACACTTAGATAATGTTGGGTACGCCACCACCAATAAAGAAAACCCAACCCAAAAGGAATCGCAGCTGATGGGTCAAAAGGTAATTGTGTAAGGATAAATAAATAATGTATTTATTTATATATGGCTATTATAATCATTTATATAATAATAGCTCAAAATATATAACAACCTATTATTTAATTAGTTGGTAGTTGTTGATGGGCCTTATTACCATTATTAACTAATTAGGGTTTCCTCTTGGGTGCATATATAAGGAGATAATTAGAGGGTTAAAGGGTTAGACTCTAATCATAATAACATCATTATGAAATCGCTCCCTCTCTCCATAACCGAACACCCTATTCGGTTTCTTCATCACCATCATTAGATTGCACCCTAAGGAGGAACCAGATCAAGCTGACAATCATGTCAAACACTATTGCTACGTCTCCATCTGGATTCTCTGTTGGCCTGTACTGATGCAATCAAAGGTATGTTTTCATGTTTTCCATTATGTCTAAACATAACTGATCAACATGTGGTATCAGAGCATATGTTGATTAGCCAGTTCTGTTATCATATCCATTAATTCTGGGATTGAAATCATGAAAACAGAAATTTTGAATAACTTCATAATCATAACCGCCGGTTTCGAGTCATGACCCGAAATCATTGTTTTCGAAAAAGAATGTTAAATTAATGACACGAAATCATAATAGTTAAAATCAACAAATCCGAAATCTGTTTTAGAAGCCTTAATTTTCAGGTTTCGGGTTCCAGAATTATTATTTTATTTTTTAGGGTTCATCATGTGCTCTTAGGAAAATTCGAAAATTCCTTTATGTTTTGGAATGTAATTAGGATTATTGAGTGTTTTTCCTGTTTTGATCCAATTTTATCATCTAAGTTTATTTGAAAACTGTTAATTGGTAATCAGATAAAATTTTCGAAATATTTTGATAAATTAGATCATCACTAAAACAGGAAACCATATCTCAAAATCCCTAAGACTTCGAATTTTCAGTTATGTTTTCACAACAACAGCTGTAACAGGGTTTTAGAGATCACTTTTAACGACCCGAGACCAAGATCTCGACTCGAGATCACAAGGTCTCGACTCGAAATCATAAGGGTTCTCAAATCTTTATAACTCAAGACAACGGTTTCTACACGAGACCATAAGGTTTCGACGGTTTCGACTCGAGACCATAAGGTTTCGACTAAGGGCTTCAATCTTCACTACTCGAGACCATGGTTGCGACTCGAGACCTCATTATGAATTCGAGATCTCATAAAACACAGTAGTCGAGACCATGATTACGACTCGAGACACTGAGGTTGCGACTCGAGACCTTAATGAGTCGAGACCTCATAATGTTACAAGATGAGTCGAGACTGGACTCGAGATCTCACTCGAGACCTCATAACTAAGTCGAGATCTCATAACTGAGTCGAGACCTCACTCGAGACCTAAGACTAACTCGAAATCTCAACCTCATTACTTTACGCTGTTTAATGTGATAATTAAATGATTGGTTTTGTAAATACTTAGTTAATTAATCAGGATCAAATTATGTTTTACAAAACCAAAATAGCTTAACTTGAATGAGCTTCTGATGTATCACTTCTGGCCAAAGCTGATTTGATGCATCTATTTATTGTTCAAGTATTACGAAAACTATGTTGAGTATGCATTACAAACGTGAATGTCTTAAATTCTGGCCAAAGCTGATTTAATTCATTCACATCTAGCATACTTAACAAGTGCATAACTAAAGTGATTGTCTCATTTCTGGCCAAAGCTGATTTGTCACGATTACTTTGCACACATGCTTAAATGATTACACTTCTGGCCAAAGCTGATTTGTCTTCGTTTAAGTAGAACTTTAAATAAGTCTATTATTTTGATGTTAGTAATAGACATATCACAACCTCTTCACATAACGATCCTTATATCGATGATCCTTCATTAATTTTATGATCATTTCGTCTGTCTTATTTTTAGTACCCATAATTTTACTCACTGTAATTTTCTTCTATAAATCAAAATCTCACCCACTCTAATTCTTAAACCTAAAATGTTTTGCTTTATTTAAAGTTTCTATAAGAATTAGCTCTTAAATTAAATCATTGATTATCTCTTAAGACACGATAATCCTATTGCTCTCTTCTGATAAAGCACTACAGAAGAAAAGTAGAGCATGATGATTAGGATAAATCGAACATGATGTCTCTTATGATAATCAAGAACTCTCTAACATAAGTGCTGTCACTAAAGTTATTACAGATTAAGTCTTTCCTAAGACTAATCTATTATATATGGAATAATCACAAGAATTCCTAATATGCATGCCTTCATTTAAAATTCTAAACTATAAGCTAAGTGGTATATGTGAATACATAATAATGTACAATACCATGACCCATAAAGTTAAGGGCTTACGCATGGAAATAAGTACATTTTTCCAGTACATTACATACTAAGATTTTCACTTGTACAATTTGATGCCTTATAAATCAACTATAACACTCAAAAGTACCAAAGTATAATGAGTGTGTTGATAAGCAACATATGTACAAAGAAATAAAAGTTTGAAGCTGGAAAATAAGTTGTTACTCACCTTACAACCACTTAAAACTTTAAAAGAGGATTGTTTAAAGGTCCATAGACAAATTACAAGTAAAAATTCCAACTTTAAGGTTCTTCAAGGGAAAATCTCAGTGCATAATTATGCCATTAGACTAGACATAAGCAACGAGACTATCCATTATTGTAAAGAACAGTTGGATAAATTAATTAGATAGTCACTTACTAAAGATATTTAAGTCTGGTAATTTTAATATTCCTATTAACACGTGATAAGTTGACTCTAGTTCCATACGTTTCCTTACCAGAACTCGACAAATAACTACCATGAGAGTTAGTGACAAAATTAAATGTTAAGACTATAAGAACCATAATAAGTAGTCTTCTAACAACGCTTTTCGATACCTTATATATTCTGAAGATTAATCAGAATATAGTATCATAATTAAGCAATGTTATGAAGGTTGTGAGGTTTGCATAGTCAACATAAAGTCACACTTACCTTAAACTCTCATCTTATTTGTTCTAAATATCTGGATTGAAACATTACTAAGATAAAACTAGATGATACCTTACATTTTCAAAACTTTTGTCATCATGCAAATGAGAATTTGACAAAAGGAAAATGATACTTACAAATTCCATCCATTATAACCGAAATTCATGAGAAATCATGACATGGTTAATGAGGATGATTATTCAACTAATCTCATTCTAAGTGATTTTAAATCATGACGTTAAAGCCCTAAATATTACTTGGCTTAAGGAATAAGTATGGGTCCATCATAAGTCATTCATTGACATTTGTGGAACTTATTCCAAATGGAATATTCAGACATTATTCATTTATCATTTAAAAGACTATCAACTTGTATCTAAATTTTGTCGCATATGGCCCACGGTCTTAGAAGAAATATATTCATATATACCATTAAGCTTTAAACATTTTCAGTTCTAAACGATTCACGTTGATTGACGATATTGTTGTCCACTTAAACTCAATCTAAAAACTTTCGAAATGCTTACCGATACGTTAAAGTATATTAATAGATAGCACTAAAATCTTATGGACCCCACGATCTCAGCATATCCCCTCATCATGCAATACACTATCTCGAGTAATGCCTTTAAACTTTTATCAACTGTGATTTGTGCGAAAAAAAGCAGAATGTTTAAACATTAACAATCAGGTCGATACTTCCGTATACGCAGAGAAAGTCCAATGATTAAACAAAATAAGAAAATAAAAATAAGTTGAAGTTGTTTAGGCTTTAACCACCAGGTCGATACTTCCGTATACGCAGAGGTGATCCAAAGCTTAAACGAAACACCAAAGAAAATAAAGCAGAACGTTTAGGCAACAACATCCAGGTCGATACTCACGTATACGCAGAGGATGTCCGATGCTTAAACAAAATAAAGAAATAAAACAAGTTTAAATCTTTGCAAAATGAAATGCACAATCACAGCGACTTTTCAGCAAAGTTGTGAAAGTTCACAAACTTAACCAGTTTTATGTCTTTCGACAATCAGCGATTACTGAGTAGGCACACAGTCAAGAAGGACAAAACTAAGTACTATGCTTTTGACCATGTTTCCCACTAGAACTAGGCTTTTTCATTTAGGTTTGTATCGTTATCGCAAATCTACTAGTCTAGCTGAGCCTATCGTCATATCTTTAGTGAGATCATTTATCACATTTTAACTTTCCATTTCTTTAGCATGCTGTGACAGTCCAACTGATCTACTATCATTTCCTCTTTTTCACAACAAAACTCATTTTGAATTATTCAATGTTTTTTACATTTTCAAATTTTCAAATGTTTTTGGATTTTCTAAAATTTCTTGCTCCCCCTAAAATGCAAACACATTTTAGGAAATTTGAAAACAAACTGTACAAGAACATAACAACTGATATCAAATTGCCTCAATTCGCCATCCACTTGGCATAAACAATCAGAACTCCCCCTTTCACAAAACTATTTTCTCATTATGATTTCAAAACACTTAAGTTTGTTTTAACCAAAATGATTTGTCCGGAAAATAAGTTTTGTTAATTTTCAAACCACTTGTAGGTTAGGGGAATGGTTCATCATTTTGTCCATTCAATCTCTTGTATCAGGATTACATCAAGTTCAAACTAATGACCTTGAGTAATCACTTTGTCAGAATCAACCTCTTACCACTTGTAAGTATATCCAAAACAATTAATCACATGTATATCCAAAACAATTTATCACATGTAGGAATAAAACATCTACACAAACCATTTTACCAATCAAGATGCCGATTCCTGCTTCACACTTACCAACCTGGAAGCTCCGGCAAGTCACACTTAACCTGTAAAATTCTAACAATTTTAAGAACTTTTCATACAAACTCATAAAACATGAATGATGCTGATTCCTGATCCATGATTACAAACTTGGGATCTCCGGCACGTCAGGTTTTCAAGCAAAGAAAATGTCCACCCAAGCCTGACCAGCCTTGGGTGTTTTCAATTCAGAAGCAGTTGGAGTGTAAGTTGCTTTCTTTTTAGCATAAAACTCTTTTACCCCTTTTACTTTCCCTTCAACCATTTTTCCGAAAATCTTCTTAACTTTCCCATTAAACGCTTTCTCAACATCAAAGTTATCCTTCTTAGAATAACCCTGATTTAAGATTTCAGACTTTCCAGTTTTCCTTTTAAAATTTTCAGCCCTCAATGGTGGAAAGTTCTCATCATCCATTGAAGGAACTGAGTTTTCATCACTCTCATCAAACTGTGGCTCCTCTGATTTTGTGGAATCAGATTCATCGCCAGATTTTACATCAGATTTCTTAACAACCCATTTTTGGTTGTCAAGTTTCACACTTCGCTTGTAAAATCTCTTCGAACATTCACCAACTTCAAATGTTGAATTTTTAAAAACTTTAAATTTTTCAGTTGGTGGTTCGGCTTTATCAACAACAACTTCTTTTAGTTTTCCAGAAACTCCCTGTTTTGTATTTGTCGCTTTCGGACAGTTCCATGCAATGTGACCAGCTTCATTGCATCGGAAACAGATTCTTGATTCTTTCCTTTGATAAGCTCCATTCTTCATCTTTTCAGCAAGAAACTCCTGGTTTGACTGTTTCCAGAATGAGCACTTTGCTTCTTCTTCATGGCTAGTTCCTGCAACATATGTCATTTTTTATTTATAATCTCGAACATATTTTTCATTTTTATATTTTTCAGGTGGAATAAAACAAAGTCCTTTCTTTTTGTAATTACGATTTTGGTTTGATTTCTTTTGAAAACCAGAACCAGAATTGTAACCTTTTTTCTTGTTTAGTCTTTGTTGTACTCTTGAGGTGTAAGGCTTAGGTTTTACATTAAGATTTTCATCTTTTATTTCAGAAATATTAATTTCTGTTAGTTTGAAAACCTTTTTGATCATTTCAGATTTAACACCTCTTATTGGAAATTCTTTATCAAAATATAATTTGTCAGAACCATTCAAAGTATATGCAACTTCAAATGTTTCGTCATTCAAATTAGATTTTGACAACAAAAATTCTTTACTATACACCCGTTTTCCTGACGACTTTGAACTTTTGACAGACGAACTCGAACTTCCGACAGACTGACACGAACTTTCGGACTCGGATTTTGACTCTGACTCCTCATCCTTATCCAACACCTGATCAACCACTCTTTTTATCAATTCTGACTCATGATCTGTATCGGACGCTGTGAACGTGACATCAATATTGTCCGGTAAAACATCGGTTACCTCGGATTCTAACTTAATATTGACTGCCTGTTTTAGTTCTTCCTCGTTAGGTTTTCTAGACGAGTACCCTTCCCAAATCGGAGGCGGACACTTATTATAACAGACACCCTGTTTCTTACCAGTATCCTTTTTCTTCTTTGGCTTTGTTTCTTCACCTTGAAATGCTTCAAATCCTTCAACTGTTGGATAAATTCTATCAATTATGTAGTCACAACCTTTGTAACTTTGCAGCAATCTTTTGATTCTTTCATTCTCAGTTGCTTCACTATCCAACTCTTTCTTCCACTTTGCACATTCTTCTATGTACAAGTTGATCTCTTTTTGCTTTGTCATCATAGTAGCATTCAACATCTTCAAAGCTTTCTCTCTTTCAGAGTTAGTCTTTTCCAGACTATTCACAGTTTTGTTCAATACATCATATGACTGTTTCAAATTTTTTACATCAAACAACAACTTTTCTTTCAACTTTTCTAACTCACTAAACCTTTCATCTTTTTCTATACATTGTTTGCATGACTCTAAACAAATAAGACAGGGTTTTGTGATTTCAACGATCTTCTCGATCTCCACAATCTTTTCAACTTCAACTATCTTCTCAATCACTTTGACTTCTTTCAATTCCTTTGCAGCTTTCCTTTCTTTCAGTTTCTTCAATTTTTCTGCAAAATAAAATTCAAAAGTGTCAGAAGATAAATGAGTTTTTCCCAAATTTATCTGTTCCATCTCTTCATCACTATCACTTGTTTCTGATGAACTGTTTTCAGATGAAACAGATCTTTCATCTTCATTTTTATCTTCTTCAGATAACACTTCCATCCATTCCTTCAACATTTCTGGCTTTCGAACAATATGTGCAATAAACGCTTTAACATTTGAATCAGCTGGAATAAACTTGTCCCAGCTAAAGCCTTCAGCCATTTTCTCATCATCTTGATCAACAATTCCATGATAAGCTTTCCTTTTTGCATCCTCGATCATTCTTCCATGTGCCGTTTGAGCTTCTTTTTGTTGATGCGGTTGATGAGTGATTTGCTGATAAATGGTTTTCCTATAATAATCATCTTTCCCGGATGACTCCTTTGCTCCTCTCGGCTCCTGATTCTTGCATTCTCTTTTAAAGTGGCCTTTCTCCTTGCAACGAAAACAAACAACTTTAGATTTATCAAATCCTAGATTAGAAAGATTTGCATCCAAGAAATCATTTCTTCCTGTAACCAATCTAAACTTTTCTGCTCTCCTCAAAACGCTAGCTAAAGCCCATTTAATATCCATCAGTTCCAGCTCCTCAGCATCGATTTGGTCATAATCTTCCTTTGTGAGCATCAGATTACCAATTCTTCCGGCAATCAACCCTTCATAAGACTCTAATGCTGTGACCAATAATCCCATATGATGCTTTACAACTTCTTCAGAATAATTTTGACCATTTTGAAGATGTAAAGCCACATTGCACTGAATTAGATGACCATTTCCGGTAGATGAATTTTGAACACTTGGAGGATTCACCGATGAGAACCCACTAGTGTTGACTGATCCTTGACTGCTTGGTGTAGATTGATTTCCAGCACTAAATGCAGTTTGTATCTTTGGACTTGATTCAGCAGTTTGAACATTTCCTTTATAGTACAATTTAATATCTTGTTGATGAGTAGAACTGTTCATTCTAGCAATTTTCTGCTGCTCCAGATCCTGTACCTCCAACTTTTCTATAAACTGCGCAATCGATAACCTTCTAAACTGTCCGGAATTTTTCAATATCATCAGATATGTACCCCATTCCTGTTGCGGTAACGCATCAACAAGCTTTTCAACCCATTCTGCTGGAGTTTTTGTAATCTTCTACTGTGACATAGTGCGTACAAGATGACAGTATCTTTCAATAAGACTCTTTGTTGTTTCACCAGACATGCACGTAAATAGTTCAAATTCCTTTTTCAACAAAGCTGCTTTACTTCGTAGCATTTCAGTACTTCCCTCAAATTTCTTTCCAAGAGCTTCCCAGATAGAGTAAGCATTGTCATCATGTTGAAGCAATACAAATATATCCTCCTTTACTGCTTGTTGTAGCAGATTGATCATCATTTTCTCTCCTTTATAACTATCTCTTTCTTGCTCTGTGAATTCTGAAATGATTTTATCGACTCCCGCTGAATTCTTTGGCCTCTCATATACAGTTTCAATGCTCTCCCAAGCTTTTAGATGATTCGCCTGAACCCAATTCACAAACCGTTTCTTCCATCCGTGATAATCTTCAATTCCCATAAGTTTCGGGGGTTTTTGCATTGTTCCGGTTTCATTTTCCATTGTCATGTTCTTAGCAATGTCGGATGGATTAGTCGGAGTTGTAGCAAAAGCGTTGTAAAACTCAGTATCCATTATTCGGATTCTTAAACGAGCTGTATCACCTTGTAAAAATATACCTGACAAACAAACAAACAGTTATCAGTTTAAAAACTATTAAACAACTGAAACAAAACTGATACTTAGACTGGCGACTATTCTGTTTGAACTGAGAGTTGACAAACTGTGTAGACTGCTATAACCAGGATCAAATTCAAACGATCTGATTTATAAAGACACGACCTGGAATGAAATCGAATTCAAACGAACTGAACCATCTCTTGTGAACTGTGATCAAATATTAAACAAATCTATTTAGCCGTAAACACTATCACATGCAATATCAACGCACTGATGATCGGATACACCGAAGTAACTTTAAGACAACCAAGGCATATGGGCCGAAGAGCATGACTAGGCCAACATTTTCACTAGTCTGATATCTCTGACAACACACAATGATGACTGGGCCGAGGAGATTATAAGGTTGAAACTTGGGCCGTTCAATATGTATAGACTTGGGCTGATAATGATGTAAAGACTTGGGCTGATAACACTCTAATGATGATTACCTTGGGCTATTCAATATGTTGTGCTGACAACAATTATAGAAATAAAAAAGCTGAATTCACATAGATTCTGTCAATTCGATTTATGTGATCACGTGATTTCTGATCTTTGATAGAAACAACACTATTTTACATGCACGCTGACACAAACTGACAAAATATGAGGAAAATTTACGAGAAGCACATGCACATTAACCAACACTTTATCTCAATTCTTATTGAACCTTTAATTCCACTGAATCGACAAACTCATTATATTCACATGTAACCGATTTAAACCACATGATCTCATAATCCCGATGTACTGACACTATGTCATGTTTCAGGTCAACGATGAGCAGAATCAGACTTTGATCACTAAGAGCGGAATCAAAATGTTCACATGAGCGGAATTAAACTTGTTCACAAGAGCGGAATCAAAATTTGGCAATCAGGAGCGAAATCAACATCAAGTTCAGGAGCGGAATCACAGATTTAGCAGCCACGAGCGAAATCAACAGCAAGTTTAGGAGCGGAATCAGAGATTTAGCAGCCAAGAGCGAAATCAACAGCAAGTTTAGGAGCGGAATCAAAAACTTTGTATCCCAAGAGCGAAATCAGAAATATCCATTACGAGTGGAATCAACTCGGACATCATTTTTACCCATTTTTAAGTCGATTTTAGCAATGAAAGTTTCAAGCATTTGTTAATAGTCACTTTTATACAATTTTTGAAAATTTGAACCGATTTTGACCGTTAAAAATTTCTGAAATGATGAAAGAATGGTGTAGAAGACAGAAAAACACTGATATCCAGCTGAATTCGACAGAACTCCTCGTACTTGGCTCTGATACCACTTGTAGGATCGGTTTCGGACCCGAACGAGTCAGTTAGAAGAGTTTTTCACCAAAACAAGAGGCGGAAACAAATATTTCGGTGTAATTCAGCACATATTCACTTTAAACTGTTGTTTTTATTGATATGCAATCGATTACAGACCTGACAACACTTCGGCAGCACTTCGTGGCTTACCGGAAGACAACAACTAGAACTATGAATGTGATTCCGCTCATACGACCTATATATAAGCTCACTGATTTCGCTCATAAGGACATGACACAAGAGCGAAATCAGTACCTTGACACAAAAGCGAAATCATGACTGACACATGAGCGGAATCATCATTGACACATGAGCGGAATCATGTGTTTGACACAAAAGCGAAATCAGAAATACATTTTGACCATAAAAACGAAATCAGAAACTAACATGCTTTTGTCTCATGTGAGATGATGTCAATGATGACTTCAACATTATGATGTCATCATTAAATATGATGACATCATCCTCTTTCAGTTTCAGATCCGCAACGAGACTCGACATAAGACGAAGACGACAAATGAATGCACCAACAAATCTTCTGTGGGCCCCACCACACCCCCACTTCTTCTTCTACCTCATTTCTCTCTGTATCTCTCCTGCATAACAACCACCATCCACCACCACCTTCACCACCATCAATCTCCACCACCGCCACCATCTATCTCCACCTCTACCACTCCAATTTAATAGAATCTATATAAAAAACGTTAACATTTATCTCTATTTTAGCATCAACAAACACCCATTCAAAATCCCCAACTGCAATTCTCCTAATTCTCATTTAAAATTTGTAATTAATCAAGTTCTAAACCAACTGCAACAACCAACAACAGATCCATCCTTCAAACACCAACATCCCAAACCTAACAACACAACAAACCACAAAAGAGCAATCACCTTATTCCAAGCAAACCTAAGATGATTGGAAGCATTAGACCCAATTGAAAGATCATCAGCAATTAGTTTTTTAGGAACAGGGAGTGGTGCAGCTTCTTGTTTAGCTTCTCTAACTCAATACGTATAAGACGACGTCGTAGTGGACTCTGCATTCTCCATCTTTAAACTAATATCGACCCCCTTTCCCCAAAAACCTAACAAAGCCCAATAATCTTGAAACCATTCTGATCAAACAAAAAACAACAAAATATTCAAACTTTATTAGAAAATATTGAGACCCACAATTGGATAATGAAAACCCATGAATATAGGGCGAAAAGAGAGATGGGTTTTGAAGATCAAACCTATTTGGATGAAGGGTGAATGTGTGAGAAAGAGGGGTTTGGTGGGAGTAAAGAATGGGGTCAAAACCGAGGGACGGAAAAGGGGAGGTTAGGTGAGGAGATCTATGTTGACTGAGGGAGGTGACGGTGGAGGTGGTGGTAGTGTTGGGTGTTTAAAAGTGGTGATGGTGATTTGGGTGTGACGTTGAGCAGTGGTGGAGGTGGAGATAGATGGTGGCGGTGGTGGAGATTGAAGGTGGTGGAGGTGCTGATGGATGGTGGTTATGCAGGAGAGATACAGAGAGAAAGGAGGTAGAAGAAGAAGTGGGGGTGTGGTGGAATCCACAAAAGATTATTATTTTAATAAAAACTTTAAATAAATAAAAAACAAATGATCATTTTTATCCTGAGGAAAAGGACAAAATACCATGATTTAATTTGAGAAATATGACCTGATTTCATTTTTGGACCAAAATGGCAATAAAAGTGAAACCACAGGGACTCGGATGCAAAAGGTTTCAAATTTGGACTAAAGTGGCAAACGTGACCAAACCTCAGGGACTAAAATGACAGTTTACTCTTTATATTATCTACTAGTTTAAGAAACTGTGAACTTCGCTGGTTGGTAAAAGAAAATACCTTCATTATCACCATTAACATAAATATTATGATTTTATACACGTTAAAACACAAACGAATATATTAGATTAAAACGACAATTTAAAATACATGAATATATCAAACTGTGTTCCACATTTAATATATATAAGATACATATCTCGGTGGAGATGAGTGCTATGGTTTACAAAAAAAGAATTTATCATAGCAATTTTATATGTGATGTGAAATGAATTGAAGCTCAATTTTGTCTCCTGAAAACAAATTTGGGCTGAAAAGGATAATTTGAGTACCGGTCAAGACAGGTAAGGGTGAGAGGGGCACTCCCCTCTTAGGGGAGTCCCCTCTCTTACGCATACCCAATCAGGTTATGCCACGTCAACTCCCCTCTTAAACTCCCCTCGCACCTCAATTTGATGGCGGCACTCCCCTATTAGGTGACTTGTTTTTTTATTCAAAAAAAAAAGTAAAAGTTTTGATTGGTTGAAAATGAGGCTGGCCCCACCATCTCATCTCTCCCTCTTCGGTGACTTCACCCCGACCCACCTCCCCGATTGCCCTCCATCCGCCTTCGGCAGTACCCTCCCGCTCGGTAAAACCGGTCCCCGCATGGGGTCACCGAGGGTGCCCCGGACACCCTGTAAGGTTGACCTGCAAAACATTTGTCAGCTTTTTTAAAGGAATAATATTTATGCATTTATTATGATCACACAAAGAAACTTATTATCACAATATTCTAAATCTTTGAATAATATCGATTTAGGAGGTTTTATGCCTTCTGTATAGACAGTAAGAGATTTTTAACCCGTTCATCCTTTAACTGGATTTTTTTTTATCTTATGTAGAACATCCACAAAAAAAGACATACATCGTAGCTCCTTCGATCAAAAGTGTGTCTGGTATATCTCCACTTAGCATGTTGCCAGTTAAAAACCTATTCAGACCACATCACATTTATTAATCAGAAACATACATATGCATATGTGTATACATACATGTGTACAATATAAAACTATGTGTGTGTATGTATATATACACACATGTTACATGTACATGCATAAATTTGCACAAAGTTCAAAATACCCTTAAAATTAAACTAACTTTGTAATACTTACACGTAACGCAAGCTCCTGCTAATGGTGTCATGGGATATTCCCCCTGTTACCTTGTTAAAGCTCACATCCCTGTTCAATTTACAGTATAATAGATACCAATGACTATTGACTTAAAAATTAACAACTCATGAATTTAAAAAGGCTTGCTCAATAACAGATTATGTTGCATACAAAAGTTAGTACTATTACATATCAATGGAATCATTGCATATGTTACTTACAATAATTGAAGATCGCGTCTTTGCCAAATATAAGCAGGCATCTCACCTGAAATGTTGCAGTTTTTCAATCAAACATAAATGTAAAATGAATTGTCTGATACTCTTTGGTAAGAACACCAAATTTTTTTTGTTGTGTCCTTTGTTTTTGTTTTCTAAGAACTGCCGTTATTAAATCGCGGCTAAGTGAAGGATACTGTCACGACCCCCGACCCCACCCTGGACGGGAGCGGGAGCCGCGAAGCAGCCAAGTGGTACCGGTGGTTATTTTGAAAATATTGCAGCGAAAATTTCATCAGGACCGTGAGTTAAGAAAAACATCAAAGTTTTGAATCACCGGATTTTATTTATTAACCAGATGGGATAAACCCATGTTTTGCAATGGTAGCTTTAATATGGGATAAATCCGAATACATAAAACATCTTTTCTTAATTTAATAAAATAAGCCACTTCTATAAGACTTTTTGGTGCCGTATCCAACTCTTATTTCAATCTACTATAATCACCTGAAACGCGTTTTAAAAAGGTTTTGTCAGCAGGAAATACTGGCGAGTTCATTCAGTTTGTAGAAAAAGACACATTGTTATAATTTACAGTATTAAGAGCGATTACAATTGCCCCTATCTTATAATTATCTGGTCCAGTTGTCACTCGACCGGATCTGTGACTGTGGTCATACCACTATTGGGTCCGTTCACCCAAAAGTGACGTGTATCATGAATTAGGCGTGCCCACCTAAAATTGATACTACAACAGTAATGTATAAAAAATCCCACTTACTACCAGTAATTAAAGATTTGCAAAGACTTAATCCTTGTAATTATAACTTGAAAATAATTTGAGGTTTCGTAAAACAGTTTGATAAAAAGAGAATGACTCACCTTGTTTGCATATAGTCTTGATTAAACAAGCCTCTTGATTTTAAGCCTTCTGATAACTAAGCATCTACTTTATAGTTCTGAATCTTCTAATGATTAAGCATCTTGTTTGATAGTAAGTTTATGGATCGGAGTTTTCTGATAGTTAAACATTTAGTTTAACAGAGTGGAATACGTATTAGTGTAAAACCACATCAAACCTAACGATGGTCACGACACCTTAACGAAATTCAGAAAGTATAGTCTTATTTAGACGGCACTTTGGCATTCGTTAGTTGGTTCCCGAATCGATCAGACAGAATATCGTATCGGTGATTATTGGTTAGAACACCAACGTATAGAGAGAAGAATAGAAGGAATGAGCAAAGAAAAATGAATCCTAAGCTTTCTATTAATAGGTAAGGGATACTTCTTACCCCAAATAGAACTTCTCTAGGTATTATCTACCCATATACACCTTCCTCAGTTGAACCTTCCCTAGATAAAACCTTCCTTAGATAATATTTCCTTGGATAATATTTTCCTTAGATAATATCTACCCCATATATACTTATTTAGATATTATCGAACTCATGTATATCTTCTTGTTAAACTTTAGCTGTTTAACTTTACTTAACTGTTTAACTGATTAACTTACTTTGCTGACTACTTAATCTTACTTAGCTGATTAATTAATCTTACTTAGCTGATTAATTAATCTTACTTAGCTTAATTAATCTTACTTAGCTGATTAATTAATCGTACTTAGCTTAATTAAACTTACTTACCTAATTAAATAATCTTACTTAGTTGTTAAGTTTTACTTATCTATTAAGGTTTCTTAACCGCTAAGTTTTACTTAACTACTAAGTTTACTTAATTGCTAAGTATTCTAGTTTAACAGATTCCTGGTTATGAGTTCAAATTTCTAGATACAATGGAACTCGTATTAGCGTATTAACCTAATTCAACTTTAACGATAATCACGAGATCAAAACCCACAACGAATGACAAAGTATAGCCATATATAGGCAGCACTTAAACATCCTTTGGATCGGTTTCAATCAATCGGATATAGTACCGTGTCGGTGATTAGAGTTATTGCCCTGATAACGAGCAGAGTTTCGAGGTTTTAGGGGTTTTGTTGAAAGAAATAGAGATATGAGAAGTAGGACGTCGTTTTAAACGAGCGAACTGAGCAAATTGAACTAGTTCCACACTGCAGCATATATACTCACATCTGGTCTCCCCCGCGTGTCGCGCACGGGTCGGCCTCTGATGTGTGCAAAATGCAACATATAAATTTCATCAATTGTGGCATAAAACTAAGCCTTTTTAGTACTAATGTTGGAAAAAGTGTGCTTTTGTCTTCCTTTTGTATTTTCAGGATTAAATGAGCTCAAATTAACAAAAGAAGCAAAAAGACATCAAAATCTAACATAAATTCAAGAAAAGGAACAAGACGTGACATGCCCGACCCCACGACAGCATCTTCCCAAGCAAAACAAGACAACAGAAGACTGAACACGCCTCGTGCTCAGCCAGCACGGGGGCGTGCCCAAGTGTCAGCAGAAAAGACAAAGTGGTAGAAGCTTCTATTGCCCACCACAGGGCCGTGCTCAGCGGGCACGGGGCCGTGGTCAACTATAAGATTCGCACAATCTAGCAAATCTTCATAGTACAAAGATTCTTCTGCACCACGGGGTCGTGCTCAGCGGACACGGGGGCGTGGTCAACTAAAAAGACAAAACTGCATTAAATGAAGAAAGAGAAGGATGTGGACACGGGGCCGTGCCCACTGGACATGGGGCCGTGCCTGAGCTTCTGTTCAGCCTATAAATAGGAGTGCTTGGCTCAAGCTCAAATCATCCATTGGCACACCACCTCTCTCACACTTCACCCACCACCCACCACCACCATAACACCATCATCCACCACCATCATCCATTGTCCATCGTAGAGTGTGTGAGTCATCTCGGGATCCAAGATTGATCGTAAGAGTTCTTGACAATCAAGGCCATGTTTGCCTAAGTCTCTTACATCACTTGGTGAAGACAAAGTGTCTAGTGTAATACTTTTTATTTCTAATCTTTTCGCACTTTTTACTTGGTTTTGTATTAATGACTTTAATAACTAGTTGCTTATGTTGAAGGTGATCTTTCCTTATCGTTTGTCCGTGGTGTCTTGGCATTATTTTACTGTCTATATAAAATAAAAGATTTTCACCATTCATATCTCCACGGTCTATAGGGAGGTATGTTGGCTACATGGTCGGGGGTTAAGGGAACGGTTTGGTAAAGGTCTTGCCATTGTTCAGCGTTTAGAGGTCCTGCAATGGACGTGGGTCAAATTTAGTAGGACCTCCTTCAATACTTAACGGTATTGGATGGCGGGGGTCCAAACTCTTTGATCCCCTCATAAGTTAACTACTATTAATACTATAACCCGGCTATTTAGGACTGTATCCCTGCTGACTCAGACTACTTAGTCGAGGGTAACGTCACCTCCAAAAGAGGGGCCTACCATAATTTGCATTAATAACTTAATTAATTATCTTCCAATAATCCACCCTTTTAGGATTGTATCCTTGCTGACTCAAACTACTGGGGTGAGGGTAACGTCACCTTCAAAAGAGGGGCCTACTACAATAACTAAGATAATCTCTTAATAAGTGCAAAAGTGCGGAAATAATCAAAGGTTACACTAGATACGAGTCGGAACCAAGTGATTCATGTTGTCTATCTGTTTTTCTTTTTATTTTTATTTTCAGCATTTTAGTTAGTTTTTATTTTTCTTAGTTAAAACAATTTTTCTAAACTTTTTGATTTGATTAGACGTTGAGGATAAACCAGTACTAAAAGCTCTTGTGTCCTTGGACGACCTCGGTATCTTACCAACACTATACTACGCTCACGATGGGTGCACTTGCCCATATGTGTGTCTAGTGTTAGTAAATATCGTGTTTTATAAATTTAAAACTTGACTAAAAAGTGTTAAAGGGGCTTAAAATACACACCTAATAAATATAACACTCGACAATGCATCAAGTTTTTGGCGCCGCTGCCGGGGACACAAGGATTTTAAGAAAGCTTAAAATCGACGGCCTAATCAGTTTTTCAAAATATTTTTTAAAAAACGCACGCACATTTTTCTGCATTTTAGTTTAGTTTTGCATTTACAGTCACCTGTACACGGGGCCGTGTTCACTGAACACGGGGCCGTGCTGCACATTTTCATAAAAACACCCAGTAACAGTAGCTTGAACACGGGCCGTGCTCACTGAACACGCCCCCGTGCTCAACGAAATCAGTAAATTTAATTAAAACGCCCAGATACAGATGCTGAACACGGGGCCGTGTCCAGCCTCTGTTTCTGTTTTTATTTTTGTTTTCTGATCTCGAGACTTGGTTGTGGTCTGCTGAGTGATTCTTATGGATCAATACTCAGGAGGTTACCACTACACCTATGAGGAGGATGATTATAGGAGTAATTATTGCACTAATTGTCGTAACACACACTCGGTTCAAAATAGTCACTCATATCAACCATCCAATTCATACACCTACTATGAGGAGCCCAGGTACGAACCATCAACTTCATACACATCCTATGAAGACCAAAGGTATGAACCTCCTCCCTCATACTCATATTTTGATGAACCAAGGTACGAGCCTTCATACTCATACTTTGAGGAACCAAGATATGAGCCACCACCTTCGTATGCTTATTATGAGGAACCATGGCATGAACAACCCACCTCATATGAGTATTATGAAGAACAAAATTATGAACCTTATCCATCATATGCTTACAATGAAGGACAATGGTGTGAACCATCTACTTCATATGGGTATTATGAGGAACAAAGTATCGAACAACCGGATTCAAACTTTGAAAATCCCGATTCTTTTTCTATAACCGAAGTGACCGATAGGATATTAGAACACATTAGAGTTATCGATCGCTATATAAAAGAATCTCGCGCAAGGGAAGAGGAGTCCCGCGCAAGAGAAGAATTAAAAAAAGAAGAGATAACCGAAAGTGTAAAAGTGGAAGAACAAATAAGTGAAAAGCCGACACATGAGTTAAACAACGAAAAAGGTGAGTCCGACAACGTTAAAATCCAAGAAGAGTCTAATTTTGAAGAAATTAATCTCTTGTCACCCTCTTTCGAAAATCATTGTTTAGTACCCACTCATGCTAAGTTTTTAAAAGAGTTAAACACTAACACAAAAATTGACGAAACAGTAAGTGTTAAGTTAACTAATGATCAAACATCGCTAATAAAAGAAGACCCATTTGAAATTAACATCACACCGGTTCCATGTTTCTTTCAAAATTCATTTATTAGTAATGTCACAATTGATAAAGATCTTTGTGTTAACATAATGCCTAACTACATTTTCGAAAAATTAAGTATTAGTGATTTTTCTCCACTTCGAATACCCATTTTTCTATCCAATCGGAAAGTAATAAAATCAATCGGTGTAGTTGAGGATGTATTGGTTCAAACAAATCAAATGGTAATCCCGACCGACTTTATCATCCTTGATGACGCTCCTCTAGTGTTGGGACGACCATTTGTAAAAACTCACGAAGCGTTGAAAAACCGGAAGTTCAACAATCTACCTCTTCAATTAGGGGCATTTAAAAGAAGTGTCGATCTCGAGCGGTCAATGAAATATCCATTCGGCAATAATGACCCCCTAATTGAAGATGAAGATGAACCACCCGATACAAATGAAGAGATTGACCACTTTGTTGAAGAAGAGGTCGCCATAGAACAAACTTTTAAAGTTCTTGATCAAAACGAGCAACCAAATAAGGAGTCTCCTAAAGACCCACCACTTGAGCTCAAAGAACTTCCAAAAGGTTTGGAATATGCTTTTCTAGACAAGGATGGTAATTAACCTGTAATTATTTCGTCAAAATTAGGTAGCTTAGAAAAAGAAAAATTAATTAGTCTTTTGAAAAAACACAAAAACGCAATAGCTTGGAAACTGGTAGACATAAAAGGAATTAACCCATCCATGTGCACACACAAAATCTTGATGAATGATGACTACAAATCGGTAATACAACCACAACGTCACGTGAATCCAAATGTTCAAGAAGTGGTTAAAAACGAGGTCATCAAATTGCTTGACGCCGGACTTATCTATCCTATCTCCGATAGTCCTTGGGTGAGTCCCGTCCAAGTAGTTCCAAAGAAAGGAAGTATGACGGTAATAACCAACGAAAAAAATGAACTAATACCAACGAGAACCGTCACAGGATGGAGAGTATGTATAGATTATAGACGATTATATGAAGCAACGAGAAAAGATCACTTTCCTTTACCCTTCATTGATCAAATGTTAGAAAGATTATCCGGTCATAAATTTTACTGTTTCTTGGATGGTTTTTTAGGTTACTTTCAAATCCCGATAGCGCCCGAAGACCAAGAAAAGACAACTTTCACATGTCCCTATGGAACTTTTGCTTATCGACGCATGTCGTTTGGTCTACGTAATGCCCCCGCAACATTCCAACGTTGCATGGTAGCCATTTTCCATGACATGATAGAAAAGACAATGGAAGTCTTCATGGATGACTTTTCTATCTTTGGGGATTCATATGACCAATGCCTTGATAATCTTGAACGAATGCTATCCCGATGTGAGGAAACCAACCTCGCCCTTAATTGGGAAAAATGCCATTTCATGGTAACGGAGGGAATAGTACTCGGTCACAAAATCTCAAGCGAAGGAATGGAGGTGGATCGAGCTAAAATAGATACCATTTCTAGATTACCACCTCCATCCTCCGTGAGAGCTATCAGAAGTTTCCTAGGGCATGCCGGATTTTATAGGCGGTTTATCAAAGACTTTTCTAAAATCTCAAGGCCTCTAACAAAATTACTTGAAAAAGATGCCCCTTTCATCTTTGACAAGGATTGCAATCAAGCATTTCTAACCTTAAAAGAAATGTTAGTCAATGCACCTATCATGATAGCACCTGATTGGAAATTTCCTTTCGAAATCATGTGTGATGCTAGTGACTTTGCAGTTGGAGCTGTCTTGGGACAAAGAAAGGAAAAGCATTTCCACCCCATCTACTATGCTAGTAAAACACTTAATGATGCACAAGAAAATTACACAACAACTGAAAACGAATCACTAGCAGTGGTATTTGCTTTTGATAAATTTCGTTCTTATCTTGTTCTTTATAAAACTATAGTCTATACAGATCATGCGGCCATTCGATATCTCTTCAAAAAGCAGGACGCAAAACCACGTTTGATTCGGTGGATTCTACTCCTACAAGAATTTGACATTGAAATTAAGGACAAAAGAGGAGCAGAAAATACCGCAGCAGATCACCTTTCACGCTTAGAAGACCCAGCTTTGGAGGCAACCAGGGACGAGTAAATCAACGAAAAATTTCCAACTGAGTCCCTGGAAATGGTGGAATATAACGAAGAACCATGGTACGCCGACTATGCTAACTACCTAGCTAGTGGTATAGTCGCAAAACGGTGGCCACATCATCAAAGAAAAAAATTCTTTGCCAATGTGAAACACTATTTTTGGGAAGATCCATATCTTTTCAAAATGTGTGCCGACCAGCTCGTCCGACGATGCGTACATGGTAGTGAAGCACGAAGAATTCTCCGCCATTGTCATGAAGGTCCATACGGAGGGCATCATGGTGCCGCTAGTACCGCACGAAAGGTATTTGATTCAGGATTAACCATTTACAAAGACGCCCAAAGTCTTGTCAAAACTTGTGATGCTTGCCAAAGAACATGTAATATTTCTTCCAAAAACGAAATGCCACAAAACGGCATTCTTGTTTGTGAAATTTTTGATGTGTGGGGACTCGACTTTATGGGACCTTTCCCACCGTCGAAAGGAAACAAATATATACTTGTGGCAGTGGATTACTTGTCTAAATGGGCCGAGGCCGAGGCGCTTCCAACAAATGATGGAAGAGTCGTGGTAAAATTTCTGAAAAAATTATTCTCTCGTTTTGGCACACCTAAAGCATTAATAAGTGATAGAGGTACCCATTTTTGCAACCATCAACTTGAAAATTTTTTAACAAGATATGGGGTCTATCACCGGGTCTCAACAGCATATCACCCTCAAACAAATGGACAAGCCGAAATGACTAATAGAGGTTTAAAACGAATACTCGAAAAAACCGTAGGGATAAATAAAAAGGAATGGGCGGATAAATTAGATGATGCTTTATGGGCTTTTCGAACTGCTTATAAAACAACAATAGGCACAACCCCATATAAGCTAGTCTATGGAAAAAGTTGTCACTTGCCAGTAGAAATTGCACACAAAGCCTAGTGGGCAATAAAAAATGTAAACTTAGATCTAGAATTTGCTGGTAAAAATCGATTTTGTCAATTAAATGAATTAGACGAGCTTAGGAATTATGCATACTCAAACTCAGAAATTTATAAGGAAAGAATGAAAAATCTGCATGACAAACATATTAAACCTAATGAATTTCGAGTAGGGGATCTAGTTCTTTTGTTTAATTCACGTCTTCGATTACTTCCTGGTAAACTGAAGTCTAGGTGGTCAGGACCTTTTTCTATCACCCATATTTTCCCACACGGTGCAGTAGAAATTAAATCTCGAAATGGGCCTCCATTCAAAGTCAATGGCCAACGGCTGAAACTCTATCAAGGATTCATTGAGGATGAAGAGTAGGAGATCTCGCTCCAAACGATTGAGGAATGAAACCATCATCATACCTGGTAAGTTATGAAAGATCGGGACGATGTCTAAAGCGGTAAGTTTTCTAACCAAGGCTAATGGGAAACAAAGGGCACTCACACGAGCACTGAAAAAAAAAATCTGCTCGGCACGAGGCCGTGTCCGCTGGACACGGGGCCGTGTTCGCGCTGCAGACGGGATAAAACCCCTTTTTCAAAACAGTTACCTCATTCCACACGCCCCGTTTCCCCGAAAAAGCTCTGGTTCCAGGCGATTTTTCGCAGATTTTCGACGTCTCCTATCACTCTAACAACATCAAGGTATGATTCTATCACTTTTAGTAGTTAGATTAGTTACTTGCATGTAGTTAAAACACCAAAAATTTGGGGAAAAATCTAGGGTTCTTGAAGTTCATCCGGATCAAACCTCAAATTTTTGCTTAGATATGTTTGCATTTAGTTAGATTAGTGTTATGGGAAGTAAATACACTTGTATTGTTCATAGATTCGTCCAATTTCGCACAAAAACCTCAAACCCTTGTTCTTGAACCGAAAAGATAAAATTGATAGGGTAAACGGGTTATTTTGGGAAAAACGGCACTTAGGGTTTCATTTTCGGGGGAAACCGCACCTATTGGACCAAAAATTTTCAAGTTTTCGAAACCGGGTCAAAAAATGGAATTTTTGAGTAACAGACGCCTGGACACGGGGCCGTGTCCGCTGAACACGGGGTCGTGTCCAGCTCACTGTTTGCAGTTTCATCTGAAAATATTTCTGTTTCGTGCTAACTATTGGTGTATTCTTTCAGATGGCTAGGAAGTTCACAAGATTTAATGCCAACGAGCTCGATGCTAGGGCTCGATACGAGATACTTCAAACCAGGCCAGAGGAATACCCGAGGCAAGCATGCACAGAACTGTTAACTATGGTGAATCAAATCGACCGTTTCAACAACATTGTCACGGGACCACTCAGAGTAGCTTTAACAACTCGGCTCCGTTCCGTCCACGAATGTACTTTGGAATTCTATAGCACCTTCACATTCAACTCGAGGTGCGACCCATTCGACAATGATGGGGTGGCATTTCGATGTGGCGAAACGAGGTATTCGATCTCTATGGCTCAGTTTGGATCGATTGTCGGGTTGTATGCGGAAGACGATGCGGGAAACGAGGAAAATACTGGGGAAATGCGAGAGATAGGTGAGAACGAACGCCAAGCCATTTGGGCTCAGATTGGTGAAGGGTACTACAATCCAAGCAGCACTAAGAGTATGAAGCTGAGGGATCCGATCTACAGATACATCCATAGGCTCCTCGGCTACTCTCTTAGCCAAAGGCATGATAGTAGTGGCGTCGTTGGGTTAAGAGATCTTGTTGTCCTCCACTGTATCCACACCCGCAGGCCGCTTGATGTTCCGTTCCTCATGCTCCGAAACATGCATCACAACCGCCTTGCAAGCGCACCAACCCCTATCTTCTTCGGGGGATGGGTGTACCGTCTCTTCAGGTACTTCGCCCACATACCTAGGTGATTTGAGAGAAGCCCATGGTCGGGCATGGTGGATATACACATATGCCGCTCAATGAACCTAATTTATGAGGCGGAAGACGGGACGGTGAGCTTTCAAAGGATGCAAGGCCATGCATGGAACCCGCAAGAAGCACTTGTCCTCCACGCTCCGCAACATCATCAGTACCAATACCAACCCCATGGTGATCCGGGCCAATCATCCTCCTCGGGAGGCGGTTTTCCTAACTTTCAAAGTTTGCATGATTTGTTGAAGGAAAACCTTATGTGCACCAGGAACACCTACAATATGGCAAGCAACACGTACCACCGGGTGGGAGCTATCGAGAGAAACATATCCGATATCCAAGATGATATTGGATATATCCGGGACCACATTGCAGGCCATGGAGGGGATGATGATGATGATGACGAGGACATGGAGTAGGCGGGAGGAACGGAGGAGGAAACGGTCGGTTGATGACTTCCCAGGTTAACCCTTTTTAATCTTGAACAATTGATGGCCTGCGTGCCAAGTGTTGAACAATTTACTTTCCCTAACTTCTTTTATTTTCTGCACTTATTTTTTTTTTTACTTTGTTGACTTGGATGATTGAACTTGGTAAAAGTAGGATGTTTGCTATGTTTTGGTGGAGTGTTTATTGATTAAACAGGTACAAACGAGGCTTAAAGTACTAAGCATTAGTACTACTAAAGCCGGGACAGGAAAACCGAAGAAAGAAACCTGTTTTTCAACTTTGCAGACTGTCCACACGGGGTCGTGTCCAGCCGACACGCCCCCGTGTGCAACCCCCTGAACCTGCTGTTTGTTTTAATTCTGCAGACTTTGACAGACACGGGGACGTGCCCAGCAGACACGCCCCCGTGTCCACCTTCTGTAAGTTTTCGTTACTGGCACCTGAACACGGGGTCGTGCCCACCAGGCACGGGGCCGTGTTCAGCGCCCAGTAACACAATTTTTTTTTTGCTTTTTCACACCCTTTTACACATTCAATCAACCTAAAAACTTATTTTTGGGACACATTGAGGACAATGTGTAATTTAAGTGTGGGGGGGATGCTAAAACCTTGAATCTTGCAAGTCCTAAATACAAGCCTTACACAAAACTCTATTGGAACCGCTAATCACCCCAAATTTTTTCAAAAATTTTAATTTTTTTACTTGTCTAGGTTTAACTCGGGAATTTCAAGTTCTAAAAAGGGTATTATTTTTACGAATTTACAACCGATAGCGTCGTGATAAAAAGAACCAACATAAGAAAATTATGAAAAGGCATGGCAAACTTAGTTAAAATTTGATTGAATATACTTGATCACATATAAACCCATTCCCACAAAAGTGAGTTTTGAGCCTTTACTGAGCATACAAATACATATCATTAAACTAAATGCTCATTTTTCGTTTCTTGTGTGAATAGCCGCTTGCTTCTTACGACTCTAGAACTTGCCATGACAATACATTCCCGGTCCTTACCAACTTAAACCCGAGTAAGTAAATGATAGAGGCATTAGGACAAACTTTTTTCTTTTCTTCACCATTATTTTTTTTTACCACCTACCCAAAATCCCCCTAGTTAGCCCCTTTGAGCCTAAACATTTTCATTTCATAACCCAAATCAAACACCTTTTTACCCACCAAAACCTTTTTCATTTTAACCCTTTGTTTTAGTAACAGGTTCGGTTTTTCATATGACTTTTCAAAAAAAAAAAAAAAAAATTTTTGAGTATTGATGATGAAGCAAAAGAAAATAAACAAACAAGTTCATCAAAAATAACTTTGTTTGAATAAAAGCTTCATCAAAATAAAGTTACAAAAAAATTAAAAAGTCTTACGAAAACCGACGCTTGTTACGCTTTTCGCCCTTTTCTACTAACCACTAACCCAACCACCTACCTTTAACCCAAGCCTAACCCTTCACCCAAAAGTCCTCTTGATATTCACAAAGGTATATAAGTTAAAAAGGAGGAGGATTGATTGCTTGGCAAGCCTATGGTAGGAGTAAGTTCCATGCCGCTCTCGAGTGATCCACAAAAATACATCTTCGGCCGAGTGTTGAGTGATCCCCGTGAGGTATGTGAACTTGTATATAAATAGAATTTTAAAGAGATATGTTATGCCCTAATAAGTAATTTATCTTATGAAAAGTTTTAAATAAATCATGACGAATAGGATTGTAAATAAATAAAAATAAAACTGAATAAAGAATCTTGGAAATCCCGACACTCTATGACAAGCCCAAAAACCTTCTTCACTACCCATTCCATTTGGGTGTGTAATAGCCACATATTAAAGAGTTTTGCTTGAGGACAAGCAAAGGTTCAAGTATGGGGGTATTTGATGTGTGCAAAATGCAACATATAAATTTCATCAATTGTGGCATAAAACTAACCCTTTTTTAGTACTAATGTTGGAAAAAGTGTGCTTTTGTCTTCCTTTTGTATTTTCAGGATTAAATGAGCTCAAATTAACAAAAGAAGCAAAAAGACATCAAAATCTAACATAAATACAAGAAAAGGAACAAGACGTGACATGCCCGACCCCACGACAGCATCTTCCCAAGCAAAACAAGACAACAGAAGACTGAACATGCCCCGTGCTCAGCCAGCACGGGGGCGTGCCCAAGTGTCAGCAGAAAAGACAAAGTGGTAGAAGCTTCTATTGCCCACCACGGGGCCGTGCTCAGCGGGCACGAGGCCGTGGTCAACTATAAGATTCGCACAATCTAGCAAATCTTCATAGTACAAAGATTCTTCTACACCACGGGGTCGTGCTCAGCGGACACGGGGGCGTGGTCAACTAAAAAGACAAAACTGCATTAAATGAAGAAAGAGAAGGATGTGGACACGGGGCCGTGCCCACTAGACACGGGGCCGTGCCCGAGCTTCTGTTCAGCCTATAAATAGGAGTGCTTGGCTCAAGCTCAAATCATCCCTTGGCACACCACCTCTCTCACACTTCACCCACCACCCACCACCACCATAACACCATCATCCACCACCATCATCCATTGTCCATCGTAGAGTGTGTGAGTCATCTCGGGATCCAAGATTGATCGTAAGAGTTCTTGACAATCAAGGCCATGTTTGCCTAAGTCTCTTACATCACTTGGTGAAGACAAAGTGTCTAGTGTAATACTTTTTATTTCTAATCTTTTCGCACTTTTTACTTGGTTTTGTATTAATGACTTTAATAACTAGTTGCTTATGTTGAAGGTGATCTTTCCTTATCGTTTGTCCGTGGTGTCTTGGCATTATTTTACTGTCTATATAAAATAAAAGATTTTCACCATTCATATCTCCACGGTCTATATGGAGGTATGTTGGCTACCTGGTCGGGGGTTAAAGGAACGGTTTGGTAAAGGTCTTGCCATTGTTCAGCGTTTAGAGGTCCTGCAATGGACCTGGGTCAAATTTAGTAGGACCTCCTTCAATACTTAACGGTATTGGATGGCGGGGATCCAAACTCTTTGATCCCCTCATAAGTTAACTACTATTAATACTATAACCCGGCTATTTAGGACTGTATCCCTGCTGACTCAGACTACTTAGTCGAGGGTAACGTCACATCCAAAAGAGGGGCCTACCATAATTTGCATTAATAACTTAATTAATTATCTTCCAATAATCCACCCTTTTAGGATTGTATCCTTGCTGACTCAAACTACTGGGGTGAGGGTAACGTCACCTTCAAAAGAGGGGCCTACTACAATAACTAAGATAATCTCTTAATAAGTGCAAAAGTGCGGAAATAATCAAAGGTTACACTAGATACGAGTCGGAACCAAGTGATTCATCTTGTCTATCTGTTTTTCTTTTTATTTTTATTTTCAGCATTTTAGTTGATTTTTATTTTTCTTAGTTAAAACAATTTTTCTAAACTTTTTGATTTGATTAGACGTTGAGGATAAACCGGTACTAAAAGCTCTTGTGTCCTTGGACGACCTCGGTATCTTACCAACACTATACTACGCTCACGATGGGTGCACTTGCCCATATGTGTGTCTAGTGTTAGTAAATATCGTGTTTTATAAATTTAAAACTTGACTAAAAAGTGTTAAAGGGGCTTAAAATACACACCTAATAAATATAACACTCGACAACGCATCAGCCTCCCCTAGCGCGTGTCGCGGGGAGGGTCGACCTGGCTTCGGTCGCCACGTGTCCACGTAGGTCTGACACATGTCGCTTTTGCGTGACGCGTGTCCTCGGCCGTCTTTATCGAACAATCACGGGTTTTTCTCGATTTCTGTGCTGATACTTATCACGTTTGCTCGGGTCTTGATTTCATTTGGTTCGGTTTTAAGTTTTGAATCTAATGAAAGTTATATTTGTGCGGTTTGATTCATTAACCGTCAAGTTTTCAAGTTTCATTACGCATATTTCTGATTTTGATTACAGGTTGTTGTCGAGAATATTTTTTAGGGTTGTTACATCCTCCCCACCTTGTTCTAAATCTCGTCCTCGAGATTTAGGTTATGATGTTATGTTACACATTAGTCAATGCTAACAGCATTAAGGTAAATGATACTGTAATTGAGTCAAGACTTGTTCAACTTTTGTGAATGCGAGAACAATTTACCACAAATAGAACTCAATTCTTCAGCTGATTAAATTCCAGAAATCGGTATCCAATGGACGAAGTGTAATGATACACTCATCAGAAAGACTAAGTGTACATGGTTCAGTCCAAAAGGGAGATTTGTGACCAATAGATGTCTAAATCGAGTGTGAATGACTTTTAGAAACAATAGAATTCACTGTCAAAGGAAAATTTACCTTGGTTGTCAATTACAAAAGATTTAGAATCAACAAGCTCAACTGAATAGGAGTACGAAAATGATGTATCAACTATCGAGTCATAGCATGAGGAAAAATCAGTGTGTTCACATTATTGATTTACAAGGATACACCGAAATACAACAGTGTTTAGTGTATCATTGTCTTAACACATGGTTGCATTAAGACCACTTTCAAGGATGAGTCAAGCAAAAGACATATGAAGTTTTACCTGATTCGTATGATTATGATTAGCCCAAGCTATAATATTATACCGACGCCACAAGGTGTCGTAGTGATCGAAATAATAATAGCGGTGACCGAACGAGTTTACCGTGTTTGAAATCAAATGAAAGTTCAACGAAGTAAATCCGAATGTTTGTTTCAACAAATCTAGTAGGATTTTCGATTGAAAATGAAACAATTGAATAATGTTTTTCGATCGAAGATGATAAAGCAATAAATATCACGAAACGCTCGATCGATGCTGTAAGAACCGTTAAGAGGTACACTGAAATATGACATGAATTTGTGTACCATTATCTTAACACACGATTGTGTTAAGATTGCTTTAATATGATAAACCAACAAAGCGGATTTAATATAAATAAATAATTAAATCCGTGCATGATATGTGCAAACGAGATTAACGCAAGCTTCAAATTTGTGAAAACATCACAATAAGGTGATCGTGATCAAAGAAACGATTTAATGAAGTCGAAGAACAAACAAGCCTGTTATGTTTCAAAAGAAATGAAGTGCTTGTTGGGATTATTTCGAATTTGATGGCCTCAATCCATCATATGGGACCTTGAATTGAATACGTATTGAGAGTAAGCTCAAATAATTGAACTTGGTTTTAACATGCTTTTATCAATAAGAAAGTTCCGACATGGTCACAAAGAAAACCACGTATGCTACTCAAAAGAAAATTGAGTT
Source organism: Helianthus tuberosus (assembly GCA_030545235.1). Classification (NCBI taxonomy): domain Eukaryota; kingdom Viridiplantae; phylum Streptophyta; class Magnoliopsida; order Asterales; family Asteraceae; genus Helianthus; species Helianthus tuberosus. Next base: position 53,890,732 of record CM060428.1, read on the forward strand.
TTTCAAGAAATTCATCGATTCGATATCAACGAGTCATCGCTTTACAATAATGCTGTTTATCTACATCACAATACAAATATCAAGTATAGCGAAACGATATTTGAGCTTTGATAAAAGAAAAACAAATTTGGAGTGAAGCCTGCCAATGGTTTTCACAAATCAAACTAACCACATGCGCAACAAACAGTGCATGTGTAACGTGTGGATTTACCAAGAAATGAAGCAACTAAATATTCGCTACCATGAAAGAAATCCTCATGATACGATGACCATTAGGGGGAGTAGAAATGCGAAAGTCTACTCGCTATATGCAGAAGTCAGAATTTCAACAAAAGAAGTTTAAGAACTTTACCTGGAATTTTGTGTGATAACCGTTTTTAAGTGACATTACCATGGAATGTCGAACATTGCGTATTTTTCCTAAATGAAAGAGGGGAATGCAAAGGTATGTGACTTCTTTTGCAGTGCCAATAATTATGAGTCTGATTATAGTATGCACCAATTGTTGTGAAATCTTGTTCTAACGTACTCAGCAATATTCATGTCGTTTGTAGGATCTCGTGGAAAAGTGCTGCTTTTTGATCAGTAGTTCTTCCACTGACGGGATTAGCATCGTTGTCGTCGTGCCCAATCATGTTTTCCAAAGGTCTTGCCTCGAAATTCGTGTGTGATATACTTCGACGTCTGCTGACGTATAATTTAAGTTTCATGTGTATTCTTGTGTATTAGCACAACTTTACATGTTTCCAACTTGCGTTAATAGTTTAAGGTAACATATTGGAAATTCTTATACTTTTGATGGCGTCCTAACTTAAAGGGTGTCCGTTGTTTATATTGTCGCACGAGTTACGAGACAGATGATCAAATGAAATAATATTTGATATCGGAATGTGAGAGATTCCTGATAAAGAAATCTAGAATTATTATTGACACATATGCTCGTGATTTATTCTAACTTGTCAATTGTTATGGCTTTTGGATTTCCTTATAGATGTACATATCTATATAACCATATTTTTCACATACTGTAATATACTTACCATTCATAAGGTCAATGTATTTAATAGATTCATATTTCCGAAAATAGGTCAGACATCAGGTCATGGTACTATTTAGGGAATTTTGTCACTTGTTTGACATATCATATACCCCATCTTACCCGGTTCTCGCCGGAGAGGTAACCCCATCTTACCCGGATCTCGCCGGAGAGGTAATTATCATTGTATTTCCCATAAATAGTATCAAGATTTTAAAGGTGCCTCTTTTATTAAGGCTTTTTATCAAGAATCAAGGAAATTTGTATTCACATGACGGATCATATTCTAGAACCAAGTAGTACCAATAAGTAAGAAATAACAGTGATAAAGTGTTATTGCTTATTTATCATACTTGAAATGTTCTAGTCATCATTCTTACGACATACCAATATCTACCATATTATACCTATATAAGTAATTAGCTTCTCTTGAAGCTTATATTAAGGCATCTTTCTTAAGTTCAAGTCTAAATACTATCCTGGGTGCTACCGGATAATATCTATTTCCTAACTCTTCGTTTAAACTGTGACATTTGTGCTTGTGTAATCATTGTATAACTCCAAACAGTTCAATTATCAATAAAACAATTTGTTTTGACCCCAATATTTGTTTATTTATGTTTGACATTTTGCACGTTTTGATTTTTGTTCGATTTTAAACTCTAAATCGCTTTCTTGAAAGTTATACGCAAACTGATGCGTAAACGTAATCAGTTTAATGTGACATACACTCCGGAATAGCAACATAATCTTAACATACCCTAAATAACCTTTAAAGAAATTAGAAATAAGTTTTGAAGGGTTTGGTGTGTCAAAAACAGGTTTATTCGATCGCAGGGACTATTTGCGTCAAACTGCAAAAGTCTGCCTATTCGTATAGCAATGTACATTCCGGAACTTGATCATAAGCTAAACATACCATAAATATCCTTAACATAGCTTAGAAATAAGCTTTGAGGGGTTCGGTGTGAGAAAATATGCTTATTTGATCAACAGGGACTAAAAGCGTCAAAAAGTGCATAAGTTTGCATTTACACGCATATCTTACGTTCTGAACATATCCGGACATCCAAAAATTTTTGTAATCATTAAAATATTTTATTTAGTGATTGGAATGATAAAATACCATTCGCCGCGTAATATAGATCGTTTTCGCGTCCATTCGAGTTTCGTCGTAATTAACCGAACAACGAGACCGTACGACCAAACGAACCGACATACGAGATATTTTCAAGCATATTTCATGTCCCCTATACTTTAACATCCTTGTAGAGCCTTGAAAATGGGTTAACGGGGCTTAAACGCATCGAAAAACAAGTTTGGAGTCACAGGGGCCCGTTCTGCCAAAATGTAAAAGATTCTGTCTGAAGTGGCTCGCTGGGCGCGAAGCCTGTAGCTCCTGTCTTCGCGGCCTGCGACAGCTGGAACTGGGCAGATTCTCAGGATCTTCAAAACAGCCTGCTGCCTTTGTTTTTAATCCTAGTTTTTCAATACCTTGAGTTGGTTTAAGTGTTCCCCAAGCCCCCAAATCAGTTTGCAACCAGTGTAAGGCCATGATCATGTTTTAAAACACTTGGAATTATCCTATTGATTCAAGAAAACTATAAATAGCCATGGGTTATCAACATTTTTCCTTGCTCAATTGATCTTTTCATTCTAATCTGCTCTAAGTGGAGGTATTCACATAGCTGAAGACCACCTACGTAAGCATTCTTGAGTTCTTATTCCAAGCTTGGACCTTTCGTAAGTTTCTTTCATGCTTGGTTATGCATTTCAAGCAAGAAAGTCAAACAGTGTTTGACTTAATACTTTGACCATGACTTGGTCAAGTCAAAGTTCAATTGAACTTTACAACGTGAGCGTAATCACGATGGTTATAGTCCCTTGTTACTATACCTACTGATTACCACGTTGATTAGTCAAAGTGACGAGTCATAGTTTCGGTCAAAATGTTGATTATGTTCATTTTGTGACGGAATTATTTTCAGGTATCAAAACACATTCTTTTGATATCAAATCAGTTTTCTAACTTAGTTAAACATGTTTTAACATGTTTAACTCGTCACTTTTAGTTTAGTGCTTACTTAGGGTCGTAAGTTAAGCGGTCTAAACAACCGCTTAGACTTTCATACCCGACCCGTTTGGTCGATCATTAGGATCCGACCAAACACATTATGTGACCATAGTTGTATAGGGAATAACCTTCCGAGGTTATACCTTATGGTCACCTCGTTTAGTTAGTTGTATGATAAGTAGTTTATATGCCTTAGCAAAATGACCAAAATGCCCTTTTTGCACTTAATTTCATTTTAAGCATATGTAACTTAAATTTTGACATATAAACTGATTATTAATCATGTTAAGGCATATAATACTTGTCATAGGACTAGTTAGGCTGTCCGAATGCGCTTTAGCGCAAATGACACGTTAAAGTAGCATAAACTATCTTAACGGGTCATAGCGGGTCATAAGCACTTAGGACAGGTTCCAACCTAGAATGTAGGCTTGTTAAACCATATCATATGAGTTCCAATACTCGTTTAGTTTACAAGACCTCATTCTATCCGATCTTCCGATTTAGGATCCGACTATTAACATAGTTACCTATATTAGGTGCCGTTTGATTCCGTGATCCTTCGAGCTTTACTTGAACTCTATTTCAAGACTAATTAGCAATCTTAAGTGAGTACATATACCCCTCTCTTTTAAATGTATTCAAGGTGATTATGTGACTATATAGTCCCCTCTTTTACCGCTTTCAAATATTTTGGGGTGATACACATGTGCCTACTTGTTACTTTTGTGTTTTTCATGCTTTTCATGACATATACTTGCTATGTTCATCTAGTACACATATAGTACATTATTTCCATTATGCTTTGCTATGTATGTTGACTGAGCATGCTAGCACATTGATTTCATAAACACTTTTGTTGCATATGTTTACTCAGCATATGGACATATTGATTTACATTACATTTCTGTTGCATATGTTTACTCAACATATGGACACATTGATTTACATTACATTTCTGCTGCATATGTTTACTCAGCATATGGGCACACTGATTTACATGGACATTTCTACTATGTATGTTTACTTAGCATACTTAGTACATGGTTTTTACATGACATGCTTACATTTGGTATGACATTTGGTATGTTTAACGGGACAATCATGCATTCATTAACATTGATCACGCCGCTCGGTAGTATATAGTGGTACCATAGGACTTGACAAATCCCGTTCCCGGCTTCCTGGGTTTGTTTGGAAGTAGGGAATGACAGAATCCAGAAACAAAATTGATAAACTTTTAACTTGTTAAAGGTTTATCTGACAGTCTCAAGGCTTGAATGTATGCGATAAACATTACTGAATAGATGTTCGTAACAATAAAGCATTGATTTTGCAAAGCATAACTTTTGATTTAAACTTTGGTTTATTCAAAAACATTGTTTTGTACATGACATTTAGTTCACATAACATTTGATTATACATGACATTTTACCTATGGTTTAAGTAAATACTCTTTATTCACCATACATGACATTTGATTATACATTGACATTACACATATGGTTTAATAAATACTTTCTTACTTGCCATACAAGACGTTTGACTATACAAGACATGGTTTACAATTGACATTGGACATCGTCTACATATAACATTTTGATGGTTTATTGATAAGTGATTTAAATAACGAAACGCGTGTAGTATGGTAAAAGCATGGTGGATACGCCGCTGGTACTTCCTATATATAAGTGTTTTTATGATACTACATATCGTAGCGTTATCTAAACCACTTTGAAAAAGACAAAGACATGAAACATTTTATACAAAGTCACAACAAGACATTGTTTTACAAATAACATATTTTACACAAATTCAACTTTTACTTGGTTATTTACTAAACCATGCATCTTTCTTTTATATCATCTGATTTTCATATCGATTTTCACATGATTTTATAAAAGGAAACATATTTATAAGGTTCATGACTACTTTTTGTTAAACATCTCTTTTAACTACAAGTCATTAATCCTTTAACAAGAAAACCTATGTATCTCACAGGCATTTTTATGCTGACGTACCTATTTTCACATGTGTTTTAGGAGCTAATGTTTGATGACGATCGTGACACACTTAGGCGGAATCGGGCCTTATTAACATAAAATGAAGCAAGAATAGTTTAATTGTGTTATGTTTTCTTTATTTTCAAGAAAATGTAAACACTTTAATCCTAATAAAATCAAACTTTAAGTACCATGGTTGTGAAACAATAATTCTGTCGCTCCACTCCCCGATGTTTCCGCCGCGGTTTGTTGTTTTACGCGGTCGGAGTGTGACAGAAGAGTTGGTATCAGAGCTCATGGTTATAGGGAATTAGGTTATTAGTAATGCTTTGACCTAGACTATAACCTTTCTAGGACCCCAACACAAGTTATCTTGTGTTTAGATCTTAAAACAATACCTTCACCTATCTTTAGGTGATAACCACAACAAGAACACAAATTAAAAATACGGTTTGAAAATCAATCATCTATTCTTAGATGATTTGTTATAAGGTTTTAAACCTTCAAAGTTTTCAAAGTCTCGTCAAAGTTTGGGTCTAAATAATGTGAACACATGCAATCTGGAAGGGTGGGTGCCTGTACCTCGAGTTTTCTGTCTAAGGCTAGAGTGTTCGTACAAATCCACATAATCAGACCAGTCACTCTTACCTGGGAAATCTTGGGGTGAGTGTCCACTTATAGGCTAAAGCATGTCTTCGCGATACATTATTCTAACCCATTTACTTTGATTAGTCACTATGTGTCGTTTGTTTGTTTTTTAAGGAACAAACGAATGACCACCATCCTTACTTTTTTTCGATATTTGTAACATCTCATTCTTTACCCAATGACATCTCATTTTGATTATTCATCATATCATCTCACTCGGTTTCTCTCATGTTTCCCTCTTTTAGAATGCCTCCTCGATGCGACGTGCAACAACCTAACGCCGAACTGGCAACTATTATAGCACAGCAGATGGCAGCTGCACTCCCAAATCTCATCGCTCAAATTAACCAAGCCAACAATAACAATAATGCACCTACTCTGTGCAACTTTAAACAATTTACTTCGGCTAAACCGCTCAAGTTTAGTGGTTCTAACGGAGCAACCTGGCTCCTATAGTGGTTTGAGAGTATTGAGAGTACTTTTCACCATGTGCAGTGTCCTAATAATCGTGAAGTCGAGTTTGCTTCTAGTGTGTTTCAAAAAAGGGCTCTTACTTGGTGGAATGGAGTAATGAGAGATCGTGGTGCTCTTGTTGCTTTGGGTCAAACCTGGGAGGAGCTTAGGGCTCTAATGATGAGGGAATTCTGTCATCGTCATGAACTTAGGGCTTTGGAAAGGGAATTTGATGATTTGAAACAAGACAGTGGTGAACACCGTGCTTATACCGACATATATGAAGAGTTGAGTTTACTATGTCCCACAATGGTTACCCCGCTGGATAAAGCTATTGAGAGGTATGTCGATGGTCTACCCGACCCTATGCAAGATATCGTTACTGGTAGCAACCCTACCACTGTTCGTCAGGCCATCGAGTTAGCTGCAACCCTGACTGAGTCTCAGGTCAGGAAAGGTAAACTCCATAGGAAGGGTGACAAGAAACAGAAACAGACTGACAAAAGTGAGAAACAAAAGGGTAAGAAAGCTGAGTCTTTGAGGAAGTCTAGGAAGCACAAGGCTTTCAAGAATTTCGTTGTTACAACACAGGCAAACCAAGTTGCTCCTAACCAACAAGCACAACCACCTGCAAAGAAACAGTATGCTGGCAATGCACCTTTGTGCAACAGATGCAATAGTCACCATCAACCGCATGTCCATTGCCGTATTTGTACCAACTGTGGGAAATCTGGTCATCTCACCAACACATGTTGTTTTGCTCCTAACCAGAACCAAGCAGCTCAAAACCCTGCACAACAGCCTGCTCAACAACCAGCACAAGCTGCACGACCTCACTACCCGCCCGGTTCCTGCTACAATTGTGGGGATCTGACCCACTACAGAAATCAATGCCCAAGGTTGGCTAATGCAAATCAGGCACAGGCTCATGGACGAGTCTTCAACATGAATGCTAACGAGGCGCATGCAGACAACGAGGTGGTGAATGGTACGTTCTTTGTCAACAATCAGCCTGCTACTGTTCTTTTTTATTAGGGTGCCGATAAGAATTTTTTTGTCATTTACTTTTGAGCCTTTGCTTTCCATGACTAGAACAAAACTAGGAAAGCCCTTGACTGTAGAAGTTGCTATTGGTGAACCCGTTGTGCTCGATTCTCTTCTTCGAAATTGCCAGTTAAACCTTAATAACCATCTTTTTCCTATCGACCTCACACCAATGCAACTTGGAAGTTTTGATGTTATAGTAGGAATGGATTGGTTAGCCAAGTACCACTCTAAGGTGATTTGTTTTGAGAAGATTGTCTGTGTACCGCTTTCGACTAGTGAAATCTTAGAGGTTCATGGTGAAAAACCTGCTAGTAGTCTTAAACTCATGACGTGTACTCAAGCTCAAGAGTACTTACGAAAGAACTATGTGGCCTTCTTGGCACATGTCGTTGAGGAGAAAGGCAAAGGTAAGACTATTTAAGATATCCCTGTTGTTCGGGAATATCCTGAAGAATTACCTGGTTTACCCCCTGTACCCCAAGTTGAGTTTCGTATTGATCTTGTACTTGCTGCTAATCCTATTACTAAATCTCCGTATCGTCTTGCACCATCTGAGATGCAAGAGTTATCTAAGCAGCTTCAGGAGCTTTCTGACAAAGGATTTATTCGTCCGAGCTTTTCACCATGGGGTGCTCCCGTTTTAATTGTGAAAAAGAGGGATGGGTCTTTCAGGATGTGTATCGATTATCATGAGCTCAACATGCTCACCATCAAGAATCGATATCCCCTACCTCGCATTGATGATCTCTTTGAATAGCTACAGGGTGCTACTTGCTTTTCAAAGATTGATCTACATTATGGGTATCATCAGCTACGAGTACTCGAAGAAGATATTCCGAAGACAACTTTTCGCACAAGATATGGTCACTATGAGTTTACTGTTATGACCTTCGGTTTGACTAATGCTCCAACTGTTTTCATGGACTTGATGAATAGGGTTTGTAAGCCTTATTTGGATAAGTTCATCATTGTTTTCATTAATGACATTTTGATCTATTCAAAGACACGAGCCGATCATGAACAATATCTCCATCTTACAATGGAACTCCTAAAGAAAGAACAACTTTTCGCCAAGTTCTCCAAGTGCGAATTTAGGCTTAAGGAAGTTCAATTTTTGGGACATATTGTTAACGAACAAGGTATTCATGTAGATCCCGCCAAAATCAGTGAGATTAAGTATTGGGATACACCTACTACCCCAACCGAGGTTCGTTCATTTCTTGGTCTCGTGGGTTATTACCGCCGTTTTATTGCAAACTTCTCCAAGATTGTGGTTCCTCTCTCAGCTTTAACTCAAAAGAATAAACCTTTTAAGTGGGGACTCAAACAGGAAGAAGCTTTTCCGACCTTGAAACAGAAACTCTGTAATGCACCTATCTTATCTTTACCTGAGGGCAACGACGATTTTGTCGTATATTGTGATGCATCGAACCTAGGCCTTGGCTGTGTTCTCATGCAAAGAAACAAATTCATAGCCTATGCATCAAGACAGCTAAAGATACACGAGAAGAACTACACGACTCATGATCTTGAGTTAGGCGCTGTAGTTTTTGCTCTCAAAATCTGGAGACACTACCTGTATGGTACAAAATGCGTAGTGTTCACTAACCACAAAAGTTTCCAGCACATTTTTAATCAGAAAGAACTAAAAATGAGGCAACGACGTTGGGTTGAACTTCTAAACGACTACGATTACGAAATTCGCTACCATCCTGGTAAGGCGAATGTCATAGCTGACGCATTGAGTTGTAAGGAACGTGTCAAGCTTCATTGTGTTCAAGTTCGATATGAAATTCAAACCCACATTTCTCAGGCTCAACATACTTGTGCTACACAAGACTTGATGGGTAAGGAATTACCATATCATATTAAGCATGATCTTGAACTGAAAGACAATGGGCTATATAATTTCATGGACCATTTGTGGGTCCCAAGTCAAGACAATCTCCGCACCTTGCTAATGGATGAAGCTCATAAGTCTCGTTATTCAATTCATCCTAGTGCAGATAAAATGTATAAGGATCTTTGAACCCAGTATTGGTAGTCGGGTATGAAGAAAGACATTGCCTTATATGTATCCAAATGCCTTACTTGTCTTAAGGTTAAGGCAGAACATCAACATCCCTCTGGATTACTGGAGCAACCATAGATTCTGGTTTGGAAATGGGAAAACATTGCTATGGATCTCGTTACCAAGCTGCCACGTACTAAGAAAGGTCATGACGCCATTTGGGTAGTTGTTGATCATCTTACAAAGTCAGCACATTTCTTGCCAATCCGTGAGGATCTATCTACCGACAAACTTGCTAAAATCTATGTGGATGAGATTGTATCCCAACATGGTGTTCCTTTGAACATTATATATGATAGAGATGCTCGATTCTCCTCTCACTTTTGGAGAACCATGCAATCTGCCATGGGAACCCAGCTTAATTTGAGCACAGCTTATCACCCTCAAACGGATGATCAATCTGAAAGAACAATCCAGACACTGAAGGATATGCTTAGAGCTTGTGTCATCGATTTTGGTGGTAGTTGGGATCCGTATCTACCGTTGATTGAATTCTCCTACAACAATAGTTATCGCTCCAGCATCAACATGGCTCCTTTCGAGGCTTTATACGGTCGAAAACGTTGTTCACCAGTCTGCTGGAATGAGATCGGTGAAGCTCGGCTTACTGGACCTGAACTCATTCTAGAAACTACAGATAAGGTCAAGAAGTTCGCGATAATCTTCAGACAGCTAGAAGCCGTCAAAAGAGTTACGCGGATCGACGAAGCAAGCCCTTAGAATTTCAAGTCGGTGATCGCGTCTTACTCAAGGTATCCCCTTGGAAAGGTGTAATCAGATTTGGAAAGAAAGGAAAACTTGCACCAAGATATGTTGGACAATTCAAGATCGTCGAAAGAATCAGAAAAGTGGCCTACAGATTAGAGCTACCTCCTGAACTTGGAAATGTTCATCCAACCTTCCACATGTCCAATCTTAAAAAGTGTTTAGCTGATGAAAACCTCCACATACCACTTGATGAAATTCGTGTTGATGACACGATGTAATTTGTCGAGAAGCTTGTGGAAATTATGGACCGTGAAGTCAAGAAGCTCAAACGCAAGCGCATACCAATTGTTAAAGTTCGCTAGGAATCTAAACATGGTCCAGAATTTACCTGGGAACGTGAAGATCAAATAAAGGTGAAATATCCACATCTATTCTCACAAGTTTCCTCTAAATAAATTTCGGGATGAAATTTCCTAAAGTAGGGGAGACTATGACATCTGTGCTTGTGTAATCATTTTATAGCTCCAAATAGTTCAATTATCAATAAAACAATATGCTTTGACCCCAATATTTGTTTATTTATTTTTGACATTTTGCACATTTTGATTTTTGTTCGATTTTAAACTCAAAATCGCTTTCTGGAAAGTTGTACGCAAACTGATGCGTAAACGTAATCAGTTTAACGTGAAATACACTCCATAATAGCAAAATAATCTTAACATACCCTAAATAACCTTTATATAACTTAGAAATAAGTTTTGAAGGGTTTGGTGTGTCAAAAACAGGTTTATTCGATCGCAGGGACTATTTGCGTCAAACTTCAAAAGTCTGCCTATTAGTATAGCAACGTACATTCCAGAACTTGATCATAAGCTAAACATACCATAAATATCCTTAACATATCTTAGAAATAAGCTTTGAGGGGTTCGGTGTGAGAAAATATGCTTATTTGATCAACAGGGACTAAAAGCGTAAAAAAGTGCATAAGTTTGCATTTACGCGCATATCTTACGTTCTGAATATATCCGGACATCCAAAAATTTTTGTAATCATTAAAATATTTTATTTTAGTGATTGGAATGATAAAATACCATTCTTCGAGTAATTTGGATCGTTTTCGAGTCCGTTCGAGTTTCGTCGTAATTAATCGAACAACGAGACCGTACGACCAAACGAACCGACATCCGAGATATTTTAAAGCATATTCCATGTCCCCTATACTTTAGCATCCTTGTAGAGCCTTGAAAATAGGTTAACGGTGCTTAAACGCATAGAAAAACAAGTTTGGAGTCATAGGGGCCTGTTCTGCCAAAATATGAAAGATTCTGTCTGAAATGGCTCGCTGGGCGCGAAGCCTGTAGCTCCTCTCTTCGCGGCCCACGACTGCTGGAGCTGGGCAGATTCTCAGGATCTTCAAAACAGCCTGCTGCCTTTGTTTTTAATCCTAGTTTTTAAATACCTTGAGCTGGTTTAAGTGTTCCACAAGCCCCCAAATCATTGTGCAACAAGTGTAAGGCCATGACCATATTTTAAAACACTTGGAATGATCCTATTGATTCAAGAATTTTCCACATTTTTCCTTGCTCAATTGATCTTTCCACTCTAATCTGCTCTAAGTGGAGGTATTCACATAGTTGAAGACCACCTACCTAAGCCTTCTTGAGTTCTTATTCCAAGCTTGGACCTTTTGTAAGTTTCTTTCATGCTTGGTTATGCATTTCAAGCAACAAAGTCAAACAGGGTTTGACTTTCTGCTTTGACCATAACTTGGTTAAGTCAAAGTTCAATTGAACTTTGCAACGTGAGCGTAATCACGATGGTTATAATCCCTTGTGACTATACCTACTGATTACCACGTTGACTAGTCAAAGTGACGAGTCATAGTTTCGGTCAAAATGCCGATTATGTGCATTTTGCGACGGAACTATTTTCGGGTATCAAAACACTTTGTTTTGATATTAAATCAGTTTTCTAACTTAGTTAAACATGTTTTAACATGTTTAACTCGTCACTTTTAGTTTAGTGCTTACTTAGGATCGTAAGTTAAGCGGTCTAAACAACCGCTTAGACTTTCGAACCCGACCCGTTTAGTCGATCATTTGGATCCGACCAAACACATTATGTGACCATAGTTGTATATGGAATAACCTTCCGAGGTTATACCTTATGGTCACCTCGTTTAGTTAGTTGTATGATAGGTAGTTTGTATGGCTTAGGAAATGACCAAAATGCCCTTTTTGCGCATAACTTCATTTTAAGCATATGTAACTTAAATTTTGACATATAGAATGATTATTAATCATGTTAGGGCATATAATACTTGTCATAGGACTAGTTAGGCTGTCCGAATGCGCTTCAGCACAAATGACACGTTAAAGTAGCGTAAACTACCTTAACGGGTCATAGCGGGTCATAAGCACTTAGGATAGGTTCCAACCTAGAATGTAGGCTTTGTTAAATGATATCATATGAGTTCTAATACTCGTTTGGTTTACAAGACCTCATTCTATCCGATCTTCCGATTTAGGATCCGATTATTAACATAGTTACCTATATTAGGTGTCGTTTGATTCCGTGATCCTTCGAGCTTTACTTGAACTCTATTTCAAGACTAATTAGCAATCTCAAGTGAGTACATAGATCCCTCTCTTTTAAATGTTTTCAAGGTGATTATGTGAGTACATAGTCCCCTCTTTTACCGCTTTCAAATATTTTAGGGTGATACACATGTGCCTACTTGTTACTTTTGTGCTTTTCATGCTTTTCATGACATATACTTGCTATGTTCATCAAGTACACATATAGTACATGATTCCATTATGCTTTGCTATGTATGTTGACTGAGCATGCTAGCACATTGATTTCATAAACACTTTTGTTGCATATGTTTACTCCGCATATGGATACATTGATTTACATTACATTTCTGTTGTATATGTTTACTCAGCATATGGACACATTGATTTACATTACATTTCTGCTGCATATGTTTACTCAGCATATGGGCACATTGATTTACATGGACATTTCTAATATGTATGTTTACTTAGCATACTTAGTACATGGTTTTTACATGACATGCTTACATTTGGTATGACATTTGGTATGTTTAACGGGACAATAATACATTCATTAACATTGATCACGCCGCTCGGTAGTATGTAGTGGTACCATAGGACTTGACAAATCCCATTCCTGGCTTCCTAGGTTTGTTTAGAAGTAGGGAATGACAGAATTCGAAAACATAATTGATAAACTTTTAACTTGTTAAAGGTTTATCCGACAGTCTCAAGGCTTGAATGTATGCGATAAACATTACTGCATAGATGTTCGTAACAATAAAGCATTGATTTTGCAAAGCATAAATTTTGATTTAAACTTTGGTTTATTCAAAAACATTTTTTTGTACATGACATTTGGTTCACATAACCTTTGATTATACATGACATTTTACCTATGGTTTGAGTAAATAATCTTTATTCACCATACATGACATTTGATTAAACATTGACATTACACATATGGTTTGAGTAAATACTTTCTTACTTGCCTTACAAGACATTTGATTATACAAGACATGGTTTACAATTGACATTCGACATCGGCCACATATAACATTTCGATGGTTTATTGATAAGTGATTTAAATAACGAAACACATGTAGTATGGTAAAAGCATGGTGGATACGCCGCTGGTACTTCCTATATATAAGTGATTTTATGATACTATATATCGTAGCGTTATCTAAACCGCTTTGACAAAGACATGAAACATTTTATACAAAGACACAACAAGACATTGTTTTACAAGTAACATATTTTACACAAATTCTACTTTTACTTGGTTATTTACTTAACCATGCATCTTTCTTTTATATCATCTGATTTTCATATCGATTTCCACATGATTTTATAAAAGGAAACATATTTATAAGGTTCATGACTACTTTTTGTTAAACATCTCTTTTAACTACAAGTCATGAATCCTTTAACAACAAAACTTATGTATCTCACAGGCATTTTTATGCTGACTTACCTATTTTCACATGTGTTTCAGGAGCCAATGTTTGATGATGATCGTGACACACTTAGGCGGAATCGAGCCTTAGTGACATAAAATGAAGCAAGAATAGTTTAATTATGTTATGTTTTCTTTATTTTCAAAACAATGTAAACACTTTAATCCTTATAAAATCAAACTTTAAGTACCATGGTTGTGAAACAAAAATTATGTCGCTCCACTCCCCGACGTTTCCACCGCGGTTTGTTGTTTTATGCGGTCGGGGTTTGACATAAACTTAGGTATTATTACAACACCTAATTGCTTAAACAAGTTGCTCTGATACCACTTCTGTTACGACCCCCGACCCCACCCTGGACGGGAGCGGGAGCCGCGAAGCAGGCAAGTGGTACCGGTGGTTATTTTGAAAATATTGCAGCGGAAATTTCATCAGGACCGCGAGTTAGGAAAAATATCAGAGTTTTGAAACACCGGATTTCATTTATTAACAAGATGGGATAAACCCATGTTTTGCAAAGGTAGCTTTAATATGGGATAATTCCGAATACATAAAACACCTTTTCTTAATTTAATAAAATAAGCCACTTCTGTAAGCCTTTTTGGTTTCATATCCAACTCTTATTCCAATCTACTGTAATCACCTGAAACACGTTTTAAAAAGGTTTTGTCAGCAGGAAATACTGGTGAGTTCATTTAGTTTGTAGAAAAAGACACATTGTTATATTTTACAGTATTAAGAGCGATTATAATTGCCCCTATCTTATAATTATCTGGTCCAGTTGTCACTCGACCGGATCTGTGACTGTGGTCATACCACTATTAGGTCCGCTCACCCAAAAGTGACGTGTATCATGAATTAGGGGCGCCCACCTAAAACTGATACCACTACAGTAATGTATACAAAACCACACTTACTGCCAGTAACTAAAGATTTGCAAAGACTTAATCCCTGTAATTATAACTGGAAAATAATTTGAGGTTTCGTAAAACAGTTTGATAAAAAGAGAATGACTCACCTTGTTAGCATATAGTCTTGATTAAACAAGCCACTTGATTTTAAGCCTTCTGATAACATACATCTACTTTATAGTTCTGAATCTTCTGATGATTAAACATCTTGTTTGATAGTAAGTTTATGGATCAGAGTTTTCTGATAGTTAAACATTTAGTTTAACAGAGTGGAATACGTATTAGTGTAAAACCACATCAAATCTAACGATGGTCACGAGCTCAGAACCTTAACGAAATTCACAAAGTATAGTCTTATTTAGACAACACTTTGGCATTCGTTAGTTGGTTCCCGAATCGATCGGACGTAATATCGTATCGATGATTATTAGTTAGAACACCAACGTATAGAGAGAAGAATAGAAGTAATGAGCAAAGAAAATGAATCATAAGCTTTCTATTTATAGGTAAGGGATACTTCTTACCCCAAATAGAACTTCTCTAGGTATTATCTACCCATATACACCTTCCTCAGTTGAACCTTCCCTAGATAAAACCTTCCTTAGATAATATTTCCTTAGATAATATTTTCCTTAGATAATATCTACCCCATATATACGTATTTAGATATTATCTATCTCATGTATATCTTGTTGTTAAACTTTAGCTGTTTAACTTTACTTAATTGTTTATCTGATTAACTTACTTAGCTGACTACCTAATCTTACTTAGCTGATTAATTAATCTTAATTAGCTGATTAATTAATCTTACTTAGCTTAAATAATCTAACTTAGCTGATTAATTAATCTTACTTAGCTTAATTAATCTGACTTAGCTAATTAATTAATCTTACTTAGTTGTTAAGTTTTACTTATCTATTAAGGTTTCTTAACCGCTAAGTTTTACTTAACTACTAAGTTTACTTAATTGCTAAGTATTCTACTTTAACAGCTACCTGGTTATGAGTTCAAATTTCTAGATACAATGGAACTCGTATTAGCGTATTAACCCAATTCAACTTTAACGATAATCACGAGATCAAAACCAACAACGAATGACAAAGTATAGCAGTATATAGGCAACACTTAAACATCCATTGGATCATTGCAATCAATCGGATATAGTACCTTGTCTGTGATTAGACTTATTGCCCTGATAACGAGCAAAGTTTCGGGGGTTTAGGGGTTTTGTTGAAAGAAACAGAGATACGAGAAGTAGGACGTCGTTTTAAATGAGCGAACTGAGTAAATTGAACTAGTACCACACTGCAGCATATATACTCACATTTGGTCTCCCCCGCGTGTCGCGCATGGGTCGGCCTCCCAGGCGCGTGTAGCGGGGAGGGTCGACCTGGCTTCGGTCGCCACGTGTCCACGTAGGTCTGTCACGTGTCGCTTCTGCGTGACGCGTGTCCTCGGCCGTCTTTTTCGACCAATCACGTGTTTTTCTCGATTTCCGTGCTGATACTTATCACATATGCTCGGGTCTTGATTTCATTTGGTTCGGTTTTAAGTTTTGAATCTAATGAAAGTTATATTTGTGCGGTTTGATTCATTAACTGTCAAGTTTTCAAGTTTCATTGTGCATATTTCTGAGTTTGATTACAGGTTGTTGTCGAGAATATTTTTAAGGGTTGTTACAGATACATTAGGTTTGTTTAATAAATTAAACAGTAGCCAACCCAAGGTTGCGATACTTCATTAAAGAAAGCATTATTTAAAGTTAACTACTATTATAAATGGATAAATTTGATTAACATGTATAAATTCAAAGAAGATAAAAATTTATTACTAATATAAATGGATGAATCATCTTGTAGGCTAAATGATGAATCCATATCACAAATAAATTCCAATATAGCATGCATAGAATTTGTATCCAATATAAATGAGCCACAAATTGCAATTCATCAATTCTTAAAAGATTACCCTTTTTAACCAGACCCGCTCTGACCCGTGTTAAACATGCATATTTGATAATGTTATATTTACAATTTACATATCACATGAATTGAATAATATAAAATGAAAAAACGATATAATTCATAAATATCTAAAACTTATTATAACATAACGAAACTGGGGAGATAAACTCACTGTACTTATCCGGAATGTTATTGAAGGAGATGATATTTGAAATGTCCTTTGTTGCCTTCAATTTGCTTTGTAGCTTCTGTATAGCCCCATGCCTCTGCTCCATTTTTCCAATCTATCACATAGCAAAGTTAGATCTAATTAAGACGCTATGTTAACAAAAACTGATCACATCAACTGGTTTGTAAAAATGATAACAATTAATTTTTGAAGTGCCAATTTTTTATCGATGATAGGTTGATTTAGTTTATTTTTCACCTTGAGTATTCAAATGGGTTAAACTAAAAGATTTAGTTAAAAATGGAACATGCCAAGAAGTCAAAAGGCATCAAAAATGTATTCCAATGCTTATAACCTCCTAAATCTCCCTTTCTTTACCCGAACCCAAACCTTTTTTTGACCGATGACCATTTATCTGAGTATGACCCACTCACTGTGCCATCTCAATGTAATTTTAACTTTCATTACAATTTTCATTGAACATCTCAAGAAGGAAAGTGTTGTAGTTCTAAAATACACAAATATATTTTTATTTATATACTCTAGCGAAAACATAAAGTTATAATGTAATACGGAATTACCACAAATGTGTTGAGGATTATATGAAAGTAATATGATTATAATATCTTAATCTTTGAATAAAAGAAATTATTAGGTTGTACGCATTAAAAATAGGCTTTGAGTCACTTTCAACCTATTTGACCCGTTCTCTTTTAGTTTTTTTTAGCGGCATGTATATTAAGAAAGGGAAAAACCACCCACCTCCCTTTTAGTAAGGATGATGATCAAATGTAATTATAGAAGGTTTGACTTATGTCCTCGTAATGTTCTTTATATAAACAAAGACTTCATTTGTTTCAAGTTTAGATGGTTTGTCCACCGGATGAGGCATTAGTTACTTGTAAATTGTATTCCATTGCTATAACTATTCAGTTAGAGATGGCAAAGAATGGGTAGGTTCATTGGTCGACTAACGGGTCAAAATGGTTTGCTTTGACCCAGTACACGTGTGTGTAAACAAATTATTATTTTTTTCCTAAAAAGATAGGTCCCTCATTTTATTGTTTCATTAAAGTTAAACTACTGAATAAAATCATTTAGGATGTTTTATGCATTACAAATCCACTTGTAAGCGACATCAAACTTGTTCCACCTGTTTGACTCGTTTCTTTTTTAGTTAGCTTTTTTAATTGTTAAATCGAACCATTAAGGATAAAACAGAATCGACCCATTATTAACTGGTCGAAGTTGTGAAATCTATATTGATGCCAATTTCCTTTGAATGCACATAACAAAAAACAGTAAACCCTGTGAGTTGCCAGTTTACTTACACTTGTATTTACAAAAAAAAGTAAACACTTACCTTGGAATGAAACTGGAAATCATCCTCCTTTACTACAAATGGCTCACCGGTTGTTGAAAACCATACCTCTTTTCCTTAATCACCACAATGGTATGACTAAAAATCACCACCGCCCACAACCATTAACAACTCATCTGCCACCAGATTTTCGCACTCAAACCACGTGCTCCACTCATGCCTCTCTATAAAACAACAATTAAAAAAAAACACATAACTCCAATACTTTTCGAAATACATGTATTAGTTCATTTACCATAAAAGTTTAACTTTGTCACAATCTTAGCATACCAGTAATAACAAAAACTCTATGTCCAATTAGTTATTTGCTCTCCTTGTCTTCGGTATCCATGGCCTGCACCCAAAAATCGACACCAATTTAATTATGAAAGCAAAGTAAAGATAAGTAACAAAAAAAAAACTATATTAGGTAGGTATAGTGGCCATTTCCCTTAGAACGCTAAAAAACTATTACACTCCTTGTGAGAATTAGGAAATCCAAAATGCAAATCGTTACAGTCTTAAACGGAACTCGTTTAGATAGGTTTGGTTCTCCTCGATTTGATATTTTAATCTTCCGGTGTTGGTATTGTCTGGTTCTGTCCCGATGAGCACCCCCAACAATCAGTAGAAGTCGATTTGGTGAGCCAAAATGCCACCTACACATAATAGTTTACAAAATTAAACAATTATTCAAATAACATTAATACATAAAGGTCAGCTGGAAAAAATAGAAACAATGCAGTCAACTGGAACAACTCAAAAATGAAGAATTAACTATGTTATTTGATGTTTTAGGCATATAAAATAGATCATAGGTTGCTCTTTTGTCACCGCTACCGAAAAGCTCAGTCACCAAAAAAATAAGTTTTTTTTTTTGTCTAGTTACCTTATATTAAAGTCTGTTGATCCTAGATAGAGATACCCAAAGACTTAATATGGCAAGTAGATTTCAACAAATAGGAAAATATTGTGCGGAACTAGAAATCAAACTTTCAAGAAACAACTAACAGAATTTTCAAGTATATTTATGACTTTGTAGAACAAAGTTATTGAATGTTACAAAATGGATGCTTAAAGAATTTTGTACGAAGGGTAATGGAGTTTGTGGTGTGTGTATTAAATGCTTGGCTCAACTCATTTACCTTCTGGGTTGACATCTCTATTTATAGAGAGTCTGGATCATGAATAAACATTTGTTTATTCATTCACTTGCTCTGCACAAAGTGACTTTTTGGCATATTCATTGAATCGGTTATTGCCAACTTGCTACTTTTCAGTTGTGTCAGGGCTTATCTCTAAGACAAGTTGGTCCACCAGAATTTCTGGTGACCAGCTTACCAGAATTCTGATGATCAGATTTACCAGATTCTGATGATAAATACCAGATTTATCATCAGACTTCATCATAATGGTCTTGCCTGATTGTCTTCTTTGTCTTGATCACTTCCTGATACTTAGTTGAAGATGTGTCTTTCATTTCTTCTTGTCACGTTATTATGTAGGCACCTTTTTAGTGATATTCCTTGACTGTATCTTCAGCATATGTTCAGGTGGATCATCTTTTTCTCTAATACTTACATAAAAGTTTTCTAACAATTTCCCCCCAAGTATTGTAAGAAAAATAAACTACCTTATGACAGATGAACATACTTCTAAAGAAAATTCCCAAAAATGGAAACATAGTTTGCAAATCACAAACACTTTTGTTCAAAACAGATTACAAAATAGAATAACATGAAATTTAAAATGTTTTTAGGACAATTTTGGACGTTTGTGCAGATCATCTTTCTTCAGCTGCTTCTTGTAATTGATGAACATTTTGCAGATGTTATACATTCCTTTGTAGCAAATTTTGGCCTGCACCCGTTCATCAATCATTTCTTCAATCTCTTTTCTCTCCTTTTATTTGTCTCTCCCCTTCTCTTGAAGTTGCTTCTGCTTTTTGTTCATGCACTCTTTGATGTACTTCAGTGTTTGATTAGAGTATTTGCAGATGTCAATATTTCTGAAGATAGCTTTGTTACCTTCAATGTCTCTGAACACAACACAAAGAATTTGTTCACCTCTAATTCCTATTTGTTCAATGATATCTCCAGTTCTGACATGTTTATCCAGCTCTTTGGGGATTGATGCGTCTGATGGAGGGATGTGGACTTTCTTCTGATGAACATAATCATATTAATGCATAAATCAAAATCAGTAAAAGCTATTCTTTCAAATAGCTTGACTCCTGCTATTGAGATACTCTTAAGTGCTCTTCTAACATATTTGTTGTTGCCTTTGTCAGCATCATATATTTCTTCAGAAACAGAATGTCTAGTGGATGCAGTTGATCTGCCAGATCTCCATCAGTTATCTTCTGTCCAGTGCCATCTTTTCTTAGAAGAGCGTACTTGTTTTGTACAAAATGTCATCAAGCACCATCTGCAGTCTTTTGTTCATCCACTTTCACAACTCTTTTTATTGGATTAACATTAGCATAGTGGATGCTTCCTGGACCTCTTTTAAGTCCTTCCTCCCTCAAGCCCCTGCTTACTAGACTTTTTGGTCTGCCCAGTTCATCTCCTTATGTCTAGTAGTACTCCCTGAGGTTATGCTCAGGGAACATCATAACATCTTTGTCAATTTCATGAACAAGGATGGTGTCGCCTTCAAGAGTCTTTTTCTTTACAATCTTTGGCATTTTTGTAGATGTAGCTGAATCTTCCCATTTTGTTTTTGCTTGCAGGGTTATGTCTTTACTTAAGACTGTATCCCCTGATGTAGTTGTTCTTGATCCAGACTGAGGGAAATCAACATTTAAATCAGAGATAATTTTAGGTGAAGCTTCATACCTTTTCATCATCTCTTCTTTTGATTTTAGTGGAGGTGGACCCATTGATGTGGTTCCATTTTGAGTAACAGGTGTGACACTGGTTTGCTGCCTGATGATCTTTGGAATCTCTAGATGAGAGGCTTCTTTGGGAATGGGAATCATGAGCTCTTTGCAGTCAACATTTACCAAGCTGGCAATGTTGAAGTGCATCCTTTTCATGAGAGATTGGACTTCTCCCATGAGTTGAGCATTTCTTGTTTCTTTCTCTTGCACCTTGGCAAATTCTTCTTTGATGTGCTCCTGTAGTGCAGCCCATTCGTTGACCAATTTTTCAAGGGAATCTGTGATACTGTTGTTGCTGCCCTCAAAATAGTGATCTCCTCCAAAACCATGTTGGAACTGCTTGATATTCTTGATTCCACAACATCCTTGATTTGTGACTTGATCTTCTCCATTTCTATGAAGATTTTATGAACATCTACTGAAGGAATGCTGGTTTCTGGTGTCTTGCTTTGCTGTTGTTGTAGAATCTTCAATGTTTCAGTGTTTCTTTCTGATTTTGCTTTAATGAGTTTCACTGATTCTATCAAAGTCTTAAATTCTGATCTTTGACCCCTTATTTCTGATAACAGCAAGTCAAGCTCCTCCTCAACTCGATTTTTCTCGTTGCAAACTTCAAATACATCATCTAGGTCCTTTTGAAGCTGCTTAGGTGTCATAGTTGGTGTTTCTTGGATATTAGGAACAACAGATTCTCCATCTAACTTACTAGCAGCAAACACATCTGCAGCTGTTTTGGAGGTTTCTGGTGCATCCTTGAATTTTCCAGAATCTGGTGCGTCCTTGGATTTACTAGAAATTTCCTCCACCAGATATGAAAAACAGATTTTCATCCTGGATTTCCTTGTTTCCTTGATCATTCTAGTGAATGATTTTCTACAAGTTGATGAGAAAAACAAATTTTCTCCACCCAGATTTCCTTGATCAGTTTCCTGATATCTATTTGTTGCAATTTGAACCTCTTCCTCATTTTCTGATTTAGAGTTGAGATGGATGGAACTAGAAACTTCCTCATCTACACCAGTGTTTCTAAAAGATACTCTATGAGAGGCCGAAATTGATTTCTTAGAATTTGACCTAGCTATAGTAGTATCATTTAAAATGGTGTTTACAAGTGAACCTGTTCCAGCAATGTGTGATTCTGCTTCATGTGGGATTTTTGGTTCATGATGGAATTCAGCTTCATAGTGGAATTCAGCTTCGGGGTTCTGAAGGCTTTGGGTGTGTACTTCTTCATTTTCTTATGAGTTTCGGATCTGCAGGCTCAGGTCTCCTTCTGCTACAACTGATTCTGATGATCTTGACCTCTGAACTTCTTCTTCAGGAGAAGAAGAGTAGTTGTAAACTTCAACAGTGGATGATTCTTCATGCATATTGGGTCTATTTAGGATCTCCTCATGTTGTAGTCTGTATGGTGAATCTGTTTCAATCAAATTCATCATACTTTTTGGCAACACTGGAACATCCTTATTTGAGGCCCACTATTTATTTGCATCCCAAGGCTTCATGGTTGGTGATCTCCATATTGCTTCTAAAGCAGGAATTTCCATATTTCTCTCTTCAAATGTCTTAGCAACAAAAATTGAGATAAATCTTGGATAGGCTAAGTGTGAAGAGATTCTCCCATTTCTGGTGAGAATTGATATTTTCATCAGATTGAAAATTTCGGTTCCATAATCAAGTTTGTACCCAGTTATGAGTCCATACATGATTAACAGAACTGACTGACTGACTAATCTGATCAGCTGCTCCAATTTTTGATGTGAGACATTTGTTCAATGTCTCCATCATGACCAGCCAGAAAGCTGGCAGTTCATTTCTTCTAAAATCACCAATCTTGGTGATTCTTTCCTTGTATCCTAGCTCCACAAAGAAACTTATCAGCTCCTCCTTGTTTAGGGTTTCAATGTAGTCATCATAGATAGGGAGTTCAAGACATTGCCTAATTCTTGCAGGGTATATTGTCACAAAAACATTACGCCAAACATGTGCAGTGACTTGCTCTGCCCTGTCTTCTCTGAAGGTTCTGATAAATCGTTGCAAAATCTTCTCTGGTACTTCTCTTGTTTTGGTCATTGCCTTAGAGATTGGACATTTCAACAAAATTTTAAACAAAATTTGACATTTTTCATCCTACACAGAGTGCTCTGTATCATCAACAGATTGTTTTCCTTCATTGGTAAGAATTGGCTTTCTTCAATGAAGGGGACATCATGTTTAACAATCGGAACATTAAGGTTTACTTCGGCCATTGTTGAATTTGAAGGAAAGGGATTGTGAAGATTTTAGGCTTTTAAAATGAAGGGTTTTTAGGGTTTTAAGGCTTTGTGAGGAAGAAGGTGAGTGAAGTGAAATCTACTAAAGTTGGGTATTTAAAGTTGGAGGTTTTTAGCACAGATTGTGAGGTGGTTAGTGTTATGGGAGTTGAGGGGACATAGATCGTGGGTTGTAATGGCGATTAATGGCTCATTAATTACCTTTATTACCGTTAGATAGTGTGATGTGAAATTGGTTCAGAAATAACCGTCGGATCGTGGGTATCAAGGTGAATTGATGGGATTTATCCGTGCAAACGTGGGTTTTAATCATGTCTTCTCAACTTGTATTCTTCAATTTCTCACACATTCTTTTGATTGGAGAATGAATGTGATTGGAGAATACTAATGGCCACATGAAACCTTTTCCTTTTCTGGGACCCATTTTCAAAAATGGTCCAATAATCTGCCTTGTGGAAGTTTTATATTCTTCCCCCTTTTTGAGAGTCAAAAAACCTTTTTCTGATGATGTCATCAGAAAATATGTCCCATTTTCTGATGTCTTGAAACTTTAATTGTTGATATTGTTTCTGTTTGAATTTCAACAGATTCAAAAGTTCCCCCTTGATAGAGTGTTCCATATTTTTTTTAGATGAGAGGGAATAAGTAAAGATCAGAGATGTAACTTACATATGGTTTTCTGATAGTAATCCAAATCTGTTGTTGTTTTCCTCAAGGAATTTTTGTGAAAAATTTTCAAAGGATGAATGATGGTGTATGGTTTTCAAAAATTTTCACATAGTTGTTGTCTCATTTCATCAATATCATTCCTTTTTTGAAGTTTAACTATCTAGAATTTTCTGATTTTCAACATCTTTTGAGCAAAAACATTTTTATCAGATTTTGAAGTTATATTACAATTTTATCAGATTCCAACTTTATGTTATCAGAAACTTAAAGTTTTGTGTCAAATGTTTACCATATGCTTTTTACCCATTTGTTTACCATATGCTTTTTACCCATTTGTTTTTCTTCCCCCTAACCAAGTTATCAGAACACAAATATGTAAAAAAATATAATATATAAACTTTTAATAGAAATAAAACAAAACAAAACAAACTAAACAAACTACAACAAACTATATCTCCTCTCCGTAGATGATCTAGGTGAATAGCCAAAGATGGGTCTCTAAACCTGTGTTGTGAGCAGTTGGTATTATCATTGTATGCCGAATACTCTGTTGGAGTACCACTTAAGCTCTAGGGTACCATGAAGGAATTTCTCCAAATCCTAGCTGGCTAGTAATGACCCTCATCATGAAACAAGGATACACTAAGAATGGCCTGCCGGACCACATGTTGCTAGTAGTGTCTTTCATTAGATAATGAGAGAAATAATAAGGGTTATCTTGTACAAGTGAATGTATAGGTTCCATCAACCCGTAGGAAACTTCATGGTGGTTTATGATTTTCTTGGAAAAACAAATCCCCATCTGAGTTACCAGATACTGCCATGGCTTGATGGAGTCAGTTTTGGAGATTGGCCTATTCGGGTTCTCCCGATTATACCCCATTTGGGTTAGGGTCTCACCAATCTGTGCTCTGCTGAAAATGAGAACATTGTTATCATCATTAAGGTTTAGAACCTGTCTGATGATGTCCTCAGTGACAAGGATTGGTTTTCCCAGTACATAACTTCCAATGGAAGTTAGTCCCCTCCCCTCATGAAATAGAATTCTTGCATTTTTCCCGAACATTTGCAAGATTTCTAGATAAATCATTATGTGAGCTGATAAAGCATAGGCCAGTGGGCTCTACATGAGCATCATAAGGATAACTTGGCATCCTTCCCATGCTAGACCATCAAAATTTGTCCTAATTCTTAAATTGTGATATGGATGATATGGACGTGGAAAGTAGCCAGGATGTATTCTTGCCATTTTTGGTGTGTAGGGTATGAAGAAATGAAGGCTTTTCTTGGGTTTTTCAGTTGGATCAAAATGACGGACTTAGTTCTAAGTAGTAGAAATTTATGGTGAAAGTGATGTTTGCCTTAAATGTTATCTACCTACTTTAGATTTTATTATCACTATTTTTTTTGTTATTTAATCTTCTGCCAGAAAACAAAGAGAATATATGAGATAAAATCTCTTGCATTAATGGTCTAGGCGGCCATCTTCTGATAATTATCATAATTATCTGCCCAGATGTCATTTTTAGCTCTTTAATGTTGATGAGTGGCAATGAATGTAGGAGAGAGAGCTAACTACCATTAACGTTTTCCCAGAAGTTTTTCTATCCATGAAGTGATCTACCCTAGTCTAAAGTGATAAAATTTGTATTTTAAAATAAAGAAAATAAAAGAAAATTAAGGAATACAGATATGAACGAATGAAATTTACAAAAACGATCAGAGATGATTACATATGGACTATGTTCATGCACGTGAAAAGAGAGAAAAATATGATATTTCAAGTTTCATCAGAAATTTTGTTGACATGGTCAATTTATGGTGATTCATCAGATTTTCTGGTGAGTTGTGAGTGTTTTGATAGATTATCAGAATTTGCACCAGAAATCTGATCAGTTGATTGCATATCAGATTTTTCTTCATTTTGTGACACAATTTCTTTGTTTTGTTCAATTTGCATATTGACCATTCTAATTTGCTAATTAAAAAGTTGTGTTTATTTCATCTAAAGGTATAGTGAAAATATCAGCAAATTGATTTTCTGGTGTCTTGCTTTGATGTTGTTGTAGAATCTTCAATGTTTCAGTGTTTCTTTCTGATTGTGCTTTGATGAGTTTCACTGATTCTGTCAAAGTCTTCAATTCTGATCTTTGACCCCACATTTCTGATAATAGCAAGTCAAGCTTTTCCTCAACTGGATTTTTCTCGTTGCAAACTTCAAATACATCATCTAGGTCCTTTTGAAGCTGCTTAGGTGTCATAGTTGGTGTTTCTTGGATATTAGGAACAACAGATGCTCCATCTAACTTACCAGCAGTAAACACATCTGAAGCTGTTTTGGAGGTTTCTGGTGCATCCTTGAATTTACTAGAATATGGTGCATCCTTGGATTTCCTCCACCAGATATGAAAAACAGATTTTCATCCTGGATTTCCTTGTTTCCTTGATCATTCTAGTGAATGGTTTTCAGTAAGTTGTTGAGAAAAACAAATTTTCTCCACCCAGATATCCTCTATCAGTTTCCTGATCTCTATCTGTTGCAATCTCAATCTCTTCCTCATTTTCTGATTTAGAGTTGAGATGGATGGAACTAGAAACTTCCTCATCTACACCAGTGTTTCTAAAAGATACTCTATAAGTGGAAGGAATTGATTTCTCAGAATTTGACCTAGCTATAGAAGTATCAATTAAAATGGTGTTTACAGGTGAACCTGTTTCAGCAGTGTGTGATTCTGCTTCATGTGGGATTTCTGGTTCATGATGGAATTTTGCTTCATAATGGAATTCAGCTTCAGGTTTCTGATGGCTTTAGGTGTGTGCTTCTTCATTTTCTTGCTTCTGCTGCAACGGATTCTGATGATCTTGACCTTTGAACTTCTTCTTCAAGAGAAGAAGAGTAGTTGTAAACTTCAACAGTGGCTGATTCTTCATGCACATTGGGTCTATTTAGGATCTCCTCATGTTGTAGTCTGTATGGTGAACCTGTTTCAATCAGATTCATCATACTTTCTTGCAACACTGGAACATCCTTATTTCAGGCCCACCATTTATTTGCATCCCAAGGCTTCATGGTTGGTGATCTCTATATTGCTTCTAAAGTAGGAATTTCCATATTTCTCTCTTCAAATGTCTCAGCAACAAAAATTGAGATAAATCTTGGATAGGCTAAGTGTGAAGAGATTCTCCCATTTCTGGTGAGAATTGATCTTTTCATCAGATTGAAATTTCAGTTCCATAATCAAGTTTATACCCAGTTATGAGTCCATACATGATTAACAGAACTGACTGACTAATCTGATCAGCAGCTCCAATTTTTCATGTGAGACATTTGTTCAATGTCTCCATCATGACCAGCCAGAAAGCTGGCAGTTCATTTCTTCTTAAATCACCAATCTTGGTGATTCTTTCCTTGTATCCCAGCTCCACAAAGAAACTTATCAGCTCCTCCTTGTTTAGGGTTTCAATGTAGTCATCATAGATAGGGAGTTCAAGCCATTGCCTGATTATTGCAGGGTATATTGTCACAAAAACATTACCCCAAACATGTGCAGTGACTTGCTCTGCCCCATCTTCTCTGAAGATTCTGATAAATCGTTGCAAAATCTTCTCTGGTACTTCTCTTGTTTTGGTCATTACCTTAGAGATTGGACATTTCAACAAAATTTTAAACAAAATTTGACATTTTTCATCCTGCACAGAGTGCTTTGACTTCATCAACAGATTGTTTTCCTTCTTTGGTAAGAATTGGCTTTCTTACCAACATACTAGTTTTTCTCCCAGCATTTGACAGGCACCAGATGTGCTTTTTCTGTCAAGTTTGCATCCTGCGTGATCTGCATCTGCATCTTTTAATAGCTTTCATCTGGGACTCTTTAGGATTGCATTGATATCTTGCCAGAAAACAAGTAGAAAACATTATGTCTGGTCTACTGGCTGTTAAGTATAGCAATGATCCTATCATTCGCCTGTAAGATTTTATGTCAACTGGTTTACCTTCAACTCAATAATTGTACTTTGGTGAAGCCAGAATTGATTAAGAAGTTTGATAATGTTTCATACCATGCTCTGGGAGCTTGTTTTAACCCATACAAGGCTTTATGTAGTTTGTATACATGTTTTGGAAATTGAGGATCAACAAAGCCTTCTGGTTGTTACACATATACTTCTACTTCAATTTCACCATTCAGAAATGCAGACTTTACATCCATCTGATAATCTTTTATGTTATTTGAGTTAGCATAAGCCAGGAATATTCTTACAGCTTCAAGCCTGGCCACTGGTGCAAAAGTTTCATCATAATCTATGTCTTCTTTTTAACACTAACCTTTGACCACCAGCCTTGCTTTATTCCTTGTTATGATGACCTGTTCATTAGATTTGTTTCTGAATAACCATTTGGAACCAAGGATAGACTTGTCAGTTGGTTTGGGTACAAGATACCACACTTGAATCTTTTCAAATTGGTCAAGCTCTTCTTGCATTGCTTGTACCCAATCTGAGTCATTCAGTGCTTCTTTGATAGACTTTGGCTCAATTATTCTTAAAAATCCAGCATAAAGGCATTCATGTGCTCTAGTAGATCATGTCTTAACACCTTCTTCAGGGTCACCAATAATGTCTGCTTGTGAGTGCCCCTTGATCCACCTTAAGTTGTGTGAACTTATACTTCCTGATGGATTTGAAGCTTCCCCCTGAAAATGAACTTTATTCTATTATCTCTTCATGTTTTGTTGATTCACTCATTCGTGTCTTTACGGTCTATATAAAGCACGTTAACTGTCTGGAAGGGGGTTAGAAGGGTGGTTTGGGTAAAGTTCTTGCCTTCTTCAGTGTATAGATCTTGCGAGGACTTGATTGAAGCTTATTAGGACTTCCTTTGAGGCAGATAGCATCAAATCGGGGGAAGTAAGAACGACTTGAATCCCTTATAAATAAACTACTATTAAAACTTTAAACCAGCCTTGTGGGTCTGTATCCCTGCTGACTTAGACCAATATGCCCGCGGGTAGCGTTGCCTCCAAATTTTGCATTAATAACTTACTTAAATATCATTCAATATTCTGGCTTTGCGGGACTGTATCCCTGCTGACTCAGACCAATATGGCTGAGGGTACCGTTGCCTCCAAAAGAGGGACATGTCATTATAACTAAAATAATTTCTTAAAAAACCCAAAGTGCGGAAATCTTCAAAGGATACTTAAAAGATAAGTCGGAACCAAGTGATTCTATATTGTCTATTGTTTTTATATTTTATTTTCTTGCTTTAGTTTTACTTCTCTAAAATCTTTTCACAAAATTTGGTTAGATTTGACGTTGACAATATTATGGTATTAATAGTGCTTGTGTCCTTGGACGTCCTCGACATCTTACCATCACTATACTACGCCAATGATGGGTGCACTTGCCCTAGCGTGTTGTAGAGAGTGATTGTGTTATATCGTTTTTTATAAATTTAAAGCTTGATAAACGAGTAAAAGTGCTTAAAAATATATTAAAAATTGCATCACACTCGTTTCACGTCCAGTTTTTGGCGCCGTTGCCGGGGACACAAGGATTTTAAGAAAGTTTAAAATCGACGGCCTAATCATTTTTAATCTTCTTTATTTTTCTTTTTAGGTTTTTCTTTTCTTTTTTTTTTTTTTTGCATTTTTTCTACTTTCCTCAGATTCAGGACGGGGCCCTGTTTGATCCCACACGGGTCCGTGCCTCAAGTCCAGTAACATAAAACTCTGTATCTGCCAGACAGAAGTTGCGGCACGGGACCATGTGACACCCACACGGGGCCGTGTCTATAGCAGTTTCTAGAAAACAGGACCATTTGATCCTGATGATTAGAACCTCATCTGGTGAATATGAATGTAAATGATTATTGTTACCTTCGCTACTCTTACGGTGAATGGTGCCAATTTTACGGTGGGTTCCGTCAAAGTTTAGAATGTCTTCTAGTTTTGATCCTCACTACATAATAGACCCATCGTTTTCCTGTGACGATCACCTTAAGATAGGCAAGAGTAAAGATAATAACTGTCATCCACCTGGATGCCATCATTCCCCTTTTCTAAAAGACATAACTTCGAAAGATCAATGTCAAATAGAAAAGAGAATTCGCCAAAAACTAAAGGAAATAGAATCTATGATGAAGGCAAGATATTCATCAGAGGATAGTAAACAAGAGGAAGAATCAAAAAGCGAGTCAATGGAAACACATTCAAGAAAAGATAACACCAAGCCCATCACGTCTACCTAAAACCCATGTGAAAATGAAGGCGAAACTCGTTCCTGTATCGACTGCGCAATGAAGGACTTCTCAATGGCTTGTGAATCTCACACCAACGACATTATAGACCAGAGCGAGTCAACTCACACCTTCTTTAACGAGAGCCCGAAAAAGGCAAACAAAGGTTCGTTCCACCCACCTATTTATAGCTTACGTTTCTTCCTTTCCGACAACCTCTTGCGTTTTCGTATCCCACCCAAGAGCCTAAGGTTTATACGACACTTTGGTGTTGTCCCGACCAGTAAGGAACCCCTGATAATAAAATAATCCTTAAAAATTAGATAAAACTTCATAATCCCTAAAAAAAAGACACGGGGCCGTGTTCAACAAAAATGGGGTCGTGCCTAATCTACTTTCCATACATGGGGCGTGTTAAACAAACACGGGGCCATGCCCCTCACATTAGTTTAACACGAGGCCATGCCTCCCTTGGCATTGTAACATCCGTCAAAATGGGACCTCCGAAATCCGACCCGGATCGTAAAACCGGACCTTTATCAATAAAATAAAAATAAGAATTTATATTACCTTATTTATTATGTAATTAATCGTCACATGTTGCATCGGATTAAAACCGGAATGAAAACGAGGGTTTATAAGCGAATTCCAGTTAGATCGGTTAAAAATTATAAAGAAATAATTAACTACGTTAAAAATGGTAGTTAAAACGACTTCTGAACTTTAAAGGGGTAAAACTATCAAAATGACAAAGTTACAAGTTAAGGGGGGATTGTTTTTGTAATTAGTGGAAACTATATATTAAGAAACAAGTTAACTAGGTCAGTAAACCTAGTTAAGTTAGTATTTATTATATAATGTTAATGTTAATGTTAATTTACTAAGTTAGTTAGTTAGTTAGTTAGTTAGTTAGTTTTATATAAGAAACAAGTTAACTAGGTTACTTTATATAGTTAAGCTCAATTAGCAGCATTGGAGAAAGTATAAGGGCTATTTTGTAATAAGCTGAAACTTATTTAAGAAAGATAAAAGAAAACGTACAGGGGACCGAATTCAAACACGGAACCACTAACACAACAACTAACACGCATACCAGTTGGGCTAAAAGCCATCACGTGATAATGCTAGATTTATTTTTCTCATATACACACTGAAGCGAATCATTTAAAAAAAAAGGTGCCTTATGGGATTCGAACCCAAGCACGCAGGCTTAACAAAAGGGTGGGTTAACCACAACACTGGAATGATTTTGATTGTTAAAACCTACATCACTTTCTATTTAACATAACCCGAAAACATCTGTACAGCCTTCTTCTTCACCTTCTGCGCAACCCGGAATGAATGGAACCCGAACCGACTTTCGGTAACCTTAAATGCGACGTTTTAACTTCTAACTAGTGTCATTTATTTCGCATTTTATGGATAATTAAGATTAATTCCTCAATCATCCATAACTTATCGATAATAAATCCAATTGAAGGCATATTCAAGCACCATTAAAACACCTTCAAGAACATCAATTGGGTTTTGTATCAAATTGTCAAATTGGATTCCAAAACTTTTACCTTTCATTCTCCTAATCAAACCATGTAAAATCGCACGGAAATTTCTCCATTTATTACCTCTACATCACGAATTTAATTAAAGAACATTCTAGGGCTTGTAACTTGTGCGGATGATATCTCCTTCAATTCTCAACGTTTTCAGGTTATTCCAAAGCCCAACTTGCTTAATTTTTCGTTGTTTATAAAAGCCCTCTATCAATTTCAGTGATAGAAGGCTAATTTATCCAAATTTAATTTTAGTTGAAATTAGGGTTCTTCATGCATAGAATTTACGGCTTTTAGACTTATACATGTGTTTTGATGAAATTGAAAGTATAATATTGTTATATATCATACTAGTGTATTGTGTGTAAATTTTGGGAATTTTTAAATATCATTTGAATTTTGGTGAATTATTTAAGTTTTAATCACTAGATAAATCAAATAAAAATACAAGATAATTTTAAATAAATTCAATAAATATTTCTATTGGGTATTTCAGAGTATATGAAGACTAGGGAATTTTAATATAATTTTCATAATTTTTTTTGGGAATTCATGAATATAATTTGGATTTATACATGTTTTATTTATTCTAAAATGCAAGTTTATCTGAAATAAATTCTATAAATATTTTTACTGATTTTGTATTAGGTTCTATAATTGTTTTCAAACTCTTATATAAATTTTCTATAATTTTAGTTATCTTATCAATGGATTTTCTTTTAAGTAAATGGAATTTCTTTATAAAATTTATTATTTTAAATTAAAAAAAAAAGTGATAACCATGAAATCTAAGGTACGCTTTTGTTAGATGAATTCTATTAATTTATCAAAATTGGTAACATTTAACGATTATGATAACATACTAAATTGTTATTACTATGACCATTATAATCATGACAATTTGTACAAAATATTGATTTGTATATTATTTTGAAAACTCACATAAGTCCCCAAATAGGAGAACCCAATTTCCTAAAATTTATATGTTGTCCGTTTGTTTAGGATTTCAGTAATTCATTTTAGGGTGATTATCATTTTGGATATAATCTGGTTCTTGTCGGGCGGTGTTTCACAAGACTAAGCGGGAACACAACCTGTGAGTAGATTCGACTCTTTTCCCCTTTTCGTCATTTACTCTTTTTGGGGTGTATCTCGTGCTTAATTTCAATTTTCTTATTTAAATTGTTAACATGCTATTCGATGTGTTTCTATGTGTCACTTGTTGTTAAATTCTATTGTTTCTTTATACGTGCATCTATGTGTTACTCGCTTTGTGTCACATGTTTCGCGTGGATCCACTTGGCTGCCCGGTTCCCCACGGCCATGGGTTGAACTTGGTATCGCCATCATTGTTTCACAGATTCGCCTTTCGGGGCTCGAATCTCTATGTGTCTATGGTTACAAATGTTGTTATGTTTGTGTTGTTTATGAGTTATGTGTTGAATTCTTATTATATTGAAAGACCTAGTTTCACATTTGATAATGCATGTTAAAAAGTAAAGTTTTCAAAAATTAATAAAACAAAAACGTTTTTAAACAAAACCGAATCTATTCACTAACATGTTTGTTGACCCAAACTTTTTTCTACACGTGATATAGGTACACAAGGGTGGGCGAATTTTTTAGTTGAAGACATGTAGGATTGCCTTAGTAATAAACCGGCTATGATATGTTGCTTTTATTTATTTAATTTTGTAACTTGATATTAATATTTGAACTCTATGTTATGTGAGACAAAATTTAATTTGGTGATTTTATATATTAAACTTATAATAGTGTCATGAGCTATGGGCAATCATCATGCCCCGTACCATTCCGCTACGGGTCGGGGTGTGACAGATTGGTATTAGAGCCAAGGACTATAGGGAATTAAAATAGGTTATTAGACCCTTAGACTTAGTCTATAGCTGATTAGGTACCTTAGGTACCTTATGTGCTTAATTGTTTGATTGTCTTAGCTAAAAAAATATTTAAAGTTCCCATGATTTAAATTTTCTAATGTCACACACAAATGCATGTGAGCACTTTAATTGTTATATGTTAGGTGATATATGCTTTACTTGACAATATGTGCTTTATTGTTAAACTCTAGTTTATTATTTCTTTTTCTTTGTTACATATGCCCGCACCTTATATTATATATGAATATTAAATATTCTAATGTGATGTCCTCTTTATATCTAAAGTCTTGAATCAATTTATTTTCTTTAACACATTTCAATTATTCATGAGTTTGATTTCATTTCGTTTTTGAATTTCAAATTTCAATTGAGTTTCACTCTCTTCAAAGTGAGTTCTTGTGACGGGCAGGTATTAGCTGGAAGGGTTACGTATCGGTAATCGGGACGTCATGTCTAGGATGGCATTCGTATAAATCCAATTAATGGACCAGTTTGCCTACCTGGGGACTATCGATGAGAGTACCGATACGTATTAGGCCAAAGCATGTCACACCAAACGTCACGCGAACTAACAACACTTTGATATGTCAAACGTGTCTGTGTTAATCCATGGATACTATCCTAAACATCGTTTTACAACACCCCAAAACTCAAGTCATTTATTGATTCACGATCTTGTTCGGGTTAAGTTGTACGTCAATGGGTAGACATATGAGGACAATGCGAAAGCTCGGTAATTGCGGGTGCACACGTAATTACGAAAGTGAAGCACGGAAGTCATACTAAATGTCGCAACCCCCGCCCCCTATCTGTCCCGGGAACGGGCGGCCGCGAGACCAATTTTGGTGGTATCATTTGTTTATCAATTTGGTAGCGGAAATTTCAACAGGATCGTAGCTAGGAAATGTTTTATTAGAGTAAAACCATCATATTTTATATTAATAACCACATGGGTAAAACCCAAGTTTCTTATTACAACAAGTTAAAGCTGAACATCAGAAACCTTCAGGTTTACTGCAATAGTTAGAAATGCCTGTTTGGAAATGTGAATTAATAACAATGGATTTTGTTACTAAATTACCCAAAACAAGAAAAGGTAATGATACAATCTGGGTGATTGTAGACAGGTAATGATTAAACACTTTGCAACATATGCTGCTGTATCCTTTTTTATTCCTATCCACCAGAAATTCTTCCTTAAGTCCTGATACATCTTATCACTTCCAGGATGCATCGTATATTTTAGACTTATGGGCTTCTTCTAATATTCGGTGGCGTAGGTTTCCTAATTTAGGTATCCACATTCTTTTCTTATGGAATCTCCAAATTCCATCTGTTCCTGGTTCTAATTCTTTAATCATTCCTTTTAACTTTTCAGTATCATCCTTGATTACCGATTCTTGTGCCTTTCTAATCTGTTCATTTAAATCTACTTGCAGATTTAACTTAAGAGAACGTACTCTTTTTGGCTTTTCATGATACTTTCGACTTAAAGTATCAGCTACTACATTTGCTTTTCCTGCATGATATTGGATATTACAATCATAATCACTAAGTATCTCCATCCAACGTCTTTGTCTCATATTCAACTCCTTTTGCCCAAAAACATACCTTAAACTCTTATGGTCGGTGAAAATGGTAAACTTACTACCGTATAGGTAATGTCTCCAAATTTTAAGGGCAAAAATTATGGCTCCTAACGCTAGATCATGGGTTGAATAATTCTCTTCATGATTCTTAAGTTTTCTAGAAGCGTGAGCTATAACCTTTTGACGTTGCATTAACACACATCCATAACCTAATTTAGAAGCGTCACAATAGATTACAAAATCTCCAGTTCCTTCTGGTAACGCTAGTATGGGTGCATGGGTTAATCTTTGCTTAAGAATTTTAAATGCTTCTTCTTGTTTTGGTCCCCATTCAAACTTAACGGATTTACAGGTTAACTTAGTTAAGGGAATGGCTATTCTAGAATAATCTCGAATAAATCTTCTATAATAACCGGCCAATCCTAAGAAACTTCTAACCTCGGTTGGTGACTCAGGGGTTTTTCACTTGGTAATCGCCTCGATCTTGGTGGGATCTACATGAATTCCTTCATGATTAACTAGGTGTCCGAGAAACTGTACCTGTTCTAACCAAAACTCACACTTCGAAAACTTAGCATAAAGCTTTTCTTTCCTCAATAAACTTAGAAGTGCGTGCAGATGCGCTGCATGTTCTTCTTTGCTTTTAGAATAAATAAGAATATCATCTATAAAGACAATTATGAATTTATCCAAATATGGCTTACATATTCGGTTCATCATGTCCATAAATGTAGCTGGGGTATTGGTTAAACCAAATGGCATGACAGTAAATTCATAATGGCCATACCTTGTTCTGAAAGCGGTCTTAGGAATGTCCTCTTCCTGTACCTTTAATTGATGATATCCTGACCTTAAATCGATTTTAGAGAAAAATCATGCTCCTTGCAATTGATCGAACAGATCATCGATTCTTGGTAATGGATACCGATTCTTAATCGTGACTTTGTTCAATTCACGGTAGTCAATGCATATACGCATTGATCCGTCCTTCTTTTTAAGGAATAAAATCGGTGCTCCCCATGGTGATGAGCTTGGCTGAATAAATCCTTTCTCCAACAATTCATCTAATTGTTTCTTTAGTTCCTGCATTTCTGCGGGTGCCAATCGGTAAGGTGCTTTGGCAATTGGTGCGGTTCCGGGTATCAAATGGATTCTGAATTCAACTTCTCTATCTGGAGGTTGCCCTGGTAGCTCTTCTGGAAATACATCTGAAAATTGGGATACTACTGGAATATCCTTTAATTCTTTTCCTTTAGTGTTAGTGATTATAGAAATCAAATACACTAATGATCCTTTTTCTTATATAACTTGTTGTTTTCATCATAGAGATGAATTTAGTGGATCTAGAGGTTTTATTTCCTTTAATTGTGATCTTTTCACCCTTTGGTGAATTTACTTGGATTAACTTTTGATCACATAAAATACTAGCTTTATTGGCTATTAACCAATCCATTCCTAACACAACATCAAATCCTGCCAGATTCATGGGGTAAAGGTTTGCAATAAATTTCTGATTTAGAATTTCTATTCTTGCTCTCTGCAAGATTTCAGAAATCTTAATGGTTTCCCCATTTGCTGTCTCTACTAGACATTCTTGTGGAAGTTTAGTTAATGATTGATTGAGAAGTTTGCAAAATGAAGTATTAATAAAACTTTGGTTCGCACCAGAGTTAAATAATACTTTAGCAAAAACATCGTTAACTAAAAATGTACCGGTGATCACATCCGGGATCATCTTTGCTTCTTCTGCAGTCAGAACAAATGCTCTAGCATTTTTAGTATTCTTGGTGTTCGTAGCTGGAGCTAGCTTTGGACAGTTAGGCTTGATATGACCTTGTTCTTCGCAGTTGTAGCATATCCTATTGCTAGGCTTTTTCCTGCAGTCTTCTTCCTTGTGTTCAGATATTTTGCAGAAGTTACAGTATATGGAGCATCTTCCTGAATGCTTCCTTTTGCAGTACTTACAGTAGGGTGCAGAGGTAGAACCTACATTTCTCCCACGGTTAGAATTTCCAGAACGGAATTCTTGAGTAAGCTTCTGGGTTAGGTTCCTCCTTTGATCCTCTTCTCGTGTACGAACTAATTCATCTGTCAAGGTGTTGGCTAGTTCTACAACTTCTTCTATGATTTGAGGTCTAGCTGCCTTGACTACATGCCTTATCTCCCCAATTAATCCCCAGATGTAATGGGAGATTAATACTGGTTCAGGTGAAGCAAAGGTTGGTACTATTTGGGCATATTCAAAGAATAATGTAGTCTAACCCTTACTATCTATTCCATTCATCATAATATTTAGGAATTTATTTGCTATCTGTTCTTTTTCATTGGGATGGCAGAATTTCCTTTCTACCATGTTTTTAAACTCCTCCCATTCCATATTGTAAGTTCTATCACTTCCCCTAGACTGGAGGATAGTGTTCCACCATTCTAGTGCTGAATTCTTAAACACATTGGAAGCAAACATTATCTTATCCTCTTCCGCACATTTACTTATTCTTATGACTGCCTCAGTCTTTTCTATCCAGTGTAGAGATGCAACGGCCCCTTCATTGCCCGAGAATTCCATTGGTTTACAAGACCAGAATTCTTTATAAGAACAACCATAAGGCATGCTTCTTCTTCTTTTGGGAATGGGTGCTTGAAGTACGGGTCCATTGTTCACTCTGTCTTCCGGTTTAGTGGGTCGTTTACTGCTATGTTTACTTTTATTATCAGCTTCCTTAACAGTTTGAATAATAAATGGCATTGCATCTATTATTCCTTGTGCCACTATGTGTTGGATGGCTTGGTTTCCATTATTGTTGTTGTAAGGGTTTTCATTATCCGGGTTAATGTTACTCTGGTGATCATTATTCTAGTTTTCCTGGTTTACTTCGTCGTCCATCTGAATTTTAAACATTTGGAAATTATTAATGTCACCAAATAGTTAATAATTTAGGCAACAACCACACAATACACATATTGGTCAAAAGCGTCGAGCATTGCGACTTTACTTTTTCTTATATAGTATTCGTCTAATACTCACTAAAGCTGGAATTAAAATTACAACACTATTATGCATCATTAACCACGAAGTGGTCTATACTACAACATATATTATTATTATTAGACACACACACACACACACATATATATATATATATATATATATTCTTTTTTTTCACACAAACATATTATATATTATTATTATTATTATTATTACAAACTCCACCATCACTTTCACTGATCTGGATTCATCCAGTAATCTATATTGCGCTCGTCGTACTTCCAGACGAGTCGCTCTCCTACCTGCCTCATCCTCTCACTACTCTCTAAAATCTCTTCTCCGAAAGTTCGGAGCTCGTGCACATTTTCTGCACTCATTGGGGTTGTAGGTGCTGGTACTTGGTCTGGGTACTGGGGCATGGGATTCTCCTGAGGGTACGGATTCTCTAAGATCTTCCTAATGTATTCATCGTTATCGTAGTAGAGATCTAGAGGGTCCAGACCTGGATAAGTTGTTCAGCATGGTTTCGTCGTTTAGGTGGTAGCGTGGCACATAATCCCTATGATCATCGAACCATGGATCATAATCTGGGTCTAAGGGATTAGGGGCTGGTATCCTAGGTATCACCTCAGGGTTGAAATCATGCATTTGGACTTGATTTTCGGGGTTGTTTTCTATCTCCATCGGCTGAGTGGGAAACAAAGGTAAGGGTTGTGGGGCTACTAGTTGCTCCAGGTTTGGGCCGGCAGCAGTTGTTACTAGGATATGAAAATTGGCAAAGTTCCTATTAAGCATATCCTGTGTGTGGGCATCTGACTCTCGCTTAGCGGCTACTAGGACTCTTTGCTGTTGCAACTTTCGCATTCTTTTCCTATGCTCGAATGTTACCTTAGTGAACCATCCTCTCTTTTTCTGAGGGAATCGCTCTTTAGACTAAGCCTTAAAGACAAACATCCTTTTTTTCCTGATCAGCTGAATACCCAGAGAGGGCAGGCTGGGAAGAAGTACCTTCACTCCTAGGTGAATCAGACAACTGACAATACGCGTCGGATGGTCCTTGATCACTCATACTGTAAACTAACAAATAGTCAAATAACACACAACAATAAAATACAATTATGCACGTATTTCCATAATTAATTTCCTAACAATTTAAATAATATATTGGTGTCAGCAGAACACTTCTGGGGCTGAATCAGTGGCTTAGCTCTGATACCACCTTCTGTCGCAACCCCCGCCCCCTATCTGTCCCGGGAACGGGCGGCCGCGAGACCAGTTTTGGTGGAATCATTTGTTTATCAATTTGGCAGCGGAAATTTCATCAGGACCGTAGTTAGAAAATGTTTTATCAGAGTAAAACCACCATATTTTATATTAATAACCACATGGGTAAAACCCAAGTTTATTATTACAACATGTTTATAGGGACAAACCCTATTTTATTGAATTTAAAACATCGTCTTTTAGGTAACTTTTATAGCCACATTTTTCCAAGCCGTCAGTGCTCTCCAGCTGGCTTTCTTCTAATTGGCTTTTACATTTTGTTACCTGAAACGCGTTTAAAAACATTTTGTCAGTGGAAAATACTGGTGAGTGAATCCCAGTTTAATCAAGAAGATTTTTATTCTTTAACAGTATTGAGAGCTATCACATTGTTTATTTCTACACAATTACTCACTCAGTACTGTCAATCCTGACTGGTGGGTCATATTACACATTGGCTAACTCATTGTCCAATGGTAACATATTCCACATTTTGTATACAAAACCCCAACATACCGGTAGTAATTGAAGAACTACAAAGACTCAATCGCTGCTTAATCACATTGTAAAACATTTAAGGTTTGTAAAAACGATTTACAAAAAGGAGATTACTCACATTGCTGTCTTAGGTTTTCTGTAAGGGTTTCCTGGTGATTATCTATAATTTACACAAATGCACATATGTTAGTCAAATAACCCAATATTTACATTAGTAATACCATCCC
Organism: Helianthus tuberosus; assembly: GCA_030545235.1. Lineage (NCBI taxonomy): Eukaryota > Viridiplantae > Streptophyta > Magnoliopsida > Asterales > Asteraceae > Helianthus > Helianthus tuberosus. The sequence goes on from CM060428.1 coordinate 53,931,266, forward strand.
CGAGACGGCATTCCAACGACTACGTCGGGCAGAACCTCGACAACCGTTACGGAACCCTGGATCAATCGGGCAGCGTATCTAATACGTAAACGGGGTTATAATACTTACATCGGGGCAGAACTTCGTTAATTAGGGGGTATTATACCTGATAATTATGCCTACTATAACAAATTCAAGAGAGAAAGTCGAGAAATGAACGAACTGACTGAAGGCCCGATGCCCTCCTTATATAGGGCCTGATTTTTGTTTTCTCAAGGCCCGCGTAAAGTGAGACCTCGCGCTACGCGGCCCGCGTAGTAGACTTGGTAGGCCCTAGTCAGGCCCAGTCAGCGCACTAGCTCCGCCACGATCGTGACACGTGGCAGCACTGGGTGAGACCCTGACTCCTTGCTGTCGCGGCCCGCGTAAGCAGTAGCCAAAGGCTACGCGGCCCGCGAGGGCCCATAAAATTTTGTTTTTAATTTATTTTTAATGTTATATCATATTTTGGGCTCGGTTTTCGCATACGGGGTGTATTTTAAGACATTTGGGAATATTTTAATATATATATTAGGGTGTCAGAAAAATTTAGGAGGGTTGTTATACTAAACCCTATGGTGTGCCAAACCTATGATTTTCAATATTTTATGATGAAAAAATATTTTATCATATTCCATGTGTTATAATATCGTTTCGTATATAAACCATCGGAATAAATCAATAATATTCCACGAGATTCTAATGATGTTAAAACAAATCACCCTATTTGTTGTACCTTGTCGAAGGGTTCGACTTTTGCTACCCTTTGATACTCCATAATATTTCATGTGATTTGTATTCTTGAATTATGGGATTTTCCCTAAGTTCCATGATTTCACAAATCCGTGACTCCCCCTCCCATTTGTGAAACCAACACCCACCTTATGATCCAACCGTATGTCCAACCAGACACTCCATCAATGGATTATTCAACCGTACCGTATGACCCCCAACTCGTTCCTTACGATCGAGCCGTTCAAGTCGGTCCAGAGAACCACGGTAACCAGTAGGCACGCGAAGGAGCACTCATCCAGTTCCAAGACAACCAGGATGCGGTCAGTAGCACGACAACGTTTTTATGCGATGAGTCTACTTTGAATGAAACGTTTTGATTTTCTTTGAACTAATTAAATCAAATAAAAAATGATTTGAAATTTTGAACACAAGTGTAATGATGTGATTTTTGGTAATATGTTTAATATTTTAGCGAGTTGTCTATTATGGCTTGAACGTCACAACCCTAATCACTTGGGTAAGATGTGCCTATAGTTCCATTCGTTTACAAGACCAGAATTCTTTATAAGAACAACCATAAGGCATGGTTCTTCTTTTTTGGGAATGGGTGCTTGAAGTACGGGTCCATTGTTCACGCTGTGTTTCGGTTTAGTGGATCGTTTACTGCTATGTTTACTTTTATTATCAGCTTCCTTAACAATTTGAATAATAAATGGCATTGCATCTATTATTCCTTGTGCCACTATGTGTTGGATGGCACTGTTGTCCACTTGGATTCCATTATTGTTGTTGTTCGGGTTTTCATTATCCGGGTTAATGCTACTCTGGTGATCATTATTCTGGTTTTCCTGGTTTACTTCGTCGTCCATCTGAATTTTAAACATTTGGCATTTATTAATATCACCAATAGTTAATAATTTAGGCAACAACCACACAATACACATATTGGTCAAAAGCGTCGAGCATTGCGACTTTACTTTATATAGTATGCGTCTAATACACACTAAAGCTGGAATTAAAATTACAATACTACTATGCATCATTAACCACGAAGTGGTCTATACTACAACATATATTATTATTATTATTACACACACTCACACACATATATATATATATATGTATATTTGTTTTTTTTTCATACAAACATATTATATATTATTATTATTATTATTACCAACTCCACCATCACTTTCACTGATATGGATTCATCCAGTAATCCATATTGCGCTCGTCATACTTCCAGACGAGTCGCTCTCCTACCTGCCTCATCCTCTCACTACTCTCTAAAATTTCTTCTCCGAAAGTTCGGAGCTCGTGCACATTTTCTACACTCATTGGGGGTGCAGGTGTTGGTACTGGGTCTGGGTACTGGGGCATGGGATTCTCCTGAGGGTACGGATTCTCTAAGATCTCCCTAATGTATTCATCGTTATCGTAGTAGAGATCTAGAGGGTCCAGACCTGGATAAGTTGCTAAGTTCGGCATGGTTTCGTCATTTAGGTGGTAGCATGGCACATAATCCCTATGATCATCGAACCATGGATCATAATCTGGGTCTAAGGGATTAGGGGCTGGTATCCTAGGTATCTCCTCAGGGTTGAAATCATGCATTTGGACTTGATTTTCGGGGTTGTTTTCTATCTCCATTGGCTGAGTGGGAAACAAAGGTAAGGGTTGTGGGGCTACTAGTTACGCCAGGTTTGGGTCGGCAGCAGTTGTTGCTAGGATATGAAAATTGACTAAGTTCCTGTTAAGCATATCCTGTGTATGGGCATCTGAGTCTCGCTTAGCGGCTGCTAGGACTCTTTGCTGTTGCAACTTTCGCATTCTTTTCCTACGCTCGAATGTTCCCTTACTGAACCATCCTCTCTTTTTCTAAGGGAATGGCTCTTCATTCTGAGCCTTAAAGACAAACATCCCTTCTTCCTGATCAGCTGAATACCCAGAGAGGGCAGGCTGGGAAGAAGTACCTTCACTCCTAGGTGAATCGGCCAACTGACGATACGCGTCGGATGGTCCTTGATCACTCATACTGTAAACTAACAAACAGTCAAATAACACACAACAATAAAATACAAATATGCACGTATTTCCATAATTAATATCCTAACAATTCAAATAATATATGGGTGTCAGCAAAACACTTCTGGGGCTGAATCAGTGGCTTAGCTCTGATACCACCTTCTGTCGCAACCCCCGCCCCCTATCTGTCCCGGGAACGGGCGGCCGCGAGACCAGTTTTGGTGGTATGATTTGTTTATCAATTTGGCAGCGGAAATTTCATCAGGACCGTAGTTAGAAAATGTTTTATCAGAGTAAAACCACCATATTTTATATTAATAACCACATGGGTAAAACCCAAGTTTATTATTACAACATGTTTTTAGGGACAAACTCTATTTTATTGAATTTAAAACATCGTCTTTTAGGTAACTTTTATAGCCACATTTTTCCAAGCCGTCAGTGCTCTCCAGCTGGCTTTCTTCTAATTGGCTTTTACATTTTGTTACCTGAAACGCGTTTAAAAACATTTTGTCAGTGGAAAATACTGGTGAGTGAATCCCAGTTTAATCAAGAAGAGTTTTATTCTTTAACAGTATTCAGTGCTATCACATTGTTTATTTCTACACAATTACTCATTCAGTACTGTCAATCCTGACTGGTGGGTCATATTACACTTTGGCTAACTCGTTGTCTAATGGTAACATGTTCCACATTTTGTATACAAAACCCCAACATACCGGCAGTAATTGAAGAACTACAAAGACTCAATCACTGCTTAATCACATTGTAAAACATTTAAGGTTTTGTAAAAAGGATTTACACAAAGGAGATTACTCACATTGCTGTCTTAGGTTTTCTGTAAGGGTTTCCTGGTGATTATCTATAATTTACAAAAATGCACATATGTTAGTCAAATAACCCATTATTTACATTAGTAAAACCCTCCCCGAGACGGCATTCCAACGACTACGTCGGGCAGAACCTCGACAGCAGTTACGGAATCCTGGATCAATCGGGCAACGTATCTAATACGTAACCGGGGTTATAATACTTATATCAGGGCAGAACTTTGTTAATTAGGGGGTATTATACCCGATAATTATGCCTACAATAAGAAATTCCAGAGAGAAAGTCGAGAAATGAACGAACTGATTGAAGGCCCGATGCCCTCCTTATATAGGGCCTGGTTTTTGTTTTCTCACGGCCCGCGTAAAGTGAGACCTCGGGCTACGCTGCCCGCGTTGTAGACTGGGTAGGCCCTAGCCAGGCCCAGTCAGCGCACTAGCCCCGCCACGATCGTGACACGTGGCAGCACCGGGTGAGACCCTGACTCTTTGATGTCGCGGCCCGCGTAAGCAGTAGCCAAAGGCTACGCGGCCCGCGAGCGCCCATAAAATTTTGTTTTTAATTTATTTTTAATGCTATATCGTATTTTGGGCTCGGTTTTCGCATACGGGGTGTATTTTAAGACATTTGGGAATATTTTAATATATATATTAGGGTGTCAGAAAAATTTAGGAGGGTTGTTATACTAAACCCTATGGTGTGCCAAACCTATGATTTTCAATATTTTATGATGAAAAAATATTTTATCATATTCCATGTGTTATAATATCGTTTCGTATATAAACCATCGGAATAAATCAATAATATTCCACGAGATTCTAATGATGTTAAAACAAATCACCCTATTTGTTGTACCTTGTCGAAGGGTTCGACTTTTGCTACCCTTTGATACTCCATAATATTTCATGTGATTTGTATTCTTGAATTATGGGATTTTCCCTAAGTTCCATGATTTCACAAATCCGTGACTCCCCCTCCCATTTGTGAAACCAACACCCACCTTATGATCCAACCGTACGTCCAACCAGACACTCCATCAATGGATCAATCAACCGTACCGTATGACCCCCAACTCGTTCCTTACGATCGATCCGTTCAAGTCGGTCAAGAGAACCACGGTAACCAGTAGGCACGCGAAGGAGCACTCATCCAGTTCCAAGACAACCAGGATGCGGTCAGTAGCACGACAACGTTTTTATGCGATGAGTCTACTTTGAATGAAACGTTTTGATTTCCTTTGAACTAATTAAATCAAATAAAGAATGTTTTGAAATTTTGAACACAAGTGTAATGATGTGATTTTTGGTAATATGTGTAAAATTTTAACGAGTTGTCCATTATGGCTTGAACGTCACAACCCTAATCACTTGGGTAACATGTGCCTATAGTTCCATTGGTTTACAAGACAAGAATTCTTTATAAGAACAACCATAAGGCATGGTTCTTCTTCTTTTGGGAATGGGTGCTTGAAGTACGGGTCCATTGTTCACGCTGTGTTTCGGTTTAGTGGATCGTTTACTGCTATGTTTACTTTTATTATCAGCTTCCTTAACAGTTTGAATAATAAATGGCATTGCATCTATTATTCCTTGTGCCACTACGTGTTGGATGGCACTGTTGTCCACTTGGTTTCCATTATTGTTGTTGTTCGGGTTTTCATTATCTGGGTTAATCTTACTCTGGTGATCATTATTCTGGTTTTCCTTGTTTACTTCGTCGTCCATCTGAATTTTAAACATTTGGCAATTATTAATATCACCAAATAGTTAATAATTTAGGCAACAACCACACAATACACATATTGGTCAAAAGCGTCGAGCATTGCGACTTTACTTTTTCTTATATAGTATGCGTCTAATACCCACTAAAGTTGGAATTAAAATTACAACACTACTATGCATCATTAACCACGAAGTGGTCTATACTACAACATATATTATTATTATTACACACACACATACATATATATATATATATATTTCTTTTTTTTCATACAAACATATTATATTTATTTTTCTCATATACACACAGAAGCGAATCATTTTAAAAGAAAATAGTGCCTTTTGGGATTCAAACCCGGGAACACAGGCTTAACAAAGAGCGGGTTAACCACTGCACTGGAAAGATTTTGATTTCTAAAATCGACATCACATTCTATTTAACATAACACGAAAACATCTGTACAACCTTCTTCTTCACCTTCTGCGCAACCCGGATTAAATGGAACCCGACCCGACTTTCGGTAACCTTAAACGTGACGTTTTAACTTCTAACTAGTGTCATTTATTTCTCATTTTATGGAGAATTAAAATTTAACTCCTCAATCATCCATAACTTATCGATAATCAATCCAATTGAAGGCATATTCAAGCACCATTAAAACACCTTCAAGAACATCAATTGGGTTTTGTATCAAATCATCAAATTGGATCCCAAAACTTTTACCATTCATTCTACTTATCAAACCATGTAAAACCCCACTGAAATTTCTCCGTTTCATGACCTCTACATCACGAATTTAATCGAAGAACATTCTAGGGCTTGTAAATTGTGCGGACGATATCTCCTTCAATTCTCAACGTTTTCAGGTTATTCCAAAGTCCAACTTACTTAATTTTTCGTGCTCTATACAATCCCTCTATCAATTTCAGTGATAGAAGGCTAATTTATCCGAATTTAATTTTAGTTTAAATTAGGGTTCTTTATGCATAGAATTTAGGGCTTTTAGATTTATACATGTGTTTTGATGAAATTGAAAGTATAATATTGTTATATATCATACTAGTGTATTGTGTGTAAATTTTGGGAATTTTTAGATATCAATTGAAATTTTGGTGAATTATTTATGTTTTAATCACTATATAAATCAAATAAAAATACAAGATAGTTTTAAATAAATTCAATAAATATTTCTATTGGGTATTTCAGAGTATATGAACACTAGAGAATTTTAATATAATTTTTTCTTAATTTTTTTAGGAATTCACGAATATAATTTGGATTTATACATGTTTTAATTATTCTAAAATACAAGTTTATCAGAAATAAATTCTATAAATATTTTTTCTGATTTTGTATTAGGTTCTATAATTGTTTTCAGTTTCTTATATAAATTTTCTATAATTTTACTTATCTTATCAATGGATTTTCTTTTAAGTAAATGGAATTTCTTTATAAAATTTATTATTTTAAATTACAAAAGGTGATACCTATGAAATCTAAGGTACGCTTTTGTTAGAAGAATTCTATTAATTTATCAAAATTGGTAACATTTAACGATTGTTATAACATACTAAATTGTTATTGCTATAACGATTATTATCATGACAATTTGTACAAAACACCGATTTGTATATTATTTTGAAAACTCATATAAGTCCCCACATAGGAGAACCTGATTTCTTAAAATTTATATACTCTCCGTTTGTTTAGGATTTCAGTTATTGATTTTAGGGTGATTATCATTTTAGATATAATCCGGTTATTGTTGTGCGGTGTTTCACTGGACTAAGCAGGAGCGCAACCTGTGAGTAGATTCAAATATTTTCCCCTTTTCGTCATTTACTCTTTTTGAGGTGTATCTCGTGCTTAATTTCAATTTTGTTATTTAAATTGTTAACATGCTATTCGATGTGTTTCTATGTGTCACTTGTTGCTAAATTCTATTGTTTCTCTATACGTGCATCTATGTGTTACTCGCTTTGTGTCACAGGTTTCTCGTGGATCCACCTGGCTGCCCGGTTCCCCATAGCCATGGGTTGAACTCGGTATCGCCATCATTGTTTCACAGATTAGCCTTTCGGGGCTCGAATCTCTATGTGTCTATGGTTACTAATGTTGTTATATTTGTGTTGTTTATGAGTTATGTGTTGAATTCTTATTATATTGGAAGACCTAGTTTCACATTTGATAATGCATGTTAAAAAGTAAAATTTTCAAAACTTAATAAAACAAAAACTTTTTTTAAATAAAAACCGAATCTATTCACCAACATGTTTGTTGACCCAAAACTTTTTTTACGCGTGATACAGGTACACAAGGGTGGGCAGATTTTTGAGTTGAAGACATGTAGGATTGCCTTAGTAATAAACTGGCTATGATATGTTGTTTTTATTTATTTGATTTTGTAACTTGATATTAATATTTGAACTCTATGTTATGTGTGACAAAATTTAATTTGATGACTTTAAATATTAAACTTATAATAGTGTCATGAGCTATGGGCAATTATCATGTCCCATACTATTTCGCTGCTGGTCGGGGTGTGACAGGCATGGCCCGTGCTCACTAGCGGACAACATTCTCTGACTCGTTACAGATGACACGGGGTCGTGCCTCCCAGACACAGGGTTGTGCGAATGTGATGTCACTTTCTATAAAGTCAGCCATGAGCAAAATGTTTGGACCCATTTCTAAGACAAAGAGGCTTTAAGGTTTCACGCACATACCAAAAAATGTATGTTCTTAAACAGGTTTCCTTAAAACTTTTTGTCTTAGCCACTTTTATTCATATTCTTCTTCTTCAACCTCCATTGAAGCTTGAACCTTCAAGCTTCAATTGTTGGATGTAAAACATGATTTTTAACACAAACTTTTGCAAAACTACTATTTTATAACATTATTTTAAGTTATTTACGATCGGAAATGTAAAAAACCCAAAGATTTTTACTTAAAAGAAGAGTTCTTGGGCTGAAAAATCATAACTGTTGAAGCAGCACGGGCCCGTGCCTAATAGGCACCGGGCCGTGTGACTTGTCTGCAAGTCCAAACTTTAATGGTTTGTCTTGTTTAAACTAGCATGTCGAGCCAGCAAAGTGGTACTTCGTCAACAAGCTCACGCAAAAATCGAAGGGGGAGAAGGCTCTCTCTAGAGGCAACCCTTGTCCGCTACGTATGCGCACTATGAGAGTTCAATATTTAGATGTGAATTATAACGCACAAGAAATTCAAGCATTCATGTAAAAGTCTTTTTATGCATTATAATGTAAAAATCAATTAGATAGTTATAATGTATAAGTTATGCGTTAATGTACAACTCCTTTAAGCACTTTTATGATTTAATTCAAGTTAACTAAAAATTTTAAAGCATGTATAATAGTAATTGTTCCTTCCAAACTTTGCTGTTAGTTTAAAACTTACACTTTTTCCTTAATCTTTACTATTGTATTCCTCAACATTATTTATATATTTTTCTCTTATATCTTTGAATATATCATGTTTTCAAAATTTATGAATATACCATTAAAACGTGCTTATTTTTTTCGGCATGTTTATGTAAGTTTTATTCAATATCAATATGTGAATTATAATGTACAAGTAATTCATGCATTCATGTACAAGTCATTTGATGCATTATAATATACAGGTTAGTTAAACGGTTATAATGTACAAGTTATTAATGCATTAATGTACAAGTCCTTTAAGCACCTTTATAATTACTTAATGAGTAAAATGTACGGATAGTCCCTGTGGTTTGCTAAAATAACACCTTTGGTCCTCAACATTTGAAAATTACACTCTTGCTCCCTGTGGTTTGCTCGGTTGTTACTCGGATAGTCCCTAGAGTGGATGGCCGTTAGTTTGTCCAGTTAAGTCTATGTGAAATGACTAAACTACCCTTTCTATTAAAAATAAGAATTAAATAGTTAAAAGAAATAAATATAATCATTTAACAATTATGGTGGGTCCCACACCAATCCCCACCCCGTTAAACAAAAACCTGCTACCACCGTAAAGTATACAGTAGCTTCTTGCCGGAGCTCAAATAACAACCAGCAACCACCGTATACAACAACTTTTTGAACCTACAACCACCATCATTTTTACTCTTTCACGTTGGAAACAAAACAACAATGGTCGTTCTCTGATCAGCAGCAACTCAGACCTGAAAACAAAAGTATCCGACAAGTTTGTTTTGGTTGGTGGATGTGATGGAGATGACTGGTGAATCGATGATGGTGCGGTGGAGATGATGGATGATGGTGTGGCCCAGTGGTTAGAGTTAGGTTTTAGAGTTGCAGGTGGAGGCTGGGCGACAGGGTTAGGGGCTCCAGTTGCGTGTACGTCACGGCGGAGGTTGGTTATGTTTATTGACTGAAATCGGTGGTAGAATGGTGGTACCGAGTGGGTAGTTTCAGGCGGAGCTCAGGTGGATTTTGGGTTTTCGAAAGGACGATGTGGTGGTGGTGAAGATGGGAGTCGGAGTAGAGGGTGGTTGCAGGAGGTCGAGTTGCAGACATTGTTGGTGATAGATGGTGGAATCAGATTGAAGGTATCAGGAGTTAGATTTTTTCAGTTGGGGGTTAAATGGAAAGGTGTACGATGGTGACAGGTGTGGGGTTGTGGTGCGACTAGAAAGGTGGGCGATCTGAGAAGAAGGGAGGTGGGTTGTGGTGGAGGGTGACGGTGGAAAGCCGGCTGCAGTTCTGCGATGATGATTTAAGAATTGAAGAAGGGGGTGGTGGGTTGGTTAGGAAAAAAAGGGGGTGGGTCCCCTTTTTATTTTTATTAATTATTCTTAGATTAAGGGGTAATTTTGTCATTTCACACCCATTTAACGTCACAAACTAATGACCATCCACTCTAGGGACTATTCGAGTAACAACCGAGCAAACCACAGGGAGCAAGAGTGTAATTTTCAAATGTTGGGGACTAAAGGTGTTATTTTAGCAAACCACAAGGACTATCCATGCATTTTGCTCTTACTTAATTTAAATTAACTAAAAAAAATTAACAGAAGTATAATCGAAACCGTTCCCTCCAACTTTGCAGGTAAATTAAAACTTACAATTTCCCCCTTATCTTTACGAGAATATTTCTCAATTTTTTTTGTCTTATATCCTACAATATATTATGTGTTTACAAAATGTTGAACATACCCTTTTAAACATGTTTATTTTTGTTGATGTGTCACAGAACCTTACATTATTAATTTATTCCTATAGTTAAGAAACATGTCCTTGTGATTCTAAAGATGATAGCTTAAAGGATTGTTGGGTACCTGATTACTGAGTGTTACTATAAAAATAATAATTTTGATGACTATTATTTTCGTATTTGTGTGTACATTTATTTAGATGCAACAATGGTTTTCATACGTACTTGATATTTTTTTTATTATTGATTATAATTTAATTGACATGTGTAAGGCTAATAGCAACGCTAAACAATTTAAGTGAACCTTCGAGTCCGTCCGGTTAGATCTCCCCGTAGGTTATAAAAATATTGCTAAAGTGTTGTGTACATGCCGCAATGTGCAGGCACCCTACTGGTTACTGTAAAAAGGCTATGCCTGGTGCAAAACCATCTTTCGTCAACCCGGGGTGTAACAGAACAAGAACAAGGTGGCGGATAAACATACAATGATTTTTTTCGAAATTCACTAAGAAAAACAAGAACTGTTTTACAATTGTTTAAAAAGGCTAAAGACAAACGTAAAGATATCAACTAGACTCCTGATAAAAAGCAAAAAAAACGTGGACACCCATCTATTCAAGAGAATGACCATGGGACTTTATTAAAGTAATTCAAATGCTGACCGTCCAATGACTGCTTTCTTGGACTTAACGATCTTCTACACTCATTTCTGTATCCGCCTTGTCCTTGCTTCCATATTCGCCGGTGATCTCTTCCAACGATCGGCCTTTCGTTTCCGTTAACAAAAGCGTACAGAAAAACCCCAACATATTGGTCACCGCTAACATCATCAGTGCAGTTTTAATCTTATGATTGTCCAAAATTATAGTATATTTATATATCACAAAGGCAGTAACAATTGATCCGACCTTTCCGGAAGCAGCGCTTATTGCATGGCAGGTAGACCTCATCCTTGTCGGAAATAACTCGGCCGCTAAAACATAAGTTGTGGTGTTAGGACCGAAATTTGCGAAGAAGAAAGTCAACCCATATAGAAAGTAGTATAGCCAACGGTTTCCTGTTGTCGCGATATCTTCATAGTTGATTCCGATAATGAACATGAAAACTGACATCATGAAGAACCCCATTAGCTGGATGTAGCGTCGGCCCAGTTTGTCGATAAAAGCCACCGTGAACCAATAGTCAGGAACCGCACCAAAAAGGCTGATCACGGTCGCGGCAGTCGAAATTTCCAACATTTCTTCCAGTGCGTTGAGGCTTTTAGTTTTATGGATTAAACCCATCACTGGCAACATGTACCTTAGTGTTAAATTTTGACTGTAAAATGCAATGTCCAACAAGAACCAAGTGCTCGTAGTTCCGAGCAAGTGACGTCCATGCCGCACAAAGAATTTGCGGGACAACAAAGGGTAATTGTTGTTTGCCTTAAATATAGCCATTTTCTCTTCCTCGGCTTGGATTTCACTATCCAAAACAAGACCTATATCTTCTGCTGCTTGCTTCACATTTCCTTCTATGACCATCGTGTACCTTGCGGTTTCGGGCATCTTCATACGCCAATAATATATCAAGAGAGCTGGGAGACCTCCGAGCATGAGCACAATCCTCCATGCGTAATCCGCGTTCCGCTGCGTAGATAGCACATGGTTATCTTGGAATGACGGTGCTGGATTTGCTTTTAGAAATAAATGAGAGACCATCATGGAAACTACACGGGCAAAAAAACCTCCCATGCCTTGCATGGCAAACACGGAGGCAATAAATGCCCCACGTGTTCTTTTGTTTGCATGCTCGGACATGATGATGGCAGAGAGAGTGTAGGCTCCACCTATCCCAAATCCGAGCCAGAACTGGAAAAAACAAAGTGTGCCAATTACTGCTTTGGGGCTGTACCCAAAAGACAGCCCTGAGCAGATGCCACAAATCGCCATGAGAAGTAAGGTTATTCCGTACAGTTTTTTCCGGCCAAGCTTGTCACCAAGCCAACCAAATACGAGGTGTCCTGATAGGGTTCCGACAGAGACTACTCCTTGCAGAGCATTGCCTATGCTGAAGGGGAGTCTTCCGGGTTCTCTGTTGGCATGACCCGGGTAGTATAGGCGTCCCAAGAGTTGAGAGATGATGCAGATACTAAAAAGATCATACGCAGCAGTGAAGACACCCATTCCAGCAATCATGAAGACTTTGCCATGGTACCATTGCGTGTCAGCTGTATCAAGTGCTTCAAGTACAGATAAGTTACTGGACACCATCCTAAATCATCTTCATGAATAAAAGCAAAAGCTTTTCTTACTTTGGTATTAACTTAAGGTACGAGCGTTTTAAACTAGGGATTGACTGGATTTAAAAAGAATATGCTGTATTCGCATAGTTAAATTCTAGGACAACTTGGTGCATTAAAGTTAAAGGGAAAATTACCAAAATGTCGTTTGACCAAGTGCATTTGTAAATTAGTCACCTTCCTGCGTCGGTGGAAGGTCCTCCCAGCCTCGGAAGCGTCCGTCTATCATGTTGATGTGTCCATTTCCTACAAGCTGACACGTGTCCGACATGTTCAAGCGTCTTTTGATTATTGTTTATGCGTCGGTGACACAATGATTCCACGGCTTGCGTCCCTGGTTTCACATCGTTTTTAAAGTGGCTGACGATGTATTTGGCTGACGCAACGTAATGGTCCGGCTAAAGTACCGCAATGGTCCGGCTGATGCTTTCCCCAAGCGTCCCGCTGACGCACCGTAATGGTCTGGCTAACGCTTTAAAAATGAATGGCCGACGCTTTTAAAAGGATAGGCGGACGCTTTAGCTTAGGCCGACGCTTTAAAAATTTCTGGCGGACGCTTTAGAAAGTCTGAACGTGTTCAATTTTTAAGGGACCCATTTTTAAATTTTTTGAATTTAAATTTATTGTTTGTTAAACGGTTTGGTTTTGACATATTTATGATCTCCCCATTTAATTATTAACATATAACAATTTATTGTTAAACCGTTTCAAGATTTCTTCCCCTATATATACCACCAGTTCTTCATAAAATCCTCATTTTGCATTGAACATCTCATGAAAATTTCCTTTACCCCCGTAGATTTCAAACCTTCCAAATATTATCAGACCCCCTGAAATTGATTTGTGTGAAGTTGCTTTAATTGAAGATGACGTTTTCCTAAGCTTTAGAGTTGTCGTTTTTTGTAATCGACAATACTTGTCTGATGGCACGGGTGTCAGCCGATTTCCCCGTCTTCTACTTCTGATCACTACAAAGTGTTCAAGAGCTCATCTACAAAGAACACGTGATGCATCAAACGGGTTGTTCGGCACATGACGGTGAAGAAACCGCGAACAACCCGTCCCATATCACTTCCGCCAAAGTGTAAACAACGTGTTGATGGAACTTACCATTTCAAGATACATCGTTTATCTTTGGTCGGTGTTTTGATGCGATTTCCGGAAGCAGAAATAAATTCTTTCTTAATTTAATATTTCTGTCCGGATCTTCTACCCAGAAGGAATTAGCAGTTTGACGAAGTTATTTGAAGACTATTTAATTCAGTTGGAAATAGCAATTCGGCGTAGTTTATGTTTGTTTGTAGCACGTGATTTCAAACACGTCTTGTAATAAATATCTGTTTTTAGGTTATATTATTTTTTTTGTTTTTTTAATGTAATGTTTAGGTTTTATGTTAATATAAAAATGGTTTTGTCTGTAAACGTAGAAAAGTAAAATTATTTTGTTGTTTAACCGATCTGACTGTTTGGCAAAATCCCAACATTATTAAACCAACAAATAGATCTCGTACAACTTTATTTATTATTTTTATAACATAAATTTCCAAATAGAAAATTAAATTAAAATATAAATTAATCATCAAGCGTGCTGTACAATCGAGAACGGTCTGGCTGACGCAATCGAGAAGTCCCGTTGACGCAATAGAAAAGGCCCACGGACACTTTAAAAAGGGTCTGGACGACGCTTTAAATAGTCTAAACGGATACTTTATCTTTTGCCGACGCTTTAAAAAGGTCTGGCGGATGCTTGAGCATTGGCCGACGCTTTAAAAAGTGTGAACGTGTGCAGTTTTTAAATGTTTAAATTTTTTGAAGTTCAACGCTGTTTATATACATACAATCTTTTGTTCACCATATCCTCTAACCCCCCATTAGTGTTCACAGTTCACAGCTTCAAAAAATGGGTAGACCCCCTGAAAATATTTTTTCGAATTCAACAAACGGGTTTAAGAAGTCATCTACAACGGACACAGATCTCCTCCGATTTCATCGGATGTGATCGGATATCCCCTTCCACGTGCTCTGCGGGGTCGATCGGGTTCAAGAACTCATCTACAACGGACACGTGAAGAGTCCAAACGGGTTGTTCGCCAATGTGTTAGCCAGGTCTCCAAATATCACTGAAGCTGGCGAACTGTTGAAGAAAATGTGAACAACCCGTTACATATCACCTAGGCCAAGATAAAGGTGGGTTGATGGAACTTACCAGTTCATGACCCATCTTTATCATTGCTAGGTGTTTTGATGCAAATTTCGGATTCAGAATCCAGATCTCCTACCTAGTTGGAAGTAGCGGTTTGGTGTATTCTAGTTCAAATGATTATGTTTGTATTTTTTTGTGTTACGTTTTTTATGTACTTTGTATTGAATCATAATAAAGTTATAAAGTTTACTGATTTATGTTTGAATTGTAGTTCAATTGTAGTAAAATTCAATCAAAAAAATTATATAATATTGAACTCAACGCCGTTTTAACAGCTATTTAAAAAAATATATTCATTTAAAGTTACATTAAATATTCATTTAACCCCCCATATTAACTAAATACATTTTGTGCTCAAAGTTTCCAACAAACAGACGCGGTTCAGTTTTTGTTAGTGTTTTGTCTGTAAACGTAGATAAGTAAAATAAAAGTTGTTTAACCGATCTGACTGTTTGGTAAAATCAAGAAATAAACCAACAAATAGATTTCGTACAACTTTATTTATTATTTTTATAGCATAAATATCCAAACAGAATGTTAAATTAAAATAAAAAATAATCAACGATAATCGTCTATAGAACGGGTTGTTTGCAGTCTCTTCGACTATGATGCAGCTTCGTTATCAGCCAGCCACATTATAGCCCCCCTCTTACGAGACCTGGCTAACACATTAGGACGTCAACCACCTTGAAGGGGTGGAATCATCAAGCGTGCTGTAGAAGGCCCCTTAGCAGCAGCGGAGTGAATATAAAACTGAGAAAAACATCATGTAGACACAAACTCGCAGATAATTTTTCCATAATACATTTTTCTAATATTTGACAATCGCAACCGGAAACATATTTTTTAACTAACATGGTTGGCATAAGTTGCTATGATTTATTTATTTTTAGAGTAGTATTTATAGGCCGATAAGTATTAAAATATTAGAAAAAATAAATAATTTTCTTATATAATAATTATTTTAGGGAATTGTTTTATAAATTAAAGACAAAATTCTGACCATCTCCATTAATTGACATTGAAAAACGGGAACGGTCTGGCTGACGCAATCGAAAAGTCCCGCTGACGCAATAGAGAAGGCCCGCCGACGCAAAAGGAAGTCCCGCCGACACAGAAGGAGAGTACCGCCGCAACCAGAAGTCCCGCCGATGCGAAAGGGAAGTCCCGCCGACGCAGAAGGGAAGTCCCACCGACGCAAAAGGCGTCAACGTACCGTACGGCCTGACGCAACCTGATGGACGCTATAAAATCGTACGAAGGACGGATAAATCACATGTGTACGCTTTAGATTGTATACGGATTTCATAAACATTTGACTCTTTTAAATAGGCAGTATTGGGTCCCAGGAAGTGTTACTAGTAAAAAAAAATTAAACAAGAGACATCACGTGTGATTTTACTCACAATTTTGTGTAACACCCCGAAAACGGGTTTGGAAATCAAACCACGTTAATACTACAAGACGGGTAAAATACAGTTAGTGGTAAAACTTACCCGGTAAACTTTAGGAATTAAATAAATAAATCTAATATTTATTAAAAGGATGAGAAATACTTTGAGAAAAGCAAAGTATATAAAAGGCCTGAGATTTAACGGGACTGAAAATAAAACGGGTTGAGAACAAGATAAAGTAACTAGGAAATAAATAACCTAGTTAGTAATAAGTCTTGGAATAATAAGAAAAGCAGGGTTAAAACACCCTTTTATGCAAACTTGTGTGAAGTAGAGGGACTAAAGGTGATAAGATGGAAACTAGTTTTATTTAATAAAACATTAACACCAAAACACACACTCTAAGTGTGTGTTCTGGTCGACAATTCTAGAGGAGCCAGGGGCTCTCATCCTCAAACCCTAACAAGCTAAAATTCAAGCAATTGGAAGGGCAAATCACACCCAAATTGAAATCCAAGCATGGATTAGTGATCACCTCAGTGAAATGATCATAAGGTATGTGAAATTTCGTCGAATGATTCCAATTGAAATTCTGAGTCAATACTTGAAACTCGAAATTTATGATGCATGATAGTTGCTTGGATGAAATAGGAATGAGATAGTGATTAGGGACAAACCCTAGTCAATTAGTTATTGAAATTTTGCTTGATTCTTGTGAATTCACAATCACCATTGAAGGTGATAAGTGGGTTTTGTAAGAATAAGTTAAACACTAGAATTTTGATTGTTGTTCTAGTGTAATTTGAGCTCTAGGAAGTGAATTCAGATTTTGTTAATGTGAAAATTGATATGAACATGCTTAATTGATGTTAAGCTTGGCTAAGTAACTAGTTATGAAAATTGATTATTGATTTTATAGAATATGCCCACAAGGTGTTTGTTAAAATGCCTAAGTAAATGTTCATATTTTGAAATTACGAATAAAACGCGTAATTGCCTTATTTGACTAATTACGCGAAAGATGGGGTAAAGCGGGTTCTAATCATAATGTTGATTTGACTTAATTGTGTAAACCATGTGATCAAAAAGTAGTTAACTTTTGATAAGCTAAGTTAACTAATCATGAAGTCGAATAGTAGCTTCGGCATAGAAAATAAGTGAGGTGGAATAGTCGTGATTTTCATGACTAATTTGACCGCCTTGTAAATGATTGAAAATAGTTTGACGCCTAACGAGCTAGGTGGAGGCTTGGGAAAGGAAGCGGGTCAAACTAATCAAGAATGGAGGAAAAGCATAATTCGGATGCAAGGTAAGTATAGCTTACACTAGTCTTAAGTTGTGGAATATTCTCTTATCATATAAATTACGAATGAGATAACTAAACAATTGAAATATGATGTTCCGTTGTGTAGTCGTACGGAACAAGATAATCAAAGATGAAAGAAACCATAATAATGGTTAAAAAGAAGTAAATTGATAATTCGGTCATATTATGACGAAAGGAAAAAATGAACTTTTAGTGGTTACCTTTTATGGTAAGCCAAAACAAATAATAAGGGCAAAACAGTAATTTAGTCACACGTTGACAATAACCGTTAGTTTCAAAAAGACGCTTTTCTGCGTAAGACATAAAGAGTCGAAAGTGGTAATAAACGGTTTATAAGTAAAATGACCGTACGGTATTAAACGTAACGAGTCATGTATATGAGATGATGATAAATATCATCTCGCATAGTTAAACGGTCAATTCGGCCAACCGGGTCAAAAGGTGTAGACATCGCCTTTTGACAATATCGACTAATGATTCTTTTGTCGAGTTATATGCTTACAGGAATAGATATCCAATGGATACTCGCATCGTTCTTAATTAGCGATTATAAAGAAAGGTATTAAAACCGGGTAATAAGTTGACCCGAGCCAGGTACGTGTAAATATGGTTGTGGATAGCATACTTCATGGCCAAATTTGTAGTGAAAGCCCTTCGTAGCAAGTGAGGGGCTAGCGTTGACTAAAACGCCCTTGATGGGTAAATCGGGCAAACGACCTTTAAAGGTTGTTAGAAATAAGTGTTTTGATAGATTAAATCCTTAGGATAAGTATAAAAAGGGATAATATGGGACCTTAGTGTCCAACGAGTTGAAACGAGCATTTTCTGTAAAATGACATATCTAAAGGATAGAACTAGGAATAAATAGTCTATCACATTAAATCCACCACAATCATAGTTGTGGTGGAAAACCAAATTAATATGGATGGGTGGAATTATGATGCATACAAGGAACGGACGTAAATTAAGTTTAAAAAGTGCATAAATACCCTTAACGGGTCAAAATAGAAGTATTAGCGAAACGGGTTAAGAATGTGTAATAACCCATGATTTGAACCTTGTACAATAGGAAATAATCATAATAATATGTTTACAAAAGAAACAAGGGCCACAAACAAGTTTGTTTGATAACCGCATGTACGGGTCAAAACTTTGTAAAAAGGTAATGAGTCGAAGGCTTGGAAGTCTCAAAATTTATTATGTTGGATGTTGGATTTTAACTCCATATGATGGAGAATTAAATTACGGACGCGTAGGAAAAAGAATCGGGTAAAACGGATTAAAAACGAGAGAGTTATGCTCGTTTCCGTGAAATCGGGTCATGCTGGGAATCTGCAGCACCAGCAAACAATATTCTGTCGAAAACAGCTGCTAGCGTAGCGCGAGCATGTGCTAGTGCTACGCGAGCATGTGTCAGTTTCGCGAAAATCGTTTATTTTAACCGTTGATGCATTGCGAACCCGTTTAAATACGTTCTAAGTTACGTATGACTAATCCAACTCATGTTTTATGAGTTTCAGGTAAAATTTTAGCACTGGAGGACGATCAAGCACAATGAAGAACCGAACACGATCAAGAAATAAGCATCCGCACGACGTTTTGTTGTTACATTTAAATGACGACTTAATTACATTATGTTCTAAACTTCTAACTTTTGTAAGAGGTTTTTAATAAGCCGTATTTCCGATGTATATGTACTCTTAATTACATGATTGTTTTTCGTAAATTATACGTTAAACTTTGATTTATAAGAACGGGTGTTACAAGTTGGTATCAGAGCCCTGGTTTAAGAGATTCAAGTATGGTGGGGAAAACCATGCTTGGACTTAAACCTTACGCTCTTGATAAAGATTAGTGTTCGGTTCGAGGCTTGATCGCAAATCCAGTAAGTACATGTATATCAAAGGTTTAGTATGATTAAAGTGTTGAGAACAACACATATGGTTATCGTGTAATACACGTTACACCAATAAAAACGATATAGAATAGATATAGTCAACGAAATTACACGCGTTGATGCGTATAGTAGAAAAGCCTTGTATTATAATACGGACATCCTTTAATGTTGAAATTATTAACTGTTGTATACGTTTTAGTTGAAGGACACTCGTATATGAGGATAGCGAGAGTTTAACAAATTACGGATATGATAGAAGAACGGTCTGAAGTATGACAAGTGGAGCATGCTCACCAAGGACTAAATCGCGTAACGACCGTGAACAAAGTTAATGGCAAGAAACGCCCGTCGGGGCAAGCATTACCAGGTGCGTGCTTTTAAATATAATCGCACAAATAACAATATGCAACAAACATGTAGAGAATGATTGTTGCATATGTAAATTAGAAACTTGGAAAACCTGAATAGAATACCTATCCAGGATATTATTTCCAAGAAAACTAAATAGAGGCGTTACTTACATAGGGCGTGATGTGAAAACTATAAAAAGGTCATGTGTGTCATGTGTTAATTGCTTACTCTGGCCAAGTAAGTAGTGGCATATGATACCATGAACTTCTTATAGCGGACACATTTACATCCGATGTAGTAAGGGCGGGGTGAATGGGACTAACTTAAAAAGTACCCAAATGAATCAAATGAGCAAAATATTTGATAATAATGTAAACGCACAGCCGGGTGACGGAAGCGTATTACATTAGGATGATGAGCCTGAGTGAAGGGACAAAGATTAAAGTAAAACGATTAAGGTATGCAATTGGGAGGGGTGTGCTTACACTCGAACCCGGAGAATGCAAATATGTCCCTTAACGGGTCGTTTTTGTAAAACGTCAAACTTAAGGACAAAGTCGGAATATAAAAATGAAGCGAGGTCTTAATGCATACCGGGAGGGTTGCAATAATAATGACTTCGGTAAAACACCCGGTTGATGGGTAAGAATTAAACACATGCGTAAACCAAGAGACGTGAACGCGGGTTGAAAATTCAAAAGACGTGGATTATGAATTATGACTATAAAATTTCATAAAAGAAATTTTGAATAAATATGTTCAACTATTTTAAAGTTGAACGGGTCGAATATAATATCATGCCGGACGACATGCGTAAACGCAAGCAGGATAATGGTAGCGTTAAAAGCAAAAGAATAATGAGCCCGGTAATGGGACATAATCAAATATGAATATATGTAAACTGGATAATGGTGAGCATAAGATGAACCTACGCATAAATGACATGAGAAGTCATAAAGTTGGAAAATTTCGCCCGAAAATAAACAAATGAAGCCTTAGACTACGGTCAAGGTCAACTGAAGTTCAAAAGCGAAAATTATACGATTCCAAACATAACAAGACATGCTTTGAAGCTATATATGTATATATATACATTCGAATGTAGATACAAATAAAAAGATGAATCTGCGGGATCATCGTAACCTACGGGAATACGATCAGTGTTAAGGTCTACGGGACCAGAATGACCCTCGAGTCACGAATAGAAAGAGAAATAAACCTTAGGGTTCCCATTAAAAAGGGGGTGAAGACCTAAGGAAATAGCCTACGAGGCTACGTGAGAGAACCTACGGGTTACTTAAACAAAGCGAGGGAACCAGTTGAGAATCCTCGCGTAAAACAAAGAC
The DNA here is from genome assembly GCA_030545235.1 of Helianthus tuberosus. Taxonomy (NCBI): domain Eukaryota; kingdom Viridiplantae; phylum Streptophyta; class Magnoliopsida; order Asterales; family Asteraceae; genus Helianthus; species Helianthus tuberosus. The sequence goes on from CM060428.1 coordinate 53,952,547, forward strand.
TGTAAAAGAGTAAATGTCAAGTCGTCAAAATTGCTTGACATAAATTAAAGATAAAACGTTAAACTAAAACTTCAAGTTTTAGTAAGAAATAACGTTTTTACAAATATAAATTCTGATAGGAATTTAAATAGTAAACATGAAGGATACAAGTCTTGACACTAATAGGCGCAAGACGATATATTCGAAAAAGTAATGTTTTCGAAAATGAAAGGTTGATATGAATTAAACATGATGTGACACGAACACGATCAAGAAATAAGCTTCTGCACGACGTTTCGTTGTTACATTTAAATGACGACTTAATTACATTATGTTCTAAACTTCTAACTTTTGTAAGAGGTTTTTAATAAGCCGTATTTCCGATGTATATGTAATCTTAATTACATGATTGTTTTTCGTAAATTATACGTTAAACTTTGATTTATAAGAACGGGTGTTACAAGTTGGTATAATGTGACACGATCACGGTCAAGAAATGTAATGTGAGGTAGAATAACATTATAACCAAGCGAGCGGTAAAAGTAACTGGACTAATAAGTCTAGTTAGTGATACCGGTTAAGGTCAGCAATTCAAATCAAGAAATTTGGTTTGCTTGTAAGTGGTAGATTCGGTATAACTGAACCGAATAAATAAATTTAAAAACAAAAGAATTTGTTGCTAAAAGTGAAAGATTTCACTAAAGACCTTTAAACGGGTCAAAGTAATGGATTCATAAAGAATTCGATAGTATATGAAAGCGATGGATATCGCTAAGTTAACTAAACTAGTGGAAATAACGAGATTACGTTATTTCAAGTTGCACTATGTCGTATGAAATACGTAGACAATTAGTGACCAAAAAGATGTTGCCATACTTATCTGGTAATACTAACAATTGGTTAAAAGTATAAGTAATGTTTGAAAGATTTCTCGGATCAAATACATTGAGTTTAAACTTAATGAATTATGTAAGAAAAGGTTTCGAGGACGAAACCTCTTTAAGGGGGGTAGACTTGTAACACCCCGAAAACGGGTTTGGAAATCAAACCACGTTAATACTACAGGACGGGTAAAATACAGTTAGTGGTAAAACTTACCCGGTAAACTTTAGGAATTAAATAAATAAATCTAATATTTATTAAAAGGATGAGAAATACTTTGAGAAAAGCAAAGTATATAAAAAGCCCGAGATTTAACGGGACTCAAAATAAAACGGGTTGAGAACAAGATAAAGTAACTAGGAAATAAATAACCTAGTCTTTAATTTAGTCTTTAATTTTCTTTTATTTTTCCAGCAAACATTAAACTAGAACACACAACATAAAAAATATGGTTTATTTTTTTTTTTCTATTTATAATACTGATTTGCTGGCCTTTCAAAAAAAAAAAAGATAGCAGGTGACATCTAATTAAATAGGGTGACATAAAAAACGGGTGACATCTAATTAAAAGTTTATTTCATAAAGTACATTAATACTATACAAAGGGATCCCCCATACAAAACACTTAATCTACTAAAAAAAGCCTTAAGATCTCCCACTCCGAAACATGTTTGAAATCCCGCCCAACTTGGTGCTGATAGTTGATGAGAGCGATTTGTAAGGTGTCGTCCTCATCGATGTCACCACCCAGGTACACAACCTGGTTGTGGATATGCTCAAACCGCATACAATCTGAACGTATCACCCTAAACTTGCATTACTCTCCTCCATAAACCGCCTTGTCTACGCCATTGCGGAGTACATACTACCTCGACATATGACTCGCAGAGGACGAGATCTTCCTCGGCTGTCCAGGGGTTATTTGCCATTGTTTGTTAATAGTGGTGAAAGGTTTGGGTTTTGAATAAGAGAAGTGGAAAACGCCTCACGTGGAACGGTTGATGTGGAAGCATGCAATGTAATGGATTTTATAGTAGGGACAAAAGAAATATATTTTATTTGTTTAAATATTTATTAATGGATTTTATTTGTTTAAATATTTATATAGTAGAGAAAACGGCTGATGTGGAAGTTTATGTGGAGCATCCCATAACATTTTCACATTCATAAAACATAGTAACTCTAAAATAAACAACAGCAAATATAATAAAAATTATTAAACATTATACCACTAAATTTTATTACATAAGTAACTCTAAAATAAACATCAGCAACAGAAAACAAATTAAACAAGATATTATTAAGTCGCAAATCAACACGTTCACTCTTCAAGTCCCCGTTGTAAGTGAGTCCTTAAGGAGGCGGAAGACCATACCGATAACACGGTGTGATTATAGGTGCCCTTTGTAGATGAGTTCTTCACATTTCTGAGAAGTTCCGTCACCCTTTAAGGGTTAAAGCGATCACATCCGTGTTATCTGTCGGGTACCCGTTTCAATCGAAACCGGCATTTCTAAAGCTCAGGAAAACGTCATTCTCACAACATGTAAAGACCTTTGTCTCAATTTGTAGACTATCAAAAATAAACAAAACCCCAAAAGAAATCATTGTATAACGCTACTTGGATAGAAAACATAAGATTTTCAAGGGGTATTTATATACGGAAGATTATGAAAAGGGATGAAAATTATAAAAATCAAATTATATGAATAGGGTTGAACTTCAAAAAATTTAAACGGGCCTTCACTTTTGCGTCCACCAGACCCTTTTTGCGTCGTCGGGCCTTCACTAAAGCGTCCGCCAAAACTTTTTGCTGCGTCGGCCAATGCTACAGCGTCCGCCAGACCTTTTTGCGTCGACGGGCCTTCACTTTTGCGTCGATAATATCCTTTTGCGTCAGCGGGCCTTCACTTTAAAGCAAAAAAGTTCTGGCTTCACATCAACATCGAGGAGTCCGTCTGACAGTTTCCCAAGCGTCCGCGGACCAGTCCTTCAGGTGCGTCGGCCGGACCATTCCGGTGCGTCTGCAGACTCAATAATTATTTGCTTTTTTTTTTAGGTTTTCCCCTTTAAAATTAATCTTTAATTTTCTATTATCTTTAATTGTAAGAAAATTAACCATTAAAAAAATATTAAAGTCATTTAAGTTAAAACAAGAAGGGTGGAAGCAGGACTCGAACCCGTGTGCCTACACGGACCAACACAACACTAACAAACACATCCCGAGCGTCCGCAGACTCATTAAATTTTTACTTTTTTTTAAATTTTTTATGCTAAACCTAATTGAAAGTAAAACAACAAAATATTGATGTCAGTGGGAATCGAACCCCCGTGCCTACCAAGTCCAACCCAACAGTGACACACGTATTAATTATTATTTTTTTAACATTTGCTAAACATAGCGGCCAGCACACAGTTGATCAGCCATAAATCTTCTATATCTCATACAAGCATCTTGAATGTTTCCTTCTTCCCATTTCAGTGAACGGTTTTCAACCAGATTTTGTAGTAATATATATACGATAACCCTAGAATTTCGTCGAAGGTGACGAACACACGTAGGCCATACAACATCCCCAACATATTCTAATGCGTCAGCCTCGCTGACTCCAATTTTTCCGAGTAACCTATACGTTCTAGAAACCATAGGAATGCCGACACAAATTCGATAAGAGTTTGGAATATTCTCTGGTGGATGCAAAACGAATCACCACAATTAATTGCATCGCAATTGTTTGTATAATAAACAGTAATACTTAGTGACGGCATTTCAATCTTGATAAGGGTCCAATTTTCTTCATCTGTTGACACCGGTATATACACCTGACAAACGTTAAGTTAACATTAATATTGTAGTTTCGGAAAAAAAATTTACTATTATTTTTAGGTCCCTAATTTTTACCGTATCGACATCCTACAACGCATGATATATTCCGCTAGAGCCATTTCCATATCCGTAAGCATCATGATGTTGTTCTACAAGGAGATTGAGAAATTGAGGTGGGAGCACCGTCCAGCGATAACTAACTGGTGACGTCGCAATTCCGGGATTTTCATTTTTCTTCGACTGCACGAGCCAGTTACACCATGCTCCGACATGCTGTGTACAATATTTTCATATTTTAACCTTTTAATATAAAACTTAAATATATTACACAATTACCGTTTCTTGAATAAAACCGTTTCCACAGAAACCTAATAGGCCACCCCACGAGTGTTTATCTAGAGGTTGGCTTCCAATATAGCTGGAACAACAGGAAGAACAATCACCCTCATAATAAAACTCAAGAACATTTGGAGACCAATTTTCATGTTGTTGCTTATCATTGTCCCAGATAGTTTTTTCTACTGATTCCGGTATGTTACTGGAATGCCTCCCGGTTGCCATCATGATCATACACACTAATGGAAAACGTGGGCCAGTATAGATAGGCTGAAAATTTAAAAACTTATATTTAACTAATATCTATAGGTTGTAATATTTTTACATTGGAAAAATTTATGTTTAATAGAATAAAAAAACAAAAAAATATATGTTAGAGAAATCAGCCGAGCCTAACAAATTGGAAGAGTCGCCCAAGCCATTGGAAGCGTCGAGCAAGCCATCGGAGGAAGCGTCGGCCAAGCCGTTCGAAGCGTTTGGGAGCCAAAACTTTTTGGAAGAGATGATGCGTCGGCAAAACTCAAAGCCGGACGCATCAACAAACTTTTTGGTTATGATGCGTCGGCCACCGCCGCGAGAACATGTGGGACACGTGTCAGATTGTAGGAACTAGACGCTTCAACATGATACACAGACGCTTCCGAGTCTGTGAGGACCTTCCAAAGACGCAGGAAGGTGACATATTTGCAAATGCACTTGGTCAATAGACATTTTGGTAATTTTCCCTAAAGTTAATTATGTGTGAAATTCACGGTTTTCCAATATTTCTTAAGACGATGCATTATGTGTCAGGTCAATCATATTTGTCGTTTTCTTTCATTCCCTATTTTTTTTAATTAGTTTTGTTTTTTTAAGAGCATTCACAATGGTTTCCTTTTTCTTATTCATATAATTAAACTCAAATAAATTACTTTTTCTCTCTTCTTTTCAATTAAATAATATTTTTTATACTTTTATCATTACATTTTCTCTCTTCTCCACTCACAACCACTTTCAAAAATATTAAAAAATTTATAAGGGATGAACAGTGTTCTCGTATATTTACAGATTAACAATAACATTTTCTCTCTGCTCACTCACAACCACTCAAAACCATTCCTTATAATATAACTAACCCACTCATACAAATATACCAAATCCATTGTGAATACTCTAAGAGGAGGTCAATCATTGATGCTCAGAGTATCAGACATGCCTAAAATTTACCAAATATTTGACCAGTTAGCAATCCCATATTAATCAATATGATTCATCCAAGATTATGTCTAACAAACCATCACTACAAGAAAACGGGGCAATAGCCGCGACAAATGTCGCCACAAAAAGGCCTGATTTACGCTGCTATTGTTAACATGTCGCCGCTATTGCCACACACTAATAGCGGCGACATATGTCTCTGGTAGTAAGTCTTCGCTAAAGGTATGAACCAATAGCGGCGAGTCGGCGACTTGTGTCGCAGCTAAAAGTCGTTATTTTTTTTTATTTTTTTTGCTGCATTTTCAGTATTTCCGATTATATACAAATCTGCCAATTTTCCAGTTTTACGCAACACAAACAAAAAAAATAAACATAATACTTAACATCCTAAAATTGCATAATACTTAATAACATCTTAAAATAAGATCCGAAAACTACAAGATAGTTGTCATATGTTGATAATACTTAATAGTCATGGGCATCCTCATCATCCTTGTCAAAAATGTCATCATCGTCGTTTGCGGCTTGCTTTCCCTTCGAAGTAAGATAGGAATCGAGTTGATTTAAAATCCCGGGGTTTGGAACAACGCGAGTAGATGATCAAATGAAATACTAGTCCAATGATTCATCTCCTTTAGATTCATAAGTTTTGCGAAAAAAGTCAAAGGAAGAAAACTCAGTACAACCAGGATATAATTGTGTTTCAACTTCCTTTAGCAGGGCTTCAAAATCGTCATCAACACCGCATGAATCTCCACCTGACATTTGTTGGTTATGTTCTGTATCTTCTTCCATACGCTCCCCCCTAATGTCTTCAATAACGTTTTCCATACCCTCATGTGGCACAACATTGTCTACTTCTACAAATGGAGGCCCAGAGTTTTCGCCGTGATAGTCCCAATTTATATAATCTTTCCAAAAACTCATATACCCCAAATGGAGCTTCATTTTTGTCAGGTTGTTAAGCCAAAACATTTACATTTCAAACACGGACATCTAACTACATTATGGTACGGGATCACTCTTTCACACATCGCGATAAAATACTTGAGTCCTTGTTTGTAGTGAGCTGATTGACGTGGAGAATCAATCCAGCTTTTATCGATAGACATTATGCAACTGAAAGATAACTTAATTTAGGGTTTACAAGACAAGGGTAGGCTGCTAAACCCACTTTTTGAACACTTTATCTCATATATGAATGTGTATTACATGATTGTTTGTTTAAGAAAAAATCGGCAACATTTTCTCTTAGCTCCCAAGTATATATGTAAGAATATATATACCCGAGGAGCAAAGAGAAAACAATAACCGGATCCTTCTTAAACAAACAATCATGTAATATACATTCACATCCTCAATGAGATAAAGTATTCAAAAAGCAGTCCCAAATTAAACGGGGACAACCAAATCAATTTCGGGCGGGTATTTCTAAGCTCATTATGTTTAAAATGACGAATTCAATATCGGCGCGTATTTCTAAGCTCGTTATGTTCTACATGATGGTTTAAATTTGGTTATGGTTTAAATGATGGTTTTAGTTTCGATCGGATATTTTCAAAGCTCGTTATGTTTTAAATAATAATTTCAATTTCGAGCGGGTATTTTCTATGTTCGTTATGTTGTAAATAATGATTTCAATTTAGAGCATGTATTTTTTAAACTAATATAATAACTTTTAAGCAATGGCATATCAAATACACAATATAACAATATATATAATTTTGAAACATAAACCTATAACTATATATATATATATATATATATATATCAAACTTTTAAGCAATGGCATATCGAATTTACAATATAACAATATTTTTTTTAAATCTAAGCATAAACACATATTTGTCAAGCTTAAACATACTACAAAATAACATACTAATTTATACATACTACAAACTTTTAAGCAACGGCATATCAATTTCACATGCATACTAACATATACACATTTACATACAAACATACATCCTTACATACACATTTACATTCCTACACAAACCAAAAATTACACAATTTTTTCTACATTTACATACTAACATACACATATTTTCACCAAATACACATAATTTATACATTCTTACAAACACCTACTGTAACAACTCTTATTAAAAAGTCCTATTTATTACTTTAATTGTCCAATAGGAAACCCTAATTGAGAAACCCAAGTGATTCTGCATAAACCCTAAAATTTTCAGAACAATCGGAATCAGGATCAGGGCCCCTAAAACTCAGGGGGGGTAAACCCTAATCGGTAATATCCACACAGTTTGTTGTCGAAATTGAAAATGAACGCGAGACCAACTCACCTGAGCTACCTGGACACGGAGCTACCCTAGGGTAGATTAGGGTCTCTCGCGCCACGCGACGCGCACAAGAAGATCTTTCGCGTGGCGCGAGGGGGACAAATTTTGGGTATAAATACAGGGGCTTGGGACTTGACATTCTTCGTTAGTTCGACGTAGAAATTCAATACTTACGTTGAGATATTTCCTGAATACTACAAAAACACACACAATTCACGAAGTGCTGCCGCAATACAGGGTAATAACTCGATCGCTGCTACGATTCAATGTCCGATCGATTAAAACTATCCAATGGATGTTTAAGTGCTGCCCACATTAGGGTTATACTTTGTCATTCGTCGTGAATACGATGGATGTTTAAATATCGCACTTTGTCATTCGTTGTGAGGGTTTGATCTCGTGAGTTATCGTAAATGTTGTATTAGTTACTAACCTAGTTTTGTGTGCATTGTTATTTAAACTAGGTTAACAAGGCTAATTCATAAATTAGACTCTGCTCGTGTTAAATCTACAATGTGAGTCATTCTCTTTTTTATCAAATTTGATTTCAAAGTCATGTTTATTTTCAAAGTTATAATTACAGGGATTAAGTCTTTGTAATCACCAAATTACAGCCGGTATGTGGGGTTGTGTATACATTACTTGATAATCTTCACCATTGGGGCAGCCAATGGGTGATATGACCATAGTCACAGAAACAAGTCGAGTGACAAATACCGTGGGTAGTTGGTTGATATCAGGAAACATTGTAATCGCTCTTAATATTGTAAATTATAACAAACGTGTCATTTTAAGTAAATAGGATGATTCACCAGTATTTCCCGCTGACAATACCTTTTTCAAACATGTTTGAGGTGATCTGTTGTGATTCAGGAAAAGTGCCGTGAAGCACTACACGCTTAAGGAAGTGGCTCAATATAAAATAAAGAAACATGTTTTGTAAAATAAAGATTTCCCAGTGAAATCAGATGATTGTAAATTATCGGGGTTTTATCCCGAATTGTGAAATAAAATAATCAGGAAATTTCAGCTTTAAAAAGATCTTGACAAAGTCTTCCGCTGTCAAATGAATTAAATAAATACCAGGGGATTTTCTGTCTCGCGGCTCCTGAAACGGGTAAAACCAGGTCCGGGGCCGTGACAGAAAAATGTGGTATCAGAGCCACTGAGTTAAGCTAATTAAGTATTTAGAAATACTTAATTTTTCCTGATTACCATTATGTGATTTTGTGTTTTATTAACTGACTATTTGTTAGTTACAGTATGGGTAAGCAAAAGCTTTCAAATATCTATCTTAAATTAGATAGTTTGCCAAAAGAGAAGGGAAGTTCATCCCAATCCTCAAGATACCCAATAGATACTGGTGAAGGAATATTTGTTCGTAAGGCACAATATGAAGAACCACTTTCTCCTAATAAAAGAAGTTTGATTTTTAAGAAAAGTCAGGAGAAAATAATGAAATCCCGAGAAAAGAAAGTTAAACAGGAAACCCAGGAATTAACCAGTAAATCACCGTGGGAAGACAAGTTAGATGAAAAATGGGCGGATCTTTATATGCTAGCCACTGTAGCAGTAAATGCAAATCTTTAGAATACTACGACCCAGTATTAGCAACCTTATCACTTACAAGCCAGAAACATTATCCAGTAAATAAATAAAATTACAATAAAACCTAGTATGTTTAATTATTATTTGTCTTTTAGTCACACGGTATGCAATAATAATTGAAGGTTATCTGTTGTGAAATTTGTTATAAAATTTTAACTTATTATTTTTACATATATGCTAAACAGCATGAATGAGTTATCTGGAGCCCTAGAGAATCTCAACCTTTACCCTGTAAACATAAAAGTTTCCAAATATTTTACTGGATACTTTGCTGATATGGAACAACCTATAGAATTTAATGATCCACCTCTGGAAAAACCCAAGCCTAAGAAGAGGAGAAGATTGGTAGGATGGAGGCGTGTGCGTAGAAGGAAACCCGCCACTAGGAAGATTCCTAAAATAAACAATCCCTTAGAAAAAGGAAAAGAAATTGAAATGGGGGAGAATTCTAGACAGATAGAATTGGAGATTGGGGAAGATTCTAAGCAGATAAAGATGGAAATTGGAGAAAGCTCTAAGCAAACCCAGGAAATGACATTGCAGGAGGAGCTAGATTTTATATTGGCAAGCTGTGATACTATTAAGCCTGTATATGAAAATGTTTTTACTCATCCTATTGAAACCCAAATTCCAATGAACTTGGAACCAGCAATCCCAGAACCTATAATCCACACCCAACCTCTAGGAATGGACAAGTGGTGGACTAATGATTGGCAGTTCCAAAACCTTCTCAACAATCCCTATACGTTTTTCCCTCAGGATGATCCCGAACCTCTACCAAATCCACCGATGAGTAATGAGAATATGGCTGAACTCCGCCATTTTGGCGAAGAGCTGATGGATGCTGGAAATAGAATCCGAGAGATAGGAGGACAAATCTCATGGAAATATGATGAGAGGGAACATCGTTATTAAAAATGCAAGTTGACGAGGGATAAATGGGTTATGAATCTGTGTTTGTATAATAACAATAATAGTAATAAAAATCAGTATGTGTAAAATAAACAATAAAACGGTTGTAAGATAAAAGTGTGTACGAAAGTATATTATAATATATATAAACAAAAGAAAATTTAGAAATTTACAATGTTGATTATATAATTGTTTACGTGATTATGTGTGATTAATTGTTATATTTGGTTGTTTCTTATTTTATACTAATAAATTATATAAATCAATTATCAGATGGCAAACATTGGTAATGAACCAGTAAATGAAGTAAATCAATCTGAGCAAAATCAGGAAGAGCAATTGTTAAATAGGCAAGATATCGAGGATATCGTTGCTCAAGGAATAGCCAATGCTATTCCAGCAATTATTGCTGCTGCCCAGAAACCTGTTGAACCTCAACCACTCATTCCTAGTAAACGAACTCGGGAAGATAACTTCAGTAATAGTATAAACGGAGGAGGCAATCATATTAATAATAACAATAATGTTCTGCAATCCCCAATTTTCAAGAAAATGAAAGCTGCAACACCTGGTTGCACTTACAAAGAATTTCTTGCCTTTAAACCAGCTGAGTTTGCAGGTAACGAAGGGGCAATTGCAGCACTACGTTGGTTAGAGAAAACTGAGACAGTGATTACCATAAGTAAATGTGCCGAGGAAGATCAGGTCATGTATGCGTCAAATCTTTTTAAAGAAGGGGTGCTAGAATGGTGGAACCCAGTGTTACAAGCTAAAAGAAGGATTGTGGCCTATGCCATGAACTGGGAAGAATTTAAGAATCTTGTAGAAAGAAAATTTTGTCCCGAGTATGAAAAAGATCAAATGACAAATAAGTTCCTGACCCATCGGATGGTGAATGTGGACTATCGAGGATATACTTCGACATTCTTTGAATATGCTAGAGTGGTACCAACGCTGGCTTCGCCAGAGCCGGTACTTATTTCTCGCTATATTTGGGGATTAATTAGCGAAATCCGTAATATCGTTAAAGCAGTGAGACCTCGCACTATTGACGATGCGGTAGAATTAGCTAATACCCTAATTGATGAACTGGTACGCACAAGAGATGAAACAAGAAGAAGGAACTGGCTCAAAAAATTACCCAAGGATTTCGTATGGGTAATAGTAGTAACTTCAAGAAAAGAGGAACAGGGCAATCCTCAACTCCTTAGTTCTGCAGGAATTGCAAAAAGAAACATTATGGAAGATGCAATATAACCTGCAATTTTTGCAAAACTGTAGGACATCGTGAAGAAAACTGCAGAAAGAAAACCATAATCTGCTTTAACTGTGGAGAAGCGGGGCATTTTAAAACAGAATGTCCTAAATTGGCCAAACCAGCAGATAACAAAACCAAGAGAGCCGACGGAGCTACTAAGAAAAATGTCAGAGCATTCCAGCTGACCACTCAAGAAGCAGAACTCATTCCAGATGTGATAGCTGGTACGTTCCTAGTTCACAACGTGTAAGCAAAATTATTATTTGACTCTGGTGCAAACCAAAGTTTTATAAATACTTTATTCTGCCAAGCTCTTAATTTACCCTTAACCAACATTAGGCAGATTTTTACAGTCGAAACGGCAGATGGGAATTCTGTTAAAATATATAAGGTTTTGCGGGAAGGAAATATAGAACTTTCAGGTCATAAATTCTCTGCAAACCTGTTACCTATGAAATTAGTTGAATTCGATGTTGTGTTAGGAATGGATTGGTTAATAGCCAACCATGCTCGAATCCTTTGTGATAAGAATTCTATAGAAATTCAGACACCTAGTGGAGAAGTATTCATGATTACAGGAAATCAACCACGTAAACCCATGAAGTTCATATCAGTAATGAAAGTTGCTAGTTATGAACGAAAGCAAGGAATAGTATACATGATTTCAGTAATCATTAGTACTAAGGGTAAAGAACTTAAGAAGATTCCTGTAGCCTCAAAATACCCAGATGTATTCCCAGAAGAGTTACTAGGATTACCACCAGATAGGGAAGTAGAATTTAGGATTCATCTAATTCCCGAAACTACACCGATAGCCAAGGCACCTTATCGGTTAGCTCCTACCGAAATGTTAGAACTGAAAAAGCAATTAGATGAATTACCAATCAAAGGATTCATACAACCTAGCTCATCCCCTTGGGGAGCGCCAGTGTTGTTCGTAAAGAAGAAGGATGGTTCGATGAGAATGTGTATTGATTATAGAGAATTGAATAAGGTTACAATTAAGAATCGATACCCATTACCTAGGATTGATGATCTTTTTGATCAACTTCAAGGAGCTAGATATTTTTCTAAGATTGACTTACGCTCCGGATATCATCAATTGAAGGTACAAGAGGAAGACATACCTAAAACTACTTTCAGGACTAGGTATGGTCATTACGAGTTTACAGTCATGCCCTTTGGGTTAACAAATGCTCCTGCAGCATTTATGGACATGATGAATAGAATCTGTAAACCGTATTTCGATAAATTTGTAATTGTCTTCATCGACGATATACTTATTTATTCCAAAAGTCAGACAGAACATTGTGAGCACTTACATGCACTCTTAAATTTGTTAAGAAAAGAAAAGCTTTATGCCAAATACTCGAAGTGTGAATTTTGGCTAAAGGAAGTGCAATTTCTAGGTCACATGGTGAATCACAAAGGTATTCACGTAGATCCCTCTAAAATAGAGGCAATTACCAAATGGAAGGTTCCGCAATCCGCAATGGAAATTAGAAGTTTTATAGGTTTAGCTGGATACTATAGACGGTTTATTAAGGATATTTCCAAAATAGATGTACCATTAACTAAGCTAACCTGTAAAGCAGTTAAGTTTGAATAGGGACCTAAACAAGGAGAAGCTTTTAGAATTTTAAAACGGAAATTAACAAATGCTCCAATCCTAGCCTTACCAGAAGGAACAGAAGATTTTGAAGTATATTGTGATGCTTCAAAACTAGGATTAGGATGTGTGCTTATGCAACGCAAGAAAGTAATTGCGTATGCTTCAAGGCAATTGAAAAAGCACGAAGAAAACTATACGACTCATGATTTAGAATTAGGAGCCGTAATTTTTGCCCTTAAGATTTGGAGACATTATCTGTACGGAAGTAAATTTACTGTCTATACGGATCATAAAAGTTTAAGATATATATTTGGGCAAAAAGAGTTAAACATGAGGCAAAGGAGATGGATGGAAATCCTAAGTGACTACGAATGTGATATTCAGTATCACGAAGGAAAAGCAAATGTAGTTGCAGATGCCTTAAGTCGTAAGTATCATGAGAAACAACGACGGGTTTGTGCTCTCAGATTAAATCTACAAGTAGATTTAATGGAACAACTAAGGAAGGTTCATAAAACAGCAATCAAGGATGATGCTGAAGGAATGAAAGGGCGAATAAAAGAATTAGAACAAGGAGCTGATGGAATTTGGAGATTCCACAAAAGAAGAATTTGGGTACCTAAGCAGGGAGAATTAAGAAATAAGATTTTAGAAGAAGCCCAAAAATCTAGGTATACCATGCACCCTGGAAATAATAAGATGTACCAAGATTTAAGAAATAATTTCTGGTGGATAGGTATGAAAAACGATATAGCAACCTTCAGGTCTACTACAACAATTAGAAATGCCAGTATGGAAATGGGAACTCATAACAATGGATTTTGTTACTAAGTTTCCCAAAACCAGAAAAGGCAATGATGCGATTTGGGTAATTGTGGATCGATTAACCAAATCAGCTCATTTTCTACCCATGAAAGAAACCTTTAGCATGGAAAGGTTGGCAAAGTTGTATGTAGATGAAGTAGTATCCCTACATGGAGTTCCACTCTCCATTGTATCAGATAGGGATAGTCGTTTCACTTCTCACTTTTGGACAAGTTTCCAAGAAGCTATGGGAACTAAACTAAACTTAAGCACTGCATATCATCCTCAAATAGACGGGCAAAGTGAAAGGACGATACAAACCCTAGAAGACATGCTCCGAGCATATGTGATAGATTTTGGTGGAAACTGGGATGATCACCTACCCTTAATTGAATTCTCCTATAACAATAGTTATCATTCAAGTATCGAATCTGCTCCATTTGAAGCACTATACGGACGTAAGTGCAGAACTCCACTGTGTTGGGCAGAAATAGGAGAAAGTCAATTATCAGGACCAGAGATTGTGCAAGAGACTACCGACAAGATCACTTAAATCAAGGAAAGACTAAAGACGGCTCGAGATGGTCAGAAGAGTTATGCAGACAATAGAAGGAAGCCGTTGGAGTTTCAAGTTGGAGACAAAGTATTATTAAAAGTATCTCCTTGGAAAGGAGTAGTTCGGTTTGGAAAGAAAGGAAAGCTAAGTCCAAGATACATAGGACCATTTTCAGTGATCCAACGTATAGGACCAGTTGCTTATCGTTTACAATTACCAGAAGAATTAGCTGGAGTACATGATGTATTTCATGTATCCAATCTCAAGAAATGTTTATCTGACGAATCCTTGGTAGTACCTCTTCAAGATGTAGAGGTAAATGAAAAATTGAAATTTGTAGAAAAACCTCTTCAAATAGAAGATAGAAAGATCAAGTTTCTCAAGCACAAGAGACTGGTACTGGTCAAAGTCAAGTGGGATTCAAAACGAGGACCTGAATACACTCGGGAGTTAGAATCAGAAATGAAGCGAAAGTATCCCTACTTGTTCCCGTAAATCTCGAGGACGAGATTTTTATTAAGGTGGGGAGAATGTAACTACTCTTATTAAAAAGTCCTATTTATTACTTTAATTGTCCAATAGGAAACCCTAATTGAGAAACCCAAGTGATTCTGCATAAACCCTAAAATTTTCAGAACAATCGGAATCAGGATCAGGGCCCATAAAACTCAGGGGGGGTAAACCCTAATCGGTAATATCCACACAGTTTGTTGTCGAAATTGAAAATGAACGCGAGACCAACTCACCTGAGCTACCTGGACACGGAGCTACCCTAGGGTAGATAAGGGTCTCTCGCGCCACGCGACGTGCATAAGAAGATCTTTCGCGCGGCGCGAGGGGGACAAATTTTGGGTATAAATACAGGGGCTTGGGACTTGACATTCTGCGTTAGTTCGACGTAGAAATTCAATACTTACGTTGAGATATTGCCTGAATACTACAAAAACACACACAATTCACGAAGTGCTGCCGCAATACAGGGTAATAACTCGATCGCTGCTACGATTCAATGTTCGATCGATTAAAACTATCCAATGGATGTTTAAGTGCTGCCCAAATTAGGGTTATACTTTGTCATTCGTCGTAAATACGATGGATGTTTAAGTATCGCAATTTGTCATTCGTTGTGAGGGTTTGATCTCGTGAGTTATCGTAAATGTTGTATTAGTTACTAACCTAGTTTTGTGTGCATTGTTATTTAAACTAGGTTAACAAGGCTAATTCATAAATTAGACTCTGCTCGTGTTAAATCTACAATGTGAGTCATTCTCTTTTTATAAAATTTGATTTCAAAATCATGTTTATTTTCAAAGTTATAATTACAGGGATTAAGTCTTTGTAATCACCAAATTACAGCCGGTATGTGGGGTTGTGTATACATTACTTGATAATCTTCACCATTGGGGCAGCCAATGGGTGATATGACCATAGTCACAGAAACGAGTCGAGTGACAAATACCGTGGGTAGTTGGTTGATATCAGGAAACATTGTAATCGCTCTTAATACTGTAAATTATAACAAACGTGTCATTTTAAGTAAATAGGATGATTCACCAGTATTTCCCGCTGACAAAACCTTTTTCAAACATGTTTCAGGTGATCTGTTGTGATTCAGGAAAAGTGCCATGAAGCACTACACGCTTAAGGAAGTGGCTCAATATAAAATAAAGAAACATGTTTTGTAAAATAAAGATTTCCCAGTGAAATCAGATGATTGTAAATTATCAGGGTTTTATCCCGAATTGTGAAATAAAATAATCGGGAAATTTCCACTTTAAAAAGATCTTAACAATGTCTTCCGCTGTCAAATGAATTAAATAAATACCACGGGATTTTCTGTCCCGCGGCTCCTGAAACGGGTAAAACCAGGTCGGGGGCCGTGACACCTACATACATATATAGACTCAGATACAAACATTATAAGAAAATACACATAATTTATTCATACTTACAAGCTAACATACACCTACATACACATACACAGACTTACCTACACACATTTTCCCCAAGTATACATAAATTATACATTTTCACATACATCTACTAACATATACACATTTACATACAACATACATCCTTACATACACATTTATATACCTGCACAAACCCAAAATTACACAATTTCTCGTCTTTGAACAAAAAATGATGATTCTACTCGTGGTGGTGGAGGAGACGTGGTGGGCGACCGGAATTCTCTAGCATACACACATACATACACCCAAAATAAAGAAATTAACAAAATCAACTTAAACAAAGAATACTAACTGATTTGGAGTAGATCTTGGTGAAATTGATAAAGAATGGGCGATTTTAGCGTAAACCCGTGAGAGAGATGAAGAGTTTGGTGGGAAAAATGGGAGAAATCCCGCTTTTAGCTAGGCTGTCTGTGTAAGAGTAATAGAGGCGATACGCGTCGCCGCTATTGCCCTAATGTGTCACCGCTATTGAGTTTGTTTTACCCCAGCCGTTAGATCAAGATAACAAATCGACGACTGGGGTTTAATATTTGACACCGCGTTCCGGATCGACCAATAGCGGCGACATATGGCCTGTCGCCGCTATTACTCATCATTCTTGTAGTGCATATAACGGTTCTGGTGTTCCAGGAGAATGAATATGTAACATTTTCATTTTTTATATTAAAATAAATTCTATAAAAACTTATATTATTAAACGGGTAGTTTATGGGCAAGTTAACTGTTAGAAATATGAGATATTTAGACGATCATAGGATCCGTTTAATAATTAAATTATAAAAAAAGTACATTATAATTGACCTTACTCCGTTTTTAATGAAACTTAGTTCAAAATGTAGATAAAAATATTCTCGTTCTAATGACATATTCATCGTTTTATAAAACATCATATTTTTGAAGTTATAAGCGATAAATGAGTTAAGCAACTTAATTAATTATAATAATAAAATTTAAAACTAACATTTAATGAAAAGGGTGTACGTGTGCGTGCGTATTAATGACCAGAACTTGAGCCCCAAGTTCAGATGTAGTATAAATAGGAGCACAAAGAAAACATTTCAATCTGCCCAGATCCTCCCTTTCTCTCTCGCCGTCTCTTTCTCACATATATATCATTTTCTTTAAGTATTACACCCATAAATTCTACAAAGCTCTGCCCCGTTTTAAGTGTTTTAACCCCTGATCACTGATTCGATACCTTGTCTGATCGATCTAGAACCTAGCAACGGATGTCAAGGCGCTGCCTGATTAAGGCTATGCTTTGTAAACTACGTTGGGGTTCTGATCTCTAGATGTATTGATAAAGTTGAATTGGGTTATTACACTAAACACTAGTGCATTATATATTTTATTAAGTGCTAAGGAGTTATACCCAAGATTATACCAGGAGGCCTGTAGTTAAACCCTAAAGTTACAAAGTGAGTCATTCTTCTTTTTTCTCACATTATTGTGAACCATTTTATTTAAAATATTTTGCAAAACCCTAAATGCTTTTAGTTATAATTAGAATAATTAAGTCTTTATATTCCGAAATTACTATCAGTATGTGAGAATGCTTTCAAAGCCCTATTTGATATACATTATAGGTAATTGTCACTAATACAATTGTATATTTATATATTATTTTCATAATAAAATTCAATGACATTATAGCGTATTTAATAAATTTATACTAAGATATACATCATGAGATTTTAAATAATATATTTAATATTTAAAATAGTATATTATAAACTATAAACCTTAATGTATATCATAATAAAAATTAAACGATATATGTCAATTATATATTTAACTAAGATATATATCGGGAATACATTATTTCAAAACCCGATATGTGGGATTTGGTATTCATTATTTAATAAGCGTCACTAGTTGAAAGAATGATCAACAGCTAGTTATATGATCACAGTCACTAGTTGAAAGAATGATCAACAGTGATACGACAATAGTAACTAGTTGAAAGAATGATCAACAGTGTTATGATCAACAGTGTTATGACCACAGTCACTAGTTGAAAGAATGATCAACAGTGATATGACCACCGTCACGGGAATTGCCTAGTGACAGATACCTTTGAATAGTAATAAGATATAATATATAAATTCCTTGATAAACTTCACTATTGGACGAAAGTTAGCCAATGAGTGATATGAACACCGTCACATCGGTACTGCCACCATGTGACAAATACTGATTGAGTTTTTGGGTAAATATAAACAAATGTACAAACTCTTGATGCTATAAAGTATAACAATATATTTTTATAAAAATGGAATGAACTTGTCAGTATTTTTTGCTGATAAAATATTTTTATAAAATAGTTTCAAAACGTGTTTCAGGGTAATTTGCTGTAAAGATAATAGAAGCCAACTACGGAGCACTGAAGATTTAAATAAAGTGGCTATAACTATCTCAATAAAATATGAAATTTATATTTTATTTATTTGGGTTTATCCCTATAAAAACATTTGAATGAAAAACGGGTTTGAGCCCATTTGTTTAATATTAAAAGTTTGGTGTTTTACAAACTCTGAAATTATTTTTTAACTATGATCCTGTTGGTGCATATGTCTGTCGACTTCGTCTTGTATCGAATCTTGTATTAGTCTAGATAGATCAGGGCACGTTATACGAGAAAATAGGATTTTAGAGGGTGTTGATTCATTTCGCACCAAATGAAAAATGTTCATTTCGCACGAAATGGATGTGTCCATTTCGTACGAAATGACACCTGCCATTTCGTGTGAGTTGTTTCGTGCGAAATGGAGAGCCTATATATAGGTGCCTTGGTAATTTCATTTGTAATGTTTTTTTTCGGTACCGAGGTGCTGCCGAAGTGTCTCTAGCATTGTAAAACGATCTGACAGTTTAAAGTGATTCTGTGTTCAAATCAGCTGAAATAACACCGATACGTCTGTTTCTGCCTTTCGTATTGGACAAGTTCTCTTCTGAACGACTCGTTTTGGTCGAGCAACGATCCTACAAGTGGTATCAGAGCTCAGGAGGAATAGTTCTTACCATTTCAGCCGAAAATTCTGATTTCTACACCTTCTTTTACACATTTTTCAAAATTAAACAAGTTTTTATGGTTAAAATGGCTTAATTTTCACATATAACGTGCGAAACACTGTTTTAACAAATCCTTGAAAGAATCAGACCTTAATTCGAAGTATAACTTGATCAATTTGTTGAAAAACTGTCCGAGAGTGTGACGTCAGCACCATTTCGCATGAATTGATATCATTTCGTTTGAACTTGCATCCATTTCGCACGAGACAGGCTTTCATTTCGCATCAAGTGTCATTTCGCTTGAAACAGTGCATCAGTTCTCCATTTCTCACGAATTGGGTATCCAGAGATCCACTTCGTACCAAGTGTTCATTTCGTTTGAGCAGGGTCCATTTCGTTTGAAACTGTCCATTTCATTTGAAGTTCATTTCGTTTGAAGATCTTCATTTCGTTTGAAAGTCTGAATTTGTGAAATTTTTGATACCGAATCATCGAGAACGAATTCTACAACGCGTTTGCTAGTCTGATGATTGTGACTCAGAGTACGTTGCTAGAAAATGAAACAGGCACCACGCAAAAACCGCCTAAGCTTATGAGTATTGAGGAGTATAGTGGATGGGCGGAACATTTTGAAAATTGGGTTCAAGCATATTACCTAGATGCATGGGAATATACTGAAATTCGATATATTAGATCGGTTAAGGACAACGAACAGAAAGTTGACATAAGAGAGCTTGATGTTGATGAGAAAAAGAAATACAAAAATGAAAAGTTGATGGTTAGTCTCTTGCAGCAAGCTATTAAGGAAGAAATCTTGATTTTACTTCAACACAACGGAAGTGCTCATTCGATATGGAAAGAATTAAAATCAAAGTTTGTTGGAAGTAAAGAAATGATTAAAACAAAATGTCGCTTTTGAAGAAAGAATTTGATTTATTCCGTGGACTAAAAACTGAAAACACCAAGCAGATTATAGAAAGATATTGCAATTTGGTGAAGAATATGAAAAGATTGAACATCAATAAAGATAAAGAAGAATTGATTGAAAAGTTGGCCGATGCATTGCCACATGATGTTTGGGGCACGTATCTTATGATGTTGAAAAATAAACTTGAATTTGACAACCTATCACTGAGCGATTTTATTGAACAACTCGAAGCTCAAGAGATGGAACAACGAAAGATAGCAAGAACGAAGAACTATGATGGTGAACAAGACATTGGTCTGTATTACAAAGGTGGTGTTAGTGATAAGACCAACATTGCACCAAAAATTGAAACTGCTTTCAATGCAAAAAGCTCGTCTGGAGGTTCATCTCAGGGATCAAGCAGCAAAACTGGATTCTCTTCATATCCATCATTCGATCCAAATTTTTCAGCAACCAAGAATGGAAAAGTGCTAGAATGCAACATTGCGTTAAATCTTGAGAATGATCAAAATTACTCTGAAGAAGTAGCCAAAAGTCATATGTCGTTGTTGTTGACTGTGTTAGAGTCTTATGGGAGTTTGGTTGCAGGAAGGATCGGAAATCCAATGTTGACAAAAGAGGATTATGATCAGATCGATGCTGAGGAGATGGAGTTAATGGATATAAAGTGGTGTTCGGCTAGTGTGTTAAGAAGAGCTGAAAAGTTTAAGCAGATTACGGGAAGAGATGATTTCCATGATGCAAATGTTTCTACTTTAGGATTTGATAAATCTAAAGTTACTTGTTTTCGTTGCAGGGAGAAAGGGCATTTCAAGAGAGAATGCACAAACCGCGAAGCAAGTGGAGCTCAAAATCCTTTCAACAACAATGATTATTATCGAAAAGCAATTTATCATCAAGTTGCTCAACAGCCGTATCAACAATCACCACAAACTGCTCATGCTAAGAAGGCGATCGAAGAGTCATCAAGAAAAGCTTGTTATGGTATAATAGATCAAGAGGATGAAAGATTGCCAGAAGGTTTTAGCTGGGACAAATATTGTCCAGATGAAGAGATCTTAAAAGCTAAAGCTTTTGTTGCTCAAGTAGTTAAAGACAGTGATGATGATAATTGGTACTGGGCAGACAGTATGAAAGAGCACTTAAAATATCTAGCCGAGATAGATGCTGAAAGGGCTCAAATGGCAAAAAAGAAGAAGGTTGAAAAACAAGATGATAGTGATGATGATTATTGGGCAAATAGAATGAAAGAGCTTTTAAAATTTCAAGCTGAGAGAGATGCAGAAAGAATGAAAGGTAAGAATGATAAAGAAGAGGTTCGAGTGATAAAGCAGAAAGAAATTCCAGCTTTCGAGATTAAAAAGGAAGCTGTTGCAGAAAAGGTGTCTGAGAATTGTGAAAACTATGAGACTATGAAGAAGCACAACAATGAGCTGATTCATAACATGAACAGGTTGAAAGAATCGTATGATGTCTTAAACAAAGCCATGAATCAATATAACGAGTCAAGCAGTGAACAAGCTACCGCCATGAAGACACTCAATGGAGCATACATGATAAAGCAGGATATGGTCAATTATTACATTGATATGTATGCTGAGCTTGAATAGAAATTAGAAATTTAGAGGATAGAAACTGAAAGAGTAAACAAGTTGTTAAAAAGTTACTCATGTTCTTCTTATGTGATTGATAGGATTTACCCCACAGTTGAAGGCATGAAGGCATTTGAAAAAGACACATCTGAAGTGAAGAATTCTGAAACAAAAGAGGATACTGAAGAGAAGAATTCTGGTAAGAAACAAAGTTTTGGCTATAACAAGTGTCCACCCCCGCTTAAAAATGGATATTCTCCACGAAATCCAAATTCAGAAAGAGTCAAAAAGGCAAACAACTTACAGTGGAATCTGAGCCTTCAGATAACTTGCCAGACAACATTGATGTCACTTTCACATCATCCGACACTGATCATGAGTCCGAGATAATTAAGAAAGTGGTAGATCAGGTGTTGGAAAAAGATGAAACGGAAGAGTCAAAGTCAGAGTCAAAGTCTGAGTCCAACACTTCAAGTCCATCAGTCAAAAAGGACAAACGGGTTTACAATAAAGATTTTCTGTTATCACAAAATAATTTGAATGACGAAACAATCAAAGTAGCATGTACTTTGAATGATTCTGACAAATTATATTCTGATGAAGAATTTCCAATAAGAGGTGTTAAAACTAAAATGATCAAAAAGGTTTTCAAACTAACAGAAATTAATATTTCTAAAATAAAAGATGTAAATCTTTCTGAAAAACCTAAAAAGTACACCCCAAGAGATCAACAAAGATTAAACAAGAAAAAGGGTTACAGTTCTGGTGCAGATTATCCAAAGAAACCAAACCATAACGGTAATTTCAAAAAGAAGGGATTAGGTTTTATTCCACCGAAAAATCATAAAAATGAGAAAACTTATAAACCAAAAACTGTATTTGTTTCAGGATTAAGTTCGGAAGAAGAAGAAAAGAGCTCATTCTGGAAGCAGACAAACAAAGAATTCCTTGCGAAGAAGCAAGAAGGAATGAAGAATGAAGTTGTTCAGAGAAAGGAGACAAGAACCTGTTTTCAATGAAAAACAGTTAGTCATATTGTCAGGAATTATCCAAAGGCAATCCAAACAAAACAGGGAGTCTCTGAAAAACTAAAAGAAAAGATTGTTGAGAAAGAACCACCAACCAAACAATTTAAAGTTTTCAAAAATTCAAAGTTTGAGGTTGGTGAAAGTTCAAAAAGGTTTTATAAAAGAAAGGTGAATCTTGACAACCACAAGTGGGTTGTTAAGAAATCAGATGATAGTTCTAGCAATGATTCTGATTCGTCAAAATCAGAGGAGCTATTTTCTGGCGATGAATCTGACTCGTCAAAGTCAGAAGAGCCACAAGTTGAGCTAAAATTAGAAACGTTACTACTGCCAATGGATGATGTTAATTTTCCACCATTGCGGGCTGAAAATTTCAAACAAAAAGTTGGAAAAGTTGAGATTTCAAACCAATTTTTTTCTGAAAAGAAAGATTTTGATGTTGAAAAAGTGTTTAACCCCAATGTGAAACATATCTTTGGTAAGATGGTTGACGGGAAGGTCAAAGGGGTAAAAGAATTTTATGAAAAGAAAACGAAGAAACCAGATGAAGATGGGTCATCCCAGGTTAGTAACTGGGATAGAACCTATCATGACTAAACTCTGGATTTGCCGGAGCTCCCAAGTTGGTAATCGTGGAGAAGGAATCGACATCTTTCTTGAGAAATTCACATCTGTGAAATTTCGATCTACAAGTGGTGGTATATTTCTTATTGTCATATGATTGTTTTAACAAGTGGTATGGTTGATGAGAACCTACAAGAGGTTGAAAGAGGGGTTTTCACCTACAAGTGGTTAATCAAGGTCATTAAGTTGAACTTGATTTAACTTTCATACAAGTGATAGAAAAGAACAATATGATGAACAAATCCCCATTCTTACATGTGGTATCAACAAAACTAATTTTCCGAAAAACCCGTTTTGATTAAAACAAACTTAAGTGTTTTGAAATCACAATGGGAAAATAGTTTGTTGTCAGGGGGAGTTCTGATTGTTTATGCCAAGTGGATGGCGATTTGAGGCAATTCTCATCGGTTTGTCAAAATTTTTCTTTAAATGGTTTTGAATTTTAGGGGAGTAAGATTTTCAGAAAATCCAAAAACATTAGAAAATTTGAAAAAGTCAAAAACATGATAAAAATAAAAAATGAGTTTTGTTGTGAAAAAGAGGAAATGATAGTACATCAGTAGACGATCGCAGTACGCTAAAGAATTCGAAAGTTAAAATGTGATAAACGGTCTCACTGATGATATGCCAGTAGGTTTTTACACGCTTAGTAGATTGTCTTCGAGATATAAACCTAAATATCATATGCTTACTTATCTCGTGGGGAACATGTCTCGGATATATGGGTAACCCCCGAAATCTCGTTTGAAGGGCTTTCTATTTCTGACATACTAGGTCTTTGTGCGTGGTGATATCTGGGGTATTATACCTGGACTTCTGATTTTGCGGGAGCAATAGCCTAGTCCTCGTATAATACTTTGCATTGCTTTAATCTTAAAGCCCACCCTCAGCATAAAAAATGATGAAACATTGAAAAATGCTAATCATGTGCTGTTGTAAAGAAGATCCCCAAGGGGGACACACCTAAAGTCGAACCATCATCTCTCTGATTTTGCGGAAGCAATAGCCTGAGCTCTCATGGTCTCGCATTTAACCCCTTACAGATATCATTAGTGTACATTCACCTGTAAGACTGAATATAGGAGTCGGGATACGGGAGTATATTCTGAGGTGGGACACGCGAATAAGTTTAACTCCTTAAAACATTAATCCGTATCTCGAAACAGTTGAACTTTGTGTGAAAATTTAAGTGGATCAGTATACTGAAAATCTAAGTGAATCTTTTAGAACTTATAGTGTTTAAAGCTCAACGGTGCTAGTGATTGGTCTCATAAACTGATATGATCCTCTAACACAAACTCGCAAAAATATTGCCTGTAAATATTTACTTACTGCTTTACATTTAAAACAAAAATCCAAAAAGATTGTGTTTTAGCATATAAGTTTTTGAAAAATTCAAAAAGATTTTCTTTCATCATATTTTCGACAACTGATGTTGGAAAACTGGTTTTCAAAATTCCAAGTGCTAAACTTGATGAACAGCAGGTTTGGGAGAGTGTGTTTGAGATGAAAAAGATTTTGAAAAGAAAAATGTTATTCTTTTAAGTGTTCATCAGAGATTATAAATGTTAAATCATTTTAATTGTTACCTACAAGTGGTTTCTATAAATTTGTAAAATTTTTAAAATTGAGAAATTCATTTTGAGGTAGAGTTTATGCAGGTTAGCCAGGTTCCGATACCTGAGGATTATCTGTATAAGATTGCAGCTGAGAGCCAGGTTACGATCTTAGAACCTATGAAAGTTTTAGAGCCAGGTTTTCGATCAAAGGCTTGCAAATAAAGAGTTTCAGACTGCGATCCCAGCATGTCGAAAGGGGGAGTCTGAAGATGATTAGAGCCAGGAATCGTTCCTGGACCTGTGAAAGCATTAGAGCCAGATACCGATTCTGGAATAGCTTTAGAGCCAGGTTCGAATCCTGCCGTTCACGCCAGCTGCTGATACTGAAGAACATAAGGAATCAAGAGATCTGATCAAGAGAATTAGAGAGAGGGTAGAGTCAGGTTGCGCTTTTGAAAGTGGTAGAGAGAGAGAAGATAGAGAAAGAGATTGAGGATGCTTACAATGTCAGATATTTTGGAGAGAGCATGAAGACTGATAAAGACTGAAGATGTGACATACCGAAGACTTCGTCAACATCCAAGGGGGAGTCTGTTGGTGCATATGTCTGTCGACTTCGTCTTGTATCGAGTCTTGTATTAGTCTAGATAGATCAGGGCACGTTATACGAGAAAATAGGATTTTAGAGGGTGTTGATTCATTTCGCACGAAATGAAGACTGTTCATTTCGCACGAAATGGATGTGTCCATTTCGTACGAAATGACACCTGCCATTTCGTGTGAGCTGTTTCATGCGAAATGGAGAGCCTATATATAGGTGCCTTGGTAATTTCATTTGTAATGTTTTTTTTCCGGTACCGAGGTGCTGCCGAAGTGTCTCCAGCATTGTAAAACGATCTGATATCAATACAAGAAACAGTTTAAAGTGATTCTGCGTGCAAATCAGCTGAAATAACACCGATACGTCTGTTTCTGCCTTTCGTATTGGACGAGTTCTCTTCTGAACGACTCGTTTTGGTCGAACAACGATCCTACAGATCCTAATGAAAAAAGTTTTTGCTTCTAATTTTTAATAAACACCGTTACCATTTGACTGGTTAACGGCTCCGGCTCCGGCTCCCAAGGTGGTCGGATGGGGGGCTGTGACAGAATATCGGAGAGTAACCATAATCACTAAAACTGATACCCACAAAATATAGGAATATAAGTGATTCAACAAGATAAGACCAAAAGTTTTTTTAAATTAACATATTCAAAGATTCATCTTAATCCCTTACAGAATTCACTAACTATTTCTAAAATGAGATCAAACCTGAAGTTAGAATATTTGCTAATTAACACAATGAAAACTCTCATCTAACTCTAATTATGGTACCAGTGAGCTCCTACGAGGGATGGATGGTGACAGAGATGGCGCTTGATGAGGATGTTTAAAATTTATTTGAAATTGTTGGAATTGGTTTTGCTAACTTGACATGGATGAAAGGAAAAGGAATCATTTTCCAGAGTAGTAGTTATTTGTCTCTATATTTTGAGGTCTATATTTTGAGGGGTTTCGTTGCAAACGATGGGGAAAGCTGTGTGCTGGTTTATCAAATAAGGGATTTGTGAGAGAAAACATAGAGAATTAGAGAACAATTATGAGAAAGTGATGATTTTATTGAATAACCACAAACGCCTTATATAGCAACGTAAACAAAGAAGAAATAACAAAATCTCCTATTTGTAAGACTGTTAATTTCCTTTATCTCCATTGAATAATACAATATTCCTCATACTATACAAAGCTTGAGCTAATTCAGGAGAGCTAACTATGGAATATAAACCAATTTTATTGTTCAATGATTACAAAATATATGCCTAATAATATTAAAAAATATCATTCGCTAACAGTCCCCCATAGTTTGAGCCGTAGAAGATCGAAATATTAAGAAATAGGGTAAATTACTTTTTGAGTCCCTGTGTTTTAGTGGTTTTAACTAGTTGAGTCCAAAAGAAAAAAGTTTAACGACCTGAGTCCCTATAAGCATTTTCATTAATCATTTGAGTCCTTTTGAGTCCAATTTTTTGGACTCAAATCGTTATAAAATGAACAAAATTGGACTCAAAACGTTATAAAATAAATGGCTAGGGACTCAGGGCGTTAAACTTTTTGATTTTGGACTCAAATGGTTAAAACCACTAAAACACAGGGACTCAAAAAGTAATTTACTCTAAGAAATATTATTGGCTAATAGTCCCCAGCAGTTTAAGCCATAGAAGATCGAAGGCATAAACTGGATTGAAAACGGTGAAATAAATGTTTAGGTAAGCCTTTGTTGAAGATGTCCACATATTGCTAGTTGGCTGGAATGTGTAGAACTTTGAAAATGCCAAGAAGAACCTTTTCCCAAACAAAATGAATGTCTAATTCCACATGTTTACTGCGCTGACATTGAACTGGATTTTCAATGAGATCGATAGTTGAAAAAGTTATCACGGTATATTAAAAGTGGCATGTCTGACTGGAACATAAAGTCCGGGCATAAGATTTCAGATCAAAGTGATTTTGGCTATAGTGTTAGCAACCTCTTGATATTCTGCTTCGGCACCGGATCGTGAAATTGTAGGTTGGTATTTTGAGGACTAGGAGATTTAACTTTCACAAAAGTATACAAGTAGCCTGATGTTGACCAACGAGAGTCAGGACACCCACCCCAATCCACGTCCGAGTAGGCCGTTAGTTTAGTAGATGGAGAGGGTGTGATAAGTAAGCCTTGAGAGAGAGTACCCTTGATGTATCTAAGGATCCGTTTGAGTAGCTGAAAGTGTGGTTCACGGGGGACATGCATGAAGAGACAGGCTTGCTGTACTACATAGGATATGTTTGGTCGAGTAATAGTGAGATAGTGCAAAAGGGGTCACCTTGAGTGGCGCTAAGTGGTGCTAAGTTTAGATCCAACCTCGACCGGGGTGCTAACCAGATCTAATGTGAGCATGTTAGCATGACAGCATCATAATTTGACTGTGGTTTAAAGGGCCCATTTTTCTATTGTTGAACCGCTATACCGAGGAAATGATGTAAGCTACCAAGATTAGTCATGTTGAACTCAGTGGATAGCGATTTAATGATGTTGAGAAGGAGGAGTAACTAGATGTAGTGAGAATGATACCACCCATGTATAAAAGTAAATACACAGTTTATTCTCCCTTGTGGTAGATGAATAAGGAGGTGTCACAGACACCATTGTTGAAGCCGCACTGTCAAATAAACCATGAGAATCGTTGGTACTAAGCCCGTAGGGCTTGTATCAATCCATAAAGAGATTTGTTGAGTTTACACACATATTTGGGATGCGAGGGCAAGGTGAACACTGGTGGTTGAAACATTTAAACAGTTCCTTTTAATTGCATGTGCATAAATGCATTTTTAACATCTAACTAACGAATAATAGGTCATGTCCATAATACAACAAGGCTTAGGACTATGCGAATCGTAGTGGGCTTCACTACTAGACTGAATGTCTCATCATAGTCAATGCCCTCAGTTTGACTTCTGCCATTTATCACAAGTCGAGCTTTATGTCATTCTAATATCGCATCAGCATGGAATTTATGTTTAAATAACCATAGGCAATGAATAGTGGGTGTATCGGTAGGTTGCGAAACGAGTTCCCACGTGTTACTCTTCAATAGAGCTTCATATTTATTAGTCATGGCATTCTTCCAGTTAGGGCCGATGAGAGTGGTGAGATGAGATTTAGGAATAGGGGAAATGGATGATTAAGTTTCGAAGTTCAAAGACACCGGTTGGCGGGGTTTGTAGATGCCCGATTTACCCAATGTCCAAAAGTTTATGGCCATTCCCAGCAAATATTAATATTGGGTCTTTTGGAGAATGTGTGGAAAAAGTATCAAGCATATTTGTGCCAAAAATAATTTAAGAAGATGCACATGCATTAGAATGCCATTGATTAGTATTATCATACACGGGATCCATCAACAGGGCCTGCACCGCATTAGTAAAGCTCGTGGGTTTGAGCGGATTTATTGTAGCTAAGTGGGCTTAGGCCTGATGAGTACTTGAGAAGCCTGAAAAATTGTTTCCACTAGATCATAGCTGGGTCTGGGATCCCACTATTGGACCCAATCTAGTATAGGAAAGGGACATGGATGGGGAGCCGAATATCGGTCGTAAGTTTACTTGGGAGCCCAATAAGGAATATAAGAAGGCTAAGGTGAATTATGCATGTACTATGCGTGGCTGGCGTTACCAGTGATATATGATGAGAGGGTCTTCCAGTGACATGGTTATCACGCTGATTTCAAGATGATCAGCAGTTGGTGTTGTCACACTTGAAGGATTGGTTTTTCGGACGAGTCAGCATAGGTTGGGTGGGCACCGCAATGACCACAACAGGGGTAGGGTTGAGGGTGTTGGTTCAGGCCCTCAAGATCACTCTCACAACACACACAAACTCACGTATATGTATGTAGTATATGTGACAAAGAATGCAAGCTGCTGTTTTGATTATTATCAAAAAGGGGTACTTCTATTCATTAAACAAAATGGGCTATATATAGCCTCACACATACATACGTGGGAACATGCAAAAATATCAAAATACTAAATTAGCCTAATAACCGGTACATAGGTTGAACTATTCTTTCTCCCAACGTGCATCTCCTCAAGATTCGGTCAACCTCTACCAAGTCTTCAACTAACAAATAAACAAATATAAA
The DNA here is from genome assembly GCA_030545235.1 of Helianthus tuberosus. Classification (NCBI taxonomy): domain Eukaryota; kingdom Viridiplantae; phylum Streptophyta; class Magnoliopsida; order Asterales; family Asteraceae; genus Helianthus; species Helianthus tuberosus. The sequence continues at coordinate 53,982,262 of CM060428.1, forward strand.
AAACCCAAACTTGCAGCAAAAGCATCAACCAATTCACGTAACAAAATTGCTGGTTTCCGACCCTTTTACCCCTGAACCATTCTGCCCTTGATCTGTTACTATGTTGACCCGATAACGCACCGATCCGTGACCCGTAAACAAACCCGAATAATCCAACAATCACCCCCTTAATCGGTGTTTGTTTACGCCTTCACCGCAGCACCGAATCACCTCGGTTTCAAACCATCACGACTTTTACCGGACACCCGATCTTCACCTCGATCACGTCCAAAGTCAACTCGGTTCAACCCGAATCAAACCGACCACGCTTGTAACATGTCACATGGCATCCCGTTGGAAACGTTCACTAACATCACGACTTATCACGGATCAACGACCTCTCCCCGGTCACATCCAAAGCCACCCGATTGAACTCCAATGCCATAATGTCACCACCGTGTTTTTCCTTTTTTTTTTTTTCTCAAAACAACCTTTTTCCGATCACCCATGTTCAAGAGGCTCTCCACCGACAAAGAAAACAAGCCACCCGCTTCTTCCGTTTTCTCACATTGCCAAACGAGGCGAATCCAAAGCCACCTGCTTTGACGGATCCATTCTGCTCGCTTTTCACACACTACGTCGGTCTCCTCTTATCACGAACAATCCGATCAAGGTACTTGCAAAATTTGTGATAAAAATAACATCACATCCCTTTTTTACATCCCGTTCGATCACGACTATCAGCCACGAAAACCACCGATGTTCACCCGTCACCCCCGTCATCCTAACTGGTACATCACCCGCGACAACAACTGACACGAACACCCTTCTAGACTTCTTCTTCTGCTTCATAACAGTCCCAAACAGCCCTTCTTTCTCCTGCTTTAATCACCACTAACAGCCACCGAACACAAGTGTTTATCACCGGTCACCCCCGTCGTCTTAACTGGTACGTCTACCACAACGGCCGACCGAAACACCATAACGCCTCCGATTACGGCTGCTAAACAGATCAGAAAAAGCACCCTGCTGTCCCGAACCTTCTTTTACGTCGCCCTCCACCGACCGACACACCCGCCGGCGCGAAGGCTTTCCTGATACGAGCCCTAGGCTCTGATACCAAATGTTGGTTCATGCCCTCAAGATCACTCTCACAACACACACAAACTCACGTATATGTATGTAGTATATGTGACAAAGAATGCAAGCTGTTGTTTCGATTATTATCAAAAAGGGGTACTTCTATTCATTAAATAAAATGGGCTATATATAGCCTCTCACATACATACGTGGAAACATGCAAAAATATCAAAATACTAAATTAGCCTAATAACCGGTACACAGGTTGAACTATTCTTTCTCCCAACGTGCATCTCCTCAAGATTCGGTCAACCTCTACCAAGTCTTCAACTAACAAATAAACAAATATAAAAAACCCAAACTTGCAGCAAAAACATCAACCAATTCACGTAACAAAATTGCTGGTTTCTGACCCTTTTACCCGTGGACCATTCTGCCCTTGATCTGTTACTATGTTGACCCGATAACGCACCGATCCGTGACCCGTAAACAAACCCGAATAATCCAACAGAGGGTTCCATGGGCTGCCAGACGACAAGCTTCATACTGTAATTGCTCCACGACCTATTCCTAAGGTGGGAGATACGGGTTGAGAATTGAAGTTGTGGTGTCGTATTCACAGAGCGGGTCGCGAACCAGGTGGAGGATCCACTGGGTGTTGCTAAGCGGACAGTCGATGACAGCAAGTTGATCGAAAAGTTAGTGGATTCGTTGACAGTAGGCGTCAAGGTTGGGCATAGAAGCAAGGGTCAAGTTGGTTAATTCATGTCGGCTAGAGGCCCTTTGTTATTCAGAAACATATTTTGACCCGCTTCCATGCCTTGTATGCAGTTGATTTATCTTCAAGGACCCAGACGGGCAAGTCATTATTAAGAGTGCTATAGATCCATCGCAAAACTACTGCATTGATGTTCCTCTAGGACGGGTATTCAATTGAGGTTTTAACACGTGCCGGTAAACCGTCGATATAGTGAACCACAACATACCTGGTTGCGTGTAGCATGAAGAGTTTGACCCATGTTGGGTACAAGACTTCAACACTATTAGAGTGTATGTATTTATAGTATGTATGTATAGTTGAGTTAGTTGGAGTTAGTTGAGATAGTTGTGGGTGTGAGTGGTCTATAAATAGGTATTGTATTAACTATGAATGCAATGAGAAAGTGATTTGTAATGAAAAAAAAATTGATCGCAGGAAAGATGACAGACTTTCTTAGAGCTGTGCTTTCATACAATAAAAGAGATATTAGGCAACAAATCACTTTCTCATTGCATTCACAGTTAATACAATACCTATTTATAGACCACTCATACCCACAACTAACTATCTCAACTAACTCCAACTAACTCAACTATACATACATACTACAAATACATATACTCTAATAAACACTCTCGAGTACGCGAATTTTGTGTTGTATGTTTGTTATGGTGTAAACTATGTGTAAGGTTTGAGTTTTGGGTTGCTGATTGTCGCCCATGATGACAAACAACGAAGTAATTTGTTTATGTGAAAGGATGGGTATGGCGAGATCAAGATCAAGCCAAAGAGTGATACCATGTAAGACCATTAATTTCCTTGATCTCCATTGAATAATACAATCCCAATTTATATACAAAGCTAGGAGCTAATTTAGAAGAGCTAACTATGGAATACAAATCAGTTCAACCTAAACAATAGAAATGTAATCGCCTAACACTATTTATTTGACTTAAACAAAAGACTCGCTAGAAATGGTAAAACACTTACGTGTTTAGCTTCCATCTTTCAACGGCTCCAAGGTAAAACACCCACGTGTTTAGCTTCCATCACCCAGGATCTTATTTCATTAGGGTCCAGTTTTTGTGTAAGGATCTTTTACAACCAAAGATTAAAATTTTCGGGTCGGTCATCGTAGTTGGGTCGGTGCCAGAAAATAATGTAGAAGCATTTAGTGGAGTTGAAACCGCTACATTATATGTTGGAAGTTTTATTTAGTAATCAACTGTTAAATAAAATCGACATTCAATTTATCATTTTAAAGAAACAAATTAGAGGGTTAATAGGTAGTTGTGTTTTTTAAAACACTAGTTTAATTTGATGGAAAAAATAAACTAAAAAAAAATGACATGTAAGATTTGAATTTGGGATCTATTTGTTGGAACAAAAGGGGATTTACCACCACACCATCTTTGCTTTTAATACTATGGGGTCCAATTAATTTATTTTATGGGGTGCTTGAAAAATTTAACGTACCGCTTCTACTATTTTCTAAAAAAAGATTGGGGACCGTCGACCCCGACCCGGACCATGTGGGTCCGCCCCTATCCGCCACGGCTCCAATAATTAATTCCAATGTTCTAGTTATATTTTAACATCTCCTCCCTGACACCCACCTCGGTTCTCAAATAGCAGAACTGATCTTGTCCCACTACTAGAAAAATGGTCATTTTGTTACGGTAATTTCCTACGCAAAAAAATGCGTTACAAATTCTAACACATTTGTAACGCATTTTTTACTAAAAAATAACCCATAATTTTTTTAACAAATTTGCAACACAATAGTAACACAAACAAAAAAAATCCCAATTTTGTCACAGTTTTGTTACAAATGTGAAGGAAATATTTTATTAAAACTATTAACTTAACTAAATTATTATTACCAAATACAATCTATTTTACAACACATTTCCAGCGAGTGAGTAGACATTTGCTACGCAGTCGTAAGGCCGGAGGGTGTGGGGGGCGCCACCCTCGCCCTGTCAGCATCTATGGCGCCGTGGGCGCTATACACCCACACCGCCTGACTTAAGTTGGGGCGCTATAGGTGGCTCGCGAACATGATAACGAGCAGAAAACACACAGATCGAGGCCCCTTTACTTTTTTGACCGTTGAACGGTCAGATTTAAAAAAAAATAAAAAATTGTTTTTCAAATTCAAAGTTTATAAATACTCTTCCATTTCTCCATTTTTTCCATCTCATTTCACCCATTTTCTCTCAAATTTTTATACAATACGCTAATTTTTTTTAAACCCCTCTCTACAATGTTTCCCAACAACCTAAACCCATGGGACCCGAACCATCCGTACTGGCAAAACAACGAGCAAGAGGACCGGTATCGCCGAGACTCGCGTACGGGTGAGGTTGGATATTACCCAATGCCACAAACAACCCCAACTTCTCCTCATCCCATCACTCAACCGATGGCTAGTTTTTTTGGGTATTATTCTCAACCCCAGTTTTTTCCCTCAAACATACCCCAACACATTCCTCAAAACATACCCGAAACCCAATCCATACCCGAAACCCAAAACACAACCCAGACTGAATCCGTTCCCGAAACCCAAGTCGAACCCTCTTCTAGAAAAAAAAGAAACCATAAAAAGAAGGTTGAGTCCGAGAAACGTGCTACCAAAAAGGTCGAATATTGGACGCCTACGGAAGAATTCGAGTTGGCAAAAGCATGGCTCGACGTATCGGAGGACGAGATTGTTGGTAAAATTTACACACCTTTACAAAAATATAGTTTTGTAAACTTATTTTTTAAATCAAACATATACCTTTGTAAATATATATTTTTTTATAGGTGACGACCAAGACATAAAGGTTTTTTGGAACCGTATTCGTGACAAGTTTTTCACCGCCATGGGTCGCGGCGTATATCGACGGCCCGACTCTATTTCGGGAAAATGGGGCGCAATGAGGACGAAGATTAGCAACTTTAACAACATACATACTAATCTCATCAACAACACTCGAAGGAAAAGCGGTTCGAGCGATGTGGACGTGATGACCCAAGCCCACTCCGATTATAGGGTGTACCATGGTCATCACTTTACGCATGTAAATGCGTGGGAGCTTCTTCGCAAATCTCCCAAGTGGCATCTTGTGCCACCGTTCGACCCAACCCGCCCTCGGCATCTAGTACCTTCTTATTTTTTTTAATGATTTTGTGATGTTTTTTATTTTTTTAGAATGAAATTATGGTTTTTTTTTTTAATTTTTTAGTTATATAAAATGGCCATTTAATTTAAAAAAGTAAAATGTAAAAATAAAAAATAATTAGGTAATGATGACGGGGCTCCATCCCACACCCTGCAAATTAAAGGGGGGGGGGGGTTATAAAGCCCCCTGGCTGACATGGCGTCTAGGTGGCGCTGAGGTGTCCTTTATAACATGCAAGGGGCTCCATCCCACACCCTCTAGCCTAACCAAACTTTATAAAATTAAAAAACCCGCTTGGATTACTGGACCCATAACTCAAGTGCAAAATAACCCATATAATTACATTTCTGCCATCACTTTTAAAACCACTATGGAAAGTGGAAACCATACCTTCTGTCAAAAAGACATGTTTGCCAATTTAAAATTCAAAACCCTAAATCCCCAAATATTCATCATCGTCATCGTGCTGTAAGTCCATTTTCAATCCATCACTTCCATAATTGCACAATCTTCACATTTTCAATCCATTCAGCTTCCAATTTATTGATCAATAACCAGATGATGAAACACAGGCTAACACTAGGGTTAATCTGCGGGGTTATTTCTTCTGTGGGTTCAATCTCTCTTCCTACTCGTGAGATGGCTTGGTTCCTGCAAAACAGCAACACCGTTAGTCTCGTTAAGAGGGGAATATGGGGGTTTCCCTCTTAACCAGGCTCCGGCGTGAGAATAAGTACTGTTCTGAGGGAGAATAAACAGTGTGTGTTAAGTGTGAGAATATAGAGAGCAAGGTGTCTCAACCTGAATGATGAAGGGTCCTATTTATAGCCGGAGGGTGAGAGAGGGAAGAGCAGCGATGCCAGCTGTGGTTGCGCGCCAGCTGTCCGACCAAGGGGAATATCCTCTTGGTCTACTCTGCTGTGGTCAGTGTAGTGGTACACGTGGCGCACTCACATTTGCCCATCTTGGAGACGTCGTACTGGTGTTGTCGGGCTGCTCTTGGATTTGTTACAGGCCTACGTGGCGCCTGATGACTGGTGGCACGTGTTGTCCTTTATGTCGGATGGAGCATCTTTGGTGCCACTTAGGTATTTTCCAAAAACTTCTAGAAGCTTCTGGATGACCTCGTTGATGTCAGCGCCACATAGGATGGAAGAGTGGTGTGGTCCTTGCCATGTGGGCAAGGAATTGGGACCATACCTCTTCAAGTCCCCCCAGTCCAGTGTGCCTTCTAGTTGAGTTGATCGTCTAGGAGGGATTCTGGACTTATGAATGTGGTGTTTGTTATGGCGTGGGGTGTCTAAGGGATCTCTAAGAAGTTTGCCCCTGGTGGGCGCATGGCGCACCGCGTATGGTTTTTGGCACTTGTAGAGTTGAGCCAAATGGACGCGTGGCGTACCGCGCATGGGTTTTTGTATGCCTGCTTTATAAAAGTTGAGCCAAATGGACGCATGGCGTACCGCGCATGGGTTTTGACACTTTAAAAAATTGAGCCAAATGGACGCATGGCGTACCGCGCATGGGTTTTGGCACTTTAAAAATTGAGCCAAATGGACGCATGGCGTACCGCGCATGGGTTTTGGCACATTATAAAGGTTGTCTTCAGGAAGAAGCTTTGTTGTCTTGGGAAGGAGTGACTGATGTGACTGTCTGGTGTCAGGTGAACAGGCGTCTTTTCAGTCATGTCAGTTACTTTATGTCATGATGGCAGGCGTCTGTTGCACACGTTTCTGAAAAAAGAGACGGTGTCTTCTCTCTCCTCTGACGTGTTTCCTCCCCGTTGGTTGTCTTTTTGTATTCTGACGGCCCACTACCCATCGCATTAAATGCGATGGGTATAAGTATCCGGTGATCTTCTCTTTCTTCACCACTTTTCAAAATTTGAATTCCGGATTTCTCTCTTCTTCCTTTATTTTCTTTCTTCTTCTCTTGAGTTCATCTGCACTATTGTTTGTTTTCTTGTCATGTCTTCTGCAAATCCTTCTTCGAGGAAGAGAAGGAACAAAGGTAAAACTCCGCCTGGCCCGGATCAGGCGGTAATAGGGTGGAAAGAGGAGGAATTCCACAACTTGGTAAGGGAGATGGGTTTTCTCCCTGAGTGGGGTGCTCAGTACCCTATCTCTAGTTCCACCGCCATGGACGCTCCTCCCGGGTATATGACTTTGTACGCTGCTTTCTTCCGGGAAGGCAACTTTAGGCTTCCAATGACTCGATTTACTGCTGATGTGCTGAGGGGTTATGGTCTCCACATATCTCAGATCAATGCCATCGGGCTCCCTCGTATTACTCACTTTGAGTTCGTTTGTATGGCTAACCGTTTAGATCCGACGTTTGAGATGTTCAACGCCTTCTACACCGTTTCATATACAAGTGGTTTTTACTCCTTTAGTGCTCGTACCGGCGTTTCTCCAGTTTGTTCTGTGCCGTTGAAGAGTCTCCATGAGTGGAAGAAAAAGTTTTTTTATATTCGCCGGGGTGTTGTTCCTGTGGATATGCATTACAGGTCTGTGGATGAGGGTATCCCCAAGGTTGATGTGGTTGCAAATTTTGTTGACCAAGATTGGTATAAGAGATTGACTCGTAAAGCCACTCCGATAATCCAGCTTGAGGAGATGGCGTTGGTGGGTGCCGGTATGAGCATGAAGTGGGTCCCTAAACATCCGTTGGGGGTTCCGGTTTATGGTCATGATGGCAAGTGTACATTTTGCTCCATATCCTTTTTTCTCTCTTTTGTATGTGTACGTTGTATTATTTTTGCATTGTTCTTTATCCTCGCGTTTTTTGGAGTAGGTTTCACTTTGTTGAACGTTTTGGATCTTAAGGCACCGGGTGCAATGGTTGAGGCGATACAAAGACCTGATAAATGACCCTGGTTGGATCAGATCCGTGGCCGTTTTCTGCATCCGAGCAATGAGAGTTTCACCACTTACGTTAACACTGTCTTAGGTGAAGATAGTGAGAATGATGATGATGCATTTGATTCCATTCGAGAGGAAGTTATCGTTCTCTCGAGTGATGGGTCTGGCAGATCTTTTGAAGACCTAACCTCTCGTTCCGCGCGTGCAGGTCCGACGCAGGGGGTTGTGCATGAGCCGGTGAACGAGCCTGTTGGTGATGATTTGGAGATTCCAGTCGAAACTGCTGACCCGTTGGAGACGAGGAGAAAAGCGAAAGCTGACAAGCCAGAAGGGAAAGGGAAAAAGGCTGAAGAAACTGCCACTGAGCCTCCTCGTAAGCGACTTCATACTCATCGTATCCTTGATTATGTTGTTGTTTCTGATACGTTGTCCGGTTTAGGAGTTGGAGAGAAACGTCCTGAGTCGGACCCTGAGGACCGCGCAACTCTAACAGAGATGATGCAGAGAAGGGCCTTCGAGGATAAAAAACGAAAGCTTGACGAGCAGGCTGCTGCTATGCTTGCCTCGAAGAAGATTAAACTTCAAAAAGAGGATCCCACCGCCCCTTCTGAATCGGAGATTGACATGGGTATTTTTGCTGAGAGACCTGGGGATTTGTTGCAGAAGATTTTTGAAGCTTCTGGTATTCGTTTTATCTTCTTCCAACTTGTCTTACATTTTTTGCTTGTTTGTCCTCCTTTTCTCTGAATGTGCTGCTCGTTTTGGAGCAGGTGCCAAAACAGCCAAGACTGGACACCAGATTGATATTTCGAAAATTACTCCTCCGGAATCTCCGCCGTCGAGGACATTTGGGTTGTCTCCTCCTCATGATACTCCTGACGGGAAGAAAAAAGAAGATGTGAATGTTGAGCAGGTTGGTGAAGGTGGTGGTAATACAGGTGGTGATGCGGGTGGTGCTGTTGGTGGTGATCGTGGTAAGAATGTTGAAGTTGAAGTGGAGATAAGTGAAACTACTCCTCATCAAACGGTGTATACAAAATGCCCACCGGGTGATGGTGGTGGTGCAACCTCCGGGGCAGTCCGGAGTCCTGATGTTGAGTATGCTCGGGGTGGTTCTTGGGACACCCATAATCCAGCATGCGATGATCTGCCCCATGCGCCTTGCTGGCACTTGACCCAGGGCTCCCGGATGAACGACCTTGACAATTGTCATGAGTTTTTCTCTCTGTCTCTCCCCCAAGCTGAAAGGTTATTTCAGAAGAGGCGCCGCCGGTTAGAACTGTTGGATGATCATGTTCAAGCCGGGGTTAACTTCTAGTCTACTTCTCAGGAGATTGTCCGTGAATGGAAGCTGATGGGGGAGGACACTCTTGAGTTTGAAAATGAGAAGAGGTTGTTTGCGGAGGAGAGAGAAAAATTTAATACCGAGAAGAAAGGGTTGGTGTGGAGGGTATCCGATGCAGAGGAGAAGCTCGCCCAAGAGAAACAAGCGAATGCTGATAAACAGAAAAATTGGGAGGCAGCATGCGAGCGGACTAACGTGGAGCTTAAGTCTCAACGTGACGCTATTGTATGTTTGTCTGGTGAGAAGACTGAGCTTGCTGAGGAAGCTCAAAAGGCGCGCGTCGTGTTTGAGAAGAAGGAGAAAGAGTACATTGATCGTATAGCTAAGCTAGAGGATCTTGTGAGGTAGTATGAGACTACTGAACGTCTTCTTCAAGAGAAAACCGTTGAGTGTAAAGCCTCTGAAGTCCTTGCCGAGGAAGCGTCGGCTGATTGCAAGTGGTTGCTCTCGCGCGCGGTGCCTCTGGTAACTTCTTTTACTTTATTTTGTGACTTTCGTGAATTGTCCCTTATCTGTGTGTTTCTCGTAGATTGCTGATCGCATCGTCAACTCCCACGATCTTGCCAATTATATGTTTGAGTTGGGGCAAGCTGGTTACAGTAGCGGGCGTAAGGATGGGTAAAACGAGGGTAGGGCTGCGGCCCTTAATAAGGAAAAAGAACATCACTTCGAGTTGTGGAAGGAGGATTGTAGTTCTGCTTATGCCGCGAAAAGACAAGAGTTTTCGTCTTTGGAGTTTGCTGTGGTTAAAGCTGCGAAAAAATTGGCTCGAAGATCTGATGGTGTCGTGTTGTTGAAAAAAGCGCTTGGCGATGAAGGTGGTGCGGCTGGAGGTGCTGGGACCAGTCATCCCAAATGAGGGACTCCGGCCTGCGCGCCGCGTATGACCTTGGTTGGTCTTGTACTTGACAATTGGATGAACAATTTTAACTTTCTTGCTATGCTTGTGGATATTTGGCTATGCTTTGACATTTGTTATGCTAATAGTTGTTTGTTTTTATGCGAATTTTGTTATCGTCATAATATGTGCATGTATAATTACTTTGATTCAGGTGTCACGAATGAATAATGGCGCTGACAGGTTTTGTTGTGTTTATTACAACGTTTTATTCTGTCGTTTCTGTGCACAGGTTGGATCGTGAATACGAAGTTATCGGACTACAAGTTATTGTGTGGACCCAGCTGTGTTCAGCCTTGGGGGTGCTTACAATGTTTGTTTGTCCTGTGTTCGATGTTTTCGTGTTTATGTGGGCACGAAGTATTTGTTTGGCGTTTGTTAGGCTTTAGTTGTGTATCTGACCTGGCTGTGCACTTGTTTGTGACAGGCCTTGGAGGTCTACAACGTTTCCTAATGGTCGAGCCATTGATGTTTTCGTGTATGCCCAAAGTAATATATGCAGTTGTGACAAAGAAATTTGCATGATAGAAAGATAGCCAAACACTTCTTGTATTACTATAAATGTGTTGGCGACTTGGCCATTGCAATTACAAGAATCTTCTTCACAGGTAACACTTTCTCAGCTGTTGGGCATTCCATGTTCGAGGAACCTCCTTGTTGTCGATGGTGCGCAGCTTATAGGCTCCTTTTCCGAGCACTGTGACGATGACATATGGACCCTCCCACTTGGGAGCCAACTTCCCGGGTTTTTCTGCATTTGAGGCCTCGTTGTCTCTGAGGACGTACTCTCCCGGGTTGAAGGTGCAGACTCGGACTTTAGAGTTGTAATACTTTTCCAGCTTCGTTTTGTACTTCGCTTCATTTATTGCCGCCATTTCTCTCCTTTCTTCTAGGAGGTCAAGGTCGATCCTCCTCTCCTCTTCATTGTTGATCAGATTCATTGAGAGCATTCGTGGTGACGGCAATCCTATCTCCGCTGGTATTACTGCCTCGGACCCGTAAACTAAGCTAAACGGTGTTTCTCCGTTGCTTGTCTTGGGCATCGTCCTGTGGGCCCACAAGATGCTGGGCAGTTCGTCTACCCATCCTCTTCTTTTTTTCCCAGCCTTGCCTTGATTCCATCGACAATACTCTTGTTGACGGCTTCAACTTGACCATTCCCCTGCGGGTGTGCGACCGAGGAGAAGGTGTGCTCGATGTGTAGTTCCTTGAACCACTGTTGAAGATTGTCTTCGGCGAAGTTGGTTCCGTTATCCGTGATGATCTTGAGTGGTAATCCAAAACGACATATGATTTGCTCCCAAATGAATTTTTTGACAACCGTGGCTGCGGTCGATGCGAGGGCCTTTGCCTCTACCCATTTGGTGAAATAGTCGACTGCGACTATTATAAATTTGACAGCACCTGGGGCTTCGGGGAAAGGTCTGACCATTTCTATTCCCCATTGTTGAAAAGGCCATTCCGTTGTGACTGGTACCAATTCATTCTTGGGATGCATCGTTTTGGGAGCGTGTCTTTGGCACCCACTACATTTTCTCAATTCTTTAACCGCATCTAAATGCATCCCGGGCCAATAGTACCCCGCATTCATGACTTTTGCTACCACCATTCTTGGTCCGGCATGTATACCACAGATTCCCTCGTGCACCTCTCTGATCAAATAGCTTGCGTCTTCGGGATCGACACATCTTAACAAAGGCCCGAAGTATGATTTTCTGTACAAAATCCCATCAGCCATCTGATAATGTTCGGATTTGTATTGGATTTTCCTCGCTTCTGCTTTGTTCTCCGGGAGTATTCCAGATTGGAGGTACGCGATTATCGAAGTCATCCAAGACGTTGGTCCTAGTTGAACGACGCTTACTTCCCTCAGTGGCACTGACGGGTTGCTTAAAACCTCTATGCGTACATCCTTTGCTAGGTGTTGGAAACTTGTAGAGGCGAGTTTACTCAGCGCGTCTGCTGGTGTATTCTCACTTCTGTTAATATGGTGCACCTTGTAGGAATAGAAGGTTTGTAGCAGCGTCTTTGCTTGACTCAGGTAAAGTGCCATTGTATCTCCCTTGGCTTCATATTGCCCGTTGATTTGTCCTGCCACTAACATGGAGTCCACATGCGCTTTGATGTGTCGTACTCCCATTTTGATCACCAACCTTAAACCAGCAAGGAAAGCTTCATATTCGGCTTCATTGTTTGTGCTTTTAAAATCTAAGCGTATGGCGTAGGTGAACTCATGTTTGTCAGGGCTCACCAACCGGAGACCAGCACCTGCGCCATCTTCGTTAGACGCGCCATCTGTGTATAGTAACCATGGTTCTTCTACTTGCTGTTTCTTGGCTTTTTCCATCGCCTTGCATTCTCGATCTTTGTCATCCGGTACCACTGTCATGAAGTCTGCAAGTACTTGGCCCTTGATCGCCGGTCTTGGCCTGAAAACTACATTATGACCCCCGAGCTCTATCGCCCATTTTGCTAGTCTCCCTGAAATCTCTGGCCTTGCGAGTATGTTGCCAATATTGTAGTTTGTTAGCACGTGAATGACGTGGTTGGCAAAGTACTTGCGCAGCCGTCTTGATGCATGGATCAGTGCGAGTACTAGTTTCTCCATGATTGCGTACCGGGTTTCTGGGTCAGTCAGGGTTCGTGACACATAATAGACTGGCGTTTGAACACCCTGTCGATCAACAAGTAACACTGCTCCTACTGCTCTGTCGGAGGCTGATAAGTACAGCACCAGGGGTTCCCCTTTGACTGGTGCGGTTAATGTTGGCAACCTGATGAGGCAATCTTTCATCTCGCGGAATGCGCTCTCGGCTTCCGGAGTCCACTGAAATTGGCTTTTCTTCATGCAGTTTCAGAGAGTTTTGATAAATGGGAATGATTTAGCGGCGTGGTTGGCCAGGAAACGGTTAAGTGCTGCCAACCGCCCCGCCAGTTTTTGCATCTCCTTAATCGTTGAAGGTGAGGGCATGCGTTCAATTGCTTGTATTTTATCAGGATTTACTTTGAAACCATCTTTCGTGACGATGAAACCCAGGAATTTCCCCTCCTCCATGCCGAAAGAGCATTTCGCTGGGTTTAGCTTGATACTTACTCCACGCAAGGTGTCGAATGTTTTTTGGATGTTCAGCAACATTGTACTCTCTTCTTTGCTCATGATGACTAGATCATCCATATACACTTCGATGTACTTGCCGATGGCATCGTGGAATGTTTCGTTCATGAGCCTCTGATAAGTCGCGCCCGCATTCTTTAAACCGAAAGGCATCTTGGTATAGCAGTATAGCCCTGTTGGTGTGCGGAACGCGGTCTTGTCTTCGTCTTGCACAGCCATCTGTACCTGGTGGTACCCCTTGTAGCAATCGAGGAAACATTTCCATCGGAATGTGGCAAGTGAATCAATCTTTTCATCAATGTCTGGTAAGGCGTAACAGTCGCGTGGACATGCCTTATTCAGATCCTTGTAGTCTACGCACATTCTCCAGCTACCGTTGTTCTTTTGGACCATCACTGGGCTTGCTACCCACGTTTGATACCTGACCTCCCTGATGATTCCCGCGTTTAACAGCTCTATCACCTACTCTTTCATGGCGTCGTGCTTTATGTCTCCCAAGTGGCGCTTGGCGTGCACTACCGGCTTTGCGTCTTTCGAGACGTTTAATCGATGTTCAGCTATGTGCCGTGGAACACCCACCATGTCTGCCGGTGTCCAGGCGAACACATCCATGTTTTGGAACAACAGTTTCTTTAGCGCTGCGCGCGTTAGGTCAGACATTGCAGGTCCTAAGGTAACTATTTGTTCTGGGTATGCGCTGTTTAACACCCATTTCTCTGCCTCTTGACGTGGTTCTGGTTTTCTTGCCTTTGCAGGTCTTAGCTCATCTGTTGCTAGGTCTTCCTTGCTTGCGTATATGATTGCCACCCCGGTTTCTGTTGGGAATCCCACGGCTGAATGCGGGCCAGAGCAGATCATGCTGAAGTCGCCTTGGGATTCTCTTCCTAGCAGGATGTCGTGCCTCGAATGCGCGGGTAATACCATAAACGTAACATCTTTTGTTCTTGAGCTTCTTCCATCTGAGAGCAATACTGGGAATGATATCTGCCCTAGAGGAAAGACGGCTTCATTACAGAAACCAGTGAGCGGGTAATCAACTGGTTCTAAGCGCGCCTTATCCTCCTGATCGAATTGATTAAAACACTGTTCGTATATGATATCCGCAGTGCTCCCCGGGTCGATGAAAATGTAATCTGTTTGGTAATGCCCTATCACGCCCGAGATGACGATGGGTCGTCTTTCTCGCGGGCCTCCTCTTACAACCGGGAAAACAACTTGTTTCTCGCGCCATGAGTCGTCCTGCGCGCGCTTGTTGTAGTTTTTTCTTGGCCTTCTTGGACCCCCTTGAACCATGTGGGTTTCTAACTTCCGGAGTTTTTTGTTATCTGGTCCTTCTTCTCTTCTTTGTATTTGACGGTAATCGCGCTTTCCGCCCTTTATCAAATGGGTGAGTTTTCCGTCTCTCAATGACCGTTCGATTTCTTGCTTTAAACTGAAACAATTGTCGGTTAAGTGCCCAGTGTCTTTGTGAAACTCGCAGAAGAGATTCGGGTCTTGGCCCCTTTTGTTGCGCATTTGTAGCGGTGGCTTGAACTGGTGGTTCTCGGTTGCCAAGACTTCTGAAGGAGTTTTCGTGAGGGGTGTCCACTGTTTCTCCCTGTTTTCTCGTTTCACCTCTTTCCGGTGGGCTATTTGATTGATCGTGTGGCGCGCATCCTCTCTTACCGGGCTTCTTTCTCTGTGACCGGATGTTTTCCATGGTTGGCTCCTGCCTTTCTTGCTATGCCGGTCGTTATGGTTGTAGCTGCGCTGACGGTGATCATCACCGGTCAACTGTCTGTCCGACTGCGCGATGGTTTTGGCTGCTTCAATGAAGGTTTCCCAGTCTTTGGGTCCTCCGTCTCTTCCTTTTACGCGCTTGATTAGATCGTCGCACTTGACAGCCCTCATGAAGTGTGCGCGCATCATCTTCTCGCCTACGTCGCAAATCTCCAAACATTCTTTGTTGTATCTTGTAATGAAATCTTCCACGCTTTCGTGGTCTCTACGCCATATGTTCAAACAATCGGCTGGATCCCTGGTGTGTCGTCGTTGCTGTGAGAAGTGTGCCAGGAACTTCTCTCGGAAATCAACCCATGATTTGATTTTTCCTGCTGGCAGGCTGTCAAACCAGACGTGCGCTGCGCCTATGAAGGTTTGAGCGAAGAGATGGCACCAGGTTGGTAAGTTCCATCCGCCTGTTGCTCCCGCACCGTTAAAAACTTGAAGGTGATCGTCTGGGTCTGTCAACCCGTTGTATTTGCCCACGTTGTGTGGCAATTTCGTTTTGTCAATGGCGGCCGTGGCGATCTCCCTAATGAATTTTGAATTCTCAGCCATGTCGTCTGGATGATAGCTCAAGGTGTAATCATGCTCTGCTTTTGGGTCATAACCTGCGCGCTTACGAGGTTTGTACGCTTCATGCTGGGGTGGCAGCCTGCTGAACACTGTGCTTTCTCTGTACGTCTCGTCGTCATCTTCAAATTCGTCGTTTATGTTGCGCGGACCTAAACGACTTTGTATTGGCTTCTTTGGTTGATGAGAAAACTGCACGTAATTACTTTCTGTTTCGCCGTAAGTATCGCGTGTGTCGTGCGCGCTTGGCCTTCTAATATGTGGCGGAGGTACTGACTCAGGGCGTAGATTGAATGCATTGGTCTGTTGAGGCATGGGAGCGCTCAAAGGCCTTGGCAGTGGAGTGACAAATGCGGACTGGTTTGCTTGTGCCTGAAGCATAGCTTGCTGCGCGCTGAGTTGTGTGTAAACAAGGTTTATAGACGCCACTTGTTCGGCATACCAGGAAGCCAGAGTTTTTCCCTCGGGTAGCCCTAATAATGCAGAGAAGTTCAGTTGTGCTTGGTCCGATGGAGCTGAGGGACCAGCCCCATGGCTTTGTGTTTGCACTGGTGGAGGTGTTTGTTGGACTACCTCTGACGGAGGCTGGAACGTAGCTCCGTTTGTGGTCTGAGTGATGATCCTGGGTGGAGTTTGGAAAGTAGCACCAGGTGTGTTTTGAGTAACAATCCTGGATGTACTTCCAAAGATGCTGGGAAACTCGTTGTTCATCGGCCCTTCTTGGATAATTTCGTTCCTTGGACCCCGCTGGACGTGTACGTTGTCCGAAACGAGTTCAAAGGAAGAAACGTCTCCATCTACCTGGTGAGAAGGGTTTTGTTCAGCCATGTTGACGAGTGTTTTTTTGAAAAGAAAAAGAGATGAGAGTGGTTTTGCTAAAAGCGGATGGCGCCAATGATGAAACACAGGATAACACTAGGGTTAATCTGCGGGGTTATTTCTTCTGTGGGTTCAATCTCTCTTCCTACTCGTGAGATGGCTTGGTTCCTGCTAAACAGCAACACCGTTAGTCTCGTTAAGAGGGGAATATGGGGGTTTCCCTCTTAACCAGGCTCCGGCGTGAGAATAAGTACTGTTCTGAGGGAGAATAAACAATGTGTGTTAAGTGTGAGAATATAGAGAGCAAGGTGTCTCAACCTGAATGATGAAGGGTCCTATTTATAGCCGGAGGGTGAGAGAGGGAAGAGCAGCGATGCCAGCTGTGGTTGCGCGCCAGCAGTCCGACCAAGGGGAATATCCTCTTGGTTTCCTCTGCTGTGGTCAGTGTAGTGGTACACGTGGCGCGCTCACATTTGCCCATCTTGGAGACGTCGTACTGGTGTTGTCGGGCTGCTCTTGGATTTGTTACAGGCCTACGTGGCGCCTGATGACTGGTGGCACGTGTTGTCCTTTATGTCGGATGGAGCATCTTTGGTGCCACTTAGGTATTTTCCAGAAACTTCTAGAAGCTTCTGGATGACCTCGTTGATGTCAACGCCACATAGGATGGAAGAGTGGTGTGGTCCTTGCCATGTGGGCAAGGAATTGGGACCATACCTCTTCACTAACCAGATCAGATCATGAATCGTAACTACGATGAATTACTGGACGAAATTTGGAAGCTAATACTGAACCAATTAGGAGATAATCATCATCAACAATTCGAATAACTTTCATTGGTACGCAAACTATTATTGTCGTTAACCGATCGGTTACGCCGCCATTTCACCGTCGTAGATCAGACGTAAGTCGTTCACGGTATGATTTCTAGATTCATTTACCGATTTAAAAACCTAAAAACCCTAGATATTAGTTAATCGCAAAATTGTAACGTAGAAACTGCTATTCGTGAGATTGCTCGTACGTTTGTTGCTTTGAATTTAGAATCTATTGATGTTTCGATTTATGTTTTGGTTCTGATTGAAGGAGTCAGGGTTGAGTAATAGGAAAGTTAAGGTGTTGAGATGTGCGAATGTTGATAAGTTACGTGATGTTGATTTGATAAAGTGAAGTTTCCTCCGGATTTAGAGGAACTAGATGTAAATTATCCACGTAAAAAGCGTGAAATTGATGAGTTACGTGATGTTGATTTGATATAGCGAAGTTTCATCCAGATTTGGAGGAATTAGATGTAAATTATCCGCGTAATAAGTTTGAAATTGATAAATTACGTGATTTTGATTTGATATAGCGAAGTTTCATCCAGTTTGACGGAATTAGATGTAAGTTATCCGCGTAATAACCTTGAAATTGATGCTTTGCGTAGTTATAACATTAGTGAAATTATGATCACTGGTGCTGGAATTGAATGTTTGTGTTGTGGTTTGCGGAATCTGATTAAAATTAATATCTCAATGAATCCTCTGCTTACAGATAGGTCACTCTTTACAAAAATCTGATTTAGTTCTTGATGAGAACTTTCATATTGTTATTTCTTCAAGGTTTGTCTTTGAAGGGAGTGATGAAGGTTCAATTAGTTGGGCATTTGATGGCGCATTTTCATATTACCTAGCATTTTCATCTATGTTGTTAAAGACGCAAGGCGTAGGCGAGGCGCATCGGCCTCGCCCGGAGCCTAGGCGCAAGGGGGGGTGCAAAAATGAGTTTCTGAGTTGGAATTTGGTTGAACTCGTGCGTGCCCGCACCTGCGGACACGAATATGTTCTAACTCTCTATGTGATCAAATGTGTAATCTCTCTTTTGAGCCAAGTCAAATAATGACTCAATGGTAAAGATGTTTGACCTTGACAGTCGACACTCTATTAATAGCCCCAAACCCGTGACCCATTGGTGCCAGAGATTGCTCACATGTAAAAAAACTTACGAGTCTGAGTACGAGGCCACTGCTCATAGCTAGACGCATAAGTATGCCATGGGCTGATCTCTTGAGTCTTGTTTGAGGCTTGGAGCAAGTATGCTAAACTGGAAAGATCTTTGAGTGAAAAAAAAAAACGGGCCCGAGCCCTATTCGAGTCTACAATTGCACAACCTGCACTTGACATGTCAGACTTGTGCAAACTCAATATAACAAAGTGCTCAGCGACTCAACTCGATGTCGTGCAAGGTTCACTCTCATCTCTTTTGATACCTTTAACTCGCAAGATGGGGTGGGCTGGGTAACCTGTCAAAATAGGTCCATTTTTATTAAGTTTTTTAAGTTTCATTATATTTTTAAGTTTCTAATCTTTTTTGTCCTAACATTTAGGCTCAAGCCATTCGAGAACAATTGGCAGATATTCAAGCTCGTCTTGAAAAAGAGACAAAGGCAAGGAAAGTCTTAGAACTCATCTTGAAATTGAGAGAAAAATGAGAGAAGATCTTCAACAACACATAAACGAAGCAGTGTAAAAAGTGCTGCACGACTTCATGAAGAATTGACGTCCTAGTATTTAGTTATTAGCTGGTATCGTTTTAAACATATGCACGTTAAGAGTTTATTTGTTTTGTGATTTAGACGTACTAGATCTTGCGTTATGGATGTTACAAGTTTGTTAGTTGTATTGTGATTTTAAAACATGTTTTATAATTTTCTAGTGATTCATTTTTGCATTTTTTTAG
This sequence comes from Helianthus tuberosus, assembly GCA_030545235.1. Lineage (NCBI taxonomy): Eukaryota > Viridiplantae > Streptophyta > Magnoliopsida > Asterales > Asteraceae > Helianthus > Helianthus tuberosus. The sequence continues at coordinate 54,001,335 of CM060428.1, forward strand.
TAAAATAAGATCTGAATACTTTTGGCCTTTTTTATTTCTTTATTTTAAATGTTCCGCTACAAATGCGTCACAAAAAGAAAATTGTTTTGTTGCAAATGCATTGCAAAGCATTAAAACAAAACAATTAAGAAATGCGTAGGAAATGCGTCACAAAATTTGCGACACAATATTTTCGTAAGAACTGCGTTAAAATTTGCGTAGCAAATCCGTAGTAATTAGTTTCCGACGAGGCTTTTTCCAACATCAAGTTTTTGTTACAAATGCGTAGCAAATCTGAGTTTGCTACGTATTTGTGACGGAAAAGATTGTTAGAAAATGCCAAATTTCTAGTAGTGTCCCAAAGCCTTCGGTGTGGTATGCTTGATTCTTGGTCAAAAAATTGCAACACCCTGTCTATACTAGGACTGACGTGTCACTGATAGAGTAAATCAGAAATCAATACATCAATTCATATATGATAAAAACATTACAATATTACATTAATTAAAACATCCCCAATTTCATTTAAGAAAATCTTTGAATCTTGAATCTCTTAAGTCCATTCCCGAGCCTTCATGTAACCTAACGTTCATAAAATGTACGCCTGAGAAAGCGAATTTTACTTAGTAGGACAACAACCATACTATATGCTATACTTAACAATATTATAACAAATCATTATTATAGACATTTGGTGAATCAAAATCGAGGATCACATTTATGAATAGCTAAATTCATTGGGTCACATAATCACAATCGCTGAGTGACGTAATCACCTTCGCTTAATCACATAATCGTATTCACTAAGCCACATAATCATATTCGCTAGGCCACATAATCACATTCGCCGAGTCACATAATCAAATTCGCTTCAGTGAGTCGTATAATTATCACATTCCCTAAGTCACATAACCACATTTGCTAAGTCATATAATTATATTCGTTGAGTCATATGATCACATTTGGTGCGTCACATTTGTAGTATAAAACTATAGAATTACATCTATATAGTTAACATCACATAATCTCGACAGTAACCAGATCACATAATAACGAATTTAGACTTCCAACTACGGGGTAGTGGAAACCTAACCTGTAAGCATAAGCTGTTCTATAGTCCATACGTTAATCACGAAAACAAAACCGTAACTTTGTGCGCGTGAAGAAAAAAAACGTTGTGAAGCTCGTTATTCTGAATGATCGGTAGGTGGCCTTTGCCACCGATAAATCCAACCCTCAACTTTGCAAATTGCTATTTTTGGCATCTTGTATATTTTTCAAGTTTTACAAACAAACTCCTCTCGTTTCTAATATTTTAATATATTTTAATATTTTAACTTTACCGTTGTACCATATATGTTTATAACCTACTAAGGTTTTTTACTAAACCAAACTCACCCTTAAGAGATTGGTGGTTAACATATGGAGCCACATTTCTTGATTTTCTAAAATTTGTTATTAGCCGTGAGCCTATTGTTTCACTTCTCCCTGCATGTCTCTAAATGTTAGTTACTTTTTTCGATTATACTCATTTGTTTAGCAGTGCTTTCATCAATGATTGTTAAAGAAACCAAACATAAACATAACTGATTATTAAAGAAACAAGAAAATAAACCATTACAACAAATCAATCTTCAGTAGGTTTAGATCAAACCTCAATCTTCATGTTTAGCAGTGCTTCATCGATGATTATTAAAGAAACCAAACATAAACGTAATTGATTATTAATGAAACCAGAAACTGAACCATCAAACCTCAATCTTCAGTTAGTTACCCTTGATTATATCCCCAGTCAATGAACCTAAAGACAACTTGTTTACGGTCACAACGATTGTAAACCTGTTGTTTATGTCACAATATCCTGTAGATCCACCTAAACCCGGGTGACCAACCCTAATTACCGAACCATCAGTTGCATTAAATCTTAAAAACCCAATCCCAAACAACCCATTCAGGACGATTAAATTCTTATAATATCCACCTCCGAAAAGCACGTCATGAAGTTTTTCCTTTTGGGTTGTTAAAGATTTTCGTGTCTTCGAGTTCTGTTGAAAATATTTCAATCAAACAGTAAATTAATATAAACTTTACTAATTACCGAGTTATCAGCCAAACCAATTTGTTCCAACTTGAGCAAACCGATTAAAGAAAGGTAGAAGAAGATTGTCCCGTTATCGGACGAATTTAAAGAACACGCAAAATTAAAACCAACCTGGTGATTGAGAAAGAATAATCTTAGAACTGCACGGATGATTCATGTCCTTAAAGGATTTTACGCGCTCGTATTGCTGTGAGCTGCAGCGTAAACTCCCAGGATTTAATGCAGAACTGATACGGTATTCCAACAGCAATGGAAACCAGAAAAACGCAGAAGCTGGAGAAGAAACAGAGAAGGCTGCGAAATTGTGTGTATGGAATGGGTAGCAGGAGGCTTTTATTTATAGGTTGTGATCCTACCAGAGAATGAGAAAAACGGGGAGTGGGATAACCCTCCATAACCAATTCGAACTAGAGATCATGGGATATCCCACACGAATTCGAATTACTAGAGATAATGGGATAACCCCCACTGTTTCGAATTCACCTCTATCTCCTTCTTATCTCATCTCATTCGGTTCACAGATCTGACCCACCTGAACCGGACCTTAGCTAAAAATATCAGCTCCTAGCGACGATGCGAAGTGCGAAGTGCAAAGTGCGCCTCAAACGCGCCCATTCGCACCTCAAACACGACCATTCACGAGCTCGCGTCTTGGCTCGGCTCGGCGCGCGTGTGGGATTCATCCACTTCTCAACCCATTTAACACTTTGGAGGCCCATAAGGAGTAATCCCTTATAAACCACTCAAACTTCATTCCCTCCACCAATGTGGGATGGAAGAAACATACCAACTTGTATGTTCACCTTCAATATTTCCAACAATCCCCCACCAAGTTGGAATGTTTCCTTTCACTTAGACTGATGATGTCACTAGGTGTCACGAAGATTAAACCCAGTTTATGTTGATAAACAAGAAGAGACAGATTTGATGGTGTCCTATGGAATTAAACCATTAACCTGATAGCCCCCTTTGGTTTACCCCCACACATCACCAGCTGACTTTGCTTTCTCACTGAGCGCGAATATGGCCGTGCGCTATAAATCCTTTTCGTGACCCTTTAGAAGATAAACCACTAATCTTCACTCAAGGCGGCACCAAAACTTGAGAAATAGGAGCACTAAGTTCAAGTTGGGTTTCCATCACTAACAATTCTATTGTGGTTTTAGACCCATGTCTCTTGCGGTATTCACAACCAAATCTCTCGTCAGAGGTTTAGTAAACGGATCTGCCAAGTTCTTACTTGTCTTGACATAGACAACCTTGATGGTACCACTTTCAAGCAGTTGTCTCACATAATTGTGCCGAAGACCTATGTGTCTTGACCTCCCATTCTACACTGCGTTGTATACTTTAGATAGTGTGGCCTCACTATCACAATACATGGGAATGGACGGCATTGGAACATCCCACAGACGGATGTCAGTAAGTAGATCTCTAATCCACCCCGCTTCCTTACCAGCCGCAGCTAGTGCTATGAACTCAGCTTCCATAGTTGAGTGGGTAATACACGTCTGTTTCTTGCTCGCCCAAGAAATTACTCCTCCCACTAGAGTGTAAATCCACCCACTTATAGATTTTGAATCACTGGTGTGATCAATCCAGCTTGCATCAGAATAACCTTCAAATATTCTGGAAGAAGACATGTATGCCAGTTCTAAGTTACTGGTCCTTTTCAGGTATCCAAGTACTCTACCCACTGCCTTCCAGTGTTCTGTCCCTGGATTGACAGTATACTGACTCAATTTGCTTATAGTAAAAGCAATGTTAGGACGAGTGCAATGAGTTGCATACATCATACTTCCAATAGCACTCACATACTCCAGTTGAGCCACTGCTCTTCCAGAATTCACTTTAAGTTTCACACTTAGATCAAACGGGGTATTAAACTCTTTAATATTTAAGTGTTGAAACTTAGTCAGAATTTTCTCTATGTAATGAGATTGACTTAGAGAAATCTGACTTCCAGTTCTTTTCACCTTGATCCCAAGAATGGTATCAACTTCTCCTAGATCTTTCATCTTAAAGTTCGAGGACAAATATTTCTTAGTTTCAGAAATACCTTCAAGGTGAGTGCCAATGATCAATATAGAGACAAATCACTACTGTATAACCGGGTTCGCACTTAGTATAAATACATCTGTCAGCACTATTGTGTCGAAACCCGAAAGCAGTCACAGTGGTATCAAATCTCTCATGCCACTGTTTAGGAGCGTGCTTCAAACCATACAGAGATTTAATAAGTCTACACACTTTGTGCTCTTGTCCTGGCATCACAAAACCTTCTGGTTGTTCCAAATAAATCTCCTCATTTAGATACCCATTTAGAAATGTCGTCTTTACATCCATTTGATGGATGTATAGCCCTTTCAAAGCAGACACCGCTATTAGAGTTCTAATAGAACTAATTCTAGCCACAGGTGCATAGGTATCAAAATAGTCGATCCCTTCTCTCTGCCTATACCCTTTAGCAACTAATCTCGCTTTATAGGCAGAGATGGATCCATCTGGATGATACTTCCTTTTGAAAATCCATTTGGATCCAATAGGTTTCTTTCCCTTGGGTAGATCAGCTAACTCCCAAGTTCCATTTCCCATAATGGAATCCATTTCATCATTGACTGCCTCCTTCCACAAAGGAGCATCTCTTAATGACATTGCTTCGCTGAAAGTTTTAGGATCATTATCCAAATTTACAGCGAAAATGACCTCTCTCGTCACTTTCTTTTGAGTTCCTTCAACCAGGTAAGAAAAGAAATCATCTCCATAACTTTTCTCTTTTCTAACTCTAGTACTTTTTCTCGGTTCTTCAACTATCGGTGAGGGTTGGACTCTTTTTCCAGAAGTACTAGAAGCTGTGGTGTTATTTGAGTTTTCAGCATCTCTAGAAAACTTGTTCTCAAAGAATTCCACATCTCTGGATTCTACAACGATACCTGATTCGTCATCCAACAATCGGTAAGACTTACTATGCGAAGCATATCCAATGAATACACTCTTGAAAGCTCGTTCTCCCAGTTTAAGTCTCTTTGGATCAGGTACACGATAGTAGGCAAGACAAGCCCAAACCCTCAAATGCTCTAGGTTTGGTTTTCTTCCTTTCCACAACTCATATGGGCTCGTAGGTATCACTCGACTGGTGATCCTATTGTGAACATAACAAGTAGTTAACACAGCTTCCCCCCACATATTACGAGGTAGACCCGATTGATTTAACATACAATTAGCCATCTCTACCAAGGTTCGGTTCTTTCTCTCAGCCAAACCATTTTGTTGGGGAGTATACGGTGCAGTTCTCTCATGTATGATGCCTTCCTCTTCGCAGAATGCATCAAACTTCCGGTTAAAGTATTCTCCGCCTCTGTCCAAGCGAAGAATTTTAATGCGTTTCTCTAGTTGTTTTTCTACCTCAGCCTTATATATTTTAAATGCCTCAAAAGCTTCGTCTTTTGAATGCAACAGATAAACATATAAGTATCGGCTCGAGTCATCGCAGAAAGTGATAAAATATCTCTTACCCCCACGAGTAAGAACTCCATTCAGTTCACAAATATCTAAATGAATTAGTTCTAGTAGTGATGTATTGCGTTTATGGACACTTGGAAAAGGTTTCTTTGTGAATTTTGATTTCACACAAGTTTTGCACTTTTCAAAGACTTTATCTTTTAATTTTAATAAACCTTTAGTTTGCATTTTTTCAATGTTTTTAATATTTGTATGAGCTAAACGTTTATGCCATAAAGAAATTGAACAAGAGATATAATCAGAAGACATAATTTCATTCAATTCAAAACCAATTGCATTACATTCACCAAAACTAGTACTATCACTACCATTATCACGATCACTTTCATTCCCAAACCCATTAATTACATAAACGCCTCCTTCATCCGAATCTTCTTCTTCATCAATCCCATCTTCAGCTAAGTCAAGACGATACATTCCACCAGTGTTCTTTGCTTGACCCACATAGATGTCATTTAGAGAAAACTTCACGCGGAGATTCTTGATAACCAGCTTGTAACCATTCCGATCAAACTTATCAGCAGAAACAAGACCCTTGGTGATTCCAGGAACATGCAACACGTCCTGAAGGGTAACCGATTGACCATCTTTAAAGTTTAGTCGCACTGTGCCTGTACCACGAACTTCTACACCATGTCCATCAGCACATACCACCACTATTCCTTGAGGAACAGGTCCATAAGTAAGAAACGAGCCACGATTCCCACAAACATGAACAGTGGCTCCAGAATCCAAAAACCATCCTCTACATGCCACAACACGTGTATATTGAGAAAGCATGTTAACCTCTCCAAGACCCCCATCGGCCACTAGATTGGTGACTTTCTCAACATTAATAGCACTTGTAGAACCAACCGTAGATCCAGATTTCCTTTTAGAGCACTCTGGTGCATAATGCTCGGTTTCTCAACAAACATGACATTTACTAGACCTCTTTGGTTGATTGTTGTTAGTGTGTTGTGACTTCTTGAATTCCTTTTTCTTAGGTGCTGTAAACTTCTTATTCTTTGATGCCCCTTTTCCCTTTTGACCAGATCCTCCAGCAACATGATTCACACTCGATCCGACTTTACTTCTTTTGTCCCTGTTGCGCGTTTCCTCCTCAATTAGGAGGTGCTTCAACAGTTCGTCCAAAGAGTAGTCCTCAGATTTGTGCATCATTCTCTTTGAGAAATCTTTCCAATTAGGAGGCAGCTTTGCAATAATGACCCCTACTTGAAATATTTCTTGCTGCGGAATAGAAAGTGCGGTCAATTTGTTAACAAGAACTTGGAGTTCATGCACTTGCTCCAGAATTGACTTGTCATCGACCATTTGAAAGTCTAAGTACTTGGAAATAAGGTATTTGTTAGTACCTTCTTCATGAGCCTTGTACTTATCTTCCAAAGCTTTCCACAATTCTCTAGCACTTTTTACCGGCGCGTACAAGTCATAGAGACGATCCGAAAGAGAATTTTTGATGTGGCCAAGGCAAAGATCTTCAGCTTCCTTACGGACAAGTCTTTGCTTTGCCAAATCTTGATTCGGGACCTCTCCTGCCTCAAGAGGAGGGTCTTCAGGGATTTTAGGCAAGTCTGGATCAAGGATATAGTAGAGTTTCAGCATGACTAGCATGAACTTAACCTTGTCCGCCCAGCGGGTATAGTTTTGACCATCAAATCTGTCCAACTTGACAAACTCTTGATTCATGAATCTCAGATTGGATGTTGGTAGTTCAGAGTCCATTAGTACTGTTGATTAAACACAAAAATAAAATCCTTTAATATTGTTGAAAATATTTCAATCAAACAGTAAATTAATATAAACTTTATTAATTACCGAGTTATCAGCCAAACCAGTTTATTCCAACTTGAGCAAACTGATTAAAGAAAGGTAGAAGGAGACTGTCCCGTTATCGGACGAATTTAAAGAACACGCAAAATTAAAACCAACATGGTGATTGAGAATGAACAATCTTCGAACTGCATGGATGATTCCTGTCCTTAAAGGATTTTACGCGCTCGTATTACTGTGAGCTGCAGCGTAAACTCCCAGGATTTAATGCAGAACTGATCCGGTATTCCAACAGCAATGGAAACCAGAAAAACACAGAAGTTGGAGAAGAAACAGAGAAGACTGCGAAATTGTGTGTATGGAATGGGTAGCAGGAGGCTTTTATTTATTGGTTGTGATCCTATCAAAGAATGAGAAAAATGGGGAGTGGGATAACCATCCATAACCAATTCGAACTAGAGATCATGGGATATCCCACACGAATTCGAATTACTAGAGATAATGGGATAACCCCCACTGTTTCGAATTCACCTCTATCTCCTTCTTATCTTATCTCATTCGATTCACAGATCTGACCCACCTGAATCGGACCTTAGCTAAAAATAAAAGCTCCTCAGCTCCTAGCGACGATGCGTACGTGCGAAGTGCAAAGTGCGCCTCAAAGGCGCCCATTCGCGCCTCAAACGCAACCATTCGCGAGCTCGCGGCTCGGCTCGGCGCGCGTGTGGTCTTCATCCACTTCTCAACCCATTTAACACTTTGGAGGCCCATAAGGAGTAATCCTTTATAAACCACTCAAACTTCATTCCCTCCACCAATGTGGGATGGAGGAAACATACCAACTTGTATGTTCACCTTCAATATTTACAACATTAGTCACCAGGCGACTTTCTAGTGGTGGAAGGTGTGGAGAGGGGTGGCAAGGTGGGACCGCACCGCCATCCATGAGGGTGGCATAATAGCGAGCCTGAGCATGAGCTGAGATGTGTCCCTTGAAGGCAGGTTGTATGGAACGGCGGAGTGTTGATTGGTACAGAGACAGAAGAGATGAATTGTTTGATAATATTGATTTACTTGATGATTCATTACAAAGAAAAAGGCTCAATTTATAGGCCTCAAAGAAACATAACAAAGGAAAAACATTCCCTCCACCAATGTGGGATGGAGGAAACATACCAACTTGTATGTTCACCTTCAATATTTACAACATTAGTCACCAGGCGACTTTCTAGTGGTGGAAGGGGTGGAGAGGGGTGGCAAGGTGGGACCGCACCGCCATCCATGAGGGTGGCATAATAGCGAGCCTGAGCATGAGCTGAGATGTGTCCCTTGAAGGCAGGTTGTATGGAACGGCGGACTGTTGATTGGTACAGAGACAGAAGAGATGAATTGTTTGATAATATTGATTTACTTGATGATTCATTACAAAGAAAAAGGCTCAATTTATAGGCCTCAAAGAAACATAACAAAGGAAAAACATTAACTGTTGATTGGTTGTCTTTTGCTGTGATTGAGGAGAGACAACCGGGTCAATCTTCTATTTTGGTAAACGATGGATGAGCTAATCCCCTAAATAATTTTGTCATAATATTTTATTTTTTAACACCTCCCCTCAAGTTGAATAGTGGGATCTCCAACGTTTAACTTGCCCAAACATTTGCTAAAGATTCTTCCATTGACGGCTTTCGGTAAGATGTCAGCTAGCTGATCTTCAGACCGAACGAATGGCAATTCAATGACCCCTGTTTCTAGTTTTTCTTTAATGAAATTCCGATCTACCTATAAGTGTTTTGTTCGGTCGTGTTGTACCGGATTCTCTGAAATTTGAATGGAAACTTTGTTGTCATATAAAATTTGGTTAGGTTTATTTGGGGGAAAACCAATTTCGGTAAGAAGCCTTTTAACCCATAAGATTTCAGTTAGGCCTCGGCTATCCCCCTGAATTCTGCCTTTGCACTGGAAAGAGCCACCACTTTCTGTTTCTTGCTTCTTCAAGTGACAAGGTTTCCTCCAACTAGGGTAAAGTATCCTGAGGTTGACCTCCGGTCACTTTTATCTCATGCCCAATCTACATCGCTATAGATTTGAGTGTATAAATGACCATTTGATTTGAATAAAACACCGTGACTTGCCGTTCTCTTGAGATACCTAATGATTATCATTACTGCTTCCATATGAGGTGCCTGGGGTTGATGCATGAATTGACTTACAACCCCCACTGCATAGGCTATGTCTGGTCGAGTGTGTGACAGATATATCAATTTTCCCACAATCCATTGGTATCTACCTCTGTCAGTCAACTTTGCTCATTCCTCCATAACGATTTTTTGATTCATAATCATAGGGGTGTCTGATGGTTTGAAGTCAATCATCCCTGTCTCTGCTAATAAGTCGAGAACATATTTTTTCTGGCAAATGAAAATCCCTCTTTTCGACCTTAATACTTCAATTCCAAGGAAGTACTTGAGTCTTCCCGAGTCCTTCATCTCAAATTCTGAAAATAGATTTGCCTTTAACCTTTTCATTTCTTCCTCATCATTTCCTGTAACTATCATATCATTAACATAGATAATTAGGCAGGTTATGAGTTTACCTCTTTGTTTAAAGAACAATGTATGATTTGATTTGTTCTGTTTGAATCCATATCTCTCCATAGCTAGGGTAAATCTGCCAAACCAGGCTCGAGGGGATTGTTTTAGACCATATAGGGATTTCTTCAGTTGACAAGCTTCTCCTGGTTTAAAGTCTTCGGTGAATCCAGGTTGTGCTTCCATATATACTTCTTCTTTAAGCTCCTTATGTAGGAAAGCATTTTTAACATCAAACAGGTGGAGTGGCCATTGTTTGTTTACAACTATAGAGAAAAGAACCCTGATCGTGTTGATTTTAGCAATCGGGGAAAAAGTTTCAGAATAATCAATTCCGTATGTTTGCGTATATCCCTTAGCTACCAACCATGCTTTATATCTTTCAATGGTTCCATCTGGATTATGCTTTATAGTGAACACCCACCTGCATCCCACGGGTTTTTACCTTCTGGAATAATACATTTTTCCCATGTGACATTTTTCCTGAGGGCATCCATTTCTGATTTCATGGCTTCTCTCTGGTTCTTTGATTTAAGTGCTTGCTCAATAGTGGTTGGACTTTCTTCAGAGTATAGGGAGATAACAAATGAATTGGCTTCTTGTGATAGATTCCCCTTGGCAATATTTGTCATGGTATATTTTGAACTTCGAGCTTCTTTTTTGAGAGAGTATCTTTTTGGAGGAACCCCTCTGTTTTCCCTTGGAGGAAGAGTGTATCTTCCAATAGTCTCTGTTGCAACTGGTTCAACATGCTCTGTATATTCTGTTGTTGTCTCTGACGTTACTGGTTCAACATTAACTATATGTTCTGTTGTTACCGGTTCTGTGTGTTCCCCTGTTATCTCATTATTATGGTTAGAAGATACAGGGAATTATGGGTTCATAGTATTTCTTATCTCATGTATCAAGTTGGATGGAGTTTCTTTAGTGGCACTGTGCACCACAGATTGTGTGGTTGTGTTTGAAGGTGACTGGTTCAAAGTACTGTGATGATCTTCTGTTGTTACTTCTTCGGATGATGGAATTAGCCAACTCAGAGTGTCTATACATTCATTTTCCCGTGACCACTGAGTTGAGTGTTATAAAAGTATTTTGTTTCAAGAAAGTCACAGTTCATTGTGGTGAACATGTGATGAGTTTTTGGGTTATAAAACCAATAACCTATTTGATCGATCTCATATCCTACAAATACACATTTCACAGCACATGGGCCGAGTTTGTTTCTATTGATTTTTGGTATGTGGACAAATGCTGTACAACCGAAGATTCATGGTTCAAGTGTAAGAGGATGAGGAATTTTGGCAAACTTGGATAGGCAATCTAGAGGAGTTTTAAACTTAATATCATTAGTGGGAAGTCGATTCAGGAGGCACACAGAGGTTGCAACGACCTTATGCCAGAATGATAGAGGCACTTGGGATTCAATTCGAAGTGCCCGAGTCATTTCAAGAAGGATACCGTTTTTTCGTTCAGAAACACCATTTTGTTCGGGGGTGTGAGAACAAGTGGTTTGATGAACTAATCCTTTGGTTTGACAGAATTGTTTCATGGATGTAATGACAAATCCCCACCCCCCCACCCCCATTATCAGATCGAAGGATTTATATTTCCCTTTTGAATTGAGTGTAAATCATGGCATAAAATATGGTAAATTTCTCATAAACTTCGGATTTGGTTTACAAAAAAAATACCCATGTCATGCGAGTGCAATCATCCACGAATATTAGGAAATATCAAAAACCTTGCCCCCTATAATGGGAGCAGGACCCCAAACATCAGAATGGATTGGTGAAAAAGGCAAATCAACTTTTGTATTGCTAGGTTTGAAAGATTTTGGATGGCTTTTGGCAAGAAAACAAGTTTCACACTCTATTTTACCATTTGAAGAAAAGAGTTTCGGAAAAAGAAGATGTGAATAACTAGAGGAAGGATGTCCTAACCGTCTATGCCATAACTGTTTTGGTCAAAAATTACCGAAGCAATTTAGTGATCAAATTAGTTAAGTGAGGTAGTGTGCTAGAAATATGTGTGTAAAATATTTTATCCAAGTTAATTGTAAAAACAGTTTCAGGATACGGCTCAGGATATAGAGCTGTATCTATGATCAAACGATGAGCGAAAAAGTAAAGGTGGACACGTGATATACGAGGAAAGCCCTTGATCAATCTAGATCGCCGGCATAAAACCTCGGGAGCTGACAATCGCAGTTGCCTCGTTCTTCTATTACTTCAAATATCAGGATACAGTGCAGGATGTGGTGCGGATCAACTAGGTGTTACAATGTAATTCGAATACAAGTGTTTGTGTATAGTGTTTGTAGTGAGCTAGAGAGCAAAAGTGTTCGAAAGTGTGTGTGTGAAGGTTGCGTGCCTTAATCTGATCCGCCCCCATCTATTTATAGTAAAAGAAGTTTAACAAACTATCCTAATAAACCGGGATCCGGCGAATATTCCCCACTCGAACGTTGTAGACATGGTCTTTCGGGTTCAACGTCTCTCACATAACAGATACGCCCGAGTCTTGAGGAGGAGAAGAAGTCCATTTGACCGTTATTAACCCACAGCCTCTAACCTGCACGTGGTTAATTTAGTTAACACCAGGATATCGCCCAGGATGTTAGCAATATCCTAATCCAGTATCCTGATCACAAGCAAACAACCAAAAGTAGCATATTAGTCAGGATATGTACGCTTAGAAAATGACCCATAACAATTGTCCCCAAATATATCTGTTGGTATACCAATCCAACGGATATATTTTAAAAGTTCTAACTCGTAGACCGAGGCAATTAAGATGAAACAACGGCTGAGGTAACCTTGTGCCATTTTCAATGCAATATTTACTTTTCACCCCCCTATACTCAGCCTATAATTTGCTGAGATATTTCTTTTTGTTATCATTATTCTCCAAGCGATTTTCAGGTAACTATTCTTTTCTTCATCCTCTGTTATCTTTCCAGGGTTTCTCTTTGTTTGCTTTAATACTCTCAATGGCATCACGGACAAGATCTCGTTCGGATGAACTAGTCCCAACCCTCGTGAGTCAAAACCTCATACGAGAGCCGGAAAAAGAAATCTGCTGCTTCAACAACGCCGATATCGCTGCCCTCAAGAGTTCCGGCGCCTTTCCCACGGGAACAGTCATTCGGCCTTTCGACCGAGAGATCTGATCAGACGTGTCATCAGAGGAATGGGTTTGTTTTTTCGCCTACCCCTTTTCTTTGGGACTCCGGTACCCATTTCCACCTTTTATCTCTCGTTTCTTCGACCTTACCGGCCTTAGTTATGCCCAAACTATGCCAATGGTCTGGCGAGTTTTGATGGTACTGGATCAAATCAGATCTCGCCATTGCCCCGACCTGTGTATTGAAGACCTCCCTATAGCATAACGGTTGAGGTCCCATGGCGACAGCCGTTTTCTTTTGTTTTCCACCTCCAAAAACCCTTTAGTCCTTAAGGCCACTAAGAACGAAGACCAATGGCGGCGAAAGTTCTTTTTCGTTAAAAGAGATTCCATCGACAAGGGTTTCGATCTGCCGATTAGATGGTTAACCAAGGGTAGGATCTAGGGTTTTAGGAATATCCCCAAGTGTATCCTTAAACTATATCCTAAACTTATATCCTGATGTTTTATGCAGCAAACTTCAGAGACTTAGCACCTCCAAACGCGGAATCCAAGTCCAGGATCAAAGAAATATACCGACTTCCTGCTAGTGAAAGAACCTTTTCCCCGTCTCTTGCAAATTCAAGCCAAAAGTCAAGTTCAGAGATGTCTGGTAAGTATATTCTCAGTAATTATCTTTATCCATTAAACCGATTATCTTTCAGAGGTATTATAAGTTTAAAAATATCTTCTCTTGTGCAGTACCAGTTGTCAACCTTGAAGGCTTCCAACTCGACGAGTTGGACAGTTACTCCAGCCTTGTACCTGCTAAACAAGAATCCAAGCCGAAGTCATCTGCCACACCAAAGCCTACCTCTTCAAAGACTATTACCGCTCCTAAAGCTCCTCCGGCATCCAGGACCCGGGCCTCTAGCTCTCGGAAGAGAAAGGAAATGGATTCTCCAGCCGCCTTTGAGACATTCTCTCTCGAGAATCATGGATTTAATGAAGCCACATCATTCCTCAAGCAGGTAAAAATTCCCTTCCGATATCCTGCACATGTATGTTAATCCTTATCCTGCTTATTTTACATTGATACCTGTACCTTTAACTGCAGGGCTTGGAACGTCTCATGCACTTGTACGAAGACGCATGTGGGCTTAACAAGATGCTAGAGGTTAAGCTCGAAAAAGCCGAAGCCACTATAGCCGATCAAGGAACAATCGCGGCCGCCAAGTCCCAGCATTATGAAGACAAATACAAAGCAATGACCCAAGAACACCAAGCTACCCTCCACAAAGCCAATGAGGATGCTAAGGCCAAACTAGACGCCGCTCTTCTCCAATACTAGCAGGATATGAGTTCATATCGGGACAGCCTCAAAGCATCCGTTGTTATCTCCCTTCTCCAAGCTAGGTTAAGGATGGCTTATGAGGCCAAGAGCTTGGGCTTCGAATGCCCCTCCTGGAATGTAAAGGCTTGGGAAGCGAAACTACAGGATCTTGGAGGTCATCCCGTCGCTCATCCTGCAAAGCATGCTGGTGAAGAGCCTTTTAAGGTGGCAGAAGAAGTGGTCAATGCTGGTGATGGTGATGCCGAGAAGAATCCTGAGGCTGATGCTGGTGCAGATACTGGGAAAGAGGCTGCTGATCAAGAAGGTGCCGCTCCTTAGGCGGCGAAGTGGGCGATGATGGATATACGTGCCAAGGCCGGAGCCCACTTTTTTAAATTTCATGGTTTTGGTTTGTATAAACAATTTACTTTTCCTGTCGTTGAACAATCTACATTTCCTGCATTAGAATAATACGATGACCAAAGGTGGATGGGTCCTGGGTTTCAGGATGAAGCCCTTGGTCATCGGTTAGTATAACCTCTTTTGAATATCGTAACGGTTGAAGGTGGACAGGTCCCGTTTTGAGATAGAACCCTCAACTGTTACATAAGTATGGTAAAGACTAATTGTGCTTTTGGTGGATGGGCCTCGGTTTGAGGTGAATCCAAAAGAACAACTTTTGACATGTTAATAATATAATTTACTTTTGACTTATTTGTTGTTGCCTTTCAATTCATGTCATACATTCCTTAATGCAGATTTTAGGTTTGCAAAATTTTGTACAACTATTCTTCAAAATATCCTGATCAATATGCTCAGTGATATATTATGAAAACTTTTATTAAATAGAACTTCTAAAAATTCAATCAACTTTATAGAAAACTTTTTAAAGAATAAAAGATAGTCCACTTTCTAAAACCTGTTTTGACCATACTTGTTTGATCAAGGTTTTAATTTCAAACTAGTATCAGTTCCAAATATTTTAATCAAATATCCTGAGAAGTATTTTGAAAATATATCCCGAGAATTTATCCTAATCAGGATGTTTAAGCTTTTGTCAAACATAGTTTCAAAACTCAAATAACGTTTCCAAAGGAAAGATCATACCAGGAATAGAGTATAACCCTACTCTCAAACTTCAATCCCTTTGCAACTCTTCCAATGAAGATGTCCCCTGTCTAAGACACTTAGTGTATTAGGTCCGAGCCTTATCCTTTGAGCTTTACACCATTGCCTCAGTAGGAATGTCCCCTGTGTACAATGTCTTCAAATACTTAGAAATCTCCTGGATATCAGTTCCAATTGTATAAACAATTTTTCGTGTTACAGGGGTAAAACCCAAGAATGTACAGGAGATAAATCCCTTGTATCCTGGGGGAAATCCCAAATTTTCGTGCGCTACAGGCGGGAGTGTATAAACTCCAAGACTTAGAAAGGTGAAAACCTTTAAACCTTAGAGAGTATGATAATACCCTTTCGTGAGAGAGGGTGATCAATCCTCATATACCTTTAGGATTTAGGATATAGCCAATAGTAACGAAATTGTCAGCCACTTTTACATGGACTGGTCCCACCACCTTGAACTATTCCCGAATAACTTGCGCTCCAGGCGGGGTGTTTAAACTCAATTCAGAAGAAAGGTGAATACCTTTAAACCTGTGAAGGGATCAGGATCCCTTATACGTGAGAGAGGGGGCCAATCCTCTAATCCTCCGAAGTATCCTGAGTATGTATCCTGGTACTATATCCCGAAGTATATTCTGCAAAACCACTAAAACCGAAGGTGGGTGTTAGCCTGGCTAACACCCCTCCGATGCTTAAGTCAGTAATAGATTCAAAATAGCGAATAATATCAAAAGTTAATAAGAGATACAGAATTCATACCATCTTGAGTTGGAATTTAAGTTCCATACTCACTTAAAATAGAGTTTCAAATGTATAGCATTCCAAGATCTCGGTAGCATATCCCCCTCTATATTCTTGAGCCGGTATGCTCCTTTTCCTGATTCTGATTCAACCTCGTAGGGTCCTTCCCATTTTGGAGCCAACTTTCCATCAGCGGGATTAGTAGTATTTTGAAAAGCTTTTCTTAACACCCAATCTCCAACTTTGAACCTTCGAGTCCTTATATTCTTGTTGTATGCTCTGGATATCCTTTGTTGATATGCTGCCATTCTTAGCCGTGCTGCATCTCTTGTCTCATCAATAGTATCCAGCTCCCGGCATAGGACTTCAGGATTCTGCTCTGGATTCCTGAGGTTGGATCTTGCTGTGGGTATCACCATTTCTGTCGGGATCACTGCTTCTGCCCCAAATACTAAGGAAAAAGGGGTTTGACCAGTTGCACTTTTTACCGTCGTTCTATCAGCCCACAAAACAAAGGGTAATTCTTCTTCCCATCTTCCTTTCTTGGCCCCTAATCTCTTCTTCAAGTTGTTGACAATTATCTTGTTTGAGGATTCAGCTTGTCCATTTGCTTGAGGATGTACCGGGGTAGATGTAATCATTTTGATTCCCCAATTCTAGCAAAAGTCAGTAGTCCTTTTACTTATAAATTGAGATCCGTTGTCACAAATTATCTCAGCTGGTACTCCAAACCTAGTCAGGATATTCCTTTTTATGAAGGATACCACTTCCTGATCTCTAACTTGAACAAATGCTTCTGCTTCAACCCACTTGGAGAAATAATCCGTCATTGCCGACATGAAAACCTTTCCTCCTGGAGCCTTTGGAAGCTTTCCCACTATATCCATACCCCACCTCATAAATGGCCAAGGGGAAACAATAGGATACAGCGGTTCAGCAGGCTGATGTAATATATAACTATGTCTTTGACAAGCGTCACATCTTCGAGCATATTCTGTGGCATCTCTCCTCATTGTCGGCCTATAATATCCTGTCCTTAATACTTTTGAGAATAAGGACCTGCCCCCAGTATGGTTGCCAGAATCCCCTTCATGTATATCCTGAAGTACTTCTTTGGTTTCGGGATCCTCCAAGCACCTCAGATATGGTCCTGCAAGAGATCTCTTATACAAAACATCATTTATAATTGTGAATCGTGATACCTTCATTCTAAAGGCTTTAGGATTCTCATTCTTTGGGATGTGTCCTTCCTTGAGATATCTCATGATTGGAGCCGTCCAGGACTTAGGATCCTCCTCAGGATACTCCTCATCAGGATTCTGAATACTTATTACTTCCTTATCCTGAGGATTCGTCGCAGGATATAGGATATGTAATATTGGTATTGGGGACCCTTCCGGTATCCTGACCGATGATCCCAGATTTGCTAAGGCATCAGCTTCAGCATTATCCTCTCTTGGTACCTGTTCAAGTGTAAAAATATCGAAATATCCTGCTAATTTTTTGAGAATTTCGAGATACTCGATTAACTTTTCTCCTTTAACTGCATAGGTTCCATTAAAATGATTAGTGATTAACAAGGAGTCAACATATACTTGCAAATTCTTGATACTCATATTTTTAGCCAACTCTAATCCTGCAATTAAAGCCTCATATTCTGCCTCATTATTAGTAGCAGGAAATTCACACCTAATAGCCTGGGGTAATATGTCCCCCTGTGGCGATTTTAGTAGTATACCTAAACCTACACCTCTTACGTTAGATGCACCATCAGTATATAATGTCCAGGATTCTAAGTTTTCTCCTAGCTGCTGTACTTCTAAATCTACTTCACTTTGAATGTCACTACTGAAATCAACCACAAAGTCAGCTAAAGCCTGAGACTTTATGGCATTTCTAGGCTCATATACTAAGTCACAAGCACTCAATTTTACTGACCACTTGGCCATCCTACCTGACATCTCTGGTTTCCTAAGCACGTTTTTAACAGGATAATTGGTTTTAACATGAATCCTATGTGTCTCAAAATAATGTCTAAGTTTTGTTGATGCCATAACTAGTGCTAGTATCAATTTCTCTAGATGAGAATATCTAGTTTCAGCATCTAGTAAACTTTTACTAACATAATAGACAGGATATTGTTGACCTTCATGGTCCTTTATAAGAACGGCACTTATAGCATTCCCTGATACAGCGAGGTATAGGGATAGTGGTTCACCATTTTCAGGCTTCATCAATAGAGGTGCAGTTGAGAGATATCTCTTCAAATCCTGCAAGGCTGCTTCATGCTTTGTTTCCCATTCGAACTTCTTATTCTTCTTAAGGATATCATAAAATTCCTTGCATTTTTCCGAGGATCTTGAAATAAATCTGTTCAATGCTGCAACTCGCCCTGTTAGCCGTTGAACATCCTTCATATTTGAAGGTGATTTGATATCCAGGATAGCTTTAATCTTCTCTGGGCTTGCCTCTATTCCTCTTTTAGTCACCATATATCCTAGAAACTTTCCTGCCCCCACTCCGAAATTGCACTTAGCAGGATTCAGCTTCATGTTATACTGATCCAGGATATCAAACGCTCCCTTAATATCCTGGAGGTGATCCTCAGCCTTTTTAGATTTCACCACCATATCATCGATGTATACCTCCATTGTGTCTCCCAGCTTATCTTTGAACATCATGTTCACCAATCTCTGGTATGTTGCACCTGCATTTTTCAAACCAAAAGGCATAGCAGTATAGCAATAAATACCTGTCAGTGTCATGAAGGCAGTATCCTCCTGGTCAGAAGGCTCCATTTGAATCTGCTGAAATCCTGAGGATGCGTCCATGAATGTTAACATATCATGCCCAGCAGTAGCATCCACCATTGCATCGATATGAGGAAGAGGGAATGGGTCTTTAGGACAGGCCTTATTCAAGTCTGTGTAATCTACACAGACTCTCCATTTCCCATTTTTCCTCTGCACTACGACCACATTCGCCAACCATCTTGGAAACTTGACCTCTCTAATCATTTTGGACTTTAACAATCTTTCAACTTCCTCTTGGATGATTATATTTCGTTTAGGAGCAAACTTCCTTCTTTTTTGATGAACATGCTTGAACAACCTGTCAATTCCAAGCTTGTGAGTAATAATGTCTTTGGATATACCTGCCATATCCTCATGCTTCCATGCAAATGTCGACATCCTGCGGTTATGGGTCATTTTCTGAGCGTACATATCTTGATCAATATCCTGCTTTTAATTGTTTATTTGTGACCAGGATACTGGACGGGGATATTGCTAACATCCTGGGCGATATCCTGAGGTTGATTGAATTAACCATGTGCAGGTTAAAGGCTGGGGTTTGCTAACGGTCAGATGGACTTCATCCCCTCAAGACTCGGGCATATTTGTTATGGGAGAGACGTTGAACCCGTAAGACTAGGTCTACAACGTTCGACTGAGGAATATTCGCTGGATCCCGGTTATTTAGGATAGTTTGTTACATTTGTTTTACTATAAATAGATGGGGGCGGATCAGATTAAGGCACAACGAAACTTTCACACACTCTCAAACACTTTTGCTCTCTAGCTTTCAACAGTCACTACACACAAACACTTGTAATCGAATTACATTGTAACACCTAGTTGATCCGCACCACATCCTGCACTGTATCTTGATATTTAAAGCAATAGAAGAACAAGGCAGCTGCGATTGTCAGCTCCCGAGGTTTTGTGCCGGCGATCTAGATTGATCAAGGGCTTTCCTCGTACATCTCGTGTCCACCTTTACTTTTTCGCTCATTGTTTGATCATAGATACAGCTCAATATCCTGAGCCGTATCCTGTTTACTATTTTTGTAAACTAATAAACCAGCCTATTTTTCACACATAATTTTAGCACACTACCTCACTTAACTAATTTGATCACTAAATTGCTTCGGTAATTTTTGACCAAAACAATTTGGCGCCCACCGTGGGGCAAGTGGTGCTATTTTTGCTAAAAACTTTAGTAAAATCATTATTCGGTTTTCTATTGTCAAAACTTTTTTCTAACTTATTTTCAATGGCTTCGAGATCAAACATGAGCTCCTCCACTATGTCCGCTACGACTTCTGCTACTACCGGTTCGGTGCTTCCACCACCTCCTCCAAGGATGCCAGTTTCTTCACAACTTCGGGATGTTATCCCTACTCGGAGTGTTCAGGAATCTGCTCCTGTTTTAGCCTCTAATGATGAAATTCTAACTTTATTTGGAAGTGTGCAGGAACAAATGAGGCAGCAACAGGAAACTAACCAAATGCTGTTAAGAGAAATACAACTCTTAAAAGCTAGCTCGAGTAGACCTGCTGAAGAAACTGTCACTCCTATACAGCCCAGGGCTTTGAACTTCAGTTCCGCAGTTTAGACTGAGGATAACAGGGGGAATATCGTGCCAAGCCATTCTCAGAATCATACCCCTGAGATACCCTCCTCGGTCAGGATGTCGACTGTGAGGAGTTCAGGATATGCTTCAGGATATGGCCAAAATCCTCAGACCGGTAATGTGTCAAATAATAATATTCTTGCTACTAACAACAATGGGTCTTTGCAGGATGCAGGTATGACGTAAACATTTACCAGGGAGCTCCAGAAATTGAAGGACATGATATCCAGTGTACCTGGAGTGGTCCAGCCAATTCTGGAAGTATCCCAAGACAGCCACAGGATATCCCACTTTGCGTATCCCATCTGTGATGCTGAAATCCCAAAAAGATTTCAGACTCCCAACATGAAACTGTATGACGGGACTACGGATCCTGAAGAGCATATTGCCCAGTATAGGGAACGGATGGAAATCAATCCTATCCCTCCAGATCTCAAGGAAGTATGCTTATGCAAGGGATTCGGTTCTACCTTGACAGGACCAGCCTTAAAATGGTTGTTAAACGTCCCTCCTCACTCAATTACTTCGTTATCTCATTTGGTTAATTTATTTAACAGTCAATTTTCTTGTAGTCGGAGTTTTGAGAAACTAACCAGTGACCTTTACAGGATAACTCAAGGATCTCAGGAATCCTTGAGGGATTATGTGAACAAGTTCAGTCGAGAATCCTTGGATATCCCACATCTTGATGTTGCAACAGCTGTGCAAGCTTTTAAGATGGGGTTACAGAAGGATTCTCAGTTTTATCAAGACCTTGTAATGAATCCCTGCAGGAATCTCGACGAAGCTCGTAACAGGGCTTTGAGATATATCCGTTTGGAAGATGACAAGAAGATGCAAGAGAGGATGAATTCTACCTCAACCTACGAATCAACCAACAGGAAATCAGAATCCTCGTATAAGCCATATCGCTCCAAGCCATATGGCAGAAATGATAACAAGAAAGTGAATGCTGTTGAAGACGAGGATCCTGAAGAATATCCTGACTTATCTGAATACTGATTTTCTGTTAATATACCTGAGTTAATGTATGCTATGCGGGGTTTAGGGGACAAAGCTAGGTGGCCTCAAAAGAACCAGCAGAAAGCTGATTGGAAGGATAAATCCAAATGGTGTGCCTTCCATGAAGACTTCGGACATATGACCGAGGATTGCATTGCTTTAAGGAAAGAAATAAGTTACCTGTTAAGCAAAGGGTATCTGAAGGACTTGCTGGGAAGAAAGAAGAATAAAGGGCAGGATCCCGAGAAGGATCCTGAACGAGCAGCATCACCCCCAGCAGATGCCAAGATAATTAACTTTATTTCAGGAGGATCCGACATTTGTGGGACTTCGTATTCGGCGGCTAAGAGACATGCAAAGGAAGCTAAGAGTGAAAGGGGAGACAAACCAGTCATGATGACTACCCTCACAACTGATAAAGTGATCACTTTCGATAGTGATGACAGGGATACTGTTCAGGATCCTCACCATGATGCTTTGGTAATAACATTATATGTGGCTAACCATTTTGTACGTAGGATATTGGTGGACAATGGTAGTTCTGTCAATATAATTCAGCTGGAAACATTGAAAAGGATGAATGTATCTCCGATGGACATTACTTCGAAGTCCACTGTGCTCGTCGGTTTCAGTGGAGAAGCTAGGAATACCGTAGGGGAGATAAAGTTACCAGTATACGTTGAAGGGGTCAACTCGATACAACGCTTCTGTGTGATGGACTCCTAATCCTGCTATAACATCATACTAGGCAGGCCGTGGATCCATGATATGAAGGTTGTGCCTTCGACTTATCACCAATGTATCAAAATTCCAACCCCTTGGGGGGTCGTCCAAGTTGATAGTGATCAGCAGGAGGCGAAGGAATGCTACTCATCCTCAATGAAATCCTCAACCAAGCCTAATCCAGCATAGCAATTAAAGATGCGGGCCCGGGATACCTTGGAGGCTTCAGAGCAGGATGTGAAGAAAGTTATCCTGGATCAGGATAATTCTGATATCTCGGTGCTCGTAGGAACCAATATCCCTCAGGATATTGAAGAGCAATTAACTAACTTTTTGAAATGCAGGATGTCAACGTTTGCATGGAAGCATGAGGATATGACAGGCATATCCAAAGACATTATCACTCACAAGCTTGGAATTGATAGATCATTCAAGCCTGTTCAGCAAAAAAGAAGGAAATTTGCTCCTGAGCGAAATATAATCATCCAAGAGGAAGTTGAAAGATTGTTAAAGTCCAAAATGATCAGAGAAGTCAAGTTTCCAAGATGGCTGGCAAATGTAGTCGTGGTACAGAAGAAAAACGCGAAATGGAGAGTCTGTGTAGATTACACGGACTTGAACAAGGCTTGTCCTAAAGACCCATTTCCTCTTCCCCATATCGATGCAATGGTGGATGCTACTGCCGGGCATGAAATGTTAACCTTCATGGATGCATCCTCAGGATTTCAGCAAATTCAAATGGAGCCCTCTGATCAGGAGGATACTACCTTCATGACACCAACAGGTATTTATTGTTACACTGCTATGCCTTTCGATTTAAAAAATACAGGTGCAACATATCAGAGATTGGTGAACATGATGTTCAAAGACAAGCTGGGGGACACAATGGAGGTATACATCGATGATATGGTGGTGAAATCTAAAAAGGCTGAGGATCACCTCTAGGATATTAAGGGAGCATTTGATATCCTGGATCAGTATAACATGAAACTGAACCCTGCTAAGTGCCATTTCGGAGTGGGGGCAGGAAAGTTTCTAGGATATATGGTGACCAAAAGAGGCATAGAGGCGAGCCCAGAGCAGATTAAAGCTATCCTGGATATAAAATCACCCTCGAATATGAAGGATGTTCAACGGTTAACAGGCCGAGTAGCAGCATTGAACAGATTTACTTCAAGATCATCGGAAAAATGCAAGGAATTCTATGATATCCTCAAGAAGAATAAGAATTTTGAATGGGGAGTAAAGCATGAAGCAGCCTTGCAGGATTTGAAGCGATATCTCTTAACTGCACCTCTATTGATGAAGCCTGAAAATGGTGAACCACTATCCCTATACCTCGCTGTGTCAGGGAATGCTGTAAGTGTCGTTCTTATAAAGGACCATGAAGGTCAGCAATATCCTGTTTATTATGTTAGCAAAAGTTTGTTAAATGCTTAAACTAGGTATTCTTATTTAGAAAAGTTGATACTAGCATTAGTTATGGCATCAACGAAGCTTAGACATTACTTTGAGACACATAGGATTCATGTTAAAACAAATTATCCTGTCAAAAATGTGCTTAGGAAACCAGAGATGTCAGGCAGGATGGCCAAGTGGTCAGTAAAATTGAGTGCTTATGATTTAGTATATGAACCTAGAAATGCCATAAAGTCTCAGGCTTTAGCTGACTTTGTGGCTGATTTCAGTAGTGACATTCAGGATGAGGTAGACCTAAAAGTCCAACAGTCAGGAGAATCCTCAGGATCCTGGACGTTATATACTGATGGTGCATCTAATGTAAGAGGAGTAGGATTGGGAATACTACTAAAATCGCCACAGGGGGACATATTACCCCAGGCTATTAGGTGTGAATTCCCTGCTACTAATAATGAGGCAGAATATGAGGCTTTAATTACAGGATTAGAGTTGGCTAAGAATATGAGTGTCAAGAATTTGCAAGTATATGTTGACTCCTTGTTAATTACTAACTGTTTTGGTCAAAAATTACCTAAGCAATTTAGTGATCAAATTAGTTAAGTGAGGTAGTGTGCTAGAAATATGTGTGAAAAATATACTTGTTAAGTTATTTAGAAAATCAGTATTCAGGATACGGCTCAGGATATTGAGCTGTATCTATGATCAAACTATGAGCAAAAGCAAAGTAAACGACACGAGATGTACGAGGAAAGCCCTTGATCAATCTAGATCGCCGGCATAAAACCTCGGGAGCTGACAATCGCAGCTGCCTTGTTCTTCTTATTACTTCAAACGTCAGGATACAGTGCAGGATGTGGTGCGGATCGACTATGTGTTACAATGAAATTTGAATACAAGTGTGGTGTTTGCAATGAGCTAAAGAGTGAAAGTGTTCGAGAGTGTCAGTGAAAATGGTGTGCCTTAAACTGATCCGCCCCCATCTATTTATAGTAAAGATAATGTAACAAACTATCCTAAACTTCCGGGATCCAGCGAATATTCCCACTTGAACGTTGAGGACCAAGTCTTTCGGGTTCAACGGCTTCCTCATAACAAATACGCCCGAGTCTTGAGGAGAAGAAGTCCTGATGACCGTTAGTAACTTACAGCCATTAACCTGCACGTGTTTAATTCACTCAGACTTAGGATATCGCCCAAGATGTTAGCAATATCCTCGTCCAGTATCCTGGTCGCAAATAAACAATAAAAAGCGGGATATTAGTCAGGATATGTATACTCAGAAAATGACCCATAACAATTGTCCCCAAATATATCGGTTGGTATACCAATCCAACGGATATATTTCAAAAATCTTATCCCATAACTCAAGGCATTTAAAACGAAGCGACGGTCAAGATCACATCGTAACTTCCAACGCGCTTTTTGCTCAATGGAGATCCACAATGCCCCTATATCTTCTCTTTTCTTATTTGAAAAGCAGGTATCTTCAACAGAACCTTCAGGTAATTCTCCATTTCTGATTTACTTTCTATCAATTTACATCGCCTTACTTGCAATGGATGCCGAGACCTTCACCCAGCAGAATCTCCTTAAAAATCCCGAAAAGGAGATCTGTGCTTTTGACAACGCAGACATTGCAGCTTTAAGAGCCTCCGGCGCTTTCCCTGATAACACGGTCTTCAGACCATTCGATCGGTCAATCCGATCGGATGTTTCTTCCACTGAATGGGTTTGTTTTCCAGCATATCCTTTTTCGGTAGGTCTTCGATACCCTTTTCCTGAATTCATGATGCAATTCTTTCGCACCACCGGCATCTCTTTTGCTCAAACCATGCCCATGGTTTGGAGAGTACTAATTGTACTTAATCAAATCAAAAACCTCCATTGTTCCGACCTCCGCATCGAGGATTTGCATATTGCTTATCGCCTCCGATCCCATGGCTCTAGCCGGTTCTTGCTCTTCTCGACCTCCAGCAAACCCCTAATTCTCAAAGCCACCAAAAACGAAGACGGATGGCAACGCAAATTTTTCTTTGTCAAACGAGACTCCATTGCTGAGGGTGCTAACCTTCCAGTGGAGTGGTTAACCACCGGTAGAGTCATGAATATTCTCTTAGACCATTTAATTCTCATCTTCTATTAATATCCTTCTTTTCGATCTTTATGCAGTGAACTTCAAGGAAGTCGCTCCCCCTACCGCCGAGTCAGAAGAGAGAATCAATACTGTTTACCAGTTACCTGCAATAGACAGGACTTTCACCACACACGTCCCGAGTTCCAGTCAATACTCGTCATCCGAAATGTCTGGTAAGGATTACTTTCAAGATAATTAGTCAAGATAGTAAAATAGTAAAATGAAGAGTAAAACTTTTTCCTTTATGCAGCACCGGCCAAGATCCCTGAAGTCTTTGACCTCGATGAATTGGACAGTTATTCTGATCAGATCCAGGTCAAGAAAGAACCTAGCCCCAAGACCACAGCTACATCCAAACCCAGCAGCTCCAAAGCCATCATTATCCCTAAACCTTCACCGGCTACCAAGCCCCGGAGCTCAAGTTCCCGCAAAAGGAAAGAGCCTGACTCCCCTGTCATTTCTGACACATTTCCTTATGAGAAACATGGGTTCATTGAAGCCAGCGGGTTTATGACTTCCTTTCTCAACCAGGTTAGTTTTCTCATATCACATCCTGCGGCTTACATTATTTTCAAAGATTTATCAATATTAATACCTGTCCTCTTACCTTTGTAGGGTCTTGAGCGTTTGGTTAACCTATATCAAGAATCCTGCAAGCTCAACAAGACGCTTGAAACCAAGCTAAAGGAAGCTGAAATCACAATCTCCGATCAAGGCATGATTGCAGCCGCCAAATCTCGTCATTACGAGCAGAAATTTAAAGCCATGACTCAAGAACACCAAACTGCTCTCAACAAAGCTACTCTTCAAGCCCAGACCGATCTTGAAGCTGCCCACGTGTAGTACGAACGGGATATGGTCAGCTATCGGGAAAGCCTCAAGAGTTCTGTCGTCATTTCTCTCCTTCAAGCCAGGTTGAAGATGGCCCATGAAGCCAAATCATTCGGCTTTGAATGCCCTTCTTGGGATGTTGGTGCCTGGGAGACCAAGCTAAAGAACCTCGGCGGCATTTCTTTCAAATCAGCTGTCGAAGAATCTTCCAAAGCAGTTGAAAAAACAACCGATGCTGAGAAGGATACTGAGGCAGATCCCAAGACGGATGCTGCTGAAATTACTATGGACGAAGAAGGCACTACCCCCTAAAGCTTATTTATCTTAAATCGTTTGAACAATTTTAGGTTTTTATGAACAATTTTTATTTCTGTATCGAAACAATTTGATAGCCGAAGGTGGATGGGTCCTGGGTTTCAGGATGAAACCTTCGGTTATCAACCAGTATTGATTGCTTCAAGAATAATTTCTTTTTTTTTTCTTGCCATTATCTTCCATTTTTCCTAAGTATAATTCTTAGCCTTGCAAAAAATTTTATATTGTTATCTTATAAAAATAGCCTGATCAGTATACTTAGCAATATATTACAAAAACTTTTTTACTAGATAGGACTCCCAAATGCTCGTTCAACTTTGTAGAAAGCTTTTTGAAAAATAATCTATTTTTCCAAAACCAGTTTTCGATAATACTTAAATGATCAAAGTCCCAAACTAATACTAGTTTCAAAAACCTTAATCAAATATCCTGAAAAGGACTTTGAGAATATATCAGGATACTTAACCTAAAAACTTAGACGATGTTTACAAAGGAAAGATCATACCCGGAGTATTATATAACCCTATTACCAAGCCTCAATCTTTTTGCAACTTCTTCAATGAGAATGTCCCCTGTGCGAGGTACTTAGTGCATTAGTTCCGAGCCTTATCCTTTTAACTTTACATCACCACCTTGGTAGGGATGTCCCCTGTGTACAATGTCTTCAAATACTTTAGAAATCTACTGAATGTCAGTTTCCATTGTATAAGCAATTTTTTACGTCCCAAGGGTAAAACCCAAGGATGTACTGGAGATAAATCCCTTGTATCCTGGGGAAAATCCCGAATTTTCATGCGCTACAGGCGGGAGTGTATAAACTCCAAGACTTAGAAAGGTGAAAACCTTTAAACCTTAGAGAGTATGAAAATACCCTTTCGTGAGAGAGGGTGATCAATCCTCATATACCTTTAGGATTCAGGATATAGCCAACAGTAACGAAATTGTCAGCCACTTTTACATGGACTGGTCCCGCCACCTTGAACTATCCCTGAATAACTTGCGCTCCAGGCGGGGTGTTTAAACCCAATTCGGAAGAAAGGTGAATACCTCTAAACCTGTGAAGGGATCAGGATCCCTTGTACGTGAGAGAGGGGGCCAATCCTCTAATCTTTCAAAATATCCTGAGTGAGCATCCCGGAGCGATATCCCGAAGCATATGCTGCAAAACATCCTTACACTAAGGTTGGTGTTAGCTTGGCTAACACCCCTCCGATGCTTAAGTCAGTATTGGGTTACAAAGAACAAATTAAACCAAACATATTTAAAAAAGGTAGAATTCATACCATCCTGAGTTAGAAATTAAATTCTAAACTCACTTGAAATAGAGCTTAAGGTGTATAGCATTCCAAGATCTCGGTAGCATATCCCCCTCCATATTCTTGAGTCTGTATGCTCCTTTCCCTGCTTCTGATTCAACTTCGTATGGTCCTTCCCATTTTGGAGCTAACTTGCCATCGGCAGGATTAGTAGTATTCTGAAAAGCCTTTCTTAACACCCAATCTCCAACCTTAAATCTTCTGGTCCTAATACTCTTGTTATATGCCCTGGATATTCTTTGTTGATATGCTGCCATCCTTAGCCTTGCGGCATCTCTCTTCTCATCTATAGTGTCTAAATCCTGACTCAAGGCTTCAGGATTCTGCTCAGGATCACTTAGGGTAGATCTTGCAGTAGGTATTGTCATTTCCGTTGGAATCATTGCTTCTGCTCCAAATACCAAGGAAAATGGGGTTTGGCCTGTTTCATTCTTTACCGTTGTCCTATCAGCCCACAAAACAAAGGGTAATTCTTCTGCCCATCTTCCTTTTTTGGCTCCAAGCCTTTTCTTTAAGTTATTGACAATTATCTTGTTTGAGGATTCTGCTTGTCCATTCGCTTGAGGATGTACTGGAGTAGATGTTATCATTTTGATTCCCCAACTCTTGCAAAAGTCAGTAGTTCTCTTGCTTATAAACTGAGAACCATTGTCACAGATTATCTCGGCTGGTACTCCAAATCTGGTCAGGATATTCCTCTTTATGAAGGATACTACTTCTTGGTCTCTAACTTGAACAAATGCTTCAGCTTCAACCCACTTAGAGAAATAATCCGTCATTGCTAGCATAAAGACTTTTCCTCCCGGAGCTTTTGGTAGCTTTCCCACTATATCCATACCCCACTTCATAAATGGCCAAGGGGAAACAATAGGATATAATGGTTCAGCAGGTTGATGCAGTATGTTACTATGTCTTTGACATGCGTCACATCTTCGAGCATATTCTGCGGCATCTTTTCTCATTGTTGGCCAATAATATCCTGTCCTTAATACTTTTGAGAATAACGACCTGCCCCCAGTATGGTTACCACAATCCCCTTCATGTATATCCTGAAGTACTTCTTTGGCTTCAGGATCCTCCAAGCACCTCAAATACGGTCCTGCAAGAGATTTCTTATATAAAATATTATTTATAATAGTGAATCGTGATACCTTCATCCTAAATGCCTTAGGATTTTCATTTCCAGGAATGTGTCCTTCTTTGAGATATCTCATGATTGGAGCCGTCCAGGATTTAGGATCCTCTTCAGGATGCTCTGCTCCAGGATCCTGAATACCCGCTACTTCTTTATCCTGAGGATTCGTTGCAGGATATAAGACATGTAATATTGGTATTTGGGTCCCTTCAGGTATCCTGACCGATGATCCCAAATTTGCTAAGGCATCCGCTTCAGCATTATCCTCCCTTGGTACCTGTTCAAGTATAAAAACATCGAAATATCCTGCTAATTTTTTGAGAATATCGAGATATTCGATTAATTTCTCACCCTTAACTGCATAGGATCCATTAAATGGTTAGTAATTAACAAAGAGTCAACATATACTTGCAAATTTTTGATACTCATGCTCTTAGCCAACTCTAATCCTGCAATTAAAGCCTCATACTCTGCTTCATTATTAGTAGCAGGAAATTCACACCTAATAGCCTGGGGTAATATGTCCCCCTGTGGCGATTTTAGTAGTATTCCTAATCCTACTCCTCTTACATTAGATGCACCATCAGTATATAATGTCCAGGATCCTGAGGATTCTCCTAACTGTTGAACTTCTAAGTCTACCTCGTCCTGAATGTCACTACTAAAATCAGCCACAAAGTCAGCTAAAGCCTGAGACTTTATGGCATTTCTAGGTTCATATACTAAATCATAAGCACTCAGCTTTACCGACCACTTAGCCATTCTGCCTGACATTTCTGGCTTCCTAAGTACATTTTTAACAGGATAATTTGTTTTAACATGAATCCTATGTGTCTCAAAGTAATGTCTAAGCTTTGTCGATGCCATGACTAGAGCTAATATTAATTTTTCTAAATGAGAATACCTAGTTTCAGCATCTAACAAACTTTTACTAACATAATAAACGGGATATTGCTGACCTTCATGGTCTTTTATAAGAACGGCACTTACAGCATTCCCTGATACAGCAAGGTATAGGGATAGTGGTTCACCATTTTCAGGCTTCATCAATAGAGGTGCGGTTGAGAGATATCGTTTCAAATCCTGCAAGGCTGCTTCATGCTTCTCCCCCATTCGAATCTTTTGTTCTTCTTCAGGATATTATAAAAATATTTGCACTTCTCTGAGGACCTCGAGATAAACCTGTTTAAAGCTGCTACTCGGCCTGTCAATCTTTGTACGTCCTTCATATTTGAGGGTGATTTTATATCCAGGATAGCTTTGATCTGCTCTGGGCTTGCTTCTATCCCCCGTTTTGTCACCATATATCCAAGAAACTTTCCTGCCCCCACTCCGAAATGGCATTGAGCAGGATTCAGCTTCATGTTGTATCGATCCAGGATATCAAATGCTCCCTTGATATCCTGGAGGTGATCCTCAGCCTTTTTAGATTTCACCACCATATCATCGATATATACCGCCATGGTGTCCCCCAGTTTGTCTTTGAACATCATGTTTACCAATCTTTGGTATGTTGCACCTGCATTTTTCAAACCAAAAGGCATAGCTGTATAACAATAAATACCTGTTGGTGTCATGAAGGCAGTATCCTCCTGGTCAGAAGGCTCCATTTGGATCTGTTGAAATCCTGAGGATGTGTCCATGAAGGTCAGCATTTCATGCCCGGCAGTGGCATCTACCATTGCATCAATGTGGGGAAGAGGAAATGGGTCTTTAGGACAAGCTTTGTTCAAGTCTGTGTAGTCCACACAAACTCTCCATTTCCCATTTTTCTTCTGTACTACAACCACGTTTGCTAGCCACCTTGGGAACTTAACCTCTCTGATCATCCTGGACTTTAATAATCTCTCAACTTCCTCCTGGATAATCGTGTTTCGCTCAGGAGCAAACTTCCTTCTTTTTTGCTGCACAGGCTTGAATGATTTATCAATTCCAAGCTTGTGAGTGATAATATCTTTGGATATGCCTGTCATATCCTCATGCTTCCATGCAAACGTTGACATCCTGCATTTCAAAAAGTTAATTAATTGTTCTTCAATATCCTGAGGGATATTGGTCCCTACGAGCACCGAAATATCGGGATTATCCAGGTCCAGGATAATTTTCTTCACATCCTGTTCCGGATCCTCCACGATATCCTGGGCCCGCGTCTTTAATTGCTATGCTGCACTAGGTTTGGTTGAGGATTTCATCGAGGATGAGTAGCATTCTTTCGCCTCCTTCTGATCACTATCAACTTTGACAACTCCCCAAGGGGTAGGTATCTTGATGCATTGGTGATATGTTGATGGCACAGCCTTCATATCGTGAATCCACGGTCTTCCCAGTATGATGTTATAGCAGGATAGAGAATCCATCACACAGAAACGTTGTATCGAGTTGACTCCTTCAACGTATACTGGCAACTTTATCTCTCCCACTGTGTTTCTAGCCTCTCCACTGAACCCAACAAGCACGGTAGACTTTGAAGTGATATCCATTGGAGATACATTCATTCTCTTCAGAGTTTCTAGTTGGATTATGTTGACGGAGCTGCCATTATCAACCAATATCCTGCGTACAAAATGGTTAGCCACATATAACGTTATTACCAGAGCATCATGGTGAGGATCCTGGACAGTATCCCTGTCATCAGCATCAAAAGTGATCACTTTGTCAGTTGTGAAGGTAGTCATCCTGACAGGTTTGTCTCCCCTTTCGGCCTTAGCTTCCTTTGCATCTCTCTTTGCTGCCGAATACGAAGTTCAACAAATGTCGGATCCTCCCGAAATGAAGTTGATTATCTTGGCATCCGCGGGAGGTGATGCTGCTCGCTCAGGATCCTTCTCAGTATCCTGACCCTTATTCTTCTTTCTTCCTAAGAGATCTTTCAGATATCCCTTGCTTAGAAGATAGCTTATTTCTTTCCTTAGAGCAATGCAATCCTCAGTCACATGTCCGAAATCTTCGTGGAAAGCACACCATTTTGACTTATCTTTCCAGTCAGCCTTTTGTTGATTCTTTCGAGGCAACCTAGCCTTGTCTCCTAGACCCTGCATGGCATACATCAATTCAGGAATGTTAACAGAAAAGCAATATTCAGACAACTCAGGATACTCTTCAGGATCCTCATCTTCGACAGCATTCACTCTCTTGTTTTCATTTCTACCATATGGCTTAGGCCGATATGACTTGAATGAGGATTCTGACTTCCTGTTAGTTGACTCATAAGTGTTAGATGAGTTCATCCTTTCTTGCATCTTCCTGTCATCTTCCAGACGGATATATCTCAAAGCCCTGTTACGAGCTTCGTCGAGATTCCTGCAGGGATTCATTACAAGATCCTGATAAAACTGAGAATCCTTTTGTAATCCCATCTTAAAAGCTTGCACAGCTGTTGCAACATCAAGATGTGGGATATCCAAGGATTCTCGACTAAATTTGTTCACATAATCCCTCAAGGATTCCTGAGGCCCTTGAGTTATCCTGTAAAGATCACTGGTTAGTTTCTCAAAACTCCGACTACAAGAAAATTGACTGTTAAATAAATTAACCAAATGAGCAAACGAAGTAATTGAGTGAGGAGGAACGTTTAACAGCCATTTTAAGGCTGATCCTGTTAGAGTAGAACCAAATCCCTTGCACAAGCACGCTTCTTTAAGCTCCGGAGGGATAGGGTTAATCTCCATTCTTTCCCTATACTGAGCAATATGCTCCTCAGGATCCGTAGTCCCATCATAAAGCTTCATGTTGGGGGTTTGGAAAATCTTTGGGATCTCAGCATCACGGATAGGATATGCAAAACGAGATATCTTGTGGCTGTCTTGGGACACTTCCGGGATCGGCTGGACCACCCCAGGTACACTAGATATCATGTCCTTCAACTTCTGAAGTTCCCTAGTAAGTGCTGATGTTACACCTGTATCCTGCAAAGATCCACTATTGTTAGTAGCATGAGTATTATTATTATTTGACACGTTACCCGTTGGAGGATTTTGCCCATATCCTGAAGCATATCCTGAGCTCCTCATGGTTGACATCCTGACCGAGGAGGGTATTTCAGGAGTATGATTCTGAGGAAGGCTGGGCACAATATTCCCCCTGTTATCCTCAGTATACACAGCTGAACTAAAGTTCAACGTTCTGGGATGTAATGGAGTGACATTATCCTCAGCAGATCTGCTCGAGCCAGACTTCAGGAGTTGTATTTCCCTTAAAAGCATTTGGTTTGTTTCCTGTTGCTGCCTCATTTATTCCTGCACACTTCCAAATAAAGTAAGAATTTCATCATTAGAAGCTAGAATGGGAGCAGATTCCTGAACACTGCGAGTAGGGATAATATCCTGAGGTCGTGAAGAGGCTGGCATCCTTGGAGGAGGTGGTGGAAGCACCGAACCAGTAGTAGCAGAAGTCATAGCAGACACAGTGGAGGAACTCATGTTTGATCTTGAGGCCATTATGGACAATGTGGCAAAAAGTTTTGAAAATAGAAAGCCGATTAGCGATTTCACAAAAAATTTTAGTAAAGAGAGCACCACTTGCCCCACGGTGGGCGCCAAATTGTTTTGGTCAAAAATTACATAAGCAATTTAGTGATCAAATTAGTTAAGTGAGGTAGTGTGCTAGAAATATGTGTGAAAAATATACTTGTTAAGTTATTTAGAAAATCAGTATTCAGGATACGGCTCAGGATATTGAGCTGTATCTATGATCAAACTATGAGCAAAAGCAGAGTAAACGACACGAGATGTACGAGGAAAGCCCTTGATCAATCTAGATCGCCGGCATAAAACCTCGGGAGCTGACAATCGCAGCTGCCTTGTTCTTCTTATTACTTCAAACGTCAGGATACAGTGCAGGATGTGGTGCGGATCGACTATGTGTTACAATGAAATTTGAATACAAGTGTGGTGTTTGCAATGAGCTAGAGAGTGAAAGTGTTCGAGAGTGTCAGTGAAAATGGTGTGCCTTAAACTGATCCGCCCCCATCTATTTATAGTAAAGATAATGTAACAAACTATCCTAAACTTCCGGGATCCAGCGAATATTCCCACTTGAACGTTGAGGACCAAGTCTTTCGGGTTCAACGGCTTCCTCATAACAAATACGCCCGAGTCTTGAGGAGAAGAAGTCCTGATGACCGTTAGTAACTTACAGCCATTAACCTGCACGTGTTTAATTCACTCAGACTTAGGATATCGCCCAAGATGTTAGCAATATCCTCGTCCAGTATCCTGGTCACAAATAAACAATAAAAAGCAGGATATTAGTCAGGATATGTATACTCAGAAAATGACCCATAACACTAACCATTTTAATGGATCCTATGCAGTTAAGGGTGAGAAGTTAATCGAATATCTCGATATTCTCAAAAAATTAGCAGGATATTTCGATGTTTTTACACTTGAACAGGTACCAAGGGAGGATAATTCTGAAGCAGATGCCTTAGCAAATTTGGGATCATCGATCAAGATACCAGAAGGGACCCAAATACCAATATTACATATCTTATATCCTGCAACGAATCTTCAGGATAAAGAGGTAGCGGGTATTCAGGATCCTGGAGCAGAGTATCCTGAAAATGATCCTAAATCCTGGACAGCTCCAATCATGAAATACCTCAAGGAAGGACACATCCCCAGAGATGAAAATCCTAAGGTATTAAGGATGAAGGTATCACGATTCACTATTATAAATAATGTTTTATATAAGAAATCTCTTGCAGGACCTTATTTAAGGTGCTTGGAGGATCCTGAAGCCAAAGAAGTACTTCAGGATATACATGAAGGGGATTGTGGTAACCATACTGGGGGCAGGTCATTATTCTCAAATGTATTAAGGACAGGATATTATTGGCCGACAATGAGAAAAGATGCCGCAGAATATGCTCGAAGATGTGATGCATGTCAAAGACATAGTAACATATTTCATCAGCCTGCTAAACCGCTGTATCCTAGTGTTTCCCCTTGGCCGTTTATGAAGTGGGGTATGGATATAGTGGGAAAGCTTCCAAAGGCTCCAGGAGGAAAGGTTTTCATGTTGGCAATGACGGATTATTTCTCCAAGTGGGTTGAAGCAGAAGCATTTGTTAAAGTCAGAGATCAGGAAGTAGTATCCTTCATAAAAAGGAATATCCTGACTAGGTTTGGAGTACCAGCTGAAATAATCTGTGACAACGGATCTCAATTTATAAGTAAGAGGACCACTGACTTCTGCAAGAGTTGGGGAATCAAAATGATTACGTCTACTCCGGTACATCCTCAAGCAAATGGACAAGCTGAATCCTCAAACAAGATAATTGTTAACAACCTGAAGAAAAGATTAGGGGCCAAGAAAGGAAGATGGGCAGAAGAACTACCCTTTGTTTTGTGGGCTGATAGAACCACGGTAAAAAATGCAACTGGTCAAACCCCATTTTCCTTTGTATTCGGAGCAGAGGCAGTGATCCCGACAGAAATGGTGATACCTACAGCAAGATCTAACCTCGGGAATCCTGAGCAGAATCCTGAAGTCCTATGCCAGGAGTTGGATACTATTGATGAGACAAGAGATGCAGCAAGGCTGAGGATGGCAGCATATCAACAAAGAATATCCAGAGCATATAACAAGAATATTAGGACCAGAAGATTTAAGGTTGGAGATTGGGTGTTAAGAAAGGCTTTTCAGAACACTACTAATCCTGCTGACGGAAAGTTAGCTCCAAAATGGGAAGGACCATATGAGGTTGAATCAGAATCAGGAAAAGGTGCATACCGACTCAAGAATATGGAGGGGGATATGCTACCGAGATCTTGGAATGCTATACACCTCAAGCTTTATTTCGAGTGAGTTTGGGATTTAATTCCTAATTCAGGATGGTATGAATTCTATCTTTTTTAATATGTTTGATTTGATTTGTTCTTTGAAACCCAATACTAACTTAAGCATCGGAGGGGTGTTAGCCAAGCTAACACCCACTTTAGTTTAAAGGTGTTTTGCAGAATATGCTTCGGGATATAGCTCCAGGATACACGCTCAGGATACTTCGAAGGATTAGAGGATTGGCCCCCTCTCTCACGTATAAGGGATCCTGATCCCTTCACAGGTTTAAAGGTATTCACCTTTCTTCCGAATTGGGTTTAAACACCCCGCCTGGAGCGCAAGTTATTCGGGAATAGTTCAAGGTGGCGGGACCAGTCCATGTAAAAGTGGCTGACAATTTCGTTACTGTTGGCTATATCCTGAATCCTAAAGGTATATGAGGATTGATCACCCTCTCTCACGAAATGGTATTTTCATACTCTCTAAGGTTTAAAGGTTTCCACCTTTCTAAGTCTTGGAATTTATACACTCCCGCCTGTAGCGCACGAAAATTTGGGATTTCCCCCAGAATTCAAGGGATTTATCTCCAGTACATTCTTGGGTTTTACCCCTGTAACATGAAAAATTGTCTATACAATGGGAACTGATATCCAGAAGATTTCTAAGTATTTGAAGACATTGTACACAGGGGACATTCATACTAAGGCAATGGTGTAAAGCTCAAAGGATAAGGCTCGGAACTAATACACTAAGTGTCTTAGACAGGGGATATCTTTATTGGAAGAGTTGCAAGGGGATTGAAGTTTGAGAATAGGGCTATACCCTATTCCTGGTATGATCTTTCCTTTGTAAACGTTGTTTGAGTTTTTAACAGTACTATGTTTGGTAAAAGGTTAAACATCCTGATTAGGATGAATTGTCAGAATATATTTTCGAAATACTTTTCAGGATATTTGATTAAGATATTTGAAGCTGGTACTGGTTTGAAACTTTAATCAAGCAAGTATCGTTAAAACAGGTTTTAAAACGGACTATCTTTTAATTTTCTCTAAAGGTGATTGAATTTTTAGAAATTCTATTTAATAAAAATTTTCATAATATATCACTGAGTATATTTTGCAAAACTAAGGTCTGTTTAAGAAAGACAGGAAGTGATAGCAAGAAAAATGAAAGATGAAATTATTGGAAATAAACGGTACTAGTTGATAACCAAAGGCTTCATCCTAAAACCTAGGACCCATCCGCCTTCGGTTATCACATTGTTCTAATGCAGGAAATAAAAATTATTCATAAGACATAAAAGTGTTCAGACTAAAGGAAATAAATTTTAGGGGCAGTGCCTTCTTTGTTCGCGGTAATTTCAGCAGCATCCGTCTTAGAATCCGCTTCGGCATTCTTCTCGGCATCAATGGCTTTTTCAGCTACTTTGGAAGATCCTTCGGCAGCTGGTGTGGTAGAAATGCCGCCAAGATTCTTTTGCTTCGTTTCCCAGGCACCAACGTCCTAAGAAGGGCATTCAAAACCTGGTGTTTTGGCTTCATGGGCCATCTTCAGCCTGGCCTGGAGAAGAGAAGTGACGACGGAACTCTTAAGGCTATCCCGGTAGCTGACCATATCCCGTTCATGTTGCGCATGGGCAGCTTCAAGATCGGCTTGGGCTTGAAGAGTAGCTTTGTTGAGAGCAGTCTGGTGTTCTTGAATCATAGCCTTGAACTTATCCTCGTAATGACGAGATTTGGCAGCTGCAATCATGCCTTGATCGGAGATCGTGACTTCTGCTTCCTTTAACTTGGACTCAAGCGTCTTGTTAAGCCCGCAGGATTCTTGATATAGATGAACCAGACGTTCAAGACCCTGCGAAAGTAAGAGGACAGGTATTGATTTTGATAAATCTTTGTAAATGACATAAGCTGCAGGATGTGGTTTGAGAATACTAACCTGGTTA
Organism: Helianthus tuberosus; assembly: GCA_030545235.1. NCBI lineage: Eukaryota > Viridiplantae > Streptophyta > Magnoliopsida > Asterales > Asteraceae > Helianthus > Helianthus tuberosus. Next base: position 54,039,612 of record CM060428.1, read on the forward strand.
AGAAAGGAAGTCATAAACCCGCTAGCTTCGATGAACCCGTGCTTCTCATAGGGAAAAGTGTCAGAGATGACGGGGGAATCGGGCTCTTTCCTTTTACGAGAGCTGGAGCTCCGGGGCTTGGTAGTTGACGAGGGTTTGGTGATGACAATGGCCTTGGAACCGCTAGGTTTGGATGAGGATGTGGCCTTAGGATTGGGTTCCTTCTTGATCTGAACCTGATCAGAATAGCTGTCCAACTCGTCGAGATCAAAGACTTCTGGGATCTTAGCCGGTGCTGCATAAAGGAAAAAGTTTTACATTATTATTACTCTTCATTCTATTATGCTATACTAACTAACTATTTTAAAAGTAGTCCTTACCAGACATTTCAGATGACGAGTATTGACTGGAACTCGGGATGTGTGTGGTGAAACTCCTATCTATTGCAGGTAATTGGTAAACAGTCCTGATTCTTTTCTCTGATTCAGCAGTAGGGGGAGCTACTTCCTTGAAATTTACTGCAGAGAAGTCAAAATGAAGGATATTAGCAAAAGATAAAAATCTAAAGGTACATAGGAACCTTCATAATCCTACCGGTGGTTAACCACTCCACCGGAAGGCTGGCACCCTCAGCAATGGAATCTCGTTTGACGAAAAAGAACTTGCGCTGCCATCCGTCTTCATTTTTAGTGGCTTTAAGAATAAGGGGTTTGTTGGAAGTCGAAAAAAGCAAAAACCGGCTAGAGCCGTGAGATCGGAGGCGATAAGCGATTGGCAGATCTTCGATACAAAGGTCGGGACAGTGAAGGTTTTTGCTTTGGTTAAGCAGGATTAATACCCTCCAGACCATGGGCATGGTTTGAGCAAAAGAGATGCCGGTGGTCCGGAAGAATTACATCATGAATTCGGGAAAAGGGTATCGAAGACCTAGCGAAAAGGGTATGCTGGAAAGCAAACCCAATCAGTGGAAGAAACATCCAATCGAATTGACCGATCGAACGGTCTAAAGACTGTGTTATCAGGGAAAGCACCGAAAGCTCTCAAAGCCGCAATGTCTGCATTATCAAAGGCACAGACTTCTTTCTCAGGATTTTTGAGAAGATTCTGCTGGGTAAAAGTCTCGGATGATTCACCGGTTTGGGAATGAGTCCTGGTGGCCATGGCAGATCAAGAAAGAAAGATTGATAAGAAATAAACAAGAAGTAGGGAATTACCTGGAGACTCTGTTGAAGATATCTGCTTTTCAAACAAGAAGAGAGAAGATATAGGGGCATTGTGGATCTCCATCGAGTTAAAAGCGCGTTGGAGGTTATGATGTGATTTTAACCGTCGTCTAGATTTAATTGCCTTAATTGATGAGATAAAACTTTTAAAATATATCCGTTGGATTGGTATACCAACAGATATATTTGGGGACAATTGTTATGGGTCATTTTCTGAGCGTACATATCTTGATCAATATCCTGCTTTTAATTGTTTATTTGTGACCAGGATACTGGACGGGGATATTGCTAACATCCTGGGCGATATCCTGAGGTTGATTGAATTAACCACGTGCAGGTTAAAGGCTGGGGTTTGCTAACGGTCAGATGGACTTCATCTCCTCAAGACTCGGGCATATTTGTTATGGGAGAGACGTTGAACCCGTAAGACTAGGTCTACAACGTTCGACTGAGGAATATTCGCTGGATCCCGGTTATTTAGGATAGTTTGTTATATTTGTTTTACTATAAATAGATGGGGGTGGATCAGATTAAGGCACAACGAAACTTTCACACACTCTCAAACACTTTTGCTCTCTAGCTTTCAACAGTCACTACACACAAACACTTGTAATCGAATTACATTGTAACACCTAGTTGATCCGCACCACATCCTGCACTGTATCTTGATATTTAAAGCAATAGAAGAACAAGGCAGCTGCAATTGTTTTGGTCAAAAATTACCGAAGCAATTTAGTGATCAAATTAGTTAAGTGAGGTAGTGTGCTAGAAATATGTGTGTAAAATATTTTATCCAAGTTAATTGTAAAAACAGTTTCAGGATACGGCTCAGGATATAGAGCTGTATCTATGATCAAACGATGAGCGAAAAAGTAAAGGTAGACACGTGATATACGAGGAAAGCCCTTGATCAATCTAGATCGCCGGCATAAAACCTCGGGAGCTGACAATCGCAGCTGCCTCGTTCTTCTATTACTTCAAATATCAGGATACAGTGCAGGATGTGGTGCTGATCAACTAGGTGTTACAATGTAATTCGAATACAAGTGTTTGTGTATAGTGTTTGCAGTGAGCTAGAGAGCAAAAGTGTTCGAAAGTGTGTCTGAAGGTTGCGTGCCTTAATCTGATCCGCCCCCATCTATTTATAGTAAAAGAGGTTTAACAAATTATCCTAATAAACCGGGATCCGACGAATATTCCCCACTCGAATGTTGTAGACCTGGTCTTTCGGGTTCAACGTCTCTCACATAACAGATACGCCCGAGTATTGAGGAGAAGAAGTCCATTTAACCGTTATTAACCCACAGCCTCTAACCTGCACGTGGTTAATTTAGTTAACACCAGGATATAGCCCAGGATGTTAGCAATATCCTAATCCAGTATCCTGATCACAAGCAAACAACCAAAAGTAGGATATTAGTCAGGATATGTACGCTCAGAAAATGACCCATAACAATAACCATGCTTCTCGATTTTCAGTTCCATGTGCCAACATCACAGTACCAAGTTGAGCCACCTCATCCACGTAGTATAATCTTTGGCGCTCAGTACCACGTCCAATAATCGCACCCGTCCTGATGTTCTGTAAGATGCAAAAGGTAGGGTGCATTAGTACCGTGTAGTTTAATTATTTGGTAACATGACTAATTGAGAGTAACTTGTCTGACAAGGATGGAAGCGGTTTGCCCAACTTGGAGGTCATTTATTAAAATTGTTAATCCACTTTCTGCTTTTTTGAATACGCGGTTTTTGAGCAATACTAAACACGTGGATCAAAACGCATTAAACAGAAAGTGATCGCAAACGCCATGATTCAGCAATGGTTTCACGGATCACGATTCTACCGATATTCGATCATCAAGGATGAAAGATTTAAAATAGTATCGAGTACAATCCTTTGTGGATGTTGTACGTATGAGTTCTTTAAGCAATTAATCAAGAGCTGACTTTGTAAAAAAAATCTGGTTTGCTTTATCATCTTATTTATTTCTATAAATGCACCAGAAGGATTGTTAGGCCGTGGGGTATGGGGCGGGGGTTTGGGCGTGGGTTGGGGTAAAACGCCCAAGTGACCACCCCGGGTGGGCTTGGGTTTGGGCGTGGCCCCTTGGGGCTTGGCTTTCAAGCCGGGCGTGGGGCGGTATGGCGAAGCGAGCTGGCATGTTCTCATTGGGTCACCCGCCACGTGGGCAGGCGGGTGTTTAAAATTTTGAAATTCAAACTGGTCCCCCCATCCCCCCATCTTCTATACCCGCCACCCGGGTCCCCAAAGTCCTATATATTGGAACCCCAACCCACCGGTCCCCCATCCCACGAACCAAAACCCCACCCAATACACCCACTGTCTTGAACCCGCTACCCCGCTGGTCCCCCCCATCCCACGAACCCAACACCACTATGGCATCCTGGACCCGTCAAGAAGAAATGGCACTCGTAACTAGCGTCGTCGACGCTATGAAGGGGCGGCCACCGGGCCAAACAAAATATTGGGCGGAAGCATTCGCGGCCTACCGACAAAACGTCGGTAACGACCGCCACAACCTCAACGCGTGCCAACATAAATGGCGCGACCTACGGCCCAAGCTCGAGCGTTTCAAGGCTTACTACGAAGCGGTTCCCGGTGGCGAGTTAAGCCACGAGGACCGGGTGGCGGTGACAAACATAGAGTTTCGAAGCGTGGAAAAGAAGGCGTTCGATAAGATCGAACTTTTTGAAATTTTTTTAACGCTTTAGGTTTTTTTATTTTGTAATTTTTAGAAGTTATGTAATTTTTAGGATTATGTAATTTTTAAAATTTTAATGAAGTTGTAGGTTTTTTTATAAATGTTGTGTGATTTTTTATAAATTTTTTGTATTTTTTTTTTAAACATTTATGCCACGTGGTGCACCCAACCCACGCCCCGCCATACCCCGCGGACACGTAACCTGGCAGTGGGCTGGCTCCCTTTACACGTGTCACCAAATGCCCAACCCAAGCCCCAACCCAAGCCCCACCATACCCCACGGTCTTAGGTGGGTGGACCGCGGGTAAGGTCTCACTTAATGTTCATTTGTTTGTTATCACCACATAAATTGACCATTCATTGTAGATCATGTTTTATGATTTGGAGTGATCTGAAATGAATTATTGTTTTGGTGTGTATTAAACTTAGAGAATAATTTGTAGATAGAAATTGATTGACATGAAAAATGAAGAGAAACGTGTTGAATCTGTAACATGGGATTTTCTTGTAATTTTATATTATTATTTACCGTCAGTTTTGGTCCCAGTAATAAATTTGTCTCTAGCAATTCTAAAATTATTATTAAAACCTATATAAAGAAGTAACTTCTTTGTGCATATGTGAGTTGTAACCTATGCTTTGAACGTTTTTCAAAAAAAAGTTGATTTTCTACTTTTCACCCAAAGGTTTATATCTTTTACAATTTTAACCCTACATAGTTTGGTTATATAACTTTAATCCAAAACTTTTCATTATTTGCAATTTAACTTCACAACTTTTTTCACTTATAATTTTCATCTTTCGCAAATTTTCGTTTTACGTATAGTTCTAAATTTTTCGAGTTAATACGACGCAACGTGCATGTGTGGTTCAACGTTTTTACCTGTATTTTTCCACGTATGAAAGGTTCGTCGCAACACACATATCCTAGGTCGAGCCAGTGTTGGTGATCGATGACGGTTGTGTGACATTAGTACTATTTGACACCGTTTTACGCCCCGCCGCAACACGGGGTGTGCTTTGAGGGTTTTCTAAAGAAAAAATGGTTATGCATATGGTTGTCGTAACGTTGGCTTTGGGGGTTTTCCAAAAAAACTGATTTTTTACTTTTCACCAAAAAGCATGTCATAAATTACTTTTAACCCAAAACTATTTATTTTTTTACTTTTAACCCAAAATTTTTTATGTTTTGCAATCTATCCTCAAAACTTTTTTTACTTTCAACTTTGGCCTTTTATAGTTTTCATTTTCCGCAAATTTTTCGCTTTATGCTTGGTTCTAAATTTTGTGACTTAACACATTGCAACGTGCGTCTTTGGTTTAACGTTTTTACGTTTCGTTCTAAATTTTGCGAGTTAACACGACGCAACCTGCGTGTGTGGGTGAACGTTTTTACATCGTCTATTTTTTCCCCGTTTGACAGGTTTAACATAACGTGCGGGTCCTAGATCCACTTTGTTATAACTAAAGAATCCCCGCCGCATTGCGGCGGGTCGCAATCCTAGTTAACCTATAAAGAAGCAAGATGTATATGCATATATGTGTTGTAACCTTTGCTTACTGAGTTTTTCAAAAAAAAAATAGAATTTTCCTTTTTAACCCTAAAGTTTTAATCTTCATAATTTAAGTTTAACGTTTTAATCTTTGTTTTCTTTTTAAATCTAAAGTTTTGTTAGGAATGAATTATAATATTGTGACTTTCCACATGCTTAACTCTCATCTCTTTATTTTATTTGTATTGACGTCAAGCACTATAAATACTGGCTATTGTATTTGTATGATACATCAATAAGAATGAGTTCTTCGATTCTTCTGTATATCTTTCTCTCTATATGATCTTCCATAATTCTTGTTTACATACATCATATATTAGTTGCTATTAGGCCGTTGTTTTGCAACACGTTATCAGCACGAGTTGCTTTTGATGATGGATCACATTATCATAAGGTATGTCATTAACTTGTTATTGTTATCATCTTAAATCTCACAAAGAATCCATATTATAATTCATATAACTTTAGATAGATTGAGATTTATATAACTAATATTGTTGTGTTTCCGAACCTGATTAAATGAGCTTAAAATGCTACAAAATTTTATAATGTAGAAACTGCTTCATATGAGTCGACCGACCAATTGATTTTTCACGTTCGGTTTTTCGCTGGTTTACTTCAATGGGTCGGTGCCAATCTTATGTTTGTTTTTGTTGTTGAGATATCATAATCAAATAATCCGTTAAAAGTTGTTTAATTTCATCTCATATTGTAATTCATAATTTTTGGGTTAAATCAAGATTTGTAATTATTATTTGAACATAATTATGTGTTATTCATTCTTCCAAAACAATGATAACAATAATAATATTAAATAACAAATAATAAATAAAGTTATAATATTTTTGTATAATCTATAAAACCTATAAACATGGGTACACCCTTGTTTCTAGCGTTAGATTAAGATTAAATGTATATCTATACCACTTTGCATTGTCTTTATTATTATGTTATTTTGATCAGTTTGATATGATGTGGGTTTCTTTACATCCATGAATATTTATTGTTTGGTCGGTTTAAAACCCAATCGAATTTCTTTTAAATTTTCTCATCGGGAAAATGAAAAGTTTCCATTAGTACTATTAAATTAGAAGATGAAAAGTTACCATTGGTATTATTAAATTGGATTTAGAGCTAATTACCAAAATCGTCCCTGAGGTTTGGGCAGGTTTGCCATTTTCGTCCAAAATGACACTTTTGTACCAAATTGCCCCCAACGTTTGTAACTTTTTGCCATTTTCATCCAAACTACTAACTTAGTTTATTTTTTCTGTTAAGTTGAGGATATTTGGATGAAACTGGCAAATATAAAACCACAGGGACGATTTTGGCAATTTACTCAAACTCTTTTAAATTTCTTTTATTTAATTAATTTTGTTACATATATAATAAAAAAGAATATACATGTAATTTTTATATGAAAAAAATAATAGCTTTGTCACATAATTTTTATAAATTTTCATCCAACCACTAACTAAGTTAATTTTTCTATTAAGACGGATGATGTTTATAAGCTAAGATAGAAATTAATTTCTAATTTTTTTATATAGATCAGTTTTATAAAAATAAAATCTACTTAAATCTCTAATTTTTATAAAACTAAAATGTTGGTGACCTTAATGAAAAAGGTCAAATAAAAAAATCTTATCATATGTACCAAGTTTGTAATTCATCTTCTACTTTTTTAAATTCGCTCCTAAGGAAAAGCAGAAGCCAGTGCCCCCCCCCCCCCCCAATCAAACAACGTGTCGTTACCAAACCTTAAAATTACCCACCAAATTGTAATTATAATGCTATGAACCAAAAGTTTCTTTACTCAAGCCACTCAGAATAAGTATTAGTTAGTTACCCTCATAATCTTAATTAAATAAATATTTTATTTCTACCAACATATTTCCTAGGTGCTCAACACATTTAAAAAATATGTAACGTTTTACAATTTTTTTCTATGTCTATAAATGATAAATACTAAAAGTTGTAATCGATTGTTATGTGTTGCACACCAATGATGTTTTCTCTTTATAAAACTGATTTATATAAAGAAGCTGTAAATTAATTTCTGTCTTAATTTATAAAATTTAAAACATCCTTCAACTTAACAGAAAAAATAAACCGAGTTAGTGATTTGGATGAAAATTTATAAAAATTATGTGACAAAACTATTAATTTTTTTTCCCATAAACTCCATGTATATTCTTTGTTATTATATATGTAACAAAAATAATTAAATAAAAGAAATTAAAAATAGTTTGAGTAAATTGCTAAAATCGTCCCTGTGGTTTTATATTTGCCAGTTTCATCCAAATATCCTCAACTTAACAGAAAAAATAAACTAAGTTAGTGGTTTGGATGAAAATGGCAAAAAGTTACAAACGTTGGGGGCAATTTGGTACAAAAGTGTCATTTTGGACGAAAATGACAAACGTGCCCAAACCTCAGGGACGATTTTGGCAATTAACTCTTGGATTTATCACAATATATAAATGAATATTCGTTATCTTAATTTTTTTTAATTGTAGTATTAATATAAAAAGTTTCGATGAAAGGTTTCAATTATTTAATTTTATTATATTATTTAATGAATCTTGCTTTATGTCTATATAATTAAGTTATTTGTGTATGGGATATAACTCAGTATTTTTTGTTCTCAATATATACTTTATCTTACTTAAGCTTAATTACTTTATAATTTTAGTTATGGGATAAGAACTCGCTATCAAGCTAAGCACTGTATTTATTTATCGTATACCAAATTAAATTAGTATATTATTTTAAAGGTCTTTGCTATTAGATAAAAATGGAGTTGTATTCTCATACATATATTAGTTTCTATCATATGTTTAGATAAAATATGTAACTTTTGAAAATTATTCTTAATCTATTTATCTTGTTTGTACATCAATAGCACATGCCTTAAATGATAAGAATGATCAAACCATATAAACATATTCTAAGTCTATATTAGCTTTTATTATAATTGTTGATTCATGAACCAATACTATTTTGTAACATGTGTTAACTGAATTGCATAATATTTCAATATCAACTAAATCAACTAAGAAGTTGATAATTGTGCATGATATTATCACATATTATTTGGCGTAAGTAATAGGTTTCTTTATTTTGTATTGAATATATTTTATAGATGTTTCTATTTTTTTTTAATGTGAAAGCAACAAATATTATTATAAGATATGCATGTGATTGGTTATGCCATGATAGGTTAATACATAATTTATATATTTTGCTTGAATGTGATGACATATTATTATTTCATAAGGTTTTATTATAGCCTTGTTTTATTTGATAACATGTTATAATGTTATGTATTACTTGATTTAACTTTGTAGTATATGTCATCTATATGCTATATATTGTTTGTATGTAGATATTTTTTGAATAAATTAAGCAAATGAAAAACAAAAATTTGTGATTTATCATTACTCTCGTAAAATATTATAAATACGTTCACGTATGACATTCAAAGTGTGTCATACTCTCTGAAAGGTCGTCATATGTTGACCAATAAATATTATACGAGTCGGTCATGTAAGTTTTTCTCAAATTATATATTAATGAGAAAAGAAGATTGTTTTTAAGGGAAAACAAGATAAAGTTTTCAATTGGTAACACCTGAGATATACTCTTGAAGTAGCAATATCAAATGAAGTGAATGTGACTACACATTAATTATTGTGATCTTGGATATAACTACTGAAAAAATGGTATGATGATCAGATTAATAATGAAATCGATTATAAAAACGTGTAATGATGGTCATGCTAATAACGAGATAGACCACCAAAAGAGGCGAATAAAGAGAGTGTTCATATGAGAATAAAGTGTTGAAAGTTTGAGTTGCTAATACGATGTTGTCTCGTATTTTATATGTTTAGTATACAAAGAGTGTGCACATAAAACATAGTGCAAGTAATACTTATATGATCATATGCTCATAAAGTAGCAATATTATTAAAGAATATTCAAGGTTATTACAGAATAAAAGTTGTATGGAACTATCAATTCCCTAAAGTGAATGTAATGATATAACGATCAGTGAAAGGTCACAATCATGTTATAACTAAGGAAATTGTAATGATGCCACCATGAATGTTGTATGATTATTCCTTGAATAAAATGTGAAGATATAATAATTAGTGCAAAGATTGTGATCATGGTAATTTTGGAATGATGCTCATGTAATGAGATCAACCATGTTTATATTGCGATGACTATAAAACGATCGTTATAAAGGTCATGATCATGGTAAATGAGAAAACTGTAATGATCCTCAACCATGTTTATATTGAAATCGACCACAAGAAGTGGCAATATAAGGGAGTGATTATACGAGAATAAAATATGGAAAACATGTTATAATTTGAATGATTGAAATAATAATTGTTATTCTCTTGTATTTTCTATTTGTGTATTGAACAAACACGAGTGCAACTAAAAGCAAATATGATGATCACAAACCCGAAGTTTATGGTTCATAATCATTTAATGATTGGCATGACCGGTTAGACCATACCGAGTCTAGATGATGTGAAAAATATCAAAGAACTAGAAGATACTTCATGGTACTTACACATGCAATATTTGCTCTCAAGGGAAGTTAATGATATACCAATTAAAGTATGGTTTAGATCCCTAAATATTTTGGAAATAATAAGGGAATATGTGTATCCCGACATGATACCATTTAGTATTCTGAAATCGATGCATCGTCTAAATGGTTATCAAATCCACAACCTGAAGCTTGTGTGATTGTGGCTTAGCTAATGTGATAGCAAGCATATTAATCCAGATTACTATTGGTTAAAAAGTCAATGATTATGAGAGAAGCAAAATTTCATTTAGGTACATGTAATTTTATATATAGTACCATCAATTCACATCAAGCCAATAAGTTATAGTTCTCCCCCATATAGTTGGTTTTTGGTCAGGAACCAAAGATGTCTCATCAAAGATTTTGGTTGTGCGACATATATTGAAACTCATCCACCACACCGCACAAAGATGGGACTTATAAAAAAATTTGAGAATATGTTGGGTATAAATAATCGTCTATGATTAAATACTTAAAGTCATTAGTGAGAAAAATTCATTTATGGCTCATTGGTTTTCACTTTAATGAATGAATGTTTCTAACATTAGGGGTGGATAACAAGTAGTTGAAAAGTGAAAGGTGAAATGAATTATCATGTCATCTTGATCCTCAGACTATAAACTATGAACTAGAAGTTTAAAGTATAATTCATTTACCAATATTAAAGAACAAATTACCAGACAAGTTCACTGACCTAAATAGAGTGACTAAGTAAGTCACATAATCAACTACTTATGCTCCAGTTATATTTGTGTCCCAAGAGGACAACCACATATTTTTGTAACGAGTCTATTGCATGCCTAAAGCGTGGTAGACTAGTTGATTCCAATAATAAAATTCCTTGAAAATTGGAGCAAGTAATTAAAATTGTCAAGTCGAGGTTATAGTAATAAGATCTCCTGAAGAGACAATAGACATGATGGTTCAAGAAGAACCTCAGGTACCTGAAAATAAAGAGATCTCGATAAGTTGTATCATGTCTAAGATATGTATGGAATCGAAATAAAAATCGAGGACGTTATACTTTTGTATATAATGTAGCGCTTAAAATGATTAAATGATAAGGATCAAGATTTAAGATCTGCCTATGAATGAATATTAGGAATGATGATTGGCCAAAATAGAAAGACGCAAATAAGGCAGAGTTTAGTTCTCTAATGAAATGGAAAGTTTCTGGACCAACAGTCCATACAACTGAAGTTGTAAAATATGTTGGATACAAAAGTGTCTTTTACGCGAATCATGTGAAAATCAAATTAAGTGATATAAGTCAAAATTGGTGGCACAAGAATTTTCACAAAGACCTATGATTGATTATGAGAAAACGTATTCTCCAGTGGTGGATGCATTAAGTTTCCAATATCTTATTAGTCTGGTAATATATAAAAGAGAATTGACATGTGTCTTAGGAAAGTTATGTATCACTTGATACTATGTCATATAAAATAAGTTCTCAAGATTATTATGATTATTACATAAATTCAGATCTGAATACATATACATGTTGTATATGTTATTGAATTGAATATAATTGGAACTCCCCATAAGTATCCTAAAGCATTTGAGTGCTTAAGAGGTTAATTGAAACACCTTATGGATGTAATTATAGTGCACCAATACTCTAATAAACATACATAGAAAATATGTACCTGGTTATTATGGCATCTCAATGTACACAGTGTACAAACATGGTACAATATGAATTTTAGAGATAAAAGCAAATGTTCTTGATATTTTTGCATATGATATAGATATCTATGTGTTAAAAGGGCAAGTTTGTATAGAAAAACTTCTAAGAGTGAAAGCACATGCATATTTGGATAAGATGGAACGAATTCCCTCATGGATTGATAATGCTAGAAGCATTAGTTATGTCAAAACATCAAGAACGTATTATATGAAGTTGACAAAATACGTATGGACTAAATAGTCGAAACGAGTGTTGTACAACTCGAGATATTCGCATAAAGAGGGATATGAGTTTGATTAAATTAGCCATGTTCTATGAACATTCTGCTTTTAAAAGTTCACTATAATCGCAATTTACAGTAATGATGTCTAGGCATCATTGAGAGAAATTATCAAGTTTTTAGAGAGAGAATTTTTTAATGACCTTGACACGGTCTAATTATTACTCGAACTGCAGTTTGAGTATATATGTAATTATATTTTACTAATCTCTCAAGTACATCTAGAAGACGATGTTTGGATATTTTAGTATGGACATAGTTGAACCTTAAAATATGTTAAAGGTTGTTAAGTCATTTGTTGTAAGAAATGCCTATTATCATCTCCTACCAAAGTAGAGATTCTCATTCTAGAAGTACCATCATTAAATGCATAAGTGCATTAATATGTTTTGCTAGCTATGTATGGTTATAATATCTTTCACTTGAGCTTATTGTCATGATATAACTTGTGTCAAGTGAAGAGACATTAGAATGAGTTCAAAGAAGTATTTCAGGTATAAACGATAATTGATTATATTTTACTAACCCATCAAACAAGTTTGGTTAGTCTTGTAGATGCAGAAATGTAACAAAAAACAGTCGTGGACAAATGATAATTTTTGGAAGGAGGCACCTAAAGTCTCGTTAGAAGATTATACAACATTGCTCAACATACAAGATTGCACATTAAGGGATCAAGCGACAAATCATTCGCTATAAAAGCTTTTTCGACTTTCAAGGAAGATGGACACACGTCACATAAAGGATGGATGTTAAAATGAGGGGGAGACTTACTCAAGTTGCACTCTTTTTCCCTTAACTAAGTTTTGACCTATTGGGTTTTCTTAGTAAGGTTTTTAATGAGGCAACACACCTGATACAGAAGTATCAGGGGGAGAAAATACGTGCTGCACTCTTTTTCCGTTGGCTATGGTTTTATCCCAATGGGTTTTCCTAGCAAGGTTTTTAACGAGGCAGCATATATCACCAAGCGTATTAAAAGAATACTATACTATTTTACATAATCATGTGGATAGTCAAGGGTGAGTGTTATGAATGAATTGTAATATTGTGACTTTCCGCATGCTTAACTTCCATCTCTTTATTGTATTTGTATTGATGTCAAACAGTATAAATAATGGCTATTGTATTTGTATGATACATCAATAAGAATGAGTTATTCGATTCTTCTTTCTATCTTTCTCTCTATATGATCTTCCATAATTCTTGTTTACATACATCATATATCGGTTGCTATTAGGCCATTGTTTTGCAACAAGTTTTAATCTTTGACAATTTAAGTTTAAAGTTTTAATCTTTGGTAATTTAACCCCTTTGATTAATTTGATTTTTCACTTCTAATTTAAAAGTTTCCATATTTTGCGATTTAACCACTTTGATTTTTTTAACTTATGTGTTGTAATCTTGGCTTTGGGGTTTTTCAAACAAAAAATGGTTATGCATATGGTTGTTGTAACCTTGGCTTTAGGGGTTTTTAAAAAAAAAATGATTGTTTTACTTTTCACCCAAAAGTTACTTTTAAACCAAAACTGTTTGTTTTTTTACTTTTAACACAAAACTTTTTATCTTTTGCAATATATCCTCACAACTTTTTTTACTTTCAACTTTGCTCATTTATAGTTTTCATTTTCCGTATTTTTTTTGCTTTATGCTTTGTTCTAAATTTTGTGACTTAACACATCGCAACGTGCGTCTTTGGTTTAACGTTTTTACGTTTTGTTCTAAATTTTGCGAGTTAACACGACGCAACGTGCGTTCGTGTGTGAGTGAACGTTTTTACATCGTCTATTTTTTCCCGTTTGACAGGTTCAACATAACATGCGTGTCCTAAATCGACTTAGTTATAACTAAAGAATCCCCGCCATATTGCGGCGGGTCGTAATTCTAGTTCTATAAATAAATCAACTAGCAAGTGCTATATCACGACTCCCCGGCCAAGGAACCAAAAGATACTTGTAGGACTCTTATCCGTGGTGTTGGAACCCAAAATATACTCGTAGGACTCTTATCCGATGATGTTGGCGTCCACGAGTCAAACTGGAAATAAACATGGAAATTTAATGTGAACCTGAAAATCGTGTGCGTAAGACATTATTATTAATTATAACAAAAGATGAAGAATAAAAAAGCAAAAGATGAAAGTAAAGATTGATGGTGTTACAAGCACAACAACAAGAACTAATTTAGACGTCTTTAAATATAGATTTTATCATTATTTTTCCATTATTAGTTGAAAGACATGGAATCGAAACAGGAGTCTAGACAAATCTTCTATTTGTACTTACTATCTAATAAAAGAAACATATTAGGGACATGTGTCATTTACGGGAGCTATCTATTGTTTTGTTTTCCCGTCTCTCTCATAGTAATTATAAATACTTTTTTTATAATTAAAAAAGATAGTCATTATATATCTAATCTAACTTTAATACGATTTGCTAAGTATTAATATATTAAGATATACATTAGATATCATATCAGAATTCATATATTAAAAAATGGTTATAGATGTTATAAACTAGCCATTTTAGGCCCAACCCATTACTTATGGGCTTTAGGGTTTATAGATATGTTTATCTATATATTGTAATGTTGAATAGAATGAATAAATGAGAATTCAGTTTATCTCTATCTCCCTTTTGTTTTTATCACGTTATCAGCACGAAAGTACTCTCACCAAAATCCTAATCCCCTTCCATGATTTATCGTTCCAACAAGTGATAGTAGTCGTTTCATCGGAGTATGATCACTCACACATTCTTACAAGTAAGTTTTATTTTATATTATAAGAATTATTATTTATACTTATTAATGTTGTATTATCTGTTGGTATTGATTTTTGGGTGATTAATTAATCTTCCTAATTGGATATTAACGATACTAAAAAAATTGGATATTAACGATACTGAAAAGAAGCTATTGTATATCATAAAACAAATATTTTTCAATCGAAACGGAAGATTAAAATCAATGAGATTTTATATAAATATAAGATTTAAATTGTTTCAATGGAAAAACGTACGAAAAGAAATAAAAACAATATCAACACCATGGTTTCTGTAAAATTCTTTACTGATTTCCACTTACCACCTTTTTTTGTTTGTATGCAAACATATATATCTGAAGTGGTGAAAATCATAAAATAAATGAATTGTAGCTTTGTTTTTTTTAGAACTATTTTAAGATAAAAGTATATTTGAGTATTCTAGTTAAAAATAAGATATAACAATTTCGGTGTTTTATTTATCAATGCATCAGTTTAGATTGTTTTCATTATTTTCTATCTTTATAAGACTAAATATGCAAAATAAATAAAAACATTTGCTATATAAAACTAAAGCAGGAGAGGTTACAAAAAGTATAATCGATATTATGACAATATAAATATTTTATTTTAAAAAGTCAAAGCATTGTTATCGGTATAGCTTTATAACAATATTCAGTATTGATTGTATAAAACGATTTGACTAGTATCGTGTGTATTTTAATAGCATATATAATGTATATAAAATAATATCATATTTCTTTCTTGATGTTACTTTTAGTTTTATAAAAGTACAAGAAAAGGTGTTTTATAAGTAACATAGATTGAATTATTATATTAAAAGTGTTTTATACAGGTTGATATCATCAACATTATTATTTAGACTGATTAGTGTAATGTCTAAAAGATTAAAAACTTGTCTGGAAATTTCATGCTTGTTTTAAATAGTTGTTGCATATGTAAGAGTTGTAGGAATTTTAATAATGACTAAAATAAAGATTTGAAAAATACGTTATGTATAGATTGCTACTAGATGAGATTAAACTGGACTAAAAGAAATTGAGAACCAATAAGATGAACTTGAACAAAAATTTAGCAACAATGTTTATGATTCATTTGTTCTTTTGTTGACCTATATGTATGCATGTCTAAAATTTGTTTGGCTGGTTATGTGTATATTTGTTTGGTTGTTTTTTTATACGGGTCGAATCTAATGCCTTGGTTGAGTAGCCATAATCCATTATACAATAGTAAGTACATGAAAATTTAAATAATATATAATATATCATAAAGTTTTGTTATAATTAGTTTTATAACGTCTATTGTATAATTTAACTTTATGGTATCATATATATATATATATATATATAGGATAATGCTAGATAAAAAACCCTCAAATTCTTAGAAAACTCTGGAAACCCAAAAGGGAACCCATTTTTACCCAACCTCCCGACATTTTTTTTTTTTGAAAAAAATTACACATGTTATATACATGTTTTAGAGTGTTTTGGGCCAAAAAAATCAAAAAAGCGCCGAAGGGATATTTTTAAAAAAAATAAACAAATTTCAGCAATGTTCGGTCGCCTAACATGTGTTAGTCAAAAATGCCAGAATTTGCTGAAATTTTTTTTTTTTTTTTAAAAAGATCCCTTCGGCGCTTTTTTGATTTTTTTGGCCCAAAACTCTTAAAAACATGTATATTACATGTGTTATTTTTTTCAAAAAAAAAAATGTCGGGAGGTTGGGTTTTCTAAGGTTTTTCATATAGATAGGGTTTTCTATCTAACCATCCCCTATATATATATATATATATATATATATATATATATATATATACTCTATTATATAGATAGTATTGAATAGAAAAAATAAATTAAAGTTGTGGATTTTTATCATTCTCATGATAGAGTAGAACTTTGATATGATATGCAAAGTGTCATACTCACTTACTGAATCTCACTATTAATTTATAAAAAGTCATAAGATTTTGGATTGATAAATCGTACATGACTCCGACATATTAGTGCTTCTCAATTGAAGTTACGTGAAGAGAAGATTATTTATAAAAGAAAATATAGATAAAACAATTTCCAATTATCTTACCTCAATTTGCTCCTTAAGTAGCAATATTGTCAAATGTATAAAGGTATGGAGTGACTTTATATCCATATGTCCGAGAAAATAAAATAAAAAATAAAAAAAATCATGAGATTTTTTTTAGTTTTACTCCATTCCCTGAAGTGAATGTGACTATATATTGATCATTGGAATGATAATGATCGTGGACATGATTGAAAGTTTGTAATGAGATCGACCATAAAAAATGCAACGATGATCATGTTAATAATGAGATGGACCACCAAAGTGGTAAACTAAGGAATTATTCTCTCGTATCCTATGTTTTATTTTACATACGTGCAAGTAATACATACATGGCCCGCCCTGGGGGTGGCGAGGAGGACCACCGGCCAGGGCCAGATATTTTGAGGGGCACTTTTTTTATGAAAAAACCCGATATGTATATGTAAACTATTTTTTTAATCGGGTACATCCATACAAACACCAACATAGGCCCCCTTACAAAACTATTCTTATGGTTTAGATTAGTTATTAACTTCTCCGGCATTAGATTTAGACCTTTAGTGAGCCAAATACCCAATTTCGTTAAAGCTTAAGGGCACATTTTTTCGAGCTCGAACAGGGTACACGAATTCTTAGGGCCGGCCCTGAATACATATGCGATCATAAACCAGAAGTTTATGGATCATGATATTTTATTGGCATGACCGGTTAGACCACACCGAGTCAATAATGATGTGAAATTTATAGAAGAACCCGAATATTCTTCCTGATAAGTGCATGGAATGTTTGCTCTCAAAAGAAGTGGATTACCAACTAAGTTAGGGTGTGAACCCTAATATTTCAAAAACGATTAAAGGTTATGAATATGTCAATATGATACCATTTAGTGTTTTTAAATCGATGCATCGTCTAAATGGTTATTAAATTCACAACCTGAAGTTTGTGTGATTGTGGCTTAGCAAGCATATTCTCAAAAAAAAAAAAAAAAAACTTAAAAGTTTTGCTACCACAAGACTTATCATCATGCTCTTTGGGCAAACTTATAACTCGGCCCCCACAAACTAAATTGATACATGAAACCCCATCATTTTTAGAGAGAATCAGTGGGGATATTTGTGGGCCTATTCATCCTCCGTGTGGACCATTCGGCTATTTCTTGGTCTTAATAGATGCATCCTCAAGGTGGTCACATGTGAGCCTTTTAGCTACTCGAAATGTAGCATTTGCCCGACTTTTAGCTCAAATCATACAATTGAGAGCCAATTTCCCCGACAATCAAATTAAAAACATCCGGATGGATAATGCAGGAGAGTTCACATCTCAAGCTTTTAATGACTATTGTATGTCAATTGGGATCAATATTGAACATTCAGTACCTCATGTTCACACACAAAACGGTTTAGCTGAATCTCTGATTAAACGATTACAAATAATCGCTAGATCACTCTTAATGAGATGTAAATTACCATCTTCTGCATGGGGTCATGCTATTTTGCATGCCGCTGCACTGATTAGATTGAGACCAACTGCAGATCATGAATACTCCCCATTGCAACTGGTCTCCGGACGAGAACCAAGTTTGTCCCACCTTAGAATTCTTGGTTGTGCGGTATACGTACCAATACCGCCACCACAACGTACTACAATGGGACCCCAAAGAAGATTAGGTATCTATATTGGTTTTAACTCCCCGTCCATAATTAAATATTTAGAACCAATGACGGGAGACATGTTTACAGCACGGTATGCTGATTGTCATTTTGATGAAACAATGTTCCCAGTCTTAGGGGGAGATAATGACAAAGAAAGACTGGTAACACAAGAAATAACGTGGAATGCATCATCGCTATCAAATCTCGACCCCCGAAGTGGTCTATGTGAATATGAAGTCCAAAAGATCATGCATTTGCAAAGAATAGCGAATGAATTACCAGATGCATTCACAGACACGAATAGAGTGACAAAGTCACATGTACCAGCATCAAATGCACCTGCTTGAATTGAAGTAATCCCAGAAGCGATTACTATACAACGAAAGCGTGGGAGACCAATCGGTTCCAAAGACAAAAACCCACGGAAACGAAAAGAGCAAAGTAACGCAGTTGGTGAAAACTCACAAAAGATTATAAGTGAAACCCTGGTAGAAGTAAATGTCCCGGAAGAGACAACTATGAATCCAGAGTAAAATGAAGTTTCAGAAGAAACACCGGTACCGAACGAAAATGAGATCTCTATTAATTATGTACAAGATAGTACAATGTGGAACCGGAATAAAACACGTGTTGATGATATATTCGCATATGCTATAGCAATGGACGTAATCAATGAAAATGATTACGTACCAAAAACTTTAGAAGAGTGAATGCACAGAAATGATTGGCCAAGATGGCAAGAAGCCATAAACGCCGAATTAAATTCGCTCGAAAAGCGACATATTTTCGGACCTGTAGTCCGAACACCCATAGACGTCAAACCAGTAGGTTATAAAGGGGTGTTTGCAATAAAAAGAAATGAAAAGAATGAGATTGTACGATATAAAGCTCGACTTGTAGCACAAGGGTTTTCCCAAATCCCAGTAGTTGATTATGAGGAAACGTATTCCCCTGTAGTGGATGCGATAACCCTTAGGTTCCTGATCGGCCTCACAATCTCTAAAGGACTTCATATGAGAGTAATGGATGTCGTCACCGCATACTTATACGGGACACTTGAAAATGACATCTACATGAAAATCCCTAAAGGATTAAAATTGCCTGAAGCATTAAAATCAACACCTCGAGATATGTGTTCTATAAAGCTCCAGAGATCTTTATATGGTCTCAAACAATCTAACAATCTGGTCGTATGTGGTACAATCGACTTAGTGAATATCTCGAAAAAGGAAGGATGCAAGTCTGATGTAATCAGTCCATGTGTCTTTATAAAACGATCACTCTCAAATTTCACTATAATAGCAGTCTATGTTGACGATATCAACATCATCGGATCTCCTGAAGAGATAAAGAAAGCTGCTCAGTTGTTAAAGAAGGAATTTGAGATGAAAGATCTTGGTATGACAAAAGTATGCATCGGACTACAATTTGAGTATCTGTGCAATGGCACATTTGTCCATCAATCAAACTACATCCAGAAGATGTTAGTACGTTTCAATATGGATAAAGAACATCCGTTTAGCGTACCTATGGTTGTCCGACCGCTAGATCCACACAAGGATCCTTACCGCCCTCAAGAAGAAGGCGAAGAAGTACTTGGTCCAGAAGTACCGTACTTAAGCGCGATCGGTGCCCTTATGTATCTCGCAAATAACACAAGACCTGACATTGCATTTGCAGTTCATGTACTAGCGAGATTCAGTTCGAATCCAACACGTAGACACTGGAATGGTGTAAAACATATATTCCGGTATATTTGCGGGACACAAGATTTAGGTCTTTTCTATCAGAAAGATCAAAAGTCCCTGCTTGTTGGGTATGCGGATTCCGGATATCTATCAGATCCACACAAAGCAAAATCTCAGACAGGTTATGTATTTCACATACGGTGGCACAACAATTTCTTGGAAGTCAACTAAGCAAACACTTACAACAACATCATCAAATCTTGCTGAATTGATAGCACTATATGATGCTGGTCGAGAATGTGTGTGGTTGAGATCAATGATTAATCACATACAAGAAGCATGCGGATTAGAACAGATCAATAAGGAGCCGACAATTATTTATGAAGACAATGCTGCTTGCATAGCTCAGATCAGAGAATCTTACATCAAGGGTGATCAAACAAAGCACATCTCACCAAAGTTCTTATCAACATATGACTTGCAGAAAGAAGGGGAAATCGATGTTCGTCAGATCAAGTCAAGTGAAAATCTAGCAGACCAGTTCACAAAATCTTTACCTAGAAGCAGTTTCGAGCAGTTATCACACAAGATCGGTTTTCGTAGATTGGAAGATGTTTGTTGAATTAAGGGGGAGAATGATACACGCTGTACTCTTTTTCCCTTAACTAAGTTTTGTCCCACTGGGTTTTCTTAGTAAGGTTTTTAATGAGGCAGCATAGCTGATCCAGTAGTATCAGTTTATTTATTCAGGTCCTGGAGTACCTACTTAACATCATCCTAAAGTATGTTGCTAAACTGTGTATAATTCTAAATGTCTGAGGGGGAGTGTTATAAACCAGACATTTTAGGCCCAACCCATTACTTATGGGCTTTAGGGTTTATAGATATGTTTATCTATATATTGTAATGTTGAATAGAATGAATAAATGAGAATTCATTTTATCTCTATCTCCCTTTTGTTTTTATCAATAGATAGGATTTAACAAGTATCCATCCATATATTAAGAAAACATTAGATATTAAATTTGAGTTAACAATTATGTGATAATAAATGGTAAAGGACCTTTAAGAAATTGAGATGATGAAAACAATATACGCAGGATTTGATAATTAGGGTGGAGATACAATAGGAAGTTTATTTGGCTAGGAAGGCTAGGAAGTGATCTTGACCATCCATTTAGTTAATCAAGGGCTAAGATTAAATGATGGAAATTGAAGTGAAGAAAAGAGGCGCGTGAGTTTGTTTAGGGGTATTCTAGTCAATGCAAGGCAATAGTTTCCCTCTCCTCCAATCCCCCCCCCCATTTTTTAAACGTTAATAACTCTTTCATACGACATTATTTTTTATAAAAATTGCACCAAAAAAACGAGCGTTTTTTTATCTTTAAAACGAGTATACTATTGCTATATTTTAAAAAAAAAAAATTTAAAAACCCAGTTGCGTAAAACACAATAGAAAAACCCCCCAGTTACGTAAAACGCAATGAAAAAAAAAAACCTAAAAATGACATTTTTCTAAAACGCAATGCACCAAAAATACAAAGAAATGTCTTATTTGTAAAACGCAATGGCCAGAAAACACAAAGTAATGTCTTATTTCTAAAATGCAATAGCCTAAAAACTCAAAAGAAAATGTACTTTCTAAAACGCAATGGACTAAAAACACATAAAAATGTGTTTTACCTAAAACGCAATGCACCAGAAACACATACAAATGTCTTATTTGTAAAACGCAATGGCCAGAAAACACAAAGAAATGTCTTATTTCTAAAACGCAATAGACTAAAAACTCAAAAGAAAATGTACTTTCTAAAACGCAATGGACTAAAAACACATAAAAATGTGTTTTACCTAAAACGCAATGCACCAAAAACACATACAAATATCTTATTTCTAAAACGCAATGGCCAGAAAACACTTAAAATGTCTGTTTTCTAAAACGCAATGGACTGAAAACACATAGAAAAGTGTTTTACCTAAAACGCAATGCACCAAAAACACAAAAAATGTCTTATTTGTAAAACGCAATGGCCAGAAAACACATAAAAATGACTCATTCTAAAACGCAATTGCCAAAAAAACAAAAGAAAGTGCTCTCTGTAAAACGCAATGGACTGAAAACACCTAAAAAAGTGTTTTACGTAAAACACAATGCACCAAAAACACTTCAAGAATGTGTTTTTCTAAAACGCAATGGCCAGAAAACACATAAAAATATTTTAGTTCTAAAACGCAATTGCCTAAAAACACCAAAGAAAGTGTTCTCTCTAAAACACATTGAACCATGACAATAGTTTTGTCTGTGCTGTGAATTGTCTGTGCTGTGAACTGTCTGAACCAATGCAATTTACGAATGCAGTTTCCAGCTCAACCCCAGCCAGGGGCTGCCGCCCCTGGGACCCCGCTACCAGGGGCGCTGCCCCCGGACCCCCGCCAAGATCGTAAAACGCAATGACTTAATAAAAAACCCATATCGTAAAAATGAAATTAAAGAATTTCTTACATGGATCGAAGTGATTTCTTCAACAATTGACGATTTTTGAATGATTGAAACACTTATCAGCGCTCGAATCGAACGGATCGAGTGATTATCTTCAAAATCACCGGAAAAAACGAGATTTTGTATGAAATTAAACTGAGTTTTCTTCAAAAAAGGTGAAGAACACGTTGATCGGGTGTTTGAATCATTGATTGGTGATGAAAATCGCACTATAATGTAGTGATTATTGAGATAGAAAGTGAAGAAATGGTTGAAGATTGTGGGTTTTGAAAATGGTGGGTTTTGAAGTTACTGGGTTTTGAAAAGAAGAAGAAAAGGTTGGATTGACTAAAATACCCTTTTTCTTTATTTTAAATGTTGTCACATGTCCTAATCCTATTGCTTCCTACACTTCATAGCCAAAATAAACTTCCTATTTAATCTTTTCGCTTGATAATTATCCATATATATTAAGAGTGAATTTGAAACTCTGGTGATATTAGGCTACAACTCATGGTCGTCGGAAATCTAGTCAGCCGTGGATTCACACGACATGCTAGAATGACAAATCAACCAAAACACATGTAGGCATCCCAATAATAACACACTGAAATTTAGCATGCTAATGAATGATTTACTCAAATATATATATTCGTATGACATGATACACCCCAATAATTTATAAAAAAAAAAAAAAAAAAAAGGGAAAATTAATAGAAATTACTCAAGGGTTGCGTTTTGAGTGACTTGAGATAACCGCACCAACGTTAGGAAAAGAAACTCCACTAACAAAAATGTTACCCTAAAAATATATATAATAAATATACTAAATCAATCAACACGATAATCAAATTAATATTACTATCTAAAACCCTAAAATAATATATATACTATATAATAAAAGAAACCAATGTGAGGACACATGTCATTCATTGAAGCCATCTATTTTTTATAGATAATTAATATAAATTAAAGATAATTATAAAATTAAATTTAATATAAATTTAAACAACTCATATATAGGAAATAATATAATATTTTTAAATATTTATTCTGAAACTTTTATTAATATGTATTTTATTCATAATAATAGTGTTTTACTACTTTTATTTATTAAATTATTTATTTTATTTTTATACGAAAATAGCAACCTTATTATTTTCCAAAAGTAACAAAACTATTATTGGTTTAATATATTTTAAATTACGGAAGAGTAATTAAAGTTATTAATCTAATACAGACATACATAAGTTGATTATCTTTTGTTTATTATTATCATTATTATTATTAATATTTACATATATTTTTGTTAAATTTGGATGAATTTACATATATTTTTGTTAAGTTTGGATGAAATCTCATACTAGAATCAAAACCCATGTGGTGCTAGAGTTTAAAAAAAAAAAATTTAGTGTGTAACCTAAACAACTTTTCGATTTTTTATCATCTAAACTTCAACATTATTTTCATTTATTATTTATCTTCCTTAATGGTATATCTAAACTTTAACATTATTTTCATTTATTATTTAGAGTAAACTTCCGTTTTGCTCCCTGTGGTTTGGTCATTTTAACGGTTTTGCTCCAATAGTTTAAAAATAGCCATTTTCCTCCCTGATCTTTCAAGTTTGTCGCCAGTTTGCTCCCTAATATTTCGAGTTTGTCGCCAATTTCCTCCCTGATAGAGTTAGAGGCTGTGAGCAAAATGAAGATAAGTTAGAAAAATCAGGGAGGAAAATGGCTATTTTTAAACTATTAGAGCAAAACCGTTAAAATGACCAAACCAAAGGGAGCAAAACGGAAGTTTACTCTATTATTTATCTTCCTTAATGGTATAATAATAAACTAAGATTTTTTAACGATCGTGTAATACACGAGCTTTTTAAAAATATAACTTTTTTATTATGTAGTATATAAAATTAAATTAATTCAATCCATATAATACATAGAGTTTATAAAGATATAACTTTTTATTGTTTTGTATATAAAATTACATGCTCAACCCGTATAATACATGAGGTTCATAAAAATGTAACTTTTTTCATTATTTAATATATAAAATTAAATTTACCCAACCCGTACAATACACGAGTTTCTTAAAAATACAAATTTTTATTATTTAATATATAAAATTACATTTATTGAACCCATGTAAACGGGATTTCTAAATATATATTGTTTTATTATTTGGTATATAAATTATATTTATTCAACCCGTGTAATAAACAACATTTTAAAGATAATTTATTATTATTATTTGGTATATGAATTATATTTATTCAACCCGTGTAATACACGGGGTTCTAACCTAGTTGTAATCATATTTAATAATTCAACACATCTATTAGATTATAACCAAAGTTTTTATATCTAATATTTCGTTTGGCAATATTACATATTTTAACAATAAAAAACATTCAAATAATTCATTTTAATCTAATATTTCATTTTCACAATTTTAAGGATTAAACTAATAAATATAACCTACAAATTTTATAATCAACAAGTATATCCTGAGAATCTCCATAATCTATGTTTTTATTCCTAATCCATTAAAACGATATTCATACGTGTTAGTGTTGCCAAATTTTCTATTTTATAAGATTTTCCTATAAAATATATAACGTTTAAAATTCATATTAAAACCGGGTGACCTCGAAAAATTCTAAAAATTTGCACAAAGTATTCTAACATGGCAAGGATCATTACCCTGCTGTCAGTTTTAACTAAGCATGGGTCTAAGATCAAAAGCTCTGAATTACAAGAACTAAGAACCCTAGATTTCCTACAAATTCAATTCATATAGATGTTGTCCTCTATCACAAAAATTGATAGAGGGGTTTGTAGAGCTTGGAAAGAATAATGAAGTTGGGCTAATGAATTAACTGATTTGGATCCCGGATGAGGAAGATATCATCTCTTAAAGTTTCAAGCCCTAGAGTCAAGCTTACTCAAATTCGTGAATTGTTTGGTGATTTGCAGGTTCTTGAGAGTAGGGAAAGTTGTGTAAAGATGATTAGGACCAGAAGGTGTCGTTTTTATGCAATATAGAAGTCAAATTAAAAGATGGCTGATCACATGTTCATAACACATTAATGGTGACATATATTTCAACATTAATTCGTTTGATCACCTAAGTTAAGGATCGATTTACGGTGTCTCATGGTTCCCCCCCGAGAATTGAACATTAAATAGTCAAAATGGACGTTGAAAGTTGTTAATTTATGAGATAAAGTCTGGTCGGATAAAACGCTGAATGAAGAAGACAAAGAGCTTCTGGGTTGTGCTTATAGATAAAATGAATCGGAACTATAAAAGATCTAGTGCATGGCTCAGTTGGTTTAGATGCCTGCTCGTTATCCAGGTGATCCGGGTTTGGATCCTGGGCCGCACGGGTTTTGGGTTTTCCCCCTTTTATTATATATCCGTTTTCTTTTTTATTCAAAAACGAACTTCCCAAAATAACAAATCAGTCCCCTAGTTATCTTTCAGGATATAACCTGCAAGCACCTCCACTATTACAAATAATTATCTTAGTTATATAAATAATAATCTAACTTAGTTAGTTGATCTCCTTTATAAGATTTTAATGGAAACCATGTGACAACTCGAATCCTAGACCCTGATTGTCGAGAGACGAGCATTTTATTATTGTTATTATTATCACTATTATTGTTTACTAAATAATAATAACACGCGACGAGAGATTTATTTATTTATTTACCATTATAAATTTAGGTGTTAAGATAAGCGGGTCGGTCAGCTAAACGAGACACCCGTTTTTTTACGGATCCATGCGCACGGGCCCAAACCCAACCCAACCCAACCCAACTCACCTAAACCCCTAAAACCCTAGACTATATAATCACCCTATCTTCCCCACCCCTCATTTTTATATAAAACCCTAAAATAAAGAATGACAGCCGCACTCACACACATTCGCTCCTTCTCCCTCGACCGGACTTCTCCGGTGTCTACACAGTGATTCCGACACCCCATTCAGGTGGCCGCACAGTAACTCCGGCGCCCTTCATCTATCCGGTAAGCAAACCTTAACCCCCTTATCCTTCTGCTAACTTCCCGCCCGCACACATCTAACCCACAGACCTCTCCTCTAATTTTGCCAGTCCTCGTACACACCCATCTAGTTATCGATAGAAAGAGAGAAAGACAGGAGCCAATGATGTTGACCAACGGCGGTGTCGGGAGGAACTGGGGTCAGAGCTTGCAGTGGCCGACGGCGGCGGTGGCCGTCGGGCCACGGCGGTGACAGTCAGGCTTCGGATTAGGCCTCGGCTCGCACAACATGCTGTTCTACTTCAAGTTGCAGTGGTGGCGGCGGGCACTCCTTTGTCTCGAAGTCTCTCGGGTGTGATTGACTAACATAACACAAGTAAATTGTCTGTCGAGCAAACCAAGGTGAGTTCACAACTTTTTACCAAAAGCATGCGTCCCAGGTTTGGGACAACACACTTATTTCCCTGGTTTGGGAAATACATATGGTACCCCTGGTTTCGGGCTACACGTGCATTCCTTGTTTGGAACCACTGAAACATACTATCCACTTGAGGTGGAGTAGTACACATTCCCGGGTATTGGGAACCACTACTATCCCTGGATTGGGATTGCTTTATATTCCTGGATTGGAATACTACTTTCCCTGGATTGGGATCACTTCATCTTCCTGGATTAGAATACTACTATCCCTTGAGTGGGATCGCTTCATATTCCTTGATTGGAATACTACTATCCCTGGATTGGGATCACTTTATATTCCTGGATTGGAATACTACTATCCCTGGATTGTGATCGCTTTATGTTCCTGGATTGGAATAGTACTATCCCTGGATTGGGACCGCTTTATTTTCCTGGATTGGAATACTATTAAAGTATTTAAACAAACTTGTTTTTACAATAAAACTAAAATTGTGAACTCGCCAACTTTATGTTGACACCATACTGCATGCTTTGCTGGTTGCTCGTTACAGCTTAGGATGGACATTGCAATAGGCTGGAGTGCGTGGTTTGTAAGTTTCATGATTAACGTATAATAAACAAACTTGTGGTTTTAAATTACGATGAGTTTTCCTTACATTTCCGCTGTTAGATTAAATTGTGCTACATTAAAATTGCGTTTTTTGGACATTTAAACCTTGAACACTAATTGTCACGGCCCCCGACCCGGTTTGACCCGTTTCAGGAGCCGCGGTACAGAAAATCCCGTGGTATTATTTAATTGAGTTTAACAGCGGAAGTTTTCTTCAGGATCTTTTTAAAACTGCAATTTCCCGATTATTTTTATTTCACAACTCGGGATAAACCCCGGTAATTTACAATCATATGATTTCACAGAGAAATCTTTATTTTACAAAACATGTTTCTTTATTTTATATTGAGCCACTTCCTTAAGCTGATAGTGCTTCACGGCACTTTTCCTGGATCACAACAGATCACCTGAAACATGTTTGAAAAAGGTTTTGTCAGCGGGAAATACTGGTGAATCATTCTTTTTACTAAAACGACTCGTTTGTTATAATTTACAGTATTAAGGGTGATTACATTGTTTCTTGATATCAACCAACTACCCACAGTATTTGTCACTCGACTCGTTTCTGTGACTATGGTCAGATCACCCATTGGATAGTTTAATCGATCGGACATTGAATCGTAGCAGCGATCGAGTTATTACCCTGTATTGCGGCAGCACTTCATGAATCGTGTGTGTTTTAGAATTGTTTCTACGATATCTCAGTGTGTATAACGAATTTCTTCGTCGTTTCCGTGCCAGAAATCAAGTCCCAATGCCTACTATTTATACATAAATTTTGACCCCCTCGCGTGACGCGAGGGGTACCCCTCTGGGCGTCGCGTGGCGCGAGGGGTCCCTATTTACCATAGGGTAGCTACGTGTGTTTGTAGGCTTACTGAGTCGACGGAATTGTAAAATTCGATTTTGACAGCTTTTTATTTGGATAATCGTAACTAGGGATTACCCCCCCTGAGTTTTAGGGGCCCTGATCCTGATTCTGATTGTTCTGTAAATTTTAGGGTTTATGCAGAATCACTTGGGTTTCTTAATTAGGGTTTCCTATTGATCAAAATATAATAATAAATAATAGTTTTGGTGAGAGTTGTTACATTCTCCCCACCTTAATAAAAATCTCGTCCTCGAGATTTTACTGGAATAAGTGAGAATATTTCCGCTTCATTTCTGATTCCAGCTCTCAAGTGTATTCGGATCCTCTTTTTGAATCCCACTTGACTTTGACAAGTACTAACCGTTTGTGTTTGAGAAACTTCACCTTTCTATCTTCAATTTGAAGAGGTTTCTCAACAAATTTTAACTTTTCATTTACCTCTATGTCTTGGAGAGGTACTGTTAAAGATTCGTCTGCTAGGCACTTCTTGAGATTGGATACATGAAATACATCATGTACTCCTGTCAATTCTTCTGGTAGTTGTAAACGATAAGCAACTGGTCCTATACGTTGGATCACTGGAAATGGTCCTACGTATCTTGGACTTAGCTTTCCTTTCTTACCGAATCGAACTACTCCCTTCCAAGGGGAAACTTTCAATAGTACTTTGTCTCCAACTTGAAATTCAAGTGGCTTTAGTCGATTATCTGCATAACTCTTTTGATGATCTCGAGCAGTCTTCAATCTTTCTTTGATCTGAGTGATCTTATCAGTGGTCTCTTGCACAATCTCCGGACCTGATAATTGACTTTCTCCTATTTCTGCCCAACAAACTGGAGTTCTGCACTTTCTTCCATATAGTGCCTCGAATGGGGCAGTTTCAATGCTTGAATGATAACTATTGTTATAGGAGAATTCAATTAGAGGTAGGTGGTCATCCCAGTTTCCACCAAAATCTATTACACATGCTCTAAGCATGTCTTCTAGAGTTTGTATCGTCCTTTCACTTTGCCCGTCTGTTTGTGGATGATATGCCGTACTTAAATTTAGTCGAGTTCCCATTGCTTTTTGGAAACTTGTCCAAAAATGAGAAGTAAAACGACTATCCCTATCTGAAACAATGGAGAGTGGAACTCCATGTAAAGATACTACTTTGTCTACATACAACTTGGCTAAGTTTTCCATACTAAAGGTTTCATTCATAGGTAGAAAGTGAGCTGATTTGGTTAATCGATCCACAATTACCCAAATCGCATCATTACCTTTTCTGGTTTTGGGTAACTTAGTAACAAAATCCATTGTTATGAGTTCCCATTTCCATACTGGCATTTCTAACTGTTGTAGTAGACCTGAAGGTTTCTGGTGTTCTGCCTTAACTTGTGAACAAGTAAGACACTTAGAAACATATCTAGCTATATCCTTTTTCATGCCTATCCACCAGAAATTATTTCTTAAATCTTGATACATCTTATTGTTTCCAGGGTGCATGGTATACCTAGATTTATGGGCTTCTTCTAAAATCTTATATCTTAAATCTCCCTGCTTAGGTACCCAAATTCTGCTTTTATGGAATCTCCAAATTCCATCATCTCCTTGTTCTAATTCTTTTATTCTTCCTTTCATTCCTTCAGCATCGTCCTGGATTGCTGTTTCTTGAACGTTCTTCAGTTGCTCTATTAAATCTAACTGTAGATTTAATATAAGAGCACGAACCCGTCGTTGTTTCTCATGATACTTACGACTTAAGGCATCTGCAACTACATTTGCCTTTCCTTCGTGAGACTGAATATCATAGTCGTAGTCATTTAAGATTTCCATCCATCTTCTTTGTCTCATGTTTAACTCTTTTTGCCCAAATATATATCTTAAACTCTTATGATCCGTATAGACAGTAAATTTACTTCCATACAAATAATGTCTCCAAATCTTAAGGGCAAAAATTATGGCTCCTAATTCTAAATCATGAGTCGTATAGTTTTCCTCATGCTTTTTCAATTGCCTTGATGCATACGCAATTACCTTTTTGCGTTGCATTAGCACACATCCAAATCCTAGTTTGGAAGCATCACAGTAAACTTCAAAATCTTCAGTTCCTTCTGGCAAGGCTAGGATTGGAGCATTGGTTAACTTATGTTTCAAAATTCTAAAGGCTTCTTCTTGCTTAGGTCCCCATTCAAACTTAATGGCTTTACAGGTTAACTTAGTTAATGGTACAACTATCTTGGAAAAATCCTTAATAAACCGTCTATAATATCCAGCTAAACCTATAAAACTTCTAATTTCCATTGCTGTTTGTGGAACCTTCCATTTGGTAATGGCCTCTATTTTAGCAGGATCCACGTGAATACCTTCATGATTTACCACGTGTCCTAGGAATTGCACTTCTTGTAGCCAAAATTCACACTTCGAGAATTTGGCATAAAGCTTTTCTTTTCTTAACAAAGTTAAGAGTGCATGCAAGTGCTGACAATACTCGTCTTGATTTTTGGAATAAATAAATATATCGTCTATAAAGACAATTACGAATTTATCCAGATACAGTTTACAAATCCTATTCATCATGTCCATGAATGCAGCAGGTGCATTTGTTAATCCGAAGGGCATGACTGTAAACTCGTAATGACCATACCTAGTTCTGAAAGCAGTTTTAGGTATGTCCTCTTCTTGTACCTTCAATTGATGATATCCGGAGCGTAAATCAATTTTAGAAAAGTACCTAGCTCCTTGAAGTTGATCAAAAAGATCATCAATCCTAGGTAATGGGTATCGATTCTTAATTGTAACCTTATTCAATTCTCTATAATCAATACACATTCTCATCGAACCATCCTTTTTCTTTACAAACAACACTGGTGCTCCCCACGGGGATGAACTAGGTTGTATAAAACCTTTGCTTAGTAATTCATCTAATTGCTTTTTCAGTTCTAACATTTTGGTAGGAGCTAACCGATAAGGTGCCTTGGCTATTGGTGTAGTTCCAGGAATTAGATGAATCCTAAATTCTACTTCCCTATTTGGTGGTAATCCTGGTAATTCTTCTGGGAATATATCTGGGTATTCTGAGACTACAGGAATTTCCTTAAGTTCTTTATTCTTAGTACTAATGATTACTGAAATCATATATACTATTCCTTGTTTTCGTTCATAGCTAGCAACTTTAATTACTGATATGAACTTCATAGGTTTACGTGGTTTATCTCCTGTAATTTTGATTATTTCCCCAGTAGGTGCCTGAATTTCTATAGAGTTTTTATCACAAAGGATTCGAGCATGGTTGGCTACTAACCAATCCATTCCTAACACAACATCGAATTCAGCTAACTTCATAGGCAATAGGTTTGTAGAGAATTTATGTCCTAAGAGTTCTATATTTTCTTGTTGCAAAACCTTATCTATTTTAACTGAATTCCCATCTGCCATTTCTACTGTAAAAATTTGCCTAATGCTGGTTAAAGGTAAATTAAGAGCTTGGCAGAATGAAGTATTTATAAAACTTTGGTTCGCACCAGAGTCAAATAATACTTTTGCGTAAATGTTGTGAACTAAGAACGTACCAGCTATCACATCTGGAATGAGTTCTGCTTCTTGAGTAGTTAACTGGAATGCACGAACATTCTTCTTGGTAGCTCCGGTCGGTTGTTTTAGCTTTGTTGTCTGCTGGTTTGACCAATTTAGGACATTCTGGTTTGAAATGTCCTGCTTCTCCACAGTTAAAGCAGATTCTTGTTTTCTTTCTGCAGTCTTCTTCACGATGCCCTATGGCTTTGCAAAAGTTGAAGATCACATTACATCTTCCATAATGTTTCTTTTTGCAATTCTTGCAAAATGGCAAAGTTGAAGATTGCCCTGTTCCTCTTCTCTTGAAATTACTATTATTACCCACACGAAATCCTTGGGTAATTTTCTGAGCCGGTTCCTTCTTGCTGTTTTCATCTCGTGTGCGTACCAGCTCATCTGTTAGGGTGTTAGCTAATTCTACCGCATCATCAATAGTGCGAGGTCTCGCAGCTTTAACGATGTTACGGATTTCGCTAATCAGTCCCCAAATATATCGAGAAATGAGCACCGGTTTTGGCGAAGCCAGTGTTAGTATCACTCTAGCATATTCAAAGAATGTCGAAGTATAACCACGACAATCTACACCCGTCATACGATGATTTAGGAACTTATTTGCCATTTGATCTTTTTCATATTTGGGACAGAATTTTCTTTCTACAAGACTCTTAAATTCTTCCCAGTTCATAGCATACGCCATCATTCTTCCTTTTGCTTGTAACACAGTGTTCCACCATTCTAGCGCCCCTTCTTTGAAAAGATTCGACGTGTACATGACCTTGTCGTTTTTGTCACATTTACTAATTGTAATCACTGCCTCGGTTTTCTCTAACCAACGCAGTGATGCAGTTGCTCCTTCATTGCCTGCAAATTCAGTGGGTTTACAAGCAATAAATTCTTTGAAAGTGCAACCAGGCGTTGTGGCTTTCATTTTCTTATGGAGCGGAGCTCGCCGTGGTTCATTAT
Source organism: Helianthus tuberosus (assembly GCA_030545235.1). Classification (NCBI taxonomy): domain Eukaryota; kingdom Viridiplantae; phylum Streptophyta; class Magnoliopsida; order Asterales; family Asteraceae; genus Helianthus; species Helianthus tuberosus. The sequence goes on from CM060428.1 coordinate 54,072,775, forward strand.
CATGATTAGTATGATCACCACTTCCATTTACACTATTACTGAAGTTATCTTCAGAAATACGTTTGCTCGGAATGATTTATTGAGGTTCAGCAGGTTTTTGAACAGCAGCAACTATTGCTGGAATAGCATTAGCTATACCTTGAGCAACAATATTTTCTATATCTTGTCTAGTCATAAAGTGATCCTCCTGATGTTGCTCAGATTGATTTACTTCATTTACTGGTTCATTATTAGCGTTTTCCATCTGATAATTAATATATATAATTTATTAGTATCAAATAAATAACAATCATACTCAATTAATCATATAAAGTTCACAAAACATATATAGCCAAAACTATTGATTTCTCGATTCTCATTATAGTATGTATCAATACACACCATATCTTACAAAGTTTTATTTGTAGTTATTTTACAGACTATATTCTATTTATTTATTTTACAACCACAGGTTCACATTGTCACACCACATTATCCCTTGTCAGTTGGTATTTTAGTAACGATGTTCCCTCTCGTCGTATTTCAAGGAGATCTGTTCTCCTATGTCCCTGATCCTATTTCCGGCATCTTCCAGTTCTTCACCAAAGTGGCGGAGTTCAGCTAAATTCTCGTTGCTCATAGGTGGGTTTGGTATAGGTTCCAGGCCAAACTGTGGGAGAAAGGAATAAGGACTGTTGAGCAGGTTTTGGAACTGCCAATCATTTGTCCACCACTCATCCATTCCTAAAGGCTAGGTGTGGATTATAGGTTCTGGGATTGCTGGTTCCAAATTCATTGGAAGTTGAGTTTCAATAGGATGAGTAAAAACATTTTTATTGACAGGCGTAAGAGTATCACAGCTTGCCAATATAAAATCTAGCTTTTCCTGCAATGTCATTTCCTGGGTTTGCTTAGAGCTTTCTCTGATTTCTATCTGGGTTTGTTTAGAACCTCCTCCAATCTCCATTTCTATTTGCTTAGAATATTCTTCAAACTGTATTCCCATCTGCCTAGATTCTTCCCTGACTTCTATCCCCTTCCCTTTGTCTAGGGGATTTTCTATTTTGGGAATCTTTCTAGTGGCGGGTTTTCTCCTACGCACACGCCTCCATCCCACGAATCTTCTCCTCTTCTTAGCCTTGGGTTTTTCTGGGGGTGGAGCATTGAATTCCATAGGTTCTTCTATATCTGGTATATACTTATTGAAATCTCTGGAAACCTCTATTTTTACCGGATAGAGATTTAGATTTTGAAGGGCGTCAGACAAGTCATTCATGCTGTTTAGCACATATGCAGAATAAAAATTGCTAAGTTAAAATTTTATAACAAAATTTCATAGAAATATTATTGCATACCATGTGACTAATTTAATACAAAGGAACAACTGAAATAAAACATATTAGGGTTTATTGTAACTTATTTATTTACTAGATAACATTTCTGGCTTTGTAAATGATAAGGTTGCTAATACGGGATCATAATATTCTAAGGATTTGCATTTACTGCTACAGTGGCTAGCATATAGAGATCTGCCCATTTTTTTATCTAACTTGTCTTCCCACGGTGATTTATTGATTAATTCCTGGGTTTCCTGTTTAACTTTCTTTTCTTGGGATTTCTTTATTTTCTCCTGACTTTTCTTAATAATCAAACTTCTTTTATTAGGGGAAAGTGGTTCCTCATATTGTGCCTTTTGCACAAATATTCCTTCTTCAGGAATTGCAGAGTGATTTGAGGATTTGGTTTGGGATGAACTTCCCTTCTCATTGGATGACCTATCTAATTTAATATAGATGTTTGAAAGCTTTTGCTTACCCATACTGTAACTAACAAATAGTCAGTTAATAAAACACATAATCACATAATGGGAATCAGGAAAATTAAGTATTGCTAAATACTTAATAGGCTTAGATCAGTGGCTCTGATACCACCTTTTTCTGTCTCGGCCCCCGACCCGGTTTGACCCGTTTCAGGAGCCGCGGGACAGAAAATCCCGTGGTATTATTTAATTGAGTTTAACAGCGGAAGTTTTCTTCAGGATCTTTTTAAAACTGCAATTTCCCGATTATTTTTATTTCACAACTCAGGATAAACCCCGGTAATTTACAATCATATGATTTCACGGAGAAATATTTATTTTACAAAACATGTTTCTTTATTTTATATTGAGCCACTTCCTTAAGCTGATAGTGCTTCACGGCACTTTTCCTGGATCACAACAGATCACCTGAAACATGTTTGAAAAAGGTTTTGTCAGCGGGAAATACTGGTGAATCATTCTTTTTACTAAAACGACTCGTTTGTTATAATTTACAGTATTAATGGTGATTACATTATTTCTTGATATCAACCAACTACCCACAGTATTTGTCACTCGACTCGTTTCGGTGACTATGGTCAGATCACACATTGGCTAACTCGTTGTCCAATGGTGACGAGAAAAAGTAATGTATACAAAACCCCACATACTGGCTGTAATTTGGTGATTACAAAGACTTAATCCCTGTAATTATAACTTTGAAAATAACATACTTTTGAAATCAAATTTGATAAAAAGAGAATGACTCACATTGCAGATTTAAATTGAGCAGAGCCTAGCCTACTGATTAGCCTTTTAACCTAGTTTAAATAACAATGCACACAAACTAGGTTAGTAACTATTACAGCATTTACGATAACTCACGAGATTAAACCCTCACATCGAATGACAAAGTGCGATACTTAAACATCCATTGAATTAACAACGAATGACAAAGCATAAACCCTAATGTGGGCAGCACTTAAACATCCATTGGATAGTTTAATCGATCGGACATTGAATCGTAGCAGCGATCGAGTTATTACCCTGTATTGCGGCAGCACTTCGTGAATCGTGTGTGTTTTAGAATTGTTTCTACGATATCTCAGTGTGTATAACGAATTTCTTCGTCGTTTCCATGCCAGAAATCAAGTCCCAATGCCTACTATTTATACATAAATTTTGACCCCCTCGCGTGACGCGAGGGGTACCCCTCTGGGCGTCGCGTGGCGCGAGGGGTCCCTATTTACCATAGGGTAGCTACGTGTGTTTGTAGGCTTGCTGAGTCGACGGAATTGTAAAATTCGATTTTGACAGCTTTTTATTTGGATAATCGTAACTAGGGTTTACCCCCCCCCCCCCCCGAGTTTTAGGGGCCCTGGTCCTGATTCTGATTGTTCTGTAAATTTTAGGGTTTATGCAGAATCACTTGGGTTTCTTAATTAGGGTTTTCTATTGATCAAAATATAATAATAAATAATAGTTTTGGTGAGAGTTGTTACACTAATTGTGCCAATTGGAAAAAAATTTAGCTTACGAATATGGTTCATCATGATTAGTGGCTAGATCCTGGTCAGTCACACGCCTCGTGGTAGTACTCCGCGAGTGGATTTTGAGGGTGTGACAAACTAACCTGTATTAATTTTAAAATATTTTTTTAACCTTGTAACTAATGATTTTAGTTTAAGTAATAACCAAATATTAAAAGAGACCAGAAAGATAAAATTTTGCATTTTATTTAAAATACTTCGGGTCCGGTTTACATCATTAGTCGGGTTTCGGGTTCATTATCCAGGCGATACGGGTTCGAATCCCTGGTGGCACGGGTTTGGGGTTTTCCCCCTTTTATTATATATCCTTTTTCGTTTATTCAAAAACCCAACTTCCAAAAATAACAAATCAGTCCCCTAGTTATCTTTCAGAATATGACCAACAAGCCCCTCCACTATTATAAATAATTATCTTAGTTATATAAATAATAATTAACTTAGTTACAAATAACAATTAACTTAGTTAATTCTTTACTTAGAGAATCTGACTTAGTTAGTTGATCTCCTTTATAAATTTTTAACGCAAACTAACCTATATTAATTTTAAAATATTTTTCTAACCTTGTAACTAATAATTTTAGTTTAATTAATAACCAAATATTAAAAGCGACAAGAATGATAAAATTTCACGTTTTATTTAAAGTATTCTGAGTCCGATTTACATCACAAGTCGGGTTTCGGGGATTCGTTTTTGACAGATGTTACTGAAGTAGAATCAACGAGAATAGGTGTGGATATTTATCTTTCATCTGGTCTTCACGCTCCCAAGTAAACTTTGGTCCACGTTTAGACTCCCAACGAACCTTGATAATCGAAATGTTGCGTGGCTTCAAATGTTTCTCAATCACGATCCTTAATTTCAATGGGTCTTTCAATAAAATGCATGACTCGTTGATTTGGATATCTTCAAGTGGGATGTGTAAGTTCTCATCGGCAAGACAATTCTTTAGATTAGACAGATGAAAGACAAGGTGTTGATACACGATGCCTGTTGCCTACATCAATGTATCGAGTCTTGTATGTAATTGGTTTATTTGTTAGAATCTGAAATATCATGTAAATACCCCTTCGCACGAAGGAGTCCTTCGTACGAAGGGATGTGTCACTCGCACGAATGGAAGCTAGTCCATTTGTTCAAAGGTCCACTCGCACGGCTGGACTTGTCTATAAATAGGTGTGAGGTGTGAGCATTTGAGAACTTTTGGCACTCAGACAGTGGAGCGCTTTTAGTTTGATTTCAGGGTCTGTAATTGATATTTCTTAATGTAATCAGTGCTAATTGATGATATCTTGTGTATGTATACTTTTTAATTGGATTCCGCATAATATGAAGAGCTTTATTGAGGTCGCCTGAGCGTTAACAAGATCGAAACGGTTCTCACAAGTGGTATCAGAGCTTGGAAGCCGACTTCAGAGACTCTAGACACAAGATTTCAGCATTTGAAGACATTTCTACACTTCTCACTTCTACTAATTCTACTTTTTCATCTTTTTCTGATTGAATCTACGGACGAAATGACCTGAACTTTTCACAGTTTGTCTAAAACATGTTTTTGATAAACTCTTGAAAAATTTGGCTCAAAACGCAATCAAAATCATCAAAAATTTGTCAAAATATGCAAAAACACGTAACTTGAAAACTCCTACAAAGGAACCCATTTACACGAAGGAATTTTTCAATCGTTCCAAAATTTCAATTCGCACGAGTGAATCCTGTCCGTACAATTTGTTGTTCATTCGCACGAAGTGATCTGTTGACCTGTTTGACTGATTTTTAGGTTCTTTTGAACGAAATTCGAGAATTTGTTAAGAAGGTGTCACACCACGATATTTTATCCACAACCCGGTGGGCCCGGTGGGGAGTATCGTGACGTAGTTGATATCATCATAGTCAATTAAACACAGTTTATAGCACAACGGAAGGCTTGGTAGAAATTACTATTACAAACCGAAAGTTCAAAATACGAAATAAAAGAATATACAGACGGTTTGAAAGAAAGGATCCACAGGCCGATCTAAAGTAAAATACAAAACATGTTCAACAGACATAAGGAATCACGAACTTGCAAGATCCTCTATTTAATGCCCAGAAGCTCCCAGCCTAGTACGTGTAGTACCTGTCACTTAGTTTTTTGAAAATACGTCAGTTTACACTGGTAAATACAATTAACTTGGGACAATTATATAATAATCTTGTATACAGATTTGCATGTTTGTCATACATTTAGGGCCCGGTATAGAAGCCGAGACATGATTAACCGACACACCACTAATATAAACCCACAAGGAGTTATCCCCAACAATGTGGGTATATCTTTTTACATACGCAACTGTCAGGTGTATGCCTACACCCCGTGCTTAAGTTGAGGCCATTTGCAATTAAATGAGCCAAGGATATCCAGGACACAGTCGCATTAACCCCCAATGTTTATGTTATCAAACGAAATAGATTAAAATGGGTTACGTAATTTATTAATCACAATCCGATTAAATGATTCCATACCCGACCAAGCGGTAATATTTTAACGTATCCCAAGCCCGTATAAGGAAAATAAGTTAAAAGTATTTACCTGAGCTTTTAAATGCGAGATCTATCTACTCAGCCGTATAATCTAATTAAACTCATGAAGGTAGCTTTTACCGGGGCTTCCTAATCTGGAACAAATGTTTTATTAACCTATTAGATTACTAACTGGTCTTATTTAAGTCATAGACTTAGACCGGTTAGTTTAAAGGACGAATTACGGTACGAAACGCTAGATTAAGCGATGACCGGATTGGAATGTAATTTAGACCCGACAAGTATGGAGACTTGTATTATATGGGTAAACTAAATACATTCTGGATTTTGAAGTTAAAATGATAAGGTTTAACCCGTTTCGGCTAATTTATGCAAACTAGTCACATAAACCGCACCGAACGTGTATAAGCATAAACGGGTAACCGGACCAGTCATATACAAGTTCCATAAGTTATTATTCTTAAAATTTATTATGATATCAGTAGGATACCAACAAATATGCCCAAAAAGATTTTAAAACGAAATTAAGCCTCATAAGGGCATTTTGGTCATTTTATGATTTATAAAAGGGGTTTACATGCAAACTGAGGTTCTGGTCATAAACCTTCTTTGAAAATATTTAATTTATGTTATATTAATAGTAGTATATCATATATATATATGTGTGGTTTACCATTTATGGCCAAACTATGCACTGTATGAGCATTTTGGTCATTTCACACACAGTTTTAAGGACTTATTTGGGACTCTGAGTTCATGACTTATACCTACTGTAAAAATATTAAAAATGGTTTACAAAATCAATAGGTAACAAATTTTGGGTGCTAAGTATGGTTTAAAACCATACTTTGTACCTTAATGTTGTAAAAATCGATAAATGACGATTATATCGATATTTAGGAAATTATGAGGTTGTGACCAGCTTTGAATGGTCAAAATAATTTATTTATCATGTCATATTAGTAACAAAAGGTTTTTGCATGTTAATCTTATTTAAAACCCAATTTATGTGTGAAAAGGGCATAATCGTCATTTATTAATACAATACGAAACTCATGCATAAACTCAGTAAGTAATCTGACTTGGAATCCCAATTAGTCCTAGTTATGATATCATAACAGTGAGTAATGAATTTTTATATCAAAATTATGTTTAAACTTTATTTGCATGCAAAAGGGTATTTTAGTCCTTTTAAAAGCATGTTTTACGATTTATTATATAATCTCAGTTTGTGACCAGAAGATAAATGTCATAATATGTTAAATAACATTACAAATCAGAATGTAATTCATTTGCATGGTTGTTTATGTTAAAAATCTCATTTTTGACTAAAAGTGCATAATAGTCAGCATTAAGCATAATAACGGAATTAAGTAAATAAATTCGGATTACTATGTGACCATGTGATATAACCTGAGAGGGTTATACTACAATATAATATGGTCACAAAGTAACCTATAAGCTAATTCAGGTCAGAACTGAAAGTCAAAGCAAAAGTCAAGCTTTTGTGACTTTCGGTTGCGAACCGAGCCTAAACTTAGAATTGTCGGATTGAACATGTTTAGACATATTCTAATAATATTTACCAAGTTATTAGAGTGATAAAACATATTTTATAACCTCTACATTATCAGGTTTGAATTTATTTGAAAACTGACCCGTTTGACTTTTTATGTTAATTACTTTGACCCGACAATTAACTAAGTAAATGTGGTAATTAGGAGGTGCCCTTTTGAGGGATTAACACCTACCTAATTACGATCACGTAGCCATATTCGTCTCGAACAATGGCTAGACCGTTTAGGTCTAAACCAAAAGTCAAAACCGAATTGCGGTAACTTTGACTTTCGGCTTTTAAATGCATAAAAACCGAACTAAGAAGGCTAAGGACACTAAGGAGAACTTCCTTTTTGATCAGGAACCTCAGAGAAGCAAGCTAGAGAGAAGAGTTTGAAATTTTGAAATGTGCAAGTTGCAAATGAGGGCAAGGGTCCTATTTATAGAGCACGATGAGGTCTTATGTTGTAACTAGGTGTCCAGGGGTGTTTTGAGAGCTTAACAAGTGTCCATAGACGTGTCCCAAAACAGCTAACAACCCCTGGTACCGAATTATGTGTGTAGAAGGTGACAAACCTCCAGCTGTCCAAATTTACTGCCCAGATACAGTCTTTACAGACCGTAAGCCTGAACCTTTACGGTCCGTAACCGCTTTTGAATTTTATCGCCCAGCTACAGTCCTTACGGACCGTAAGCCTGGACCTTTTACAGTCCATAAGCATTTAATCAGAAAAATAAATTTTGAAATTTTACATATTTGACCCCTCAACTTTTTTATTCAGTATTTATCATTTCCGAGAGCATATTTTAACATTATAAGACCTCGGGTTTAGTAAAAGGTCACTCAGAGGCAGAAATTAGCATGTTGGCACTTTTAGTCCTTCAGCATACATCTTTTCATTGTTTGACATCTTTAACCCTTCAAAGTCAACTTATTACCCGTCTAGGGTTTATGACACGTGTCTTCTCATTATTGGGTATGATTTTGCGAGGTGTTATAGAAGGAAAACGAGTTTTACAATGCTTTTGTGACAACTCCTTGTTTGGTTGCTCAAAGTTTAAATTTAGAGAATGAACTTGGGACATCAACTAACTTTGGCGGTTTAGTTGATGTCCCAAGTGAATCACATGGAATGTTGGTACTCAAACATAGATGAGTATATGAAACCAGTTGTAGAAGATGGTCAGAAGGAAACATTAATACAATTTGATCCGTGTGAAAAAAAAAATACTTTCATCAATGAGAAGAAAATGATAATTTTTTTTCAACAATCAATAAAAGATGATATTCTCATACTCTTACAGCATAAAGGAACTGCGTACTCAATATGAAATGAGCTTAAATATAAATATGAAGGCAGTAAACAGATGCTGAAGAATAAAAAGGTGTTGATTAAAAAGCAGTTTGATATCTTTATGAGCTTAAAGGTGAATTATTAAAACAAATAATCGAACGATATTGCTTTCTTGTTGCTGAAATGAAGAGGCTGGTAATTGAAAAGGACAAAGAGGAATTAGTGGATAAGTTGGCTAATGCTTTACCACTGGACGACGATTGGTCAACATATCTAATGATTCTAAAGAATAGCCAAGAATATGCAGAATTTTCGTTGGGTATGTTTATTGAGAAGTTGGAGAACCACGAGTTAGAATTGCGTAAGATGGCTAAGACGCAAAGTGCTAGCGTACAAAAAGACATGAATTTGTATTACAAAGGCAGCAGGCCATCGAGTGTACAAAGCCCAAAGATCCAAACAACGTTTAGCACAGACAACTCGTCTGGATCCTCTACTAATAGATCAAACAACAGCATTGGGTTCTCATCATTTTCGAACTTCGAACCAAATTATCCGACACCTAACACACAATCATCACAAGGCTCCAACACTAAAGTGATTCAATGCAATATAGTTTTTAACATTCGGAACAATCAAGGTTTTAGTGAATGTACAGCGAAACAACACATGATATTTCTGGCATTAAATCTCGAGTCATACGATAGCTTAGGGGCAGGCAAAATTGGAAATTCTGATATGACAAAAGAAGACTATGACCAGATTGATCAAGAGGAGTTAGAGCTCATGTATATAAAATGGAGCATGGCGAGTATTCTTAGATGGGCACAATGATTCTTTGAAATCACAGGAAGAAACAGTATGATTGGACCTGATTCGAAATTGGGCTTCGATAAATCGAAAGTCACCTGTTTCAAATGTAAAGAACGGGGACATTTTAAGAGAGAGTGCCCAAACTGGGAAATTCAGGGCAATGTCAATCCTTTTCATGATGATTATTATAAAAAAAGGCAATATATCACAAGAGATCGCAACAACCAAACATGACAAGACCTCAAATCGAAGATGGGTCATCAAAAGAGAAAAGCAGGGCATTGGTGGTCACTCAAGAAGATGAAGGATTTAATTGGGACAAATACATCCCGAAGAGAAATAGTCTGGCAATGCCTGCAGATCTCATCGAGGAACCCAAACAGATGGTCGAAAAAATGATAGAAGATGAAGGAGAAATTTGTTTCGACAAAACTCCCGAGAACTCTGATACAGTTTATTCTTCTTCTGAAGAAATGTTGCAAGATGGATTTAGATCAATGATGTCTCCTTAATTGTTTAATGTTTTTATAGGTTTCTTCAGAAGTAGCTCAGGGTGTAGTGGGATACATCAAGAAGAAGAAAAGGAAGAATTTGTGGAAGAATTCATCGAAGTGTCGAGAGTGATGGATGAAGAGAATCTGGCTAACAGAGCAGATAAAGTTATGATGGTTCAGTCCGAAGAGAAAGAGAAAATATTTGAGACAGAAAAGAAGGATAAATCAGATAGTGAAAAAGTTAAGAGTGTTAAAAATGAGAAAGTTGAGGAGAAAACTGAGTTTCAGTGCAAGAAAAGCACAGAATCGTGCAAGTCTTGTTCTGAAAAAGATGAATTTTTAAAACAAAAAATGCACAGAACTAGCTGAAAAATATGAACTTTTCAAACAAAAGTGCATAGAAAAGTGCACAAACATGTTTTGAAAAAGATAAACAATTTCAAGAATTTGAAAAAAACATAATGATCATTTGGCATTCGATTTTAAACAAATGAAAGAAGCATATGATAAGATGAGTAAAACAATTATTCAATTCGGTGATCTTAGCCGTGGAAATGATGCTACAATAAAGTTGCTTAAAGCTACTGTGATAGACAAGAAACAAGCAATTAATATTCACATTGATAAAATCGCAGAGCCTAAGTAAGAAATAGAAAAAGGCAAGAATTAAAACAGAAAGGGTTAATAAAAAATTGATCAGTTATTCAAAAACTTCCTATGTTATTGATCACATTCTCCCGAAACCGACCAGAAAGAATGAATCTGGGGAGGAAGTTGATGGGAATGGTAGCAAAGGGTTAGTTTATCATCGTGTTACACCTCCCATGAGAGAAGGTTACTGCCGGAAAGTCGGAGGGGGTGGAAAAGACACTGAATCTTAAGCTAAAATCTATTCAAACAAACCAAATCAATTAGTTGCCAGATGATATAGACGTGACATATACTAAATCTGACGAGGATTGTGAGTCAGAGTTAGGTAAAAACGTGGTTGAAAAGGTTCTTTAAAATGAAAATGAGAGTGATACCACCTAGTATGAAAGTTCAAAATGACATCTGGAAGAAGAAGAAGAAAGCTTTCACAAAAATTATATTCCTAAATCTGGTACGAACTTGGTAAAGTATAAAATGAACGGAACTGACAAATTGTATTCGGATGAGCAATTTCCGATCCAAAATGTGAATTTGAACAAGATAGAAAATTTTTTAAGCTGGTAGAAATTGAAGTGTCTGAAATTGAGAATCTTGCAATAACCGAAAGATATTTGAACTTCAGGAAAGATAAATCTTACTATTCGAAACCGAAGAGCTCTTACTTTCAAAAGAGAAATAATAGTAATGAGAGAGCTAGGTTGGGATATAGTAAGAAAAATCATAACAAGAAGTTTAAAAAATCAAAATTTGTTAAGAAGAACTTTGTTCATGGAACAAGTTCTGAAAGTGACAAAGAATCTCAGTTTAGTAGACAGACTAATGACGAATTCTTTACATAAAAGAAACAATGTGAACAGGTTGAAGAATCCACAATTAGAACATGCTTTAGATTCATTCAAGTTGGATATATCGCCAATGTTTGCACCAAAACAAATTTTGAAAAGAACAAATGAATCTTCGAATAGAAACGATCAAAAAGATACCAAATTTTATGTAAAGATTTTTTTTTTCAAAAAGTCAAACATGGATGGTTTAAAAGAAAGAAGATTCTGATGTTGAGAAACAAGCTTGTTCAACTGAGAAAGTAGAAAAAGTTGTTTCAAAGAATGTGAGCTTTTCCAAACCAAAACCCGTAGCATTACCCAAGGGTAAGGCTTGGGTTTCATTGTTCAAGTGATTAATTTGGTGCGTGTGCAGGGCTTCCAAGGTCAAATAAAATGGATTATAGAGAGAGGAGAATCCTGACACATGAAGAGGAAGTATCCTGGGTGTTCAGAAAAAGGTTATGATGGGTTTGAAAATTTTATTATAATTTTTGAAAATATTTTTGAAAAAGATTAAAATGAACACAGAACCATCACTGTTGAACAAGCAAAACAAGTTGATTATTGAACAAGCAAAACAAGTTGATTACACAAAATTAAAAATGTTTTTAAAACTAAAAAATATCAAGGTTTTGTCATCATGTGGGGTAAAGGTTAAACAAAGAATTTGAAGCAGCGACGAATGGAGATTTGATGTAAACCGCATTGGTTTGTCATTTTCTTTCTTTAAAATGTTTTTTTAATTTTAGTGGGAGAAAATGTATTGAAAAATACAAAAACATTTAAAATTTTGAAAATATACAAAAACATGAAAAAGACTTAAGTGTTTTGGTGTAAAAAGAGGAAATGATAGTACATCAGTGGACTATCAAAACACGCTACCGAAATGCAAAACTAAAAAGTTGTTAAACAGTCTCACTCTCACTGATGATGTGTCAGTAGACTTCGCACATCTAGTAAATTACTTTCGAGATATAAACATAATGAAACTTCTGAATAAGTGGGTTAACATCTCCCGGATATATGGTCTTAGCACACCAGAATTTTGTTTGAGAGGTTTCCTTATTCTGAGATGCTGGGTCTTTATAACTAGTTGAGTAGTTGATATCTGGGGTATTATACAGGTTCCTCTGATTATGCGTCAGCAATGGCATAGAAATTGTAGAATACTTTCGCTTTAAACCCGGAAAAACTGCACAATTGAAGTCAAAAGATTTCAAAAATGGAATACCACTTAAAAGTCGAGCATTCATCTCTTTGTCTGTATGGTGGTACTAACTTGAGCTTTCAAGGCCTCGCAATAACCTAGAGACAGATATCAATTAGGTATACTCACCTGTAAGACTGAATCTATGGAAGCTTGATACGAGAGTATATTCTGAGGTGGGAAACACTGTTAAGTAAGTTCTAAGACATCTAATCTCATATCTTGAAACAATTGAACTTTCTGTAGAAATTTAAGTGGACAAACATACTGACAATCTAGGTGAACTTGTTTAAAGCTTAAAGTTCAGACAGATCAACGGTGTTAGTGATGTGTCTCAAAACTGATATGATCCTCTTACACAAACCCACAAAAATAGTCTGTAAATATGTTTGTAAATAGATATTTCTTTTCAGATAAACAACCAAAAAGATTTTAGGTATGTTTTAGCATAAAGTTTGAAAATACAAAAAGATTTTGTTTCATCTTATGTTTCGACAACCGATGACGGGGTGTAGATTTTCAAAATCTGAATATGCTAAACATATTTCGAAATAATTACAAAGTTCATTAAGTTGAAACTTAAAATTGAAAAAAAAAATTTACTTTGTTCATAAAATGGTCAACCAAGGTCATTAACTTGGACTTGGTTATCTGAGAGGGTTATTAATGCTGATGAAGAATATTTTAAAAGTTTGAAATTTGAAAATCTTGATAAATGTTTGATTTAAAATTTCAAAGTTTGAATCTAAAATGTTTATTTGAATAATAATGAGATTGAACAGGAAGCTGAAAAAAAAGGGGGAGCTAGATAAAACGTTGACAAAAATGTTTATTACAAGGAAGCTAAAGTGAAGGGGGAGATTGTTGAGCTGAATTGTCAAAAAATCTATGAAGAATTTTGTCAAGCAAGAATGTTAAAGTTATTAAATTGATGAAGAAAATGTAGACCGATCGAGATTCCGGTAACATCCAAGGGGGATATTGTTGATACACGATGTCTGTTTCCTACGTCAATGTATCGAGTCTTGTATGTAATAGGTTTGTTTGTTATAGAGTCAGAAAGGTCATGTAAATACCCCTGCGCACAAAGGAGTCCTTCGTACAAAGGGATGTGTCACTCGCACGAATGAAAGCTAGTCCATTCGTTCAAAGGTCCACTCGCACGACTGGACTTGTCTATAAATAGGTGTGAGGGTGTGACCATTTGAGAACTTTTGGCACTCAGACGGCGGAGCACTGTCAGTTTGATTTCAGGGTCTATAATTGATATTTCTTAATGAAATCAGTGCTAATTGATGATATCTTGTGTACGTCTACTTTTCAATTGGATTCCTCACAATACGAAGAGCTTTATGGAGGTCGCCTGAGCGTTAACGAGATCGAAACGATCCTCACACAGGGAGGTTTCTACTATGTTCTTCATGCAACTCAAATTTGTAAGCGACCGTTACGGTTCTCTCAATAATATTGAAAGGACTAACGTAGTGAGGTGCTAGTATACCTTTCTTTCCAAATCTAACAACGCCTATCCAAGGAGAAAGTTTTAGAAGTACTCGATCACCGACACTGAATTCGAGTGTTTTGCGTCGTCTGTCAGCTAAGTTTTCCGACGACTTCTAGTTTCCAGAAGATTGTTACGGATCTGGTTTATCAGTTGTCTCTTGAATCAACTCAGGCCCTGTAATCTGTGCTTCACCGACTTGATGCTAACACACTGAAGATCGACATTTTATTTCGTATAATGCTTCAAACGGAGCCATATTGATGCTAGAATGGTAACTATTGTTATAAGAGAACTCAATTAACGACAGATGAACATCCAGTTCCCTTTGAAGTTGATAACACATGAACGTAGCATGTCTTCAAGAATTTGTATGTTACGCTCGGACTGACCATTAGTCTGCGGATGATAAGCAATACTGAGATCAAGTTGAGTGCCCAACGCCAATTGTACAGCTTGCCACGTTCGAGAGGTAAAACGTCAATCCCGATCAGAAATGATACTCAAAGGTACCCCGTGTCGACTCATGATTTCATCGATATAGATTCGAGCTAACTTCTCCTTCTTATAGTCTTCACGAATAGGAATAAAGTTAGTGGACTTTTTCAAACGATAAAAAATAACCCAAATAGTGTCATATCCATCCGGAGGTGTGAGGTAACCCAGTAATAAAAATCATGGTTATGTTTTCCCACTTCCAAACTGGATTTTCGGGTTGTACAAGCAAACCCGAAGCTCGTTGATATTCTGCCTTTACTTTAGAACACATGAGACACTTCAAAACTAGTAGAGCTATATCTTTCATCATTCTTGGCTACCAATAAGTAGTTTAGAGATCCTGATACATCTTATCAGCACCTTGATGAATCGAATATCTAGACTTATGGGCTTCGTTCATAAAGAAAGTACGTAGATCATCACGGGCAGGTATCCACATTCGGTTCAAATAATGGAGAAACCCATTAGACTTAGACAACTCATCACGTAAGTCATTCTCTGTTACAGAAGTATGTTGGGCTTCACGAATACGATTCTCGATATCAGTCAAAATTTGTGAAGATGGTAACGAATCTCGCAGTCGTAATCATTCAACAATTCAACCTAACGTTGTGGACACATATTTAATTCTTTCTGATTGAGGATATGGTGAAGGCTTTTGTGATCGGTGTAGACTTCATATTTTGTACCATAAAGGTAATGCCTCCAAATCTTTAGAGCGAACACAACCGCTCCCAGCTCAACATCATGAGTGGTGTAATTCTTTTCGTGAACCTTTAGCTGTTTCGAGGCATAAGCTATCACCTTGCCTCGTTGCATCAAGACACAAACAAATCCCTAGCCCGATGCATCACAGTAGACAACAAAGTCGTCAAAACCTTCAGGTAGAGTAAGAATTGGCGCATCACATAATATCTGCTTCAAGGTTTGAAAAGCCTCTTCTTCTTAGGCCCCCAATCAAATGGTTTGCCTTTGTGATCGGTGCTAGTATACCTTTCTTTCCAAATCTAACAACGCCTATCCAAGGAGAAAGTTTTAGAAGTACTCGATCACCGACACTGAATTCGAGTGTTTTGCGTCGTCTGTCAGCTAAGTTTTCCGACGACTTCTAGTTTCCAGAAGATTGTTACGGATCTGGTTTATTAGTTGTCTCTTGAATCAACTCAGGCCCTGTAATCTGTGCTTCACCGACTTGATGCTAACACACTGAAGATCGACATTTTATTTCGTATAATGCTTCAAACGGAGCCATATTGATGCTAGAATGGTAACTGTTGTTATAAGAGAACTCAATTAACGACAGATGAACATCCAGTTCCCTTTGAAGTTGATAACACATGAACGTAGCATGTCTTCAAGAATTTGTATGTTACGCTCGGACTGACCATTAGTCTGCGGATGATAAGCAATACTGAGATCAAGTTGAGTGCCCAACGCCAATTGTACGGCTTGCCACGTTCGAGAGGTAAAAGGTCAATCCTGATCAGAAATGATATTCAAAGGTACCCCGTGTCGACTCATGATTTCATCGATATAGATTCGAGCTAACTTCTCCTTCTTATAGTCTTCACGAATAGGAATAAAGTTAGTGGACTTTTTCAAACGATCAAAAATAACCCAAATAGTGTCATATCCATCCGGAGGTGTGAGGTAACCCGGTAATAAAAATCATGGTTATGTTTTCCCACTTCCAAACTGGATTTTCGGGTTGTATAAGCAAACCCGAAGCTCGTTGATATTCTGCCTTTACTTTAGAACACATGAGACACTTCAAAACTAGTAGAGCTATATCTTTCATCATTCTTGGCTACCAATAAGTAGTTTAGAGATCCTGATACATCTTATCAGCACCTTGATGAATCGAATATCGAGACTTATGGGCTTCATTCATAAAGAAAGTACATAGATCATCACGGGCAGGTATCCACATTCGGTTCAAATAATGGAGAAACCCATTAGACTTAGACAACTCATCACGTAAGTCATTCTCTGTTACAGAAGTATGTTGGTCTTCACGAATACGATTCTCGATATCAGTCAAAATTTGTGAAGATGGTAACGAATCTCGCAGTCGTAATCATTCAACAATTCAACCTAACATTGTGGACACATATTTAATTCTTTCTGATTGAGGATATGGTGAAGGCTTTTGTGATCGGTGTAGACTTCACATTTTGTACCATAAAGGTAATGCCTCCAAATCTTTAGAGCGAACACAACCGCTCCCAGCTCAACATCATGAGTGGTGTAATTCTTTTCGTGAACCTTTAGCTGTTTCGAGGCATAAGCTATCACCTTGCCTTGTTGCATCAAGACACAAACAAATCCCTAGCCCGATGCATCACAGTAGACAACAAAGTCGTCAAAACCTTCAGGTAGAGTAAGAATTGGCGCATCACATAATATCTGCTTCAAGGGTTGAAAAGCCTCTTCTTCTTAGGCCCCCAATCAAATGGTTTGCCTTTGTGAGTCAAGGGAGTGAGTGGTAATGCAATCCTTGAAAAGTTGGTGATAAAACGTTGATAGTAATGAACTAAACCAAGGAAAGGTCGAATTTCAGTAGGTGTACGCGTAGTATTCCAACTTTTAACGACTTCAATCTTTGCGAGACCAACGTGAATACCCATGTCGTTTATGACATTGGCTAAGGAATTGTACTTCTATCAACTAGAACTCACACTTGGAAAACTTTGCGTATAGTTTTTCTGTTTGTAACAGTTCTAGTATGAGACGAAGGTGTCGTTCATGATCGGTCTTGGTCTTGGAATAAATCAAGATATCATCGATAAAGACGATGACGGAACGATCTAAGTATGGTATGCAAACGCGATTCATCAAATCCATAAACACCGCCAGTGCGTTCGTCAGCCCAAAATGCATGACCATGAACTCACACTTACCATAGAGAGTCCGGAAGGCCATTTTAGGAACATCCTCGTCTCGAACCCTAAGCCGATGATAGCCAGATCGTAAATCAATATTCAAGAAGCAAGTAGCACCTTGAAGTTGATCCAATAGTCATCAATTCGTGGCAGAGGATAACGATTGTTGATGGTTAACTTGTTAACTTCATGATAGTCAATGCACATACGGAACAAACCATCCTTCTTCTTCACGAACAAAACTGGTGCACCCCGTGGAGACGAGCTAGGGCGAATGAAGCCTTTGTCAATCAATTCTTGCAACTGACTAGCTAACTCTCGCATACCGGATGGAGTCAGTCGATACAGTGATTTGGCAACGGAAGTTGCTCCTGGTACAAGATCGATACGAAATTGGACTTCTCGTGCAGGAGGAAGTCCAGTTATTATATGTCTTCTAGGAACACTTGAGGAAAATCACGAATGATAGGAATATCTTCTGAGAAACCCACATATTCTTTTCGTAGGTACTTTTGGGCTTGGATGCGTGACATTAACTTGAGTCCTTTTGAGGAAGTCTCACCAAAAATTCGAAGAATTTGACCGTCAGCTAGAGGAATTTGGATATACTTTTCGAAGCACACAATTTCAGCATTGTGTTTGGTTAGCCCATCCATACCAACGATCGCATAAAAACTCCCCAACTTCATTGGAACAAGATCGATAGGAAACTCATACTCGTTTAAGCTGAGTGTACATCCACGAATCATCGAATAATAATAAAAGGTTTCCCATCAGCTACTTCAAAAATGTAAGAATCGGCCAGATTTGTATGAGGGACACCAAGAATAGACTTAAAATCTAAGGACACAAAACTTTATATGCCGGTGATGAATAAAAATTCATCTTCCCCTGTTTTGGTTTCCACTACACATGAAATTTTGATTCTTTTAAAAACTTTTAAATTACCCGAATAGTGATGCTTGAAAACCGTGCTTGCGTACCATATCTATGCCCATAAACCATTTTCAGTAACATAATGATCAACTCTTCTAAGAAGTCGTATTCTGCCCTATCTTTGAATTCCGGTGTTTATAGCCCGTCGTATCAACAGCGTTGCTTCATCATAATCATTTAATTTGTAGGAAGCAATCCTGTGTCCCTATTCGTGACAATAGTAGCATTTCTTGTTCACTCGTTCCCTTCTCCTTCAATCTTCCCTTCTTTCTTCAGAGCGATGTTGGCATAACATGGTTGTTGATATCTGCCAAATCGTATCCATGGCTCTGATAGTATCAGAGATTGACACAACGGAAGTAGAACCCATCTCTTGATCGTAATTGTTAGAATCAGATTGCATATTGTAGTATGAATGTTTGATAACGAAAACTAAGTATGCGAACGAACTATGAAACAGACTGGAGTTGATAATCAGAATTGTCTTGGTACCTGTAAAGTTTGTTGATGACTGTTGTAAGGGTCAATAAAAAACCTAAATAAGCTACGTAGATAGCGTAAGTAGGGTATCGTATCCACGGGAAATTTGTGGTCAGTGTTAAAGAAATTAATTAAAATTAAACTATCTAAATCGGGGGTTTGTTTGTTTGATTGTAAAGAAAACACAATTTGTCACGAAAAGTGTTATCAAGATGAGAAGAAGTAACCTCCACCCAGAATCCCAAATACCCGTTTTAATATAAAAATCCATTTTCTGATTCCAAAACACCACATAGACATGGCCTCGGAATTAATGAATTTGATTAGTTAATAGGGATAGTTTTTAAGATTCACTATGCAACCTAATAACCCGTTTGATTGTATCAATTACCAACCAATTTACCAACCCGCTAACAACGCAAGAAAGTTGCCAATACGCTTAATAAATGACAAGTAATTCAAACACAAGAAACATTTACCAATAATCCAACACAAGTGGTCAAGCTGTACCAGTTTACAAGAATCAGAAAAACAAATAATTATGTCAAACCGCGTAAACGTTCATCCGGGCGGAAGTCACGTGAGGCTTAGCCGCGCATGATAGTCTTTGCCGCTTCGGTTGTCATCCCGATTAGGTTAGACTTCATTGATTGGCTTGGAAGATGAATAATAATGCTAGAACTCGTTCGATATATCTGTGCGATGGCTGATGTCTGAAATCCCCCCCCCCCCCCCCCCAACTTGCGAACCAAGTAAGACCATATATATCATTCTGCCATCAAAAATAATAGTTACCTTCCTTGGCCCAACATAAATGGCACGACCCACTTTGTTAATTGCACTGATTCTCGTCAACAACCCTACAAAAGTGAAAAACATCACAACTTTTGTTTAGTATTCTTTTAATTCAATTTTTGCTCACATAGTTATTGTATGCATATTTTCCATTTAATTACTTTGATACTCAACGTAACCTTTTTATTATTTAGATATCCTAATTACATTATTTAACTAAATATATACAAAATCCTACAAAATATTAAACTAACAATAACTATTATCATAACATAATTATTATTATATTTATATTATAATTAGTATAAAATAAAGTGTAACTATAATGCACCGATCAAATCCCCACACTTATCTTTTTTTCGTCCCGAAAAAATTATTTGCAATGGAATCACAATCAGAATATTGGCATTCAATATATTCAATTAATTTATTAACAAGTCAAACCACACGTTAACCAGGATTGCAGGTATACGGTCCACTTAAACCCAACCGCCAGCTTCTAAGCCTTATTCACGATCCATTTAAGTTCATGTAATTTATAGTTATCTATGGATCCCACACTCAAAAGACTACGACTCCACCTATTCCCGTTTCAAGCTTATGATATTAAAAGATTTATAATCTACCGCCTTATATAAAAAACTCTTATATTATTCCGATTAAACTTTATGATGGATGAATGGATGATATTGTGAGCTTACATGCTTTTGTATACGATCAGTTCAGCGGACATACGCCATACGAGTCACCATCCCCATGGTTAATGCCATAAACCTCACGTTTTTTTTTTTTAACTCCACCTAGAGGGTATGTACCACATGAGTCGCAATCCCCGCGGCAATACCAGAGGCTTTGTTTTTTTTTTTGTTTTTTTTTTACATGTGCTCAGATGAAAGGATGGAATATATTTTTTTTTTGCGCCACACTATTTCGGATTTGTTTTCACAAAAGGAAACAGGTGTGCCAATTTAATCGGAAAAACTTATAAGTTTTTTTACTTATGACGTACCTCTTATACTCTCTACAGTTTCAGTGTTACCATAGCTCCTAAGGCGAGAACCCACAAGATTCCTAATTTAAGGTATATTATAGCGATCCTAAGAAACCTTTCCACTGGCTGGGCCTACCCACATATCCTAAATTAGACGCGTGACTGACCGTTTATTATCTCATATATATAGTAATCAAATGCCAATAATCTTATTATACCTATCATCTTCCATTTATTGCAAAAAAAAAAAACTTTCCCGAGACATTTTCTATTTTTTTCAATTTTTTTTTTTTTGGATTTTTGATTTTTCAATTTTTACGACACGACTGACACTAAGACACAACTAGATGCTAGTTTCCCCTCCCCACACTTAATTCCTTCATTGTCCTCAATGGAGCAAGAAACTATCGACACAACTACATAAATAAAACACAATACAAAAATAAATGGAACAAACTCCCCTGATTTGACGCGGCTGAATCCTATGAGCCTTGTTCCACTGCAACCGTATAGCATTTCATTCGCGGCTGCTTCACATTGGACGCTTGTCTTGATATAATTCGAATCACTTTCGTCCAAATGGAGATTGAGTATGGACAAAAATGATCGAAACCTGCAAAATAAATTTCACAAGCTCCAAAACTGGTTAAACGGGTTAGTAACAAGAGAAACGAGCGAAAAAACGAGATTCAGGCGACATAAAACAAAGCTGGGTATTAAAATAATATCTTTTTTTTTTCGGCCCAACACGTCGCGCGTCGCGACACACTCTTGGACATCCTCCGCGTGGCGCGACTTGAACTTTCTCCCGACATCCTCGACTACACCAACTGGCCTCACTTTTCCGCTCAAACTTACTCGCCGCGACACTAATTATCCGCTCGCCTGTACACATTACGCCTAATAAACACTTACCAAAGAGCATGTCAACTTCATTGACCTTATCACACAACGTACCTTCCCATTAATGCATATGTACCAACTGTCCGCTAACATGCCCTTTCTACAATCCTACGTGTCCACTACACATTCAATAACTGCATCTTACTTGCAACCTACGCGCTTCAACAACTCACACACAATCTATCGCGACCTATGCTCGAACTCAAACTTTTTCTTTGTGCAACATCAAGTTCGTCAGTTTCATATTCAAATCACACCAAACACTTTATTTCATGTACCTTCCTATGCTCACAAGTTTATTGATTCCAAAAGAAAAAAAAAACCCAGTCAAACAAACAACACTAACTCGCTTTGCCACTATTTCAGCCTACGGCATTCTAAATACTTGTTTCAAAAACACCTTTCAGCTCAACATCAACTTTCTCCTAATATCCATTCAATACCCATTCAACAAAATCACATCAACTCACAAAGAAACTCTTATAATTTTAAACTTAACCTCAGCCTAATTTGAAATTCCTGACCCATCTCTTCCCACTCAACACAACCCTCTTCAACCATGAAACTTCAACCCACTAATAACCCAGTAATATTCTTCCAATTTTCAGAACAAGTTGTGAAAATAAACTTCCATAAACATATAAAGATTTAAACTTTCATACCTGGATCGTGATTTAACTCGCAATTGGGTGGCACGCGGTGATCTTCAGCCGTCGACGGTGGGTAGAGTGGTGGGTATGGTAGTCGGTAGTGGGTGAAGAAGGAGATAAGAGATAATTAATCGAAGATGGTGATCGATTGGAAGTTTGACAGAGGAAAAATGATCGCCGGCCGCCGGCGTGATGGTGGCGCTGTGGGAGATAGAAAATCGGAGGTGGAGAAGAAGAGAGGGGAGAAAAGGTTTTAACTGAGATGTAAAAGAAGGGTTTTTTTAAAAAAATTGACTCTTTTGACTAGATAGCTCGGCGACACGCGGAAGAAGGATGAGGGTCCCCCGCGACACGCCTGTGACCCAATTTTCCAGCAGAAAATCTCAATTTTTTGTTCTAATGCCTTAGAAAAATTTATGGTTTTTATATGTTTTCACCTTCTTCACCCCCAAAAGATTTTTTTTATAAAGTTTCAATAAAAACGTACCCAGGCTTCCCCACACTTGAACGATTGCACGGTTTTGACACAAACTAAACTAAACTAAACTAATACGAAAAATAAAATAAACGACAAACCTTAGGCTGCCTCCTAAGAGCGCTAAGTTTTAGATCTTCAGCCAGATCATACCTGCAATCTTCAAGGTGGTTCAAAAATCGGCTCACCTCCAGACTTCTCCAAATTACCTAGCTTCGTATAGTCTGAAAAGTTTGCATAATCACTCGAATTGAGTTCAACCTTAGCCTCCTTTCTCCATGTGTTTCCACCATCGGGTGGTTTACCCATTTTTCCTCTCTTTTTCACATTCGCCTTTCTCACAGCTTCTTCATTTATATCTTGTTTGGACCTGTCAAACTCAACACCTTTCTCATTAGTAGCAACTGCTTCATATAAATTAATAATTTCGTAAGTAATGGATTTTGAATAAACATTAAAAATCAACTTACAGTCTTCATAACTCATCGTAATCAATCCTTCTCTGCAATTGATTTGAGCATTGGCAGTGTTCAAGAACGGACGTCCAAGAATTACCTTTTGTTGTTCGTTCGTCCTTGTGGGTGCATAATCCAACACTAAAAAGTCTACCAAATAATAGAACTCACCAAGCTGGATCTTCACATCCTTAACAACCCCACGCGGTTGTTTCCAAGTATCATCTGCCAAAATCACATTCCTATCAAAATCATGCAGCGGTCCAAACTCGTACTGATCAAACAAGCTCCCTGATAGAATATTCGTGCTTGCCCCATAATCCAACAACGCCTTGTGGATTTTCATCTTCCCTACCTTAATAGGTACGTGCGGCGCTCCTAATTCACTTTCTTCACTTCCATCACTTGTACCTGCAACTACTTGGGAAGAAGAAGTAAGATCTGTATTAACATTTTCAGAAACAGGAATGGTACTTACCGAATTAACCCTCGCGTGATGTTGCGGATTCTTCGTGGTGTCACTAGGCAATCGGCTCGAATCTTTTCTCCCTTGTGCCATCTCGGTCGCCAACTGGGCGACTTGCTTTTCCAACGCTTGATGAGATTTAGCTTGCACTTCTTGGTCCTTTTTTATTTGCTTCAACACTTCCATAATCTCACGATTAGAAATCTCCTCGTTTGAAGTATTTGACTTGCCTTGCTCTTGTTGTTGCTGATAGCTTCTTTGATCTCCCTTGTTGTAATTTCCTTGATTATAATTCTGATTATAGTTCGATTGACGGTTCAGATACGGCTGGCTTCCTTGGTTTGGTACCTGAAAATTAGGATTCAATTGATTAGTATTACTATACCAAAAATTTGGATGGTTACGCAAACCTGGATGATATGTGTTTGAGTTCATATCATAATTCTTTTGCTCTCCATACACCATATTCACATCCTCCTCAGCCGCTACAAACTGACCCGGGCATGCATCCAAAGTATGACCTAACTCTCCACATGAATCACAAACCGGAAAGGTTTGCGCCGCATGCAATGCATCCCTTGCGCCAAGACCCTTAAACTTCGCCAACTGGCGTTCCAACGCCTCCTTTTCTCTCTCTAGCTGAGCAACCCTTGCACTAGAGGCTCCCACACCTGATGGTGCCACAATCGGATACTTTTTATTCCTATCCGACTGTGCTTGCCTCTTTGAATCCGCTGCTACAATATCCAAATAATCCCAATCTACATCCACATGATTTCTCAAAAAGCTACCCCCGGTGATAGCCTTAATATCCCGTCTATCCTCATTTGAAATCCCATCGTGGAATGCGGTAATTAACTCCCATCTTTGAATACCGTGGTGAGGACGATTACAGATCAATTGATTGAACCGTTTCCAAGACTCGTGAAGAAGCTCACCCGGTAATTGTTGGAACTCTCTAATTGCTGCTCTCCCCGTTTTGTTTTTTTGCGGGGTATAATACTCATCCAAAAATTGTTGCTGCAGCTCTTGCCATGTATGAATACTAGCATATTGTCACGGCCCCCGACCCACCCTGGACGGAATCGGGAGTCGCGAACAGCCCAATGGTACCGGTGATTATTTTGAAAACGTTGCAGCGGAAATTTCATCAGAACCGTGAGTTAGGAAAAATATCAGAGTTTAGAAAACACCGGATTTTATTTATTAAATAGATGGGATAAACCCATGTTTTACAATGGTAGCTTTAATAAAGAAAAATTTGATTACATAAAACAATATTTCTTAATTTTGATTTAATTAATAAAATAAGCCACTTCTTGATGCCTTTCAGTGCCGTATCCATCTCTTAATCCAATCTACTGTAATTACCTGAAACGCGTTTTAAAAAGGTTTTGTCAGCGGGAAATACTGAGTGAGTTCATTCATTTTGTTAAAACGACACGTTTGTTATAATTTACAGTATTAAGAGCGATTACAATGTTTCTAATATCAAACCAACTACCCACGGTATTTGTCACTCGACCGAATCTGTGACTATGGTCATATCCCCCAATTGGCTGCCCCAATGGTGACGATTATCAAGTAATGTATACAAAACCCCACATACCGGCTGTAACTTGGTGATTACAAAGACTTAATCCCCGTAATTATAACTTTGAAAATAACATGATTTTGTAAATAGATTTGATAAAAAGAGAGAATGACTCACATTATAATCATGCAGATTCACACGGACAGAATTTAGTCTACAGATAATCCTTGATATATTGCAGATTGAGACAGGCAGAGCTTAGCCTATTTATTTAGCCTTGTAACCTAGTGCACACGAACTAGGTAGGTAACTTAATACAGCAATTATGATAACTCACGAGATCAACCCTCACAATGAATGACAAAGTGTTATGCTTAAACATCCATCGAATTAACGATTAATGACAAAGCATCACCCTAATGTGGGCAGCACTTAAACATCCATTGAGTACATTGATCGATCGGAAAAATGAATCGTAATAGCGATCGAGTTATTACCCGGTATCGTAGCAGAATTAGAGCTAGTGTGTGTTTGGTAGTAATAAAAATATATATTTGTAATTGTGTTAAGTATAGTACCCCTAATTTAACCTTATCCCGATGTTCCGAGACAAAACCCCAACGAACTTAGTCGGGCAGGGCCCTGACATGCGTTATGGGCTCAGATCAATCAGAAAGGGTAGCGGTGATCTGGAGCTACAATACTTAAAACGGGGCAGGGTATTATTTATTATTATTAGGAAAAGGTAACAGAATATGAATATGGAGAGAGAGGGAATTCGAGAGAGATGTCAAGAAGGAAAAGATGGGATACTACTATCTTCTATTTATACTGAAAACTTGCGTGAAGGCCAAGTTGCAATTTATGTCTTGTCATCCTTGCCTATTACTATGAAATGACACGTTTCATCAAATAACCATATGTAGACATTTCATGCAAAATTTTTAGATTTATTATTCTATGAAATTTTGATTATATTTTATTTTGATTCTTATTTATTTGATTTCGACATATGCATCAAATGTTAAAGGTATTTATTATTTATTTTATTAGTTTAATCTATATTTTAAATAAAACGAAACATGTCTATCAACATGTTTCAACTTTTAATTATATATTTTATTTTATTATATATAATATACATTAATTTAACTGATTTACTTATTTGGCGTGTATAACTTGTAAAATACGACGTTTTAGAAAATAATAAATATGTTATTAGAACGAGTATATTTTTGTCTACATTTGGGTCTAAGTTTTATTAAAAATAGAGTAGGTTCAAAATACAATGTATTTTATAATTTAATTATTAAATGGTTTCTGGGCCCGTCTAAATACTTCATATTTCTTATAGTTAACTTACCCGTAATCTACCTGTCTAATAATATAATTTTTTTATAGAATTTTATTTTATTAGAAAGGGCACTCATATACAGGCCAATATAATATTTCAACCAACTATAAAAATAGTGTTTAAAACTATTTGGGTTGAATATTTATATTAAAAATAAACTAGTTACTAGTTACTAGTGGTTAATAAATTTAACCAAACCTATAATTCTTATAGAAAAATAGGGATGTTACACATATGGCAAAGATGTAAACCAATACCTCGCAGCATCCTTTAGTGAAAACTGAAATAACACCAACTTAATCTGATCTGACGTGAATCCATGTCCAGCAATCATACCACAAACTGCCTCAAAATCTGCTATGTGTGCATATGGCTCCTCAATACCTTTCCTGGAAAGGTAGGTAGCATGTTCAAAATATGTGGTTTTGCTTCAAAAGAACGTTCCACATTACCCGGTGCTACTGGCATCAATGTCGGTGATGCATGCTCAGCAATGTGTGGTCTGAAGTGACTCTCAACCCCTCGAATAGTCGGATCCGGAAATCGAGGATCTCTTTGTCTTTGACGAGGTGCAGCTGGTACCCTATGAACCTGTGGCGGGGTCTGATAAGCATCTACTCCCCGTGGCTGTCTCTGTTGCTGATACATTGGTTGATTTCGATTAAATGCCTGATTTTGGTACCCACCTGGATATCCCATGTACCCATCGTTTATCCCCCACTCCTCATCTCCGTAACCATCATCCCATGTTTCTGTTCTCGCCCTATTGTCCACTTGCTCAAACATAGAACCCGATCGGTTCGGGTGTGGCACAAGATTTGGTTGATTCACAGTCCGCAAAGGATTGGGCTGTGGTAGTAGTCGGCTTTCAAGAGGGTAAAGTGGTTCACCAATAAAATGAAATTCTCCAGTTGGAGCAGAGGTTGGTTGGGTAGTTGTGCTTGATGATGGTGCAATGGGTGAGGTTTGTTGTTGTGGTTCAGATGTAAATGGAGAAGGTGGCATCGGTGGCAATTCAGTAGTCGTTGTTTGTGGTGTTTGCTGTTGTGGGGTGGATTGGTTTTCTGATGGATTCATGGTGGTTTGAATTGCTTTTCCCTTCAAGGCTGAACGAAGAATCAGATTTTGGCATGGCGGTCTTTCAATTTCAGGATCAAACAAGAGCGGAGAAGATCTTCCTGAAAAACCGAGTATGCATGCAAAAAGATCACCTTCACACAAGGAAACAAGAAAACAAAGCGTAATACCGAACAAGACAATAATAAACAAAAGGAAATATTTTTGGGTTTTTATGATTTTTTTTTTTCAAAAACAATAAAGAAACAACTACTACTAACTAACTAACACTAAGCGCACTAATTCCCCGGCAACGGCGCCATTTTTTTATGACTGTCGTAAGGGTCCAATCAAAAACCTAAATAAGCTA